>CM043704.1:40408538-41891038 GCA_023935145.1 Bretschneidera sinensis | reverse complement strand
CTCACTTAGTCGTGAGCGCTCACCGGGCGGACTGAGTTGGTAAAGACACAAAAATTCCGAAGGCACGAGCCGTGAAGGTAGGTTCGCGAGAAATCATCATACGAAAATAAATCAACTACAACTTCGTTCGCCGGAACCACTAGCGCTTATTTCGGGAGATCGGGGAAGCTACCTAAATGGAGAGCCCACGCCTACACGCAGTAGCTCTATGGCTATATAGGCGCAATACGACGCTAGCACGATCGTGTGATAGGCGCTAGCGAATCTACGTAGTTGTAGTTTTTTTCGTTCTATCTATTCGAGATTGGGTTGGTGAATGGAATTATTATCTTCAACTCCATAACTTTTTTTCCGCTTGCTCCTTGTTTATAGGAATCTAACTTACTTCTGGAGGTGCAGGGGTGTCGCCCTCGAATTGAGTAGTGAGTCTTCTTTCTACTCGACTTTTGTAATCGAAACTCTAATCGAAAGTAGACTCAAGCCTCACCCTTTATTTTATGTATGTTAATTTTCCGAATCTAGTTCTAAATACTGGACTGATCTTTCTCCGCTTCAAAGAGGGTCTATTTTGATAGATAGAGATAGACAGGAACTAAGTTATAAGAACAGAATACCAAAGGCTTACTCCTATTTCTCTCTACTCTATCTATGAAAGCTATGAAGGAATTCGTTCATAGAATGCGATTGCACTACTTTTTGAAAACAACCGTACGGGACGGCGGAGGAGATTGTACCAAAGGAGACCCGTTTTACCGATCGTTTGATTGGGTGTGTCCTTAGTCGCCCCGGAGAAGCCATACCCTTAGGAAGCTTACCCAACTCATTTATTAACTCCCAAGAAAGGAAGACAACCCCAGTAAATCGTGCATAATTGAAGAGGAAAGCTCCCAGGTTCCGCATCTTAAAGAAGTGCATGACCAGATTGGAAGCACTGAGGTTAATTCGCAATGGGCCAACTCACCCAGCCATGATGCATAACAGAAGAGAGAGAGCACAAAATGGGGTTTCCCTCTTGGGTGAGGCTCACGTCCGGAAAGAATCTTTTTCAAGACTTTCTCTCCTATGTTGAACTTTCTCTATATTACCTTATTTTGGAATGCACGGGAAATTTCTGGTAGACCTGGACATGTTCCATGACGCGAAGTCTCTTCTCATCTAATAGCTCTAATTGTGGGGATATCTAAAAAAGAAGCTCTGCTCTCTCTCTCATCCACTTTGAGCTTAATAAACAGCAGCTGGGCTGGAAGAGCGTCAATCGGTGCATCTTTCGCTTCCAAAGTCTTCGTCTTTGCCCATTTTGCACTTCTCTTCTGCATACGACTTTCCACTGGTTCCATTCCTGATGACTTCTCCGAATGAAGGAAGAAGTCAGTGAGAAAGGGCTTGAGTCAATCAGTCGTAGGTCAATCCATCCAGGAAGACCTCAGGATTTATATCCTGATTGGTTCTTGCACATGCTTGCTTTCCAACATGAGCTTCTTCTGAGCCCTCAACATGGCAAATGAAGCCAATCTTCTTGGTTGGTACGGACCAGCTCGGGGCTTGCTTTCGTAGGGTCCAAATGGCATCCGTGTAGTGCATCATTTCCACTCACTCTCTTTTTCGGGCCCCTCCGTGAACATAGGAATTGGATCGATGACTCACTCTCTCTTGAATGAGACGTCAAACTGGTCCTCAGAGCCCCTCTCTTTTGGATGACTGATCAACACCTGGTACTGACGAGCTACCCCCTGACGAAAGCACAGACATATCTCGGGAACAGGGGAAGAAAGGGAGGAAGGAATTCTATTCTTTATAGCCCTGACCAGACCTTATGTAATTTCCTTCGGTTGGGTTAGCTTTTTGGTAGGAAGGGCGGTAGTAGAGTTGCTAGAGGTCCTTCGCGTCACTCTACTGTTTGTTTTCCAGGCACGGATGCCCATTGTTCCCTGCTCTAACTCCTCAGATTTCCCTTTGCTTTCTTTATTACTTATCGTACGTGCCCAGTCTCAACGTCACTTCCCAAACCAAAACCGCCTTTCCCAGATCTATGAAAGGTGAAACGTTGAAGGTCCACAACAGGTAACATAAATGAACAAGTTGATTTTGTATTCGAGCTGCTGAGGGCCGGAGCTCGTATGGATACATTACTTCATTGTTCTATGAGGCCTTGCACTAAGCCCATACTCGGATAGGGTCGCGAAGTGCAAAGATCCGGTCTTTGACAACCGTCGTAAGGACAACAAAACCTATACTTATGTGTGTTCGACACTATAACTATAGGCGGGACCAGTTGTAAGATGATCGCCGAGTGGCGTTCTGCTCGATTAGGTGAATGCGAGTGAGGGATAAGCTTTCCCCATTCGCTAGGAGGGAAACTCAGGAAGAATTCGGGCAGAAATAGATGGTGAAAACCCCTTTCTATTATATTAATAAAGCGCGCTCCTTGCATGACTCCATATCATTCATTATTAAAGCGAAAGCGACAACGTGTCACCCTAACCTTAAAATCGATAAACGGGAATGCGTTACCTAATAATGAGCAATGCTGGTAACAACAAATGGTTCCTAACCTCATAAAAATCAGAGTACGGCATATCCGACTATCCGGCAACACGCTTGGATAAGTAACGCGATGAACCGTACCTATATCTCTAGGCGCTATGATGTCTTATTATGTAGATCATGTCTTGCTTGAGGGTTCCAAACCTCGCCCTTCTCTAAAAGTACAGACCCACATCTAGGGATATACGAGCGCCATTCTTCAGATGGATCGCTGTTCGATAGTTATTGTAGCCGAGATAAGCAGGCACGAACTTCCGTCCTAGTTTTTTAGTACAAGTAGCTAAGGGGGCTGGGAGGTACGACTTGCGTCAAACTTGTGAAAGAATACTTGCTGCGCACCTGCTGAACAAGGCTCCTTTCAAGTCAAACGGAGATTACCAGTTCCGAAGGGACCAACCATTGTACTTCAAGGGGAGGGTCTAACATAGCAGAAGGCCACGGCTTTTTTGAGTGTTCAGCACAATACGGTACGGTATGCCACCAGCATAAATGAGGCGCACAAGAGCCACTGGCACGAGATAGATTTAATGCCAGCCTGGAAGTGATTCGCTAAGTCGGGTTTTCCAGTGGCCGCCTATTGTAGAATCGTCGATAACCTGGCTGCCATTATCATGTGTGTAAAGACTAACTGTATAGGCATACTGGAAACCGTTTGGCAAGTCAAGGGACCCTGAAATCCGCCTCTTAGCTATAAAGTTCCAGAGTACCTTAACTTGCGATTGCTGCACAAAGCTGGTCACCTTAACCAGGCATACCCATTTATGGAGATTCAGGATCTGAAGCTCAAATTAAAGCCATGAAACAAGTAGCTACTCCTACTGCGGTCTTTTAAGCTAGCCCACCCAAAAATTCCACCTCGACTCCCCTCTACCAGAGAATCCGTGAATTTCGGGCACCCGCAGTAGCTGCAGGGATGGTAAAGACAAATAACCAACCAACTATGTATGCCGCCTGCCTTCCTCTCATCTTCCTTATGGAATGGGCTCCTCCTTAGAATTAACGAGATCGTCAATCTTGGATGAATCCTCTTGAAACGGATCGATCAACTCTAGAAGACTCGATGGCTTAACAGCCCAGTGAATAACCTAATTCAGAGAGAGAACCCGGTCTTTAGACACTCGCCCTACTTCTAAAGATAGATAGAAAAGGTTGGGGAGTCCCAGCTGCTGAGGTGGCGTAGTGACAGGTGAGAGCAATAACAACAGAAGCAGCGAAAGATCCTGCAGTAGTATATTCGGTTGTTTGCGATGGAATCGATTCAAGTGTCCGGGCCAGTAGATCCAGAGCAAATAGGCGTTGACTTAGTTGCTTTTGCAGTTGATTCTAATCCTGATGTTGATCCGACACAACTTACCGGTGATAGTCGCAGCACCAGGAGCTTTCAAGGGAGGCAGACATGTATAGATAGTAGCTGATAGTGGCATACCTTCCGGATCGAGGGTCCCACCCGGTAAACAGCATACAAGCAAAATACCAACGGGGGGAGGAAGCCTTCTCACTCAAGCTCGAGCATTTACTTTTCTAGTTAGAGACCAACGTCTTGGGGCTAACGTGGGATCCGCTCAAGGACCTACTTGGTTTAGGTAAATATCTCATGCGTTCCCCGACTGGAGAGGTCATTTTGGAGGAGAAACTATGCGCTTTTCAGGTCGGAAGAACGGGTTTAAAAAATATATATATAAATATATATTACCGGCTGGCTGGTTTTTATGCAAAAAAAAAACAAAACGGGATTGGATTTCCACTCATAAGGAAGGAAGGTTAGATACCTTTGACAGGGTTGTATTTTTGGTTGAAATGGGATGGTGTTCAAACTCTCGAAATGCAGTCTAGACAGCGGGCCCTCCCCTTTCCGACTGGACTGACTCGGGGAAGGGTCAATCTCCTCCGGAGCATGCTGCACAGCCACTCATTCGTCCTGACTAAATAGTAGAATCTATCTCTCAGCAATTCTTTTCTCCGCCAATAACCCCTTCCCAACCAGCCCGCCCGATCGATTTTGTAAGATCGGCTAATTTAAAGGGGTTAATCTGGTCCGAAGTTGTCGGAACGAATCGTTTGCTTTATCAAACAAAGCTTTATTAGGGGGTCTTGGTTGGCCCCCCTATTTTCAACCATTATATTATAGCTGGCGTCAACCTCCATTTTCATATAATCCTGTACCGTGGTAAAGTAAGGGACTCTATAGAAAACAGGGCAATCCCTAGCTGACGCGAGCCAGCCTATATGGCGGATCAACCGGATCAGGCATTCCATGCCCTGATATTTCATCCTCCAGAACTTAAAGCAGACAGAGGCAACTTCGAAGCATTCCTTATGAGTGATGAAGTGAGAGAGATTGGCTTTTAGATCGCTGGCCGTGCTCATTAATGTTTTGCCATAGATAATTGGCATAAAGATACCTTTTGAACCACATTATACTTATTGTTTTTTCCTTTGTTGTGACAAGGGGGGTGTGGTTACGATTCTCAATTTTGTACTCTTTGCAGCTGGAGTCAGGCGCCTCTTTTTCCACCCATCGGCGTTGCCGCTTGTGAGTTTGATGATTCTTCTGAATAAGAAGACCGCCCTTCCACCTCAACCTCGAACCCAACTCGTCGGACTCACACTTTACCAGATCTGAATCTTTCTCCTATGGAAGAAGAGGAATAGTTTCTTTGTTCTTTCTACTATTCTTTAAATTTGTCTCTCTGTGGAATCGACACCCCAAAGCTGTGCTATAACTACCACGTTATTCTTTGGGTGTAATCAAATCTAACCCTAAAAACTTTGTTGTTTGAGATTCAACAATCCCGGTGCCATGTGTAAGCAATAGAACCTATATCCCTTAGAGTGGTTTGGGTACCCAATGAAAAAATAATGGGTAAATCTAGGGTTTATATTATTTTCAGAAGGGTTATAAATTTTGACCTTAGTCGGACACCTTTAAACATGAAAATGATTCAAACTAGGTTTCCTTCCTTCCTACAACTCAAAAGGTGTTTTGGAAATAGATTTACTAGGAACTTGTAACGACTCATCTTAGGTTGGCCACCCTCGAGACGGTGTTATCACGTTTTGAAAATCCTAGCACGACACATATATGCAATAATAAAAATATATCAACTGCAATTATTTACATCAATCCTCAACCCTCAACAAGGGGAGATACATCATTCAGATCTCAATTGAACATTATATACAACATACTATGCATGAATATTTACAATTATTGTTTTTCATTAGTCTGAGGATATGGACCACGTGGCTTACAGAAAATAATTTATTCTGAACCTCCGCTCCCAATTCTATTTGTCCTGCCCGCTACCTGAAATCATTTAACAATGAGGAGTGAGCTTCACAAGCTAAGTGAATTAAACTTACTAGAAGTATTCAATTTGTATAATTAGTCTTCCAATATTCATTCATCTATATCTCATATATTTTGATAATAACATTCTATTATCACTACTTATATCAAATCCCTTCCTTTATAAATCTCTTCTTCTCATATAATTAATCATCATCTTGAGACTATCAATTCTATCTCATAATTACCTCATTATGAGATTCACAGCATATAATCAGTCACCCAGATAAATCTCATTATTTCATATTTCCATATTTCTTCTCAGTATAATTGTCTCTATGTGAGGCTCATTCATCTATCATTAAATTTACAGTCATGAATAGAACTTTAGCTTCTCGAGTAATAAAAATCAATATTTAAAGCAAATACAATATGTGAATTTAAATGTCTCACATGTCAACATGTTTTAGCTTAGACCGGCTGCCCTCTCGGTTCTTTTATCTTTTTTAAACCGACTGCCCTCCCGGTTTTTTTATTTCCAGCATATACCGATTGTCACGGTTTTCATTTAGACCGGCTCTCTTCACGGTTCTTTTATTTCATGCATATGCATATGAATAATGATATGAATATGCATATGAACAATAATATAAAAACAAACATGTATTCAGACATTCAAATTAGCTATCTTGTTTCTTCTCAATTATTATTTGATCAATTTCACTAAATTCTTCTCCTCATATATCATATCAAATCATCAACCATAGCTCGTCAAGAATTTCATTTATCACATTCATTATTAATTTGACTCATTATTCTAATAATGTTACTTCTCATATAATAATTCTATATATATATATATATATATTATTCCTATCATACCCATCAACCAACTTTCATCTATCCTCAAATCATAAGTTAATAATTTATTCAAATATTTTCACTATATATTTCATATTTATCTTGATTACTTGAAGTAAATCTGTAAGACTTAGAGCTACTCGTGGATCACCTCCTTGCTTTTTCTGCTCTTTTTAGCAATTTCCCTCGGTTACTGATCGTCAACATCTGACATAATATTTATATTAAATTTCTAATTTATTCTTCAATTCCTGAATAATTTATACCCTTTGAAAATTCCAACATTGAAGTACGAGAATTTCATGTATACTAAATTTTAAAAATAAACTTCACGTTATTACCTTTTGTTTTTCTTAAAGCTTCTCGTGACTCTCTATAAAATTCTCCCATAAACCCTTTCAAAATTTTACTCTTTCAACCTTTCTTTCAATCCCCAATTATTTGAAGAAAGAGAGTAATTTAGATTTGAGGTTGAAGAAAACCAAACAGGATTTGGTAAGTAATAAGTAAAATAAACTAAAACTATATATATATATATATATATATATATATATATATATATATATATATATATATATTATCGGCACCACATTAAGTGCTTTGCTGATTAATATGCAGCCATTTCACATTTTTGAGGCAACACTTGGGCTTCCAGGTGTTGCATGCCCTTTTTATTTTCTTTATCTTTTGTCTTCCTGGATGCTTCAAATTTTATTTTTTCATTTTCCTTTTTCTTTTTCTTTACACCACCACACGTCTTTTTTTGTTAATTATTTTTAAAGAATTATGTTATTCAATAATAAATCTTTGACATATATTATTTTAATATTGTGTCATATTTATAAAATTACTTCTTTACCCTTACTTTACGAATACAGGTATTACAATTCTACCCACTTTACAAAAATTTCATCCCCGAAATTTCCTTACCTAATTCATGAAAAGGTTGGGGGTATTCTTTCCTCGTTCTTGCCTCATGGTTCCAAGTAATTTCTTCAACATCTTTGCTTCGCCATAATACTTGAATCAAATGAATAACTTTATTACACAAATCTTGTTATTTTTTGTCTAAATTTCTCATTAGTACTTGTATAAAAGTCAAACCTTCCTTAATTTCTACAGCTTGGCTAAAAACATTATGAGATTCATCACGTAAGTGCTTTTGCAAAAGTGAAACATGAAATACATTATATAACTACTTCAATCTTTTGGAGGCAAATCCAGGCTATTCACCACTAGCCCAACTTTCTTAATAACCTCAAAGGGTCCCATATACTTCAGACTCAACTTTCTCTTCTTTTTAAACCTCAATTCACATTTCCATGAAGATATTTTCACATATGCCCAATTACCAACCTGAAATTCAAGAGGTCTTCTTCTATCTTAGCATAGTTATTCAGTCTACTCTGTGCTGCTTTGAGGTTCCCTCTAACCCGTTTGATTCTCTCAGTTGTTAACTCAATAATTTAAGGACTAAATATATTTTGCTTTCCCACTTTTTCCCAACATATAGGAGTTTTATTCCTCCTACCATACAATTCCTTAACCGGTGCCATTCCAATACTAGATTGATGTTAATTATTATAAGCAAATTTAATCAATGGCAAGTAAGCATTCTAACTTACTGAGAAACTCATCACATTTGCTCTCAACATATCTTCTAGTACTCCAATAACCTTTTCTGTCCGAGCATGAAAAGTTATATTAAATTGTAAATGTGTAGCTGTGGCTTTCTGAAAGCCTCTCCAAAACCAAGATGTAAATCTAGCGTCTCTATTTGATACTATGCTCAATAGTACTCCAGACAACCTCACAATCTCAGCTGCATACAATTCAACCAACTTTTCAAGACTCCAGGTAGTTTTAATAGGAAGAAAGTGTGAAGACTTAGAAAGTCTATCTACTATAACCCATATAGCATCATGACCTCTCTAGGTAGGGGGAAACCAGAAACAAAATCCATGCTCACATTTTCCCATGGCCACTCAGGTACTAGAAGAGGTTGTAATAAATCTGCTGGATGTCTATTCTCATACTTCACCTGTTGATAAGTCAAACATCTAGAAATATGTTCCACTACATCCTTCTTCAATCCTGACCACCAATAATTCTGTCTCAACCCCCTGTACATCTTATTATTACCCGGGTTCATATAATATACAAAATCAGGAGCCTCCCTCAATATCTCATTTCTCATCTCTACATCATTGGGAACACAAACTCTATGCCCCAATAGCACCATACCATCTTCTCTGTTCTAAACTCGGTCGGCTTTCCACTCAATACTTCCTGTGTAATCTTCTCTATCCCTTCACCTCTACCCTACATCTATACTAAACGGTCAATAATAGAAGATTGTACAGTCATAATCATTAATCAACTCCATCCACCTCCTCTGCCTCAAATTCAACTCTTTCTGGGTAGGTAAATGCATCAAACTTTTATGATCAATAAAAATTTCACAATTGGCTCTATATAGATGATGTCTCAAAATCTTCAAAGTAAAAACTATGATAGCCAATTCTAAATCATAGGTAAGGTAATTTCTCTCATTATTCCTCAATTTCCTAGAAGTATATGCTATTATCTTCCCATGTTGCATCAACACACATCCCAACTCTTGATGGGATGCATCACTATACACCAAAAATCCTTCATCACCAGAAGGAAGCACCAATATTGGAACTGTAGTTAATTTCTCCTTTAGTAATTGGAAACTTTTCTCACATTCCCTAGACTATACGAATCTCACATCTTTCCTGATCAATCTAGTCAACAATACTGTAATAATAGAAAAATTATGGATAAATCATCTATAATAACCTACCAACCCCAAGAAGCTTCTGATCTCAGTTACGTTAGTTTGTCTTTCTCAAATCAACACTACCTCTACCTTCTATGGATCAATTGCTATACCATCTCCAGATACTACATGCCCTAAGACGTTTATTTCATTTAGTCAAAATTCACATTTAGGAAATTATAGCATAAAATCTGTCTCTCCTCAAAATCTCCAATACACTCTCTAATGTTTCACATGTTCTTTCTCATTGTTAGAATATACCAAAAATTCATTAATAATTATAACCAAAAATTTGTCAAGATATTGTTTAAACATCCTATTCATCAAATTTATAAATGTTGCTAGAGCATTTTTCAAACCAAATAGCATCATAAGAAACTTATGACCATAACGTGTCCTAAAAGCAGTCTTAGGCACGTCTCCCTCCTTTATCCTTAACTAGTGATAAAATGATGTTAGGTTTATCTTAGAAAACACCTTCGCTCTCCACAACAGTTCAAACAATTTATTTATCCTGGGCAAAAGATATTTGTTCTTAATGGTGATCTTATTCGGCTGTTTGTAATCTATACACAACCTCATCGTTTTATCTTTCTTTTTTACAAACAATACAAGGACTTTTCATGGTGACACATTTGGTCAAATAAATTGTTTATCTAATAACTCTCGAAGTTGAACTTTCAATTCTCTCAACTCAGTGAGTATCATTCTGTAGGGTGCTATAGATATATGTGATGAACCTAGTATCACATCAATAGAGAATTTAATCTCCCTACTAAGGGGTAAACTAGACAACTCATCAAGAAATATATCAGAAAAATCTTTCACCACTAAGATTTCTTCTCACTTTCTATTATCATTTCCAAAATCCACCACATATGCCAAATACCCCTCACATCCTTTTCTTAACCATTTACTATTAGTCAGAGCAAAATAAGATAGTTCGAGAGTATCTTACGTTCTCCCTAAAACTAAATTCCTCTTGTCCTGGTGTCTTGAACACCACATTTTTTTCTTTCTTACAACAATCAACCTAGACATGATACGCCGACAATCAATTCATTCCAAAAATCAAATGAAAATCTAGCATATTCAAAGATAATAAATCAACTTCAAATTCTATATCATTGATACGAATCACACACCCTTGTAAACATTTATGATTATCACTCTATCTCTAGTAGGAACTTCAAAAATAATATTATGCATCAAATGACTAATATATGCATTAATAGACTTCATATGAATGCTTGATGCAAAATAATGGGTTGCACCAAGATCAACCAATATTGATATATGTCCACATTTTCTACATATAAAGCACCTCAAATTAGGACATTTCTGGGATAAATATCTTATTCAATTACATCTATAACACGTTCTAGTCTTTCTATCATATTACAACATCCTCTAGGTAGTACACTTCCAACTCTACCATAACTTCGAGTTCTCACAAACTATCTCCCAAATCAAGGGGTCTCACCAACATTACTTTGAATCATAGAAGCTATGGATCTAGCTTACCTCTAATTCTACATTATGGGTCTTTCTTTCACACATACGACTCCTCTAGGGTGGTCTCCCACCTTGCACACTCATACTACTTCTACCTCTAGAACTTTCATGTCTAAGTCTCTTCAACCATTCTCTCTCTCCTCTTTAAACTCCATCACATCTTTCTCAATCTGAAGTGTTATATCCACCAACCTAACATAATTCATATGTTTCATGTAAGATAGTTTCACTTTAATCTCAAAATATATTCCATCTATATACCTCTTACACTACTTCTCCTTTATGTCTACCATTTTGGATATAAATCTTGACAATGCCACAAATCTGCTATCATACTGAGTCATAGTCAACATATTTTATCTCAAGTAAATGAAATCTCCCTTCTGTTGGTCTCTACTAATATATGAGCAATTTTTATAAAAGAAAAAGCCTCCTTAAACCTACTCCAAGTTAAGGGTCTATCAACATACATACTTACTCTGGGAAGAGTATCCTCCCACCATTTTAAAGCTTCTCCTTCTAACCTAAACGAAGCAAGGGCGACCATTTGTCTGTCAGTCATTGGTAAAATACCAAATAATCTTTCTACATGTCTCACCCATAGCTTAGGCTTAAAAGGATTCATAGATCCTTTAAAAACCCAACATCAAACTTAATATGTCTAATAATCTCCCTACATCTTGTCCATAAACTCAACTTTCCCCTTTTGAATGTTTACCATTATTGGATTTACAACAACCTAGAGTACTGTTCTAGCCTATTAATCCATCAAGTCTATGCTATAGACCATCAACTCTATCATCTGTTACATTCATTTTCTCAAGAGCATATGCAAGAGCTTATCTTAGCTTATCTCTTTCAACCTCAGATTTTCTTACACCTATATTAATATCAATTATATTGGAAACACGTTCCATTTCAGGAACCACAAACTCATACTCAACTTCCATCTTAATCTTAGCTTGTCAAAAAATTTGGGGCCTACCACGCCTTCTCAAGTCAACAATTCTAACTCTAGCTCTAGCACGTCCACATGTCATCGTTAGACTTTTCATTAAAATATAATTTATTTTAATCTTTCACTTTCTTTTACTTTATGCAGTCTACAAAGTCATAAAACCTAATGCTTTGATACCAAAATTGTAATGACCCATCCCGGGTTGGCCACCCCCGAGACAGTGTTGTCACATTTTGAAAATCCCAGCACGAAACATATATACAACAATAAAAATATATCAACTACAATTATTTACATCAATCCTTAACCCTCAGCAGGGGGAATATATCATTCAGATCTTAGTTGAACATTATATACAATATACTATGCATCAATATCTACAATTATTTTTTTTTGTTTTCATTAGTTTGAGGATGTAGACCACGTGGCTTACAGAAAATAACTTAGTTTGAACCTCCGCTCACAATTCTATATGTCCTGCCCGCTAACCGAAATCATTGAACAATAAGGAGTGAGCTTCATAAGCTCAGTGAATTAAACTTACTAGAAGTATTCAATTTGTATAATTAGTCTTCTAATATTAATTCATCTATATCTCACATATTTTGATAATAACATTCTATTATCACTACTCATATCAAATCCCATCCTTTATAAATCTCTTCTTCTCATATAATTAATCATCATCTTAAGACTATCAATTCTATCTCATAATTACCTCACAATAAGGTTCACAACATATAATCAGTCACCCAGATAATTCTCATCATTTCATATTTCCATATTTCTTCTTAGTATAATTGTCTCTCTGTGAGACTCATTCATCTATCAATAAATTTACAATCATGAATAGCACTTTAGCATCTCAAGCAATAAAAATCAATATTTAAAGCAAATGCAATGCGTGAATTTAAATGTTATTATTATTTGGGAACGTCTTCCCACATGTTGACATGTTTTAGCTTAGACCGACTGCCCTCCCGGTTCTTTTATTTTCAGCATATATCGGTTCTCACGATTTTCATTTTGACCGGCTGCCTTCCCGGTTCTTTTGTTTTCATTTAGACCAGCTACCTTCCCGGTTCTTTTATTTCATGCATATGCTTATAGCATGTATTCAGATATTCAAATTAGCTATCCTACTTCTTCTCAATTATTATTTGATCAATTTCAGTAAATTCTTCTCCTCATATATCATATCAAATCATCAACCATAGCTTGTCAAGAATTTCATTTATCACCTCCATTATTAATTCGACTCATTATTCTAATAATGTTACTTCTCATATAATAATTCTCTACATATCAATTATTCCTGTCATACCCATCAACCAACTTTCATCTATCCTCAAATCATAAGTTGATAATTTATTCTAATATTTTCAATATATATTTCATATTTATCTTGATTACTTTGAGTAAATCTAACTCACTACGTAGCACTTAGAGCTACTCGTGGATCACCTCCTTTCCTTTTCTGTTCCTTTCAGCATTTCCCCCAGTTGTTGATTGTCAACACCTAACATAATATTTATATTAAATTTCTAATTTATTCTTCAATTCCTCCATAATTCATACCCTTTGAAAACTCCCACATTGAATTCCGGGAATTTCATGTATGCTAAATTTCAAAAATAAACTTCACGTTATTATCTTTTGTTTTTCTTAGAGCTTCCCATGACTCTCTATAAAATTCTCCCGTAAACCCTTTCAAAATTTTACTCTTTCAACATTTCTTTCAGTCCCCAAGTGTTTAAAGAAAGAGAGTAATTTAGATTTGAGGTTAAAGAAAACCAAACAGGATTTGGTAAGTAATAAGTAAAATAAACTAAAATTATATATATATATATATATATATATATATATATATATATATATATATATATATATATATATATATATTACCGACACCACTTTAAATGCTTTGCTGTTTAACATGTTGCCATTTCACATTTTTTAGGCAACACTTGGGCTTCCAGGTGTTGCACACCCTTTTTTTTTCTTTTTCCTTTGTCTTCCTAGACGCTTCAAATTTTTTTTAAAGAATTATTTTATTCAATAATAAATCCTTCACATATATATTATTTTAATTCTATGTTATATTTATCAAATTACTTATTTACTGTTATTTTACGAATACGGGTATTATAGAACTCTATTTAGGATATAAAGGATAGTTTTAAGAGCCTTACCCCAAAGATATTCTGGTAAGTTGGTCCAACTCATCATTCTCCTCATCATATCCTTAAAAGTGTGATTACCTTTCTTAGCCACACCATTTTGCTTAAGACTACCAAGTATGGTATATTGGGCAACAATCTTTTGTAAGTATTTGGAAAACAAACCCATTTACAGAGCAATATCCCCATGTTTGCCATAATACTCACCATCGCGATCAGACCTAATCACGTTGATAACTTTTCCCAATTGTTTTTCGACTTTAGTTTTGAAATTTTTTAATTTTTCAAGAGAGATTTTTTCTTTTATCAAATAAAGAAAACTATATCAAGAAAATTCATTAATAAAATTAATAAAATATTTACCATATAATGTAGTCGAATGAGGTCCACTAATATCAGTGTGGATTAGTTCAAAAAGGTTTGAACTACGAGTTACTAATTTCTTTTTAGTCTTAGTTAATTTACCAATTGACACAAGTTCCAAAGTCTCTAAAACCAAGGGAACGAAGATGTCATCTTTAATTAATCTTTTAAGTCTTCCCCCTAAAATATGACCTAATCCTTATGCCATAACATTGAAGATTGTTCTTTAATCAAGGGTCTTTTAGAAACAAAATTTTCAATATTCATAGAGGTATAAACATTGTTAGAAGCCAAACGTATTCTATGCAAACCATTGGACAAAACACATTCACCAACAATTTTAGCACTCAAGAGTAGCTTCACCATAGAATTTCCAAAATTAAATAAAACACAACTTTGTCCAACATGAAAATTGAAATTAAATTACATTTAAAAGATAGAACATGAAATGGATTTTACATAACAAGTTCATAACCAATTTCAAAACAAAAACCAATGAATCCTATAAACTCGACATCCACATCCTTATTATTTCTTACTTTCAGTTTCTTCTCTAGCTCATTTGGCCTCCGTTTACTTTTTAACCCCTACAAGGTAAAAGCAACGTGAATTGTTGCATCACTGCCAAGCCACCAAGAATTTTATGAGATATCTACCAAATTGGATTCAAAATACATTAAATCTAGTGAGCTAACTCCTTGGTTGTTCTTTTTTTCTAATAAAGACTTGAACCCGGGGCAATCTTATCTTATATAACCTATCTTTTTGCAAAAGAAGCACTTGTCATATTTTTTAATGATAGCTATAGCACCTCTTACATTATGAGTCTAACCCTTACCATACTTTTCTTTTTGAAATATCTTAGGAGTAGTAGGTTTGGACTTCCCATGAAACCCCTTACTAAAACAATGTTTGGGATGAGACAAAAAGAAGGCAACCACGCTCTTTTCCTTTTTCAACTTTGATTCTTCAACACAACACTTGGTGATAAAGTCATTTATACTCTAGGATTCGGTTTGGGTGTTATGGACAGTTTTGATATGGCTAAAGGACGCCGATAAAGAATTAAATGGTTGAAAAACAATGTAGCTATTAGGAAGATGAATTGCATGCTCTTTAAGATTGGATTGTATGTGTACCATTTTTAGAAAATATTCCGTCACACCCCCATAATTGTCATATTTTGTACCAATCAATTTGGTCATCAAGGATCCAACCTCAGCATTATGGGACACTTGGTATGTTCTTCCTATAGCAGTAAAGTACTCATTGACATTTTTAGTATCAAGCAAACCACTCATGAGATGATCAAGGATGGACCTCGTCATAGCCATCAATCATAAGCAATTAGACCTCTCCCACTTAGGATGTCTCACTAAGTGACAGTGCTCTCAGCAGTAAAATCAGCAAGTTTATCCTCATGCAAGGCCACATCAATATCAATAATTCCCATGCAAATTCAATGTCTTGTTTCCATCTTTTAAAATTCGACCCAATGACAACTTCAATAGTATCGCTATTGTTATTAGTGACAAAGAAAATTATTTAAAACAAACAAAAGACAACATATTAATAAGATGGGTAATTAAAACAATGAGATTCTAAGTGCATCATTACGTACTCTCCTTTGGAAATAGTATGCAACATGCACGTAGAATCTCCTACATGAAACCAACATATGAATGTAACCAAGTTTTCGAAATGTCTAACTCTTTTGGGTAGATAAATACTCTAGACTGAAATAAATTTTACCAAATATTTCATTATCAACCTTTGAATTAAAACACACAATTACCCCCTTCGGGCAGTTGATTGAATGCATTAACCCAGATAAATGTTTCATAACAACAACATGAAATAACACCTTAAATATAAATGAATGGATTACTTTGGTGACAACCATCCATATCAACATATGAAATTATTTCAAACCAAAATTGATAAATATATTACCTAACATGTATGCATACTAAAATGACATATATGCATTTGATCCTTTCAACATGAGTTACTAAACAACATGTATCTCTTTGGATCAAAACAAAATATATGTTGTACTGCCAATATAAGTCTTGAACTAATCAAATTTAATTCAAATTTTAATTTTTCTTTACTATTATATGTTTAGATCATAGAGTATTTAAACATGGATTCGTCTAAACTAATGCACACAACAATTTTTTGTATAATTTAGTTTATTTTGATGAATCAAGAGATGAAAAGTTAGGGTTCTAAGTCTCTTTAAGTTCTAACCCAAAAATTTGATTCAATTAATTCGAACAAAATACCCTAAATTTTATGCAGTTGAACGTTATAGTTTGGTAGAACATCAACTCAAAAATAGAAATATGACCTTATCTTGCATCTAAACATCATAAAATTAAATGAGTTATAGGTTCAATAATCTTGGGCTTAACTCTTGTGGAATGGATATTGATCTTAATCCAACACTATTTAGCTGGGAGAATATTTAAATCAAAGAGGGATAAAAATCAATATTGTAAAAGGCGGTCTCCGGGCGCGCCCAGAGGCTAGGCGTTTCGAAAGCGCTTCAAGGAATGAAAGGTTGGGCATTTCTATCATTAGGCGCTCGCCTTTTGCCTTGAGGCGTACTCCCGGGAGCCTAGGGCGTAATTTTTGCGCCTCGGGCGGTCGGGTGTACGCCCCATGAAACTTCCGTTCGACACTTAACTTTTGTCTTGGGGCGTACGCCAGGCCGCCCGGGAAGTAATTTTTGCACGCCAAGTGCCCGGGCGTACGCCCCGTGAAACTTCCGTTGGACGTTTACCTTTTTCCTTGGGGCGTATGCCTGGGTGCAAAAATTGCGCTCCGAGCACCCGGGCATACGCTCCGTGAAGCTTTTTTTAAAAAATTTAAAATTTAGGGAAAACATGCACATCAAAGGCTCGAACCTATGACCTAATGAGTGTCATAGATCTTAACGACTAAGTTAGTGTTGTTGTTGGGACATTATTACACTTAATAAATATATAACACATGTTATCTAGTTCAATAATAATTACAAACTATTTAATTATTCACTAACAAATTACAACAATATAGAAATATAAGTTATACTTCATATAATTTATATATAAATATATTAATATTTATAAATTATAATTATCACATTATAGAGAGTTAGTAAAGTATTAAACTTTGATAATAATTAATCAATGAATTTAATTTAATTTAATTTTATTATTCTAATTATTTAATTAATATTATTTTATTAAAATTTTGAAACACCCCAAAAGATTCAAAAGATTTATGCCCCAACACCTCGGGGCTTACCCCCCAACGTCTCGAGGCAAAACGTCTCGCCAAACGCCTTCGCCTCTGAAAACACTAGTCAAAATATTAAGTTTGGACTTGGATACATTCAAATGGGGCTTAATCAAATGAAATCTCATTCCATTGCATAATTTTGTTTCTAACATTTGGACTAAGATACACCTACCTCAAGTGGACTTTTGACATATTTGATGGGCTTATTGCATTCAAAAAATCTCTTTCAAAGAAAAAACATGAGACCCTACAATAAGGTCAAAGTAATACTAAGAATAGGATAACATGGCAAAGAAGACAAGGTATCGAACTTAAAAAACTTAAATTGGGGCTTTCTCTTTGTTTTGGTACTCAAAGTCCAACATAGGTTCAAACTCAAAAAGTTTGTCCCTTGCTTGGTATTGAGATCTTAATGGAGGTTGAGTAAACAAAAATGTTGAGATTTTATAGTCAAGTTCAGAGGAGGAAACAACATTAGTTAGCGAGTCAGAGGTAATGGCAGAGGACGACAACATAGAAAACTGTAACTTGACAGAATTGAAGAACACCATAATCTCCTTGGCCACTGATATAGCCAATTGTATGATCAGCCTTAAAGAAAGGGTAGCCAAGAAGAAGGCAACTGAGTCTAGTGGTGACAGTAAAAATATTCTTTGATGAAGAAGAAAATCTTAAGGAGAAAGAGAAGAAAGCCGTGAGCCAAGAACTAAAAACTATTAGCGACAAATTTGAGAAGATGCAGGTGGCTTTGAAGAAGACTAAAGGTTTTATTGGGTAATTTTTTGATATTAATGATATATTCTCTCACTCAAATGTGAGCTTATCATCGAAACTAAATATCCGAGACATGGACCAATTTGATGGGACGGGTGATCTGAATACTCAATTGAGACATATGTTAGGCGTTTGAAGTTTGCTGGTTTAAGTCATGATCAATTGGCTTCCTATTTCCCCCACTCTCACTGGTGCCACTCTTTAGTGGTACTATACTCAAGAACCTGCTATAATAAAAGAATGGGATGACATGGCTCAAGCATTTGTGACTTAGTACACTTACAATGTGATGAGTGCCAAATATTGCATATTTTGGCCCTTTAATTTACATTTGTTAGCTTAGTAATTTGTTACTTTGAGTTGTTTTCATTTTTTTTCAGGTTTACAAGCACTAGGAAAAGAGTTTCACTAAAATTGCCAAAATCGCCTTACAGATCAGTCATTTTTGTGGATTTTACTGTATTGATTCCGGAAGAACCAGGAGATGAGCCATATATGGTTGGAAAGATCCGGAAGTCTATTTTCTGAGGGATTTCACGGCTTGCAAAAACGATTTTTCTAGAGAAAGTTATGGCCATTTTAGTAAACAAGGTTCAAGCTGAAGAAGTCTAGTGCGCTCGATCGCTCCAGACTTACGATCGATCGCAAATGCGCTCTTGCACATCCCACATCGGTTAAAAATGCTCTGTAGTGAGCCAATGTGCGCTCGAGCGCACCAGAGTGCGATCGATCGCACTCGGGCAGTATCCCACATCGATTTTGAAACCCATTGTGCTCCGGGACCCCCCCTATATAAACACCATCTGACCTCATCATTCAGTGTACAATTCCTGAGCCACTTTGGTGTTTACCGGTGGACGTCCGCTAGCATTCTGGTGGATCCCGAAGGCATTGCTACCACGAGGGGAAGCGCCGCCCGTCAGCGAGTGGAATTTCTCCCATGTAAAGTTGTTTATTTATTTCTTTATATTCAGTTGTTTTAGTTTAAATGTTTAGCACTTGTTATTATAGTTTTATAGTTATGAGTGGCTAGACTCTTCAGCTAAGGTTGAAGATGAAGCCCCGCCGTTGTTTGGCGTAGTAGTTCAGATTTGCTTGTACAAATCTGACAATTTTTAGTATAAATGTTCTGTCAATTATTTGAGTTAATCTTATAATTGATTGAGTTTAAATTGTCTGTTGGATTTTCTTTGTGTTTCATCTGATGGATACATTGAATGCTTTTCGATTAAATTGGATTCCCTTTGTGATTTGTTAAGAGCGGATACATCGGGTGCTTTTGGTTTAGTTGGGATATTCTTTGTTTTTTGTCTTATAGTTGGATTCATTGAATGTTTTGATAGGCTATATTTTTAGAACATGTATGCTTAACTTCGGTGGGGTGGATTCGGAAACCTTAGTGCTTTTTATTATTAGATTTTAAATCAATTTAATTTAGTTTTAATTTCTTTTGCAATATCATTCACAATTCGGAACTAGGTTAAAATAGAGTTAGTTTAGATTAAAAATTATATTTTCACAACGCAATTCCCTGTGGATTCGACCTCGCACTTGCACAACACTATACTGCAAACGACTCGTGCGCTTGCGAGTAAATTAAAACTCACAACAAGTTTTTGGCGCCGTTGCCGGGGAGTTGTTTGGTTTGTGAAAATTTTTGGTCTAAAATGATTTTATTTTTCTACTAGTTAGTTATCTTTTTATTAAAAAAAAAAAAATCATGTGGATGAATCCAGCGCCGGTTTCACAGTCTTTAGAGGACGCCCTCAAGGATTTCATTAAAATGACCGGCCCGTCCCTCAATGCTGCCAACACTTTCAATGTTGAAAGCTGTTCCATCTGTGCTAGTCCCATGCATCTAGCACAGAATTTCCCATCAATGCTGGCTTGTGGCGAGTATCCTATGGAACAAATGAATGCTTTCAATGACTGTTGTTGGCAATCAAATGGATCTTGCTCCGAAACATACAATCCAAGGTGGTGGGACCACTCTAATTTTTCATGGGAGCAGAACCAACCAATGAATCAGGGAGGAGCCCCTTACCATGCTCACAATCAATACACTCCCGAATTTCCTCCACCAATTCCAAATTATGGTCACTCAGCTTATCCAGCACCATCACCCGCTCACCAAGCTCCCATTCAAGCGCCAGTGTCGGTTTCACAGTCATTGGAGGACGCTCTCAATGACTTCATGAAAGCGACTAGCCAATCTATGAGTGAAGTGATGAGTGCAACAATAGAAAACACCCAAGCGATTGCCACACTAGAGAGTCAAATTGATCAGATCGCAAGTTACGTGGGTGAAGGCGAGGAAGGAGAGTTCCCCAGTCAATCTGAGCCTAACCCAAAGGAACAGTTTGCGGTGGGAAATTCTTCAACTCCAATGCATTGGCAGGAATAAGTGCAATCAACTGTCCCATACTTGTCTGGGAGACAAGTGGACAATCAAGTGGAAGAGAACCCTGCTATGCACCAAGGGCAAGAGAGTGGCAACAATGAGAAGAGAGATGCTGAGCCATCTACAGCCACTCGTATTATTAAGGCTCTCTAGGTCGTTTTTACCTAAAGCGCCTTACCCTGAGAGACTACAAGTGCCCAAGAAAGAAGGGAAGTCTGAGGACATTATGGAGGCATGCTTTGCTCAGTTTGAAGAGGATTTGGATTTAGATAAGTTACTTGAGCAAGCAAATACTATCGTGGAGTCGGCTCCTCGAGAGAGTAGTAGGACAGAGGAGACTATGGATGAATCCCGTATTGAGGATCCCTTGGAGGCATGCTTTGCTCACTTTGGAGAGGACTTGGGCTTAGATAAGTTACTTAATGAAGTAAATGTCATTTTGGAGTCTGATCCTAGAGAAAGCAATAAGACGGAGGAGACCGCCGCACCTGACACCCCCAAGAAGGAACTTAAGCCTTTACCAGATAATCTTAAGTATAAGTTCCCAGGTCCAGCAGATTCTTTGCCTATAATCATAGCTTTAGATTTGGATGATGCTCCAGAGGAGAAATTATTGGACGTCTTAAGAGAGCATAAGGAAGCTATAGGCTGGACTATTGAGGATGTCAAGGGAATCAACCCCTCATTGGTAATACACACGATACAGTTAGCGGAGAATGCCAAGCCATCGAGGGAGCCACAAAGAAGGCTCAACCCTGCTATGCAAGAGGTTGTGAGGGCAGAAGATATTAAGCTGTTAGAGGCAGGGATCATTTATCCCATCTCTGATAGCAAGTGGGTGAGCCAGATTCCAATCGTGCCCAAACGTGCTGAATTTACGGTAGTAAATAAAGACAACGAGTTGGTTCCAACTCGAGTGCAGTCAAGATGGAGAAAGTGTCTAGACTACCGTAAATTGAATGCTGCCACTAGGCCTGATCATTTTCCATTCCCATTTATTGATCAGATGGTGGAGAGCTTAGTTGAGCCTGTTTACTAATGTTGGGTCTGGCTGAAGACGTTAAACTTAGCGCTCATGGGAGGCACCCCACAGCTTATCTTTTCTTTTGTTTATTTATTATTTCGCATTTTTATGTTTAATGTTTGTTTCCAGTATTTTTTGTTTTCCAGTTTTTGTTTTTCAGGGACAAAGCGTACTTCAGTTCAAGTTTGGGGGTATGCTATGAGCCATACCAGTCCAGATAGTTCTCCATATCTCATGTCAGCTCTTTCCATATTAGTCACACATTAGGGTCAATGTGTAATTTAAGTTTGGGGGTATGGGAGACACATCACACACTTTGTCCTAATTTGTTGTCTTTTCGTCATAGAGATAAATGCATGCTTATGTTATCGTGAAATTTTGGTTGATCTAAACATTTTCTGTGATGTGATGTCATTGGTGAGCTTAACATTTTGAACACATGATCTGGTGATAAATTTTTAAAATTTAGTTACTTACTTTAGGCATTTTGAGAATTCACATGTTTGATCTAATCTAACACGAGCACATTAGCACAAATTATGTGAGGTATGACACGTGATTTTAATGTGTATTTTTCCTTATCTTAACTGTAACTGGATGACTTGTTGGATGAACTCTTGGGCATAGGAAAATATAAAAAAAAAAAAAAATTATTATTATCAATAAACTTTTCGCTGAGTAACTGGACCTCTTGCCTCAGTAAGCAGTGAGTGTTCACGTCAAAAGGTGAAATTTTGCTTGGTAATATTAAGGTCGGTTTAATTTCGTAGCCTTTTTGACTCGAGTTAGTAAGTCCTTAGGGGTGTCTTTACACCTAATGCCCTAAAACCATCTGGTTTGGGAGTCATTGACTTAACACTCGCTACATGGATCAATTAGAAAGCTCAAGGGAACTAAGCATAGCCGTGCCTTAATAATAAAAAATAAAAAAAATAAAAAAAAGAGTGAATAAAATAAAAACTATGCCTTTTCGTTCATTTTTGATGCGAAATTCGGTGAATCTTGAGACATGGAGACCTTACACATTAGAGTTACTTGGAAGCTTCATTTTTATATGCTAATTCACCTTACACTGATTCAAGCTTGTGATGCCTTATCCTGCCTTTTGTAAGTAATTAGATTTTAACATTTCTGTTCATTGCGAAGATGGGTTTACCTTTTTAAGCTTGCTTATGAATGAATATCATGGTGATGTGTGCTCCTTAAATTTTTGGATACCATGAGTGATGACTTTATCTTTATGTTCTTTGTTTTTCATTGAGTCTTTTATTTTGTTTTGCTAAGGGACTAGCAAATTGTAAGTTTGGGGGTATTTGATGAGTGCCAAATATTGCATATTTTGGCCCTTTAATTTACATTTGTTAGCTTAGTAATTTGTTACTTTGAGTTGTTTTCATTGTTTTTCAGGTTTACAAGCACTGGGAAAAGAGTTTCACTAAAATTGCCAAAATCGCCTTACAGATCAGTCATTTTTGTGGATTTTACTGTATTGATTCCGGAAGAACCAGGAGATGAGCCATATATGGTTGGAAAGATCCGGAAGTCTATTTTCTGAGGGATTTTACGGCTTGCAAAAACGATTTTTCTAGAGAAAGTTATGGCCATTTTAGTAAACAAGGTTCAAGCTGAAGAAGTCTAGTGCGCTCGATCGCACCAGACTTGCGATCGATCGCAAATGCGCTCTTGCACATCCCACATCGGTTAAAAATGCTCTGTAGTGAGCCAATGTGCGCTCGAGCGCACCAGAGTGCGATCGATCGCACTCGGGCAGTATCCCACATCGATTTTGAAACCCATTGTGCTCCGGGACTCCCCCTATATAAACACCATCTGACCTCATCATTCAGTGTACAATTCCTGAGCCACTTTGGTGTTTACCGGTGGACGTTCGCTAGCATTCTGGTGGATCCCGAAGGCATTGCTACCACGAGGGGAAGCGCCGCCCGTCAGCGAGTGGAATTTCTCCCATGTAAAGTTGTTTATTTATTTCTTTATATTCAGTTGTTTTAGTTTAAATGTTTAGCACTTGTTATTATAGTTTTATAGTTATGAGTGGCTAGACTCTTCAGCTAAGGTTGAAGATGAAGCCCCGCCGTTGTTTGGCGTAGTAGTTCAGATTTGCTTGTACAAATCTGACAATTTTTAGTATAAATGTTCTGTCAATTATTTGAGTTAATCTTATAATTGATTGAGTTTAAATTGTCTGTTGGATTTTCTTTGTGTTTCATCTGATGGATACATTGAATGCTTTTCGATTAAATTGGATTCCCTTTGTGATTTGTTAAGAGCGGATACATCGGGTGCTTTTGGTTTAGTTGGGATATTCTTTGTTTTTTGTCTTATAGTTGGATTCATTGAATGTTTTGATAGGCTATATTTTTAGAACATGTATGCTTAACTTCGGTGGGGTGGATTCGAAAACCTTAGTGCTTTTTATTATTAGATTTTAAATCAATTTAATTTAGTTTTAATTTCTTTTGCAATATCATTCACAATTCGGAACTAGGTTAAAATAGAGTTAGTTTAGATTAAAAATTATATTTTCACAACGCAATTCCCTGTGGATTCGACCTCGCACTTGCACAACACTATACTGCAAACGACTCGTGCGCTTGCGAGTAAATTAAAACTCACAACACAATGCCTGGTTGCATATCACCATCTATAACTTGGAGACGACCAGATAAAAGCCCAATGAGACTTTCTCATAATTCATCTCTCGTTGGCGATCCAAGGCAGTTAAAATGGGCTCTAGACCTGGTGAGAAGAATCAAGTTCAGATTTTAATTAAGAATTTGCAACTCACCTATAAAGAGAAGATGCTTGCATTCCCTTTTTCCAACTTCTAGCAGTTGATAGACTCTAGAATGTAGATTGAATATGCTATCCTCGAAGGCAAGATTTAGAAGAACAATGGAAGGTTCACAAGGTTAATTCAAGGTTCAAGTGATGCCAAGAATAGTTAGAACAACTTTGTGGGGACCCACAATGTATAAGCTTTAAGACCCTAGTACAACTAAAACAATAACAACAAAGTGGAAATGAAGCACTAATGTCTAAATTATTTTACCCTTCTAGGAATGAGCCTCTCTTAAGTTTTGAGTAAGTTGATTAAGAAAGGGAAATTGCAACCTTTACCTACTCGACCTTTGTCTAGCCTTATCCCTAACCATTTTGATCTCACTAAATATTGAGCCTTTAATCAACAACTCGATCATGAAAATGATGAATTCTTTCACCTCAAGAATGAAATCCAAGATCTTATAGATACTGGCAATAGAGTTCTAATTCCCAATGAAGCAAAGAACCCTATGCCCAATTACTGTGCCACACCACCACCCAATTTTCTCAACAAGATATAGACATCTCTCCAAAGCTTTGATCAATTTACCCTTATTACACCACTAAACACTTGACCAAACTCCTATCCAAACATTAACCCTACATTGATTAACTAATCCCTCTCAAATCCAAATTTCCAATCCTTAGTTTGATGAAATTAAGTTTTGTGATTATCACAAATATTACAAACATGATACCAAAGATTGCACCAGGTTTTGCAAGGAGAAAAAGAAGCATCTCCAAGACCATTCCATCTCCACAATTACTTTACCTTCCATAGAGACATTCAGTTCTCCCCTAAACATTTCTCTGAAATACTTTTCTCTCCAAAAACATTTTATTGCAACCTCTTTTGGAGATATGGATCTGTCTCAATTTTGGAGCCTTATTACGTCCTTGGTAAGATCTTGCTATCTATGGTATATGGTAAGACAATGATGAAAAAAGCACCTACGATTTCCAAGATTTTGGGAGTTCAGCTAGTAGAACCTAAGGCAGCGAACGTAAAAGCAATACAAGTATAAACCAAGCTAGTAAAGAAGTTGAAAGGCTACTAGGATAGCAATAGTGATAAGGAATAACAAGTAAATCATCTAACTCGAGGTGGCTATCATTTCAAACCACCAAACCTTAAAGTTAGCCACCCTAATTAAGACCATGAAACTGAAGAGAAAGTGGAAAACTTAGTGAGAAGAAAAGAAAGAAGATCCAATGCTGCGATAGTTAAAGAAGACCCAAACAAACTTCTAAATTTGGTTTTTGTTGATTTCATCTGTTAAACATCAACAAATTATCTTATAACACTTTGGGAAAATGGAAGTACCTATCAATACTACAACCAAATTTCTCTTGGCATTGATTGATATATCTAATAAAAAGGAATTGGAAATCAAGTTCACTGATAGAGACCTTGTGCCTAGGGGAGCTTGACATACCAAAGCTTTATTGTTGACTGTCAAAAGTGAAGGAAATGAGATACCATTATTGTTGGTGGATAATGGCTCCACTTTAAATATATGTCCTATGAGAACCATATAAGCGTTGGTTATAAAGCCTAGTGATTTCAGTCATTGTAGCCAAATCGTGAGAGCCTATAACAACACTAAGTGATTTGTAATGGGAGTAGTGACATTTCAAGGCATGGTGAGTCTAGACAAATAACTTACAAACTTCCATATGATTGATATCTCTACCATATTCAACCTTTTTTCTTGAAAGACCATGGATCCATGGCCTATGGGTAACATCATCTACGTTGCACCAAAAGTTTAAATATAAAAAAGGTGATGAGATTATAACTCTATGTGGAGATGAGATGGGAATCTTCCTTATCTTTATTACTCAAACTGAGAATAAAGACTTGTATGGTTTCACCTTCAAAGAAGTGGCCATTATGGAGAAGAAACCTATTGAATTTAGTCCTTACATCAATCTTGTCATAGCTTATATTAGTAAGAACATGCATTACCTCTCTAGAGCAGGTTTGGATAAGAGTGAACAAGCTATTACAAGCCTCCCTGATTTCAAGAAACAAAATAACTATGGTTTAGAGAACAATCCTAGCAAGCAAAAAGAAAATGTGGAGAGAATTTTGTGGGACTTTTAATGGTTGTTTCATGTTAGAAGTGAAAGATTTTCGTTACTGTGGGTTTTCAAAGCCACGATTTGAAAAGAGAATCGAAAAGAGGCACTTAGGTTTTGAATTTTTTTTTATCTAGAGTTTTCCACAAGGAAAAAAGAAGGTGGTGCACTAAAAATGAATCGAGAACAAGACTGGATTGAGTACCTAGACGAGAAAGCAATAGAAGTCCTCATGGTCAATAATGATAAGACAGCTGCAGTAGTATGGGATCCTAGTTCACTCATGGTGGCTACTAATGGTCATATTGGTCATTGGAAGATTGAAAAAAAGATAGTGGTTTGCTTCAAGAAGGTTCCACCAGAGCCAAATAATGATGAGCCTTGTGAGAAGTCGAGTCATGAGTTTTTTTTCTATTTCTTTTTTGAAAAGAGAGCAAGGTGATGCTATATTTATCCCTTACCAAATAAGTTCCAAGGATGTTATAGCCAACAATAATTAATAAAATGTGTAGTGATTCCTCTTATTTTGAGTTTTGATTACGTGATGAGAAAACCCTAAACGAACTTGATGACGAATCTACTACCTTCGAGGAGATAGTGAAATTGGTTGAAAATGAACAAGAAAGCATAACCAAGCCCAAAATGAAGAAACTTGAATCATTAACGTAGGCAATAATGAAATTCCACAAAAAATTTGCATTGGCTCAAAATTATATAACAAGAAAGTGAATCTTTAAGTAAAATTTTACATGAATACAAAGATATTTCTTGGTCCTATGAGGACAGGTCGGGTATTGATCCAAATAAAGTACAATACAAGATTCTCTTGATTCTTGACACAAATCCTGTTAAGCAAAACTTGAGAAGAATGCGAGTTGATTAGCTAGACTAGATTAAACAAGGAATTTGGAAGCAACTCATACTTGGGTTCCTCATGGTTTCAAACTACTTGTAGTGGGTGCTAATGTGGTGGCAGTGCTTGAGAAGGATGAATGTATAAAAGTCTATGTTGACTACTGAGATCTAAATCGAGCAAGTCCAAATGATGATTTTTCCTTGCCCTATATTGACACGTTGGTAGATAATACCATCAATCATTCATTTCTCTCTTCCATAGATGTGTACTCTGGATACAATCAGATTTTTATAGCACATAAGGATGAAGTAAAGACCACTTTCACTTAATGAGGCACATTTTGCCATTTGAGTTAAGAATGCAAGGTCAACTTATCAAAGAATGGCTAAATCTCTATTGCATGACAAGATCCATAAATAGGTGTAGATGTCTATGTGGATGATATTATTATGAATTCTTATCTTAGAGAATGTCACTAAAAAGCTCTTAAAAAGTTCTATGAAATGATTCAAACTTACAAGCTCAGATTGAACCCGTTGAAGTGTAAGTTTGAAGTCACCATAGGTAACTTATTGGGTTTCATGGTTAATGAGAAAGGTATCAAGGTTGATCTAGTAATTATTGAAATGGCAGCCACTAAGATAGAAAAGGAGGTCAGAGGTTTCATAGGTTGAATTTAGTACATCGATAGGTTCATTGCAAAACTCACTCGTACTTGCGAGCTTTTGTTCAAGTTATTTTAAAAAAATTGAACTTTGGTTTGGAATGAGTAGTATCAAGCTTTTTTTGAAAAGATCAAGGAATGCTTGAAGAATCCTCTGGTTTTGGTTTTTCCAAGGCTTGGTGCCCTTCTCCTATTATATCTCTCAGTCACTGAGTCTGCCATAGGTAAAATGCTAGCACAAGAAAGTGAAGACAAAGAAGGAGTCATTTATTATTTAAGTAAGAAGTTGGTCGCCTATGAGTTTGATTATTTGTGGGTTGAAAAACCATATTTGTCACTAGTATGGGCTACCAAGAAGCTTGAATACTACATGTAGACATTCTCAGTAAAGGTTATTTCTAGGTTGGATTTGTTAAAGTATCAGTTCAAAGCTACAATCTTAAATGGATGCATGTTAAGTGGATGGTAATACTCTCTCAATTTGATCTCCATATTTAACTTCGAAGTCAATAAAAGGAAAAACTCTCTGATTTCATGGCCGATTTCCTTAGAGAACAAGAAAATCTTGAAGAGTATGAATTTCAAAATAAGGTGATTCTCAAAGTGGAAAATTGTATTGGTAAGATGTTCTTTGATGGTGCCACCAATTAGGAAGGTTATAATATAAAGACAATATTGGTTTCATCAGAAGACATTATCACCATACTATCTATCAGATTGAATTTCGTTGCTAGCAATAATATCACTGAGTATGAAGCATGTATTGCTGGTTTGGAATCTTTAGCTACAATTGGAGCAAAAGAGGTACAATTATATGGAGATTTTTTTTGGTAATATATTAGTCACAAGGGAAATGGAGGACTAATGATGAAAGGTTGAAGCAGTATTAAGCCTACTTAGAAGAAGTTGTGTAGTGTTTTTACAAAGTAACCTTCTTCTATCTTCCTAGAGTTCAAAATTAGTGTACAAACACCTTAGTAACTTTGGATTCCCTATAGTAAATGCTTGAAAGAGTTGAAGAAATACCTTTGGTAGTGGAATAATGAAGTTAACCAGTCTATTGTGCCACAGTTCAGATACAAGCTTAGTCTTCAGATGGGTTGCCTTAGTACACAAATATTTTTAATTTTTTTCAGAAGTGAGAATTTTCTTTTGGTGCTAACAAGAGAGAAAAGAGAGCCATTCGGTCTTTAACTACTCAATTTATCATATGTGGTGGAAAATTATATAAGAAATCCTATGAGGGAATCCAATTTTTTGTGCAGATGAAAGTAATGCTAAGAAGATCATGACGGAAGTACATAAGGATAGCTGTGGGCCACATATGACTGTTCACATACTTACTACAAAGATTCCCTGTTTAGGCTATTATTGGATCAGTATGGAAGCTGTTTTTTAGAAATATGTAAAGGGGTTTTGAAAGTGTCAGTTTCACGCTAACTTAGAAAATTTTCCATGAATAGAGCTTTTCGGTATAACTACACCACATCCGTTTGAAAATTTTGGCATTGATGTTATTGGGAAGGTAACTCGAAAGGCCCTTAATGGAAATAAGTACATTCTAGTCACTATTGACTACTTCACCAAGTGGGTTGAAGCAATTGAAGGCAAATCATCAAGTTGATGACTAATCCGAGCAGTAAAATAGAATGAGAAATGGGTCATATATGCCAATATCACACAAAATTTTGTTGGAAATCACCTTGACAAGATGCCCAGGTGGTGATCTTCCAAACAGCCAAGTTTTGAATGACTTGAAGAAAGAAATACAGCAATCGAACACAAGAACAGAAAATCAATGAAAGAAAGAAGACAAGCAATTTGTTATCGAGGTTTGGCAATGTGCCTACATCCCCATGAGTTCATCCGAACTCTCTACACTAAATCAAATGGTTCTTACAAGTTACAGCAATCCCTTTCATGAAATCAAGTTCTTGAAGAAACAAGAAGAGAAGAAAGGAAGAAGGTGAGAACTAACAATGCTCTCTTTCTAATCTAGACTTCTCTATCTTTTATAACCAGCCTCACTTACAAAGAGTCCCTCTTGTGTTTGTCACTCTTACACAATTCTCTCTATGATCTCACAATGTCACAAACTTGTGCGTTTCTAGTGTCTAAAAATGAGGCTAGGAAACCTCTTTTATAGCCATCCACTTCTTGGTCATTCTTGAGATTCAATCCTCCCCCTTTGATCAAGATCATCACTTAATCATAGCCCTTCATCACTTCCCAAGTGGTGCTGTGCATTTTAACATTGCATCCACGCACCTAAGAGGGTCCTTATGTATGCTGCCTATGTGTGCAGCAGTGTTCCTGGGCGGTGCGGCTCTAGGCGTGCGCGCTGCGGCGCTAGTGTGGACCTGATGGTGTGCATGCTGGGAGGCATGCCCTAGAGTAGGTGCGCTACGCCTTGACCTGATGCTGCTCCCTTCTGCTGCTATGCGCCCACCCTTCTGCTTGTCTGCAGAAGTGCGCACACTAGTGCGTATGGCCTTCCATTGCTCCAAATTGATGCACACACATGTGTGCAGTCTTCTAACTTGCTGAACTTTAATCCTCCAACCTTGGTTTAGATTTTAACCATCTTTGAATCATGGTTGGACCTATGCAAACCTTAGACAAATACCAACAATCTCTACCTTCGTCTAAGTGTTTAAACCTGAACCATTATGCAGAAAGCTTCGGGATCCAAACTCATCATGAGTCATCTATCAACCGACTCCTATTCTAAGTAGTCCAAGGCAATGATTGAACTTACTTAGAGGTAAAACCTTGGTGCCTAAATCTGTAGGACTTTCTTCTGTGGTCTTCTTGTCAACATGAATGCATCATTTCGTACCATTTTTCTTAATGTAATGATACCGAACATCCATATGCTTCGTCCCCTTATGGAACACCGGATTTTTACACAAGTTCCATGCACTTTGGCTATCCGAAGACACCACCACCTGTTCCTTTAGGACCTCCCACTCATCCAACAACCCTTTGCACCCTATAGTCTCCTTTATGGCTTTCATAGCCACTATGCATTCTGCCCCGGTTGTTATGAGTGTTACCACTGGCTACCACTGAGCCTTCAAATACATTAGCAACCTCTTCATCCTAAGCCAGTGCTTCTTTCCAGGATTACTCACAAATTTGCTGAGAACACCCATTGCCCAAGAAACCCTCAACCGGTTTCTCTCCTTTTCTTGGATTCTACACATCCCAAAGATCTTTTGTGTAAGGCTGAGATCTTTCATCTCGAACTCCTCACTGAGTTGAGATGTAAACTTTTCCATCCTCTCTCTGCTGTTTCGAACCAACAACACATCATCAACATAGATGAGGATACTGACCATCTTCTCCACCCTGTGTCCAGGTGAGAAAGTTTTTGTGAAACCTATGTCTTCTCTTCTTGTGAACCCATTCGCCACCATCCTAGCTTTTTTTCGGACTTCATCTCCTAGGCGGTACCATTCTTTGATCTTGTAAGTGCACTTACATTCTACAACTTTCTACTTTCCTGGAATTTTCACCAATTCCTTGAAGTTGTTCTTCCTCAAAGAATCCATTTCTTCCTCCTTAGTTAGCTTCCAATTTGACGAATCCTTACACTCCATGGCATCCGTGTAAGTTTCTTGTTCACTCATCTCTCCTTTTGTCGAAGGAGCTGCTGCATCCGCAGCATCCACAAACCCATATCTTGAAGGTGGTCCAACCAGCCTTCCTTCCCGGTATCTTGTGAGCTGATAATCCTCCCAACTTACTGCATCAACCTCTTCTAGTTCAACCTTCTCTTGAGAGTCCTGAGCTTGGCCTTCATCCAAGGGCTCTACCTGGTTTGAACCCTCTTGCCTTCCTTGCTCTACTTAAACCGAATCTTCCTTGATGCTATGCTCCACAAGAACCAAACTGGTTTGCTCACTAGCCTCTGCAGGGTTAGTTTCTTCCAAATAGATAAATAACAATTCATTAAAAATAACATCCCCACTTATAATCAGTTTCATGCCCTTCTTTTCTAAGGACCACAACCTATATCCCTTAACCCCATCACCATATCCTAGAAATACACATTTTCTAGATCTAGAGCTAAGTTTATCCTCCTTTTGATGTGCATATGCAGCACATCCAAAAGTCCTAAGGTTGTTTAATTCAGGGGGTTTTTCACTCCACATCTCCATAGGAGTCTTGAGCTCTAAAGCTGTAGAGGGTGATCTATTTATCAAGTATGCACCTGTAGCCACAGCTTCTCCCCAAAAATATTTTGGTAACTCGGATCCTATTAGCATGCACCTAACCTTTTCCATAAAGGTTCTATTCATTCTTTTAGCAACTCCATTTTGCTGAGGTGTTTTTACAACCGTCCTATGCCTTAGAACGCCATTTAATTCACAGAATTTATCAAAATCCTTATTGCAAAATTCTAAGCCATTATCAGTTCGTAAAGCCTTAACTACCCAACCCGTTTGAGTTTCCAGCAACTTCTTCCACACAACAAATTTATTCAAGGAATCAGATTTATTCCTAAGCAAATAAACCCACACTCTTCTTGAATAATCATCAATTAAAGACAGAAAGTAAATGTTACCTCCCTGTGTTGGTGTCCTTGCTAGTCCCCAAGGGTCCGAATGAATGTAGTCAAGAATCCCCTTAGATTTGTGCACTCCAGCGTTGAAGCTGACCCGGTATTGCTTCCCAAGAATGTAACTCTTACAGAAATCCAATTTCTCTACTTTGTCACCACCAAGTAGGCCATCTTTGCTAAGAACTTGTAGGCCATTTTCGCTCATGTGTCCCAAGCGAGTGTGCCAAAGGGCTGCCTTGTCCATCTCAGCCATCAAGCTTGTTGCTTGATCATTGATTTTTGTCTCTCCGATCATCTCATAAAGTCCATCGTTTCTTACTGGCTTGATCACTACCAAAGATCCCTTAGCCACCTTGATCTTTCTTCCCTCTATCTTGTATGTATACCCTATGGAATCCAGCTACCCTAGTGAGATCAAATTTCTCTTCAAATCTGAAAGATACCTCACATTTTCCAGCAGCCTTATCATTCCATCAAACATCCTCAATTGGATGTCTCCAATCCCTCTCACTTGGTAAGAATTGTCATTCCCCAAAAAGACCCTTCCATCATTGATCTATTTAAAATTCTTGAACCATTCCTTATGAGGGCACATATGATAAGTGCACCTGGAATCAAGAATCCACTTTTCGCTGCCTTCTTGCCCCTTGCACATATCTGAGCATACAACAAGAACATCATCACCTTTCTGTTCTCCCATGGCAACTGAAGCCTCTCCATTATTGGTATGGCTTCTCCTCTCATCCCATATCCTCTTCTTGCAATCTTTCTTGAAATGGCCCTCCTTGTTGCAGTAGAAGCATCTCCTTCCTCCAACCCTTAGTTTAGAGTGTGCTCTCCCATGGCTTTCTCCTCTATCTTTGTCCTAGTAGTAGCCATTGTTGTTGCCATTCTGAGTTGCTGGCCTTCCACTTACGAAATTCATGGCTTTCTCCCTCTCCACTTGATGTCTCCTTCATCTTGGCCTTAAAATCATGTGCCTTTATGGCATTGATCACAATCTCCTTTGTCAAAGTATCCCTTCCATACTCAATAGCATTAATCAGATATCAAAGTAATCAGGAAGAGAATTTAACAAGATAACAACCAATTGTTCGTCCAGAAAAATAATGCTACAGCTATTCAAATCTTGAACTAGTTTATTAAAGACATCAAGATTATCTTACAACTCTTTACTAGGATCCATTTTAAAAGCGAAGATTCTTTTAAAAAGATAAATCTTGTTAAGGAGAGTTTTGGTAAGAAACAACTCATCTAGTTTCTTCCATATGATAACAGGATCCTCTGAGTCTCCGCACTCCCTTGTGACACTATCCGACGTGTGCAAGAAAATGGTGCTGTAAGCCATCTTCTTCATCTCGGTCCACTGGTCCTCCATGACACTTGCTGGAAAAGCATCATCTTCTCTAATAGCCAAGTCTACTTTCTGTTGCATTAGAACCACCTTGATCTTCCGCTTCCAAAGGGCAAAGTCTCCCTTTCCATCAAACTTCTCAACATAGAAATTTGAAGCCATCTTTTGCGGACAAGATCCCAGATTTATGCACTACCCTTAACTGCTTTCTTCAACCTTAAGAACACAGATCGAAGATAGATCTTAACACCATTCTTGAATCAACCTTTAAGAACACGATCAGATCTTGATCTTTACACCGTTCTTGAATCACCCAAGAAGTTGATCTTTGATTCTTGGAGTCTTGGCTCTGTCACCTTCTTGTTCTTGCTCCGATACCTAGCTGTACAACTGTAATACCACTGTCTAAAGCTCTGATACCACTGTTAAAAATCACCTTGACAAGATGCCCAGGTGGTGATCTTCCAAACACCCAAGTCTAGAATGACTTGTAGAAAGAAATACAGCAATCGAACACAAGAACAGAAAATAAAAGAAAGAAAGAAGACAAGCAATTTGTTATCGAGGTTCAGCAATGTGCCTACATCCCCGTGAGTTCCTCTGAACTCTCTGCACTAAATCAAATGGTTCTTACAAGTTACAGCAATCCCCTTCAAGAAATCAAGTTCTTGAAGAAACAAGAAGAGAAGAAAGGAAGAAGATGAGAACTAAAAATGCTCTCTTTCTAATCTAGACTTCTCTATCTTTTACAACCAGCCTCACTTACAAAGAGTCCCTCTTGTGTTTGTCACTCTTACAAAATTCTCTCTATGATCTCACAATGTCACAAACTTGTGTGTTTCTAATGTTTAAAAATGAGGCTAGGAAACCCCTTTTATAGCCATCCACTTCTTGGTTATTCTTGAGATTCAATCCTCACCCTTTGATCAAGATCATCACTTAATCATAGCCCTTCATCACTTCCTAAGTGGTGCAATGCAGTTTAACATTGCATCCACACACCTAAGAGGGTCCTTATGCATGCTGCCTATGTGTGCAGCAGTGTGCCTAGGCGGTGCGGTGCTAGGCGTGCGCGCTGCGGCGCTAGTGCTGACCTGATGGTGTGCATGCTGGGAGGCGCACTCTGGAGTAGGTGCACTATGCCTTGACTTGATGCTACTCCCTTCTGCTGCTGTGCGCATACCCTTCTACTTCTGATCAGAAGTGCGCATACTACTGCGCATGGCCTTCCCTTGCTCCAAATTGATGCACACACATGTGTGCAGTCTTCTAACTTGCTGAAATTTAATCCTCCAACCTTGGTTTAGATTTTAATCATCTTTGAACCATGGTTGGACCTGTGCAAACCTTAGATAAATACCAACACCTTTCTTGAGGTAGACAGAGTAACTAGTGAAATTTGCCGCCAAGGGAACACCTAGTGAGTTTTATAAGGGTTGGGGTCATAGAAACAATTCACCCATCCCTCAAGAGAGTCCTGTGTAACTAAGTGTTTGTGATCCTTTTAATATCATGGTTTATAACGTTCTAGAGGAATTTTTAGAGAAGCAATAAGGGATAGCTCGTCAAAATGCCACATCTATAAAAAGAAAGTGTCAGAATTCAATTTATAATTAGAAATGAGAGTGAAAATTAATTTGATATTTTTAATTGAAGCAAAAGTTGGCTCCCCATGAGATATGGTGTTTTTTTACGCCTAAATACATCCAAGCCATTTAATGTCATGGCTATAATTGTTTCCATAGGGTAGTGGCCTTCAGTTACTTGTTTGACCACATCTAAGAAGGATTTCTGCATGCGTGGGGTGGGTTCGCACATAAAGTAGCATGCCAGTATACATAAGAGTGATAATTGTCATTGCTGGCTTGTCAGGAATTTGTATTCAGCCTCGAATAATTCTAAGGCCATTGGGCAAAATCAAAGTGATCATCTACTAGAAGTAATTGAGCTCTCTTTCTTCTATTACCAAAGAAGTTAACCAAGACCTCCACATGGTGATCCTAAAAAGCCGAGAAGACCAATTTATTAGAAGGTTTATAATTGAAAATGGCACAAAAATTTTCATAGAGTGGGTAAATCTCTATAAACTCAAGGTGGAATGTGTGAGTTTGTGGATCCCATCTCTCTACAACAGCTCTCAAGAATTTCCTATCCAGCTTTACATGGTTCAAAGAAAAGATGACATTCATTCCAAAGGGTAAGAATTTTTGTTGCTCAATTTTTTCATCTTTTAAAGCCAATTATTGAGTTGATTGGTAATAGCCTCTATCATTGTAAGAATTCTCAAGAAAAGTTTATGTTTATGAGACTCTAGGATGGTTTGAAACTAAGCAAGGCTTGTTACAAAAAAATAGGGAAATATAAGAGATCAAAAACCTTGAAGAAATAGGAAAAATCCACGTTAAGTTGGTAACACCCGATCAAATCCACTAAGGAGCTGACCAGCCTTGTCAGGGATTCAGTCGATCGCCCTAGTGATATGGTCAAGCATCATTTGAAAGTTTTGTTATTTCATGATTTTTCATATTTCTTCTGGGTTTTTGTTAAATTTTTAGCCTATTTCGGTCATATAGACAATTTTATGTCTATAAATCTCATCCACCATTAACACAATTTTTTTTTGGAATTTTCAAAAATTTACTTATTCATAAAACCTGAAAATTTTCGAACATCCTCCATTTACTTCATCACTCAAGTACATAACCATGAAATATCTTACATCCACATTCTTAGGAACAAAGAAAATTCTTAAAAATAAACTAAAGATCATGCCTTGATTTCTTGCTGCGTTTGCCCACACTTGTTGTTTTCACTACAAGATAAAAGGTCATCGCTGACGCTTTTTTTTGCATATTTTGGTGCTTTAAAGTGCTGAAATATGCATTACCGACGCTTTTTTCAAGCACCGGATAAAGCACCGGTATGTGTAGTGTCGAAGCACAAATACCGACGCTTACAAAAAGTGCCGCAATATGCTTATTTTTTCGGCGCTTAAAAGCGTCGCAATATAAGCAGCATAAACAAAAAAATTTCCTCCATTTTCTCGGCAACCAAATGCAGCATACAAGTACAAAATAGCCACAAAAATAAACATAGAAATATCTTAACTAAGCAATCCTCAATTTACACTTTCAACTGACTTGCAATTATGTCCAATATGAACTTGCTGTGGGAGGAAAGTGTCTTGAGAGACTGGCTTAGACGTCTCAAAAGGGAATGTGGGATGTTCTTATAAACAATCCAAAAAAAATGTGCAATGACCAAACCTGAACCATTGTAAATGCAAATATCTCTTCTTCCTCTTGGTGCATTCTCTGGAGCCAAACCTACTGCTTGAATCGATTCTGTTTTGTAGTTCATAAACACATTGACTGAATTGTCCCAAACGAAAGAAGGGCCTGAAATATGTAGACTTCTCAAAAGGATCAAATCCAGCAAACTGAAAAATAAAAAAGACGGGAAAGGGGAAAAACACACAACAACATAATTTTTTTTCCTTATATGGGTTAAACTAATAGGAATAAATTAAAAAGAACACTAGCATACAAGTAAAGGAACAATTACAGGTGATTACTAGAAAATATTGTGGCGGGGGAGCTAAGGGTGAGAGCCAAAAATCTTGGGGTTGGCGCGATGGAGCAGGGAATAAAATTTGGGGGAAAAAATTACAGGGCGCGACAGGCTTATATATGAGAAATTTTTAACATATTCTGGTGCTTCAAAGCGCCGGAATATGGACGAAACTCATTTCATATTCCAGCGCTTTGAAGCGCCGGTATATGCAGAGGAACATATTTCGGCACTTTAAAGCGTCGAAAAATATCGGCGCTTTAAAGTGCCGTAATATACTCAAAACCCATTTCATATTCTGGCGCTTTGAAGAGTCGGTATATGCAGAGGAGCATATTTCGGCGCTTTAAAGCACCGAAAAATACCAGCACTTTAAAGCGCCGGAATATGCTCGAAACCTATTTCATATTCATGCGATTTGAAGCGCCAGTATTACAGAGGAGCATATTTCGGCGCTTTAAAGTGCCGAAAAATACCGGCGCTTTAAAACGCCGGAATATGCTCGAAACCCATTTCATATTCCGACGCTTTAAAGCGCCGGTATATTGCGGCACTTCAAAGCGCCACTATACGTATTAAGATTCATATATATACGGCGCTTTGAAGCGCCGTTATATGTTCTTTCTATATTGCAGCGCTTCAAAAAGAAGTGCCGGTGGTTATTATATTGCGGCATTCCGAAAATAAAGCGCCGGCAAATGTCAATTATCTTGTAGTGTTTTGTTTGTTTATCTTTTGCAATAGTCCTTGCAGGTCGATCGTTTGGAATGTTGTCATCGTCATCATCATCTTCATTAGTCTTAGAAACAGATATTGCTGACTGAGTTTGGTGGCTAGCACTACTGTGCGATCTCTCAAAATCTCCCTTGAACTGGTGTCGTTCAGATCTCAGTTGAACCTTTAGTTCAAGATAGTATGCAATCAGCATATAAGATAGCGTGTTCAATATTCAGCACAGATGAAAATGAAGAATGCTTATAATCTTCATGTTCTTTTCCTTGATGCACGTTTTTAGTTTCTTGGTAACCTTGAAAGCTTCATGTGCTAGTTCCTTCCTTGCTCCTGCTAGAGCCAATATTAATTTTTTAGTAGTAGAATGAGTGTCCTGAAATGGATGATCTATTAGTTTAATGGAAGCCAATAAATATGTGCTCAAGACTATTAAGCAAAGAATTACCGCTCGAATGTGGTTTGGAATAGAAGTGATATCTTTAGGATGGCTTTGATAGCAACCTACCGTTTGGGATTCATCACCAATATTTGGAAACATTTGGAATATGAAAGTGGCAGATCATAAAGGATGTTAAAATCAAATGTAGCAGTACCCTAGGATGGACCAGCTCTTCCCTGATATGTTCCCTACGTCCCCATTTTGGGAGCTTGATTTAATATAACTACAAGACAAAGAATAAGCATTTCAAACATTGATAGAAAAAAATAAATTCAACTATAAAAGAGAATGGTAGAGTAATTATCTGAGAACGACGAGGAGGGAAAGCTGGGCTAAGGTACAAATCGTGATAGTACTCATTAGCTTCTTCTTCATCAGTTTTATCAAAGTTTTCGCCAATGCCATATCCCTCCATGTACTCTTCTAGCTAAACTTCATTGAATTTGTATTCAAACATGGAATTTGGAGGATTATAAGGAATGAATTGATTACCTCGCACTTTAGACTAGAGGTGGAACTTTTCTCTTAAGTACCAAGCTCTGTGTACTATTCCATTTAGAAGGATGCGTTGAAGGTGGAACTCAACAGGACACCTCAAGAAGACCGCATGAGCTATGATACCATTCCATGGATTCCAATCAGTATATATCAATCATGCATTTTATTACCAAGAAAATTAAACTAGATGGAAAGGAACAGAGGGAAGATTTAGATTCTCACATCACAATATAAAAGAGAGTCAAGGTATTGTCGTTATTTGCCCGTACATTAGGTGGATCTATAGTTCTTCGATGAAACCAGCGAGCTTGATGAGGAAAGATGATTTTTGAACCAGGAGTAGGGGTCTTAATACCTAGTTTTCGGCAGGAGCACTCATAAGCCCATATTTGTAGTGAAAATTGATGGAAGTATAGAGGAAAGATATACCTCCCAAGCTTATAATTTTCAATATTCAGCATAGATGAAAATGAAGAATGCTTAGGGCATGTTTGGATAACAGTTTTCTGTTTTCAGTTTTCAAAAATTGTTTTCGAAAATGTTTAGAAAACGAAAAATGAAAACAATTTTCTGAAAAAAAACATGTTTGGATAACTGTAACTCAAAAACTGTTTCCAAAACAGAAAATAATGAAATGTTGTTTGGATAATCTTATTTTGAAAACTGTTTTGATACACCTTGTAATTATTTTTAGTTTTGAGTTTAAATTTAAAATCTATATTAATTTTATTTCTCATATTAACTAAATATTTAAAAATAATTAATATAATTTTATTTTTAAAATTTTAATATTTTTTATATACCATGGAAGAAGAATGAAACAGAAAAGTGAATACTGATTTTAGGACTATTTTCAGAAAATTATGTCAGAAAACACCAATTTGAAGTTTTCAAAAAACAGTTTTTTAAAACTGGTTTTTAAAAACTGTTTTAGCAAATTAATTTTGAAAACTGTTTGTCAAACATAAAAAATAGTTTTTGAAAACTGTTTTCAGTTTTCGAAAACTGAATACAGTTTTCAAAAATTGATTTCAAACATAGCTTTATAATCTTCATGTTCTTTTCCTTGATGCATGATTTCAGTTTGTTGGTAACCTTGAAAGCTTTATGTGCTAGTGCCCTCCTCGCTCCTCCTAGAGCCCGTAGTAATTTCAGTAGAATGAATGACCTGAAATAGATCATTTGTCAATAAAATGGAAGCAAAAAAATGTGTTGAAGACTATTAAGCGAAGTATTACTACTCGAATATGGTATGGAATAGAAGTGGTTTCTTCAATATGGCTTTGATAGCAGCCCACCATTTGAGATTCATCATCAATGTCTAGAAACATTTGGAATATGGAAGGAAGTGGTAGATCATAAGGGATGATAAGATGAAATGTAGCAGTACTCTAGGATGGACCAGCTCTTCCCTGAGATGTTCACTAAGTCCCCATTTTGGGAGCCTAAGAATATGACTACAAGACAAAGAATAAGAATTTCAAGCATTGATAGAAACAAAGAAATTCAACCAAAAATGAGAATGGTAGATTATTTGAGAACGACGAAGAGGAAAAGCTGGGCTAAGGTTCAAATCACGATAGTACTCATCGACTTCTTCTTCATCAGCTTCATCAAAGCAGTCGCCAATGTCATATTTCTCCCTATACTCTTCTAGCTCAATTGCACTGAATTTGACTTCAGAAATGGAAGTTAGAGGATCATAAGGAAAGACTTGATGATCACGCATTTTAGACTAGAGGGGGAACTTTTCTCCCAAGTACCAAGCTCTACGTATTGTTCCGCATAGAAGGATGCACCGAAGGGTGTACTCACTGGGAGACCTCAAGTAGACCGCATGAGCTGTGATACCATTCTGTGGATTCAAATCAGTTTATATCAATCATGCATTTTATTACCAAGGAAATTAAACTGGATGGAAAGGAATACAGGGAAGATTCAGATTCTCACATCATGTAATGAAAGAGAATCAAGGCGTTGTCAATATTTGCCTTTGCGTTAGGTGGATCTCTAGTTCTTCGATGATACCAGCGAGCTTGATGAGGAAAGATGTTTTTTGAACCAGGAGGAGGGGTCCTAGTGTTCGGCGAGAATACTCATAAGCCCATATCTGTAGCGAAAATGGATGGGAATGTAGAGGAAAGGTATACCTCCCAAGCTTATAATCTTCAATATTGAACACAGATGAAAATGAATAATGCTTATAATCTTCATGTTCTTTTCCTTGATGCATGCTTTCAGTTTGTTGGTAACCTTGAAAGCTTCATGTGCTACTGCCCTCTTTGCTCCTGCTAGGGTCAGTAGTAATTTCTCAGTAGTAGAATGAGTGACCTGAAATAGATGATCTATCAGTATAATAGAAGCCAACAAATATGTGTTCAAGACTATTGAGCAAAGAGCTACCGCTCGAATGTGGTCTGGAATAGAAGTGATATCTTCAGGATGGCTTTGATAGTAGTCTACCATTTGGGATCCATCATCAATATCTAGAAACAATTGGAATATGGAAGGAAGTGGTAGATCATAAGGGATGATAAGATCAAATATAGCAGTACTCTAGGCTGGACTAGCTCTTCCCTGAGATGTTTCTTAAGTTCCCATTTTGGGAGCTTGAGAATATGATTGCAAAACAAAGAATAAGCATTTCAAAGATTGATAGAAACAAATAAATTCAACCAAAAACGAGAATGGTAGCGTGATTATCTGAGAAAAATGAGGGAAAGCTGGTCCAAGGTACAAATCACGATAGTACTCATTGGTTTCTTTTTCATCAGCTTCATCAAGTAGTCGCTGATGTCATATCCCTCCCTGTACTGTTCTAGCTCAACTGCACTGAATTTGTCTTCAAACATGGAAGTTGGAGGATCATAAGGAATGACTTGATTATCTCACACTTTAGACTAGAGGTGGAACTTTTCTCCCAATTACCAAGCTCTACGTACTGTTCCACTTAGAAGGATGCGCCGAAGGGTGAACTCACTAGGAGACCTCAAGATGACCGCATAAGATGTGATACCATTCCATGGATTCTTATCAATATATATATATATATCAATCATGCATTTTATTACCAAAGAAATAAAACTTGATGGAAAGGAACAGAGGGAAGATTTAGATTCTCACATCACGATATAAAAGAAAGTCAAGGCGTTGTAGGTATTTGCCCATGCACTAGGTGGATCCCTAATTCTTCGATGAAACTAGTGAGCTTAATGAGGAAAGATGTTTTTGAACCAGGAGCAGGGGTCTTAATATCCAGTGTTCGGCGGGAGTACTCGTAAGCCCATATCTGTAGTGAAAATTGATGGGATTATATAGGAAAGGTATACCTCCCAAGCTTGTCAATAGTCGCCTGCACTGCTAATTTTGTTTTGGGAAACACCATCCATGTACCCATAAAGATTAGCTAGTGCAACACCAGCCCAATTGTACCCTTTGGTTTCATTGACATTCTCTGAAGAAGGCCGAAAATAGAGATTCGTATCTTTACTAGAGGTATTTGAAAATGAGATGGTCCCAACCAAGTATAGCAAAAACAACCATAGAATTTGCTCTGAGGTATTTACCCTGAGTGGCCGATCTTGTCGAGGTATGCAATGTGAACTCAACTAGTTGAGCTAAACACCACCATTTGAAGAAGGAATATGAGTTCCTAGCAACTCCAATATTCTCTGCTCATTTTTATAGAGCTCAGTATCCAACAAAAGTGGTTCTCCTGTTACATATGATCTATAATTACTAAAAAATCCTGTAGAGTCATTGTGGCTTTGAAATCAAAGAATAAAAAAGTTGCTTACTGTATTAAGTCATTTCTCACCTAAAGTTGAAGCTAAAGAAGTGTTGAAAATCATAGAGGTAATAGATTCGATGAAGCACTTGAAACCCACATTTTCGATGTGTTACTTTGAGATGTGATCCAGTCTACCAAACCATTAAGATACATGCTTTAATCCTCCATAGTACTCGAGAGGAGGAGGTTCCTATAAAGTAGATTTTTTTTTTATCAGTAAATAAAGCTTGTATTAATAAAAAATATACAAAAAAATCATTGGGCATACCCAGGGGATTTACAATGAGAGCATATACAGAAAACAAAAATAAGCTTACAAAAGAAGCCTAATCTCTAGGCAAAAGTAGATTTTTTGTTTCATAGAAGATGGAGATAATATTTGCAATGAAACTTTTTGAGAAAAAAAGGCTACCATTCTAGCCCTTGCATGGTGGAATAATGTTTGTTAGTATCAACCATCAGTGGAATGAGTCGTCCATTTAGAATGTTTGGTTTATGAGGCACAATTTTGAAATTTTCTTGGAGAGGATGAATAGGCATGGCTGAAAAATACCCTTTTGATGAAGCCATAAAATGTCTACAAGGATAATAGATTGATTCAAAAGGAGCATGAAAGCAAAAAATCGAAGGAGAAAAGGAAGTAAGGTATAAAGCTTATTTGACTCAGATTCAAAAACTTGGCACGCAAACTTAAGGATTTTTGCAAGATCACAGAAATGAAGAAGTTTAGATGTTTTCTCTCTAAAACATGCAAGAAAGCAACTTAAATGAATATGGGAATAATGGAAGAACATTTGAGTATTTATTGACAAAATATGGTCAAACTAGCCGTTGAATGTCAAAAGTTACCTTTTTTATATAAAAAAAAATAGCCATTGGGGACCAGCAAGTCCTAGGCAAGAGTCGATCAGCTCCCTAGTCTGTTCGACTAGCTCCCTAATCTGCTCAGTTAGCTATAAGGGTGCATTTGGGAAAGTTCTTGTCCATAGAAAAAGAGCCAGTGAGAATAGATTTGATTATTTTTTCTAAAATTATTGTTTGGTAAAATTTTACTATTATAACTTTCCAAAAATAGATGCTAGGGAAAACTAAAAATCCATTTTTTTAGAAGCAAGGGTAGGGTAGCTTTTAAAATGTGCTTGACCGGGTAGCTCCTAAAGTTTTAATGAATTTTATGTAAAACTGAAATTGCCCTTAAAACATTTCACTAATTCTTATCTAACTCCTTATATATTCAAATTATCTAATTATAGTAAGCCTCATTCCTCTTTGTTGAAACAACGAGCTCGACCATGGAAATAACATTTGGAATAAGCGACCAAAGAAAACAAAGATTGTAGATATTTTTAATTTATTATTGAGTAATAAATGATTTTATTAATATAAAGTTGTTGATTATTATTAGATAATGCATAATTTCTTTTTTGTTGTTAATAAAGAATATCTCTTTAGTTAAAAAAAATAATCCATTAAAATTGTATATCTTTGAACCATATCTATTTTAATAATTTTATAGTTTTATAGCACTATTAAGATTACAATTACCAAACATTATTATTGCTCACAACACTTTCACAATGCTTTTGCAAGACAATTTACCAAATGTTACACAGAGCTTTTACCAACAACACTTCTCACATCTCTTTTGGTACCAACACTCTCACAACATTTTTGGCACCAACACAGCTACATCACAGCACTCCCAAACGCACATAGAGTTGATTAATTTTAGTCCCTAGTTTTGCCCAGTTTTCGTGTTTTTACTCCAATTTGCAAACTGATTTCAAATCTAATCAAGATGATGTTTAAGAATAGAAAATCTAATGTGGAAAAGAATTTTTTGATCACCAGTACAATAAGTGGAACAATTAGTGGTACAATCATCAGCTCAGTCAGCAACATAGTTAACATAATCAATATGAAAATTGAGTAGATTTCAAAGAAAAAATGACAGTGATTTTCCTCAAGTGAAGTTGATCTCAATTCAAGGAAGAAATGAATCAACAAGTTCCCCCAGTCAAATATACTTATTGCACCATGAGTAGAAGATAAACTGACAAATCCCCAACAGAGTTTAAAATTCATATTCTAGAAGAGGTTGGGTTCCTCAAAAGAGACATGAACTGCATCTCTCTACCAAAAAAGGTATTATTAAGGCATTATGGTAAGATGTTCTTTCTCTTAAGTCATTATAGTAAGCCTCGTTTTCTCAAAAAAGGTAAGATCTTATTTTGTCCCGACGCATTATAGTAAGCCTCGTTTTCTGTTGAGGCATTATGGTAAGCCCTCATTACTCTTAAGGCATTGTGTTAAGCCTTCATTTTCTCTTGTGGTATTATGGTGAGCCCTCGTTTTCTTTGAGGCATCATTATAAGTCCTTGTTTCCTAAGACATTATTGTAAGCCCTTGTTCCTTTAAAGAATTATTGTATGCCCTATTTTTCCAAGGCATCGCTGTAGGCCTTTGTTCCCTTGAAGAATCATTATAAGCCCTCATTTTCCAAGGCATCATTGTAAGCCCTTGTTCCTTTGAGACATCATTGCAATGTTGGAATTTTTTGTATAGGCTACCACTAATTATAGTAGTTTTGGTCTTATAAAATCGAGTCAGCGAATTTGGTGAGAAAAGTACGGGAGCCCATCTGTTGTTAATTGGTGATCATGTTGTTTGGGCTTGTACACATCTTAATATTATTAATGTGGATCAATAGCTAGTGTAGGCCTTAGTTCAATATGACTCATAAATGGAAGGGCCCTTTTGGACTCTCAATGTAACGAACCATCCCGGGTTGGCCACCCCTGAGATGTTGTCATCACGTTTTGAAAATCTCAGCACGACACATATATGCAACAAAGAAAATAAACAACACCAACAGAAAATTTTACATCAATTCGATCTTTAAACATTCTATATAACGTAAAATGCACAAATATTTACAAATAAATTTTCTTTTTATTTTCTCATTAGTATGAGGATGTTGACACGTACATGGCTTACAGAAATTGATTTCTTCTGAACTTCAACTCACCAAACTATTTTGTCCTGCCTGCTACCTGAAATCATTGTACAATAAAGAGTGAGCTTCACAAGCTCAGTGAATTAAATTTACTGAAAGTACTCATTTGTATAAAGAGTCTTTTAATATTTAAAACAATTTATATCTCATACACTTGATGCTAGCACACTACTATCACTCCACATGTCATAATATCCATTCTCTATCAACCTCTTCCTCTTATTTATTGGTTCACCTCAAGACCATCAATTATCTTATAATTTCCTCGTAATGAGGTTCACATCATAAAATCTGCCATTTAGATGGTTCTTATTACTATAACAATAACACACCACACCTCAGCATTTCAATAATCTTATCACCATAACTGTCTCTTTCTGTAAGACTCGACCATCTATAATTAAATTCACAATAATACATGACACCTCAGCATTTCAATAATCTTATCACCATAACTGTCTCTTTCTGTGAGACTCAACCAACTATAATTAAATTCATGATAATACACCACACCTCAGCATTTCAATAATCTTATCACCATAACTATCTCTTTCTGTGAGACTTAACCATCTATAATGAAATTCACAATTAATACATCACACATCAGCATTTTAATAATGCCAACAATAATTAAAACAGTTGCAATGCATGAATGATTATGATGGGAATGTCTTCCCACCTGTCGACAGGTTGTTATTATCTTAGACTGGTCCCCTCGCGGTTCTTTACTTTGCAGCTTGTCCCGGCTGCCACGGAGTTTTCTCAGCATATACCGGCTGGCATGGTGTCCCTTTTATTTCCAGCACATACTAGCTATCACTGTTTTTTAATTAGACCAGCTGCCTTCCCGGTTCTTTTCTTTTTATTTAATGCATATGTATATAAACAATGTATGAAATATGCATCTGAACAGTAATATAAAAATAACATGAACTCAAAATATCTAGATTGATGTTGGAAATCACCTTGACAAGATGCCCAGGTGGTGATCTTCCAAACACCAAAGTCTAGAATGACTTGTAAAGATTTGGAATCGAAAACAGGAATGGAAAATCAAAGAAAGAAAGAAGACAAGCAATTTGTTATCGAGGTTCGGCAATGTGCCTACGTCCCTATGAGTTCCTCCGAACTCTCTGCACTAAATCAAATGGTTCTTACGAGTTACAGCAATCTCCTTCAAGAAACCTCAAGTTCTTGAAGAAACCAAGAAGAGAACAAGAAAGTGATAGACCTATTACAATGCTTTCTATCAATTCTATACTAACCTCTCTTCTTTATAACCAGCCTCTCTACAATGAGTCCATCTTGTGTATTGTGTCTTTGCACTCTCACACAATTCTTTCATCCACACACATGTCTCATAAGTTACATTACATTTTGTGTCACAACCTTGTTGAGATTGAACCTAGGTGACTCTTTATATAGTGCACCCACTTCTTGGTCATTCTTGAGATTCAATCCTCACCCTTTGATCATGATTACCACTTAATCATGGCCCTCCATCAATCCTAAATGGTGCTGTGTGTTTTAACCTTGCACCCACGCACCTAATAGAGGGTTAAAATAGGCTGTCCATGTGTGTTGCACTTTACTTAGCACCTAGGTGCTCAACAGGGCACGATGCGGTGTTGGGCAGAGTGCCTTTGCACACTCTCTGGGCGGTGCGCCGCTAGTGGGAAGCAGTGCAGTGCTAGGGTGCTTCAGGAAGCCTCCATTTTGGACGGTGCACTACTGGGCTGTGCGCGGTGCGGTGCTGGCCATCACTTGGAGTGCGCACACACCTTCAGCTTGTGTGCAAAAGTGCACACACTAGTGCACCTAGCCTTACCTTACTCCAAAGTGATGCACACACATGTGTGCAGTATTTTAACTTGCTGAAATTTAATCCTCCAACCTTGGTTTAGACTTTAACCATCTTTGAACCATGTTTGGACATGTTTAAACCTTAACCATGTTTAAACCTTAGACAAATACCAACAATCTCTACCTTTGTCTAAGCGTTTAAACCTGAACCATTGTGTAGAGAACTTCAAGATCCAAACTCATCTTGAGTCATCAATCAACCAACTCCATTCCTAAGAAGTCCAAGGCAATGATTGGACCTTCTTAGAGGTAGAACCTTGGTGCCTAAATCTGCAGGACTTTCCTCTGTGGTCTTCTTGTCAACATGAATGCATCCTTTCGTACCATTTTCCGGAATGTAATGATACCAAACATCCATATGCTTCATCCCCTCATGGAACACCAGATTCCTCCACAAGTGCCACACACTTTGGCTATCCAAAGATACACCACCTGCTCTTTTAGGACTTCCCATTCGTCCAATAACCCTTTGCACCCCATAGCCTCCTTTACGGCTTTCGTAGCCATTATGCATTCTGCCCCGGTTGTTATGAGTGCTACCATTGGTTGCCACTAAGCCTTCAAATACCTCAGCAACCACTTCATCCCAAGCCAATGCTTCTTTACGAGGCTACTCACAAATATGCTGAGAACACCCATTGCCCGAGAAACCCTTAACCAGTTTCTCTCCTTTTCTTGGATTCTACACATCCCAAGGATCTTTTGTGTAAGGCTGAGATCCTTCCTCTCGAACTCCTCACTGAGTTGAGATGTAAACCTTTCCATCCTCTCCCTGCTGTTCCGAACCAACAGCACATCAATGACATAGATGAGGATACTCACCATCTTCTCCACCTTGTATCCAGGTGAGAAAGTTTCTGTGAAATCTACGTCTTCTCTTCTTGTGAACCCATTCAACCAGCCTAGCCTTGTTCCGAACTTCATCTCCTGAAGGGTACCCTTCTTTGATCTTGTAAGTGTACTTACATTCTACAACTCTCTGCTTTCCTGGAATTTTCACCAATTCCCAGAAGTTGTTCTTCCTCAAAGAATCCATTTCTTCCTCCATAGCCAGCTGCCACTTTAACGAATCCTTACACTCCATGGCATCTGTGTAAGTCTCTTGTTCACTCATCTCTCCTTTTGTCCAAGGAGCTACTGCATCCGCAAACCCATATCTTGAAGGTGGTCCGACCAACCTTCCTTCCCGGTCTCTTGTGAGCTGATAGTCCTTCCGACTCCCATCATCATCAACCTCCAGTTCAACCTCCTCATGAGTGTCCTGAGCTTAGCCTTCATCAATGGGCTCTACCTGGTCCGAACCCTCTTGCGTTCCTTGCTCTACCTGAACCGGATCTTCCTTGATGTTATGCTCCACAAGAACCAAACTAGTTTGCTCACTAGCCCCTGCAGGGTTAGTTTATTCCAAATAGGGAAATAACAATTCATTAAAATTAACATCCCTACTTATTATGAGTTTCAATCCTTCTTTCTCTAAGGACCACAACCTATACCCCTTAGCCCCATCCCCATATCCTAGAAACACACACTTTCTAGATTCTGGGCTAAGTCTATCATCCTTTTGTTGTGCATACGCAGCACACCCAAAAGTCCTAAGGTTGTCCAACTCTGGGGGTTTTCCACTCCACATCTCCATGGGAGTCTTGAGCTCTAAAGCTCTAGAGGGTGATCTATTTACCAAGTATGCAGCTGTAGCTACAACTTCTCCCCAAAAATATTTTGGTAAATCGGATCCATTTAACATGCACCTAACCTTTTCCATAAGGGTCTTATTCATCCACTCAGCAACTCCACTTTACTAAAGGGTTTCCACAATCGTCCTGTCTTAGAATGCCATTTAACCTACAAAATTAATCAAGTTCTTGGTTAAAAATTTCTAAGCCATTATCGGTTCTTGTCTCATTAACTACTTTACCTATTTGAGTCTCTACCAGCCCTTTTCACACCATTAATTTATTCAAAGCATCTGATTTATTTTTAACCAAATAAGCCTACACCTTTCTTGAATATTCATCAATTAAAGACAGAAAGTAAAAGTTACCTCCCTGTGTTGGTGTCCTTGCTGGTCCCCAAAAGTCCGCATGAATGTAGTCAAGAATTCCCTTAGACTTGTACACTCCGGTGTTGCTTCTCAAGAACGCAACACTCGCAGTAATCAAGTTCCTCTACTTTGTCACCACCAAGTAGACCATCCTTGCTGAGAACTTGGAGGCCCTCTTCGCTTATATGTCCCAAGCGAGTGTGCCAAAGGGATATCCTATCCATCTCAGCCATCAAGCTTGCTGCTTGATCGTTGATTTTTGTCTCTCTGATCATCTTATAGAGTCCATCATTTCTTGCTGCCTTGATCACTACCAAAGATCCCTTGGCTACATTGATCTGTCATCCCTCTACTTTGCATGTATACCCTATGGAATCCAATTACCCCAATGAGATCAAATTCCTCCTCAAATCCGGGAGATACCTCACATTTTCCAGCAGCCTTGTCATTCCATCAAACATCCTCACCTGGATGTCTCCCATGCCCCTCACTTGGTAAGAAATACCATTCCGTAAGAAAACCCTTTCATCATTGGTTTCCTTGAAATTCTTGAACCAACTCCGGTGAGGGCACATGTGATGAGTGCACCCGGAATCCAAGATCCATTTCTTGTTGCCTTCTTGCCCCTTACTCACACCCGAGCACACAACGAGAACATCGTCATCTTGTTGTTCTGTTTTGGCAACTGAAGCCTCTCCATTCTTGGTATGGCTTCCTCTTCTATCCCTTGTCATCTTCTTACAATCTTTCTTAACATGATCCTTCTTATGGCAGTAGTAGTAACTCTTCCCTCCAAATCTCAGTTTGGAATGCATTCTCCTATGGCTTTCTCCTCTACCTCTGTCCCAGTAGTAGCCATGCATGCTGCTGTGCACTCTCCCATGGCTCTCTCCGCTACCTTTATTCTAGTAGTAGCCATGCATGTTACTGTGCGCTCTCCCATGGCTTTCTTCTCTACATCTGTCCCAGTAGTAGCCATGCATACTGTTGTGCACTCTCCCATGACTCTCTCCTCTACCTCTCTCCCGGTAGTAGCCGTGCATGCTGTTGTGCACTCTCCTATGGCTCTTTCCTCTACCTCTGTCTCGGTAGTAGCCATGGTTACTGCCATACCAAGTTGCTGGCCTTCTTTTAAAGAACAACTCTTTACCACTCCTTATCTTGGCATCAAGATCATCTTACAACTCTTTCTTAGGATCAAATTTAAAAGAAAAGATTCGTTTACGAAGATACCTTTTATCAGGGAGAGTCTTGGCAAGAAACAACTCATCTAGTTTCTTCTATATTGTAGCTGGATCTTCCGAGTCTCCGCACTCCCTTGTGACATTATCCGACATGTGCAAGAAAATGGTGTTGTATGCCATCTTCTTCATCTCATTCCACTGGTCCTCCGTGACACTTGCCGGAAAAGCATTATCTTCTCCAATAGCCAAGTCCATTTTCTGTTGCACAAGAACCTTCTTGATCTTCCACTTCCACTGGGAAAAATCTCCCTTTCTATCAAACTTCTCAATAACGAAATTTGAACCCATCTTTTGCGGACAAGATTCCTGATTTATGCACTACCCACAAATGCTTTCTTCAACCTCATGAACACAGATCGAAGACGGATCTTAACACCGTTCTTGAATCTACCTCAAGAACACGATCAGATCTTGATCTTTACACTGTTCTTAAATCACCATCAAGAACACGATCAGATATTAATCTTAACTCCGTCCTTGATTAACCTCAAGAACACGATTAGATATAGATCTTAACTCCGTTCTTGAATCACCCAAGAAGTTGATCTTTGATTCTTGGAGTCTTGGCTCTGTCACCTTCTTGTTCTTGCTCCGATACCCTCTAACCAAGCTCTAATACCACTGTCCAAAGCTCTGATACCACTGTTGGAAATCACCTTGACAAGATGCCCAGGTGGTGATCTTCCAAACACCCAAGTCTAGAATGACTTGTAAAGATTTGGAATCAGAAACAGGAACAGAAATCAAAGAAAGAAAGATGACAAGCGATTTGTTATCGAGGTTCGGCAATGTGGCTACATCCCCGTGAGTTCCTCCGAACTCTCTGCACTAAATCAAATGTTTCTTATAAGTTACAGCAATCCCCTTCAAGAAACCAAGAAGAGAACAAGAAAGTGATAGACCTATTACAATGCTTTCTATCAATTCTATTCTAACCTCTCTTCTTTATAACAAGCCTGTTGGTATTTGTCTAAGGTTTGCACAGGTCCAACCATGGTTTAAAGATGGTTAAAGTCTAAATCAATGGTGGAGGATTAAATTTTAGCAAGTTAGAAGACTGAACACATATGTGTGCATCAATTTGGATCAAGTGAAGGCCATGCGCACTAGTGTGCGCACTTCTGCACAAAGGCAGAAGAGTGTGCGCATAGCAGTAGAAGGGAGCAGCATCAGGTCAGGGGGCAGTGCACATTCTTAGTGTCGCGCCTCCCAGCATTCACACCATCAGGTATGCACCAACGCTATAGCACGCATGCCCAGCACCGCACCTCTCAGCATGCACACCATCAGGTACGCACCAGCGCGCAAGCCCAGCGCCGCACCGCCTAGGCACATTGCTGCACACATAGGCAGCATGCTTTAGGACCCTCTTAAGTGTCTGTGCGCAACACCAAAATGCACAACACCACTTGGAGAATGATAAAGGGCAAATATTTAAAGGAGATCATGATCAAAGGGAGGAGATTGATTCACAAGAATGTCCAAGAAGTGAAAGGCTATAAAAGGGGTTTCCTAGCCTCATTTTTCAACAAGAGAAACACATAAGTTTGTGACATTGTAAGATCAATTGTAAACATATAGAGAGAATTTTGTAAGAGTGACAAACACAAGAGAGACTATTTGTAGTGAGGCTGGTTGTAAAAGATAGAGAAGTTTAGATTAGATAGAGAGCATTGTTAGTTCTCATCTTCTTCCTTTTTCTCTTCTTTTTTCTTCAAGAACTTGATTTCTTGAAGGGGATTGCTGTAACTTTTAAGAACCATTTGATTTAGTTCAGAGAGTTCAGAGGAACTCATGGGAACGTAGGCATATTGCCAAACCTCAATAACAAATTGCTTGTCTTCTTTCTTTCTTTAATTTTCTGTTCTTGTTTTCGATTGCTGTATATCTTTCTACAAGTCATTCTACACTTGGGTGTTTGGAAAATCATCACCTGGGTATCTTGTCAAGGTGATTTCCAACAGTGGTATCAGAGCTTTGGACAGTGGTATCAGAGCGACACAGCTGGGTATCAAAGCAAGAACAAGAAGGTGACGGAGCCAAGACTCCAAGAATCAAAGATCAACTTCTTGGGTGATTCAAGAATGGTGTAAAGATCAAGATCCGGTCGTGTTCTTGAAGGTTGATTCAAGAACGGTGTTAAGATCCATCTTCCATCTGTGTTCTTGAGGTTGAAGAAAGCATTTGTGGGAAGAGTATAAATCAGGGATCTTGTTCGCAAAAGATGGCTTCAAATTTTTGTGTTGAGAAGTTTGATGGAAAGGGAGACTTCGCCCTTTGGAAGTGGAAGATCAAGGTTGTTCTAATGCAACAGAAAGTGGACTTGACTATTGGAGAAGATGATGTTTTTCTAGCAAGTGTCATGGAGAACCAGCGGACCGAGATGAAGAAGATGGCTTACAGCACCATTTTCTTGCACATGTCGGATAGTGTCACAAGGGAGTGCGGAGACTCGAAGGATCCGGCTATCATATGGAAGAAACTAGATGAGTTGTTTCTTACCAAAACTCTTCCTAACAAGATTTATCTTCTTAAAAGAATCTTTGCTTTGAAAATGGATCATAGTAAAGAGTTGCAAGATAATCTTAATGTCTTTAATAAGCTAGTTCAAGATTTGAATAGCTGTAGCATTATTTTTCCGGATGAACAATTGGCTATTATCTTGTTAAATTCTCTCTCTCATTGCTTTGATAACTTGATTAATGCCATTGAGTATGGAAGGGGTACTTTGAGAAAGGAGACTGTGATCAATTCCATAAGGGCACATGATTTCAAGGCCAAGATGAAGGAGACATCAAGTGCTGATGGGCTGTTTGTAAGAGGAAGGCCAGCAACTCGGAATGGCAGTAGCAATCATGGCAACTACTGGGAGAAATCAAGAGGTAGAGGGCAGAACCATGGGAGATCTCATTCCAAGACAAGACTTGGAGGAGGAATGAGATGCTTCTACTGCAACAAGGAGGGCTATTTCAAGAAAGATTGTAAGAAGAGGATATGTGATGAGAGGAGAAGCCATACCAACAATGGAGAGGCTTCGGTTGCCAAAGGAGAACAACAAGATGATGTTCTTGTTGTGTGCTCAAATGTGAACAGGAGACAAGGCAGCGAAAAGTGGATTCTTGATTCCGGGTGCACTTATCATATGTGCCCTCACAAGGAATGGTTTAAGAATTTCAAGGAGATCAATGATGGAAGGGTCTTCTTGGGGAATGATAATTCTTGCCAAGTGAAAGGGATTGGTGACATTCAATTGAAGATGTTTGATGGAGTCACAAGGCTGCTGCGAAGTATAAAGTATTTCCAGATTGGAAGAGAAATTTGATCTCATTGGGGCAGCTGGATTCCATGGGGTATACATGCAAAGTAGAGGGAGGAAAGATCAAAGTGGCCTAGGGATCTTTGGTAGTGATCAAGGCAGCAAGAAACGATGGACTCTATGAGATGATCAGAGAGACAGAAATCAATGATCAAGCAGCAAGCTTGATGGCTGAGATGGATAAGGCAGCCCTTTGGCACACTCGCTTGGGACACATGAGTGAAAAGGGCATACAAGTGCTTAGCAAGGCCTACTTGGTGGTGACAAAGTAGAAAAACTAGATTTCTGTGAGAGTTACATTCTTGGGAAGCAACACCGGGTCAGCTTCAACACTGGAGTGGACAAGTCCAAAGGGATTCTTAACTACATTCATTCAAACCTTTGGGGACTAGCTAGGACACCAATACAGGGAGGTAACTTTTACTTCTGTCTTTAATTGATGATTATTCAAGAAGAGTGTGGGTTTATTTGCTTAGGAATAAATCTGATGCCTTGAATAAATTTTTTGTGTGGAAGAAGTTTCTGGAAACTCAAACGGGTAGGGTAGTTAAGGCTTTATGAACCGATAATGGCTTAGAATTTTGCAATAAAAATTTTGATAAATTCTGTGAATTAAATGGCATTCTAAGGCATAGTACGATTGTAAAAATACCCCAGCAAAATGATGGGCAAGGGCAATGGCATAGGGCATTCCTCCATGTCTAATACAATGAAATCAGCAGGTAAAATGAATTCTCCTACCTTAACTAGGACATCCTCGAGAATACCCCTAGGTCTTTTAATACTCCTATCTGCTAATTGTAAGGTAATGGAAGTCGGTTGTAGCTCTCCCAAACCAAGGGTTTCGAATACCGTGTATGGTAATAAGTTTACACCCTCTCCTAAGTCTAGTAATGCTCTCTCAAATAGTTGATCACCTATTCTACAGGGAATAGTAAAACTACTCGGATCTTTCAGTTTTGGTGGGAGTTTTCTTAATAGCACAGCACTTACCTCTTCAGTTAACGCTACTGTCTCATGCTCTTAAAATTTTCTTTTATGAGTGCAACAATCTTTTAGGAACTTAGTATAGGCAGGTATTTGGTGAATTACATCTAATAAAGGAATGTTAATTTCAACTTTCCGCAAGGTTTCGAAAATATCAGTTAGTTTATTGTCTTTCTTTTGTTTCACTAACCTTTGCGGGAAGGGTGGTGCATTCACCTTCTCCGTTTCACTTACCCTTGATGCCGATGGTGTCTCTTTGGATGTTGTTGCAGACACATTGAACCCTATCACTTTGCCATTTCTCAAGGTTGTGACAGCCTTCAGTTGTTGATGCCCTCCAGGATTGGGCAGTGTTTGATATGGGAGCTCTCCTTGTTTTCTGACACTAAGCTCTTTAGCTAGTTGTCCAATTTGTACCTCTAACCATTGTATGGCTTGTTCATACTTTTTTGTAGTTTGTCTTAGTTCAGTACGGAATTGCCTCTCATCCGCCATGAACTGATCTTGTGAGGTCATTAATTGCTGCTGCTGAGTGGCCAGCTGTCTCACAAGACTTTCGAGGTCATTTTTCTTTGGTTTGGGAGTAGTATGAGCAGTGGGCTGGGGGTTTCTTTGCTGCCCTTGCTGGTTGAGGGTATTTCGGTTGTTGTTCCAAGAGAAATTTGGGTGGTCCTCCATCCAGGATTGTAAGTGTTTGCATATGGGTTGTTCTTCGGTGGATAGTTGTTAGGTCCCACGTAATTTGCTTGTTTCGGATCTGCAGATGAGTACAATGGACAAGTATCAGTATTATGGTCGAACTGGGAACATATTGCACATACCTGGAGTGGGGTAGATGATAGGCTAGATGAGGTGTTTTAAGAAGCCATGACTTTTACCAATAAGTCTAGTTTTCTTTCCATAACAGCTATTTGAGGGGAAGATCGTCCATTCAGATTTACCTCATGCACACCTTTACCCTTGGTCACATGTCTACCTCGAGAGGAGAACTGCTGAGTGTGTTTGCTTAGGGTTTCGAAGAGCTCCATAGCTTCTTCGCTGCTCTTCTCTATCAACACTCCTCCACAACCTGAATCAACAACACTTTTGTTAGTATCATTCAAACCTTCATAAAAAGCTTGTACCAGTTCATCTTGGGGTAGGTTTTGGTGTGGGCATTTGAGTAGCAGTTCGTTGAAGTGTCCCCATGCTTCGAAGAAGAGGTCTCCATCCTTTTGTTGGAAAGACTGGATCTCCTTCCTCATTTGTCTCGTCTTTTGGGCTGGGAAAAACTTCTTTAGGAATTTGCTAGCCAACTCCTCCCAAGTATGGATGGAAACTGCAGGCAAAGAATAGTACCACAGTTTAGAATTATCTTTTAAGGAAAAAGGGAACAGAATTAACCTTATTCCTTCTTGGTCTAGTCCTCGGATGTGCTGTAACTTGCAAAGGTTGAAAAACTCCCGAAGGTGCAGGTGTGGATCCTTATTAGGTTTACCCCTAAAGTGAGTTAAGGCACTCAAGATTTGCGGAGATATGTAATAGTTGCCTTCTGCCTCCGGTTGATAAGCGATACATGATGGTTGATCAAGGTTCCATGGAATGAAGGACTGCTTTATTGGTACTCTTGCAGGTGGTTGCTGATTTTCGAGTTGTTCCGCCATTGGTGCTTCGTTCTCGAATTCTTCTTCGTTCTCCTCAAAGTCGTTCCTGAGCCTTTGTCGGATGGTTTGCTCAAGTTAGGGATCGAGGGGAAGGACTGTTGGATGTCGGGATCAAAGTCTGTGCATAAATTAGCAAAAACAATTTTAGTGCAGCAACTCAACTCTGCTGCTCGGGTAACTCTCTATCATATTTGCGCTCGATCGCACAGAAGGTTGCGATCGATCGCAAGTATTACAGAACCACTGATTAGGGTTTGATGTACCTGAAACAAAAAAAAGAAATCGATCAGGGTTTGATGAAAAATAAAAATAAGAATGGTAAAGAAAAAATAAAATAATAACGATGATTAAACTAAACGAAAGTAATCCTAAAATGAAATTTAGCGCAATCCCCGGCAACGGCGCCAAAAACTTGTTGCGTGTTTATTTACCTAAATAATTAAGCAAATAATCGCACTCGTTTTACTTGCAAGTGCACAAGGTCAACAGTAGCATAGTGTGCGAATGCAAGATCATCTCCACAGGGATTGGTAAAGTTCAGTTTTAGAATTAGTTTTTTCGAAGTAAAAAGAAGGAAATAACTGTTGAATGTGATTTAATAATAATAAAGATATAGGGCTTTGATATCCACCACTAGTCATACTTTCCCAATGTGTAATGTATCAGTGCACTAACCTTATCATGTATACCTAATGATCACCAACCCAAGGGCATGGTATCTACTCCTTAAGCTATTGATTTCCCTAAGTAACGAGTTAGGCATGGTATCTACTCTAACTCTTTTCTTTCTCGAGGGATTCAGCATGGTATCTACTGAGTTATTCCAAAAGAAAGCATAAGAGCTGTGGAAATCGACAACCACATGAGACCTTGGGCATGGTATCTACTCCCAGTTTCCCATGTTGATTAATCCAAGAATCTGGTGTGGATATCTTTTGTTACTATTGTTAGACCCAGGACTCAGTCATCCAAATTGATCTAAGTAACCAATCCATACCACATGCATACGTTGGCCATACACATACATATGAGGAATTTAAATAAACACAGGTATTAATCACGTTAAGCAACATAATAAAGGCTATTGGCAAAGATAATCAATGAATAAATATATGGGAAAGCATAACTAGAGCTTCAATTGAGCCCTATAAAGAGTTAATTACACATGCTGTCTAAGATAAACATCATATATAAACTAAGCATAAAATATAAAACCCGAAGAATACTAGGGAGACGGGTTGTCAATCCTCGCCTAAAACTTCAAGCTAAGCAAAAGATAAACTAAGTGATCTCCAAGAAGTGATCTATCAGAAGTGATGCTTCTGTGTGTGCTTTATAGGTGTATTTATAGGGCTTGAGTAATCCTAACAAGCTTTGGAAACCCTAACTTCCAAAAACGCAAAACCTCCTTTATTTCCAAAACTGGTTCTGCCGTTTTATTGTTCACGCCCGTACATGTGCGCTCGATCGCATGCGTCTTGCGCTCGATCCTTCTTGTGTGCGCATGATTGCAATTTGCGCTTGATCGCATGCAACATTGGGATCGATCGCAATTTGACTAGAAGTTGCTCCAGGATTTCCAGGCTTCTTCCTTTAAGCGCCAAAACTGCTTCTTTTTCTCCAATACCCTATAAAACATGTAGAACACACAAATGAAGTAAAACTGACTAAATTAACATAACTAAGGACCTAACAAATATAAATAAGGGGGCTTAACCTATCACTGGTAAAAAATCAAATAATCTCTCTGCATGTTTTATCCAAAACTCATATGTAAAAGGATTCACAGATCCTTTAAACAACACGACATTCAACTTAAGAATCTCCCTGCATTTCATGCATAAACTCACTTTTGCTTCTTTTTAAATGTTTATTATTACTGGGTTAACAACTTCAGGCGCTACTCCGGCCTGTTCATCAAGTCTATGCTATAAGCTATCAATTCTATCATATGCTACCTTCACTTCTCAAGAGCATGTGCAAGACCTTATCTTAGCTCATCTCTTTCAACTTCAGATTTTCTCACACCTTTACTAATATCAATCATACTATCAGCAAGTTCCCTTCTAGTAACCACATATTCAAATTCAACCTTGACTTGTCAAAAATATTGGGGCCTAGCACGCCCTCTCCAATCAACAATTCTAACTCTAACTCTAGCACGTCTACGTGTCATACTTAGATTGTTCATTATAATTTATTTTAATCTTTTACTTACTTACTTTTTATGCAGTCTACAAAATCATAAAACCTAATGCTCTGATACCAAAATTATAATGACCCATCTCGGGTTGGCCACCCCCAAGATGGTGTCATCACATTTTGAAAATCTCAGCATGACACATTTATGCAACAAAGAAAATAAACAACACCAAAAGAAAATTTTACATCAATTTGATCTTTAAACATTCCATACAATGTAAAATGCATGGATATTTACAAATAAATTTTTTTATTTTTTTTATTTTTCATTAGTCTAAAGATGTTGACACGTATGTGGCTTACAAAAATTGATTTTTTCTGAACCTCAACTCCCCAAACTATTTTGTCCTGCCTAGTACCTAAAATCATTCTACAATGATGATTGAGCTTCACAAGCTCAGTGAATTAAATTTACTAAAAGTACTCATTTGTATAAACAGTCTTTTAATATTTAAAACAATTTGTATCTCATACACTTGATGCTAGCACTCTACTATCACTCCACATGTCATAATATCCATTCTCTATCAATCTCTTCTTCTTATTTATTGGTTCACCTCAAGACCATCAATTATCTCATAATTTCCTCGTAATGAGGTTCACATCATAAAATCTACCATTTAGATGGTTCTTATTACTATGACAATAATACACTACACCTCAGCATTTCAATTATCTTATCACCATAACTGTCTCTTTTTGTGAGACTTAACCATCTATAATTAAATTCACAATAATACACCACACCTGAGCATTTCAATAATCTTATCACCATAACTATCTCTTTCTGTGAGACTCAACCATCTATAATTAAATTCACGATAACACCCAACACTTCAGCATTTCAATAATCTTATCACCATAACTGTCTCTTTCTGTGAGACTCAACCATCTATAATGAAATTCACAATTAATACATTACACATCAGCATTTCAATAATGCAAGCAATAATTAAAACAAATGCAATGCATGAATGATTATGATAGGAACATCTTCCCACCTGTCGACAGGTTATTATTATCTTAGACCGGCCCCCTCACATTAAATCAATCCATCAAAGCTTGTCAAGATCCACTAAATTTCATCCCAATTCACATCAAATCATCCATCAAAGTTTGTCAAGGTCCACTAAAATTTATATTCATATCAAAACATCAACCATAGCTCATCAATAATTTTATTTATCACCATTATTATTTAAATCAACTAATTATTCTAGTAATATTTCTTCTCACATAATAATTTTTCCTACGTGTCTAATATTCATATCATATCTATCAACCAAATCTTTATCTATTACCAAAACATAAACTAATAATTTATTTTAATATCATCTCTAGGTTTTTCATTTTTTTTATTTAGACTACTTAAAGTAAATTCAACTCACCATGTAGCTCTTAAAGCTACACGTGGTTCACCTCCTTGCCTTTCCTGTTTGTTTCAGAAATTGCCCCGGTTGTAGATCGTCAACACCTGACATCATATTTATATAAATTTTATAATTTATTCTTCAATTCGATATAAACCACACACTTTGAATTCAGGGAAACTTCATAAATGTCATAAATTCAAAAATAACCATTACATTATTACCTTATGTTTTTCTAATAGTTTTTCATGATTCTCTATGAAATTCCGCAGAAAACTCCTTCAAAATTTTGCTCTTTCAGTATTTTTTTGAGTCCCCAAATGTTTTGAGAAAACAAACAAGAAGTTGAAAGAAACTGAACGAAATCGTTCAGTCTCCATATATTTACCCATTATATGCATATATATATTTTTCCTTGCCTTAGCAGCCCCCCTACCTTACAATTCTTGAGCTACCACGCAAAACCCAAGTGTAAGGCATACAAATGCCTTTCCTTTGCATTCCTTTATTTGACTTTGATTTGATTTTTTTTTTTTATGTTATTGACTATTTTTTTTTAACTTTTAACCTTTTTTTTCTTCTTTTCTTTCTTTTGGGATGTTCAGGATGTCCAATTTTTTTTTTCTTTTTCCTTTCTTCTGATTCTAAATTCTGGACGATTTCAATTTTTTTTATATAATTATTTTATGCAATACTAAACTTTCATATAAATATATTATTTTAATTTCATGTCATATTTATTAAATTATTTCTTTACCCTTACTTTCATGTCATGTTTATATACACTAGGGTTACTGATGTGTACATAAACATGTTAGGCCCCCTCTTTGCTGATGTGTATATAAACTTGTTATACCCCCTCTTTGGCTCCCAATACCTCTGAGTATTCATTTTTCTATCCATCTAAGAAAGTTGCTGCTGTTGTGGGAGTATAAAGAGGAAAACCTAACTCTGATCAAACTTTCGTTGTGATAATAGCTCAAATCAGGTATGTGATTTACTTATGTAATTGTATATATTCTAAGTTTCATATATGATATGATTGTTTATGTTTATTTAAACCTACATGTGGTATCAAAGGTTGCATACATGATACATGTATTTAGAACCTGATTCAGGAATATTGCATGAATGCTTTGTATATGATTGGAGTTGGTGTTCCAATCAATTTCTTGAGGTGTATCTTGAATTATAGCTTTTCTTTGATATAAACGCTTGTTAATTATTACATATTTTGTGTGGAAATCTTTTCATATTATTAAAGAATGAAAATTTAGGAGTAGTAGTCCATTAACACCATTAAATAACTTTGATTTGAATATAGAATTGCTGCTTGCCTTGAAAATAATATTTCCATCGAAATCAGTTTGAAAATTTAAACGGTGAACCCGATAAGAATTCAAATACCCATCTTTTTAGTATTTTTGGACTTCTTTTCCTTCTAAAAATCAGATGGAAGTGGATAAATTCCTAATAACCCAAATGACAACAACAACAACCCATATGAAAATAATAACTATTTTCATATGTTTAATCTGATGGTGGACTTGATATTTTTTAGTATTTGTTTTCATTTGTGTGATTTCTTCTTAGTATTTTAGCTCTTAATTTTTGTTTTCTAATTCTTTAGAGAGTGATAGAATCGGTTCGAGTTCTTGTGAAATATTTTACCCTCTGAGAATACTGAGGGCCATGACGTTTATATTTCTATATCAAGGCCAAATAATCTTTTTTATATCGATATATTATGGTCAAGTACTTTGGGTAATGCTCACAACATTGAAATAATTTATAATTTCCATTAATTTAATGGGTTAGTTTATTTGCGCTACTGGAGTGTTAATTTATTTAATTTTTATTGGTCCTATAGATAAATTTTACTGGTCTAGTGCTTGTTAAACAATTAAATTTGTTAGATTAGACTAAGTGGGTTTTACTGGGTGTTAATTTCCTCAAATTTTATTGGTTGTGGAGATAAATTTTACTGGCCTAATGTTTGTTAAACAATTAAATTTGTTAGATTGCACTTATTTGTTTGGTTTTAGCTATCAAATTATATTTTGGGCATGATTCTGCCTTGGACGCTAGGTTGAAGAGATATAGGGTTTTGAGACTTCTTGCTACTATACAAGCAAAAGTAGGCCATAGCCACTGTGACTAGAGCTCACCCATTTCTTAATGGAAATTAATAAAAACAATCGGAGGAGCAAAGAAGTTGACTAATGAAAATTGGTTGTTTCAATGGGATTCGAATCATGAACCCCACTCATCAAGCAAGTTGGAGGCTAGTACTTCCTTCTATGAACTTGGTAAATTTCAATATTTGTTTTCGTAATAAAAAGAAAAGAATGATTATGCTTACTAAATTGGTAAATTTTGCCTTTAATCAATTTAACTAATTTACTTTAAGATAATTTAAATACAAACTCAAACATCACTTAAGTGGCTACCAACGTTGAACAAAAATAAACTAAATATATATAAAAAGTAAGTGGTAAGATTTCTTGATTACTTAAATGGTCGGTGTGCTTGCCTCTTTTAAAACATTGGCTTTGTAGAAAACAGTCATGTTTTTAAACTACGAATGGGTGCGTTGTTGACTTTACAGAGCCAGTAAATTCACGGTTTATGCTAGGGAGCTTCATTAAAAATTTCTTGGTCAATTCTACCACAAGAACAAAGAGCTCTTATAGTTGAGATAGATTCTCTCTAGGAGTACAGACAAGTCTACAAAAGACTCCACGAACCCACGTAAACCATGAAGTAAAAAAAAATAAAAAAGATTTAGGTTATTTAATGATTTAGTTGGTATGATTTTGGGTTTGTTTTCCATGATATATTACTGACTAAAAAAATATCGAGATCTATAGTAGCTTGATATTAATATTTTTTTTATTGTCTGAGTGATGAATATATTTTACTTTATTTTTGGGCTCTTACTGCTATCTAAGATTGATAAGCTATTGAAAATTTGATATGGTTGACCATATAATCTTTTAACATGGTCCTTGTGGAGAGCTTTTTATTTTGTTAATGACATGCATAAATTTATTTATCCCATTTCAAATGCATATATATGTTGTTTTAGTATGTATTCATGTTGAGTAATTTATTCTATTAATTTCGTTTTGAAATAGTTTCATCAGTTGATGTGGATAGTTACCGTCAAAGTGGTCCATTCATTGATATTTATGGGGTTATTTCATGTTGCTTTTACGGGACGTTTATTTGGGTTATTGCATTCAATCACCTGCCTAAAAGGAGTAATTGTGTGTTTTTATTCAAAGATTGGTATGAAACATTTGGTGGAATTTATTTCAATCTAGATTATCTTTCTGCCCAAAAACGTTAGACATTTCAAAAACTGAGATGCATTAATGTGTTAGTTTCATGTAAGAGATTCTACTTGCATGCTACCCAAAGGGGAGTACGCAATGATGTGCCAAGAATCTAGTTGTTGTAATTAATCTTCTTATTAATACATTTCCTTTTGGTTGTCCTAAATAATTTTGATTCTAGGTCAAATAATAAAATCTAGCCTAGTTTCATGGGAGTATATAGAAAATATGAAAATTAAAAATTATAGAAAATATGTAGCTTCCTTAAATTTTCTAAAATATATTTTATAATTCATATTTGCTCAATTGGTGCACTTATTGGCAATAATTAAATTTTGAGCATGTGAAATATGTTTCTATGTTGTAATATGCTAATATATGGAGTAAAAGATGATGGGTCTGATCCGAATTGAGCAGACCCGAGCAAAGGAAGGAGATGATGAACAAAGTGCGTAATAATGAAGCCCACACTCAGGCCAGGCTTGTACAGGCGAATAAGCCGTTATTTTTTGGCCTTCGTTTTGTTTGTCTAAATTATTATTTTATAATAATTTTCATAATTTTATGGATTTTTTGGGTTCAATAAATATTTATTTATGAAAATATATGATTAATTGCTTATTTCTCAAAATATGTGCATATATTCTAAATTTGTATTTCACAGTAAATTATTTTGATGTGCTAAGATGTTGATAACTGTAGGTACTCTCCTAGATTAGTCGTCATATTGATTGTACTCCCAATTTGAAAGAAAATGTAGAAAATATGCATGTTGTGAGAAATAATTGATTCAATTATTTAAATATATTTTGTTGTGTTCAAGACCTATAGTAAGGATGCAACTGTTGATTTTTTAGTGACTCATGGAGGTATATATTGTTTAGAGTATCTCCTATTGTATGGTCACATGTAGGCTTGTCGTTTTGCATGCTTTGTGGTTGTAAAGAGCATTATTGTTTATCCTAGTTTTGGAAAATTTCATGGGTTGATGTGGGTGTTTGCTGCCAAAGTAGTACACTAATTGATACTTGTAGAATTTTACTAAAACATTTTGCGGGATGATTACTGTTTATCTAGGTTTTAAGAAATTTCATGGGTTGATGTGGGTGTTTGCTGCCAAAGTGGCACACTCATTGATACTTGTGGGATTTCACTAAAACATATTGTGGGATGATTTCAATTGCAACATGCAGTTACCTGCCCAGAGGGGGTAGTTGAGTGTTGTAATTTGTAGAAATATATGGAACACTGTGGGAAGATGACGGGTCAATTTGGAAGATTTTTCTGCTCAAAGAGAACAATTCTTTCGAAAACTATGACACTGTTTTCACATGCTTCATGTGTAGAGTTTCTAAGTGTATATTGTATTCTCTGCCCAAAGGAAATTTTATAACTATACTCTTATATTCTCTATTTTAGAATAAGTTGGTTATTGCCCTAATGTTAATGTGTGGCATTCTTGTCTTGAATCAATCTCTTTTTCTGTGAATACTAACCAAACTACCATTGAGATCATGACTGGTTCGAATTATAAGAAATGGAAGGACGGTGTTGAGTCTGATTTATGGCACAGGTGTCTAGTTAACATTTCTAGAATGAGAGAGTTGAAAGGCTTGTTAAGGATGATATTTTACGAACTCTTGATTTTGGGGATATGGAGATCTATATTGATTGTATTAGGGGAAAGTTAACCAAAACCAAGAAGAAAGGTTCAACTTGTAGTTATGATCTTCTAGAAATAGTGCACACTTATATTAGTGGTACCTAAAATTTGATGAGGTGGTGACTTCTATTGGTTTTAAGGAGAATAAGGTAGATTAGTGCATATACCTAAAGGTTCGTGGGAGTAAATTTATTTACCTAGTTCTTTATATGGATGATGTTTTGCTTACTAGTAATGATTTGGGGTTATTGCATGAGAGAAAACAATTGTTGTTCAAGACTTTTGATATGAAATATCCTGGTGAGGCGACCTTCAGGGCTTCTTGTGGTTGATTCCATCTCTAGACCATTGGTGATTTATTGTGATAATAGCTCTGTTGTGTTGTTTTCAAAAAACAATAAGAACTATAGTGGTTCTAAACATATTGAACTGAAATACATTATAAACAGGGATTTGTTAAGGCAAAGAGACATCATTGTTGAGTACATTCAAACCGAGAATATGGTTGCTGATCCCCTAACCAAAGGTCGGAGACCCATTGTTTTTAATAATCATGTTGATAGTATGGGTGCTTTAGAGTCCTTTGATGTACTAGGTTAGTGAGAGTTATTTATGTTTTAGTGTTTTTTTATTATTTGATTTATGTAATTTTGGAACAAATTATGTTTTTGGTATGATAATTGGATATTATGATACTGATTGATTATCATCATATATATTTTCATTCATATTGTGTTATCTTATCTCTGTATAAGTATGAATGCATTTGAACATATGACATGTCATGTTGTGAAAACTTAAAATTTGGTGTCAGTTTTGAGTTTGGTTGGGTATGTCTCGTGGTTGACATTCTATTGAAACCTTGAGGTATATTGAGACATACCATATTATTGATGACCTCTCTAGCCTATTAATAAGCATGTTGTATGGAGAGTCATGTTGAGAACTAATAATGAAAATTGCATATTATTTGATCACCCTGTTGGATGCAATTTTCTTGCTACACTACCACATTAGATCCATGATAGTGGAACCATCTGCATGTGTAACCATAGATTGGTCTTGTGTGAATACTAGAGTAGAATAGTTGTCATGATTCTATGTTTGGTGTTTTCATTTGACCAGGTTGTTTAAGATGTTATCTCTGAGGACCAAATTGTTTTTCAAATGTGGCAATAATAAAATCAAGTTGTCTGACCTGGGGTTCATATTAAATTGAGTAAAATGTTTCAAAAATTTTGAGAGCTATAATTAATGTTGCCCAAGTGGGAGAATGCTAGAATTTTCTTTGTGGGCAACCACTAATTATAATGGTTTTGGTTTTATAAAACCATCTCAGCAGATTTGGTCCATTAAGAAAAGTACGAGAGCCTATTTGTTGTTAATTGGTGATCATATTGTTTGGGTTTGTACACATCTTAATATTGTTAATGTGAGTCAACAGCTAGTGTAGGCCTTAGTTCAATATGGCTCATAGATGGAAGGGCCCATTTTGACTCACAGTAACTAGGGTTACTGATGTGTATATAAACAAGTTAAGCCCCTCTTTGGCTTCTAGTACATTCGAGTATTCAGTTTTCTATCCATTTGAGAAAGCTGTTGTTGTGGGAGTACAAAGAGGAAGACCTAACTCTGATCAAACTTCCCCTACGAGGTAATTCAAGTTTCCGCTGTGACAATGGCTCAAATTAGGTATGTGATTTACTTATGTAATTGTATGTGTTCTAAGTTCGATGTATGATACTATTGTTTATTTATATTTAAACCTACATGCAATCCCTTGCTTTGTTGAGGCATTAGTGTAAGTCATCATCTTTAAAAATATTTTAAACAGGTGTCAGCCATAAAGACCTTTAAACGAGCATATCTACAAAATTCCTTTAAACATGCATTTTCTCACAAAAGTCCTTTAAACAGACGTTAATCATAAAGTTCTTTAAACAAACATTTTTCACAAAATTCCTTTAAATAGGTGTCAATCTAAAGTCCTTTAAATAAGAAGATGATGAAAATTTGGTCCCAAGACACTCAAGGTGGATAAATATACCGTGAAAAATTGGATTTGAACAAAAATTGATTAACCGGACTCAAATGAACTCGACTTGGAATGAAACGGGCCAATAATTAAAACAAAAATACAAAGAGCAGGACTCAATTTACCGGTCTGGTCCAATAGGTGAGGGATGGGTTCCAGGCCCAATTATTTGCACCCCAAAGCCAACTAGTCAAGTAAGAAACCCGATCAGTGCGCTACCTCTAGTTTTTCTTGTTTGCGCCGAAACCTTCCAAAATTTTCCTTTTTTGGTCCAAAACCCAGCACAAAATCCATGGAGGATTATTATTTTTCTCCTAAAAAGTAAAATTTTCCCAAAGAAACCTTAGTTCTTCTATTCTTTTATAAACCTCTTGGAGATATAATAGACAAAGGCCAATTCTCTAAGATAAGTTGGAATCGAAACTTATAGATTTCTAAAACTCTAAGAGCACTAAAATTACAACAACTTTTCTTTCTCCCATAAACTCTAAACCTCTCATAAAATCTCTAAGTTCTTAATACAATTATTTTCCATAAACTCTAGTATTCATTAAAAAAAAAAAACGAAAACTCAAAAATCATAGCTTTTTCATCAATTCTTGAGTCCAATTTCAAAATCCTACGTGTGTTCATCCATAAAACACAATTTCTATAATTTGAAGTCAATCCATACCACCTGCAGAGACTCACGCGAACCTGAAATTAATTCTTCGAATTAATCTCTTCACAACACACGAAGAGATCGCATCACTAAAAAGTAAATAACTTAAGTACGTATAGCTGATTACTTTGAACCTCCGTAGACAAATAATTCATGAATACATGTTTTAGAATTTTAATTCAGTTTCATACGTCATATAGAAAATTGTTTTAAGTTTGCATCTAGGTTTCTATGTCGCATAGTTTAGGGTTTTGCATCTTTTTATTTAATTTTAATTAATTAAAATCGTATGTTGTATAGAAAATATGTTTCAGGATTATTTTCATGTTCAAGTAGATTAGGTTTTTACATGATTTCTTGTTGATTCAATTTGATTAAAACTAACAAAAAAAAGGGATTTTTTTTTTAATCAAAACTCGAATATGCCGGAACCAGTACTAACTATGGCCGACCGACCTTTTAGAGTGGAAGATCAAGTCTTGTCTGGACTTGATCGGCTGAGCTAATTCTAATTTTCGATTTTGTGATTTTCTACTTTCGTTTTGATTATTTGCACATATATTTTTTCTGCACTAATATACTTGCATTCTGTTATTAGCTAAATTCTCTTAATTTATTCTCTCCCATGTTATATTTTGATAATTATTTTGCCTTTATGGATGATTCATTGTTTGATTGTTGTAACTATTGCTTTTCCAAATTGCTTTGATATAAAACTATGATTAAGAATGTGTGTATGTTTACTGTGTAGTATGTTGGAAACCACCTCAATGATGCCCAGGTGATGGTCTTCCAAACACCCAAGTCTAGAATGACTTGTAAAGAAAAGAAACAGCAGATGAAGCAAAAAAGAAAGACACAACAATTGTTATCGAGGTTCGACAATAGCCTACGTCCCTGTGAGTTCCTCCGAACTCTCTACACTAAATCAATGAGTTCTTACAATCCAACAATACCTCTCCAAGAATCCATAAGTTCTTGAAGGAACAAAAAAGAGAACAAGAAAGTGATAAGGTCTTGAGTTACCCTGGAAATTCCACTTACAAGTCCCTCAAATCCCCTTTCTATACTAATCTCTCTCTTTACAACCAGCCTCTCTAATGAGTCCCTCTTGTATGTTTGTGTCTTTGCACTCTCACACAATTCTTTCATCCACATGTTCTGTCACACACACACTTGTGTTTCTATCACATTGTTGTTCACAAGTTATATCACAATGAAGCTAGGTGACCCTTTATATAGTGCACCAACTTCTTGTCCAATCTTGAGGGTCAATATCCACCCTTAGATCTAGAAGACCAATCATCCATAGCCCTTCATCAATCCTTAGTAAAGTTATGCATTTTAATCTTGCTCACGCACTAACTCAAAAGGCTGAAAATCCTTGTCGCAGTGTGCTTGGCGCCGTGGCCTAGACCAGGGCGCATCGTGGCCCAGGGCAGAGCACACATTCCTCCTCTTCTGGGTGCCACGGCCTGGGGTAGGCTGCGCCACTGCCTGGCCCTCCTCTAGCATCCTCTCTTGCTGTGCGTCGCGGCCTGGACAAGGTTGGGCTGCGGCCTGACCTAGTGCGCACTCCTTGCTGAACTTCATTCTTCTTCTTCTGTTTAAATCTTAGACAAACTCCAACATAGTAAAAATTGTTTAAATTAATTATTAAATATTTTCTTAAAAACACATGCACTAAGTTTCAACCAAGGTGAAAGGGAAAACTTTAATTCCTTCTTCTCTCATACCCTAATCCCTTGCCCTAAATCTCTCGCAAACCAATGATAAAGGATTTTGGACCCCTTTAAGGTTAAATGGAGACTCCAAATTTATGTCGTCTCTAATCTATTTTTAGATAACATGTCCCTTGACTACCCTTCAAAAAATATCCCTTAGTAAGGGCTAATGCCACATACAATGAGATGTCGAACATATGAAGTTTAACACTTAAAAGTGCACATTCCTTGAAAGCCATTTTACTACTCATAAAAGGTTGTGCTAGACCTAATAGGTTCTAATCCTTTGATATACCAACCCACTCCAATCCGCATTCTTGCTTATAAATCCTTCTTTAAAGATAATAGCCTTGAATATTAAACTCGAAGTCGTAGGTATGGTGAAAAAGAACGGCACCCTCAAAACAAGCCCTGCTCCAATTTTTGCATCAGTCAATGTAAAAAAAAAAAAGGTAAAGCATACAGACTAGATAAGCATTCCAATCTTCATAATAAGTCTGCAAATATGCAAACTTTGTTTCCTGGTCTTGCCACAACAACTCACAAGCAGCAAATTTTCATTCTAAACATGGAGAGAACAAGAATTTGAGGCATTCTTTAAAATTGTTGAGAATTTGTTATGCATTGTAAGTGTCCACTGTTGGGAAATCCTTTTAGCAGAATAACAAAGAATCACGTCGGAAGTACCCAAAGAGGACATTAGAAAATGGTGGTGAATAAGATTGCTAACAAGGAGTGAAGTAGCTGTATAGCACTTACTCAAGGCTGTGTTAAAAATCTTACCATTACCTAATCAGGTGGTAGAAATGCTATGATGGTGAGCAGACTCTCTTGTTATCATGGTAATCAATGAGAAAGAATGAGTATCACAACTTCACAACTAATTCAAACTAAGCGCACACAAGTTCTATTTGAGACAATCTCATTCAAAGGGCACTTGGGAGAAATAAAAATTTAACATTGAACAAGTGCAAAGAAAAGCATTATATAAAGGGGTCATTACCTTGTTCAAAATGAAATAAAGGGGAACCATGAACAAGTTTTCGGTAGATTAACTTGGTGGTGTTGAGCCACGACTTCTCCCATATCAGTGCTTCATGAATACTCGCAATACCACTACTGTTGGTGGCCTAAAAAATAATATAATAATTCTAGCCTTTAACCATTTCTAGTTTTACATTTATCATGCTCACAAACTCAAGTTGTTCAGCTTAATACAAAAAGAGAGAAAAACAAATGAAGGAATAAACAACTAAACAAATCAAATTGTCTATGGGAAAATGATTCAAATTGTAATGCAAGAGAAAAATAAGAAAAGAATTGTTACCAAGGAGAGATAGAGGGCGGTGGTTTCAATTGGAAGGAGGCCTTTTCTATTTGAACTCTAATATTGATCTTATTCTCATCTCCCTTTCTCAAACTATAAAACTTAAATAAGTGAGGTAAAATCGATAACAAATCTACCTAATTGATTGAGAAAATTGATATATATATATATATATATATATATATGTAAAATTATTAAATCTAAAATCAAGGATCAAAACTTAAAAGATAATTTGATTAAAAAAAATGTACCTTCAAAGCCTTTTCTGTGTTAGTTGTGGTTGCTGCTACAGAGAGTGAGTCCACTTAAGAGAGACAATTCTTATCTGCGTGTGGTTATTTTGAAAGATAATCACAGATGAAGAAAAAGAATACAAGTTAAAAAAAAAAAGAGAAAATCAAAGCATACTTGGAGATAAGAAAAAATTGAAGCGTACCTGGAGAGAGGGCAATCTTTAAAGAGACTCACCTTCAAAAAACTCTATAGCAACAAGACTTCAATCACTGAGGAAGAACACTCTTCTTTGATTTAGGACATTAGGGTTTCCTTTGTGATTTGATATTAATGGGAGATTTATAAAGGAGAGAAGGAACCCAACATAAGAACAAACCAATATGGGCTAGGGTTTGTTAAAGATGCCGAAAGAAAGAGGCAATGAGAGATGTAGATCGAGGGAGAGGAAAGATGAGAGATGTAGAAAGAGAGAAATGGTATGAGTTATTGTTGAAAGTTGAGACCGATAGGAGATTGACGAGATCAAATAAATAGATTTGATGAGCCTAATGCAACGGGAGTCACTGTTGCCTTAGGGATGTATACCTAACACAACCGCTACTCCCCTTGCGTTAACCTATTAACCCTAAGGCAAGAACATTTTTTGTTGCGAAAACTTTAACTATTAAAAATTTGGCACATATATTTGGCGGTACTTTGTTTTGTCAGAGATTTATGCTTTAGTAACAAGATATAACAACAACAAAATTTCGTTGTTGTCTAAGCTAACATATCGCAATAATTAAAAATTGTCGTTGCCAAAAGTCACTTTTCTTGTAGTGTTTTTCTCGCAACTTATTCGCAGCAAGTTGATTCTCCAAGCTCTGGATGCGAGTTTGTTTCCTAGTTTTATAGTGCTTTTTTAGTATGTTCCAAGATTTATAAGCCTTGGATTTGTGTCGAAAATCAACACCAAGATAGAATATGATACACTTGTTATGATGGTACAAAGAGTATCAACATTCCTTCTCTTCCAGTCTTTAAGTAGTGCGGTGTTAGAAGGAATGATTTCCATTAAATATTTGGTGGAAGGGGTGGCAACTGGTTTTGGATTAATTCCAAGAATTGTATCCAATAATTCGTATGAGTCTAGTATGGCACTGATTTTGAACTTACATAATGCGTAGTTCATTTAACAAATTTTTATTTAGTGAAAGCAAGTGGGCAAATTCTAATTGCTAGAACAAATCTACCAACAAATTAAGATGATCCTTCTTGACTAGCCATCGAGTATGTTGAACTTTCCACATAATATTGTTGTATAGAGCTCGTGAAGCTCTAATACGATATAAGCTAGATATGCAGTGGATGGAACGTCTAAAGAACAATATAGAAGAAATATAATTGCTACTATATTATAAATGAAAAACAATATTATAAGATGGCATTGCCCCACTGTATGCTATTTCAAAAGCTTCAATGATTTTTGGACAAACAAGAGAGCAAGATTACAAATAAGAATTGAAGTCAAAACACTTGTGTTAGATGATTTCCAAAGCTTAAGCTACCTCATATTTATAGCCTTTATCCCCCTCTACCTAAGCCATCAAAAAGATTTTTTTGCCATTAGTAGATGACTTCTAGTAGCCATGTGATAGATATGGACATATTCACCTACCAAGGCCATCAAAAAGACCCTATTGTCCTTGATAGTTGTCTTCTAGTAGCATGTGATAAATATTGGCGTCTCTTTATGTAGTTGATTGGAAACTTCATCAATTCACACTTTTAAGTTGCTTTCTTTTAACCATCGCGATATCCTTTGATTTCATATGATGTGGTAGTTAGGATCCATTGTATATCACGATGAACAGTAATAGTCAGTTTGGGAGGTGGGAATTTTTAATACCCGAAATGCTTTTCCTGTTTTTCGGGCTTGAGCCTCCAGTCAAAATACAATGAACCTGCTAGAATATATAGGAAAAAAATTCTTAGAAAATTTAAAATCAAAAACCCTAAAATTAAAATTGATTTCGATGAGCAAAAAGGGAAACAATTAGGTTCTACAACGAAGAGAAAAAAAACTTCTTCTCTCAAATACTAGAGATTCACAAAGCGAATCTTGGAGCGAGCTGGGTCAATGACTCAGCAAGATGTTATGCTAAGTGAGCATGAGCAGATTCAACATAAAATTTCAAACAAAGCAATTAGGGAGGAGATTCTAGTATTTGAGAGAGAAGGAGGCATGATTTGTGTTTTTGAGGTGGATTAGGGGAAGAGATAATTAAACACACCATAGATGAGAGCTTAAGTGCATGATTAGGATTAGGGATTTTGGCACTACAAAGATGAGATGAGGTAGATGAATTAGGGAGGAAATTATGGTTAGTGAGGGTTAAAGAAGTTAATATTGTAGGTCACAGTTCGGGTCTAGTGGGTGGGAGTCAAGTTGGTTTTATCCTGTGGGTCTAGGCTAGATTTAGTTTGGGGTTGTTCGGCCGAGTTTAGCTTAGATGATTAGGCTTGGGTTGGGGTTGTTAGGTCAGGTTTAGCTTAAGTTGTTGGGCTTGGACTTGGACTTTTGGGCTAGAATTGATTTTTTGTTTATTTTTGGGCCTTTTTGGGCTCCTAAGTAAATTATAATCTAGGTTCTTGGGTCCCAATTCCAACGTAATCTCTAATTTCTCAAGTCTCTTGTTTTTCTCTGAATCACTTTATTCTATTTTTAACTTTTTTTTCCTTAGTATTATTATTATTTTTATTTAAAATAAGTTTTGCACTAAGAATTTTGCTTATCTAGACACCTATCATTAAGACTATAAAATTTATTAAAGACTTAAATTCAATCTTTAATTTAGGTAACTATTGAAAGTCTCAAATTAAAATTCATAAAATAAAATTAATAATAAAAATACATAAATGAAGATAAAAAATTAGGTGTCAATAATGGTGATGATGCAGGGAAAAATTTCTCGTCCAATGATATAACGACACATGGCATCATTTAAGGGTAAAAAGGTAATTTCGTATATAGAATTGAACGACCAATCGAATGGCTACACATTGTAAATGGCATAATAGTAATTTCACACCAAAATCATAATCATACTATAACACCCCAGCTTATGGATGACATAGTCTCATCAAAACACTCCAGCTTATAGATAACCTAATCTTATCAGAATATTCTTACTTATGGGAATTTTGATCCTATCATGATACTCAGTGTCTATCATTTTTCTCATTAGACTCTACTCCAACACACTATATAAGGGGTCTCTCACTATCGAAGGTATTCATTCAAAATTCTTTCTAAATTCTCTAGTTTCCTTATCATAAAAATCCCTATACTAACTTAGGCATCGGAAAGTCCCATTGAAGGCACAATCCCACCGGTCCTTCGATGACTTTTAGGTTTTTCTCTTATCTTTGTATGCGTAGGTTTCATATTCCAGCTGTTCGCGTACTTGGAAAATTTTCAGCATTAACAAATAGGTGTCGTCCATGGGAAACTCCTTATAAAGAAAAGAAGTCATTTATTACGATGTCGCCCTAGAATCCTACCAAGAATGGCGTCGGTTCCAAAACAGTTGTCACTTGGACCTCTAGTCGCAGTTAGTCCCTTGGTGCCAAAATCCCAGCCATTCAAGAGCATGGTACCTCTAACTAGAACCCTAGCAATATGTCTGATGGATGAACCAGGTCGGAGTAGCTTTTCCAGTCAAATCTGCAAGACTCCAAGGCTTAGGAAAATCCATAAGCACCAGTCGCACAAAACCCAACCGCATCGGTCATGCACGAGTTGTTTATGGAACTCACTCAGCTAGTAATGCATCTAGCCCTTAGGCTCAGAGGGCAGACTCAACTTTTGTCACCTCTATCGTCTCAGCGAAGCCCTTGGCCAACGAGGCATTTGAATTCCAACCATTCGACTCACACTCAGTCTACCATTGGATCAACTCCTGACCTTGTGTCAAAGAATTGAGATTTCTTCACCTCCAAAAATTACACTGATCTGGATAGGAAGCTGTGAGAGGTGGACAAAAAGAATAGAGAAGCTTTCAAAGGAAGAAACACTAATGTCATGGACGTGCTCAACTCTTACGATCCTCATTTCACACAAGATATTCTTGACGCTTCTCTCCCACAAAATTTCAAAATGCCTATCATCAAGACCTATGACGGTACTATAAATCCTATGGATCATCTCTAACTCTATAAGATGACTATGCTGCTACACCGCCACCCAGATGCAGTATTCTACTAAGCCTTTCTTCTAAATCTTGAAAAAACTACTAGCACCTGGTATTCTCACTTCAAAATTGGAAGCATTAGCTCCTTTAGAGACTTAAGTCATGCCTTCACTGCACACTTCCTTAGTAGCAAGGGGCCTCAAAAAGTCTCTTCAGCATCATTCAATGTAAATGATAGAAACTATGATAATGCATCATTCAACGTTGAAGCATTGGAGATCCTAAATCTAGATCCAATAGTGCAGACTCTTGCACTCAAAAATAGGCTTTGGTTAGGAACTTTTAGCTCTAAGCTTACTAGGCACCTAACAAAAGATATGAATGAAATCCTTGCTCGGGGTGAGAAGTACATATTGGCTAAGGAAGATCAAGCATTTTGAAGGGAAATAGAAAAGTGAAAAGAAAAGAGTAAAATGGACACCACTAAGCCAAAAGACATCCTACCAAAGAAGCTCCACTAAGAGGGAAATACAAAGATAACCAGCATGTTTGATAGTTATAGCTCACTCAACGCACCCATAACCAACATACTGGTGAGTGTCCAGAACTGAGACATCCTCTACTGGCCTTCAAAACCTTTGTACACCAGTGAAAACAAAAATCAAACCAGATGGTGCTGCTTTTATAGGACTATGGATATGACACAGATGAGTTCCACGCCTTGAAGAATCAAATTAAGTCTCTTATATGCCAAGGATACTTAAAGAAATACATTGGATCCCGCACATTTCGAAGTAATGAAGAACGCTAGATATGAAGTCCCACGCGTCCATTCCGGTAGAGATTTGAACATACAATTTGATGTAACTCTTAAGAAAGTAATCAGAAAAGCCCTTAGTAAAGCCGAGGGCAAAATCCGAGGAGAAATGGCCAAGATGATAGATGCCACCCAGATAACAAGGATTGTAATACCATGGTAACGGGTAAGAAAGACAATCTATGGGGGACTTGTGATCGAGGGAAAACTTTCACAAGCTAGGAAAGCTTATGCTTGATCGTTGGCATTTGTGAGCAGACCCTATAGAGGTTTAATACTAGACAGGTAAATTATTTCACAGATGATAAGCTGGAGGGGCTACAGACACCCCATGACGATGCTGTGGTTGTTACATTCCTTATTACGAACTATAATGTTGAATGAATCTTAGTCAAAAATTGAAGTTCAATAGACATCTTATACTACAACATGTTTAAAAAGATAAAGCTAGAAGATGACCTGGTCAAACCATTAGCCTCACCGCTTTACGACTTCTAGGGGAAATCAGTATTTACAGGACGTAGCATAGTTCTACTTGTCACTGCAGGCTCAGACCCCTAGTAGACTATAGTAATGTAATACACATATTTGTAAAGTAAGGATAAAAAAGTAATTTAATAAATATGACATAGAGTTAAAATAGTATATATATTTAAATGCAAAAGGTCAAATTTTTATAAAACAATTTAAAAAAAAGTTTTCTTTAAAAAAAAAAAACAAGCAAAACGTGGAAACAGGTGGCAGCACCTGCTGCCAAGTTAATTTGGAATTGTGCATGGCTTACAAGTTGCAAAAATGTGGAGGCCTTGGGGGAATTGCTTCCAAGTTAAATTGTGAAGGCTGGATGTTAAGCATGTAGCCAAAAACATAGTTAACATGCAGCCAAAAACGTGGAGAGTTTAATGGCCGCAAAGTTATATATATACACTTTCATGTAAATATTAATCTATACATACCAAATTCGTTTAGTTTTCCTTCAATTTACGCATTTTCTTTAGACACTTAGGGAACTAAAGAAAAGTTGAAAGAGCAAAATTTGAAGGGGTTTACGGGGAACTTTATAGAGAGTCAAGAAGTTCACGAGGGAAAAGATGTCTTTGCACATGAGATGCAAGGTGATTGTTTTGTGAGATTTCTTAAGTTTAAACCCTAGTCTTTTAGAGGATCTGTAAACCCTGTAGAAGTTGAGTAGTGGATCAGACATGTTAAAAAATATTTTGAGGTCTTACGAGTGATAGATAGACAGAAAGTTGCTTTTGTTTCATTTATGCTAGAGGGTGAGGCTTCTCAATGGTGGGAGGATATTTTGCACAGGGTAAGCACACAGGTAGAATAACCTTTAACTTGGAGTAAGTTTAAGGATGAGTTCTTTGTGAAATATTTCCCAGATACCTTTCGGACACAACAAGAGAGAGATTTTATTCATCTAAGGCAGAGAAATTTATCGGTGGCTGAATATGATAGTAAATTCATAGCCCTGTCAAGGTTTTTACCAAAATTAGTGAATACAGAGGAGAGAAAATGTAAGAGATTTTTAGACGGATTACACTATGACATTCGGACTAAACTCTCTTATATAGGCATAGAAAATTATGCTGTACTGGTGGATAAAGCATTTTAGATTGAGAAGGATTTGATTGAGTTGAGAGGTAAGAAGGATTGGCTGAAGAGGTCTAGATTTGAGGGACCTAAAGGTGGTAGCAGTATGGGTGTAGAGGGTAGGAGACCACCACAGAGGGGACGTTCCTTATCATAAGGAACTGTAGTGCAGAGTCAGAGGCAATCAGGATATGTTGCTTCTATAGTTCAGAGCAATACTGGTGGGATCCCTAGATTTAGGAGTATGGTAGAGCAGTAAGTATGCCACCAGGGGGAAGTAGTAATCTGATGTATGGTCGAGAGGCAAGGAATTGCTTTAGATGTAATCAAACGGGGTATCTGGCTCAGAATTGCCTTATGCATATATGCTTTGTATCTAGGGGGAGGATATATTGTGTTGGAAAACCACCCTCAAGATGCCCAGGTGGTGATCTTCCAAACACATAAGTCTAGAATGACTTGTAATGATCAAAACAGAAACAGAAATCAAGCAATCAAAGAAAGAACACAAGAAATTTTTATCGAGGTTCGGCAATAGCCTACGTCCCCGTGAGTTCCTCCAAACTCTCTACACTAAATTAATGAGTTCTTTACAGATACAACAACACCTCTGTTGGGAAATCACCTTCAAGATGCCCAGGTGGTGATCTTCCAAACACCCAAGTCTAGAATGACTTGTAATGATCATAACAGAAACAGAAATCAAGTAATCAAATAAATAACACAAACAATTTGTTATCGAGGTTCGGCAATAGCCTACGTCCTTGTGAGTTCCTCCAAACTCTCTACACTAAATCAATGAGTTTCATTCCTTTTTGCTCTAAGAATCGCAACTATACCCCTTAACCCCATCACCATACCCTAGAAACACACATTTTCTAGACCTTAGGCTAAGTTTATCATCATTTTGATGTGCAAATGCAGCACATCCAAAAGTCCTAAGGTTGCTTAACTCAGGGGGTTTCCCACTCCACATCTCCATGGGATTCTTAAGGTCTAAAGCCCTAGAGGGTGATCTATTAACCAAATATGCAGCAGTAGACATAGCTTCCCCCCAAAAACATTTTTTTAAACCGGACCCAATTAACATGCACCTAACCTTTTCCATAAGGGTCCTATTCATCCATTCAGCAACTCCATTTTGCTGAGGGGTTTTCACAACCGTTCTATGTCTTAGAATCCCATCTAATTCACAAAATTTATCAAAATCCTTATTAAAAAATTCTAAGCCATTATCAGTTCTTAACACCTTAACTACCCTGCCCATTTGAGTCTCCAGCAACTTTTTCCACACCATAAAATTATTCAAAGCATCTGATTTATTTTTAAGCAAATAAACCCAAATCTTTCTTGAATAATCATCAATTAAAGAAAGAAAGTAACGATTACCTCCCTTTGTTGGTGTTCGTGGTGGTCCCCAAAGATCCGCATGGATGTAGTCAAGAATCCCCTTAGACTTGTGCACTCCAGTGTTGAAGCTGACCCGATGTTGCTTCCCAAGAACACAGCATTCGCAGAAATCAAGTTTCTCTACTTTGTCACCACCAAGTAGACCATCCTTGCTTAGAACTTGCAAGCCCTTTTTGCTCATATATCCTAAGCGACTGTGCTAAAGAACTGCCTTATCCATCTCAACCATCAAGCTTGCTGCTTGATCCTTGATTTCTGTCTCTCCGATCATCTCATAGAGACCATCCTTTATTGCTGCTTTGATCACTATCAAAGATCCCTTGGTTACCTTGATCTTTTCTACCTCTGCTTTGTATGTGTACCCCATGGAATCCAACTGCCCTAATGAGATTAAGTTTCTTCTCAAATCCGAAAGATACCTCACATTCCGTAGCAGCTTTGTGACTCCATCAAACATCCTCAATTGGATGTCTCCTATCCCCCTCACTTGGCAAGAATTATCATTCCCCAAGAAAACCTTTCAATTATTGATTTCCTTAAAATTCTTGAACCAATCCTAGTGAGGGCACATATGATAAGTGCACTCGGAATCCAAGATCCATTTATCGTTGCCTTGCCTCTTGCTTATATTTGAGCACACAACAAGAACATCATCTTCCTGTTCTCCTTTGGCAACCGAAGCCTCTCCATTCTTGGTATGGCTTCCTCCTCTCTCATCCCATAACTTCTTCTTGCAATCTTTCTTGAAATGACCCTCCTTATTGCAGTAGAAGCATCACCTTCCTTCAAACTTTGGTTTGGAATGCGATCTCCCATGGCTCTGCCCTCTACCTTTTGATCTCTCCCGGTAGTTGTCATGGACGCTACTACCATTCCGAGTTGCTGGCCTTCCTCTAACAAACAATCCTTCTCCACTTAATGTTTCACTCATCTTGGCTTTGAAATCATGAGCCCTTATAGCATTTATCATAATTTCCTTAGTTAGTGTATCTCTTTCATATTCAATAGCATTAATCAAACTTTAAAAATAATCAAGAAGAGAATTCAATAACATAACAGCTAATTGTTCATCTGGGAATGTTATACTACAACTAGCCAAATCTTGAACTAGTTTATTAAATACATCAAGATTATCTTGCAACTCTTTATTAGGATCCATTTTAAAAGCAAAGATTCGTTTAAGAAGATAAATCTTATTAGGGAGAGTCTTGGTTAGAAATAACTAATTTAATTTCTTCCAATTGACAGCTGGATCTTTCGAGTCTCTGCACTCCTTTGTGAAATTATCCGAGATGTGCAGAAAGATGGTGCTATACGCCATCTTCTTCATCTCAATCCACTAGACTTCTGTGATACTTGCTGGAAAAGCGTTATTTTCTCCAATATTCAAGTCCATCTTTTGTTGCATAAGAACAACCTTGATCTTCCGCTTTCAAAGGGAAAAGTCTTCATTTTCATCAAACTTCTCAACAATGAAGTTTGAACCCATCTTGCGGACAAAATCCCAGATTTATGCAACACCCACAATTTCTTTCCAAATTCTTCTAAATCTTAAGAACACGGTCGAAGATTGATCTCAATACCGTTCTTGAATCACCCTCAAGAACACGATCAGATCTTAATCTCTACTCCATTCTTGAATCACCCAAGAAGTCTCTTTTGATTCTTGGAGTCTTGCTTCGATACCTTTTGTTCCAACTCTGATACCTGCTATCCAAAGCTCTGATACCACTGTTGGGAAACCACCCTCAAGATGCCCAGGTGGTGATCTTTCAATCACCCAAGTCTAGAATGACTTGTAATGATCAGAACAGAAACAAAAATCAAGCAATCAAAGAAGAACACAAGCAATTTTTTATCGAGGTTCGGCAATAGCCTACGTCCCCGTGAGTTCCTCTGAACTCTCTGCACTAAATCAATGAGTTCTTTACAAATACAGCAACACCTCTTCAAGAAATCTCTTGTTCTTGAAGAACGAAAGAAGAGAAAAGAAAGTGATAAGGTCTTGAGTTACACTAGAATTTCCCCTAAGAAAATTCCACTTACAAGTCCCTTGAATCCCCAATCTATACTACTCTCTCTCTCTAAACAACCAGCCTCTCCAATGAGTCTCTCTTGTTTTGTGTCTTTGCACTCTTACAATTGATTTAACTTTCACAAGTTATGTCTTTCACATTCTTGAGATTGAAGCTAGGTGACCCTTTATATAGTGCACCACTTCTTTAACCTATCTTGAAGTCAATCTCCACCCTTAGATCTTGAGGACCAATCAATCATAGCCCTTGATCAAGTCTAAGTTATCCTGTGTGTATTGATTATGCACTATGCAGCTTTCCAAAATGCTGATGAGAGTGATTCAGGTGTGCTTCAAGCCACGGCTCAAAACAGGGCATGTCGGGCTTGGAAAGGGGGAAGCTTTCTGTCATATTGGAGGTCACGGCTTGGGGTAGCTGTGCTGCAGCTCACAGGGCATGCACACCTTAGGCCACGGCACCAAGGCCTGAAGAAGCTTCATTCTTCAACCCTTTTAATCCCTAGACAAATATCAACATATTGCTACAGATTGTCTAGCGGGGAAATCTAGTGACGTAAGTGTTGAAAGTGTTGGGAGAAGATCGGTGGAGAGAGGTGGTGGATCAGGGAGTGTGTGGGGCAGAGGTCGAGGATTAGTAGCAGAGCGAGGATGTGGGAGCCAGTTTCAGTCTTGAGATAGCAAAGCCTATGCGTTGACCTAACAGGATGCACAAGCCACTCCAGATGTTGTTATGGGTATGATATCTATCCTTGGTAAGCCTTCTAGATTATTGATTGATCCTGGTGCAACCATTCTTTTGCATCTAGTAGTTATATGAAATCAGTTGATGCTAGTGCTAGCCCTTTGATGCATGCAATTATTGTTGAGGTTCCTACTAGAGATGGGGTTATTATCAGAACAATCTAATGAGGTTGTGTGATTAATATGGCTGATAGAGAATTTGAAGTTGATTTATTGCCTTTAGATACAACAAATTTTGATTTAATTCTGGGGATGAATTGGTTATCTGCATATCATGCTTGGGTAGATTATTTTAGAAAAAATGTGGTGTCAAGATACCCGGACAGGAGGAGTTTAATTTTCAGGGACAACGTAAGATACTTGCTAATTGTCTTATTTCTGCCTTAACTGCTAGTAAATGGTTGAAGAAGGGTTGTGAGGGGTATTTGGCATATGTGGTGGATTCTACCAAGGAGAGTAGGAAGTTAAAAGAAATCTTGGTAGTAAAAGATTTTTTTGATGTTTTCCTTGAAGAGTTGACTAGGTTGCCTCCTAATAGGGAGATTGAGTTTTCTATTGAGGTGATTCCAAGATTAGCACCTATATCCATAGCACCCTATAGAATGGCACCAGCTGAATCGAGAGAGTTGAAAGTTCAGCTTCAGGAGTTGCTAGATAAAAAGTTTATTCTACCTAGTATGTCACCTTGGGGAGCCCCTGTGTTGTTTGTTAAGAAGAAGGATGGGACAATGAGGTTATGTATTGATTATAGACAGTTGAATAAGTTCACCATCAAGAATACATATCCTTTTCCCAAGATAGATGATTTATTCGAGTTGTTACAAGGAGCTAGAGTGTTTTCTAAGATAGACCTGAAATTGGGTTATCATCAATTGAGGATAAAGGAGGGAGATGTGCCTATGACTGCTTTTAACACACGTTATGGCCATTATGAGTTCTTGGTGATGCCATTTGGGTTGACTAATGCTCCTGCAACATTTATGGACCTTATGAATCGAGTGTTTAAACCATTCTTGGACAGATTTGTGATTGTGTTGATTGATGATATTTTGGTATATTCCAAGAATGAAGAGGAGCATATGCAACATTTGGAGATAGTGTTGGAGATTTTGAGGAGAGAGAAATTATATGCGAAGTTCTCTAAGTGTGAGTTTTGGTTGAGCGAAATATCTTTCTTGGGCCATGTTGTGTCGGGAGAGGGGATAGCAGTTGACCCACAAAAAGTGGAAGCAGTATTGAATTGGAAAATACCCACGAGTGTAACTGAAATTAGAAGTTTTTTAGGGTTGGCTGGTTATTATAGGAGATTCATCCAAAAATTTTCTATGATAGCTGGACCTTTGACTAAATTGACTAGGAATGATGTGAAGTTTAGGTGGTAAGAGGAATTTGAGAGAAGTTTCCAGCTGTTGAAAGAGAAGCTGACTATTACCTTGGTATTAGTGCTTCCTTCTGGTGATGAAGGATTTGTGGTTTATAGTGATGCGTCATATCAGGGGTTGGGATGTGTGTTGATGCAACATGGTAAAGTTATAGCTTATGCATCTAGGCAACTGAAAAACCATGAGAGGAATTACCTGACCCATGATTTAGAATTGGCTGCCATAATTTTTGCTTTGAAGATTTTGAGACATCATCTATATGGAGCCAATTGTGAAATTTTTACTGATCATAAAAGCTTGATGCATCTACCGATCTAGAAATAGTTGAATTTGAGGCAGAGGAGGTGGATGGAGTTAATTTATGATTATGACTGTACAATTCATTATCATCCAAGAAAGGCTAATGTAGTAGCTGATGCATTGAGTAGAAAGGCTACAGGAAGATTAGCTGCTATGGGGAGTCATAATACTAGCTTTTTTATAGAATTAAGAAGCAAGAGGATGCAATTGAGTGTCGATGATAGAGGAGTGTTGATGGCAAATATGGTGATAAAATCTTCTATTATTGGTCATTTATTACATAAGCAGGGTAGAGATGAGAGGATAAAGAAGATCATGCGGGAATCATGCGGGAAGTGTTTAGTGGGAAGCCAACCGAGTTCAGAATTAGAGAAGATGGTATGGTGGTATTGGGGCATAAAGTTTATGTTCCCAATGATGTGGAGATGCGAAAGGAAATACTAAGGGAGGCTCATGATTTTGTATATTCCATGTACCTAGGTAATAATAAGATGTACAAGGGATTGAGACAAAATTATTTGTGGTCAGGGATGAAGAAGAATGTAGCAGAATATATTTCTAGATGTTTGACTTGTCAACGGGTGAAATCTGAGAATAGACATCCAATAGTTTTATTATAAGCTCTTCCAGTACCTAAGTGGCCATAGGAAAATGTGAGTATGGATTTTGTCTCTGGTTTTCCTCATACCCAAAGGGGGCATGATGCTGTGTGGGTTATAGTGGATAGACTTTTTAAGTCTTCACATTTTCTTCCTATTAAAACTACTTGGAGTCCAAAAAATTTGGCTAAGTTGTATATATTAGAGATAGTAAAATTACATGGAGTACCCTTGAGTATAGTATCATATAGAGATTCTAGATTTACTTCTAGATTTTGGAGGGGTTTCTAAGAAGCTATGGGTACGCAATTACAGTTCAGTACAACTTTTCATCCACAAACTGATGGGCAGACGGAGAGAATCATTAGAATACTAGAAGATATGCTGAGGGCAAGTGTATTGAGTTTCTCAATAAGTTGGGATGCTTATTTTTCTTTGACCAAGTTTGCATACAATAATCAGTATCAAACTAGTATTGGGATGGCACCCTTCGAGGCTTTATATGGTAGAAGGTGAAGAACTCCAGTATGCTGGGAAGAAGTTGGAGAGAGAAAGATATATGGCCCAGAAATGATAGACTTAACTATGGAGAGCATCAAACTGGTTAGGGAGAACCTCAGAGCAGCCCAGAACAAACAGAAGGGATATGCTAATTAAAGAAGATGACTTCTCGAATTCCAAGTTGGTGATTGGGTATTTTTGAAGATATCTCTGTGGAAGGGGGTGTTGAGGTTTAAAAAGAAGGGAATGTTGAGCTCGAGATTTGTGGGGCCCTATGAGGTGATCGAGAGAATTGGACCAGTAGCATATCGTTTGGATTTGCCTCCAGAATTAAAGCAATTACATAATGTGTTTCATGTGTCACTGCTGAGAAAGTACTTACATGATGAATCTCATAGTATCTCGAATCAAGTGATAGAATTTCAAGAAGATTTGACTTTTATGCAAGTACCGGTCAAAATCGTAGACAGAAAGGAACAAGTCTTGCGCAATAAAGTCATTCATTTGATTCAAGTATTATGGAGAAATAAAGATGTCGAAGAAGTCACTTAGGAGCATGAAGCAAGAATGAGGAAGGATTATGTTGTGCATTTATCTACCTAAATAAATAAGCAAATAATCGAACTTGTTTTACTTGCAAGTGCACAAGGTCTACAGTAGCATAGTGTGCAAGTGCGAGATCATTTCTACAGGGATTGGTGGATTTCGATTTAGAATTAATTTCACAAAGTAACAATAGATAGAAATATTTATTAGATTTAGATAATAATGATAATGGGTAGGGACTTGATATCCACCACTAATCATGCTACCCCAACAAAACAGTATGCCAATGTTCTACTCATGCTATGAAAACCTAATGGTTGTCAACCTAAGGGCTTGGTCCACTCCTTAGGCTATTGATTTCTCTAAGCAATGAGTTAGGCATGATGTACACTCTAACTTTTTTCTCTCTTAAGGGATTCAGCATGGTGTATCCTAAGTTTTTCCTTAAGAGAGCATAGGATCTGTGGAAATCGACAACCACACGGGCCCTAGGGTTTGGTCCACTCCTGGTTTCCCATGTTGATTAACCCAAGAATCTGGTGTGGATATCTTTTGTTACTATTGTTGAACCTAGGACTTGGTCATCCAAATTGATTCAACTAACTAATCCATACCACATGCATACGTTGATCAGACACACACATATGAGGAATTTAAATAAAAACATGCATTAATCAAATTAAGAATCACAGCATAAATATTGCAAAGGCGTCAATACTGAATTATTGGTTAAACATAATTAGGGCTTCAATCAAGTCCTTACTATAAGTTTAGTTACACATGATAAAATAAAGGAAAGAAGAAACCCGAGAGAGCTCCATTGAAGAGTCGTGAATTCTTCTGTAGAATCCCCTCTGGCATCCGGCCTCCTGACCTAAAACTAAAACTAGAAAGGAGATCAGCTCCTAAAAAGGGAGATACTGTTTCTGTGTTTTACAAGTCAATTTATAGGGTTCTAAGGACACTTGGAAACCCTAATTTCCAAAACAAGTCTCTAACCCTACTTTCAAAAATAGGAACTGCCGTTTTGATGTTTCACTGATGCGTGTGCGCTTGATCGCATGAGTTTGCACTCAAGCGCAAGGTTGCGCTCGAGCCTTCTCCTTGTGAGCACGAGTGCTTGTGCACTCGATCGCACCAAGAACTGTGCTCGATCACACTCTTCTGCAACTCCTAGTTCCAGTTTTGCTCTTTGAGTTCCAAAATGCTTCCTTTCTTCCAAAAACCTATAAAAACACAGAAAACACAAAAAAGAAGTAAAATGGAATAAAATATGCAAACTAAGAGCTTAACAAATGTAAATTAAGGGGCTTAAATATGAATATTTAAGCTCCTATCACACCCCCAAACTTACATATTGCTAGTCCCTTAGCAATACGAAACTAAAAACTAAATGAAAAACAAAGACGCAAAGATAAATCCATGATTCATGATATCCGAAAATTTAAGTGTCCCACAAACCATGATATTTATTCATGAGCAACCTTAAAGTACAAACTCATCTTCGCAATGAATAGGAGTTGTAAATTTTAATTACTTACAAGAGGCAGGCTAAGGCATCAAAAGTCCGAATCAGTGTATGGTGAATTAGCACATAAAAGATGAGGCTTCCAAATGATTCCAATGTGTAGTGTTTCGGTGTCTCAACATTCATCGAATTTCCTATTAGAATAACAATAATGGCATAGTTTTATTTCTTTCTTTTTCTTTTATTATGAGATTTTTGCCAAGTTAAGTTCCCTTGAGCTTTCTAATTGACCCATGTAGCGAGTGTTTAGCCAATAACTCGCAAACCAGATGGTTTTAGAGCATTAGGTGTAAAGACACCCCTAAGGACTTACTAACTCGAGTAAAAAAGGCTACAAAACTAACTGGTCTTAATGCTTCCAAACAAAATCTCCACCTTTTGCCATGAACACTCACTGCTTACTAAGGCAAGAGGTCCAGTTACTCAATTGAAACTTTATTTAATGATCATTACATGCATCATTCCCACCTTTTAACGTGAACACTCACTGCTTACGGAGGCAAGAGGTCCAGTTACTTAGTGGAAAATATATTTAATGATCATTAGGATCATTTTATTTTATTTTATTTTATTACATAATAACATTCTTCTCTATTTTTCTATGCCAAAGTGTTATTCGAACAAGTTATCCGATTACAGTTAGGTCATGGAAACATATATATAGAAATTATATGTCATACCTCACACCATTATGTGCTAATATGCTCATGTCAGTTTTTAGATCAAACTTGTGAATTCTTAAATGCCAAAAGTAGGTAACTATACCTTAAAACTCTCTTATAAGCTAATGTGTTTAGGATTTTAAGCCCACTGATGAAATCATATCACAGTATTCGTTTAGATTAACAAAAATTTTCAACATAATATGAATATGCATTTATCTTTTCAAAAAAACTGGGACAAGTGTGTGAATGTGTCTCCCATACCCCCAAACTTAAATTACGCATTGTCCACAATGTGTGAATAACACGAAAAGATCTGACCTGAGAGATAGAGAGCTAGCTGGGCCGGTATGACTCATAGCACACCCCCAAACTTGAACGGATGCATACATTGTCCCTAAAAAAGAAAAACTAACATAATACAGGAAAACAAAAAGTATAAAAAATAAATAAATATCAATAAAAAATAAAAGGATAAGCTGTGGGGTGCCTCCCATGAGCACTAAGTTTAACGTCTTCAGCAGGACCAAGCCTTATTCTTCCCCAAAACTAAGATTGGCAGCAACTAGCACAGGTAGTGTCTTATTCTCTCCCATATAAGCATAAGTCAAATGCTTCGACAGTTGCTTCAACTCCAAATTTGGTGCCTGGACAATAGAATGGAAAAAAATAGTATTAGTAGGCACAAGAATTTCAAATGGATTGGTATACTTACTTGGATGCTTTGGAGTGGCCTCAAGGAGGTGCACAGTTTCAATGATGTCATCAGTAATATCCTCAGATGCTGGCTTTATATTCGATCTTATGAAACTAAGGGCAGGGGTGGTCTCCAATGGATCAATGTGATGGAACAGAAAAGCTTTCTCAACAACACCTACAGTGGGTATTGTTTGGGCTGGAAATTCTCCCTGTTTTCTTTCACTTAGCTCCTTAGCCAATTGCCCCACTTGTACTTCTAGTCTTTGAATGGCTTGTTCATGCTTTGCAGTGATTTGCCTTTGCTCAGTCTGGAATTGTCTTGTTTCTACTCTGAATTGTTCTTGTGAAGCCATTTACTGTTGTTGCTGAGTTGCCAATTGCATTACAAGACTCTCTAGGTCACTCTCCTTTGATTCTGGAACTATTTGAGCTGCTTGTTGGGAGTTTCTTTACTGCCCTTGAAGGTTCAAGGCATTTTGATTGTTGCTCCATGAGAGGTTGGGGTGGTTTCGCCATCCAGATTATAGGTATTTGCATATATGTTGTAGTTGTTCGGTCCCACATAATTTGCTTGCTCTTGATCTGCAGATGAATACAAAGGGCAAGTGTCAGTAGTGTGAACAAAACAAGAACATATAGCACATACCTTGAGTTGTTTGGCTCATGGATTAGGTGAGACATTCTGCGCAGTCATGGCTTTTACAAGCATATCTATCTTTCTTTCCATAGCAGTCAACCAATTTGGAAATCCACCATTTAAGTTCATTTCATACATGTGCTTGCTCTTTACTTCTTACTCTGTATTGAGTGGAAAGAAGGTTAGATTTCTGGATTAAAGCCTATTCATGAATCAGTTGAACTGCTTCAGTGCAGCAGTTTCAGTACTGCTGCTCGGGTACTCTCTGGACCTTTTGCGCTTGATCGCTGTTCTTCCTACACTCGAGCGCTACACTAGTGCGCTCGATCGCAATGAGGACAGAAACTCCTCTGCTGCACACCTGAACAAAAACAGAAAAAAGCAAACGAAAAGATGAAAAAATTAGAGTTGTTTGATAAAGAAAATATAAACAGAACAGAAAAAATAAAAATAAGAATTACTAACGAAAATAATTCTAAAAAGAAATTTAGCATAATCCCCGGCAACGGCACCAAAAACATGTTGTGCGTTTATCTACCTAAATAAATAAGCGAATAACCGAACTTGTTTTACTTGTAAGTACACAAGGTCTATAGTAACATAGTGTGTAAGTGCGAGATCATTTCCACAGGGATTGGTGAATTTCGATTTAGAATTATTTTCACAAAGTAAAAATAGATAGAAATATTTATTGGATTTAGATAATAATGATAAAGGCGTAGGGACTTGATATCCACCACTAATCATGCTACCCCAACAAAACAGTATGCCAATGCTCTACTCATGCTATGAATACCTAATGGTTATCAACCTAAGGGCTTGGTCCACTTCTTAGGCTATTGATTTCCCTAAGCGACGAGTTAGGCATGGTGTATACTCTAACTCTTTTCTCTTTGAAGGGATTCAGCATGGTGTATACTGAGTTGTTCCTTAAGAGAGCATAGGATCTGTGGAAATTGACAACCACACGGGACTTGGTCCACTCCCGGTTTCCCATGTTGATTAACCCAAGAATCCGGTGTGGATATCTTTTGTTACTATTGTTGAACCCAGGACTCGGTCATCCAAATTGATTCAACTAACTAATCCATACCACATGCATACGTTGATCAGACACACACATATGAGGAATTTAAATAAAAACAGGTATTAATCAAATTAAGAATCACAGCATAAATATTGCAAAGGTGCCAATATTGAATTATTGGTTAAACATAATTAGGGCTTCAACCAAGCCCTTACTATAAGTTTAGTTACACATAATAAAATAAAGGAAAGAAGAAACCCGAGAGAGCTCCATTGAAGAGTCATCAATTCTTCTGTAGAATCCCCTTTGGCCTCCGGCCTCCCGACCTAAAACTAAAACTAAAAAGGAGATCAGCTCCTAAAAAGGGAGATATTGTTTCTGTGTTTTACAAGTCTATTTATAGGGTTCTAAAGACACTTGGAAACCCTAATTTCCAAAACAGGTCTCTAACCCTACTTTCCAAAATAGGAACTGCCGTTTTGATGTTTCACTGATGCGTGTGTGCTCGATCGCATAAGTTTGCGCTTGAGTGCAAGGTTGCACTCGAGCCCTCTCCTTGTGCACACGAGTGCTTATTGGAAATCACCTTGACAAGATGCCCAGGTGGTGATCTTCCAAACACCCAAGTCTAGAATGACTTGTAGAAAGAAATACAACAATCGAACACAAGAACAGAAAATCAAAGAAAGAAAGAAGACAAGCAATTTGTTATCGAGGTTCGAAAATGTGCCTACGCCCCCGTGAGATCCTCCAAACTCTCTGTACTAAATCAAATGGTTCTTACAAGTTATAGCAATCCCCTTCAAGAAATCAAGTTCTTGAAGAAACAAGAAGAGAAGAAAGGAAGAAGATGAGAACTAACAATGCTCTCTATCTAATCTAGACTTCTCTATCTTTTACAACCAGCCTCATGACAAAGAGTCCCTCTTGTGCTTGTCACTCTTACACAATTCTCTCTATGTGTTTACAATTGATCTCACAATGTCACAAACTTGTGTGTTTCTCTTGTTGAAAAATGAGGCTAGGAAACCCCTTTTATAACCTTTCACTTCTTGGACATTCTTGTGAATCAATCTCCTCCCTTTGATCATGATCTTCTTTAAATCTTAGCCCTTTATCATTCTCCAGTGGTATTGTGCATTTTGATGTTGCACACACACACTTAAGAAGGTCCTAAAGCATGCTGCCTATGTGTGCAGTAGTGTGCCTAGGCGGTGCGGCACTGCGGCGCTGGTGCGTACCTGATGGTCTGCATGCTGGGAGGCACGGCGCTGGGCGTGCGTGCTGCAGTGCTAGTGTGTACCTGATGGTGTGCGTGCTGGGAGGCATGGCACTGGGCGTGCGCACTGTGCCCTGATCTGATGCTGCTCCCTTCTGCTGCTGTGCGCACTCTCTTCTGCCTGTGTGCAGAAGTGTGCACACTAGTGCACATGGCCTTCCCTTGCTCCAAATTGATGCACACACATGTGTGTAGTCTTCTAACTTGCTGAAATTCAATCTTCCCCAATTTGTTTTAAACTTTAACCATCTTTGAACCATGGTTGGACCTGTGCAAAACTTAGACAAATACCAACAATCTCTACCTTTGTCTAAGTGTTCAAAAAACCTGAATCATTGTGCAGAGATCTTCGGGATCCAAACTTATCTTGAGTCATCAATTAACCAACTCCAAACCTAAGTAATTCAAGGAAATGATTGAACTTATTTAGAGGTAGAACTTTAGTACCCAAATCTATAGGATTTTCTTTAGTGGCAGCCTTATCCACATGGATGCATCCTTTCTTAACATTTTCCCGAATGAAATGATACCGAATATCCATATGCTTTGTCCTCTCATGGAACACTGGATTTTTACACAAGTGCAAGGCACTTTGACTATCCGAAAATACCACAACCTACTCATCCAGTACTTTCAACTCTTCAAGCAACTCTTTGCACCACATAGCTTCCTTAATGGCCTTCTTAGCCGCTATGTACTCAGCCTTGGTTGTTGAGAGTGTTACCACTGGCTGTAACTGAGCCTTCTAACTTACACAACATCCATTTAAGTTGAAAAAATATGAGGTAATCAATCTCTTTTTATCCCGGTCTGCTCCATAGTCCGAATCTGCAAACCCCTCAAGGCAGATTGCATTACCCTTCTTCTCATATACCACCCCTACTTTTGGGCTACCCTTCAAATACCTCAGCAACCACTTCATCCTAAGCCAATAATCTTTTTCGGGATTACTCATAAACCTACTGAGAACACTCATTGCATGAGCAATGTTGGGTCTAGTGCTTACCATGGTGTACATAACAGAACCAACTGCACTAGAGTAAGGGACTCTATCTATTTCCTTCTTCTCCGCCTTCGATCTTGGACATTGATCGCTGGAGAATTTGAAATGACCAACAAGGGGAACCTTCACTGGTTTGCTATCTTCCATAGAGAATTTAGATATCAACTTCTCTATATAGGAAGTTTGAGAGATCTTCAATCTGTTTCTCTCCCTTTCCCGGATGATACACATCCCAAGAATCTTCTTTGCATAGCTAAGATCCTTCATCTCAAACTCCTCACTGAGTTGAGCCTTTAATTTCTTTATCCTCTCCATGCTGCTTCCAACCAGCAACATGTCATCAACATAGATGAGGATGATCACTATCTCCTTAACTTTCTGCCCCTTATAGTACAAGCATGAATCATAGTAGCTCCTCATGAAACCCAAGCTAATTACAAAGGAATCAAACTTCTTGTTCCATTGCCGAGGTGATTGCTTCATGCCATAGAGAGACTTCTTTAATTTGCACTCTAACTCTCCCTACCTTCCTTCCTCATAGCCCTTGGGTTGCCTCATGAAAATGGTCTCATCGAGATCTCCATATAAGAATGTTGTCTTCACATCCATTTGCTCGATTTCCCAATCAAATTGGGCCACTAATGCTAACACTATCCGTATTGTCTTGTACTTCACAATCGGTGAGAACATTTCGGTGAAATCTATGCCTTCTTTTTGTGTAAACCCCTTCGCCACCAGCCTAGCTTTATATCGGACTTCATCCCCTAGAGTATTCCCTTCTTTGATCTTGTAGAGCCATCTACAATCCACAACTCTCTGTTTTTCAAGTTTGGGCACCAGCTCCCAAGAGTTGTTCTTCATCAAAAAATCTGTTTCTTCCTCCATAGCCAGCTACCACTTTGACGAATCCTTACACTCCATGGCATCCGTGTAAGTTTATGGTTCATCCTCTCCTTCTATCCAAGGAGTTGCTACATTAGCATCCGCAAACCCATATCTCAAAGGTGGTCTAACTACCCTCCTTCCTTGGTCTCTTGTGAGCTGGTAGTCATTTGCTGCATCAACCTCTTCTTGTTCAGCCTCTTTTTGAGTTTCTTGAGCTTGGCCTTCATCCAAGGGCTCTACCTGGTCTGAACCCTCTTGCCTCCTCTGCTCTACCTGAACCGAGTTCCCCTTGATGCGATGCTCCACAACTTTCAGACTGGTTTGCTCACTAGCCCCTGCAGGGTTAGTTTTCTCCAAGCAGAGAAATAATAATTCATTAAAGATAACATCCCTACTTATGATTAGTTTCATGCCCTTCTTTTCTAAGGACCACAACCTATATCCCTTATCCCCATCACCATATCCTAGAAATACACATTTTCTAGATCTAGGTTCAAGTTTATCCTCCTTTTGATGTGCATATGCTGCACACCCAAAAGTCTTAAGGTTGTTTAATTCAGGGGGTTTTCAACTCCACATCTCCATGGGAGTCCTGAGCTCTAAAGCTCTAGAGGGTGATCTATTTATCAAGTATGCAACTGTAGCCACAGCTTCTCCCTAAAAATATTTTAGTAACCCGGATGCTATTAACATCCACCTAACCTTCTCCATAAGGGTTCTATTCATTCTTTCATCAACTCCATTTTGCTGGGGTGTTTTTACAACCGTCCTATGCCTTAGAATGCCATTTAATTCACAGAATTTATCAAAATCCTTATTACAAAATTCTAAGCCATTATCGGTTGGTAAAGCCCTAACCACCCTACCCGTTTGATTTTTCAGCAACTTCTTCCACACAACAAATTTATTCAAGACATCAGATTTATTCCTAAGCAAATAAACCCACACTCTTCTTGAATAATCATCAATTAAAGATAGAAAGTAAAAGTTAGCTCCTTGTGTTGGTGTCCTAGCTGGTCCCCAAAGGTTCGAATGAATATAGTTAAGAATCCCTTTGGACTTGTGCACTATGGTGTTGGAGCTGATCCGGTGTTACTTCCCAAGAATGCAACTCTTACAGAAATCTTGTTTTTCTACTTTGTCACCACCAAGTAGACCTTCCTTGCTAAGCACTTGCAGGCCCTTTTGGCTCATATGTCCCAAGCGAGTGTGCTAAAGAGCTGCCTTATCCATCTTAGCCATCAAGCTTGCTGCTTGATCATTGATTTCTGTCTTTCCGTTCATCTCATAGAGTCCATCATTTCTTGCTGCCTTGATCACTATCAAAGATCCCTTGGCCACTTTGATCTTTCCTCCCTCTACTTTGCATGTATACCCCATGGAATCCAACTGCCCCAATGAGATCAAATTCCTCTTCAAATCTGGAAGATACCTTACATTTCGCAGCAGCCTTGTGACTCCATCAAACATCTTCAATTGAATGTCACCAATCCCTCTCACTTGGCAAGAATTGTCATTCCCTAAAAAGACCCTTCCATCATTGATCTTCTTGAAATTCTTGAATCATTCCTTGTGAGGGCACATATGATAAGTGCACCTAGAATCAAGAATCCACTTTTCACTGCCTTGCCTCCTGCTCGCATTTGAGCACACAACAAGAACATCATCTTGCTGTTCTCCTTTGGCAACCGAAGCCTCTCCATTATTGGTATGGCTTCTCCTCTCATCCCACACCCTCTTCTTGCAATCTTTCTTGAAATGGCCCTCCTTGTTCAGTAGAAGCATCTCCTTCCTCCTCTAAGTCTTGTCTTGGAATGAGATCTCCCATGGTTCTGCGCTCTACCTCTTGATTTCTCTCGGTAGTTGCCATGGTTGCTACTGCCATTCTGAGTTGCTGGTCTTCCTCTTACGAACAGCCAATCACCACTTGATGTCTCCTTCATCTTGGCCTTGAAATCATGTGCCCTTATGGCATTGATCACAATCTTCTTTGTCAAAGTATCCCCTCCATACTCAATGGCATTAATCAAGTTATCAAAGAAATCAGGAAGAGAATTTAACAAGATAACAACCAATTGTTCATCCTGAAAAATAATGCTATAGCTATTCAAATCTTGAACTAGCTTATTAAAAACATCAAGATTATCTTGCAACTCTTTACTAGGATCCATTTTAAAAGCCAAGATTCTTTTAAGAAGATAAATCTTGTTAGGAAGAGTTTTGGTAAGAAACAACTCATCTAGTTTCTTCCATATGACAGCCGGATCCTCCGAGTCTCCGCACTCCCTTGTGACATTATCCAACATGTGCAAGAAAATGGTGTTGTAAGCCATCTTCTTCATCTTGGTCCGCTGGTCTTCTGTGACACTTGTTAGAAAAGCATCATCTTCTCCAATAGCCAAGTCCACTTTCTGTTGCATTAGAATAGCCTTGATCTTCCGCTTCCAAAGGGCAAAGTCTTCTTTTCCATCAAACTTCTCAACACAGAAATTTGAAGCCATCTTTTGCGGAAAAGATCCCTGATTAATGCTCTTCCCATAAATGCTTTCTTCAACCTCAAGAACACAGATCGAAGATGGATCTTAACACCATTCTTGAATCAACCTTCAAGAACACAACCGGATCTTGATCTTTACACCATTCTTGAATCACCCAAGAAGTTGATCTTTGATTCTTGGAGTCTTGGCTCCATCACCCTGTTCTTGCTTCGATACCCAGCTATGCCGCTCTGATACCACTGTCCAAAGCACTGATATCACTGTTGAAAATCACCTTGACAAGATGTCAAGGTGGTGATCTTTCAAACACCCAAGTCTAGAATGACTTGTAGAAAGAAATACAGCAATCAAATTTTTATAAAACAATTTAAAAAAAGTTTTCTTTTAAAAAAAAAAAACATAAGCAAAATGTGGTAGTAGGTGGCAGAACCTGCTGCTAAGTTAATTTAGAATTGTGCATGGTTTACAAGTTGCAAAAATGTGGAGGCCTTGGGGGAATTGCTGCCAAGTTAAATTTTGAAGGCTGCATGTTAAACATGAAGCCAAGAACGTGGTTAACATGTAGCCAAAAATGTGGAGAGTTTGGTGACTGCAAAGTTATATATATACACTTTCATGTAAACGTTAATTTATACATACCAAATTCATTTAGTTTTTCTTCAATTTACGCGTTTTCTTTAAACACTTGGGGACCCAAAGAAAAGTTGAAAGAGCTAAATTTTGAAAAGGGTTTACGAGGGAACTTTATAGAGTCACGAAAAGCTATCAGAAAGACAGAAGGTAATAACGTAATATTTATTTTTGAACTTTTAGCATTCATGAATTTTCCTGGAATTCAAAGTGGGAATTTTCAAAGGGTGTAGTTTATGAAGAATTGAAGAATAAATAAGAAATTTAATACAAATATAATGTCGAGTGTTGACGATCAGCAACCAGGAGAAATTGCTGAGAGGAATGGGAAAGGCAAGGAGGTGATCCACTGATAGCTTTAAGTGCTACGTGGTGAGTTAGATTTACTTTAAGTAATCTAAATAAAAATGAAATATCAGAATGAGGTACCTCCCTTGTTGAGGGTTGAGGATTAAAGTAAAAAATTTCTGTTAGTTTTATTTTTTTTATAGTTGCATATATGTGTCGTGTTGGGATTTTCAAAATGAGATGACACTGTCTCGAGGGTGGCTAACCCGGGATGGGTCATTACAAGTAATGACCACATTCCTAGTGGTCAAACACCCATCCTTATACAACATCATCTTCGGAAGGCCTACTCTGAATGAGATGAGAGTAGTAGTCTCCACCTATCACCTAAAGCTAGGCCCTGCAACCTTAACTCCATCAAAAGACACAAGAAGTTTGAAACCCTACCATTAGAGATTAAAGATTTATGAAATGAGTTAAAGACTTCTTGGGGCCAACCAATGGAAGAGCTGATAGTTGTCCCCTTGAATGGGGAAGGAGATACGGAAACCATGCAAATCGAGTATAGCCTATCTGAAGAACTTAAAGAATTACTAGTCTCCTTCTTTAGAAGAAACTAGGATATGTTCACATGGTCGACTTCCAACATGCTAGGAATAGAGCTATAGATCATCGTCCATAGGCTGATTGTCGACTCGAATTATAATCCCATCATCTAGAAGAAAATATCTTTTGCTCCAAAGCGATAAGGAGCCATTAAGAAAGATGTGGACAAACTTCCGAAAGGCCCATTACCCAGAATGGGTTGCCAATGTGGTTGTAGTGAAGAAGAGGAATGAAAAGTAAAGAATCTCTATAGACTTAACTAATCTTAACAAAGCTTACGCGAAAGATAGCATTCCTCTGCCTTGGATAGACTAGTTGGTCGATGCCACCTATGGGTACAAATTACTCAATTTTATATATGCATACTCGGGATATAACTAGATTCTCATACATGAACCAGACTGGTAAAAAATGCCTTTGAAACTGACCGAGGCCTGTACTGTTACAAGGTTATACTTTTTGAGCTTAAAAATGCAGGGGTAACCCACCAGAGACTGGTCAACAAGCTCTTCACGAAGCTGATTGGGAGGAATATGGAAGTTTATGTCGATGACATGTTGGTTAAAAGTGTCAAGGCTAAAGATCATGAGTTTGATTTGGAAGAAGCCTTCAGAATACTCAGATACCACCAAATGAAGTTAAATCATGGGAAGTGTGCCTTCAGGGTCACCATAGGCAAATTTATTGACTTCATGGTCACTCAAAGGGGGATATAAACCAATCCCGAAAATATAAAAACGGTCCTGGATATGAGCTCTCCTCAGAACATTATGAGGTCCAACAATTGATCCAGTGTATTGCTGCCTTCAATGGCTTCAAGTCAAAGTTTTCTAAGAAATACTTGCCCTTCTTTAGGGCATTAAAAAAAGCAAAAAACTTTGCATAGACCGAAGAATGTTAAAAATATTTTTAAGAACTAAAAGAGTATCTGAGCTTGCCCCCTTTCCTGACCAAGCCCATCAAGAGAGAAGGGTTATTTCTCTTTATTGTAGCGGTTCAGGATGTGGTAACTTCCGCCTTGATCGAGGAAGAAAATGGAGCTTAGAAGCCCATCTACTATATCAGAAAAGTCCTCCATGATGCAGAAACTTGATACCTCCCTATCGAGAAGTTGGCATACGCCCTCCTAATCACGGCTATGAAATTGAGGTCGTACTTTTAGTCTCATACTGTCACCCTACCGACGGATCAACCCCTAAGGCAAGTGCTCCATAAATCTAACATCTTTGGAAGGTTGGTAAAATGGCCTATAGAGTTAGAAGAGTTTGACATCTATTATAAACCATGGAAGACTATTAAAGCCAAGCCTTAGTCAGTTTTATAATGGAGACTATCTTCCCTGAAATTCTCCTTGAGAGGAAAGAACTCGAAGAAGGCGAGCAAGCGCCAGGTTAGACACTTTACATTGATAGATCTTCAAACAGCACTGACTGTGGAGCCGAGCTTATTCTCACCAGCCTCGAAAGCTTTACGATGGAGTATGCCTAAAGGTTCAAGTTCAAAGCTTCAATCAATGAAGCTGAGTACGGAGCATTGCTCACTAGAATGAAGCTGGCAAATATATTGGCTACTCAATCCTTGAAGGTATACAACGACTTCTAACTAGTGGTCAATAAGATGGCCAACAAATATGAATCAAGAGGAGTAAAAATCATTAGATACTTTGAAAAGGTTTGCGAACTCTCCGCAACTTTCAAAATTTTCCAAATATCACATGTATTCCAAGCACAAAATTTGTAAGTAGATGCATTAGGACGATTCACTTTCTCCAAGCAGTACAAGCACACTCAGAAGGTTTACTTGGAGACTCTTGTTGTAGCTAACATCGACAAAACCTCACTTATGCTAGTAGTTAAGGAAAAAACTCTGATAGACCTGTTCCTCTGATACTTAAGGGATGAAAAACTCCATGATCAGAAGAGGAACACCAAGAAAGTACTCTCCCATGCTTTGCAATTCACAATCATTAAGGGGTAACTATACAAGAAGGGCCTCACACTCCATACTTGAAGTACTTTGGACCAACCGATGCACATTATGGTTTCTGTAAAGTCCATGAAGGCATATGTGGAAACCACCTCGATGGTTGAGCCCTGGCTTAAAAAATTCTTTGGCACGGGTATTATTGGCTGAAAATGCTACAAGATGCCACGAATATGGTCAGGAAATGAAAAACCTACCAAAATTGTGCTTCAGTATCTTGTGGACCCATTAATCCACTTACATCTTTCACTAGCCCTCTATCCTTTGTTATGTAGGGAATGGACATCCTTGGGCCCTTTCGAAAAGCCCAAGGGTAGAGGAAACACCTAATAATCGCCATAGACTAGATAGAAATTGATGCCTTCACCAAAATTACAGACTATAAGACCTAAGAGTTTGTACAGAAGTCCATCGTGTGCGAGTTTAGAATACCAAGGATACTCATCACCGACAACGGGAAGCAGTTTGACAGCTCTCGATTCCAGTCTTTTAGCAAAGACCTCGAGATCGAACACCGCTGATCTTCTGTAGGCTATCCTTAGGCTAACGGGTAGGTCAAAGTAACCAATAGGACCCTTCTACAAGGCATTAAGAAGAGGCTAAAAAATGCGGATAGACAATGGGTCAAACACTTGCTAAATGTTATTTGGGCCAACCGGACGACTACTCGAACTTTGATCGGCTAAACTTCTTTCTTTCTAACTTACAAATTAATGGCTGTTATTCCCCTTGAGATAAGGCCCCCTTCGCTATAAGTACAACACTTTGATGCAGTCAACAATGAAGAAGTCCTCAAAATGAATGTCGACTTAATCGAAGAAGCAAGAGGCAAAGCATATATCAAGCTTGCTACCTACCACCAAAGGGTATCATGGTTATCACGGCTCTACAACTCTTATGTCAGAGAGAGGAAATTTAGACTTCATGACCTAGTGCTAAAAAAAAAAGAAATGTCTTATCCTCGAGAAATGGTAAAGCTTTTCTCAAATTGAGAAGAACCCTATCACATTAGAAGAATCTACCAAACCGAAACTTTCAAGCTTGAAGACCTTAGTAGTAACCTAATACATTGAACCTGGAACATTGAGAATCAGTGGTAACCTAATACATCGAACCACAACAGTAAACTTTCTTTTCTATTTTTGCATAAGTCATGTAGATTCAAGATATTTACAATAAAACATTCTACTCCATTTTAGCTTATATCAATGCAAACAATAAGGGAAGGCTCTCGAGCTCCTTCCTTCCTTGGAATACTTACTCAAGCAAAGACTAAGGAGGAAGCCCCGAGCTTTTTCTTCCTTGAATCTCTTCTCAACACATAAGTAAAAAAGTCAAAGCATCATAAAAAAAAGGGCATACTCCCATTGCATTACATAGAAGTTTTTTTTTTTTTTTTTAACAAAAAAGGGTACTACCGGCCCATCATACATAAATAAAAAGAAAGAAAAATGGGACGAGTATCTATTCTTCCTCCTTCACACTATCTATATTCTCCTCAGCTATCTTCACCCTAGTCTCACCCTCATCCCTTGATTCAATGCCTTGATTATCCCCAGCCACTATAGGGTGTAATCATCAGAAAGTTCGACCATTGAGAATTCTTGATCACGGTAAGCCTGGATTGCCTTGCGTTTGGCGTCCTCAAAACCGTTGAAGTAGAAATTTCCCTTTTAGTGGTGACTATGTTTGAAAACTCTTTAGAGCGCCTAAAATCTTCTATGACCTTTCTCCCAGTAGACTCCAGTTTGGTTACTATAGCTTTTGTTGGTATTTGTCTAAGGATTAAAGAGGAGAAGAAGTAAGCTTCAGATACAACTTTGTGCCACGGCCTAGGAGGTGTGCACAATGACCTCCAACAAAGGATGATGAATGGAGAAGCCTCCCCCATGTGTGCGTCATGGCACAGGGTGGCGTGCGCTATGGCACCCAGCACCTGGAGGTTGTGTACCTTGGTTTGGGCTGCGGCTAGCCCTGTTCTGGGCCGCGGCGCCAGACACACCTGAAGCATCATTTTGGGCACTTTGAGATAGTGCGTGGAACATGGTTAAAATGCATAGGATTACTTAGACTCTTAGAGAGCCATGAATCTTTGGTTCTTGAGATCTAAGGCTTGAGATTGATCTCAAAGATTAGATGAGGTAGTCATTGCTCTATATAAAGGGTCATCTAGGAGCCATTCAAGGTGTGATGAAAAATGACATATGTATGTGTGTGAAATAGAACACATGGTGTGTGAGAGTTCAAAGACACTAAACACAGGAGAGACTCATTCAAGAGAGGCTGGTTATTTAAAAAGAGAGTAATATAGATTGGGGATTCAAGGGCGTTGTAATTGGAACTTTCTTGGGGAAAATTCCATGGAAACACTAGTCCTTATCACTTTTTTTTTCTCTTCTTTCGTTCTTCAAGAACTTGAGGATTCTTAAAGAAGTGTTGCTATAAGAACTCCATTAATTTAGTGTAGAGAGCTCAGAGGAGCTCACGGGGACGTAGGCACATTATCAAACCTCGACAACAATTGCTTGTGTTCTTTCTTTGATTGTTTTGATTCCTGTTTTGTTTCAGTTTTATTATAAGTCATTCTAGACTTGGGTGTTTGGAAAGATCACAACCTGGGATTCCGCAAGAAGGTGATTTTCCAACATTGGTATCAGAGCTCGATTCCAAGAATCAAAGGATTCTTTGGTGGTAATACAGTGGTATCAAAGCTATGGACAGCTGGTATCGGAGCAAGAACAGGGGGTTATCGGAGCAAGACTCCAAGAATCAAAGGTCAACTTCTTGGATGATTCAAGAACGTAGTAGAGATCAATATTTGATCGAGTTCTTGAGATGATTCAAGAACGGGGAAGAGATCAATATTTGATCGTGTTCTTGAGGTGATTCAAGAACGGAGTAGAGATCAAGATCTGATTGTGTTCTTGAGGGTGATTCAAGAACAGTATCGAGATTAATCTTTGATCATGTTCTTGAGATTTAGAAGAAGTTGGACAGCAATTGTGGCTGCTGCATAATTCTTGGATTTTCTCCATAAGATGGGTTCGAACTTCATTGTTGAGAAGTTTGATGGAAAGGGAGACTTTGCCCTTTGGAAGTGGAAAAACAAAGTTGTTCTTATGCAAAAAAAGGTGGACTTGGCGATTAGAGAAGATGACGTTTTTCCAGCAAATATCACAGAGGTCCAACGAAATGAGATGAAGAAGATGGCATAAAACACCATCTTTCTACACATGTTAGATAGCGTCACAAGGGAGTGCGGAGACTCAGAAGATCTAGCTACCATTTGGAAGAGACTAGATGAGTTATTTCTTACCAAGACTCTCCTTAATAAGATATCTCTTCCTAAATGCATCTTTGCTGTTAAAATGGATCTTGATAAAGAGTTACAAGATGATCTTGATGCCAAGATGAGGGAAACATCAAGTGGAGAAGGGTTGTTCGTTATAGGAAGGCCAGCAACTCGGTATGGCAGCAACATACATGGCTACTACCAGGATAAACCACAAGGTAGAGGAGAAAGTCATGGGAGAGTGCACTTTAAACCGAGATTTGGAGGAAGAAGATGCTTCTACTGCCATAAGGAGGGTCATTTCAAGAAAGATTTCAAGAAGATGATGAGGGCAGAGGGAGGAAGCCATACCAAGAATTGAAAGGCTTCGATTGCTAAGGGAGAACAGCAAGATGATGTTCTTGTTGTGTGCTAAAATGTGAGTAGGGAGCAAGAAGGCAGCAAGAGATGGATCTTGGATACCGGATGCACCTATCATATATGTTCTCACCGGAATTGTTTTACAAATTTTAAGGAAACCAATGATGGAAAGGTTTTCTTGGGGAATGATACTTCTTACCAAGTGAGGGGCATGGGAGACATCTAGTTAAGGATGTTTGATGGAATGAGTAGGCTGCTAAGGAATGTGAGATATCTTCCGAAGTTGAGAAGAAATTTGATCTCATTGGGGTAGCTAGATTCCATGGGGTACACGTACAAAGAAGAGGGAAGAAAGATCAAGGTAACCAAGGGATCTTTGATAGTGATCAAAGCAGCAATGAAGGATGGTCTCTATGAGATGATTAGAGACACGGAGATTAAGGGTCAAGTAGCAAGCTTGATAGCTGAGATGGATAAAGCCTCTCTTTAGCACAATCGCTTGGGACACATGAGCGAAAAGAGCCTGCAAGTTCTTAGCAAAAATGGTCTACTTAATGGTGACAAAGTAGAGGAACTTGATTTCTGCGAATGTTGTGTTCTTAGGAAACAACATCGGGTCAGCTTCAACACCAGAGTGCACAAGTCTAAGGGCATTCTTGACTACATTCACGCAGATCTTTGGGGGCTAGCAAGAATACCAACATAGGGAGGTAATCTTTACTTTCTATCTTTAATTGATGATTATTCTAGAAAGGTTTAGGTTTATTTTCTTAAAAATAAATCAGATGCTTTGAATAAATTTGTGGTGTGGAAAAAGTTGAAAGAAACTCAAACTGGTAGGGTAGTTATGGTGTTAAGAACCGATAATGGCTTAGAAGTTTTTAACAAGGAAATTTATCAATTCTGTAAGTTAAATGGGATTCTAAGACACAGAATGGTTGTGAAAATGCCTTAGCAAAATGGAGTTGCTAAGAGGATGAATAAAACCCTAAAGGAAAAGGTTAGGTGCATGATTATAGGATCCAGATTACCCAAATGTTTTTGGGGGGAAACGATGTCTAATGATGTGTATTTGGTTAATCGATCACCCTCTAGAGCTTTAGACCTTAAGACTCCTGAAGAGATGAGGAGTGGTAAACCCCCTGAGTTGAACAACCTTAGGAATTTTGGATGTGCTACGTATGCACATCAAAAGGATGATATACTTAGCCCAAGGTCTAGAAAATGTACGTTTCTAGGATATGGGGAAGGGGCTAAGGTGTATAGGTTGTAGTTCTTAGAGCAAAAAGGATTTAAACTCATAATAAGTAGGGATATCATTTTTAATGAGCATTTATTTCTCTATTTGGAGAAAACTAACCTTGCAAGGGATAGTGAGCAAACCAGTTCGGTATTTGTGGAGCATAGCATCAAGGAAAATTCAGTTCAGGTAAAGCAAGGAAGGTAAGAGGGTTCAGACCAAATAGATCCCATTGATGAAAGCCAAGCTTAAGACACTAGAAAGGAGGCTGAACTAAAAGGGGATGATGCAGTAAGTCAGAATGACTATCAGCTCACAAGGGACTGGGAAAGGAGGCTGGCCAGACCACCTTTGAGATATTATTTTGCGGATGTGAATGCAACAGCTCCTTGGACAGAAGGAGGGATAAGTGAACCAGAGACTAACATTTCTACCATGGGATGTAAGGATTCATCAAGATGGCAGCTAGCTATGGAGGAAGAAATTCATTCTTTGAGGAAGAACAACTCTTTGGAATTGGTGCACATTCCAGGAAAACAGAGAGTTGTGGATTGTAAGTGGACTTACAAGATCAAAGAAGGGAACCCTCTAGGGGATAAAGTTCAGAACAAGGCTAGGCTAGTAGCGAAGGGGTTCACGTAAAGAGAAGGCATAGATTTCACAGAAACCTTCTCACCTGGATGCAAGGTGGAGGAAGTGGTGATTATCCTCATCTATGTCAATGATATGCTGCTGGTTAGGAACAGCAAGGAGAGAAAAGAAAGGTTGACATCTCAACTCAGTGAGGAGTTTGAGAGGAAGGATGTTGGCCTTGCACAAAAGATCCTTGGGATGAGAAGAATTTAGGAAAGGGAGAGAAACGAGTTGAAGGTTTATCAGTCTTCCTACATAGAAAAGGTGTTATCTAAGTGTTCTATGGAAGATGGTAAACCAGTGAAGATTCCCCTTGCTGGTCATTTCAAGTTCTCCAGCGAAAAATGTCCTGGAATGGATTAGGAGAAGAAGGAAATGGAAAAAGTCCCTTACTCTAGTGTGGTTGGATCAGTCATGTTTATGATGGTAAGCACTAGACCTGACATTTTTCAGGCAATTAGAGTTCTCAACAGATTTGTGAGTAATCTCGAAAAGGAGCTTTGGCTTGGGATGAAGTGGTTGCTGAGGTATTTGAAGGCTCAGTTGCAGCTAGTGGTAGCACTCTGAACAACTGAGGCTGAGTACATAGCAGCAATGGAAGCCATAAAGGAGGTTATATGGTGCAAAGGGTTGTTAGAAGAGTGGAAGGTCCTAAAAGAGCAGGTGGTGGTGTCTTTGGATAGCCAAAGTGCATGGCACTTATGTAGGAACCTAGTGTTCTATGAGACGACTAAGCATATGGATGTTCAGTATCATTTCATTTGAGAAAATGTTATGGAATGATGCATTCATGTGGATAAAATCGCAAAGGAAGAAAATCCTGTAGATTTAAGTACTAAAGTTCTACCTCTAAACAAGTTCAATCATTACCGTGGACTTCTTAGGATTGGAGTTGATTGATATGGTGACTCAAGTTGAGTTTAGATCCTGAGTTCTCTGCACAATGGGTTCAGGTTTAATCGTGTTGTTATTTGCCTAAGTTTCAAACATGTCCAAACATGGTCTAAGATTGGTTAATGTCCAAACCAATTGTGGGATATCAAATTTCAGCAAGTTATAAGGTTGCACACATGTGTGTGCTTCAATTTTGAGCATAGGAAGGTCAGGCACACTGCCGTGGAAGTTTCTGCCCACAGGCAGGAGGTGTGCGCACAGCATCAGGTGGCTGCAGCATCAGGTCATGCCGCAGCACACAGCATCACTTGGAGAGTGATGTAGGGCTGAGATTAAAGGAAGAACATGATCAAAGGGAGGATAATGACTCACAAGAATGTCCAAGAATTAAGAGGCTATAAAAGGGGTTCTCAAGGCCTCATTTCATAAGATAATACAAGATACAAAAACACACATACAAGAGAGTTTTGTGACATTGTGAGATCATTGTAAACACTAAGAGAGAATTGTGTAGAGAGACATAAACACAAGAGGGACTCTTGTAGTGAGGCTGGTTGTAATTAGATAGAGAGAGTATAGATTAGATTAGAGAACATTGTTGAGTTCTCATCTTCTTCCTTCTCTTCTTGTTTCTTCAAGAACTTGGATTCTTGAAGGGGATTGCTGTAACTTTGTAAGAACCATTGAGATAGTGCAGAGAGTTCGGAGTAACTCACGGGGACGTAGGCACATTGCCGAACCTCGACAACAAATTACTTGTCTTCTTTCTTTCTTTGATTTTCTGTTCTTGAGTTCGATTGCTGAAATTCTTTCTACAAGTCATTCAAGACTTGGGTGTTTGGAAGATCACCACCTGGGCATCTTGTCAAGGTGATTTCCAACAGTGGTATCAGAGCACAGTAGCTTGTTATCGGAACAAGAAGTAGAAGGTACGGAGCCAAGACTCCAAGAATCAAAGATCAAACTTCTTGGGTGAATCAAGAACGGTTAAAGATCAAGATCCGGTCGTGTTCTTGAAGGTTGATTCAAGAACGATGTTAAAGATCCATCTTCGATCTGTGTTCTTGAGGTTAAAGAAAGTAGTTGTGGTTAGTGCACAAATCTGGGATCTTGTTCGCAAAAGATGGCTTCAAATTTCTATGTGGAGAAGTTTGATGGAAAGGGGGACTTTACCCTATGGAAGCGGAAGATCAAGGCGGTTCTAATGCAGCAGAAAGTGGACTTGCCTATTGGAGAAGATGATGCTTTTCCAGCAAGTGTCACGGAGGACCAGCGGACCGAGATGAAGAAGATTGCCTACAGCACCATTTTCTTGCACATGTCGGATAGTATCACAAGGGAGTGCGGAGACTCGGAGGATCCGGCTATCATATGGAAGAAACTAGATAAGTTGTTTCTTACCAAAACTCTTCCTAACAAAATTTATCTTCTTAAAAGAATCTTTGCTTTTAAAATGGACCCTAGTAAGGAGTTGCAAGATAATCTTGATGTCTTTAACAAGCTAGTTCAAGATTTGAATAGCTGTAGCATTACTTTTCCGGATGAACAATTGGCTGTCATTTTATTAAATTCACTTCCAGATTGCTTTGATAATTTGATTAATGCAATTGAGTATGGAAGGGATTCTTTGACAAAGGAGATTGTGATCAATGCCATAAGGGCACATGATTTCAAAGCCAAGATGAAGGAGGCATCAAGTGGTGAAGGGCTGTTCGTAAGAGGAAGGCCAGCAGCTCGGAATGGCAGTAGCACTTATGGCAGCTACCGGGAGAAATCAAGAGGTAGAGGGCAAAGCCATGGGAGATCTCACTCCAAGACAAGATATGGAGGAGGAAAGAGATGCTTCTACTGCAACAAGGAGGGCCATTTGAAGAAAGATTGCAAGAAGAAGATACGGGATGAGAGGAGAAGTCATACCAACAATGGAGAGGCTTCGGTTGCCAAAGGAGAACAGCAAGATGATGTTCTTGTTGCATGCTCAAATGTGAGCAGGAGGCAAGGCAGCGGAAAGTGGATTCTTGACTCTGGGTGCACCTATCATATGTGCGCTCACAAAGAATGGTTCAAGAATTTCAAGGAGATCAATGAGAGAAGAGTCTTCTTGGGGAATGACAATTCTTGCCAAGTGAGAGGGATTGGAGACATCCAATTGAGGATGTTTGATGGAGTCATAAGGCTGCTGCGAAATGTAAGATATCTTCCAGACTTGAAGAGGAACTTGATCTCATTGGGGCAGCTGGACTCCATGGGGTACACATGCAAATTAGAGGGAGGAAAGATCAAGGTGGCCAAGGGATCTTTGGTAGTGATCAAGGCAGCAAGAAATGATGGACTTTATGAGATGATCGGAGAAACAGAAACCAATGATCAAGCAGCAAGCTTGATGGTTGAGCTGGATAAGGCAGCCCTTTGGCACACTCGCTTGGGACACATGAGCGAAAAAGGCCTGCAAGTGCTTAGCAATGAAGGTCTACTTGGTGGTGACAAAGTAGAAAAACTGGATTTCTGTGAGAGTTGCATTCTTGGGAAGCAACACCGGGTCAGCTTTAACACCGGAGTGCACAAGTCTAAGGGGATTCTTGATTACATTCATTCAGACCTTTGGGGACCAGCAAGAACACCAACACAGGGAGGTAACTTTTACTTTCTGTCTTTAATTGATGATTATTCAAGAAGAGTGTGGATTTATTTGCTTAGGAATAAATCGGATGCCTTGAATAAATTTGTTGTGTGGAAGAAATTGTTGGAAACCCAAACTGGTAGGGTAGTTAAAGCTTTAAGAACCGATAATGGCTTAGAATTTTGCAACAAGAATTTTGATAAATTCTGTGAATTAAATGGCATTCTAAGACATAGAACGGTTGCAAAAACACCCCAGCAAAATGGAGTTGCTGAAAGAATGAATCGAACCCTTATGGAAAAAGTTAGGTGCATGCTAATAGGATCCGGGTTACCAAAATATTTTTGGGGAGAAGCTGTAGCTACAGCTGCATACTTGGTGAATAGATCACCCTCTAGAGCAATAGAGCTCAAGACTCCCATGGAGATGTGGAGTGGAAAACCCCCTGAATTAAGCAACCTTAGGACTTTTGGATGTGCAGCATATGCACACCAAAAGGAGGATAAACTTGACCCTAGGTCTAGAAAATGTGTATTTCTAGGATATGGTGATGGGGTTAAGGGATATAGGTTGTGGTCCTTAGAAAAGAAGGGCATGAAACTGATTATAAGTAGGGATGTTGTCTTTAATGAATTATTATTTCCCTACATGGAGAAAACTAACCCTGCAGGGGCTAGTGAGCAAACCAATTCAGAAATTGTTGAGCATCACATCAAAGAGCACTCGGTTCAGGTAGAGCAGAGGAGGCAAGAGGGTTCGGACCAGGCAGAGCCCTTGGAAGAAGGCCAAGAAGCTCAAGAAACTCAAGAAGAGGCTGAACAAGAAGTAGTTGATGTAGTAAATAACTACCAGCTTATAAGAGACCGGGAAAGAAGAGTGGTTAGACCACCCTTGAGATATGGGTTTGCAAATGCTGTAGATGCAGCAGCTCCTTAGATAGAAGGAGGGATGGCTGAACCAGAAACTTACACGGATGCCATGGAGTGTAAGGATTCGTCAAAGTGGCAGCTGGCTATAGAGGAAGAAATGGATTCTTTGATGAAGAACAACTCTTGGGAGCTGGTGCCAAAACCAGAAAAACAGAGAGTGGTGGATTGTAGGTGGCTCTACAAGATCAAAGAAGGGAATACTCCAAGAGATGAAGTCCATAACAAGGCTAGGCTGGTGGCGAATGAGTTCATAAGGAAAGAAGACATAGATTTCACAAGAACTTTCTCACCTGGACACAAGGTGGAGAAGATGGTGAGTATCCTCATCTATGTCATTAATGGGCTGTTGGTTTGGAACAGCAGGGAGAGGATGGAAAGGTTTACATCTCAACTTAGTGAGGAGTTCGAGAGGAAGGATCTCAGCCTTGCACAAAAGATCCTTGGGATGAGAATCATCCAAGAAAAAGAGAGAAGCCGATTGAGGGTTTCTTGGGCAATTAGTATTTTCAGCAAAATTGTGAGTAATCCCGGAAAGAAGCATTGGCTTGGGATGAAGTGGTTGCTGAGGAACAAGGAGGCTTAGTGGCAGCCAATGGTAGCACTTTCAACAACCGAGGCTGAGTACATAGCTGCTACAGAGGCCATTAAGGAAGCTATGTGGTGTAAAGGGTTGCTTGAAGAGTTGAAGGTACTGGATGAGCAGGTTGTGGTATTTTCGGATAGTCAAAGTGCCTTGTACTTGTGTAAAAATCCAGTGTTCCATGAGAGGACAAAGCACATGGATGTTCGGTATCATTTCATTCGGGAAAATGTTACGAAAGGATGCATCCATGTGGACAAGGTTGCCACGGAAGAAAATCCTGCTGACTTGGGTACTAAAGTCTTACCTCTAAGTAAGTTCAATCATTGCCTTGAATTACTTAGGATTGGAGTGGGTTAATTTGTAACTCAATATGAGTTTGGATCCCGAAACTTTCTGCACAATGGTTCAGGTTTTGTTTTTTTTTTTTTTTTGAACACTTAGACAAAGGTAGAGATTGTTGTTATTTGCCTAAGTTTCAAACATGTCCAAACATGGTCTAAGATTGGTTAATGTCCAAACCAATTGTAGGATATCAAATTTCAGCAAGTTATAAGGTTGCACACATGTGTGTGCTTCAATTTTGAGCATAGGAAGGTCAGGCACACTGCTGTGGAAGTTTCTGCCCACATGCAGGAGGTGTGCGCACAGCATCAGGTGGCTGCAGCATCAGGTCATGCCGCAGCACACAGCACCACACCAAAACACACAGCATCACTTGGAGAGTGATGTAGGGCTGAGATTAAAGGAAGAACATGATCAAAGGGAGGATAATGACTCACAAGAATGTCCAAGAATTAAGAGGCTATAAAAGGGGTTCTCAAGGCCTCATTTCATAAGATAATACAAGATACAAAAACACACATACAAGAGAGTTTTGTGACATTATGAGATCATTGTAAACACTAAGAGAGAATTGTGTAGAGAGACATAAACACAAGAGGGACTCTTGTAGTGAGGCTGGTTGTAATTAGATAGAGAGAGTATAGATTAGATTAGAGAACATTGTTGAGTTCTCATCTTCTTCCTTCTCTTCTTGTTTCTTCAAGAACTTGGATTCTTGAAGGGGATTGCTGTAACTTTGTAAGAACCATTGAGATAGTGCAGAGAGTTCGGAGGAACTCACGGGGACTTAGGCACATTGCCGAACCTCGACAACAAATTACTTGTCTTCTTTCTTTCTTTGATTTTCTCTTCTTGAGTTCGATTGCTGAAATTCTTTCTACAAGTCATTCAAGACTTGGGTGTTTGGAAGATCACCACCTGGGCATCTTGTTAAGGTGATTTCCAACAAATCGCTTAGACAAAGGTAGAGATTGTTGGTATTTGTCTAAAGATTAAACAGGAGAAGAAGTCAGCTTCAGATACAGCTGTGCGCCGTGGCTCAGGAGTTGTGCGCCTTGGCCTCCTGCAAAGGATGATGAATGGAGAAGCCTCCCCCAGGTGTGCGTCATGGCATAGGGTGGTGTGCGCCGCAGCGCCCAACACCTGGAGGTTGTATGCCCTATTCTGGGCTGCAGCGCCAGGCACACCTGAAGCATCATTTTGGGCACTTTGAGATAGTGTGTGAAACATAGTTAAAATACACATGATTACTTAGACTCTTAGAGAGCTACGAATCTTTGGTTTTTGAGATCTAAGGGTTGAGATTGATCTCAAAGATTGGATGAGGTAGTCATTGCTCTATATAAAGGGTCATCTGGGAGCCATTCAAGGTGTGATGAAAAATGACATGTGAATGTGTGTGAAATAAAACACATGGTGTGTGAGAGTGCAAAGACACTAAACACAGAAGAGACTCATTCAAGTAAGGCTGGTTGTTTAGAGAGAGAGTAGTATAGATTGGGGATTCAAGGGCGTTGTAATTAGAATTTTTTTGGGGAAAATTCCAAGGAAACACTAGTCCTTATCACTTTCTTTTTCTCTTCTTTCATTCCTTTAAGAACTTGAGGATTCTTGAAGAGGTGTTACTGTAATTGTAAGAACTCCATTGATTTAGTGCAGAGAGCTCAGAGGAGCTCACGGGGACGTAGGCACATTGCCAAACCTCGACAACAATTGTTTGTGTTCTTTCTCTGATTGGTTTGATTCCTGTTTTGTTTCGGTTTTATTACAAGTCATTCTAGACTTGGGTGTTTGGAAAGATCACAACTTGGGATTCCGCAAGAAAGCGATTTTCCAACAGCTTTGGACAACAGATATTCCTTCACAGCATCGTTTTGAGCCTCGTTCATTTGAACTTTTAGATCCGAGTTAGCCTCTTGAAAGCTAGTCAACTAGACCTTCAAGAGCTTGATCTTGTCATCCTTTGATCGAAAGCAAGAATGTAAGTTAGCCACCATGGCCTTATGCTCCTCCAGTTTTCTGTTGATGTAGACAAAATTCCAAGAGAACACTCTGGAGATGACACTTTCCAAACAAAGGAAAAATAGGACCAAGTCAGAACACTTCGGCCTTAGAACAAATGTAAAGAAAGGATAAAGAGAGAAGATCTCACCTTGGTGGCTAGCTCCTCCATCATATTGGATGGGACTTAAGGGGGCTCTGATGCTAGCATCGACATGTCCCTATGAAGGATGCCCTTGATAAGGTGCTCTTAGGCAATTCAATGATTCCCCATTACCAAGCCCCCTCGCTTATCAAAACATTTGGCCCTGAGGACGTCTGTGGCTAAGGGGTCACTAGGTGGAGATCGCAGCCCTACAATCAAAGTATTAGATGGGGTAGGCACAGGATCCTCGACCCTAACAACAGGTGCCCTAGGAGGAAAGAGGGCATTATTAGAGGGCTCCTAGGAAAATGATGACTCACGCATTCTCTTCCCTGCAGATCAGCTCCCAGATCCCTCCTTAGAGTATCTTTTTTCTTCTTCACCCTCTTGGCCTCTTTTAGAACATGAGACATTCTACGAAGTTTATCTACACAAACAAAAGTTTCATACCACAACAAATAATTTTAAAATAAAAGAGGTAAAGGATCCGAGTTAGTACCCTTTTAAGGACAGAGGTTGAGCCTAGTTAGGTCAGAATTACTTTCTAAGCCAAAGATTCTATAGCCCCAACAACCATCTTCTTCACAGTCTCTTCCTCTTCCTCACTAAAGGCCGGACACTTATTTTTCCTCAAATATGTCAACTCCCACTTCCTTGAAACCACAAAACTCCACTTGCTTTGAATAAATAAAAACACATTCTTCCACTTCTTCACAAAGGTCGGCTTCCTCTTCATCACTTTTTTCTTTGCCTTTTGGTTCCAAACTACCAACCGTACTCTACGTGGTGACTAACTTGGATATAGTCTTAAAAACATTTAAGCAAATGAGTCCTTCGACCTTTTAAAAAACGAAGATAAACCTACTAGTAAATGAATGAAATTAGGCACTAATTGACAAAGGGCTATTTTCTAATAGTTTAAGATTAAGCGGATGAAGGGATGAAGAGGGAACCTAAGGCAAGCCTTTAACGAGTTCGATTACTTACATAACTCGTAAGAGCTGACCTCTTGAGGGTCATTGTAGGCTCTCTCTCCTACCCTAACCATCCTAATTAAATACTCGATTGGAATTCTATATTTCTCATTGAGGCCTTCAAACTCGTCCTCTACTAACTTATTCGGCTCATCTTCAGCACTAAAAGCGATATCCCTTGTAACAAGGGCCAGATTGGCTTGTACATCATTCAATATACGCTCATCTTCCGAGGATAGTGTCGTGGTTTCTTCTTTAACCACCACCTCAAGATTTAAACTACGAATCTCTAAGTCAGATTCAGCCAAAGAGGTAGTCACTTCAACTTCCGAAGAACTAGAGGCCCTACTACTATGAGAAGACATAACTGAAGAAAGAGATGAAGGACTCACCTAAAGATGGAAGAAGTTTGAAGAGTTAAAAGATTGAAGAAAGATGATTTCCAAAGCACAATGCTCTAAAGGCTCTCTACTACTCTGAGGACTCTCTAGAACTATTTTAGAAGAATAATTTGCAATTGAAGTAGCGACTGCTTGAGGCCCCCTTCTTATAAAGAGAAATGAATGACTCAGATCAATCTGAATGAACAACTCATATCATGATGTTTCAGATACTAAGAAAATACAACAGTTTGAAGCACCTATTAGAGATTCTAGAAACATGCCAGAAATCATTGACAGGCCTCAAGTCTACAAGTCTTAACATAGCTAGTAGATCCCAAGCTCACTAGTCTCAGCCCAACCAATGGGCCTTAACCCGACCAAGTGGCCTCTATAATCACTTAGTCCAAATGCCCACAACTACGTATAAAACCTTCATCAAACAAACTCATCTTTATACAAGTCTAAAGAACCTTCGGCTTAAAAGGTTCGGAAAGAATTTGAGCCTCGACCAATCAAATGTAGAAGCCTTAGAATGGGAGCACTCCCCAATCTCTATATTTCATTCAGCTTCGAGGAGATAGCCTTGAGCTGTTGCACTCCTCGGACTCTACATTTCATTTAACTCCAAGGAGATAGCCTTGAACTATTCCACTCATCTGACTCTACTTTTCATTCAACTTTGAAAAGATAACCCACAATTTGTTGCACCCTTTGGACTCTATGTTTCATTTAACTCTGAAGAGACAGCTCCAAGTTGTTCTACTCCTCAAACTCTATGTTTCTTCTCACTCTGAGGAGACAATGCTGAGTTACCATCCTCATCGGACCTTACACATCATTACTGCAATGAGATAGTGTCCAGCTATCTAACTCCTCAGATTTTACATGCCCTCTCATTCCGAGAAGACATCGTCGAGCTATCTATCTCCTTGGACCTTACACATCATCTCACTTCAAGGAGATAATGTCGAGCTATCTAACTCCTTGGACTTTACATGTCATTTCACTCTGAGGAAACAACGCCGAGCTATCTACCTCCTTAGACCTTACACATTATCTAGCTCTGAAGACATAGCACAAAGCTATCTAACTCCTCGGACTTTACATGTCCTTTTACTCTGAGGAGACAACATCAAGCTATCTACCTCCTCGGATCTTACACATCATCTCGCTCCGAGGAGATAGTGCCGAGCTATCTAACTCCTCGGACTTCACGTTCCCTCTCACTCCGAGGAGACAACGCCGAGCTATCCTTCTCCTTAGACTCGGATCACTCAAACATCCAAGGGAATAGCCTTGAGTTATCCCTCTTCTACTCAAAATTCGAGCTACTATTCTTGACCTTTTAAGTAGCCTGGTACCCCAAAACTCTCAATCCTGATATGAGTTATAAAACACAGAAAATAATTGTTTGAGAAATTATACTAGTACTCATGTCTTAACAATTTACTTCCTTGGGTGCATGACTGCACTCAAGGAAATGGGATGCATTTGATGTATGGGAAAATTCCTTGCCCATTGACATAACGATATGAGGCATTTTCATAGACAGAATAGAATGACCAATCAAATGGCTACACATGGTGAAGAACATAACAGTAATTTCACACCAAAATCCTAATCCTAATACAACACTCCAGCTTATGGATGACTTAGTCTCATTAAAATACTCTAGCTTATGAAGAACCTAGTCTTAATAGAATACCTCTGCTTATGAGAATTTTGATCCTATCATGATACTCAGTGTGTATCACTTTCTTAATTGGACTATGCTCCAAGACACTATATAAAGGGGCACTCACTATTAAAGCTATTGATTTACGATTCTCTCTAAATTCTCCATTTTTCTTATCAAAAAAGCCCTATATTAACTTAGGTATCTGAGAGTCTCCTTAAAGGCACAACCCATCTGGCCCTCCGGTAAATTTTAGGTTTTTCTCTAATCTTTGTGTGAGCAAGTTTCATATTCCAGCTGTTCCTGTACTTGGTAGATTTTCAGCATCAACATGTGATATTTTAGGTTAGAAAATTGGGTACTTTAACTAGGGCTTAATTTGGTTTTGTTATATGTTTATGTTTTGTGCCTAATTATCAATATCATCATTTATATTTATTGGCGATAGCATCATTTATACATTTATATTACAAGGATGAAATCTTACTACTTGGTATGCTTGGGGTAATGTCATTGGCTTAAAAGTAAAGGCATAAGAAGTCGATTTTTCATTAGTTTGCTTTGTGAGTAACAAGTTTGCTTGTTACTACTGGTTGGTTTTTTTCATTCACGTGAACTTTATAATTTTACATTTTTTTAACATTTTGAGATCACAAAATATATTTGGTATAATATTCCTTATATGATCATTGTAGATGATATGAAATTAAAAGATTGCTTCTTTCTTGGATGTTTTGTAAAGATCATCCATGAAGAAGATAGAATTTGTCAATTGCTTCTTTTTAAATTATTTGATGAGCAGTAAAGGAATATACTATTTGTTTCGTACTTGTTACATCATAAACTATGTGGAAAAGTTTTGACAAAGATTAAGTCAATTATCATTGGATTCTCACAGGAGACACAGTCAATCTTTGTGAAGACTCACGTCCCATATATATACATAATTATTATGAAATATTTTTTAAGATGCACTTTGGTTATGTCATATGTCATTTTTTTAAAATGAAAGCATAAAATTACGTAATCTTAGTTTTATAATTAAGTGAGATATATAGCTCAATCCATAAACTCTACAAAAGTCTAATTAAATAAAGCAAAAATAAATTAAAACTAGATATGACAAATCTATTCTATGTATAAGAACTTAACATAAATAATTTAATCAACTCAACAATTAAATAGTAAACAAACTTAAATTAGATATTCAAAAAAAGTATTGCAACTTAGTTTTTTTTCAAAACTATAAACTAAACAAAATATTGATATATTAATTTAATATTTAATTATTGATTTAATTAAGGTAATAAGTTCATTAAATATTTTTAAAAATGTATTAAGACTGACAAATAAAACATTATATCTTTTACTCATATAATAATGTCTAAAACGTAAAATGTTAATTTTTTAGTTGAGTTGATTAAATTTAGTGGATGAGTGCATAAAAAAATTATATTTATTTATTGGTAAAATAAAAAAATGATAAAAGAGACAATAGGAGTATAACAAGTTCACCACAATTTAAAAGAAACATATGTATAATTTTATTTTGCATAAATGTTGGGAGTTTTAAACTACTCGCAAGCGCACAAATCGTTTGCAGTATAGTGTTGTGCAAGTGCGAGGTCAAATCCACAGGGAATTGCGTTGTGAAAATATAATTTTATCTAAACTAACCTTATCTTAACCTAGTTTCGAATTTTGAATTGTATATTTGCAAAAGAAATATAAACTTAAATTAAATTGATTTAAAAACTAATAATAAAGACACTAAGGTTTTTGAATCCACCCCACCAAAGTTAAGCATATATCTTCATGTAAAAATAGCTTACCAAAACATTCCATGTATCCAACTTAAGACAAAAAACAACAAATATCCCAATTAAACCAAAAGCATCCAATGTATCCGCTTTTAACAAATCACAAAGGAAATCCAATTTAATAAAAACAATTTGATGTATCCATCAGATAAAACACAAGGAATATCCAACAGAACAATTTAAACGCAATCAATCATAAGATTATACTCAAATAATTGACAGAACATTTATACTTAAAAAAACATCAGAATTGTATAAACAAAACTGAAACTAATATGCCAAACAATGGCGAGGCTTCGTTTTCAACCTTAGTTAAAGATTCTAGCCACTCATACTTATGAAACTACAGTTCATAATAAAAATACTAAACATTTAAACTAAACAAAACAAAATGAAAAGAAATATTTACTATACAAGGGAGAAATTCCACTTGCTGTTGGGCGGCGCTTCCCCTCGTGGCAGCAAAGCCTTCGGGATCCACCAGAATGCTAGCAGATGTCCACCGAATTACACTAAATGGCACCAGGAATTGGACCCTGAATGATGAAGTCAGATGGTGTTTATAAAGGGGGAGTCCCGGAGCACAGTAGGTTGCAGATTCGATGTGAGATACTGCCCGAGTGCGCTCGATCAGAGTATGGTGCGATCGATCGCAAGTCTGGCGCGCTCGATCGCAGCACGGTGCAATCGATCGCATTTGCTCTTGAAGCTTGACATCTCCCGAAATGCTTCATTTTCTCCACAAGCCTATAAAAACACAGAAAACACATAAAATAAGGTGAAATGATACAAATTAAGAGCTTAACAAATATAAATTAAGGAGCTTAAATATGCAATATTTTAGACTCATCAAATACCCCCAAACTTATATTTTGCTAGTCCTTTAGCAAAACAAAATAAAAAAAACTAAAGAAAAACAAAGAACATAAAGATAAGTTCATCACTCATGTTATCCAAAAATTTAAGGAGCACGCACCACCATGATATTCATTCATGAGCAAGCTTAAAAATATAAACCCATCTTCGTAATGAATAGAAATGTTAAAATCTAGTTACTTACAAAAGACAAGTTAAGGCATCACAAGTCTGACACTGTGTAAAGTGAATTAGCATATAAAAATGAAGCTTCCAAATAACTCCAATGTGTAAGGTCTTCATGTCTCAAGTTTCACCAAATTTCCCATCAGAATGAACAAAAATGGCATAGTTTTTAATTTTTTTTTATATATATAAGGCTCTGCTATGTTTAATTCCCTTAAACTTTCTAATTGACCCATGTAGCGAGTGTTGAGTCAATGACTCCCAAACCATATGGTTTTAGGGCATTAGGTGTAAAGATACCCCTAAGGACTTACTAACTCGAGTAAAAAAGGCTACGAAACTAAACTGACCTTAATGCTACCAAACAAAATTTTCACCTTTTGACGTGAACACTCACTGCTTACTGAGGCAAAAGGTCCAGTTACTCAGTGGAAAGTTTATTGATGATGATCATTAGTAGTATTATATATATATATATTTCTTTTTTTTATGCTTCTTTATGACCAAGTGTTTATCCAACAAGTCATCCAGTTTCAGTTAAGACAAGGAAACGTACACATTAAAATCACATGTCATATCTCACACAATTTGTGCTAATGTGCTCGTGTTAGATTAGATCAAACATGTGAATTCTCAAATTCCTAAAGTAAGTAACTAAATTTTAAAACTTTATCACCAGATCATGTGTTCAAAATTTTAAGCTCACCAATGACATCACATCACAGAAATATTTTAGATCAACCAAAATTTCAAAATAACATGAGCATGCATTTATCTTCTTTTTTTTTTTTAATGAAGAAAAATAACGACAAATTATGAAGAAAAATAACGACAAATTAGGACAAAGTGTGTATAATGTGTTTCCCATACCCCCAAACTTAAATTACACATTGACCCCAATGTGTGAATAATATGGAAAGAGCTGACCTGAGATATGGAGAACTATCTGGACTGGTATGGCTCATAACATACCCCTAAACTTGATCTGAAGTACTCTTTGTCCCTGAAAAATAAAGATTGGAAAACAAAAAATACTGGAAACAAACATTAATCATAAATATGTAAAATAATAAATAAACAGAAAGGATAAGTTGTAGGGTGCCTCCCATGAGCGCTAAGTTTAACGTCTTCAGCCAGACCCAACATTAGTAATCGTGCCCAACTAAATGCTCCACTATCTGATCAATAAATAGCAGTGAAAAATGATCCTTCAGTGTGGTAACATTCGACTTACGGTAGTCTAGACACATTCTCCATCTTGACTGTACTCGAGTTGGAACCAACTTGTCGTCTTTATTTATTACTACCGTCAATCTAGCCTTTTTTGGCACGACATGAATCAGGCTCACCCACTCGCTATCAAAGATTGGATAAAGGATCATAACCTCTTGTATAGTTGGGTTAAGCCCTTTTTGTGGCTCCTTCGATGGCTTGGTATTCTCCTCAGAATGTAACTTGTGCATCACCACCGAGGGGCTTATCCCCTTGATATCCTCAACAATCCAGCCAATAGCTTCATTGTGCTCTCTTAAAACGTCCAATAATTTATCCTCTTGAGCATCAACCAAATCTGAAGCTGTAGTCACAGGCAAAGAATCTGCTGGACCGAGGAACTTATACTTAAGATTGTTCGGTAAAGGCTTAAGTTCCTTCTTGGGGGGTTCAGGTGTTGTGGTTTCCTCCATCTCACTGATCTTTTATGAAGCAGACTCCAAAGTAGCATTTGCTTGCTCAAACAACTTATCCAAATCCAAATCCTCTTCAAATTGAGCAAAGCATGCCTCCAGGGGGTCCTCAATGCGTGATTCATCCATAGCCTCCTCCGTCTCACTGCGCTTCTGAGGAGCAGACTCCAAGATAACAGTTGCTTGCTCATGTAGCTTATCTAAATCCAAATCCTCTCCAAACTGAGCAAAGTATGCCTCCAAAATGTCCTTAGACTCCCCTTCTTTCTTGGGTGCTTGTAATCTCTCAGGGTAAGGTGCTTTAGGTAAAAACGACCTAAGGAGATCCTTAATAATAGGTGTGGCTGTAGATGGCTCTGCATCTCTCTTTTCTTTGTTGCTACTTTCTTGCTCTTGTATAGGACTTGATAAATTTTCCTCCGCAAACTGTTCCTTCGGGTTAGGATCAGGTTGACTGGGGAACTTTCCATTCTCTCCTTCACCCAAGTGACTTGTGATTTGACCTATTTGACTCTCTAGCTTGGTAATCACTTGGGTGTTTACTATTGTTGCACTCCTCACTTCACTCATAGATTGACTAGTCGTTTTCATGAAATCATTGAGAGCGTCCTCTAATGACTATGAAACCGACGCTGGCGCTTGAATGGGAGCTTGGTAAGTGATGAGTGCTAAATATTACATGTTTTAGCCCCTTAGTTTACATTTGTTGAGTTCTTAATTATGTTATTTTGTGCTATTTTATCTATTTTCTGTGTTTTCTGTGTTTTTATAGGTTTTGGAATAAAATGAAGCAATGTGGAAACTTCAGGGCTTAAAGAACAAAAGCTGAGGATGCCTAGTGCTATCGAGTGCATAGGACGTGCGATCGATAGCACCTACGATCGTGCGCATATGGCATGAGATCAATCGCACCTGCGCTCGAGCGCACCATACTTGCGATCGATCGCAAGTGACCTCGCACATCCCACATTGGAAAGGAAACTTGTGATACTGCATATATATTGCAGCGCACTGTGATGCGCTCGAGCACAACAAGGCTGCGATCGATCACAGTTGACCGCACATCCTACATCGGATAGGAAGCACTTACAGTGCGCCAGACGCATTCCATCGCCACCATGCTGGGATCGATCGCACCAGACTTGCGATCGATCGCAAAGAGGCAGTATCCCACATCGAATTTACAGCTCATTGTACTCCGAGAATTCCCTTATATAAACACTATCCCACCTCATTATTCAGTGTGCAGTCTGGTTGATTTCTACTAGCATTCTAGTATATCTCCTAAGGGCTTTTGCCACCACCGGGGGAAGTGCTGCCCAACAGCGTGTGGAATTTCTCCCAATGTACAGTTAGTTTTAATTCTTTTCATGTTTTTTAATGATTAGCACTTTTATTGTGAAATTTAGTTTCATGATGATGGGTGGCTAAAATCTTCAGCTAAGGTTGAAGATGAAGCATTGCCATTGTTTAGCATTATATTTTCAGATATGTTTATACAATTCTGATATGTTTAGTTTAAATGTTCTATTTCAATTGTTTGAGTAAATCTTACGATTGATAGTTTTTAATTGTTCTGTTGATATTTTGTGTGATTCATCCAATAGATACATCGAATCCTTTTCGATTAAATTGGATTTCCTTTGTGATTTGTTAAAATTGGATACATTGGATGCTTTTGGTTTAATTGTGATATTCGTTGTTTTTTGTTTTAAGTTGAATTCATGGAATGTTTGGATAGATTATTTTTATATAGAACATGAAAATATATGCTTTACTTCGGTTGGGTGGATTCTAAAACCTTAGTGTTTTCATCATTAGTTATTAAATCAATTTATTTAGTTTAGTTTATATTTGTTTTACAAAAATATAATTCACAATTCGGAACTAGGTTAAAATAAGGTTAGTTTAGATAAAAAGCTATTTTCACGACGCATTCCCTGTGGATTCGACCTCGCACTTGCACAACACTATATTGCAAACGATTCGTGCGCTTGCGAGTAATTTAAAACTCACAACAAGTTTTTGGCGCCGTTTCTAGGAATGTTTTTGTTTGTGAAATTTTTTGTCTAAATTAATTTTATTTTTCTACTAGTTTAGTTAGCATTTTTGTTTTATTTTTCTTTTTGTTTTATTTTATTTCGCTGCTTCTGCTAGTTAGTTTGTTTTACTATTTTCTATTTGGTGTATGCTTGGTCGGAGATCCCTGAATTTAGAATTGACACCTTTAGATCCCGATTTAGAAAGAACTCTTAAGAGACAGAAGAAGTCACTTGCTGAACAAGAGACAATTGAGATGGGAGAAAACTTGAGGAACCAAGAGCAACCTGGAGCGTGGAACGTGGACTCCAACACGTCCCTGAGAGATTTGTTCGCACCAGTTGCGACTAACTCATCTTCTTGCATCGTGTTGCCACCCACCAATGCTACCCATTTTGATTTAAAGCCACATGTCATCCAACTCCTACCCTCATTTCATGGCTTAGATCTTGAAAATCCTTACAGCCATGTAAAGAAGTTCAAAGATATTTGTGCCACATTCAAGTTCCAGAACTTCTCTGAGGAGTCAGTCCATCTTAGACTTTTCCCTTTTTCTCTTCATGATAGAGCTAGGGCATAGTTGGATTCCAACACGTCCGGGTCTATTATATCTTGGGAAAATCTGCTGAGTAAATTCTATAATAAATTTTTTCCAATGTCTAGAGTGAATGAGTACCGAAAGGAGATTAGTTCTTTCACTCAGGAGAATGATGAGAAGTTTTCTGAGAGTTGGGAGCGTTTTAAAGAGTTACTGATTAGATGCCTTCCACATGGATATGAGAAGTGGAGACTTGTTCAGTTCTTCTACCAAGGGTTGACTCAACCTAACCGTAGCATGATCGAGTCTATGAATGGGGGGGCATTCTTAAGTTTGACAGGGGATGAAGCATACAAGGCATTGGACAAGTTATCCGACAACTCACAGCAATGGGATTTTTCAAGCTGTCGGGACAAGTCCATTCGTGCTTCCTAAGAAAGGAGGCATCTATGAGATTAAGGAGGAGATTGATTTGAAGATAAAGATAGATGCTTTCACCAAGAAAATTGACGCTCTCACTATGGGCAAGTCCATCAATGCTGCCAACACAATTAATGATGATTGTTGTTCCATCTGTGCTAGTCCTATGCATCTTAGCACAAAATTGTCCATCTATGCCGACTTTTGCCGAGTGTCCCACGGAACATGTAAACGCTTTCAATGACTATAAGAGGCAATCAGGTGGATCCTACTCTGAGACTTACAATCTAGGGTGGTGGAACCACCCTAATTTTTTCATGGAAGCAGAACCAATCACCGAATCAGGGAGAAGCTCCTCATCATGCTCACAATCAATACCCTCCTAGATTGCCTCCACTAATTCAAAGTCATGGTCACTCAGTCCATCCAGCACCAGCATCTGTTTACTATACTCCCACTCAAGCGCCAATGCCGGTTTCACAATCATTGGAGGACACCTTTAAGGAGTTCATGAAGATGACCAGCCAATCCATCAGCGAAGTGAGGAGTGCAACAATAGTAAACACCCAAGCAATTGCCAATCTAGAGAGTCAAATGGGGCAAATCGCAAGTCACTTGGGTGAAAGAGAAAAGGGAAAGTTCCCCGGTCAGCCCGTGACCAACCCGAAGAGGACAATTTGTGGTTGGAAATTCATCAACTTCTACGCACGGGGAGGAACAAGTGCAATCGATTGTCACACTAAGGTCTGGGAGACAAGTGGACAATCGAGTGAAAGAGAGCCTTGCTATGCAGCAAGGGCAAGAAAGTGGCAACAAGGAGAAGAGAGATGTTGCGCCATCTATAGCCACTCCTACTGTGAATGACCCTCCTAGGTCGTTTGTACCTAAAGCACCTTACCCTGAGAGATTACAAGCGCCTAAGAAAGGAGGGAAGTTTGAAGAAATTCTTGAGGTGTTCAAGCGAGTCTAAATCAATATTCCACTTTTGGATGCCATCGAGCAAGTGCCATCATATGCCAAGTTCTTAAAGGACTTGATCACTATTAAGAGGAGGACGAATATCCCGAAAGAAGGCATTTTTGACCGAGTAGGTTAGCTCAATCCTTCAGTGTAAGCTGCCAATCAAGTATAAGGACCTAGGGTGTCCTACCATCTCTTGCATGATAGGAGTTAGCCAGATTAAGAGGGCTCTATTGGATTTAGGAGCCAGTGTGAATCTTCTACCCTACTCAATCTATTTGTAGTTAGGGTTAGGAGAATTGAATCCCACATCGACAACACTTCAATTGGCTGACAAGTCTGTGAAAATACCACGGGGAGTAGTTGAGGACGTTTTGATAAAGGTAGATCAGTTTTATTTCCTCGTGGATTTTATTGTGCTAGATACAGAGCCGGTCCAGAATATAGGGATTCAGATACTGGTGATTCTAGGGCAACCATTTTTAGCCACGGTTAACGCCCTAATCAATTGTAGGACATGGGTGATGAAGATTTCCTTCGGAAATATGACAGTGGAGTTGAATATTTTTGATATCACTAAGCAACCACTGGAATTTACTGAAGTGAGAAATATATGCTTAATAGAGGAGATTATTGAAGATACAGTGGATGAATCAAGCATGAAGGACCTCCTGGAGGCATGCTTTGCTCAGTTTGGAGAGGATCTGGATTTGGATAAGTTACTTGAGCAAGCAAATGCCATTTTAGAGTATGCTCCTACAGAGAGTAGTGAGAAATAAGAGATTGAAGAACTTGAGCATCCTAAGAAGGAACTTAAACCCTTACCAAACAATCTTCAGTATAAGTTCCTAGGTCCAGCAGAGTCTTTGCCTGTGATTATAGCTTCAGATTTGGTTGAGACTCAAGAGGAGAAATTATTAGATATGTTGAGAGAACACAAGGAAGCTATAGGCTGGACCATTGAGGATATTAAAGGAATCAACCCCTCGTTGGTAATGCATAAGATACATTTGGAGGAGAATGCCAAGTCATCGAGGGAGCCACAAAGAAGGCTCAACCCAGCTATGCAAGAGGTTGTGAGGACAGAAGTTATTAAGCTGTTAGATGCAGGGATCATTTATCCCATCTCTGATAGCAAGTGGGTGAGCCTGATTCATGTCGTGCTCAAGCGAGCTGGATTAACGGTAGTGAAGAATAAGGACAACAAGTTGGTGCCAACTCGTGTTCAGTCAGGGTGGAGAGTGTGTATAGACTATCGTAAACTGAACACTGCCACAAAGAATGATCATTTTCCACTCCTATTTATTGATCAGATGGTGGAGCGTTTAGCTGGGCACGAGTATTATTGCTTTTTGGATGGTTATTCTGGATATAACCAGGTCCCCGTGGACCCCAAAGATCAGGAGAAGACAACATTTACCTCTCCTTTTGGGACATTCGCCTACCGTCGCATGCCCTTTGGGTTATGCAATGCACCTGCTACTTTTCAGCGGTGCATGGTCAGCATATTCTCTGACATGGTGGAGTGTTCTTTAGTGATTTTCATAGATGACTTCTCCGTCTTTGGTTCATCATTTGAGGAGTGTCTGCACCATCTCACTTTGGTTTTAGTGCGGTGCAAGGAGAAGAACCTGGTGCTTAATTGGGATAAGTGCCATTTTATGGTCAAGCAAGGTATTATACTGGGGCACGTCATATCCCATCAGGGGATTGAGGTAGACAAAGCGAAGGTGGACCTGATTTCTAACCTTCCACCCCCACGTACAGTGAAAGAGTTTCGATCTTTCTTAGGCCATGCAGGATTCTACAGGTGATTTATCCAGAATTTCAGCAAGATCGCCCAGCCCTTGTGCAAGTTATTAATGAAGGATGCCCTATTTGTATTTGATGAAGATTGTAAGAAAGCATTTGGGGATCTGAAGAAGATTCTAACGTCCATACCCATTATTCAGCCACCCAACTGGGGTGTGCCTTTTAAAATTATGTGTGACACATCAGACTATGCTGTTGGAGCTGTTTTGGGGTAGTGTGTTGACAAACTTCCCCATGTTATCTATTATGCAAGTCGAGCTCTAAACGACGCACAACTAAATTACTCTACCACTGAGAAGGAGTTGCTAGCAGTCGTTTTTGCATTAGACAAGTTTAGATCCTACTTGTTAGGATCTAAAGTCATTATCTACTCGGACCATGCAGCACTGAAGTTTCTTTTCTCTAAAAAAGATGCTAAATCTCGTCTTATCCGATGGATCTTGCTACTTCAAGAGTTCGACATAGAGATTCGGGATAAGAAAGGTTCCGAAAATGTGGTGGTGGACCATTTGTCTAGATTGATTGTGGATTTCACTGAGGCCGCCACTTTTATTTCTGAGACCTTTCTTAATGTGCAATTGATGCACATTGCTCATAATCCCGCACCATGGTTTCCTGATATAGTGAACTATCTTGTCACCGGTCAAATGCCTTTGCATTGGGCGCGACAAGATAAATCAAAGTTTTTAGCCATGGTAAAACATTTTTTCTGGGATGATCCTTACCTGTTCAAGTATTGTCATGATCAGATCATCAGAAGGTGTATTCCTGAGCATGACCAATCTAATGTCATCGCCTTCTGTCATGATCATGCTTGTGGAGGCCATTTTAGTGCTAAAAAGACCGCTGCAAAGATTTTGTAGTGCGGATTCTATTGGCCTACCCTGTTCCGAGACTCTCACACCTACTGTGTATCTTGTGAGCGTTTCCAAAAGCTAGGGAGTATTTCTAGCAGGAATATGATGCCCCTCAACCCCATTCTGATTGTTGAGATTTTTGATGTGTGGAGCATTGATTTTATGGGACCTTTCCCAAACTCCTTTGGCTATCTATACATTCTAGTTGCTGTGGACTATCTGTCCAAATGGGTGGAAGCAGTTGCATGCAAGACCAATGACCATAGAGTTGTGGTCCAATTTTTAAAGAACAATATATTTGCTCGTTTTGGTATGCCTCGAGCAATTATAAGTGATGGAGGTAAGCATTTTTGCAACAGGATTTTTGAGCAGTTGATAAAGAATTATTTCATCACACACAAAGTTCCCACCCCGTATCACCCACAGACGAGTGGACAAGTGGAAATTTCTAATCGCGAGATTAAGCATATTTTGGAGAAAACTGTGAACCCTAATAGAAAGGACTGGTCTCTGCGATTGACTGATGCACTGTGGACATATCGAACAGCACTCAAGACGCCAATTGGCATGTCTTCATACCGTATTGTGTACGGAAAAACCTATCACCTTCCAGTCGAATTAGAGCATAGAGCCTATTGGGCTATCAAACAGCTGAACTTTAATCTTTTGAAGGCTGGATCCCAAAGAATGCTCCAACTCAATGAATTAGAGGAGCTGCGAAATGATGCATATGAGTGTGCACAGTCATACAAAGCACAAATGAAGAAGACTCATGACCAAAACATTTTGAGACGAGCTTTTGAGCCGGGTAAAAAAGTTCTTATTTACAACTCACGCCTGCATCTTTTCCTGAAAAAGCTCAAGTCTCGATTGACCGACCCCTTTATTATTCGGTCAGTTTTTCCTCATGGGGCCATCGAGATTGAGGATCCAAAGAATGGTAACACTTTCAAGGTAAATGGGCAGAGGCTAAAACCATTCTTGGAGTTGAGGAGTCCGGACATTGAGACAATATTGTTGACGGATCCTATTTACTCTGATTGAGGGTCATCTACTAAGGAGAGTCTGGCTGAAGACTTTAAACTTAGCGCTCATGGGAGGTACCCCACAGTTTATCTTTTTATTTGTTTATTATTTTACATATTTATGCTTAATGTTTGTTTCCAGTATTTTTTGTTTTCTAGTCTTTATTTTTCAGGGACATCGCGTACTGCAGATCAAGTTTGGGGGTATACTATGAGCCATAACAGTCCAGATAGTTCTCCATATCCCAGGTCAACTCTTTTCATATTATTCACACATTGGGGTCAATGTGTAATTTAAGTTTGGGAGTATGGGAGACACATTACACATACTTTGTCCTAATTTGTTGTTGTTTTTTTTAATGCATGCTCATGTTATTTTGAAATTTTGGTTGATCTAAACAATTTCTATGATGTGATTCATTGGTGAGCTTAAATTTTGGAACACATGATCTGTTGATAAAGTTTTAAAATTTAGTTACTTACTTGAGGCATTTGAGAATTCACATGTTTGATCTCGAATCTAACACGAGCACATTAGTATGCATTATGTGAGGTATGACATGTGATTTTAATGTGTACATTTTTGTCTTAACTGAAACTGGATGACTTGTTAGAATTAACACTTTGGCATATAAAAAAATGAATGAAAATGATGATCATAAATAAACTTTCCACTGAGTAACTAGACCTCTTACCTCAATAAGCAGTGAGTGTTCACGTCAAAAGGTTGGAATTTTATTTAATAGTATTAAGGCCAGTTTAATTTCGTAGCCTTTTTTACTTGAATTAGTAAGTCCTAAGGGGTGTCTGTACACCTAATGCCCTAAAACCATCTGGTTTGGGAGTCATTGACTCAACACTCGCTACATGGGTCAATTAGAAAGCTTAAGGAAACTAAACATAACAGAGCCTTACAAAAAGAGAAGAAAATAAAAACCATGCCATTTTCGTTCATTCTAATGGGAAATGCGGTGAATCTTGAGACATAGAGACCTTACACATTGGACTCATTCGGAAGCTTCATTTTTATTTGCTAATTCACTTTACACTGAGTCAGACTTATGATGCATTAACCTGCCTTTTGTAAGTAATTAGATTTTAACATTTCTGTTCATTATGAAGATGGGTTTATCTTTTTAAGCTTGCTCATGAATCATTATCATGATGGTGTGTGCTCCTAAAATCTTTGGATACCATGAGTTATGAGTTTATCTTTATATTCTTTGTTTTTCATTTAGTTTTTAGTTTCGTGTTGCTATGGGACTAGCAATATGTAAGTTTGGGGGTATTTGATGAGTGTTAAATGTTACATGTTTTAGCCCCTTAGTTTACATTTGTTGAGTTCTTAATTATGTTATTTTGTGCTATTTTATCTATTTTCTGTGTTTTTATAGGTTTTGGAATAAAATGAAGCAATGTGGAAACTTCAAGGCTTAAAGAGCAAAAGCTGAGGATGCCTAGTGCGATCAAGCGCACAGGGCGTGCGATCGATCGCACCTGCGATCGTGCGCACACGGCATGAGATTAATCGCACCTGTGCTCGAGCGCACCATACTTGCAATCGATCGCAAGTGACTCGCACATCCCATAATGGAAATGAAACTTTTGATACTGCATATATATTGCAGCGCACTGTGATGCGCTCGAACGCAACAAGGCTGCGATCGATCGCAGTTGACTCGCACATCCCACATCGGATAGGAAGCACTTACAGCGCGCCAGACGCATTGCACCGCGCTATGCTACGATCGATCGCACCAGACTTGCAATCGATCGCAAAGAGGCAGTATCCCACATCGAATTTACAGCTCATTGTACTCCAAGAATTCCCTTATATAAACACTATCCCACCTCATTATTCAGTGTGCAGTCTGGTTGATTTCTACTAGTATTCTAGTAGATCTCCTAAGGGCTTTCGCCACCACCGGGGGAAGTGCTGCCCAACAGCGTGTGGAATTTCTCCCAATGTACAGTTAGTTTTAATTATTTTCAAGTTTTTAATGCTTAGCACTTTTTATTGTGAAATTTAGTTTCATGATGATGGGTGGCTAAAATCTTCCGCTAAGGTTGAAGATGAAGCCTCGCCATTGTTTAGCATTATATTTTCATATATGTTTATACAATTTTGATATGTTTAGTTTAAATGTTCTATTTCAATTGTTTGAGTAAATTCTTACGATTGATAGTTTTTAATTGTTCTGTTGGATATTTTGTGTGATTCATCCGATTGATACATCGAATCCTTTTCGATTAAATTGGATTTCCTTTGTGATTTGTTAAAAGCGGATACATTGGATGCTTTTGGTTTAATTGAGATATTCGTTGTTTTTTGTTTAAGTTGGATTCATGGAATGTTTGGATAGATTATTTTTATATAGAACACGAAGATATATGCTTTACTTCGGTTGGGTGGATTTTGAAACCTTAGTGTTTTCATCATTAGTTATTAAATCAATTTATTTAGTTTAGTTTATATTTTTTTTGCAAAAATATAATTCACAATTCGGAACTAGGTTAAAATAAGGTTAGTTTACATAAAAAGCTATTTTCACAACGCATTCCCTGTGGATTCGACCTCGCACTTACACAACACTATATTGCAAACGATTCGTGCGCTTGCGAGTAATTTAAAACTCACAACTGTAAGCGGGTGATTGTGCTAGATAGGCTGAGTGACCATAACTTGGAATTGGTGGAGGAAATTCGGGAGGGTATTGATTGTGAGGATGATAAGGGGCTCCTCCCTGATTCATTAGTTGGTTCTGCTCCCATGAAAAATTAGAGTGGTTCCACCATCCTGGATTGTATGTTTTGGAGTAAGATCCATTTGATTGCCAATAACAGTCATTGAAAGCATTCGTTTGTTCCATGGGATACTCGGCAAAAGCCGGCCTTGATGAACAATTCTGTGCTAAATGCATAGGACTAGCACAGATGGAACAGCTATCAACATTGAATGTATTGGCTGCACTGATGGACTGATCGGTCATCCTCATGAAATCCTTGAGGGTGTCCTCTAAAGATTGTGAAACCGATGCTGGATTCATCCACATTTTTGTTCTCTCTTTTTTTTTGAGCAATAATAAATAAAATAAAATAAATTAAAAATCAAAATCAAACCTAAAATCAGAATCAAAATTAAAATTAAAATTATAAAAATAAAACAAAAATGCTAACTAAACTAGTAGAAAAATAAAATCAATTCAGACAAAAATTTCACAAACCAAACAAATCCCCGGCAACGGTGCCAAAAACTTGTTGTGAGTTTTAAATTACTCGCACGCACACGAATCGTTTGCAGTATAGTGTTGTGCAAGTGCGAGGTCGAATCCACAGGGAATTACGTTGTGAAAATATAATTTTATCTAAACTAACCTTATCTTAACCTAGTTCCGAGTTTTGAAATGTATTTTTACAAAAGAAATATAAACTTAAATTAAATTGATTTAAAAACTAATAATAAAGATACTAAGGTTTCTGAATCCACCCTACCAAAGTTAAGCATATATCTTCTTGTAAAAATAGCCTATCAAAACATTCCATGAATCCAACTTAAGAAAAAAAACAACAAATATCTCAATTAAACGAAAAGCATCCAATGTATCCGCTTTTAACAAATCACAAAGGAAATCCAATTTAATCAAAAACAATTTGATGTATCCATCAGATGAAACACAAGGAATATCCAACAGAACAATTTAAACGCAATCAATCATAAAATTATACACAAATAATTGACAGAACATTTACACTAAAAAAAACATCAGAATTGTATAAACAAAACTGAAACTAATATGCCAAACAACGGCGAGGCTTCATCTTCAACCTCAGTTAAAGATTCTAGCCACTCATACTTATGAAACTATAGTTCATAATAAAAGTGCTAAACATTTAAACTAAACAAAACAAAATGAAAAGAAATATTTACTATACAAGGGAGAAATTCCACTTGCTGTTGGGCGGCGCTTCCCCTCGTGGTAGCAAAGCCTTCTGGATCCACCAGAATGCTAGCAGACGTCCACCGGATTACACCAAATGGCACCAAGAATTGCACCCTGAATGATGAAGTCAGATGGTGTTTATATAGGGGGAGTCCCGGAGCACAGTAGGTTGCAGATTCGATGTGGGATACTGCCCGAGTGCGTTCGATCGCAGTATAGTGCGATCGATCGCATGTCTTGTGCGCACGATCGCATATGCGCTCGATCGCAAGTCTGGCGCGCTCGATCACAGGAAAACTACAATGCAAAGATTTTGATGTGGGATATTTTCCATGCGCTCGATTGCAGCACGGTGCGATCGATCGCATTTGCTCTTGATGCTTAACATCTCCCGAAATGCTTCATTTTCTCCACAAGCCTATAAAAACACTGGCTTGGCGTCTAGTCTGCGCTGATGTGGCCTAGAAAAGATTTGAGAGCAATTTTTAAAAAGTGTAAGGGTTATAATATAATTTTTATAAAATAGAGGGGTTGAAAATCATTTTCAAAAAGTTCAAGGATAAAAATGTAATTTTTAAAATTTTATAAGTTAAAATATAATTATTAGAAAGTTTAAGGGCCTAAATGTAATTTTTGTAAACTTTAAAGAATAAAATATAATTTTAAAAAGTTTAAGGGCCAAAATATTATTTTTTGGACCTAGTGATATGGCGCTGATGTCAGCTGCTGATATCATGATGATGTCAGCTGTAGATGTTACGTGCTGATGTCAGCGAAGACATCAACATCTTCAACCTCTCATTTCCCTTGCGCGACGATCGCTAGATTTTTTGCAAATTGACATAAAATTTTTGTTTTTCATACGAACTTTAGTTGTTCCGATCGATGACTTTTCGATGTTCGATCGTCGTGAAACTTTGACAACATGTAGATCGGAGGCCGATGAATATGTTTGTGTGGGTTGATTTGAGGTTCGACGGTTGGATTTTGACAGATCTGATTGTAAAGATCCATTTTTCCAGCAAATTTTAGCGATTCCGATGGAAAACTTTCTGATATCTGATCACCGTGAAACTTTGAAGACATGTAGATCTTGAATCTGTTTGTGTGGCTGGATTTTACTATTGATGGCTGGATTTTGACAAATGTGATGGTAAAGATCCATTTTCCGATGAATTTTAGCACCTCCGATGGAAGAATTTCCAACGTTCGATCACCGTTAAACTTTTAATACATGTAGATCGGAGGTTGATGAATCTATTTCTGTAGTTTGATTTGAATTTTGATGGCTGGATTTTACTGTTGATCGTACAAATCACGTTTTCCGATGAACTTTCGGTGTTGCATATAGACACTTATTAGATCTGATGAAAGGAGTCACCGGAGGACTTGAGAGATTCTACCTCCGGGGGACTCTTCGATGCCTAAGTTAATATAGAGCTTAAAATATAAGAGTTTTAGAAAGTAGAGAGAATGTTTTTTTGTGTACCTTTTGATGGTGAGAGTCCCTTTATATAGTATGGGAGATAAAATCCTGATAAGAAAGTAATTCAGATAAGATTTATCTTTATTTTAATTTTGAGTATCCCAATAGAATTAGGACTTGTCTAGAGATAAGATTGAGCATGTCCATGGGTTAGAGTTTGTGATATTACCATCTTGCCTTTTTGCCACATGTCTTGCTTTCAATAAGAGAGTTGTTTTGACCGGTATGACCGCCAAGTGTCACTAGGTCAATGGACGAGGAATTTTTCCCTATATCAACCTGAATTTCTTTATGTGCATGATCAGAGTGGTTTAGTTCATTTTGAAAATTGATTTATTAAATTGAAGCAATTGAAAGTATAGGGTGTGAAATAATCCCATCCCCAAAGTACAAAGAATAAATTCATAATTTAGCTAAAAAATAAACAGCAAAGCCTTTTATAAAGGGTTTGGTAGGGTTGTAAAATAAACAAATTAATTAGGGGTATAGTTGATATTATGAAGGGACGTATGGGTATATACAGGTGGGTGAGACTAAATACATATACCGTCCACTCTTGCTATTTGTGATTTTCGAAAAAAACGGTCTAATAAAATTCGATGTAATGATTTTTTTTATTTAATTTTTTTTGGTTATTGAGAGGATTATTAATTCTTTCAAATAAATTGTTTGACACATTATTTTAGGATAGAAGCCAATAACCATATCCCTTTGAGCCAGAACCAACTTTTGAATTCTAACATATATATATATATATATATATATATATAAAGCAAACAAAATCACCAATTATTGGTGTCTAAAATACAGCTATATATCCCTAACACAAAAGATATACTAGCTTTAGATGACCATCACTGACGTGTTATGAAAGTTTAATTATATGGTATTTTATACATCCATATCTTTTAGTTTAGATTTATTGAAGTACAATGATTTTTAATATCAAATGGAAAATGAAAAAAAAGACAAAAGAGTTTTTTGAAGTGATGATTGTGGGGAACCTTTTGGAGAGAGACATCATATTTGAAGAGAACTATTGTTCGTTTAAATGATCACTTTCAGTTTATATGATGTATCGAAAGCAAAGCCAAAATAATGAGAAAACTAATTTTAGCAGCATATTATGTCTTGTTCTTCTGAGTTGGTGATCACATTCAAATTCTATGATGCAAGCCTTGATTAGGTAGAACCAAGGCATAATAATTTATTTTTAATAGATGTTTTGGTAAAGCATTTGGTGACCAAAAAAAAAAAAACCATTAAATTTTGTTCCAATACATTTAATGATAAGTGTATTCGCTAGTATCAAATGTGTGTTTTTTTAAATTACCACTCACATTCTATCTCAATATATTAGGTGATAATTACCATCAAATGTGAGTTTTTTACCACTTAATGAATTGTTCTATTTGAAAAGATATTAAAAAAAGCGTGGTGTTTGTTTTTAAAGAAAGATTCAATAAATAATGCAAATGAAAAAGAGAAAGATTAAATTAAAATATTTACTCTCCAATTTTTCATATTTAGTAGTAATATATAAGATAATTCAAATTTTACTAAATTCATTTGTAAAATTAAAATTAAAAAATATATTATATTTAGTGAACTTGCTTTTAAAATTTCTATAAAGTATTGAAATTGCTTCTCAATTTAAAATAAAAAAGATAAAAAAAAAAATTATATCACATTCATTTTTTATCACGTACAACACACACCCGTGGTTAGCTAGTTACCAAAAAAAATTTATTTATTTAAACCAAATTTCACTATAAGAAAATCGATTAACCACATAATTAAATAATTAAAATGAATTACCCATTAATTCTAACTAGAGACCCTTGTCATAATTATTGTTTTTTTCCTTTAAAAGAAAATTTATTGCTTTTCTTACTACATTGAAAAATTACAATTACAATAATCAAACTCTAAACCTATCCTAAACCCTAACTCCACCTTTACCACTAGAGATATGTGTCGATGACATATCCTTTCAAATTATATATATTTATATAATTATATAATATCGTAGACTCTCTTAATTTATAGAAATATATATACATTTCTTATCTTTTCACTTAAATTCAATCATTTTCTCCTATATACCCCTCATATGAATTATAATTAGCATGGCAATGATTTGGACCACCATTATTATTATTATTATTTTGAACGGCAAAGATCACAGTATCATTAGAGAAAATCAAAGATGCCAAAAAAGCGGGATAGAACACTAGACAGCATGCGTCATGAAACAAGCCTAAGAACAACCCAAGATACAAAAAACAAAGCAACAAACAGAACCTGAGGAAGTAAATAAACTCCAACTACGAAGGATAAATAAATAGAAGCAAACCGAAAAATCTTCCAACCCATTTTGATTTTATATAGCAGGAGTCATCAAATTTGACGCTCTAAGCATATCTTTTAATTTAGATTTATTTTAGTACAATGATTTTAAACATCGTGAAAATGACAATAAAAGTTGGTTGGAGTGATGATTGTGGGGGACCTTTTGGAGAGAGACATTGATTATAATGGAAGATAACTATTGTTCTCCTATATGATCGCTTTCAGTCTATATGATGTGTCAAATTAATGAGAAAACTAATTTTAGCCTCCAATTATCATATGTTCTTCTAAGCTGGTGACCACATTCTATGATGCCTTGATTAGTTTGAAAGAAGGCATTATGTAGTTTTAATATATTTTTTTTTTTTTGTAAAACATATATTGTATTCAGTGATAAAAAAATTATATTTTGCTTTAATACATTGGGTGATAATTACCATCAAATGCATGCATTTGTTTTAACATAAAATGTAAGTTTTTTTTATGATTAAATGTATTGTTTTAACCAAAAAAATATATATTAAAAAAGCATAATGTTTTGTTTTCAAAGAAAGGGCCAATAAATAAGAGAAATGAAAATGAGAAAGATTAAGTTAATATTTATTGTCCCATTTTTCATATTTGATAAGATACTTCACAATTTACTAATTCATTAGTAAAATTAAAAATATTTCATATTTAGTAAACTTGCTTTCAATATTTATAGAAAGTGATGAAATTGCTTCTCATTCCTTTATCAAAGTGAAAATATATTTAAATATTATTTTATTTGATACCATTTCAAAATGAAAATGGATAAAAGAAATTTTATCGTATACAACTCACCCGAGATTAGTTAGTACTTACTCCAAACCTAAAAGAAGTGATTTGTTTTAATTTGGGTTTTATGGCGACTCATACAAAAGTGAGACACCATGCTTTATTATATACATGTTTTGGCAAGTCTAGGACCAATCCGAGCACAGCCCGAATTTTGGGCAAGTTAGGATTAAGATTTTTTAAGATTGAGTTTGCCTAGGGCTGAAAATTTTCAACTTGAATTAAATTTGGGTTAGGTTAGATTAAGGTTGGAGTTTTTGCAGCCTTATAATCAACATGACGATGATTTGGACCACCATTATTAAGGTTTGAGACATTTTGATTTTATATCACATGAGCCATCAAATTTGGCTTTCTAAGCATATCTTTTAATTTACATTTATTTTAGTACAATAATTTTGAATATCGAATGGAAAATGACAATAAAAGTTTGCTGGAGTGATGATTGTGGGGGACCTTTTGGAGAGAGACATTAATTAGTTTGGAAGATAACTATTGTCCTCCTATATGATCACTTTCAGTTTATATGACGTATCAAACGGAAAGCCAAATTAATGAGAAAAGTAATTTTAGCATCCAATTATCATATGTACGTTCTTCTAAGTTGGTGACCACATTCAAAGGGTACATTCTATAATGCCTTGATTAGTTTGAACGAAGGTATTATGTGGTTTTAATATTATTTTTTGGTAAAACATTACATTTGTTGATTAAAAAAAAGAAAAAAAAATTACATTTAACCACTTATAGTATGGCCTAACTTACAAATAAGAACTCGTAATTTCAAAATATATAGATATTCCCCTGGAGTAGATTTGACCGTAAACTCTATGTTAATTTTTTACAGAGAAAATCAAATGACATAATTGCCCTCATATATATTATCACGGGCAAATGAGAGGTCAATATTTCATTTCATGCGTTTTCTCTACTTTACACAGTCTTTCTATCTCTCTCATGGCAGTTCATCTTTAAAATTGAAACCCACTGGAAACCCTCAATCCTTGGTACATTTAGCAGAAATTAAACCTAATTCAGTTGTTAAATTACCTTCAAAGTATTCCAAAACTAGTTATATTTTCTCTTCTCACCTCATTTCGTTCTCTTTGACTCGATTTTCTCCCTTTAATCATGTTAGTTTACCGACGAAGAAAACGAACCAAGTTGCCTAAATGGTAAGTCATAATATACCTCGTCTTCTAATTTAATTTCTTCTTCTTATTCTTGTAATCTACCCCATTAATATATTTTAAAATTAGTTTCTGTGAACAATTCATATACGAAAAATTTAGTTTTGTGACTCTCAAAACCTTTCGAACCCTTCAAATTTTGTGTTTTACTTCTATTTTGTAACCTATTGTTCATTTATTAAAAATACTCAATATCTTATAGTTAGGGTTTCCATCTCATATTTTTTTTGTCCTTCTAGGGTACAATGTAGTGACATCACGCTCTGGTGTTTCACTTAGGGGATGGAATTGAACCTAGAGAAACTATTAGGGTGGACCCAGACAGATACAACTTCATGAGATTGTTGGGTGACATTTTCTTCTTGCTTGAATTAGATTCAAATCAAGTTAAAATTGAATATGGTATTTGTAAGGTTGTTGAATGTGAGGATAATTTGCAATCTGGATTTACTTATTATTATGATATTAAGCATATATGCTTTTACATTGAGGATTTGGATTACAGTAAACCTATTCAAATTATGGATGATTGAGGCCCAAGGGCTAGTGTAAGGGGGTGTAATTGGCTTAATAGAGATGTTGATATAGTTGATATATCTGATTCAGATATTGAGCAAGAGTTGTTTGGTAATGAGGCTAGTAGTGAGCCTGATACTGACATTGTTCATGAGCATGTTGGTAAGGTTGTTACTGATGCTGTTGCTGGTTTTCCTGTTAGTGAGCCTGCTAATGATCTTGTTAGTGAGTATGTTAGTGAGCTTGTTTCTAAGCATGTTACTAAGCATGATAGTGAGCCTGTTAGTGAAAATGTAAATGAGCATGTGTTTACTGAACCTACTATTGTTCCTGTGAGTGAAGCTACTACTGTTTCTGTTAGTGAGTATGATGGTGGCAATTTGAATGAGAATGTTAGTGAACCTACTAGTGTTCTTGTAAGTGAAGCAGCTAGTGTTCCTGTTAGTGAGCATGTTTATGCTAATGATAATGCTTATGTTCCTCTCTTTGTTAATGTCAGTCATGATAATATGAATAATTGTGTTTGAGGAGAATATAACTCAGTAGAATGTAACTCAAGAGACTCTGAATGGCTTATTTGGTGGGTTTTCATTTCAGGATATCTTTACTGATGAATATATGTTTGGTGCTAAGGGACATGACAGTGAACAAGTTGGGGAGGGACATCAGGGTGAACAAGTTAGAGAGGGACATCAGCGTGAACAAGTTAGGGAGGGAGATCAAAGTGAATATGTTAGGGGTAGTGAAAAGCATGATGATGTGGTGGGTGAAGGAGGATCTAAAGATGAAACATATGAATTTTCTGATGTTGAAGATGAGGAATGGTTAAAGGACATTGATGAAGGTTCTAATGATGTAGATGATTTTGATGGAGATAATGCTGAAAAGAAAGGGCAAGATGATAGTTTTGATGAATTGAGTAATGTAGAGTCAGATGCCTCTTACGATTGTGCAAGTGATTTTTCTGACTTGGAGCTTGGTAAACAGAGGAGGTCAAGGATCTTTGATAGCATATAGAGGATTCATGGGAAGCTTTTTAGGTTAAAAGAAGGTAGAACCATAGAATTTGAGGTGAGACAGTTGTTCCTTGATGTGATTAGTTTTAGAGAGACATTCAAAGATTATGGGGTGAAAGGTGGGTGTTCTTTCGTGAGGAAAAAGAATGATCCTAAGAAGGTGACTACTAAGTGAAAGGCTGAAGGTTACCTATGGAGGATATATGCATCTATGATACCATGAAGGTAACTCTAAATAATGAATAGATGTGTGTTAGGGTGACCAAGAATGATAATGTAGATCACCCACAGATTGCAAGGAAACTTGGTGCCCAATTAAGAATTGACCCTACAATGAGGTATAACTTGATGAAAAAAGCCATGAATTCATAATGAGGGGTTGATCCTACCAAATCACAAATTTATAGGGCTAAGAGAAAGGTTAGGGAGGAGGTAGAAGAGGGTCATAGAAAATCATGTAGTTTGTTGCTAAAGTATGGAGAACTAGTGGTGGACAAGAATACTGGTAGTGTGGTAAAATTGAAATTTATGACAGAATTAGTCCTTCACAACCTCTAGTATTCAAGAGTATTTTTGTATGTTATAATGCACTGAATGTGGAGTTGGGGCTTGACTGATGCTTTCTTAATGGTCCTTATGTGTGGTTTTACTTTATGTAGTTGGTTTAGATGGAAATGGTTGTTTGTTTCCAGTAGTAGTTGCAATTATGGAGATCGAGTGCATTGAGAGCTGGAAGTTCTTCTGTGAAAGCTTAAAAGAATGCATTGGGGAGGGGTAGGGAAACAAACCACTAACAATTATTTCAGAAAAACAAAAGTTAAATTTATTTACTTTAATTTATTCAATGTGTTGTACTTCTAAAAAAGTAATCATTTAGTTGGGCCTTGACATAGTTATCATTCTTTCATGCAGGGCTTGGAGAATATTGTAGCCGAATTCTTCCCACATGCCTTTCATAAGAATTGTGCTAGGCATATGTACTATAATTTTTTACCTCAAAACCTAAGGCTGTAGCTTAGGAATACCTTCTGGTGGGTTATTAAGGCATTCCAAGAAGATAATTTTAAACAAACTATGGAAGCAATGAAGAGGAAGTCAAAGCCTACCTAGGCTTGGATAATGGAGAAACCCTTAACATGAGCAAGGCATATTTTTGACAGTTCTTCAAAATAGTACCCATATAACAATCAACCACAATGAATCCTTCAATGCTTGGGTTCCAAAGTTAATAAACAAGCCAATTTTGATGTTACTAGTGGGAATTAGAATGAAACTGATATTGAGACTGCACAAAAGATATGAAAAAAGATGCACATAGGAAAATGAGAAAGTGACCCCAAAAACCAAAGAAAAATTGAATAACACCTTGCTTGCAAGTAGTAGACTCAGACTAAACTTGATACCATGTGGTAAAGATGAGTTTCAAGTTTATGAGAAAAACATTAAATTTCCCATTGATTTGGGTAACAAGATATGTAGTTGTGATTACTAGGTAAAGACATGCCTACCTTACAAGCATGCATACTTTTGCATAAGCCATGTGAGGAAGCTAATGGAGGATTTCTATGATCCATGCTATAGTTTGAAGGCATATCTTGATGCTTATAATGAAATCATCCTCTCTTTGCCTAAAATGGACTTTATACCTGCAAGTGTGGATGATGACATTAGAGCCCCTCCTCTAAGAAGATTTCTTGGAAATCCAAAGAAGAATGGAATGAGATGAGCTGATGAAGCTGGGCCCTCTACTATTAGAAGAAGGTCATGGATAATAATATGTACAAACTGTAGTAAACTTGATCACAACATTGGTTATCAGAGAGTACGTGTGAGGAATTGAAACAATTCAACAAATGGATAGGTATAGAAATTTGTGAGTATTGAAATATTAATTGTGTATTGTGCTAGTTGATGAGCTATTTGTTTGGCTGGGAATTGGTGCTAGTAGGAGCAGACTTAATGGTGGAGGCAATTGTGATGGTGAAGCAACTAAGGCAATCGGGTATACAAAGTATTTAGTTTATGGTTGTGCATATTTTATTTTGTACTATGAATGATTGTGCATTTTTTGTGTGCTAACAATGGTAATGGATGTGCTACTTAGTTTGTTAGCATTATCTGTTGATTTTGTAGGGAGTTATTGGTTCAAAGGGAAGATCTACTACAAGGGGCAGATCTAATGGTAGAGGAAGAGGCAAATTTGCTTGTACAATGGGAGGAGGTAGATCTGGTTCTGCAAAAGGAAGAGGCAGAGGTGGATTTAAAGGTGACATAGAGGTTCCTGGTCCTACTACTGCCTTTGGTGCTGGTGTAGGAAATTTTGTAAGGGTTCCTAGTGCTGCTACTACCTTTGGTGTCACTACAACAATTTGAAAAGGGTTCCTGTTGCTGCGACTGCCTCTGGTGCTAGTGCAACAGATTCTGGAAGGGTTCTTGGTGCTGCTACTGCCTCTGGTGCTGGTAGTAGTAGTGTTGGTATGGGATGGGTTAATGTGGCTACCTATGGTGTAAAAAGAAGTAGAAGGGTTTAATATGAAGCAAGTATAAAAGATTATAGAACACATAAAGGGTACTATGGAGATATTTCCAAACAAATGTTGATGTGTAATGGTAGTTGACCGAAGATAACAGATTTTATTAACAATGATTTAACAATGGGGGGATCTGTCATCTTAAATCAAAATATGTATATTCCAGAGGGTATTTGTATAGTTTGAAACTGCATGTCCTTAGCTATAGGTTAAGCTATACTATAGGTGGCTAAATGTAATTTTCCCTAAAAAATTATATTTTGTCTTAAATCATTTGGTGATAATTACCACCAAATGAATGTATTGGTTTTAACATGAAATGTAAGTTTTTTTTACCATTAAATGAATTGTTCTAACAAAAAATATATTAAAAAGGCATAATGTTTTATTTTTAAAGAAGAGCCAATAAATAAGACAAATGAAAAATGAGAAAGATTAAATTAATATTTAATCTCCCATTATTCATATTTGATAAGATACTTTAAAATTTACTAAATTCATTAGTAAAGTTAATATTAAAAATATTTATATTTAGTAAACTTGGTTTTAATATTTATAGAAAGTGATGAAATTGTTTCTCATTCTTTTATATATCAAAATGAAATCATATTAAAATATTTTTTTATTCTTTATAACATTTCAAAATGAAAAAGGATAAAAGAAATTATATTACATGCATTATTCAATTATCACATGAAAGTCACACTAGAGATTAGTTAGCACTTGTTCCAAATATAAAAGAAGTGATATGTTTTAAGGTATATTTTATGGTGACTCACTCAAAAGTGAAATACCATGTTCATTATATATATTTTTTGATAAAACTAAGGGTGTAACTTCGGTAAGCTATCCCAACCAACCTGAGCTTATCCCAAACTTTGGGTAAGCTAGGGTTAAGATTTTTGAGGCTTGCGATGAATTAAACTTGGCTTTGGTTAGGGTTGAAATTTTTGCAACCCTAACCTAAATTGTAGCCTGTGAACTTGAATTTAATTATGTAACCAATAATATTAGCTAGTGATTTGAATTTATGTAAGATATTTAGACCTTTGAAATTTGAATTTCTTAGAGACGTTAAAATTTGAATAATTTAATATGATACTTTTAAAATTATCTTTGTAATATTTAACATATGATATAAAAAATAGACTTTGATAATCAAATCTGACCTAATTCAACCAAAACTATTGAAGTGTGTTTTGATTTTATAAGTCAATCTGAACCTAACCCGAGCCTAAACTGACTTTCTTGTGGGTTGGGTTAGGGTTGAGATTTATCTAACTTGTCATAGGTTGGTTTGGGTTAGAGTTGAGATTTATCTAACTCGTCATGGGTTGGTTTGGGTTAAAGTTAAAAAAAATCATATCATGGGTTAGGTGAGGCTGACCTTTAACCCGACCCAACCTAACCCATGCACACTCCTAAATAAAACATTACATTTGGTGGTAAAAAAAACTTATATTTGGTGATAAAAGCAAAAGATACCTTCAATATACCACTGAATGTGAGTATTTTTACCCTTAAATGTTTATTATTTTACCATAACTGTAGAAATGAGGCATTTATTTTTTGAACCGCAAAAGAAAAGCTATTATTAATGATTCACAAATCGCAGAAATTATAAAAGAAGCTCAAAACAACAACATCACAAATCCAACTGCCCCAAAAAAATAACAGAGGAGGCAAACAACAAAAACACCTCTACACAACAATCAAGCTAGCTCAGAACCAATAGACAAAGAGAAAATGGCATCGTTTGGGAAGGGATTTAAGTAAGTTGAAACACCAACAACTGAAAATACCCACACCCGTAAAAGAAACCTGTCAAAGGAGACCAAAAGAACACCCAAAATGAAATGGAGAAATAACGACATGTTACTCATCATCCTCTCAAATTCTTTTTTATCCCTTATTTTCATGTGATAGAGATCAACTATCATTTCTTCATCACTTCCGTTACACACTAAACCCAACATATTCCTCACTTCCCAAATCCTCTTTGCTTCACACCAATTTGCCTCATTCTTTGACAAGCTAAAGTTATTAAAGCTCTTTTCGAGGTTTTGCTTGCAAGTTCCCACCTCACTTCTTGATTTCTTTATCTCACAAGTTTAATTGAGTCATCGTAATATGCATCTTTTTTCAAACCAAATTTTACTATAAAGAAAATATTTAACCACAATTAAGGAAGTTAAATGAATTATCCGCTAATTTTAACTATGAGACCCGTGTCGTAATTATTGCTCTTTTTTGTTCCTTTAAAAATTTATTGTTTTTCTTAGTACATGAAAAAATTACAATTACAAGAATCAAGCCCTAAACCATTGACCCCACTCGAGAAAAGTCTCGGTGACATTGTTATATCCATTACAATAAAATTGATTTTTAGCAGCAATAAAAGTCTTTTACCAAAGGTCAAAATATCGTTGCTAAAACACTGCTAAAGCGTTTTAGCAACAACAAAAACTCGTTGTGTCGTCATTGCTCTGGTGCTTGTTACGTAAAGTATTTCATAACGAGAAAGTAGTCATTACAACATCTTATTATTTACAGTGACAACTGACCATTTCAAAAGAATTCTCGTTGTCAATAGTTAATAATAAAAAAAGAAACAATCCAAATTGGCATAGAAAAAGGTTGTTGCGAAATATTTTTTGCAATGACGCATTGTCATTGCATAACACTATTTATTGAGTTATTTATGCTGCGATACAGGATTAAGAAAAGAAAACATGTCATCACGGTATTGTTTTATACAATGACCATGTGTTGTTACGGTATTGGATTATGCAACGACATGTTGTCATTGCAGTGACGCGTTATTGCGGTACAGGTTTACGCAACGAAAACGTGTCTCTATGGTATTAGTTTAGGCAACATCAACGTGTCATTCCAGTATATGTTTAGGCGATGACCATGTGTTGTTATGGTAGAGGTTTAGCAATGACCACGTGTATACAACAATTCGTGGTTGTTGCAGAACACGTGTACGCAACATGTTTTTCTTTCTTGAAATAGGTTTAGAGCATTGTTGCTAAATGAGTTTGATTCACTAAATTTAAACAATTTATATTTTTTTATACATAATTAATCATCAATATTTTGAACCTATTACAACATACATATAAATCAAGATACTTTTATACTAAAAAATGCTTTTAAAGCAAAAATACAAATACTTTAGCAAGTTTTTACAAAAGTCAAGGGACTTAATTAGCCAATTCAATAATGGCATCCATATTTAACTTTATTATTGCTATATCAAAAGCTTTTAGAACTTTGCACCTTTTCAAATTATAGTACATATAGAAATCACAAAACAAAACATTGAAATATCTAGTAAAATAAATATGAAGTAGTCATAACCAAATATCTTCTATCATACTTGAACCTATAAAGTGTATCCTTCCTTCAAGGTTATAAGAATCTCATACTCCACCAAAAAATCAAAAAGCATGGCTACCCTCCTAGCCACGTTCCAATCTAACAGCCGTGAACATCACATCTGCACTATAATGGAAAAACGAAGTGCTAAAATCAATAATTCATGCAAAATCAAATAGAACTAAGTTACCACAAATAAAATCTTAATGAAATGAGATTTAGTTGTGTATAGTGAGTGCGCACAGTAGATTACCCTAGTCACTAGTCACTCTCCACCAAATTTCATATTCTAACCCAACCCAAAATTATATTATACCCTCTAAAAACATGTTTTGGATCTTTCACATAAAAATATTTGCATGTGTCAATGATTTATGGTGTCATCAAAGTTCTTATTAATAAAAATTATGATCATTGACCCAACAACACTGATAGCTAGGGACAACTTAGATTCTTAAAAGCCATTTGATTGAGAATGTATTTATGTAGGTATTATAAATAATACATATGATAAAATTATCCAACCAAACAAACAAAAGAAATTGTCAATCATAATCAAACTGAAACCTCCATGGTCATGATCCTCTCCAATGTTCTTAACTCAAATACTATTTGTTGATATTTGTCTAATGTTTAAACTTGGTTTAAACATGGCTAAGGTTTAAACCAAGGTTGGAAGAATAAATTTCAGCATGTTAAAGGAGTGCACACAAGTGTGCGCATAAATTTGGGTGTGTGTGCACACCTCTATTCAGCAAGACAACATAGCATCAGGAGGTCTAGCTTCAGTGTGCACTGTAGCTCTCCTCCTCCAAGCCTACAGTGCCCAGCAAGGGAGGTGCTAGAGGGAGGCCAGCACTGCACCTCTCCCTCACCAAGGCTGCGGCACCCAGCAATGGTGAAAAAGGGTGTTTTGCCTAGCGCCACAGCATTCCTTGTTCAAGGCCACAGTGCTAGGCACATTGATGCACACATGATTAACTTAATTCATCCTCTTGTTAAGTTCGTGGGTGCTAGGTTAAAATGCACAACATCACTTAGGATTGATTGAGGGCCATAGTTGATTGGTCATCAAGATCTAAGGGTGGAGAATGACACTTAAGATTGGTCAAGAAGTTGGTGCACTATATAAAGGGTCACCTAGCTTCATTCTCCAAGTATATGAGAACATTGTGACATAATTTGAGATCAATTGAAAAGAGTGAAAGACATATAAGAGAGAATTGTGTGAGAGTGCAAAGACACAAAACACAAGAGGGACTCATTGTAGTGAGGCTGGTTGTAAAGAGAGAGTAGTATAGATTTAATACATAGCATTATAATAGTTCTTATCATCTTCTTTCTTCTCTTCTTGGTTTCTTCAAGAACTTGAGCTTCTTGAAGAGGGGTTGCTGTAATTGTAAAAGAACCATTGATTTAGTGCAAAGAGTTCAGAGGAACTCATGGGGACGTAGGCTATTGCCAAACCTCGATAACAAATCGCTTGTCTTATTTCTTTCTTTGATTTATGTTCTTGTTTTTTATTCCAAATCTTTGCAAGTCATTCTAGACTTTGGAGCTTGGAAGATCACCACCTGGGCATCTTGTCAAGGTGATTTTCAATAGTGGTATCAGAACTATAGGAGATACCACAACAGTGGTATCAGAGCTTTGGTGAGAGGGTATCGGAGCAAGAACAAGAAGGTGACGGAGCTAAGACTCCAAGAGTCAAAGATAAACTTCTTGGGTGATTCAACAACGAAGTAAAGATCAAGATCAGATCGTGTTCTTGAGGGTGATTCAAGAACGGTGTTAGGATCCATCTTCGATTGTGTTCTTGAGGTTGAAGAAAGCTTTTTTGGTTATTGCATAAATCTGGGGTCTTGTCCGCAAAGATGGCTTCAAATTTCGTTGTTGAGAAGTTTGATTGGAAGGGACATTTTTCCCTATGGAAGCGAAAGATCAAGGTTGTTTTTGTGCAACAGAAAGTGGACTTGGCTATTGGAGAAGATGATGCTTTTCCAGCAAGTGTCACGAAGGACCAGTGGACTGAAATGAAGAAGATGGCATAGAGTACCATCTTCCTACACATGTCGGATAGTGTCACAAGGGAGTGCAGAGACTCAGAAGATCTGGCTATCATATGGAAGTAACTAGATGAGTTGTTTCTTACCAAAACTCTCCCTAACAAGATTTATCTTCTTAAAAGAATCTTTTCTTTTAAAATGGATCCTAATAAAGAGTTTCAAGATAATCTTGATGTCTTTAACAAACTAGTTCAAGATTTGGCTAGTTGTAGTATTAAATTCCCGGATGAACAATTGGCTGTTCTTTTGTTAAACTCCCTTCCTGATTGCTTTGATAATTTGATTAATGTTATTGAGTATGAAAGATATACTTTAACTAAGGAGATTGTGATCAATGCCATAAGGGCTTATGATTTCAAAGCCAAGATGAGGGAGGCATCAAGTGGAGAAGGGCTGTTCGTAAGAGGAAGGTTAGCAACTCGGAATGGCAGTAGCACTTATGGTAACTACTGGGAGAAATCAAGAGGTAGAGGGCAGACCCATGGGAGAGCACATTCCAAATCAAGATTTGGAGGAAAGAGGTGCTTCTACTGCAACAAGAAAGGCCATTTTAGAAAAGATTGCAAGAAGAAGATGTGGGATGAGAGGAGAAGCCATACCAACAATAAAGAGGCTTCGGTTGCCCAAGGAGAACAGCAAGATGATGTTCTTGTTGTGTGCTCAAATGTGAGCAGGAGGCAAGGTAGTGAGAAGTTGATTCTAGATTCTGGGTGCACTTATTACATGTGCCCTCACAAGGAATGGTTCAAGAATTTTAAGGAGATCAATGATGGAAGGGTCTTCTTGGGGAATGAGAATTCTTGCCAAGTGAGGGGGATTGGAGACATCCAATTGAGGATGTTTGATGAAGTCATAAGGCTGCTGCAAAATGTGAGGTATCTTCTAAATTAGAAAAGGAATTTGATCTCATTGGGGCAGCTGGATTCCTTGAGGTATTCATGCAAAGTAGAGGGAAGAAAGATCAAAGTGGCCAAGGGATCTTTGGTAGTGATCAAAACAACAATCAAAGATGGACTTTATAAGATGATTGGTGAAACGAAAACCAAGGATCAAGCTGCAAGCTTGATGGCTGAGATGGATATGGTAGCCCTTTGGCACACTCGCTTGGGATATATGAGCGAAAAGGGCGTACAAGTTTTTAGCAAGGATTGTCTACTTGAAGGAGACAAAGTAGAGAAACTGGATTTCTGTGAGAGTTGCATTCTTGGGAAGCAACATCGGGTCAGCTTCAACACCGGAGTGCACAAGTCTAAGGGCATTCTTAACTACATTTATTCGGACCTTTGGGGACCAGCAAGAACACCAACACAGGGATGTAACTTTTACTTTATGTCTTTAATTGATGATTATTCAAGAAAAGTGTGGGTTTATTTGCTTAGAAATAAATCAGATGCATTGAATAAATTTGTTGTGTGGAAAAAGTTGCTGGAGACTCAAACAGGTAGGGTAATTAAGGCTTTATGAACCGATAATGGCTTAGAATTTTGCAATAAGAATTTTGATGAATTCTGTGAATTAAATGGCATTCTAAAGCATAGAATGGTTGTAAAAAAACCTCAGTAAAATGGAGTTGCTAAAAGGATGAATAGAACCCTTATGGAAAACGTTAAGTGCATGCTAATAGGATCCAGTTTACCAAAATATTTTTGGGGGGAAGTTGTGGCTACTGCTGCATACTTGGTAAATAGATCACCCTCTAGAGCTTTAGAGCTCAAGACTCCCATGGAGACTTGGAGTGGGAAACCCCTTGATTTATTCAACCTTAGGACTTTTGGGTGTGCTGCATATGCACATCAAAATGAGGATAAACTTAGCCCAAGGTCTAGAAAATGTGTATTTCTAGGATATTGTGATGGGGTTAAGGGGTATAGGTTGTGGTCCTTAGAAAAGAAATGCATGAAACTCATTATAAATAGGGATGTTATTTTTAATAAATTGTTATTTCCCTACTTGGAGAAAACTAACCCTGTAGGGGCTAGTGAGCAAACTTGTCCGGAATTTGTGGAGCATCACATCAAGGAGAATTCGGTTCAGGTAGAGCAAGGAAGGTAAGAGAGTTCAGACCAGGTAGAGCCCATTGATGAAGGCCAAGCTCAAGAAACTCAAGAAGAGGCTGAATTACAAGAGGTTGATGCCGCAAGTCAGAATGACTACCAACTCACAAGGGACCGAGAAAAGAGGGTGGTTAGACCACCTTTGAGATATGGGTTTGCGGATGCTAATGTAGCATCTCCTTGGACAGAAGGAGAGGTTGAACCAGAAACTTACATGGAAACTATGGAATGTAAGGATTCATCAAAGTGGCAGCTGGCTATAGAGGAAGAAATGGATTCTTTGATGAAGAACAACTCTTGAGAATTGGTGCCTAAACCAGAAAAATAGAGAGTTGTGGATTGTAGATGGATCTACAATATCAAAGAAGGGAATACTCCAAGGGATGAAGTTTGGTATAAAGCTAGGCTGGTGGCGAAGGGGTTCACATAAAAAGAAGGCATAGAATTCACCGAAATATTCTCACCGGTTGTGAAGTACAAGATGATACGAATAGTGTTAGCATTGGTGGTCCAATTTAATTGGGAAATCGAGCAAATGGATGTGAAGACAGTGTTCTTACATGGAGAGCTCAACGAGACCATTTACATGGGGCAACCCAAAGACTATGAGGAAGGAAGGCAGGGAGAGTTGGTGTGCAAATTGAAGAAATCTCTCTATGGCCTGAAGCAATCACCTCGGCAATGGAATAAGAGGTTTGATTCCTTTGTAATCAGATTGGGTTTCATAAGGAGCTACTATGATTCGTGCTTATACTACAAGAGGCAAAAGGTTGAGGAAGTGGTGATCATCCTCATCTATGTTGATGATATATTGCTAGTTGGGAGCAGCATAGAGAGGATAAAGAAATTGAAGGCTCAACTCAGTGAAGAGTTTGAGATGAAAGATCTTGGCCATGCACAAAAGATCCTTGGGATGTGTATCATCCAGGAAAGGGAGAGAAACAAATTGAAGATCTCTGAAAATTCCTACTTAGAGAAGGTGTTTTCGGATAGTCAAAGTACATTGCACTTGTGTAAGAATCCGATGTTCCATGAGAGGACAAAGCACATGGATGGGGAAAATGTTACGAAATGATGCATACATGTGGATAAGGTAGCCACAGAAGAAAACCTTATGGATTTAGGTACTAAAGTTTTACCTCTAAATAAGTTTAATCATTGCCTTGGACTACTTAGGATTGGAGTCGGTTGATTGATGACTCAAGATGAGTTTGGATCCTGAAGTTCTCTGCACAATGGTTTGGGTTTAAACACTTAGAGAAAGGTAGAGATTGTTGGTATTTGTCTAAGGTTTAAACATGGCTAAGGTTTAAACCAAGGTTAGAAGATTAAATTTCAGCATGTTAAAGGAGTGCACACAAGTGTGCGCATAAATTTGGGTGTGTGTGCACACCTCTATTCAGCAAGACAAAAAAGTGCGCACAGCATCAGGAGGTCTAGCTTCAGTGTGCGCTATACCCCTCCTCCTCCTAGGCTGCAGTGCCCAGCAAGGGAGGTGCTGGAGGAAGGCCAGCACTGTACCTCTCCCTCACCAAGGCCGCGGCGCCCAGCAATGGTGAAAAAAGGTGTTTTGCCTAGCGCCGCAGCATGCCTTGTTCAAGGCCGCAGTGCCAGGCACACTGATGCACAAATGATTAACTTGATTCAGCCTCTTGTTAAGTTCGTGGGTGTAAGGTTAAAATACACAGCATCACTTAGGATTGATGGAGGGCCATGGTTGATTGGTCATCAAGATCTAAGGGTGGAGAATGACACTCAAGATTGGTCAAGAAGTTGGTGCACTATATAAAGGGTCACCTAGCTTCATTCTCCAAGTACATGAGAACATTGTGACATAATTCGAGATCAATTAAAAAGAGTGATAGATATACAAGAGATAATTATATGAGAGTGCAAAGCCACAAAACACAAGAGGGACTCATTGTAGTGAGGCTGGTTGTAAAGAGAGAGTAGTATAGATTTGATAGAGAGCATTGTAATTGTTCTTATCATCTTCTTTCTTCTCTTCTTTGTTTCTTCAAGAACTTGAGCTTCTTGAAGAGGGGTTGTTATAATTGTAAAATAACCATTGATTTAGTGCAGAGAGTTTAGAGGAACTCACGAGGACGTAGGCTATTGCTGAACCTCGATAACAAATCACTTGTCTTCTCTCTTTCTTTGATTTATGTTCCTGTTTCGATTCTAAATCTTTACAAGTCATTCTAGACTTGGGTGTTTGGAAGATCACCACCTGGGCATCTTGTCAAAGTGATTTCCAACATTATTATAGCATCAATGGTCCATCCAAAGGAAGAATGAAATCCTCTATGCACCATATAATATGCTAAGTCCAAATATGTGCATGACAGAAGTTGATCAACTTACTAAATTTACTATATAAAGGGGTTTAGCGACATAACACAAATTTCTATGGTCTACTGTTTCTAGGAAAAATCTCAACATTCAATATCTCCTCATAGTCTCAAAATATATATCTACAATTTTCCAACTAAACTAGGGAACCATCCGTGGTGATCAGACAAGCACTAATCATGCCACTTGCACACACAAAGTTAACCTTAATAGAAATTTCTACCCAAATAGTATTAATAAGCCCATACACATGCAACCTAAACTATAGCAAGAATTTCTTCCCTGAACTTGAAGAGCAAGCAATTCCAAGATGCCTAACCACTTGGAGATGGAACCTTAACATAATTTCTTCTAATAAATTTAGGTTCATGTAATTCTAACATTCTAAGTATTCTTATCAGTAAAATCCAACAGGCTAGTTTCATCAAAGAGAATGTGAAAGAATTATGTAGTCAGATCCAAGCATTAGTTCTTAATTCAGTAACCATAAACTAGTTAAATGGGAAATCCTACTCTGGTTACTATGCAGCATAATGTTCTAAATTGTGACTAGAAGAAATCATTAGGTAAGCTCAAATGCTCAAATTCTTATATGAAAATGAGCTTTGTCTATTGGGTCTCTACATCTCCATCCTTAGTGGTCTTTATTTTTCCCAAGGATTGACTTCTTGGACCTCATTGACTTACCTGTTATTCTGTTTATTTAGTTTTGTTGTGTTTTTTGTTCTCCTCCTCTCTCTAGGACCTTGACCTAACACTGAGAATAAGTAACAATTTATCAAAATAATAATAATTATGAAAATAGTAAGAACTTCTCTCTCTCCTTACATCCATTCTCTTAGATATTTGATATATTAAGAGCACGTCATTTCCATTTTGGAAGACTATTTTCATGCATGATCAAACTAAGGCTTTCAACAAACTAAATGAAAAGTGTGTCTAATAAGTTAAAAAAATTCACATATGGAAGGCATCCACCTGGGGGATATTTTCGAGAATAAATATCTTCTCTTCATATAATTATAATATATGCAATAGGAAAATACCTATGGAAATTCATTCTCAACTACACTAGGATGATTTTCCTGTAGAAATTACCAGCTATTTTAAGTTAATTTGATAAATATTTTGAAGAGAAAGTAAATTGCTCAACATCTTCATTAAATGATAAATGCATTTTCTTTCAAATTTAGCTGTTAAAAACACATACAAAAGCATCATGAGATGCTGGTAGGAAATGGACTCTAGTCTAACACTGAAACTCTAATAACTCAGGTGTTTGATGTGGAATAAAATGTTTTATAAAATTTAGTAGAATGCTAGAAGATGAATAAAAGATTACTGACTAGCATTTATAATGATGCTCAACAGCTAAGTTAGAAAGAAGCTAAGGAAGATTCTATAATAACTCCAAGTTTTTGTTATGGAATAAAATGCTTTATGAAATTCAGTAGAATGCCAAATGCTGAAAAAAAAAAATGATTACTGATTGGCATTCATAATTTTGCTCAGTAGCTAAGTTAGAAAGAAGCTAAAGAAGATTCTACAATAATTACAGGTTTGATTCAAAAAATCGTCATAATGGAGAGCATGAAGAACCGAAGTCGGTGACGTTCACCTTTTAGTGTAAAGAAGCAGCATCAATAAGATTTATTGGTGTTGGAAAATCACCTTTCAATCTTACTTGATACCACTGTTGATCATCACCACAAGAACCCAGGTTGCGATCTTTCCAAACACCCAAATCTAGAATTATTTGTACAAACAACAACAATAATCAAAGCATAAAAGAGAACACAAGCAATTGTTATCGAGGTTCGGCAATGTGCCTACGTCCCCATGAGCTCCTTCGAGCTCTCTGCACTAAATCAATTGAGTTCTTACAATTACAGCAACATCTTTTCAAGAACCCTCTTGTTCTTGAAGAATGAAAGAAGAGAAAAGAAAGTGATAAGAACTAAGTGTTTCTATAGAATTTTCCCCAAGAAAATTCCAATTACAAAGCCTTTGAATCCCCAATCTTGACTACTCTCTCTCTAAACAACCAGCCTCTCTTGAATGAGTCTCTCTTGCATTTTGTGTCTTTGCACTCTTACACTTTATCTCACTTGTTTAGATGTCTTTCACATGTCTCTTTGTTTGCTCCTAGATGACCCTTTTATATGGAGCAATGGCTACCTCATCCAATCTTTGAGATCAATCTCAGCCCTTAGATCTCAAGAACCAAAGACTCGTGACTTTCTCAGAGTCTAAGTAATCCTGTACATTTTAACCAAGTCCCACGAACCATCTCAAAGTGCTGATTAATTGGTGTCAGGTGTGCCTTCGTGCTGAGGCTCAGAACAGGGCGTGCCGTTGCTCAAAAGAGGGGAAACTTGCTGCCATGTTGGAGGCCGTGGTGCGGGTGGGCTGTGCCACGGTGCACACACCTTGAGCCACAGTGCACATGGTGGTGCTGAACTTCTGGACTTGCTGGAGGTCGCAGCGCCAAAGGCTGGGCCGCGGCGCCCACTAGGACCTGATGCTGAACTCTTCAACTGTTTAATTCTTTAACAAATTCCCAACAATTGGCAAGCAATTAAAGGTAGATATTGAATCGTGAAAGCAACATCATAAATCCATGATATTTTGAAAGCAAAATCAATCCAAGATATTAGATGTCATCAATAAGATTTTCATAAATGTCAAATACTAAACTATCAAATAGATTGCAATTAGAGACAGTGAAAATAGATAAACTCATATATTTGCTAATTCAAACACTTGTTCAAGTAGAGTCTTTCAAACAGAATAATATGTACCAAATCCCGATATCTAGCTCCCTCACTTCTTGCAATTTTCAATTTCAATGAGCTTTGGCTTCAAATTTTTCAATATTTGTAAATATAAGTTTCTAGTTGTTTGGAAAATTAAGTTTAACTTATTCTCTTCTCTTCTTCCCCATAACCTATAACCTATTTTGTATTTTTCTCCTTTCTCTACCATTCTTTTTTTTAAAAAAGGAAAACACCTAGATATATTTTTTCATTGGTGTACTATTTGTATAGCTAGTGTTATGTTTTGATTGATTTCATCAGCTTAGTGCTTTTCATTTTTTTCTTTTCCTTAATTAGACGGGTGTACAGTTTGCAGTATGATTTTTTTTCCATTTTCAATTAAACCCTGTATTCAATAAATTTAAATCACTTTAGATTTAGATGGCTCTGTAAGATGAGTATATAGCATAGCTCTAAAATCTTGCCGAAATGAATCATTTTCAGTCACACATTCAGCTAGTTCAGCCATAATCTTTTCATTGACACCTTCAAGCTCTCTCTCAAGCTCCACAATTCTCTATTCTTGTCGTTGATGCCTTTGATTCATCGATTGAGTTATGATTTCATTTTTGGTAACAACTTGCTTTGCAACCCCTTTCCCACAAAAAATATCCTGACCTAGGCCCTAAAACTTCAAGTAGTATGACCTTCTACGTCATAAGTTTTCCTCTTGTGATATCTATTTCACAACTTCAATATTATTTTCCTAAGAATGAGAAAATAAATTGTGTAAGTTTTGCAACCATGTTAGAGGTTAGGAAAACAAATTATTGTGCAAGAAAATGTATTGGATGATTTTTTTTTTCCAATTACAGATTTCTCAATAAATAAATAAAATTGCCTACATGAATTTGCTTTGAATGCGGGTCAGCCCACTCGAACACCCCATCTTTTGTCACAAAACTATGTTGTGCAAGCCAAATCTTATAAGAATATGATTTCTTCTTTAAAACCGAATCAATTTGCCACATCATTAAGAATAACCTCAAATCATTGCTTACAATTAAAAAGGTATATTGGATACCAATCAGATATTTTAATGCTACAAGAAGCCAAATCTAATCATATATTTTAATACTACAAGAAGGTATAAATTAGCAATTAAGAATACAAAAAAGGAACAAACTATTAGGTGTCTTGACCATATTGAACTCTTTTTCAGCAAGACACATTCCTTGTTGTATGCTTACACTTAGCTTTTTTCCTATTCTCTCAGTTCTTTTACTGTTCGCCTATGTACAACAAATTAGAAATCCATAAGTTTCTCTATTAGCTACTTAATTTAATAACAATGACTAACATATAGTTTATGGAAAGATAAATATAAAATTTATTGATAATAAGCAACAAGTCAGATAGTACAAGGGTAGTAAGTGTTATTTTATACTGTTGGTGTTTGTCTAAGGTTTAAACATGTTTGAAAGGGTTCAGCATCAGGTCTTGGTGCCTCGGCTCAAGGTGTGTGCACCTTGGCCTCCAAGAAGTCTAGGGTTTGGGAGAGGGACTGTGCGCCGCGGCCCAAGGAGTGTGCACCGCGGCCTCCAGCATGATAGTAGATTTCAACCCTTTTCAGGCTGCGGCTTGCCCAGTTTAAGGCCGCGGCTTGAAGGCACACTGATACGGAATTTTCTAGCCTTTTGAAAGGTGCATGGATTCATGATCAATATGCACAGGATCATTTTAGACTTGATCAAGGGCTATGGTTGATTGGTCCTCAAGATCTAAGGGTGGAGATTGACCTTCAAGATTGGTCAAGAAGTTGGTGCACTATATAAAGGGTCACCTAGCTTCAATCTCAATATCATACATACAAGTGAGACATAAGATCATCATACAAGAGAATTCAAGTGCAAGTGTGAGAGTACAAAGACACAAAACACAAGAGAGGAACTAGAATAGATCTCAAAAGAGAGGCTGGTTGTAAAGAGAGAGTAACATAGATTAGGTAGAGGGCTTTATATTAGTTCTTATCACTTTCTTTCTTCACTTCTTTGGTTCTTCAAGAACAAGAGGTTCCTTGGAGAGGGGTTATTGTAACTTGTAAGAACCATTGATTTAGTGCAGAGAGTTCAAAGGAACTCACGGGGACGTAGGCTAATTCCGAACCTCGATAACAATTGTTGTGTTATTTCTTTCTTTGATTTCTGTTTCTGTTTCCAATTCATTACAAGTCATTCTAGACTTGGGTGTTTGGAACATCACCACCTGGGCATCAAGAGGAGATACCACAACAGTGGTATCAGAGCTTTGGTGAGCCGGTATCGGAGCTAGAACAGAGGTATCTGAGCCAAGATTGGCGGGTATCGGAGCAAGACTCCAAGAATCAAGATCAACTGCTTGGGTGATTCAAGAACGGAGTAAAGATCAAAATCTGATTATGTTCTTGAGAGTTATTCAAGAACAGTATTGAGATCAATCTTCGATCGTGTTCTTGAGGTTTAGAAGAAGTTGGAAAGCAATTGTGGGTGCTGCATAAATCTCAGATTTTCTCCGCAAGATGGGTTCGAACTTCATTGTTGAGAAGTTTGATGTAAAGGGAGACTTTGCCCTTTGGAAGCAGAAGATCAAGGCTGTTCTTATGCAATAAAATGTGGACTTGGCAATTGGAGAAGATGACACTTTTCCAGCAAGTATCACAGAAGACCAACGGATTAAGATGAAGAAGATGACGTATAGCACCATCTTTCTGCACATCTCGGATAGTGTCACAAGGGAGTGCGTAGACTCGAAAGATCTAGCTGTCATATGGAAGAAACTAGATGAGTTGTTTCTTACCAAAACTCTCCCTAATAAAATTTATCTTCTTAAAAGAATCTTTGCTTTTAAAATGGATCCTAATAAAGAGTTGCAAGATAATCTTGATGTATTTAATAAACTAGTTCAAGATTTGGCTAGTTGTAGTATAACATTCTCGGATGAACAATTAACTATTATGTTGTTAAATTCTCTTCCTGATTACTTCGAGAGTTTGATTAATGCTATTGAATATGGAAGAGATACACTAACAAAGGAAATTGTGATCAATGCTATAAGAGCTTATGATTTCAAAGCCAAGATGAGGGAAACATTAAGTGGAGAAGGGGTTTTCGTTAGAGGAAGGCCAGCAACTCGGAATGGCAGTAGCATCCATGGCAACTACTGGGAGAAATCAAATGGTAGAGGGCAGAGCCATAGGAGATCGCATTCCAAACCGAAGTTTGGATGAAGGCGATGCTTCTACTACAATAAGGAAGGCCATTTCAAGAAAGATTACAAGAAGAGGTTGTGGGATGAGAGAGGAAGCCATACTAAGAATGGAGAGGCCTCGGTTGCCAAAAGAGAGCAGCAAGATGATGTTCTTGTTGTGTGCTCAAATGTGAGCAGGAGGTAAGGCAGCGAGAAATGGATCCTGGATTCCGAGTGCACTTATCACATGTGCTCTCACCGAAATTGGTTCAAGAATTTCAAGGAAACCAATGATGGAAATATTTTCTTAGGTAATGACATTTCTTGTCAAGTGAGGGGGATAGGAGACATCCAATTAAGGACGTTTGATGGAGTCACAAAGCTGCTATAGAATGTGAGGTATCTTTCGAATTTGAGAAGAAACTTGATCTCATTAGGGCAGCTGGATTCCATGGGGTGCACATACAAAGCAGAGGGAGGAAAAATCAAGGTAACTAAAGGATCTTTGATAGTGATCAAAGCAGCAATTAAGGATGGTCTCTATGAGATGATCAGAGAGATAGAAATCAAGGATCAAGCAGTAAGCTTAATGGCTGAGATCGATAAGGCAGTACTTTGGCACAATCACTTGGGACATATGAGTGAAAAGGGGCTACAAGTTCTCAGCAAGGATGGTCTACTTGGTGGTGAAAAGATAGAGAAACTTGATTTCTACGAGAGTTTCATTCTTGAGAAGCAACATCGGGTCAGCTTCAACACCGGAGTGCATAAGTCTAAGGGGATTCTTGACTACATCCATGTGGATCTTTGGGGACCAGCAAGAACACCAACACAAGAAGGTAATCATTACTTTATGTCTTTAATTAATGATTATTCAAGAAAGGTTTGGGTTTATTTGCTTAGAAATAAATAAGATGCTTTGAATAATTTTATGATGTGGAAAAAGTTGCTGGAGACTTAAACGGGTAGGGTAGTTAAGGTGTTAAGAACCAATGATGGCTTAGAATTTTTTAATAAGGATTTTGATAAATTCTGTGAATTAAATGGTATTCTAAGACATAGAACAGTTGTGAAAACCCCTTAGCAAAATGGAGTTACTAAGAGGATGAGTAGAACCCTTATGAAAAAGGTTAGGTGCATGTTAATTGGGTCCAGTTTACCAAAATATTTTTTGGGGGAAGCTGTGGCTACTGCTGCATATTTGGTTAATAGATCACCCTCTAGAGCTTTAGAGCTCAAGACTCCCAAAGAGATGTGGAGTTGGAAACCCCCTGAGTTGAGCAACCTTAGGACTTTTGGGTGTGCTACATTTGCATATCAAAAGGATGATAAACTTAGCCCAAGGTCTAGAAAATGTGTATTTCTAGGGTATGGTGATTGGGGTTAAGAGGTATAAGTTGTGGTCCTTAGAAAAAAAAGGAATGAAACTCATAATAAGTAGGGATGTCATTTTTAATTAATTATTATTTCCCTATTTGGAGAAAACTAACCCTGCAGGGGATAGTGAGCAAACCAGTCCAAAATTTGTGAAGTATAGCATCAAGGAGAATTCAGTTCAGGTAGAGCAAGGAAGGCAAAAGGGATAACGCAGCTAGTTAGAGTGACTATCAGCTCACAAAGGACTGAGAAAGGAGGGTAGTTAGACCACCTTTGAGATATGGGTTTGCAGATGCTAATGTAGCAGCTCCTTATTAAGAAGGAGGGATGGTTGAACCAGAAACTTACATGGATGCCATGGAATGTAAGGATTCGTCAAAGTGGCAGTTAGCTATGGAGGAAGAAATGGCTTCTTTGAGGAAGAACAATGCTTGGGAATTGGTGCCCAAACCAAAAAAATAGAGAGTTGTGGATTGTAGGTGGATCTAAAAGATCAAAGAAGGGAACACTCCAGGAGATGAAGTCCAGTATAAAGCTAAGCTAGTGGCGAAGGGGTTCACACAAAGAGAAGGCATAGATTTCACCAAAATATTCTCACCGGTTGTGAAATACAAGAAGATACGGATAGTATTGGCAATGGTTGTCCAATTTAATTGGGAGATCGAGCAAATGGATGTAAAGACAGTGTTCTTTCATGGAGAGCTTGATGAGACCATCTACATGAGGTAACCCAAAGGCTATGAAGAAAGAAGGCTAGGAGAGTTGGAGTGCCAATTGAAGAAATATCTCTATGGCCTAAAGCAATCACCTTAGCAATGGAACAAGAGGTTTGATTCCTTTATAACTAGCTTGGGTTTCATGAGGAGCTACTATGATTCGTGCTTGTACTACAAGGGGCACAAGGTGGAGGAAGTGGTGATCATCCTCATCTATGTTGATGATATGTTGCTGGTTGGGAGCAGCATGGAGAGGATAGGAAAATTGAAGTCTCAACTTAGTGAGGAGTTTGAGATAAAGGATCTTGGCCATGCATAGAAGATCCTTGGGATGTGTATCATCTAGGAAAGGGAGAGAAACAGATTGAAGATTTCTCAGACTTCCTACATAGAGAAGATGATATCTAAGTTCTCTATGGAAGATAGCAAACCAGTGAAGGTTCCCCTTGCTGGTCATTTCAAGTTCTCCAGCGATCAATGTCCGAGATCGGAGGCAGAGAAGAAGGAAATAGAAAAGGTCCCTTACTCTAGTGCGTTGGATCAGTCATGTTCATGATGGTAAGTACTAGACCCGACATTTCTGATGCAATGAGTGTTCTCAGCAGGTTTATGAGTAATCCCAGAAAGGAGCATTGGCTTGGGATGAAGTGGTTGCTGAGGTACTTGAAGGGAAGCCCAGAAGTAGGGCTGGTTTATGAGAAGAGGGGTAAGTCCATCTGTCTTGAAGGTTATGCGGATTCGGACTATAGAGCAGACCTGGATAAAAGATGATCGATTACCTCCTACTTCTTCAACTTAAATAGATGTTGTATAAGTTGGAAGGCTCAGTTGTAGCTGGTGGTAGCACTCTCGACAATCGAGGCTAAGTACATAGCGGCTGTGGAAGCCATTAAGAAGGCCATATGGTGCAAAGGGTTGTTGGAAGAGTTAAACATCCTAAAAGAGCAAGTGGTGGTGTATTCGGATAGCTAAAGTGCATTGCATTTGTGCAAGAATCCGGTGTTCCATGAGAGGACAAAGCATATGGATGTTCGGTATCATTTCATTCGGGAAAATGTTATGGAAGGATGCATTAGTATGGACAAAGTAGCCACAGAAGAAAATCTCACAGATTTAGGCACCAAAGTTCTACCTCTAAGTAAGTTTAATCATTGCCTTGGACTACTTAGGGTTGGAGTCAGTTGAATGGTGACTCAAGATGAGTTTGGATCCTGAGTTCTTTGCACAATGGGTTCGGGATTAATTGCTTAGACAAAGGTAGAGATTGTTGGTGTTTGTCTAAGGTTTAAACATGGTTTGAAAGGGTTCAGCATCAGGTCTTAACGCCTCGGCTCAAGGTGTGCGCGCCTCAGCCTCCAAGAAGTCCAAGGTTTCGGAGAGGGGCTGTGCACTGTGGCCCAAGGAGTGTACACCGTGGCCTGGCCCTGTGCGCTGTGGCTTAGCCACTCCAGGCTGCGGCCTCTAGCATGACAGAAGATTTCAGCCCCTTTCAGGCTGCGACTTTCCCTGTTCTAGGTTGCGGCTTGAAGGCACACTAATGCTGATTTTTCCAGCCTTTTGAAAGGTGCGTGGATGCATGATCAATTTGCACAGGATTATTTAGACTTGATCAAGGGCTATGGTTGATTGGTCCTTAAGATCTAAGGGTGGAGATTGACCTTTAAGATTGGTCAAGAAGTTGGTGCATGATGAGAGTCATAAAATGCATCTTACATGTACTTATTTGTTAGCATTTTAGGGTTGATCGAGGTTTGAATTACACTTTTACACCTTAATAACTCTAAAGTGATATTCTTGGATCATTGACTGATTTCGGTGCATTTTCAGGTACTTTGAGTTCAAAAGAGATGGAAAGCTATCATAGCTTAAAGCACAATGCTTCGATACACATTCGAGTGAGGGCATGGTTGTGGAAGGACTAAATGAAGAGAAATCAAGTCTTAAGTATGTGTGTTACGGCCTGAAGAAGTCCAAGCCTAGGCCTCCAGAACCAAAGCACAAAAGAACAAGGAAACCAACCAGTGTGTGCCACGGCCTGGACTAGGCAGGGCTGCGGCGCCCAGAAGCATACCCAACCAAGAGCAGATAGAGTCACGACGTGAGTGCGAAGTTTTGTTCTCCGAGTTATAACGTAATTAGGACTTTAATGATTATTTAAACCCTAAAACACACTTGGACCTTTTGTATTATAAATAGATCACTTAGGGTTTGAGAAGAAGAATATCATTAAGGCTAGAAAACTCAAGAAGGTTGCCACACTCTCCTCCATTAAAGTGTTCAAACATGAACCCTATGGCCAACTAATCTCCAAGAAAGGCAAAGGGATGAATCCCTAGGTGTAATTGTTCTTACTTTCCTTTATTGATTCAGTTGTAGTTGGAATTTATTGTCAAAACATTGTGATGATTTAATTTAATTAAAAGATTTTCTCTTAATCCTGTGATTATATCTTTCTCCTCGATATAAGTCTAGTAATGCCCTTCTTATGTCAAGATTGTTTGGATGTGATTGAATCTGGTAGATTTATCTTTTAGATTTTTCCATTACTGCAAAATTTTCATTAAGATATATTGTCGTTTCTTGATAAATCTATAAGATAGGTCATATGTGCTTAAATCAAAAGTAAAGAGTAATTCATATCAATTACATTAGGGTTTACATATGCTTTAATTGAATATTTTTTGGTTGCCTGTTTGGGATGTGAAACTTGCAATCGAGATAAAAACAACTGAATCAAGATTGGAATAAGGCAACGAACCTAGGGTAGATTCCCGGAACCTTGTTGTTCCTTTATTATATTCTTCAATCTATTTGCACAATTTTCTCACAATTACTTCATTATCAAAAATCATATTTTCTTACTTGATTGTTATCGTTCGTGTTAAGGTTTTCACTTTTCCTTTGTAGATCACTTTTCCTCGTGGATCGACACCTCAACTATACACAATAACCGCGTATTAGTTTGAGCGTAATCAATGCACTATATAAAGGGTTACCTAGCTTCAATCTTAATATAATACATACAAGTGAGACAAAAGATCATCATACAAGAGAATTCAAGTGCAAGTGTGAGAGTGCAAAGACATAAAATACAGGAGAGGCACTAGAATAGATCTTAAAAGAGAGGCTGGTTGTAAAGAGAGAGTACCATAGATTGGGTAGAGGGCTTTGTAATAGTTCTTATCACTTTCTTTCTTCTCTTCTTTGGTTCTTTAAGAACAAGAGATTTCTTGGAGAGGGGTTGCTGTAACTTGTAAGAACCATTGATTTAGTTCAGAGAGTTTGGATGAACTCACAGGAACGTAGGCTATTGCCGAACCTCGATGACAATTGTTGTGTTCTTTCTTTCTTTGCTTTCTGTTTCTATTTCTGATTCATTACAAGTCATTCTAGACTTGGGTGTTTGGAAGATCACCACTTAGGCATCTTGAGGTGGTTTCCCAACATATACCTTGAATTCTTCTGTGCTATAGCGTTGATTACACTGCCTCTAGTTTTCCAAAGATACATTCTCAAGAGGGTTTGCAAATCGTTGTTCATCCGTTGCATACCTTTTATATTAGGAATGCAAGCCACATTTACGCAATCTAAAAAGTTGTTTCATAATGTCATCAACAATATCTTTAATCCGAGCTTTATCTTTCTTCATATTGGTATTGACTTTATCGGTCTTTAAATCAAACTGATCTTGTAAAGAATAACATAAAACTAAATTAGAGTCGAGTAATCAACTTAAAACAAAATGTATTTCAAAAAATACTTTTCACACATCAATTTGGTTTCAGATTCAATCACCGACTAATAATGTAACCCCTTTCCAATTTTTTGATTGTGACGGTACCGTTGACCTAACAACATAACCACAAGTGTTGACAAAATCTCAAGTACTTTTCCAAATTGCTAAGATCATATCATCTAATATCTTGATTTTCAGTTTAAAATCACTATTGTTAGTTATCTTATCAATCTCTTTGCATTTAAATTTTCCTCGCCCATTTCTTTTAGTGTTAGAACAAGAGGCTACACAAAAACAATAGCAAAACAAAATCAACAAATGATAGTAGATCAACAAAAACAATAGCTCTACATAGGGCTGCATAGATGCCAAACAATATCTCTCTATCGGTGAATAAACTTTTCTTAATATTGATTAAAGTATTGCTTAACAAAGTAAGAAGCTGCCTTATCTCTCATCTCTTTGTGAGTGAGTTTGTGTGTCTGCAAGCAAGTTCATGAACCAGTGGCTAAACAGAAAACTTGGACTTACCATTGTAGTGTAATATATGAAAACATTTAGTAAAAGCTGTTGGCAGTGATGTGTTGTAATATATAAAAAAGTAAATTTCAGCTAAAATGTGAAACGAATTTGGCTCAGGCTACAAGTAAGGAGAATGTGACCGATGCAAATTGATACAGTTTATTGTAAATAAAATTTCATAGTAAATGTATGATCTACACTTTCATTATTTTGGGTTATATTTCTTTCAAGCATCTACGATGTTCATAGTAAATGCATGATATATAGTTGCATTATCACATAATTAATCACCTATACTACTTGAAATGCTACGAGAGTTATTTACTCATTGTTCAGACTGCTGCACAGCTTGATATCTAGGGTTGGGAGATTGAAAACCTGGTGGACATTGTAATGCAATATACAAAAACTTGTTGGCTTAAGTATTGGCAGTTATATGGTGTAATATATCAAAAAGTAAATTTAAGCTACAAATGTAGTTCAAAATATAACTGGTGATAAAATACAGATGAAATCATGAATCTATTGAAATATTTTCTATAGATATATAAAAGAGAAAGGGCAAAAAGGGTACCCATATGAATATGTTGCACATAAACATAGACAAGTGAAAGTAAAAGTAAAACTGAATGCTAGAGAGAGAAAAAAAAATGAGAAAGCAAATCAGGCCCAGGCTACAAAAAGCAGAATGCGACTGATGCCAGTTGATACAGATCATTGTAAATAAAATTTCATAGTAAATGCTTGATCTATACTTGCATTATTTTGAACTATCTTTCTTTGAATCATACAATTTTTCATAGTAAATGTGTGATCTATAGTTGCATGATAACGTAATTAATTTCCCATACTGCTTGGAATGCTATGAGAATCATTTGCTCATTGTTCAAACATAACTAGATCTCTAGGGCTGGGAATCTGAAAATGTGGTGGACAGGTTTGCTGCTCCCCTAAACTGTCCCCTTGACGAGGACATGAAGACACCTCTTTCATTCCTCGACCTTCTACCATAATGTTCCTTCCTTTACCATTACCTCGACTTGCCATACCCTACATTATAGAAAACGTGAAACAAAAATTTTCAAATTCAAAAGCATAAATCAAGAAATATGAAGCATAATTACAATAAATTAACTTATAATCAAAATAATAATAAAAAAAACATAAGAACATACTTTTCTCATATCTTAATCCATTATACAATCTGATAAGATCACACAGAAGGTATATACATATTAGAAATAATTCCTATGTAGTAATAAACCTAGTGTGCCCAAAAAAATAGTTACAACATTCATGGCAGCAACATTGCAATATTATGAGTCAACTTTTCAATCATCATTACAAAAGCAATTTTCCAGTAGCATATTGTTCCTTATGTCTCATCCTCACTATCATCTTCATCATCAGATAAATATAAGTCATAATCATCCTCTTCACTCAATTCTTTTACCACTTCGATCTCATTGTCATCGATGAAATCATAATTTGTTTCATCCCCATTTGGAAACGCTTCAATATCATCATCTATTTTTTCTAAAGGGACATCAGTCTTATTAAAGGGATCTATTTCATCAACATCATCAAAAGAACCTTGAAAACAACCACTATTGTCTTGCCTCTTTTGTTGATATGCATTTCCATAATCAGGTTCAACATCCTTATCAATTGTTGGCATGTTGTAAACATTTTGAGGATTTGTCTTCACTACAATTAGCTAATCTGCATTTTGGATCTTCCACATAAAAAACTTGCTCCAGTTATGATTCCAACACAAATGGTTCATTAGTTAAAAATGAGGGATTACTATTTAAACTTATGTGACCGTACTCATCAATCTTATACCTTCTCCCTTCATGTTAAACGTCAAACCAACTACATTTGAAAACAATAACTCGTTTGCCTCCCCCATATTGCAACTCATAAATATCTCTCAAAACACCATAATATTCCTTGTCAGAAGAGTCGTCTCCTCACACCATTACTATTTTGAGATTTTCTCATATACGACGGGTCGAAAGTGTGGAACCTAAAACCATTAACAATATAGCCACTATAATACCTTGCCATTTGAAAGGGATATTGAACTAAATTATATAATCTATCAATGACAGATCCTTCTAAATGTCTCTGTGTCACCTATTAAAGTTGAAAAAGCCAGAAAAAATATATCTTGATTAGGTACAAGGTTGTATGAAATGATGATTGATCGAATTGTGGATATTAGGAGTACACATACACAATTATATAACCATCAAGGGAATTATGCTTTGTGTCTCTCCTGGATGTTTTGAGGGTTTTCTTTTTCTAATTCATCATTGTGTTCACCATGAAAACAATGCATTAATGGGAAATGAATATCAAAGATTCTAACTATGTTAAAAACAAAGAGAAGATAATAAAATCAAGAAATGATCAAAATAGAACGTACTTAATAAACAGTAAAACTTCTTCATAGTTATTAAGAACATATGTGTGGACTTGTTTAAACTTTTCTTTAGTAAGATGATGTTGGATAAGCTTCCTTAAAGCACGACCAAGAGGTTAAAATATTTCTAAACCAATACTTGAGGTAAGATCACTATCATCTAATCATTTCATGCTACTCGATTAAATTTAGTCTCAATTCTTTCCATTTAGATTGAACAAAATGTAAGACATTCATCCGCCAAATAACCCATGGCAATTGAACCTTCTGGCCTTACTTTGTTGTGTACCTATTAATAAATTTATGATACGTCAATTTAAGTAACTCAGATCAATAATTGCTAAAAAAAATGATGACAGATATGATACACAAGATGTACCTCTCAATCGGATACATCCATCGATATTGGACCGATCCAGCAAGCTTTACTTCCCTCACCAAGTAAACCATCAAGTGCACTATAACATCAAAAAATGATGGGGGAAATATCATTTCAAGCTTACACAAATTTTTTGGAATTTGAGTCTCAAGTAGATTTAAATCATCTATCTTCAAGCTTTTGGAGTGTAATTCTCGAAAGACAACACTCAATTCAATTAGTGGCTCATATACATTTTTAGGCAAGATGTCACGAATTGGAAGTGGAAGAAGTTGTTCAAGAAAGATTTTAAAACCATGGCTCTTCATGCCATAGAGCTTCTGCTCATTTTTATTCACACACCAAGATATTATTGATAAATACCTATCACCAGGCTTCAAATTCTTCAACAACTTGCACAATGAAGATTTTTTATTCGATGAAAAAGTGTAGCATGCTACCGGCACTTACTCTATACTGTTACAAGAAAAAAAATGAAGCTCAAGTCTTATACCCATGGCAACCAAATATCTTCGACTCTTCTTATTGTCTTTTGTCTTTCCTTTTATGCTCAACACTGTCCCATGGTTTAGGCAAAAAATGAAGATAATCCATGTAAAAAACCTTTCTTCCATGATTACACTTGGAGAAAAAATTAAAAAAAGTGATCACCCTAATGGTTTAGGCACATAAGGTGAAGTATTTTAACAATATGAGACAATTTTGAGTATTTTGTGCAATCGGGATAGAGTGGTTCTTGAGAATCTCACAAGAGTTGAAAAAAATGGCTTCCTCATTAGGTTCTTGTGGGGTGCTTGCCTCATTATTATTACTGTTGGGAAACCACCCTCAATGATGCCCAGGTGATGGTCTTCCAAACACCCAAGTCTAGAATGACTTGTAAAGAAAAGAAACAACAAACGAAGCAAGAAAGAACACAATCAATTGTTATCGAGGTTCAACAATGTGCCTACGTCCCCATGAATTCCTCTGCACTCTCTGAACTAAATCAATGAGTTTTTACAAGTTACAACAACCCCCTTCAAGAATCCACAAGTTCTTGAAGAATGAAAGAAGAGAAAAAAAAGTGATAAGTTCTTGAGTTCCCTGGAACTTTCCCCCTTGAAAATTCCACTTACAAGTCCCTTAAATCCCCTCTCTATACTACTCTCTCTTTCTAAACCTCCAGCCTCTCTACAATGAGTCCCTCTTGTGTTTCTTATCTTTGCACTCTCACACAATTCTATTATTCACATGTTTTGTCACACACATTCACATGTCATTCACTTATTGAGATTTGAAGCTAGGTGACCCTTTATATAGTGCACCACTTTTTGAACCTATCTTGAGGTTTAATATCCACCCTTAGATCTTGAAGACTAATCATCCATAGCCCTCCATCAATCCTAAGTGATGTTGTGTGTTTTGAACATGCCTCACGCACCTAATAAGAGGCTGAACCAAATGGACCATGTGTACCTTCAAGCAGTGGCCTAGAACAGGGCAAGCCGCGGCTCAAGGCAGGGCTAAAATATCTCCTCTTGCCACCTATCTAGGCACCGTGGCTTGGGGGAGGCTAAGCCGTAATGCACACCTCCTCTAGGTTGCCTTCACGCTAGGCACCGTGGCCTGGAAAGAGCTGGGCCACGGCCTGACCTAGTTTGCACACATTCTTTAACATGCTGATCTTTTTCTCCCGTTTAAACCTTAGACAAACTCCAACAATCTCTACCTTTGTCTAAGTGATTAAACCCGAACCCATTGTGCAGAGAACTTAGGATCCACACTCATCTTTGAGTCATTATATCAATGGACTCGAATCCTAAGTAGTCCAAGGCAATGATTGAACTTACTTAGAGGTAGAACCTTGATGCCTAAACCTGCAGGACTTTCTTCCGTGGCCATCTTGTCCACATGAATGCATCCTTTCGTAACATTTTCCCGAATGAAATGATACCAAACATCCATGTCCTTTGTCCTTTCATGGAACACTGGATTCTTCCATAAGTATCATGCACTTTGGCTATCCGAAGACACCACCACTTGCTCTTTTAGGACCATCCACTCGTCCAATAACCCTTTGCACCACATAGCCTCATTTATGGCTTCCGAAGCCGCTATGTACTTTGCCCCAGTTGTTAAGAGTGCTACGACTGGCTGCAATTGAGCCTTCACATACCTCAACAACCACTTCATCCCAAGCCAAAGCTCCTTTCCGGGATTACTCACAAATCTGTTAAGAACACCGATTGCCCGAGAAACCTTCAACTTGTTTCTCTCCTTTTTCTAGATTATTCTCATCCCAAGGATCTTTTGTGCAAGGCCAAGATCCTTCCTCTTGAACTCCTCACTGAGTTGAGATGTAAACCTTTCCATCCTCTCCCTGCTGTTCCCAACTGACAGCATATCAATGACATAGATAAGGATACTCACCACTTCATCCACCTTGTATCCAGGCGAGAAGGTTTCTGTGAAATCTATGCCTCCTCTTTACGTGAACCCCTTCGCCACTAGCCTAGCCTTGTTTCGGACTTCATCCCTTGGAGGGGTCTTTTCTTTGATCTTGTAAGTGCACTTACAATCCACAACTCTCTGTTTTCTTCGAATGTGCACCAATTCCCAAGAGCTGTTCTTCCTCAAAGAATGTGTTTCTTCCTCCATAGCTAGCTTCCATCTTGACGAATCCTTACATACCATGGCATCCATGTAAGTCTTCGGTTCACTTATTCCTCCTTCTATCCAAGGAGCTACTATAATAGCATCCGCAAAACCATATCTTAAAGGTGGTCTAACCAGCCTTCTTCCTCGGTCCCTTGTGAACTGATAGTCATTCTGACTTGCTACATCATTCCCTTCTAGTTCAGCCTCCCATGGGTGTCCTGAGCTTGGCATTCATCAATGGGCTCTACCTAGTCAGAACCCTCTTGCCATCCTTGCTCTACCTAAATTGAATTTTCCTTGATGCAATGCTCCACAAATACCGAATTGGTTTGCTCATTATCCCCTGCAGGGTTAGTTTTCTCCAAATAGGGAAATAACATCCCTACTTATTATGAGTTTCAATCCTTCTTGCTCTAAGGACCACAACCTATACCCCTTAGCCCCTTCCCCATATCATAGAAACACACATTTTCTAGATCCTGGGCTAAGTCTATCATTCTTTTGATGTGCATATACAGCACACCCAAAAGTTTTAAGGTTGTCCAACTCAAGGGGTTTTCTACTCCACATCTCTATGGGAGTCTTAAGGTCCACAACCCTAGAGGGTGATCTATTAACCAAATACGCAGCAGTAGGCATCGCTTCTCCCCAAAAACATTTAGGCTATTCGGATCCTATTAACATGCACTTAACCTTTTCCATAAGGGTCTTGTTTATCCTCTTAGCAACTCCATTTTGCTGAGGGGTTATCACAACTGTTCTATGTCTTAGAATCCCATTTAACATACATAATTGATCAAGTTCCTTGTTAAAAACTTATAAGCCATTATCAGTTCTTAACACCTTAACTATCCTGCCCGTTTGAGTCTCCTCCAGCTTTTTCCACACCACTAACTTATTCAAAGCATTTGATTTAATTTTAACCAAATAAACCCAAACCTTTCTTGAATAATCATCAATTAAAGATAGAAACTAAAGATTACCTCCCTGTGTTGGTGTTCTTGTTGGTCCCCAAAGATCCACATGGATGTAGTCAAGAATGCCCTTAGACTTGTCCACTCTGGTGTTGAAACTGACCCGATGTTGCTTCTCAAGAACGCACCTCTTGCAGAAATCGAGTCTTTCTACGTTGTCACCATAAAGTAATCAATTCTTGCTGAGAACTTGCAATCCCTCTTCGTTTATATGTCCTAAGCAATTATATCAAAGAGCTGCCTTATCCATCTTAGCCATCAAGCTTGCTGTTTGATCTTGATGTCTGTGTCTCCGATCATCTCATAGAGACCATCCTTCATTGCTGCTTTGATCACTATCAAAGATCCCTTGGTTACCTTAATCTTTCCTCCGTCTGCTTTGTATGTGTACCCCATGGAATCCAGCTGCCCCAATGAGATCAAACTTCTTCTCAACTTCGGAAGATACCTCACATTCCTCAGCAGCCTTGTCATTCCATCAAACATGCTCAACTGGATGTCTCTTATCCCCCTCACTTAGCAAGAAATATCATTCCCCAAGAAAACCATTTCATCATTGGTTTCCTTGAAATTCTTGAACCAATCTTGGTGAGGGCACATATGATGAGTGCACCCGGTATCTAAGATCCATTTCCCGTTGTCTTCTTGCCCCATGCTCACACTTGAGCACACAACAAGAACATCATTATCTTGTTGTACTTCCTTGGCAACCGAAGCCTCTCCATTCTTGGTATGGCTTCCTCCCCCATCCCTTGTCACCTTCTTGCAATATTTCTTGAAATGACCCTCCTTATAGCAGTAGTAGCATCTTTTCCCTTCAAATCTTGGTTTGGAGTGCGCTCTCCCATAGCTTTCTCCTCTACCTCTATCCTGGTAGTAGCCATGTATATTGTTGTGCACTATCCCATGGCTTTCTCCTCTACCCCTGTCCAGGTAGTAGCCATATATGTATGGTCTCCCATGGCTTTCTCCTCTACCTCTATCCTGGTAGTAGCCATATATGTTACTGCCATACCGAATTGCTGGTCTTCCTCTAATAAACAATCTTTCTCCACTTGATGCACTTCTCATCTTGGTATCAAGATTTTTTTGCAACTCTTTATTAGGTTTCAATTTAAAAGCAAATATTCGTTTATGAAGATACCTCTTATTAGGGAGAGTCTTGGTAAGAAACAACTCATCTAGTTTCTTCCAAATAACAGCTAGATCTTCTGAGTTTCTGCACTGTCTTGTGACATTATCCAACATGTGCAGAAAGATGGTGCTATATGACATCTTCTTCATCTCATTCCGCTGGTCCTCCGTGATACTTACTGGAAAAGTGTCATCTTCTCCAATTGCCAAGTCCAACTTTTGTTGCATAAGAACCGCCTTGATCTTCCGCTTCCAAAGGGAAAAGTTTCCCTTTCCATCAAACTTCTCAACAATGAAATTTGAAGCTATCTTGCGAAGAAGATCCTAGATTTATGCAGCACCCACAATTGCTCTCCAACTAGCACCCATAATTGCTCTCCAACTTCTTCTAAATCTCAAGAACTCGATCAAAGATAGATCTCAATATCGTTCTTAAATCACCCTCAAGAACACGATCGGATCTTGATCTTTACTCCATTCTTGAATCACCTCAAGAACACGATCAAATATTGATCTCTATTCCATTCTTGAATCACCCTCAAGAACACGATCAGATATAGATCTTTACTCCATTCTTGAATCACCCAAGAAGTTAACCTTTGATTCTTGGAGTCTTGCTTTGATAACCTCATGTTCTTGCTCCGATACCCAGCTGTACAAGCTCTGATACCACTATTGGGAAACCACCCTCAATGATGCACAAGTGATGGTCTTCCTAACACCCAAGTCTAGAATGACTTGTAAAGAAAAGAAACAGCAAACGAAGAAAGAAAGAACAGAAGCAATTGTTATCGAGGTTCGACAATGTGCCTATGTCCCCGTGAGTTCCTCTGAACTCTCTACACTAAATCAATGAGTTCTTATAAGTTATAGCAACCCCCTTCAAAATCCATAAGTTCTTGAAGAATGAAAGAAGGGAAAAGAAAGTGATAAGGTCTTGAGTTCCCTGGAACTTTCCCCCTTGGAAATTCCACTTACAACTCCCTTGAATCCCCTCTCTATACTAATCTCTCTTTCTAAACCTCTAGCCTCTCTACGATGAGTCCCTCTTATGTTTTGTGTCTTTGCACTCTCACACAATTCTCTCATTCACATGTTCTGTCACATACATTCACATGTCATTTAATTTTTGAGATTTGAAGCTAGGTGACCCTTTATATAGTGCACCACTTCTTGAACCTATCTTGAGGGTCAATATCCACCCTTAGATCTTGAAGACTAATCATCCATAGCCCTCCATCAATCCTAAGTGATGCTGTGCATTTTGAACATGCCTCACGCACCTAACAAGAGGCTGAACCAAATGGACCATGTGTACCTTCAAGCTGCGGCCCAGAACAGGGCAAGTCGCTGCTCAAGTCATGGCTGAAACATCTCCTCTTATTACCTTTCTAGGCACTGCGGCCTGGGGGAGGCTGAGTCGCAACGCACACCTCCTCCAGGCTGCTTCCATGCTGGGCACCGCGGCCTAGAAAGAGCTGGGCTGCGACCTGACCTGGTGTGCACACATTCTTTAACATGCTGATCTTCTTCTCCCTTTTAAACCTTAGACAAACTCCAACAATTACCTTCATTATTATCCCCATCCGACTCAAAACCCATACCCCTAGATTCATAAACATCTTGTACCATATTGAACATGTTATCATAAATAACAGCATCTTCATTGACATGATTCATGACTTGATTTCAACTATTATCATCAACCAATGATTCACCATGAAGATGCCGTGTTTTGTAAAACTTATTAATGCTATTTCTAAATAAGTCATACCTTGCTTCGGTTTTTTTTCTTAAATACTACATTTCCACACTTGTTACAAGGGCATCTAATACTATCTCACACACCCAAAACGCCGAAAGAAAACTATCAACACCTTGAATATATTCTAGATACGCTCGATTTGATGTCTTCATCCGTTGATTGTTCAACGATATTTTCTACATTTAACACAATAAAACAATTGTTTCATATAATAAGATCACTAAAAACTTGATAAAGGAGAGTTTCTTTTAAATTTCACATGGCCAGACGCTAAAAACGACCTAGACCCATGCAAATGGAAACCTAAGAAGGCCTAGAACTCACAAACGGAGGCTTTAGCACTCTTAAGACACATAAACACACCCTTGTACTGTGCAAATAAAGGCCAAGGCAAGCCCATGATGGCATGGAATTAACCAAGTAGCTCACCTAAAGCGACACTAAAAAGATGAGGATTTCATAACCATCTTTTTATTAAGCTAAAAATAGTAAAGGGTGTAACTACTTTTTAATTAAAAAATTCCTTAAGGCCCCAAAATAGGATGAACAAGAGTGCTAAGATGGCTTCAGACCCCACAAAAAGGAGCTAAAATTAAGATAATCACAAAGAATTAAAGATGGGAGCAAGGCCCTAAAGCACGTTATATTCAAGATACCTTTAAATTATTGAATTAAAAGAAAGAGAAAAAAAACTTGGACACTATAGCTCCTACCCCCACTCTCGCTCAAGAAAAGAAAAGAAAAATAGGATAAAAAAAAGAAACCATACATTCAAGTTTAGACAAACATTTTCAAGAAAAAATATCCAAGTAAACAAAAAGCACGACACATACTAGCATGATGATCAGACAAATATAGACAAATGGCATGGCTAATAAGCAAATAGGCGATGGAGTGAACAATTAATATAGTCGGTAATCAACTTGGTAGACAAATAATAAGTAATGCACCAAGCAATCAATATAATGGGTAAAATATGTAGTAGACTAACAATGCAATAAAAAAATTGCTTAGCAAAGAAAATGTTATCTCAAATTCCTAGCATTAAATCCTGTGGCTGAAAATGACATGACAAAATAACTTTGGCAAAGCTAATGTTATTAATGTCAGATTTACAATGAACAAGGAAATGGAAATGAAAAAATAAAGCTCTTAAAAGAAACCAAATAGAAACTCAACATGCTTTTTGAAGCTAATATGCTAGTTAAAGATCTTAGGGAAAACATGATGTTCACTGTTCTCACAAAGGCATAAGCCTCTCCAATTTCCAAGTGTTAAAAGAGAGCTTAAATTCAAGAATTTTAGTTTGAACTTATATAAGAAGAAGTTTATAGGAGAGCCCAACAAAATCAGGAGTTGGCATGTATCAACAAAGTGTTCTTTTAATAGAATTAAGAGAAAAGAAAAGACTGCAAACTGTAGTTACAAGGGTTTCCAGTTTGATTTTAATCAATAGAAACATGGAAGGGATCAAAAAATACTAGTAAACAATTAAAAGAAAAGAAAAATCAAGTAGATACCTATAATAGAGTATATTTCAACTCCAAGCCAAAGATAGTAGAAAACAAAATGTAGAGCTCTCACCCAGTAAAAGAAAAATAGTAAAATTTGAAAGATAAGATGAACTCTCTTAATAAAAGGGATATTGTTAAATATGCAGATAGAGGACGATGAAATAGGAAGTCATACACACAAAAAGTAGTAAAAAAAACAAAGAACTATACTTTGATGGAAAAAATGGCCATATAGTATAAGGTCTCATCTTCCATTTTCATTGGTGAAGAGGTGCCAGCAACATATAATTAGGAGTAATTTGAATTCTAAGAGGCAGTACACACAAAGAACATTTGACATATGCAACTTTACAAAGTACTATTATTTAAGCATCTAAACACATGGATGAAAATATTCACACATTGAATCATGCTAAAAACAAACATTCAAACGTCCACAACTCAGAACACCAGGGACAGAATCATTGAGTGGATAAGATTTCCTAGGTCAGGCCATGAGAAATAAATAGAGTAGAGAGTAAACATAGCATAGAGCCCAAATTTAAACACAAAAGCTTGTAGCACAAAAACATGGATTTAACACAAATATGAGGATCATGAAAAGAGAAAATGAAAGAGTATTAGCACTCGAAAAAATGCGTAAGCCTTGAAATCCAAAACACAGAAAACAAATTCATGAGGATTAGCACTCGAAAAAATGCATAACCCTTGAAATCACGTTTTTCAAAATAAAATGCACAACCTGGGCACAAAGTATAAAGGGGGATAAAGTATTGGTCAGTAATAGAGCACACCATACCTCAATAACCTATAGACATACAACGTAGATTCATGTACGGATTCTCATAGTGAATCAACTAGAGATAAATATTCACAAACTTATAAGCACAACAGTTCCAAATTAACGTATCCACTGTTTCTCAAATTCGAACACAATATTTACAGACCAAATCATGTTTAGGAACAGATATACAAACACATATTTATTCATTCACAGAGAGGGAAGTAAACATAAGATGAGAGAATCATACTTGTAATGCAAAAAAGGGTCTCTAGAGATCTTCCCGAATTAAAACTGTAGACCCAAAGCTAAACTCAAAATTAGTTTTTGAAGCTAAGAATCCCCAAAATCCCAACTCTCTGATTTTTTTTTACAATTATAAATTACAAGAGAGGGGCACAAGGCAGACACTACATTTACTTTTTTAGATGAAATATTTAGGGATTCGAAGGAAATATTATGCAAAAATGATGGTGGTGGGTCAAATAACCAAAGAAAGCCATAGAGGGACACATGGTAGATACTAGGCCAAGGAAAAGCAATGTACCTAAGGCTTCTTTGGAATGAAGAACAAAAAAAACACGCACCCCACAATTTGTAGTGTCACCGACAAAGCAAACCTGTACGTTGTACAAAAACTTAAATCATACCAAAAAAATTGAAAGAAATAAAAAAGAAAATCGAAAATGAAATGAAAAAGAGATAATATGGGTCTTACAGGGAGTGGAAAGAGGGAGAGAGAGTTTCATAGAAAGAAAGGATGAGTGTTTAAGAGACGAAGTATTCTAGACCCATCGCGTGCATGGGTAATATTAGAAAAATCTTGTAGAGGGTAATTCCGAGAACTGTTGTAAGAGAGAAGTGGGTGATCTCAGAGGGGGAGAACTAGTAATCTCAGAGAATACCAGTAAAAGAGAGAGAGAGAGAGAGAGACCTATAAGTTATAAATGACTTTGTTTTGTTCTTTGGCCTTCAAAAGCGACATAGTTTTGTTTTGGCGCAGAAAACTATCGCGCACGGTACTTTTTAGACAAAAATTTATTTCGACTCTGCAACAACAAATTGTCATTGGGAACCAATAACTTTGTAATAAAAAAACGTAGTCAAATGTTATTCATCTATTGCAACGGTGACACGTAGTTGCAGTATGATTTTCAGACGTCGCAACGGCATTTTGTCATTGCTAACTGAAAATTTATAATAAAAAGATAAAAATTTGACATATTAATTTTTTTTATTGGCAACGAAATTTCACAACAATTTTCTGAAGTAGCTGCGAAATGCTTGATATTTTGCAATGAAAAGAGTTGTCGTTGCTAAAAATCAATTTTCTTGTAATGATATTTTCAAACTATATATAGGTATATAATATCCTACACTGTTAATTAATAGAAATATATACATTTCTTATATTTTCATTAAAATTCCATAATTTTCTCCTATTTACCCATCATATCAATTATAATTAGCATGAAAATGATTTGGACCACCATTATTAAGGTTTGAGAAGTTTTGATTTTATATATGGCACGAGCCATCAAATTTGACGATCTAAGAATATTCCATTTCATTAACCTCCAAGCCGTCGTCAGAAATTAAAGTGGAGTGCCAAGGGTTACGTATGGATGATTGCTAAAATCTTATCATTTGTCATGTAATGGAACAAAGTTACATCTATAAGAACATGAACAATGATATTAATGTATCTCACAGCACAGTTACAGCTATAGTAGCCCCTAACGCATCTACTACTTTAAAATTATGGGTTCCGAAATTGAAGCGTCGCCTAAACTTCCTGTTCTAGATTTCTCCACTGAAAGTTTGAAGCCTGGAACAAGCTATTGGTTATCAGCAATCAAAAATGTTAGACAAGCACTTGAAGAGTACGGTTGCTTTATGGTAGAGTATGATAGAGTTTCAATAGCCCTTCACAATGAAGTGTTTGGTGTGTTAGAAGAGTTGTTTGATCTACCAACTGAAACTAAAATGAAAAACGGATATGAAAAGCCCTTAAATGGGTATGTTGGACAAATTCCTAAACTTCCACTCCATGAAAGCATGGGCATTGACAATGCAACAACTCTAGAGGGAACTCAAAATTTCACAAATATAATGTGGCCAAGTGGCAATGAACACTTCTGGTATGTGCTATTCAAATTTATATTTTTCATATCAATCAATTAAATGACTTGTTTACGCTTAATTATTCAAGTAAATTTTACTTTTCGTTTTATAATACCTCATTTCAATTTCGTCTTTATAACCCTTTCAATTGTATTAATTGGGTTCCAAATGTCATGTTAACAGATTAGACCCAATTGATACAATAGAAAAGATATGGGGTATAAAGGTTCACGATGAAAAGTAAAATGATTATCGTGTTTAGGAGTTTGGAGGGGAAAAGTTAGGATGTGAAGGTAAATTTATTACCCATCACTTATTTGGATGTTAAAATAAAGAAGAAAATGGAAGGATAAAGTATTTTCCCCTGGTTTGATTAGAGAGAGGAGGAAGAGAATGATTACATTAATAAGTTTCAATCCCCTTCCTCTAATATCCTCCAAATAAGAATATATGAAAAATTGAGGGTTGGAGGGGAACAAAGATTATTAAATCCTCTTCAATCCCCTTCTCCTCCCTATTTATTTATTTTTTTTAAAAAAAACACCCAATCCTCTCTCCTCCAATCTGTTCCTCCCACACACGCTAATTATTCAGTTTTTTGTTTTGGTTAGTAAATGTGTAAACAAGTACGCAAAGCTAGCAGGAGAATTAGATCAAATGGTGACCAGAATGATATTTGAAAGTTATGGTGTGGAGAAGTACTATGATTCTTACATTGGGTCAACCACTTACCTTCTCCGGCTCTTGAAAAACCGAGCACCCAAAGGGAAGGAACCTAATCTAGGCTTTGTTACCCATACTGACAAGAGCTTCACAACTATACTTCACCAGAATCAAGTCAATGGTTTGGAGATGGAAACAAGAGATGGAAACCGGATTAAGGTCGAGCTATCATCACCTTCATCCTTCATTGTCATTGCGGGCGATGCGTCAATGGTGAGCCACTAGCTAGCCATCTTCATTATTACTTTTTTAAAAATTTAGTAGGGAAGAAAAAATGATATAAAAAACGTTGAGGGAAAATTGCATAAGTTATCTTTAAAATATGGGTGTCTAATAAAAAATTAAGAGAAAATTGCATCTGTCATTCTTAAGCTGTGGGTGTACAGTACTTAGATTCTTAAACTATGGGTTTGATATTGGTGGTCCTCCAACTTTCAATCGATTGCATTATAACCTATTTAATCATTATTTATGATTGAAATTGTTTTAAAAGCTTAGCCATACAAAAAATTTGATCATGATCTTTTTTATGTACAAATGTAAAGAAATATATGATACAAATATCATTGTTGCATGACCTCCAAATGGTTCCAAGAGTTATTAGAACTTTGTTTCAATGCATTCAATTACCTCAAAATGAAAAAAAGAAGAAGAAAGAATTAAGTTGATAAAATGATAATATTAATGCAATTGATTGAAAGTTTGAGTATTTCTCATGCCAAAACCTAAATACAATGTATCAAAAGTTCATGGATTTCTCATGCGATTTTTTAGTATTATTTTAGAAAAAAATATTACTGAATATAAAGGGTCCTCATCTAGCTAGCTAGATAAGGTCCTAGCGTCTAAATGGAGTAGTAGATTACAAAAAAATCATGATGCCAGAGCAAAAATTATGTTCATATATAAACTTGAAGTTCGAACACATTAATAGCCAAATTAAAGTGAAATTAATCCATTTCTTTAGGTCATTTAAGTTGATAATCAAACTATTGATAAGAAAGCAACTCTACAAGGAAGGCCCGAGGACCCAAAACAAAAGAAACGAATCATTGGGATTTTGCAATATTATTGATTATTAGTTTTCTAATATCATTTTTAATAATGCAGTTAATTAAGGTTTCTTACATATTTAAGATGTGCATTTATTTTGTTGGTTTAGGCATGGAGCAATGACAGGATACTGTCCCCAAAACACCAAGTTATAATGAGTGGGAAAATAGATAGATACTCTCTTGGACTGTTTTCATTCAACGATGGAACCCTACAAGTACCTGAAGAGCTTGTTGACGAGGAACATCCATTACAGTATAAGCCGTTTGAGCATCTTGGGCTACTGCATTTCTTTCGCACGGATGAAGGCTACAAATCCAAGTGTCCAATAAAAGCTTATTGTGGTGTTTGAACTTTTCATTGATCACAAACCACCTTTAATTTGTTATGTATCAGAAGTGTCTGATAAGAAGGCGTGTTTAATTCATAAAGCCTTTTGATGGTTGTATTGAGGATCAGGGATCAAATCTTGCCTTCACCTGGGATCGAGGGATATGGGAGGTGAAGGACTAACCCTGTTGTGTTGTTGTGTAACCCGGGCTTAAAAAAAAGTGTGCAATAAGTTTATATATGGTTTGTCTGTTCGCTCCTCATAGCTATGTGGGTTTTGCTAGCTATTGATATGATCATGTAATTACGACTTTGTTAATATGTTTCTTGAAAAGCATTTGATTGAAGAGCGGCTGTGTAGCATCTCTTCAAGTGCTTCCTATCAGGTTCCATGATTCAAGGTCGATAAAGTTTGTTCATATTGAATTTAAACCAGAAATGAAATCATAATTAGAAAATATCCTTGCATGGCTGTATTTTCTTTTCCTTGGAAACTGATTATATGAGTGGAGGACCATTTAGGAAGCTAAAAAAATAGGGTTAGGCCAGTTAATTATCTAGAAAATTCTTTTTTGGACCTGACTATGAGATTTTAATATATGGATGAGAGATACTTTCTACTATCAGATGGAGACAAATACTGGAGAAATTTTATCTTTCTCCTAAAAAAATACTCAATATATTAAATATTTTGGGATAAGGGCTTTGTTTATCTAATTCGTAATGACATCCCGGAAGGAAAGGAATTGACTTCACAATTTTACAGACTGGAGCGCTTGGATGGAATTCTCGTATACAACAATTTTAGGATAGTAATTCTTATCTGTGAACAAATTCATGATGGAGAAACTTATGGATCTACAGCTAGAGCAATGGAGAATTCGGTAAGTATGTTTGTGATCCTTTCTATTTCCTTCGCGATTCAGAGTTTATCTTTTACTGTTTTGATTCATGCAATTATATTCTCTACATATATGTACTAGAGAATCAAATTGTTTGAGTTTTCTTGGTAAGGTGTAAACTCTCTAAGCATGCGCTTTTATAGACATATACAGATAAATGTGCTATTAAAAAGGATCCTATAATATTTGGCGAGCATATTGTTGATTGTTTGTTCACATAAATTTTGTGTCTAAAAAGTGCAAATTAAAAATTCAATTTGTATTAATTAAACCAATGACTATAATTTTCAACGTTTCTATTCTATACTCTATTCTATACAAGGAATATTTCTCTAATTCGATCTTCTTTCAATATTCGATTTGCGGGCTAGATTAGTTTGGTTTCGAATGAAGTTTTGTAAAACCCTTTGAAACAATATTTGAGAAGTTTCAGAGACAACATTGTTGCAATCTTTTGTGGGCGTACACTTATATCACAATATTGACGGTTTTCTGTGGGCACAATGTTAATGGGATTTTGTGGGCGAATGCTTTATCACGGTGTTGAGATATTTCCATGGGTGACTGCTTGATCACGGTGTGGATGGATTTTTGTGGGCGAATACTTGGTCACAAACAAATTGTTGAGCAATGAAGAAGTGATCAGGGACTTTGTGCTCTTCGACTTGATGATCGAGTTGGGAGAGAAGAACCAATTTGAGCCAATGAGCAACTTACTTTCGACATTGTAGATTTCTTTGAGTTTGTTGAACTTGCTTTGGATTGCAGTTTTGAATTTGTTCCCCTTGCTTTTGAGACAAATAATATTTGCAGTTCTAATTATACTAAAACCTAGAAAAGAGTTTGTGGGTAAATCATTGTGCGGAAACTGAAAAAGTGGTGCTTCATTGTAAGATTGAGAGAACTTTAGAACATAAATGACCAAGACTTTGATGCCAAAGATCAAGAGGAACACTGGCAGCCACCATTTGTGACGACCTATCCCCGGGTGGGTCATACTCGAGAAGGTATCATTATCTTTCAGTCCCGAACACCTTGACTTTCATGTGATCACATATAATTTACCAAGAATACAATCATTTACTCAAAACGTCATAAGTTCATACAATTACAAATTTATAATTACATTACAGCAAAATACAAGTGAAAGAAAACCTTCCCTTGCTACAACGTTCTTTTACAACAACTAATCCCAATTCCAAATTTTTAACTCCTAACAAGGACTCTCAAGCTGAGGATACCCAACCATAGGCCTTAATTATGACTTCTTTCGACTTTGACCATCAAGTCCCCAAATTACCTGAAAAGTTAGCAACAATAAAAGGATGAGCTAAAAAGCTCAGTGAAACACACCTTACAATAAGCAATCGTATTGGAGGAATTTATCTTTTCAATTATAACTATAACATATTATTTATTATAGCTTCTAAGTGTAAGTAATACCTATCTTGTATGTCCTCCAAATATTTCCTTTAACTTTCCTCCAATTGTTTTTATTTATTTCTTATACCTTTATAGGACCATTTAAACTATAAATCGCAAGTTTTCTTAACTACATACTATATAGTATTTTTAATACAATCACAGATCATAATGCCAAAATAACCATATAAATATATTCATTCAACATCTCTAGATTTCACAACAATCATATCCTTCTCCAGTATCACATCATCACATGCCCCACATGGGTCAATCATATCACATGCCCCTCATAAGCCAATTACCAAGCACGCCCCTCATCGGCCAATCCTCATAATGTACGTGTCCCTGAAATGTAATGTCATGCTATATGATGCAATGCACAAAAAAATCACTGCCCCTTACTAGGCTAATATCATCATAATGGGAATGTCTCCCCGCATACCGGTACGTCCAATCATCATATCACAATGGATCTCCCTTAAGGGGTCCTGCATGTCCAAAAATTGTTCGGTACCCTAACACATATTGTGGGAAGGGACCTAATGGCTTCACCCATCACTCATCTCTCAATAACATACCGTCAAACAAGATTATAATGCAAAATGCAGGAAGTGATATGCATACAAGCAATCATCAATCATTAACATCATATTTCATACAAATTCAACCAAGCATATTCATTACAATTCCACGCATCACAAATCCTTAACACAACGACCTTAATCATTTCAAGACTCATATCTTACACAAATATTTCTTCACCTATATCAATTTTTCAATAACACTAAGTCTTACTATTTTCATACTAAAGCTCATATTTGTTCTTCATAAGATTTTCAGAGTTTATACTTATCAAAGTATATCATATTTTTATTATTTATTACTCAATATATATATATATATACACACACACACACACACATATATATATATTTTAAAATTCGCTTACTAAATGTAAGGCGTACTCACCTCGCTACGTGATCTTACTACTTCCTTGTCTCTCAAGAATTTTCCTATTAGTACCTAAGAATGAATAACACTTAATCTCGCTACTTTAAATCATTTAAAAGAATCCCTAGCAACCTCAAGGTGTTTTTCACACTTTAAATCTCACGAGCACACTTCTCGCAAAACCAAAAATCAAATAAATCGAGGCTTTAAGCTCTTTTTCAAATCATCTATTTTGAATCTCAAAAACATTTTAATTTTTGTAAATACTAACATTTTAAAAGTTGTTTTAATCGTATTTAAAATGTATATAAACATTAAAATTATTTTGGAAAGGTTTCATGTTCAAAAACTAAGGAGAAATGTCAAATTTTGAAAAATCAACATGATCCAGTCGATTGGATACTTGATCCAGTCAACCAGAAAACCTCCAGAAGCATTCTGCCACTTTACCTAGTCGACTGGAGGAAGTCACCAGTCGAATGGTCACCCGATTCCCGCAAAAACCCTTCTGAAAATCTATCTTTTTCCCAAATTTCTTTTAATTTCAAAAGATCCTTTCAATTGTTCAAAGACATAAGTTTTGTAAGGGTTTGAAGTCGAAAACTTTACATTGCCCAAAAGAAAATTTGAACCCAAATCAACCAATTTTGCACAAACATTTTTTGAAACAAACCCATTTTCTTCGAACTTTTTTCTCAAGAACACTTGGATTTCAAAACTCTAAATTCAAAAATCTTAACTTAATAAACATTCAAGAACAATTAAGAAGAAATAAAACAAACCTTAAGCTTGGCAAGAAAAAATATTTCTTCTTCCACTTTTCTTTCCTCTATTCCTTTCCTTTTTTCCCTTCTTTCTTCTTTCCTTCCTTTTTCTCTCTTTTTCTCTCATCTCTTTCTCGGTCCTTCTAGAGAGATCCAGTAAAATTGCTGGTCTCTCTTCCTCTCTCCTCTTATTTATATGTAAACTCTCTTTAAATTGTTAAATCCCCCTTTTTCTTTACTCCTCTTTGAGTTTCACCCCACAACTCTTTAATTCTCCATCTTTACTTAGCTTTCCTTAATATCTCTAATAAAAATTGTAATTCTCTTGAAACTTAAGCTTAATTATTTATAAGTCCCACAATTCTAAATGCAAATTATTATAACTTAAACTTGAATGAATACACCAAAATGCTATGAAGCGTAACTCTGAGTTTTAAATATTACAACCAAAGCATCGGGCTCTACAAAATTTGACTTGGAATTGAGAAAAGCCTTCCCCATTCGAACTTCCTTGACACAAAAAAAAGTCATATAAGAATTCAATACTAATGTTAGTATCACAACATAATTTTTTGATAGATAAAAGGCAATGAAAAGATTAGGAGCATACATAATAGAACATAAAGGAAGAGAAACCATTAAAAGTATCTATAGAGGTTGAACCAACTTGCTCAATAGGCAATAAATGAAGATCCATTTCATATTAAAATTGTTAGATATGGCTTGTAATTTTGGAGTAAAAGTGGGCCTATTATTCTTTTAATTGCCATGTCATCATGTAAGAGTACAATTGTAGTAGCAAAAGCAAGAATTAAAAAAGAGTGATTGTTTTGGTGCTAGTAGGACACATAATAAAAAATTAAATAAAAGAAGGATTCTCTTTGACCTTGCCTATATATATATATATGCCTATTTCTCTTTTTTCATCAAGCTGAAGAGACAGAGTTGTACAACAAATTCATCATTGTAAGTGGTTAAAACTTCTTTTTTTCTAGGCTATTGTATTTTCCCAATTAAATTTGTGGTAGCTTAGATTTGGGCTTAGGAAGTTTTATCTCTCTTAATTTGTACTTAATTTTGATTAAGGTAGAATCTTTCACCATCGCCTGTGGATGTAGTAGTTTTAGCTCTGAACCACGTAAATTTTCTATATCTATTTACTAACAAACTAATATTAGAGCTATTGTTAAAATCGATCTATGTATGATGTCTTCTACCACTTCGTACGAGATACAGAAGTTTGATGGAACCGGTAGTTTTAATCTTTGGCAAGTAAAGATGTAAGCTGTATTAACCCAAAATGGTTTGAAAAATGCATTGTTAGGGAAGGAGAAGATGCTTAGTATGATGACAGATGAACATAAGGTGGATATGGATGAGAAAGCCTTGACTGCAATTCAGTTATGTTTATTAAATGAAGTTTTACGTAAAGTTCTTACAAAGAAAACCGTCACCGGCTTATGAAGTAAGTTAGAATCTCTATACATGATGAAATTCCTCACCAACAAACTGTTCTTAAAGTAGCAATTGTATTTGTTACGTATGATAGAAGGTATGCTAATGAAATCCCATGTTGATAAATTTAATTCTATTATTAGTGATTTGAATTCAATGGAAGTTAAATTAGATGATTAGGATCAGGCCTTGCTATTGTTGTGTTCCCTACCACTATCATTTACACACTTTAGGAAAAAAAATTTGTTTGATAGAAATATAATTTCTTTAGAAGATGTTAAAGCCTCTCTATTTTCGAAAGAATTTCTCGATCGGCATATGTTTGGGAATAATTATGACAAACAAAGTCAATGTGATGCACTAGTAGCTAAAGGGTCTAAAGGTAGATCTAGAGAAAAATGTTTAGGTAATAGTAGCCACAAATTTCGATCTATGTCCATAAATAAGAATGTGACATGTCATTATTGTAAGAAAAAGAAATATTACAAACATAATTGTTGGAATTTGAAAACGAAAATTTAAGAAGAAAACAATCAGAATCAAAGTCAAAATCGAGGTCAAAATCATAATCGGGATAAGGATCAGAAAGAGAAACAACCTGAAGCTAATGTTAGTGAATAAGACTCTAATGACTATGATCATGTTCTTGCTACCAATAGTAATGGGTTCTTGATGTCTGATTGGATTATGGTTGTGCTTGTTCTTACCATATTTTCCGAAATAAGGATTGGTTTTCAAAATATGAGCTTTATGACGAAGTTGTATTGCTGGGTGATGATGCAGCTAAAAAAATAACTGGTATAGAAAGCGTCCAGATCAGAATGCACGATGGTGTAATAAGAACCTTGACAAAAGTTAGACATATTTCTTCCTTCAAGAAGAATTTGAATTCTCTAAGTATTCTTGATGTCAAATGATACAAGTATTCATCTAAAGGTGGAGTTATAAAATTTAGTAGAGGTTATTTGGTTGTCATGAAAGCAAAGATTACGTCACCAAATTTGTATGTTTTGTAGGCTACTACTGTTACTGGTTTAGCGGTTGCTTCCACTATGCCAGATTCTAAAGTTTACAAAATTATGGCATATGAGATTGGGTCACATAAGTGAAAATGGACTAACTTTGTTGAGCAGAAAAGGTTTACTATGTGGACAGAATACAGGTAAAATAGAATTTTGTGAGTATTGTGTTTTTGGCAAATAGAAGAGAGTTAGTTTCAGTACAATAATTCACAAAACCAAGGGTATTGTGGATTATATTCACTCTGATCTTTGGGGACCCTCACATGTTCCATCTAAGGGTGGTGCCAGCTATATGCTTACTTTCATTGATTACTACTCAAGAAAAACTTGTGTGTATATGTTGAAAACCAATGATGAGGTATTCAATTGCTTTAAGCAAACAAGGAAGCAGATTAAAAGGCTGGGGACAAATAATGTTTTGAAATTTTTTTTAAATGAGTTTGATGACTACTGCATATTTGGGCTATTGTTAGACACAAGATAGTCAGAGGTGCACCCCAACAAAATGGGGTTGCTGAATGAATGAACATAACTTTTTTGGAGAGATCTCGATATATGCTCTCAAATGTTGATTTGACTAAAGAGTTTTGGGAACAGGTGATGTTCACTACGTGTTATTTAGTAAATCGATCTCTTGCTACAGCTATAGAGTTCAAAACTCCAAATGAAGTATGGTTTAGTAACCTTCCTGATTATTTTATGGTAAAAATATTTGGATATCGTGCATATGACGGGTAAATTTGGCGTCTTACTGAGGGACATTTCCCTAGGGACATCATCTAAACACAAAGAAAAAATGATGGGTAAATTTGAAGTCACCATTTGACCTTAAATGGGGCCAAAATCACTTATCATTAGTCTGCTAGAAATTCAGGGCAAAAAATTGGCGTACATGAGAATAAATAATTAAAGTTTCCCCTATTACTTAGGTCGAAACTTAGCCTTTATTTTCTTGGAAAAATATTTAATAATTAACAAATATTATATTTACTACACTCTAAACATACATGCATTTTCGATAGCAATTTATATCAAACAATTAGGCACTCAACAGTTAGAACAGTCATACATGAGATAGTAATCATGCATGAAAGTAATTAGATTGCAAAAATATATCAATAAAGAGTGTGTAATAATGTATTTTACCTAGCAGCAGAAGAAAAAATGTCAGTGCAACAAGAAATAATTGCAATTAATAAAACACTAACGAGAAAACGAGAAATTGGAAATTGGAAAACTGAGAGCAAGTGAACCTATCGGGTCTAGATAGGACCCGACTGGTCAAGGGACAGAGCCGACCGGCTTTATTGAGGAGCTGTTCGGCTCCCCTGGTGCTGGTCATGTAGTTTTGGGTTATTGAGCAAAAAATTATTTTTTGTAGGTTCCTGTCATTTTCGAGCAGCATTTAAGCATGAGAAAACCAAATCTAAATGAGATTTGAAGATGCATCAATCCTAATATTTATTTTCTAGATGACATGTGACTTATAAGTAATTATATTAAAATCATTTTTAGAGCTCTTAGTCTTAAAAAACTTAGATTTCAGTTTTTTTTTCCTGTTATGTTTTGGTGTCTATAAGACAGTTTATATTGGACAATTGGTAGCAGACGGTTGAGATGCATTAGATCTAGTCTTACGACAATTAAGGTTTCTTCAAAAGGTAGAAAAAACTAAGTTTTCACATCACTTTTAGGGTTTTGAAACCAAAAATTTGGTTCTTGAAAGTTAAAACTCGGAAGAACAAAAACTAAGGAGGCACATCGGATTAGGTCTCGAACTTGATTGACCGATCATGGGGCCCGGTTGGTTGGCTAGCCCAGTGACCCAACCGCTCGATTGGGTCTTGTCCCATTTTGGTGTTTTAGCCTCCAATTTCGGTCCGTTTTATTTTGGTTTGATTAAGTTAGATTTTAATGGATCTATTCTTGTTCAAAATTAATTTTCTATTATAAATTTATCAAATTTAAATTTTTTGATACCAAAATTTTATCATGGGACTCCACATGTGATTCTTAAAATCTAGAATGGAATTGGATGTCTACACTATAGTAACTAGTTTCCTAATTGTGCAATTCCCTTCAAGTATCATTGACCAAGTTGCATGGTTTCTTAGCGACTAGTTTCTTCATGTCCGACCATGATTTCTATCAACTGGTTTTTGAATTGTGCAATTCCTTTCAAGTTTGATGGGTGAAACCTAAATTAAAGAAATTGGGAGACATTGTTTACACCCTTATTTTCCACTACCAATCAAGCAACGTCATGTGGTCACAAAATCAACCAGCTATGAGTAATGGTTGATGCTGTAGGTGCAAAAGAATTAAATGCAAAGTAGGCAGTTTCAACATGTATTCATGGAGATCATAGGTAGTCAGTAAAATAGTTAATAGGACAAATGTCGATCAATAAAATGTGAAATCATGGTTAATTAGCAAATAAATAATAAGAAAAACGAATTTTTAAGGGTCCTTGGACCAATCCCTCGATTTCAATGCAAACTTATTTTTCCTATGCCATTTATCTATCCTTGCAACATTAAATTTCCATTATGTTTTTCACAGGTCTTCGATCAAATCAAGCTTTACTTACAAATCACCTTTACTCATTTATTTTCATTCCTTCAATTTACTTACCTTGTGCTTATTAATATCTAGCAATTTAATTCCAACAAATTTCACCATTTCCTTTACATTTTTGCACTACCTTGTTTTAAATAGATTTCCACCCATCACTTTAATTTAGCGACTGCTGCTCTTTGTGCAAGGGGTCTAACCTTACCATAATCGTCTGAAATTTGAATTTAAACAATCTAATTATCTGTGATCTGAAATGTCCATGCAATTCCAAAAATTCAAGGCAAACATTTATAAGAAAAATATTCTTCTAAATTACTTATATACCAAATAAATGAATTTTTTTTTGTATATTAAATTAACAGAATAGCTAATTTGTTTTTTAGAATATAGGTGAATTGATTTAACTTATAAGTTTAAAGGCTTAATTATGATTTTACACCCTATAATTTGTGGTTGAGCTTATTTAACTCTTTATTCTTTGAAATGCTTTGAAAATTTCCCGTTCAAACCATCCAACAAAGCAACAACCCTTCATCTTTGGGTAAAAAAATGTTCTTCATTTGTGTAACTGAGGGGAAAAATAGAGAAAAAGAGAAAAATTTAGTAATGAGCCTGATGTCAACAGCCCATTGCAGTGATACGATCTCGCCAATACGCTGCTGTAGTGAAAACATAAGAAGAAGATTGTATGGGTGCACGAATTATGGGGTAACTAAACTTATTTTTTGTCCTCTGAGCTCAAAAAATGGACGGGTAATTGACCACTATTTGGCATCTTACTTGGCATACCCTAGTTATGGACGTCATGGAGTGACTGGGAAATTAAAGACGTTTATGTATTTAATTGAAATAATTGAAATAGTAGAAGTTAAATAGACTCATCCCAAAATTACAAGGAGTAAAATCCCAAGTTTAAAACCGGGAACTTGCACCTCTGTCACCCCTCAATATGCATGACAAATGATGCAGCTAGTGAGGTAACAGCAGAGGTGCTTCCGTCACTTGTCGAAAGCAACTCTGTATCAATCTCGAGTCAATGTAATTTGTTCTCTATTTTACATCCAATCAATGTTATTTAACTAATCAATTAGATCTCTTTCCATGTCTCAATTGAGGCCTGTCACGCCAACCTTTGGTCCCCAACAAGAAATTTTGTTTTTTGGTATTTTATGTTGGCACGAAATCTTACTACAATTAAAGAATATTCCTGTACAAGAGTTATGCCAAGGACTATAATCATCTGCTCACTGTAAATGTTTAGCACAATATCTTCCAATTTGTCTAGTGTTCTCTAAGAAATTGAGAATGCTGACGTGGACTGTGAATCCATTTGAAGAACAAGGGGAAGCAGGGAACTCGCAAGATGCCATGGGCCTACACCCAGATCGCAAAAAGTACCTTGTTTGAGAGCTAATAATGCAAAGATTAGGACCTGAAATGGTCCAGGGACATATTGAGGTACCATCAGCGTTCCTTTATATTTGTTTTCTTTTACCTAACAAATCACCATTTGTATTGCTATAAAAATTTTGTTTGCAAACACCACCGAGTATTTGATTTATAGTGCAACGAATCTTTTCACACAAGAGCTCGTCATTTCTACAATCCCAGTCAAATTTGTAAACTTGTTCTTTTTGCCTATATTCAATTCAAAATGAAAAAGAATCCGCGATCATTCATTTGTCCCTCATAACTCAAGGTATCAAACTGTGTAAATTGGCTTAAACATTCAAATGCTATTCAGCAAAAGAAACCGTCTTCTTCATTTATTAAACCGAAATAAAAAAAATGGGCTCCGAAATCCCACTCGGGCTTCAAATGATAGATTTCTCAAAGCAAGATCCATACATAATTATTATGCTGATGATTTCATGAAAATAGACATATATGTTGAATGTTTAGTGAAGGGATAGACCACCAAGAGAAAGCGATATATACTGGAATCTATTAGACATAGTGCATTCTTATATTTGATAATTATATTATAGTGAAGTAATTTGATCATTTTTTTTATGAGTAGCAAGATTGGACTCCTGGTGCTTAAAATAATTATTATGCTATGTGCTTCAAAAGACCAGTATAAATTATTATCCGTGTAATCCTTAGTTACCTGTAAGTCTTCCATCTCAAAGAAGGAAATTTAAAATCATGGCTTCTGGAACAACTCGATAACTTCCCATTTTAGATACATCTGAGGAGAACTTGAAGCATGGATCGAATTATAGATTCACCCTGTGCAATTACATCCGCCTTGCAATGGAAGAATACGGCTGTTTTGTAGCAGTTAATTATGATAAACTTTCTTTAGGGTTTCGTAATAAAGTCTTTGAGGAGTTAAAAGAGCTCTTTAATCTCCCTCAAGAAATCGAAATGAAAAATGTTAATCCTAAGGTTGGCCATGGCTAGATGGGGAAAATATCCGCATTTCCTCTACATGAAGGTATGGGCATCGAGGATCCAACAAATATAGAGGCATGTCAAAACTTTACGAACCTCATGTGGCCGGGTGGAAATGATCGGTTTTGGTACAACCATCTGAGTTTTTTTTATTTTTAAGAACATGACCTGTTATAGTGGGCGTTTGGTAAACTCCTACTTGTTTTATTTAAAAATGTTTTTAAACCGTTATTCAATTGCTAATTTGGTTTCATTTAATTCACCAATTGATCTCTTTTGTTTCTTTTTTGTCTTTCGTATTAGTGAAACTGCTCATTCTTATGCAAACATAGTAGCAGAGTTAGAGCGACTTGTGATGAAGTTGTTATTTGAAAACTATGGCATAAAGAAACACTATGAGTCTCACATCACGTCAACCAGTTACCTCTTACGTCTCTTGACATACAGAAATCGGACAGATTTGAATACTAATGTTGGTTTTAGGGGTCATACCGACAAGAGCTTTGTCACTATACTTCACACCAATCATGTTAAAGGCTTGGAGTTCAGCACAAAGGATGGAGAGTGGATTTCTTTTGAGCCCTCACCTTCATCTTTCGTAGTTCTGGCAGGTGATGTATGCATGGTAAGTCATTTTCTTATAATCCTTAATTAAACTAGAAAATTGTTTATAGGAATAGCTACTAATTAATCCTTGGTGAATTAAACTTAATTTAACTGAATTTTCTGATAATTAACCATTTGGTAGAAGAGAAAATTTTACATCCATCACACATTGGCATGTTCGTCTTGTTTAACAGAGCACAACACTTTTAACCTTTTGACTTTGAGGCACAAAATTTGTGTACAATTTTTACTTCAAATTGAAATTAGTAATTCGTAAGTTTGGGTCCTTTTAATTTTGGGTATGAGATTGATAGGTCCATATTGAATTGGTTGATTGACAGATTTTAGACAACAGATTTAAACTTTAATTAATTGCATGCTTGTGTTAGGGATTGGCTGTGAATTTTTCTGTTCGCAAATTTATTCAATGGATTAGATTAGGTTATCCAATAAGTTGTTTTCGGAAGCAAAAAGATGAAGGTTATCCAATAATTTTGGCTGGGAAGTTGTTTGTTTTTAAGTTCTCTATTGACTTCAATATGCTTCTTCATACTTAATTGCTTTGTTTCATGCTCATGTAATCTCAGTAAAATAAATAAAGTATCCTTTTTTACTTTCAAAAAGAAAAAAAGAAAAAATTGTGGACATAGATGTCTTGCAAGTAGATATATCGAGGACTTCAAGAGAGATAATTTAGCTCATGGTTGGTGTAGGCTTGGAGCAATGACAGAATAAAATCATCTTACCATCGAGTCATCGTGAACGGGAATGAAGTGAGATATGCACTGGGATTGTTTGCATTTTAAGTCGGAAGATACAGGCACCGGAAGAGCTAGTCGATGATGAACATCCATTGCAGTATAAACCGTTTGATAACCAGGAACTTATTCAGTTCTTTCACTCAAGCGATGATCCAAATAAACGTGAAGGCAACATAATTAAAGTTTTCTGTGGGGTATGAATACACCTCTTTCTGTCCAAAAGCTTCCTGTTTTTTTATGAGTATGCTGATTTATTCATGTCTATATTTATGAGTGCTTGTCATATGTGTAAGTGTGTGGGTTTCCTAAGCATATTGGTACGTACTATATTGTCGGCGAATTTCAAATATTTGCTTCACAGATGTAATTAATTACCAACGCTATGTAATATTTCTTACAATGTGTGTAAAATTACTGAGCTGTTGTCTTTAACTCTGTGTAGAATGGGTGATCAAAAGTCTAAGCTTTTCAAATATCTACTACTCCCTCCTTCCATAATTTTAATAACTTATTACTTTTTTACTTAAATTTGACTTCAATTATTTTATATATATTATTTTAAAAATATAAAAATATATTTTTTAGAAACTTTTAAACTCTATTTATGCATATATTTTGTTGTAACTGAAATGGAGTATGCTGACATGGATTGAGAACTTGTCCAAAGAGAGATTGGAACACTTACTAAGTACTGCAAGTAGATTTAATTTATATGTCAATTGAGGTTGAGGTGGACTCGATTGGAATAGTAGATGGGTCCGATACTACCTCAACGAAGAGGACTTTACCATATGTCATTACAAATTCAAGAAAATGATTTTAATGTATTAGTTAATGAGTGAAATAATTTTGCAGTAACAACAAACTTGATTTATTGATATTTAAAGCAACTCTGATACAAGGGGTTTATAGGGTTAAAACCTCAAAGTGCTAAGTATAGACTCTTTAAGCTTGTTGTAATGTAGGCCAAGCCTTTAATGTTGCCCTAGCTTGGATCAACTTTGAGATAGAGAAAGGGGATGAGGAAGGGAAATTATTGCTACAGCTACTCCTATTGGAAAGTAAAGAAAAGTAAATGCAGAAAAGATAACAATTGTTGGATGATTATCTATGTGTGTCTTATGATTGATTTTGCTACTATTTGTACTACTTCACACTTAGACAGTGGTGTTGATAAATCCCAAGAGTCCCCCACGTTTCCAATTCCTCACATATATTTGATTAAATGCATTAAACATGTCATGTGTCAAAACCTTTAACTCCACTACTTTGGTCGTATTTATTCGTGGCCACTTTTACCTTAGCTAGTTAAATGCACGACTCTAAGATTATCTGTTGGGAAACCACCCTCAAGATGCCCAGGAGGTGATCTTCCAAACACCTAAGTCTAGAATGATTTGTAATGATTAGAACAGAAACAGAAATCAAAGAAAGCATCAAAGACACAAGCAATTTGTTGACGAGGTTCGGCAAATGCCTACGTCCCCGTGAGCTACTCTGAGCTCTTTGCACTATCTTGTCAATGGAGTTCTTTACAATCAACAACACCTCTTCAAGAACTCATTGGTTCTTGAAGAATGAAAGAAGAAGAAGTAAAAGAAAGTGATAAGAACTAACCCTGGAATTTTTCCAAGAAAATTCCCCTTACAAGCCCTTGTATCCAATCTATACTACTCTCTCTTTCTATACAACCAGCCTCTCTACAAAGAGTCTCTCTTGTTTTTTGTCTTTGCACTCTTACAATTGATCTCTTGTATGTCAATTGTTATGTCTCACGCATTGTGTTGAGATTGAAGCTAGGTGACCCTTTATATAGTGCGCCAACTTCTTGACTAATCTTGAAGGTCAATCTCCACCCTTAGATCTTGAGGACCAAACAACCATAGCCCTTCATCATTCCTAAGTGATCCTGTTCGTTTTGTTCATATCTCACGCATCATTTGAAATGCTGAAACAAAAAGATCATGTGTGCCTTCAAGCCGTGGCCTAGAACAAGGCATGCCACAGCCTGAAGAGGGGGGAGGTTTCTTCTCATGCTGAAGGCCACGACTTGGGGTGGCTGAGCCGCGGCGCACAGGGCCATGCCACGGTGCACAGCTCCTCTCCCATCTTCTGGACTTCCTGGAGGCCGAGGCGCGCAAACATTGAGCTGAGGCGCCAAGACCTGATGCTGAACTTTTTCAAACCCTGTTTAAACCTTAGACAAATACCAACAATCTCTACCTTTGTCTAAACAATCAAACCCGAACCCATTATGCAGAGAACTCAGGATCCAAACTCATCTTGAGTCATCTATCAACCGACTCCAATCCTAAGATGTCCAAGGCAATGATTGAACTTACTTAGAGGTAGAACTTTGGTGCCTAAATCTACGAGATTTTCTTCTGTGGCTACCTTATCCACATGAATGCATCCTTCCGTAACATTTTCCCAAATGAAATGGTACTGAACATCCATATACTTTCTCTTTTCATGGAACACCGGATTCTTGCATAAGTGCAACACACTTTAGCTATTCAGATACACCACCACCTGCTCTTTTAGGACTTTTAACTCTTCCAACAACCATTTTCACCACATGCCCTCCTTAATGGCTTATGTAGCCGCTATGTACTCAGCTTTGGTTGTTGAGAGTGCTACCACTAGCTGCAACTGAGCCTTCCAACTTATACAACATCCATTTAAGTTGAAGAAGTAGGAGGTAATCGATCTTCTTTTATCCCGGTCCGCTCCATAGTTCGAATCCGCATAATCTTCAAGACAGATGGACTTACCCCTCTTCTCATAAACCAGCCCCACTTCTAGGCTTCCCTTCAAGTACCTCAGCAACCACTTCATCCCAAGCCAATGCTCCTTTCCGAGATTACTCATAAACCTGCTGAGAATACTCATTGCATAAGCAATGTCGGGTCTAGTGCTTACTATCATGAACATGACTGATCCAACCGCCCTAGAGTAGGGGATCTTTTCCATTTCCTTCTTCTCCTCATCCGATCTTGGATATTGATCGCTGGAGAACTTGAAATGACCAGCAAGGGGAACCTTCACTGGTTTGATATCTTCCATAGAGAACTTAGATATCATCTTCTCTATGTAGGAAGTTTGAGAGATCTTCAACCTGTTTCTCTCCCTTTCCCAGATTATACATATCCCAAGGATCTTCTGTGCATAGCCAAGATCCTTCATCTCAAACTCCTCACTTAGTTTAGACTTCAATTTTCCTATCATCTCCATGCTGCTCCCAACCAACAACATATCATCAACATAGATGAGGATGATCACCACTTCCTCCACCTTGTGCCCTTTGTAGTACAAGCACGAATCATAGTAGCTCCTCATGAAACCTAAGCTAGTTACAAAGGAATCAAACCTCTTGTTCCATTGCCGGGGTGATTGCTTCAAGCCATAGAGAGATTTCTTCAATTTGCACACCAAATCTCCCTTCCTTCCTTGCTTATAGCCTTTGAGTTGCCTCATATAGATGGTCTCATCAAGCTCTCCACGTAAGAATGCTGTCTTCGCATCCATTTGATCGATTTCCCAATTAAATTGGACCACCATTGCTAACACTATCCTTATCATCTTGTACTTCACAACCAGTGAGAATATTTCGGTGAAATATATGCCTTCTCTTTGTGTGAATCTCTTGGCCACCAACCTAGCTTTTTACCGGACTTCATCCCCTGGAGTGTTCCCTTCTTTGATCTTGTAGATCTACCTACAATCCACAACTATCTATTTTTCTGGTTTGGGCACCAATTCCCAAAAGTTGTTCTTCCTCAAAGAAGTCGTTTATTCCTCCATAACTAGCTGCCACTTTGACGAATCCTTACATTCCATGGCATCCATGTAAGTTTTTGGTTCAACCTCTCCTTCTGTCCAAGGAGTTTCTACATTAGCATCTACAAAACCATATCTCTAAGGTGGTCTGACCACCCTCATTTCCCGATCCCTTGTGAGCTGATAGTCATTCTAAGTTGCTGCATCATCCCCTTCCAGTTCAGCTTCCTCTCAAATGTCCTGAGCTTGGCCTTTATCAATGGGCTCTACCTGGTCCGAACCCTCTTGTCTTCCTTGCTATACCTGAACTGAATTCTCCTTGATGCTATGCTTCACAAATTCTGGACTGGTTTGCTCACTATCCCCTGCAAGGTTAGTTTTCTCTAAGTAGGGAAATAACAATTCATTAAAAATAACATCCCTACTTATTATGAGTTTCATTCCTTTTTGCTCTAAGGACCACAACCTATACCCTTTAGCCCCATCACCATACCCTAGAAACACACATTTTCTAGACCTTGGGCTAAGTTTATCATCCTTTTGATGTGCAAACGCAGCACACCCAAAAGTTCTAAGGTTACTTAACTCAGGGGGTTTTCCACTCCACATCTCCATAGGAATCTTAAGGTCTAAAGCCCTAGAGGGTGATCTATTAACCAAATAAGTAGTAGTAGACACAGCTTTCACCCGAAAACATTTTGGTAAATCATACCAAATTAACATGCCCTTAACCTTTTCCATAAGGGTTCTATTCATCCTCTCAGCAACTCCATTTTGCTGAGGGGTTTTCACAACCGTTCTATGTCTTAGAATTCCATTTAATTCACAGAATTTATCAAAATCCTTATTAAAAAATTCTAAGCCATTATTAGTTCTTAACACCTTAACTACCCTGCCCGTTTGAGTCTCCAACAACTTTTCCACACTACAAAATTATTCAAAGCATCTGATTTATTTCTAAGCAAATAAACCCAAACCTTTCTTGAATAATCATCAATTAAAGACAGAAAGTAACGATTAGCTCCCTATAGTTACCAAAGGATGTGGCTGCTCCTACCATTCATAGTCTATTCTCGTTACACGACTAACACATGTCAATGCCTAATTGTCCACATGTATATAGGAAGAAAGATGGGGGATTTGCTTGTCAACATTATTCCATCCTATCTTTCTCCTAATTTCCTACTATTCTAGAGAGATGGGAGGGGGAAGGACGGAGGGAGGCAAAGAGAGGGAGAGAGAGGGATTTCCTTGTGTAAGGTACCTACTCAAGTTTTGCCTCTTCCATAACTCTAACTAAATACCCAAGGCTTTTCCCTCTGTGGGGGTAGTAAGTGAGGGAGCTAATGGAAGTGGTTCAACTTTAAGGAAAATGAGAGTTCTACTACGTTCTTCACATCCCTTTATTAATAGTAATGGGCTCTTCATGAGACATGCGCTTTTAAGTGTTGAGATGTTTATGATGTACTTTTCATTTAAACCTTTTTCCATAATGCATCAATATTTTGTGAATTGTATCTCTTTGAACATGGGCTAATCTGAATGGTCAACTCCAATCAAATAAGTAACAAACCTAAGACATAAAGTCAAAGGTATGGAAAGAAAGAACACCCCACATATGCCTAGGCCACAAAGGACCTAACCTCTACTTTTCTCATAAAGGGATAATTTAATTAAGAACCCTTTACTAATATCTTCCAAGTTTTAATTCCATGATCATTCAAACAAGCAGCAGTATGAAGCCCATAATATAATGATGATTGAAAAATTATCAAAGAAACTAAATAAAGTGATTAAAGGAACGAATACAAGTGTCCGCAAATAAAAAGCATCGTGTTATTAACCAATCAAGTAAGCAAGCACGAGCATAAGAATTTCCAACAGCTATAACATGTCTATTTCATCAAACAAATCATCACTTCAGATCATATTCAAGATTTATATTAAAACTAATTTGATTAAAGGCATAATTTGATTAAGTGGGTTATCGAGTAGTCTTAACAAAGAACATAGAGTACACACATAAATTCTAATCTACAAGAAAAATATTAACACAATTTGACTTCAAATATAGTCTGTGCATATCTACAATAGAGTAGGATATATTGCACAAATCTAGGTATTTGTAGCCTTTTTGTAGCATAGAAACGAAGATTTGATTACACAGTTCACTTGCACACCAAAATTTAAAGCTACTGAAAATTTTTCAAGGAAAAAAGAATTAGGATAACTCGTACCTTGATAAAACCCTAGCTTAAATCTACAGTGAGTTCCGATAAAGTACAACTTATATTTCATGCAATCATCAAAAAACTAATTTATTGCAGATTATCACATAAAACATTTCCTAAACAAACTCCCTAACATTCAAGCATCATTCTTTATACATAGTTTCATACCAATTCATCAAACAATCATTCCCATGATTTTTCAAGGAAGACGATCACACAAATAATTATTTTATTAAATAAGTTTCATCTGTACCTACCTTTAAATCGCACTAGATCCAAGTAATCATATGCTGTAGAATCACTTTCCTACCCCACGCTAGCCTCCAATTCGGATTTTCTCTTAGCTCTCTCAAGAAGAAGATGACAATACCTCGAATTCATTGGTGGTTGGTGATGATTCTTGCTTTGATTATGGCTTAGAATGACGGTTTGATCAATTATGAAGGCTTCTTGAATATATAATTTTATTCAAGAAACATTGATTGTTGTTGAATTACTTAAGAACATTCACTCTAGTGCTTCCCCAAGTGTTTAATTAGAAAACCGTATTAAAGCCCCACTTTCAAATGTTTCTCTCAACCTCACTTTTTCATTCAAGAATATGAACATTTTTAGAGATAGAGATTAATTGAATTTCTTAATTCTCTTCTTATCCCATTTTTTCCTATATCTCTAAGTGTGAACCCAAGGGTCCTATTTATAGTGCTTAAGTGATAGAGTTAACCCCAAATAGGATTCTAACTGTATGGATTGAGTCAAAATATTTTTGAGTAGTTTAAAAGAACTAGAGCTGATTTGGATTGACCTCCAAGCAATTTGGATTAGGAAAGAACTCAAAAAAATCCGTATAACTCGAATGAACCTAGACAACTTTTCTAACTAAACTTCAAATGGGCACAACTTACTCATTTTAAATCTAAAATGAGTGGTTTTCTATTGTTGGAACGATCTCAGTTCCATTTATTATCTCTCTAGATTCCAAATTGATGAATTTTCCCAGTTTTGTTGCAAGCTAGGGAAAAAAATATAAGGAAACCGTGGATCCATTCATCCTCTAAAAAATATAAATCATTTTTGTTGTCAATTGCACACCCTAATTAAGCATTCACATAAAATTTTGCCACAGATCCCATCTAACCAGAGAGTAGAAATTAATCCCTTTCCACACAACTGAACTTCTTTAAGACATATTCTTATGTGGATAAATGCTTTTTTCACTCACACCATATATGACACTCACCATTCTACTTCATAAAGTAGTCTTATTAATTTCAAAATGCCACGTCCATTTAAATAAGAGGCCAACATTTTTATCTTTAAATCTTCTAATTCCAAAACTCCTGCTCTTTAGTGAGGCATATTTTCTCCCATATCACATGGTGAATCCTTCTCTTTCTCTCTATCATGTTCCATAAAAAAATTCCTTTCTTTCTATTCAACAATAAAAGGGATGCAGTCGATTATCAATGGCAAATCATAGTCGTTGATATGAATAGAATTAGTGTTAGAGACCATGTCAATTGAATAATAGTTTAGTTAGTTTGTAGTTGGTTAATAGTTTATTAATTTGTTAGTTACTTAGAATGAATAAGTGGATGAATAAGTGTTACAGACCATGTAGTGCTCAACTTGATCACAATTTTCTTAAAATGAATAAGTGGATGAAATTTTCGTTCTTTTTCTTATAATTTAAAAAAAAAAACATTTTGATGAAAATGATGACATCTTTATTAATGTTGTGTGAGCATTCCCAATTACAGGCCAGGCAAAAGAGTTGCTTTATGCCAGACCATTAGAAAAAGTCTGCGTCACTCTATAGCTAAAGGATTTAAAGCACTACATAGAGCGATCTTCAATCACCCCGCTAAAGCTTTGATGGTGACAAAAGACATTATTATTGTTGTGAAACTTAAGACATCACATCATGGAAGATGTCTGAAAGAAAAACATTATTATTGTTTGGCATGTCTGTAAGAACAACACTCTTTAATCATTTTTCATTGGTGAAGTTAATGTATGTCTTATAGTCTCTCAGAAGATATGACCAATATCATAAAACATATGATTTCATTTGATATTCTTCTATAGCTATTTGTTGAATAAAATAAATTGAATGGCAAAGGACCATAAGATTTTATCAAAAACTTAGTCCATAATCCAAATGCACCTCGCTTTAGTAATATGTTCATGAAAGTTCAAGTGTGTGACTAAGATATTATCATTTCTTTTAAAAGCAGACGACAAAATTTATTAGAAAATCACAAAAATCATAGTAGCAGTACAGAAAAGAAACCAAACCAAAATTGGCACGCAATGCATACTATACCTACAAAAACGCACCTAATGAATTCCTATCTAATCTCCAATACCACCCCTAAGCACCCAAACGCATATAGAACTTTTAGCGAACAGCTTGTGTGCAGGGGCTGAAACGCATAACATTCTCCAAACTGGTACAAGAATCACACCTGCAGACAGAAAAAATGCAACAAAGAAGGGAACTCCCCAAGTATAGTATTAATCAAAACCAAATTCATAGAAGATCATACCGTGTGGGGTTGAAACAAAAAACCGAAAATAGGTACACCATATTACGAATTAATAAGGCCTCCAAATCCATAATCAGTTTGCAGCATCGTGCTATTTGTATGCATGAAAGAAAAAGGAAAGAACTAAGAAAGGGAGAGGAAGGGAAAAGGGTGAAAAGGAATTCATAAGAACAACGATATTTAAACTCCCGATTTTAACACCCAATTTTGACACTGAACAGAGTAACTCATCGACACATGTAGAAGTTTCACTTATAATTGACCATTTTAGCATCCAAAATCACTGTATAGAGGGGTGGGAGACGCATAGTAACGAGTGATGTGTAATGATTTTTGTGGACTGCTAAGGTTGTTTCCAATTTCGGATGCTAAAATAGGAGTGCTCAATTCATAAACCATTAACCAGTAGTCCCACTGTCGTACAGAAAAAAGGTTTTTCGACACCATGCCACCAAATTAAAAAAATTAAGTAATTAAAATTCATAAACTCTGTAATCTAACCTTCATTTTTTGTAACTAAGTTTTTTGGCAAGATAACGATTGAATAAATTACATGGAGGTAATAAAATCACATAAAGATTTCCAAGGCAGTTTCTCTCTCTAGGATTCAATTTCCCAGCATTATGTTTCTTTACCCACATCAATTGACAATTGAATACATGTTAATTTATCAATCAACGAGTGATTTCAACAGAAAATTACTCAATATTTGCCAATTGATGCTCATTTAATTTCAAATAATGAGATTTAAATTTTAATTAAAATTTAAAATAATTTATGAAATTTCATACTCCCTATGTTTCATACTTTTAGTTCTGTTTTGAATTTTTATTTAAAATTATAAAACGAAAATAATTTTTAGAAACTTGTGGTCTGTAAAAAGTTATACTTAAAAAAAAATTGATAGTTTATTAATTTATCATTAACAAAAAAATTAATCGATGTATAGTTGATTTGGAGAAAAAAAATTATCAGACAAAGGAAGTATCATTTTTGTGTTAAGGAAAATGATGTATGAGTTACAAAATGCGATGTCAACATTACGAAAAATAATTTAGTTACGAGAAATAAGGTTTAAGTTATGAAATTTAAAGGTTAAGTTACAAAATTTGATCTTTATTTTTGGTCAAGAAATACAAATTGCTACAAAAATTAAGGTAATTATTAGGAAATATGAAGGCTAAGTTATGAAATCTGATAGCATTTTTTGGTTATCGAAAATGATATATGTTTTACGAAATATAGAAGATAAGTTATGAAATTTGGTAGTATTAATTTTTTTATTACAAAAAATTATATTTATGCTACTGAAACCTTGGTTCATTGTAAAAATAAAAAAATAAAAAAAAGACTAAGACTGAGTTCCTAAAACTAAGATCTCAATATTAAATCCAATTGGTGTGTGGATTATTTATCTATCTATATATTTGGTTATTTCTTTCACTTTATGTGGATAATGTGGTAATATTTGTGAGTTTACATATGGGTTAAGAGATAGAATTATCAGCTTATATTGTAATCAAAATAATATAGCATTAATTCACTAAAATATGATATTTATGTTACAAAATATGAAAGCTAAGTTTAAAAATATATATAGGTACAAAAATTAAGGTAAATTTTAGGAAATATGAACGTTAATTATGAAAAAATGATATTTATGTTAAAATTGAAATTTTAAATAATGATGTGGTGAAATGTAGAAAAAAGAGAAGTCGAGGGGTAAAATTGTAATCAAGAAAAAAAGCTATAAAAGGGAGAGAGAGAGAGATCAGTGAGACCGAGAGAAAGAGAGAATAAGAAAAAAAGAAAGAAAAGGAGAAAAAGATGGGAAAATTGCTCAAAATCAAGGTAAAAATCTACTTTTCTCTATCTTTAATCATCAAATGTGTTTATAAACTTAGGATTTGAGTTTAGATTTATGGATTTGAAGTTTGTTTAAGAAAAAATTGAGAAGGGTTTAAGTTAGTTTAAAAGAAAATGGGGTTTAAACCAAATTTTATGATTTTGAAGCTAAAAGCTCAAATTTTCTTGTGGGTAATGTTAGTTTTTGTTGATGAAACTATAAAAAAAAAAAAAAAAAAAAAACTTATACATTTGAGGATTTGAGGAGTCTCATGGAAATCAACGAGAGTTTTGGAGAAAAAAATGAATTTTTTGTGAAGATTTTTGCTGGAATCAGAGGAATTAGTCAACTATGTCGGGTGCACAGTCGACTATGTGAAGCTTTTGGACCAAAAATTACAGGAAACAGAGAATATAGTTGACTGGATTTAGTTTCTGGACTTTTTGCAATAAATTACAAAAGACAACAGTCGACTACATCATGATGATTTTTGAAAACTTGTGCTTTTTCCTTCAACTTTTGAATGTAAAACCTTTTCTAAAGTGATTATAATCTTCATATACATTGGGAGAATAATTAAAAAAATCTTTAAAATGCCTAGTATTCAAGATATTAAAGTGATTTTGAGACCCAAAGTCAACAATTTGAAAAGGAAATGAAAAAGGGGCATAAAAATGTTGAAAATTCGATTTATTGTTGTGTGCGAAGTGCGCACATGATTTTTTAAAGTATATGAACAACTTTAGGGTTGTTTCGTATTCAATAATGATTGATAATGATGGGTTAAGTGTTCTTAACTTCTAGGCACAAGTGAAAACAATTTTGAAGGACAAATGAAGTTGTTAAGGAATAATTTGTGGATTAGATAACTAGGTGAGTTCGCCTTACTTCTAGTAAGCAAGAAGGAAATTAAGAAGCTTAAGAGTTAACTAAATATTGAATATGAGAAGTTAATAATACAAATATATTTCGGGAATTTATGTGTGAGAATGGTATTAGGTTGTTGAATGGGAATGAATTGTTTAATATTGTTAAGAATTTGATCTAGGAAATTATGCTTTCGTTATAGCTGTTTGAAATCACCTTGACAAGATGCCCAGGTGGTGATCTTCCAAACACCCAAGTCTAGAATGACTTGTAGAAAGAAATACAGCAATCAAAAGTAAGAAAGAAAAGAAGACAAGCGATTTGTTATCGAGGTTCGACAATGTGCCTACATCCCCGTGAGTTCCTCTGAACTCTCTGTGCTCAATCAATGGTTCTTTACAATACAGCAACCCTCTTCAAGAAACCTCATGTTCTTGAAGGAACCAAGAAGAGAACAAGAAAGTGATAGACCTATTACAATGCTTTCTATCAATTCTATACTACTCTCTCTTCTTTACAACCAGCCTCTCTACAATGAGTCCCTCTTGTATGTCTGTGTCTTTGCACTCTCACACAATTCTCTCATTCGCGCACATGTCTCACAAGTTACATTACATCACACTCTTGTGTGTCACACCTTATTTCATGAGATTGAACCTAGGTGACCCTTTATATAGTGCACCAACTTCTTGTCCAATCTTGTGTGTCATTCTCCACCCTTAGGTCTTGATGACCACTTAACCATGGCCCCTCCATTAATCCTAAGTGATTCTGTGCATTTTAACCTTGCATCCATGCACCTAAGGGGAGGTTTAAGCAAGCTATCCATGTGTGCTTTAGCTTTGCCTAGCGCCTAGGCGCTGAACAGGGGCCGATGCGGCACTGGGCAGAGCACCTGTGCACCATGTTCTGGAAGGCGCGGTGCTGGTGAAGGAGGGGTGCTGCACTGGCCTTCTTCCAGTACCTCTCTTGCTGGAAGGAACGACACTAGTGAAGGAGCAGCGCGGCGCACACTGATGCTGCCCTTCACACAGCAGTGCACACTACTTTGCTTTGGTGATTAGGGGTGTGCACACACATCCAAATGGATGCACACACATGTGTGCACTCCTTTAACATACTGTATTTTAATCTTAGAACCTTGGTTTAGACTTTAACCATCTTTGAATCATGTTTAGACATGTTTAAACCTTAGACAAATACCAACAATCTCTATCTTTGTCTAAGTGTTTAAACCCGAACCATTGTGCAGAGAGCTTCAGGATCTAAACTCATCTTGAGTCATCAATCAATTGACTCCAATCCTAAGAAGTCCAAGGCAATGATTAGACCTTCTTAGAGGTAGAGCCTTGGTGCCTAAATCTATAGGACTTTCCTCCATGGTCTTCTTGTCAACATGAATGCATCCTTTCGTACCATTTTTCGGAATGTAATGATACCGGACATCCATATACTTCATCCCCTCATGAAACACTGGATTCCTCCACAAATTCCATGCACTTTGGCTATCTGAATACACCACCACCTGCTCTTTTAGGATCTCCCACTCATCCAACAACCCTTTGCACCCCATAGTCTCCTTTATGGCTTTCGTAGCCGCTATGCATTCTGCCTTGGTTGTTATGAGTGCTACCATCGGCTGCTACTGAGCCTTCAAATACCTCAGCAACCACTTTATCCCAAGCCAATGCTTCTTTTCGGGATTACTCACAAATCTGCTGAGAACACCCATTGCCCAAGAAACCCTTAACCAGTTTCTCTCCTCTTCTTGGATTTTACACATTCTAAGGATCTTTTGTGTAAGGTTGAGATCCTTCCTCTTGAACTCCTCACTGAGTTGAGATGTAAACCTTTCCATCCTCTTCCTGCTATTCTGAACCAACAACACATCAATAACATAGATGAGGATACTCACCATTTTCTCCACCTTGTGTCCAGGTGAGAAAGTTTCTATGAAATCTAGCCTTGTTCCATACTTCATCTCCTAGAAGGTACCCTTCTTTGATCTTGTAAGTCCATTTATAATCCATAACTCTATGATTTCTCGGAATGTGCACCAATTCCCAAAAGTTTTTCTTCCTCAAAGAATCAATTTCTTCCTCCATAGCTAGCTTCCATCTTGGCGAATCCTTACATCCCATGGCATTAATGGAAGTCTCTTATTCACTCATCTCTCCTTCTATCCAAGGAGCTGCTATATCTGCAACATCCGCAAACCTATATCTTGAAGGTGGTCCGACCAGCCTTCTTTCCCAGTCTCTTGTGAGCTGATAGTCCTTCTGACTCCCATCATCATCAACCTCCAGTTCAACCTCCTCATGAGTTTCCTAAGCTTGGCATTCATCAATGGGCTCTACCTAGTCTGAACCCTCTTGCCTTCCTTGCTCTACCTGAACCGAATCTTCCTTGATGCTATGCTCCACAAGAACCAAACTGGTTTGTTCACTAGCCCCTGCAGGGTTAGTTTTCTCCAAGTAGGGAAATAATAATTCATTAAAATTAACATCCCTACTTATTATGAGTTTCAATCCTTCTTTCTCTAAGGACCACAACCTATACTCCTTAGCCCCATCGCCATATCCTAGAAACACACATTTTCTAGATCCTGGGCTAAGTATATCATCCTTTTGTTGTATGTTGTGAGTTTTAAATTTACTCGCAAGTGCACGAGTGGTTGCAATATAGTGTTGTGCAAGTGCGAGGTCGAATCTACAGGGAATTGCGTTGTGAAAATATAATTTAATCTAAACTAACTTTATCTTAACTTAGTTCCGAATTTGTAATTATATGTTGCAAAATAAATAAAAGCTAAACTAAATTGATTTTAAAAACTAATAAAAAGACTAAGGTTTCTGAATACACCCTGCCAAAGTTTAAGCATATATGTCCTAAAAACATAGCCTATCAAAACATTCTATGAATCTAACTATATGACAAAAAACAAAGAATATCCCAATTAAACCAAAAGCATCCAATGTATCCGCTCTTAACAAATCACAAAGGAAATCCAATTTAATCGAAAACAATTCGATGTATCCATCAGATGAAACACAAGGAATATCCAACAGAACAATTTAAACTCAATCAATCACAAGATTAACTCAAATAATTGAAAGAATATTCATACTAAAAAATGTCAGATTTGTACAAGCAAATCTGAACTACTATGCCAAACAACGGCAGGGCTTCATCTTCAACCTTAGCTGAAGATTATAGCCACTCATAATTATGAAACTACAATTCATAATAAAAGTGCTAAAAATTAAACTAAAACAACTAAATAAAAATAAATAAATAACTTTACATGGGAGAAATTCCACTCGCTGATGGGCGACGCTTCCCCTTGTGGTAGTAAAGCCTTCGGGATCCACCAGAATGCTAGCAGATGTCCACTGGTTAACACCAAAGTTGCCCTAGAATTGTACACTGAATGATGAGGCCAGATGGTGTTTATATAGGGTGAGTCTCGGAGCACTGTAGGTTTCAGATTCGATGTGGGATACTGGCTCGAGTGCGCTCGATCGCAGAATAGTACGATCGATCGCATGTGCGCTCGATCGCATGTCTTGTGCGCACGATCGCATGTGGGCTCGATCGCACGTCTGTTACGATCGATCGCAGACGCACTGAACTGCAAATATTTTGATGTGGAATGTTGGTGTTGCGCTCGTTTGTAGGCAAGTGCGCTCGAGCGCAGGTGCGCTCGATCATATATCTCGTGTGATCGATCGCACTATGCATTCTCTTTGCTCTTGAAGCTTGATATCTCCAGAAATGCTTCATTTTCTCCACAAACCTATAAAAATACACAAAACAAAAGAAAGACATAAAATAAAGTGAAATAATACAAATTAAGAACCTAACACACATAAATTAAAGGGCTTAAATATGCAATATTTAAGACTCATCAAATACCCCCAACTTATATTTTGCTAGTCCTTTAGCAAAACAAAATAAAAACTAGATGAAAAACAAAGAACATAAAGATAAGTTCTTCGCAATGAATAGAAATGTTAAAATCTAATTACTTACAAAAGGTAGGTTAAGGCATCACAAGTCTGACACTGTGTAAATTGAATTTGTATAACTCAAATGTGTAAGGTCTCCGTGTCTCAAGATTCACCAAATTTTCCATCAGAATGAACGAAAATGGCATAGTTTTTATTTTATATATATATATAAGGCTCTGCTATGTTTAATTCCCTTAAGCTTTCTAATTGACCCATGTAGCGAGTGTTGAGTCAATGACTCCCAAACCAGATGGTTTTAGGGCATTAGGTGTAAAGAAACCCCTAAGGACTTACTAACTCGAGTAAAAAAGGCTACGAAACTAAACTGACCTTAATGCTACCAAACAAAATTTTTGCCTTTTGACGTGAACACTCACTGCTTACTGAGGCAAGAGGTCTAGTTACTCAGCAAAAAATTTCGAAATGATCATTATGAATAAAATTCTCACCTTTTAGCGTGAACACTCACTGCTTATTGAGGCAAGAGGTCCAGTTACTCAGTGGAAAGTTTATTGATGATGATCATTAGTAGTATTATATATATATATATATATATATATATATATATATTTTGCTTTTCTATGCCCAAGAGTTTATCCAACAAGTCATCCAGTTTCAGTTAAGACAAGGAAACATACACATTAAAATCACATGTCATACCTCACACAATTTGTGCTAATGTGCTCGTGTTAGATTAGATCAAACATGTGAATTCTCAAATGCCTAAAGTAAATAACTAAATTTTTAAACTTTATCACCAGATCATTTGTTCAAAATTTTAAGCTCACCAATGACATCACATCAGAGAAAATGTTAAAATCAACCAAAATTTCAAAATAACATGAGCATGCATTTATCTTTACGACGAAAAGACAACAAATTAGGACAAAGTGTGTGATGTGTCTCTCATACCCCCAAACTTAAATTACACATTGACCCTAATGTGTGAATAATATGGAAAGAGCTGACCTGGGATATGGAGAACTATCTGGACTAGTATGGCTCGTAGCATACCCCCAAACTTGAACTGAAGTACGCATTGTCCCTGAAAAATAAATACTGGAAAACAAAAAATACTGGAAACAAACATTAAGCATAAATATGTAAAATAATAAATAAATAAAAAGATAAGCTGTGGGGTGCCTCCCATGAGCGCTAAGTTTAAAGTCTTCAGCCAGACTCCCCTTAGTAAACGACACTCAATCAGAGTAACTAGGATCCTCCAATAATATCGTCTCTATGTCTGGACTCCTCAACTCCAAGAATGGTTTTAGCCTTTGTCCATTTACCTTAAAAGTGTTACCATTCTTGGGATCCTCAATCTCGATGGCCCTATGAGGAAAAACTGACCGAATAATAAATGGGCCTATCCAACGAGATTTGAGCTTGCCTGGAAAAAGATTCAAGTGTAAATTGTAAAGAAGAACTTTTTGACCCGGCTCAAAAGCTCGTCTCAAAATGTTTTGGTCATGAGTCTTCTTCATTTGTGCTTTGTATGATCGGGCACACTCATATGCATCATTCCGCAGCTCCTCCAATTCATTGAGTTGGAGCTTCCGTTGTGAGCCAGCCTTGGAAATATTGAAATTCAGTTGCTTGATAGCCCAATACGCACGATGCTCTAATTCGACCGGAAGGTGACATGCCTTTCCGTACACAATACGATAGGGAGACATGCCAATTGGCATCTTGAAGGCTGTCCGATATGCCCACAATGCATCAGTCAATCGCAGAGACCAATCTTTTCTACTAGGGTTCATAGTTTTCTCTAAAATGTGTTTGATCTCGCGATTAGAAATTTCCACTTGTCCACTCGTCTGTGGGTGATATGGGGTGGCAACCTTGTGTGTGATGAAATACTTCTTCATCAACTGCTCAAAAATCCGGTTGCAAAAGTGCTTACCTCCATCACTTATGATTGCTCGAGGCATACCAAATCGAGCAAAAATAGTATCCTTTAAAAATTGGACCACAACTCTGTGGTCATTGGTCTTGCACGCAACGGCCTCCATGCACTTGGACAGATAATCCACAGCAACTAGAATGTACAAGTTGCCAATGGAGTTTGGGAATGGTCCCATAAAATCAATGCCCCACACGTCAAAAATCTCAACAATCATAATAGGATTGAGGGGCATCATATTCCTCCTAGAAAGACTCCCTAGCTTTTGGCAACGCTCACAAGATACACAGTAGGTGTGAGAGTCTCAGAACATGGTAGGCCAATAAAATCCACACTGCAAAATCTTTGCAGCGGTCTTTTTAGCACTGAAATGGCCTCCACAAGCATGATCATGACAAAAGGCGATGACGTTAGATTGGTCATGCTCAGGAATACACCTTCTGATGATCTGATCGGGACAATACTTAAACAGGTAAGGATCATCCCAGAAAAAATGTTTTACCATGGCTAAAAACTTTGATTTATCTTGTCGCCCCCAATGCAAAAGCATGTGTCCGGTGACAAGATAGTTTACTATATTGGCAAACCATGGAGCGGGATTTTGAGCAATGAGTTAACTGCTCATCAGGAATGTCTCAAAAATGGGAGTGGCGGCCTCAGTGAAATCCACAATCAATATAGATAAATGGTCCGCCACCACATTTTCTGAACCTTTCTTATCCCGAATCTCAATGTTGAACTCTTGAAGTAGCAAGATCCATCGGATAAGACGACATTTAGCATCTTGTTTAGAGAAAAGATACTTCAATGCTGCATGGTCCGAGTAGATAATGACTTTAGATCCTAACAAGTAGGATCTGAACTTGTCTAATGCAAAAACGACTACAAGCAACTCATTCTCAGTGGTAGAGCAATTGAGTTGTGCGTCGTTTAGAGTTCGACTTGCATAGTAGATAACATAGGGAAGTTTATCAACACGCTGCCCTAAAACAGCTCCAACAGCATAATCTGATGCGTCACACATAATCTCAAAAGGCACACCCCAGTTGGGTGGCTGAATAATGGGTGTGGACGTCAGAATCTTCTTCAGATCCCCGAATGCTTTCTTATAGTCCTCATCAAATATAAATGGGGCATCCTTTTGTAATAACTGACACAAGGGCCTAGCGATCTTACTGAAATTCTGGATGAATCGCCTATAGAAACCTGCATGGCCCAGAAAAGATCGAACCTCCTTCACTGTACGTGGGGGTGGAAGGTTGGAGATCAAGTCCACCTTCACTTTGTCAACCTCAATCCCCTGATGAGATACGACATGCCCCAGTACAATGCCTTGCTTAACCATAAAATGACATTTCTCCCAATTAAGCACCAGGTTCTTCTCCTTGCACCGTACTAAAACCAAAGTGAGACGGTGCAGGCACTCCTCAAATGTTGAACCGAAGACGGAGAAGTCGTCCATGAAAATCTCTAAGAATCGCTCTACCATGTCAGAAAAGATACTGACTATGCACCGCTAAAAAGTAGCAAGTGAATTGCATAACCCAAAGGACATGTGATGGTAGATGAATGTCCCAAAAGGACAGGTAAACGTCGTCTTCTCCTGATCTTCGGGGTCCATGGGGACTTGGTTATATCCAGAATAACCATCCAAAAAACAATAATACTCGTGCCCAGCCAAACACTCCACCATCTGATCAATAAATAGCAGTAGAAAGTGATCCTTCCTTGTGGCAACGTTCAGCTTACGGTAGTCTATACACACTCTCCACCCTGATTGAACACGAGTTGGCACCAACTCGTTGTCCTTATTCTTTACTACCGTCAATCCCACTCGCTTGGGCACGACATGAATCGGGCTTACCCACTTGCTATCAGAGATGTGATAAATGATCCCTGCATCTAATAGCTTAATTATTTCTGCCCTCACAACCTCTTGCATAGCTGAGTTGAGCCTTCTTTGTGGCTCCCTCGATGGCTTGGCATTCTCCTCCATATATATCTTGTGCATCACCACCAAGGGGCTGATTCCCCTGATATCCTCAATGGTCCACCCGATAGCTTCCTTGTGCTCTCTTAACACATCTAATAATTTCTCCTTTTGAGCTTCACCCAAATCTGAAGCTATAATCATAGGCAAACTATCGGCTGAACCTAGGAACTTATACTTAAGATTATCTGGTAAAGGCTTAAGTTCTTTCTTGGGGGTTTTAGGTTCGGCGGTTTCCTTTGTCTCATTGCTTTCTTGAGGATCAGACTCCAAAATGGCATTCACTTCCTCGAGTAGCTTATCTAAGCCCAAGTCCTCTCCAAAGTGAGCAAAACACGCCTCCAGGGGATCCTCAATGCTTGATTCATCCACAGTCTCCTCAAGAATCTCCTCTATCAAGCATACATTTCTCACTTCATCATACTCCAGTGGTTGCCTAGTGATATCAAAGATGTTTAACTCCACTGTCATATTTTCGAAGGAGATCTTCATCACCCCTGTCCTACAATTGATTAGGGCGTTAGCCGTGGCTAAGAATGGTTGCCCTAGAATTACCAGTATTTGAATCCCTACATTCTGGACCGCCTCTGTGTCAAGCACAATAAAATCCACCGGGAAATAGAATTTATCCACTTTTATCAAGATGTTCTTAACTATTCCCCGTGGTCTTTTCACTGACCTGTCAGCCAATTGAAGCGTCGTGGATGTGGGCTTCAATTCTCCTAACCCCAACTACAAATAGACTGAGTAAGGTAGAAGATTCACACTCGCCCCTGGATCCAAAAAAGCCCTCTCAATATGGCTGACTCCTATCGTGCAAGAGATGGTAGGACACCCCGGGTCCTTATACTTGATGGGTAGCTTGCACTGGAGGATTGAGCTGACCTGCTCGGTCAAAAATGCCTTCTTTGGGACATTCGTCCTCCTCTTGATAGTGACCAATTCCTTTAAAAACTTGGCATATGATGGCACTTGATGGATGGCATCCAAAAATGGGATATTGATTTGGACTTGCTTGAATACCTCCAAAATTTCCTCATACTTCCCTCCTTTCTTGGGCACCTGTAGTCTGTCGGGGTAAGGTGCTCTAGGTACAAACGACCTAGGAGGGTCTTTTTCAGTAGGTGTGGCTGTAGATGGCTCAGCATCTCTCTTCTCCTTGTTGCCACTCCCTTGCCCTTGCTGCATAGAAGGGCTCTCTTCCACTCGATTGTCCACTTGTCTCCTAGACCTCAGTATCACAATCGACTGTACTTGTTCCTCCCCGTGCGTAGGAGTTGATGAACTCCCAACCATAAATTGTCCTTTCGGGTTGGTCACGGGCTGACTGGGGAACTTCCCCTTCTCCCTCTCACCCAAGTGACTTGCAATTTGCCCTATTTGACTCTCCAGCTTGGCAATTGCTTGGGTTTTTACCATTGTTGCACTTCTTACGTCGCTCATGGATTGGCTATTCATTTTCATGTATTCCTTAATGGTGTCCTCTAGTGACTGTGAAACTAGCACTGGTGTTTGAGTGGGAGCTTGGTAAGTAGGTAATGGTGCTGGATGGGCAGAACGACCATGACCAGGGATTTGTTGGGCTAATCCGGGAGGATATTGATTTTGAGCATTATGAGGGGCTCCTCCCTGATTCATTGGTTAGTTTTGCCTCCATGAAAAATTTGGGTGGTTCCACCACCCTGGATTGTACGTCTCAGAGTACGATCCATTTGACTGCCTTCGATAGTCATTTAAAGCATTTACTTGTTCCATAAGATACTCGGCACAAGCTGGCATTGATGGGCAGTTCTGTGCTAGATGCATGGGACTAGCACAGATGGAACAGCTTTCAACATTGAATGTGTTGGCAGCATTGATGGATTGGCTCATAGTGAGAGCGTCAATCTTCTTAGTGAGGGCATCTAACTTTATCCTCAAATCAGCATCCTCCCTGACCTCATTGATGCCTCTCCTCTCAGGAGCACGAATGGACTAATCTCGACAGCTTGAAAAATCCCACTGCTGCAAGTTGTCGGACAACTTGTCTAACGCCATATATGCTTCATCTCCTGTCAGACTCAAGAATGCCCCCTCATTCATAGACTCGATCATGCTACGGTTGGGTTGAGTCAACCCTTAGTAGAAGAACTGAACGAATCTCCACTTCTTATAGCCATGTGGAGGGCATCTGATCAGTAGCTCTTTGAAGCGCTCCCAACCCTCAGAAAATTTTTCATCCTTATCCTGAGTGAAAGAACTAATCTCCTTTCAGCACACATTCACTCTAGACATTGGGAAAAACTTATGATAAAATTTGCTAAGCAGGTTTTCCCAAGATGTAATAGACCCGAGCGTGTTGGAATCTAACCACGCCCCAGCTCTGTCGTGAAGAGAAAAAAGGAAGAGTCGAAGATGGACTGACTCCTCAGAGAAGTTCTGGAATTTAAATGTGGCACAAATGTCTTTGAACTTCTTCACATGACTATAAGGATTTTCAAGATCCAAGCCATGGAATGAGGGTAAGAGTTGGATGACATGGGGTTTCAAGTCGAAATGGGTGGCATTGGTAGGTGGCAACACTATGCAAGAAGATGAATTGGTCGCAACGGGTGCGAACAAATCCCTAAGGGATATAGTGGAATCCACATTCCAAGCTCTAGGTTGCACTACATGTTCAGGATGATTTGCATTCCTAAAATTTTCTCCCATTTCAACTGGTGCTCTCTTCTGCCTACTAAGAGTTCTTTCTAAGTCGGGATCTAAATGTGTCAAATCTAAATTCAAGGATCTCCGACCAAGCATAAACCGCACTAAAATAATCTACTAGCAAATTTTTTTTTATTTTATATATATATATATATATATATACATATATATTTTGGTAAACAAATAGAAACAAATAAAATAAAATAAAATTGCCGAACAGAAAAATCAAACAAATAATGCTAACTAACTAGTAGAAAAATAAAATTAATTCAGACAAAAATTTCACAAACAAAACAATTCCCCCGGCAACGGCGCCAAAAACTTTTTATGAGTTTTAAATTTACTCGCAAGCGCACGAGTTGTTTGCAATATAGCGTTGTGCAAGTGCGAGGTCGAATCCACAGGGAATTGCGTTGTGAAAATATAATTTAATCTAAACTAACTTTATCTTAACCTAGTTCCGAATTTGTAATTATATGTTGCAAAATAAATAAAAGCTAAACTAAATTGATTTTAAAAACTAATAAAAAGACTAAGGTTTCTGAATCCACCCCGCTAAAGTTTAAGCATATATGTCTTAAAAACATAGCCTATCAAAACATTCCATGAATCCAACTATATGACAAAAAATAAAGAATATCCCAATTAAACCAAAAGCATCCAATGTATCCGCTCTTAACAAATCACAAAGGAAATCCAATTTAATCGAAAACAATTCGATGTATCCATCAGATGAAACATAAGGAATATCCAACAGAACAATTTAAACTCAATCAATCACAAGCTTAACTCAAATAATTGAAAGAACATTTATACTAAAAAATGTCAGATTTGTACAAGCAAATCTGAACTACTATGCCAAACAACAGCAGGGCTTCATCTTCAACCTTAGCAGAAGATTCTAGCCACTCATAATTATGAAACTACAATTCATAATAAAAGTGCTAAAAATTAAACTAAAACAACTAAACAAAAAGAAATAAATAACTTTACATGGGAGAAATTCCACTCACTGATGGGCGGCGCTTCCCCTTGTGGTAGCAAAGCCTTCGGGATCCACCAGAATGCTAGCAGATGTCCACTGGTTAACACCAAAGTGGCCCAGGAATTGTACACTGAATGATGAGGCCAGATGGTGTTTACATAGGGGGAGTCTCGGAGCATTGTAGGTTTCATATTCGATGTGGGATAGTGGCCCGAGTGCGCTTGATTGCAGAATGGTGCGATCGATCGCATGTCTTGTGTGCAGAATCGCATGTGCACTCGATCGCATGTCTGTTACGATCGATCGCAGATGCACTGAACTGCAAATATTTCGATGTGGGATGTTGACCTTGCGCTCGTTCGTAGGCAAGTGCGCTCGAGCACAGGTGCGCTCGATCGCATATCTCGTGTGATCGATCGCACTATGCATTCTCTTTGCTCTTGAAGCTTGATATCTCCAGAAATGCTTCATTTTCTCCACAAGCCTATAAAAATACACAAAACACAAGAAAGACATAAAATAAAGTGAAATAATAAAAATTAAAAACCTAACACATATAAATTAAAGGGCTTAAATATGCAATATTTAAGACTCATCATTGTGCATACGTAGCACACCTAAAAGTTCTAAGGTTGTCCAACTTAGGGGGTTTTCCACTCCACATCTCTTCGAGACTCTTTTGGTACACAACCCTAGAGGGTGATCTATTAATCAAATATGCAGCAGTAGACACAGCTTCCCCCCAAAAACATATGGGTAATTTGGATCCATTTAACATACACCTAACCCTTTCTATAAGGGTCTTATTCATCCACTCAGCAACTCCACTTTGCTGAGGAGTTTTCACAACCGTCCTATGTCTTAGAATTCCATTTAACCTACAGAATTGATCAAGTTCTTGGTTAGAAATTTCTAAGCCGTTATCGGTTCTTATCCCCTTAAATACTCTACCCATTTGAGTCTCTAACAGCCCTTTCCACACCACTAATTTATTTAAAGTATCTAATTTATTTCTAACCAAATAAACCCAAACCTTTCTTGAATAATCATCAATTAATGACAGAAAGTAAAAGTTACCTCCCTGTGTTGGTGTCCTTGTTGGTCCCAAAAGGTCCGTATGAATGTAGTCAAGAATGCCCTTAGACTTGTGCACTCTGGTGTTGAAGCTGACCCAATGTTGCTTCTCAAGAGCACAACACTCGCAGAAATCAAGTTCCTCTACTTTGTCTCCACCAAGTAGGCCATCCTTGCTAAGAACTTGCAGGCCCTCTTTGCTCATATGTCCCAAGCGAGTGTGCCAAAGGGCTACCTCACCCATCTCAGCCATCAAGTTTACTGCTTGATCCTTGATCTCCATGTCTCTGATCATCTCATAGAGTCCATCTTTCATTGCTGCTTTGATCACTACCAAAGATTCCTTGGCTACCTTGATCTTTCCTCCAACTATCTTGCATGTGTATCCCATAGAATCTAGCTGCCCCAATGAGATCAAATTCTTCCTCAAATCTGGGAGATTCCTCACATTCTCTAGCAGCCTTGTCATTCCATCAAACATCCTCACCTGGATGTCTCTCATGCCTCTCACTTGGTAAGAAATATCATTCCGCACGAAAACCCTTTCATCATTGGTTTCCTTGAAATTCTTGAGTCAACTCCGGTGAGGGCATATGTGATGAGTACACCCGGAATCCAAGATCCATTTCCTGCTGCCTTCTTGCCCCTTACTCACACTTGAGCACATAATAAGAACATCATCATCTTGTTGTTCTGTTTTGGTAACCAAAACCTCTCCATTCTTGGTATGGCTTCCTCCTCTATCACTTGTCATCTTCTTGCAATCTTTCTTGACATGGCCCTCCTTATGGCAGTAGTAGCAAATCTTCGCTCCAAATCTTTGTTTGGAGTGCTCTCTCCCATGGCTCTCTCCTCTACCTCTATCCCAGTAATAGCCATGCTTGCTGCTGTGCACTCTCTCATGGCTCTCTCCTCTTCTCTATCCCGGTAGTAGCCATGCATGTTGCTGTGCACTCTCCCATAGCTCTCTCCTTTACCTCTGTCCCAGTAGTAGTCATGCATGTTGCTGTGCACTCTCCTATGGCTCTCTCCTTTACCTCTATCCCGATCGTAGCCATGCATGTTGCTATGCACTCTCCCATGGCTCTCTCCTCTACCTTTGTCCTGGTAGTAGCCATGGTTGCTGCCATACCGAGTTGCTAGCCTTCTTTTAAAGAACAACCCTTTACTACTTGATGCACTTCTCATCTTAGCATCAAGATTATCTTGCAACTCTCTCTTAGGATCAAATTTAAAAGCAAAGATTCGTTTACGAAGATACCTCTTATTAGGGATAGTCTTGGCAAGAAACAACTCATCTAGTTTCTTCCACATTGCAGTTGGATCTTTCAAGTCTCTGTACTCCCTTGTGACACTATCCAACATGTGCAAGAAAATGGTGTTGTAAGCTATCTTCTTCATCTCAATCCGCTGGTCCTCCATGGTACTTGCTGGAAAAACATCATCTTCTCCAAGAGCCAAGTCCACTTTCTGTTGCACTAGAACTGCCTTGATCTTCCACTTCCATAGGGAAAAATCTCCCTTTCCATCAAACTTCTCAATACTGAAATTTGAACTCATCTTGCGAAGAAGATCCCTTGATTTATGCAGCATCTATAAATGCCTTCCAACTTCTTCTAAACCTCAAGAACACAGATCGAAGATGGATCTTAACACCATTCTTGAATCACCCTCAAGAACACGATCAAATCTTGATTTTTACACCGTTCTTGAATCACCCTCAAGAACACGATCATATATTGATCTTAACTCCGTTCTTGATTTACCTCAAGAACACGATCAGATATATATCTCAACTCCGTTCTTGAATCACCCAAGAAGTTGACCTAGGATTCTTGGAGTCTTGTTCTAACACCCTATCTTTTTGCTCCGATACTCAGCTGTGCAAGCTCCTCCGGCTCTGATCCCACTGTTGTGGTATCTCCTCTAGCTCTGATACCACTATTGGAAATCACCTTGACAAGATGCCCAGGTGGTAATCTTCCAAACACCTAAGTCTAGAATGACTTGTAGAAAGAAATACAACAATCGAAAGCAAGAAAGTAAAAAAGACAAACGATTTGTTATCGAGGTTCGGCAATGTGCCTATGTCCCCTTGATTTCCTCTAAACTCTCTGCATTAAATAAATGGTTCTTTACAATACAGCAACCCTCTTTAAGAAACCTCAAGTTCTTGAAGGAACCAAGAAGATAACAAGAAAGTGATAGACCTATTACAATGTTTTCTATAAATTCTCTACTATTCTCTCTTTTTTACAACCAGTCTCTCTGCAATAAGTCCCTCTTATATGTCTGTGTCTTTGCATTCTCACACAATTCTCTCATTCACACACATGTCTCACAAGTTACATTACATCACACTCTTGTGTGTCACACCTTATTTCATGAGATTGAACCTAGGTGATCCTTTATATAGTGCACCAAATTCTTGTCCAATCTTGTGTGTCATTCTCCACCCTTAGATCTTGATGACCACTTAACCATGGCCCTCCATCAATCCTAAGTGGTGCTGTGCGTTTTAACCTTGCATCCACGCACCTAAGAGGAGGTTCAAGCAAGCTATCCATGTGTGCTTTAGCTTTGCCTAGCGCCTAGGCACTGAATAGGGGTCGGTGCAGCGCTGGGCAGATGACCTTTGCACCATGTTCTGGAAGGCGTGGTGCTGGTGAAGGAGGGGCGCGGCGCTGGCCTTCTTCCAGTACCTCTCTTACTGGAAGGCGCGACTCTGGTGAAGGTGGGGCGTGGCACTGGCCTCTTCCATTACTTCTCTTGCTGAAAGGTGCGGCACTGGTGAAGGAGGAGCACAGCGCACACTGATGCTGCCCTTCACACAATAGTGCACACTACTTTGCTTTGGTGATTAGGGGTGTGCACACACACCCAAATGGATGCACACACATGTGTGCACTCATTTAACATGTTGTATTTTAATCTTACAACCTTGATTTAGAATTTAACCATATTTGAACCATGTTTAGACATGTTTAAACCTTAGACAAATACCAACAATGGCCATATGAATGATTGGATGTACGTGTGAGTTATAAGACCCACTTAGAAGAGCTGAAGGGTGCCGAGGAAAATGTTGAAGTGGTAAGACTCCACCTAGGAAGGGTGAAGGGGATTCGAGGATAATGTTGAAATGGTAGGACCCCACTTGGGAAGGGTAAAGCAGATCTAAGGATAATGTTGAAATGGTAAGACCCCATCTAGGAAGGGTGAAGGCGGTTCTAAGGATAATGTTTAGTAGGACCCCTCCCGGAATGGGTGATAGGGATCCAAGGATTTATGATGAGACGATTGACATATCAGTATGTGGGGAGACGTCCCTATTGTGATATGATTAGCTCAATGGGGGTCAATGTGATATAATCAGCCTAATGAGGGGTGATGAAAAGAATGAGATGAGATAAATTGAATACATTGTAGGACCTTGGGTCCGAGAGTGTAAATTTGAAATGAATTGAGATGTGATCATACATTCATTTCATATGATGTTGATTGTTAGAATTTGATGATGATTGATGTGATTTGCCCAATGAGGGTTACATGATGTTATTGGCCCAGTGAAAGGCATATGATGTTGGTTGTGTGATGTAATGAGAAAATTGTGAGACAGGATTGTGTGATGAAAATATGAATGTACTATAGATATATTTGTGATTATAGAGTAATGTGTAATGCCATTACATGTTAGGCACTATTTCTTGAAGTAAAGATATTGGAAAAAATATAAGAATTATAATTCAAATGATATAAAAATCACTTAGAATCACATTCTAATTAATTGAATGTTTAACATGGATTGATGAATGAAATGAAAAATCTAGTACTTTAACTAATGTATTACTCATTGAACTTTTTTAAGCTCACCCTTTCCTTTATGTTTTATTTTTCCCCCAAGTGGCAGCTGATTATGGAAGCAAGCTCTAGTTGAGAGCTGATAATTAGAGACTGTACTTGTGGTTTGGAAGTGGCATCCTCAATGTCTTCTTGAGTCTAACTTTTCTTTTAAAAATGTTATTTATGGTAAATTTAAATGTTTGTAAAATAAAAGGGAATTACAAAGTAATTGTGTTACATGTATATGATTGTACATGGGATCATTTGATTGATCATGATAAATTTTGTGTTATATTGTTTGGAAAGATGTGTGCATGAAATTCAGGTTAGGACTCGAAGCTCAAAGATGATGATGTCGTCTCGGGTATGACCCACTCGGGATAGGTCGTTACATTTTTTGGTATCAAAGCATAGGTTTAAAGTTCTGTAGACCCTAGTTGCATGAGCATGGCGTGTGGGGAGTTGGCAGATAGTTGGTTATGTAAGGTTAAAGAGGATACTGTTTAGGGATCAAAGTTGATATTGGAATGATATGTAGCAAGAGTTCTTAAGGATGGAGTGGATTGATTCCATGTTGTTTGGGATGATTTTATGCTATGTGTAATGGTTTTATTATATTTGTGAAATTTTTGCTAATGCTTTTAATAAAGTCATGAATATGAATTTTTTATCTTGATAGTGGATTGTTTAACTCATATATACATATGTATATGAATTGTGATGTGGTGTGGTGCGGTGTAGTGTTGATAATTACGTAGTGAAGGTGTGGGAACGTAATAAAAATGGATTATTTTATTTGTTTGGAAGTTTTATATTGATAGTATGTCTTGTTGAAAATTTAATGGTTAAATGTTAGTTAAATAAGTTAGAGGGGCTGCTAAAGATGAACTCCTAAAGTAAATGGTAAAATGTTTGAGCTTGAGAAATAATTATTGAGAAGATTGTAAAAATTAAATGTAATGAAGTCATAAATAAATGAGACGATATATGTATATGTTTGTTGATAGAGTTAATTGAGCTTATGATGAATAAGCATGATGGAATGATAATTGAAATTGGTACCAATTTTTTTTAAGAATGATAATAATTCTTGACTTTAAAATATGAAAGAAAGATGGGAGATTGATATATTGGTGGAATTATGATGAATTAACAACCGTTGGAAAAGGATGAAAGATGAATTATTATAATAAATAGTTGACATAGTGAGAGAGATAATGTTGAAAATGATTAAGGTAAAAAGGGAGAAACAATTTGAGTAAAGGAATGGTGGCAATGGATTAATGACAAATGAAAATTTCGTAATAGTTGGAATTTTAAGAAAGATAATAAAGGAAATATGTATTTATTTTGAAGAGAAATTTCATAAGAATAAACATGGTAATTCATGTAATTGATTTGAAATATGTGATTATAGAAGGGAATTGAATTATGAATTTTAAATTGAAATATTTGAGGATGGAGATCGTTATATGAAATTATAAGATGATTAGTGTGTTGAATCTTAATCAAATTCAAATGTTATGAGTTGTTAATCAAAAGACATCGATGAATTTCTTCTATAACTTGGGAATCTTATGAAAGATTTTAAAATGTGATTATATAAAATATTGGTGCTTGTAAGCCTAAAAGTTCTACTATATTTGGAGATGTAAGTTATGAAGTGAAAATTTGAAGCTAATAAAATATAAGAATTGATGAGTTGATATAATGTAAAGTATAGAAATTATTTAGTGATTTGATCTTGATATAGTTTGGATAAAAAGAAAGGACGGTGACTAGTGAAGGCATGAGATGTGTGATTAAAGGTATTAATGGGATATAGTATTAGAGATCAAGAGTTTAGTGAGGTGTGAAAGTTTTAGAATTTTTATTGTGAAGAAAAGTAAGGGTTAGTTTTGAGATCAAGAAGATTTGGATAAGGATTCGTTGGATGAGTTAGAGTTCTGATTGAGAACCATTGAATGTGAATTTTATTATTTACCTAGTGACAAAGATTTAACAATTTTTAGTTAATGAAGTAAATAAAATCGTGAAGAATAAAATAAATAGTTTATGAGTTTGTTGAAATTTTGAAGAATGTTAGAAAAGGTAAAATTGGGAGAATGGTTAAAGGAGATAGTTGGAGAAAACCAAAATTTGTAAAACAAAGTAAGTCCTAAAATCTGACTTAGAGGGTCAGATGTGACGAAGTTTAAAATAGATTAAAAAAATTTAAAATTTTCAAGACTATGTATATGGTGAGTGAGTAATTAAATTTAGAGAGGCGAAGTAATGGTGATTTTGAAGTTATATAAGTAATTGAAAGGGACTTGGTAAGTTTTAAAGAAATTCAGGAAACTTTTCCTAACTGTATTCATTAAGAGAAGAGTATTAAAGCAATAGCAAAAGCTAAGGGCTAAATTTTATTTTTTTTTTGAAGATTTATAAAGACTATAGACTTTGTATGTTAACTAATAGTGGAAACACTATCAATGATGTTTGAGCTATTGAGGATTGTTGTATTTCGATTAAACCGTTTAAGAAATAGTAGTGTTTGATAAAGGAAGGTACTGAAAGTGATATATTGGATGATTTTTGTTGGAAATCACCTTGACAAGATGCCCAGGTGGTGATCTTCCAAACACCCAAGTCTTAGAATGACTTGTAGAAAGAAATACAACAATTGAAAACAGGAATAGAAATCAAAGAAAGAAAGAAGGTAAGCGATTTGTTATCGAGTTTCGGCAATAGCCTACGTTCCTGGGAGTTCCTCTGAACTCTCTGCACTCAATCAATGGCTCTTTACAATTACAGTAACCCTTTTCAAGAAACCCAAGTTCTTGAAGAAACCAAGAAGAGAAGAAAGAAGATGATAAGAACTATTACAATGCTCTCTATCTATACTACTCTCTCTTCTTTACAACCAGCCTCTCTACAATAAGTCCCTCTTGTGTTCTATGTCTTTGTACTCTCACACAATTCTCTCTTGTATTGTGACTTGTCACTCTTTACAATTGATCTCAAATTATGTCACAATGTTATGTTGAGAATGAAGCTAGGTGACCCTTTATATAGTGCACCAACTTCTTGATCAATCTTGAATGTCATTCTCCACCCTTAGATCTTGATGACCACTCAATAATGGCCCTCCATCAATCCTAAGTGATGCTGTGTATTTTAACCTTGCACCCACACACTTAAAAAGAGGCTTAAATAAGCTGTCCATGTGTGCATCAGTGTGCCTAGCGCCTAGGCGCTGAGCAGGGGGCAGTGCGGTGATAGGCAAGGCACCCTTTTCACCACTTGCTGGGCGGTGCGGCGCTGGTGAGGGAGAGGTGCGATGCTGCCTTCTACCAGAACTTCCTTCTTGCTGGGCAGTGTGGCACTGGTGAAGGAGAGGTGCAGCGCACACTGATGCTGTCCCTCTCACAGCTGTGCGCACTCTTTTGCCTTGCTAAATAGGGGTGTGCACACACACCCAAAGTGATGCACACACGTGTGCACTCTATTAACATGCTGAAATTTATTCTTCCAACCTTGTTTTAGACTTTAACCATATTTGAACCATATTTAAACCTTAGACTTTAACTATGTTTAAAACCTTGACAAACCGGATCCTATTAACATGCACCTAACCTTTTCCATAAGGGTTCTATTCATCCTCTCAGGAACTCCATTTTGCTGAGGTGTTTTTACAACCGTTCTATGCCTTAGAGTGCCATTTAATTCACAAAATTCATCAAAATCCTTATTGCAAAATTCTAAGCCATTATCAGTTCGTAAAGCCTTAACTACCCTACTCGTTTAAGTTTCCAGCAACTTCTTCCACACAACAAATTTATTCAAGGCATCTAATTTATTTCTAGGTAAATAAACCCACACTTTTCTTGAATAATCATCAATTAAAGACAGAAAGTAAAAGTTACCTCCCTGTGTTGGTGTTCTTGCTGGTCCCCAAAGGTCGGAATGAATGTAGTCAAGAATCCCCTTAGACTTGTGCACTCAAGTGTTGAAGCTGACCCGGTGTTGCTTCCCAAGAATGCAACTCTCACAGAAATCCAGTTTCTTTACTTTGTCTCCTCCAAGTAGACCATCCTTGCTAAGAACTTGCAGACCTTTTTTGCTCATATACCCCAAGCGAGTGTGCCAAAGGGCTACCTTATCCATCTCAGCCATCAAGCTTGCTGCTTGATCATTGATTTATGTCTCTCTAATCATCTCATAGAGTCCATCGTTTCTTGCTGCTTTGATCACTACCAAAGATCCCTTGGCCACCTTGATCTTTCCTCCCTCTACTTTGCATGTATACCCCATAGAATCCAGCTGCCCCAATGAGATCAAATTTCTCTTCAAATCTGGAAGATACCTCACATTTCACAACAGCCTTGTGACTCCATCAAACATCTTCAATTGGATGTCTCCAATCCCTCTCACTTGGCAAGAATTGTCATTCCCCAAAAAGACCCTTCCATCATTGATCTCCTTGAAATTCTTGAACCATTCTTTGTGAGGGCACATATGATAAGTACACCTGAAATCCAGAATCCACTTTTCACTACCTTGCCTCTTTCTCACATTTGAGCACACAATAAGAACATAGTTGTTCTTCTTTGGCAATCGAAGCCTCTCAATTGTTGGTATGGCTTCTCCTCTCATCCCACTCTTTTCTGAAATTACCTTCCTTGTTGCAGTAGAAGCACCTCTTTCCAAATCTTGATTTGGAACGTGCTTTCCCATGGCTTTGCCCTCTACCTCTGGATTTCTCCCGGTAGTTGCCATGGTTGCTACTGCCATTCTGAGTTGCTGGCCTTCCTCTTATGAACATCCCATCTCCACTTGATGTCTCCTTCGTCTTGGCTTTGAAGTCATGTGCCCTTATGGCATTGATCACAATCTCCTTGGTTAAAGTATCCCTTCCATACTCAATAGCATTAATCAAATTATTAAAGAAATCCGGAAGAGAATTTAACAAAATAACAACCAATTGTTCATCCGGGAATTTAATACTACAACTAGCCAAATCTTGAACTAGTTTGTTAAAGACGTCAAGATTATCTTGCAACTCTTTATTAGGATCCATTTTAAAAGCAAAGATTCTTTTAAATAATAAATCTTGTTAGGGAGAGTTTTGGCAAGAAACAGCTCATCTAGTTTCTTCCATATGACAGCAGAATCTTCCAAGTCTCCGCACTCCTTTGTGACACTATCTGACATGTGTAAGAAGATGGTGTTGTATGCCATCTTCTTCATCTTAACCCGCTTGTCCTCCGTGATACTTGCTGGAAAAGCATCATCTTCTCCAATAGCCAAGTCCACTTTCTGTTGCATAAGAATAGCCTTGATCTTCCGCTTCTATAGAGAAAAATCTCCCTTTCCATCAAACTTCTCAACGACGAAATTTGAAGCCATCTTTGCGAACAAGATCCAAGATTTATGCAATACCCACAAATGCTTTCTTCTAAACCTCAAGAACACGATCGAAGATGGATCTTAACACTATTCTTGAATCACCCTCAAGAACACGATCTGATCTTGATCTTTACTCCGTTCTTGAATCACCCGAGAAGTTGATATTTGGTTCTTGGAGTCTTAGCTCCGTCACCTTCTTGTTCTAGCTCCGATACCCAGCTGTGCAAGCTCTGATACCACTGTTGTGGTATCTCCTCTAGCTCAGATACCACTATTGGAAATCACCTTGACAAGATACCCAGGTGGTGATCTTCCAAACACCCAAGTCTTAGAATGACTTGTAGAAAGAAATACAACAATCAAAAACAGGAACAGAAATTAAAGAAAGAAAGAAGATAAACGATTTGTTATCGAGGTTCGGCAATAGCCTACGTCCTCGTGAGTTCCTCTGAACACTCTGCACTAAATCAATGGTTCTTTACAATTACAGAAACCCTCTTCAAGAAACCCAAGTTCTTGAAGAAACCAAGAAGAGAAAAAAGAAGATGATAAGAACTATTACAATGCTCTCTATCTATACTACTCTCTCCTTTACAACCAACCTCTCTAGAATGAGTCCCTCTTGTGTTTTGTGTCTTTGCACTCTCACAGAATTCTCTCTTGTATTGTGTCTTGTCACTCTTTACAATTGATCTCAAATTATTTCACAATGTTATGTTGAGAATGAAGCTAGGTGACTCTTTATATAGTGCACCAACTTCTTGATCAATCTTAAGTGTCATTCTCCACCCTTAGATCTTCATGACCACTCAATCATGGCCCTCCATCAATCCTAAGTGATGCTGTACATTTTAACCTTGCGCCCACTCAATTAACAAGAGGCTTAAACAAGCTGTCCATGTGTGCATCAATGTGCCTAGCGCCTAGGCGCTGAACAGGGGGCGGTGCGGCGCTAGGCAAAGCACCCTTTTCACCACTTGCTGGGCGGTGTGGCATTAGTGTGGGAGAGGTGTGGCGCTGCCCTCTGCCAAAACTTCCTCCTTGCTAGGCGGTGTGGCGCTGGTGAAGGAGAGGTGCGGCGCACACTAATGCTGTCCCTCTCACAGCTGTGCGCACTCTTTTGCCTTGCTGAATAGGGGTGTGCACACACATGTGTGCACTCTTTTAGCATGTTGAAGTTTATTCTTCCAACCTGGGTTTAGACTTTAACCATGTTTGAACCATGTTTAAACCTTATACAAATACCAACAATTTTCTAGATGATTTAAATTCTAAAATAAACAAAGTTATGAAAACTAAATTCATAAAGATATATGAATCACTAATGATGATAAGATTGTGATGAATATAAGGAGTGGTACTCAGTAACCTGAAAAAAGTAAAATAGAGGCTATAATGTTTATAAAAAAAGTAGAGGAAGATAAAGAAATGATGATAATTTGATTCAATGAGCTAATTGATGCAAAGGTGAGTTAAAGAGTAAAAAGTTTATGCGGAAATCTTTTATCTTGATGGATAAAAAAAGGGGAAATTGAGTTTTGATAATGATAGAAAAATTTATTTAAGAATAAATTGGATGGTGTTGTTTGTGGGACTAAGAGGGTGGATAAGAGGAGTGTATAATAGTGAGATTCAAGAGAGGTAAATGTTTAACTGATGATTAAAGACATGTTTTGGAAACCTCTAGTAGTAGTGCAATGACGATCATATAAGTAATCACTTTGATAAAAAAAAATCAACAAGATTGAGATGACTTAAAGATTTAATTTAGAATGTGTGAGAACTTTAAATGTTATAAGATGATACATATGTGAATTACTATAATAATAATGAACAAGAAAATTATAACGTGAGAAATTTAAACTGGTTAGCCTTTAAGTAAAAGGTGGTAATGACTTCAATAATGTGGAGAACACCGTAATTGTTTTTAAGTAAAGGGTTATCTGATGATTTTGATGAGAGCTAGATGGGCAAGATGAGTAGTGATCTGATATGATATGTGGAGCATATAATTATGAGAAGTGAGTGAGAATTTTAATCAAGAGAACATTTGAAGGAATAATGTGATTTCGAGAAAAGAGGGAGAGTAATGACCTTGAGGCATGATCAAAAGTTTGAGAATGATGACTAAAGTTAACTCGTGAGAGGTGGTAACAAAATAAATTGAAATCTGTCTCTTTAAAAGTAGAAGGAAGCAACTCTAGATGGAGTTCAGTACTTTTATGATATTAACATAAAGGTGAAATTTTTTGAGTGGGAGGTAAGAGTTTTATAAAAATTTAAAGAAATAAGCCACCAAATATATCAAAAATTATAGAAAGATGTTATAAGTTGTGTAAATGTATAGAAAGATGAGTTTTGAGAATGTTAATTGATTTCTACTACAGTAAATGAAAGTTGTGAAGCAAATGGTTTGAAAAGATGGTAGGTGAACTAAAACTAAGTTGAACTTAAAACTTTGGATTGCATTGTTGATAAATCCTAAGTATCATATTTATTTGGAGAAAAAGAAGTGCTTAAAATTTCGAATATTGTGAACAAGTAAGCATTTGATAAAGGGCTTATTTTATAAAGGGTGTGTTAAGTAGTAAAGAACAAGAGTAAAATGATATGATAAGTGAGAATCGGATAACTAAATTAAGTTAAAAAAGGTGAAAGACTTACGGATAGAGACAATATTGGATGATGTAAAATTTAGGTTTGAAAATTTTATCGCAAGAAGTGAATAAGAGACAAAAAGAGGGTGATTGCAAGAGGTTCAAAATACTACCTGATAGGTAAGTCGGGATCTTCAGCTAAAATGAGTGAAGTTGATTGAGATAATGAGCAAATTTTATGCTAGTATAAATAAATGAGATAATATGATAACGAGTTGGAAATTGCTTAGAAGAAAATCAAAATTTGTGATCGAAACAAAGTTTTACCTTTAGACAAGGATACCTTAGAAGAATAAGACTGAGAAATGTGGCAGGTAATAAGATAAGTATGAGGCAAACAAGAACCTCATTCATTTGCATATCTAAACTAGAAGAATTTCAAGGATGAAATTTTATTAGTGGGGGAGAATTGTAGAGTCCAGTATTTAATTAAATTATTTTAAAAATCAAGATTGGTGCGTTTATTTGAAAATAAATTATAAATTAATTTATATTGGAATTAGTTAGACATAAAAATAAACAAATAAACTAAGAATTAAATGATAAAAACACATGTCAAGGGAGAATTAAAAAATTTCTTAAGGATGGTAAGAAAAACTAAGTAAAACTGAAATTGTAAAGAATTATGTGGTGAAATGTAGAAAAATGAGAAGTGGAGGTGGGTAAATTTATAATAAGAAAAAAGAAAGCCTTTAAAAGGAAGAGAGAGATCAGATTGTGTTGGTATAAGTCTATAGAGAGACCGAGAGAAAGAGAGAAGAAGAGAAAAGAAGAAGAAGAAGGGAAAGAAAATGAGAAAAAGATGGGGAAAATGCTCAAAATCAAGGTAAAAATCTACTTTTATCTATCTTTAAATATCAAGCATGTTTATACACTTAGGATTTAAGTTTGTATTTATAGATTTGAAGTTTGATTAAGAAAAATTTGAGGGGAGTTTAAGTTGGTTTGAAAAAAAAAAAGGGTTTTAAACCAAATTTCATGGTTTTGAAGCTTAAAACTCAAATTTTGTTATGAGTAATGTTGGTTTTTTTATTTTTTATTTTATGAAACTAAAAGAAACTTGTGTGTTTGAGGATTTGAGAAGTCTCATGGAAATCAATGAGAGTTTTAGAGAAAAAAATGAATTTTTTGTGAAGATTTTTGTTGGAATCAGAAGACATAGTCGACTATGTCAGGTGAACAATCAACTAAATGTAGTTTCTGGACTTTTACAGTCAACTTCAAGAGTCAGCAGTCGACTACATCATGTTGATTTTCGAAAATTTATTTTTTTCCTTCAATTTTTGAATGTAAAACATTTCTAAAGTGATTTTAATCTTCTTATACATTGGAAGCATGAAAAAAAAAAACCTTTGAAGTGTCTATTACGTGCGAACTGCGCACATGATTTTTGAAAGTATACAAACAACTTTGGGGTTTTTAGTATTCAATAATGATTGATAATGATGGGGTTAAGTCTTATTTACTTATAGGCACAAGTGATAAACAACTTGATAGATAAATGAAGTAGTTGGAGACTAGTTTGGGGATCGCATAGTGAGGTAAGTTCGCCTTACTTCTAGTAAGCGAGAAAGAAATTAAGGACCTTGAGAGTTAACTAAATATTAAATATGAGAAGTTAATGATATAAATATGTTTCAGATTTGATTTGTTACGTGATTTTGTATATATATATATATATATATATATATATATATATATTATATGAAGTGAAATATACGTAAGTAAATGTATAAAAGGTATATCCTCTTCTGGTACAATGTGATATTATTATTTAAAGGAATTGCGAGTGTAATGTGATGGAATTTTGTGAGCGTGATGCGTGTATTTGGGAATTTATGTGTGAGAATGGTATTTGGTTGTTGAATGGGAATAGATTGTTTTAGATTGCTATGAATTTGATATATGAAATTATGCTTTCGTTATGGTCATATGAATGATTAAATATATGTGCGAGTTGTATGACCCACCCAAAAGAGGTGAAGGGTACAGAGAAAAATTTTGGAATTGTAGGACCCCACTTAGGAAGGGTGAATAATATCCGATGATAATGTTGAAATGTGTTGGTATTTATCTAAGGATTAAATGGGTTGAAGTTCAGCATCAGGTCCTGGCTGTGTGTCACGGCTCAGCCTTGGGCACTATGGCCTCTAGCAAGTCTAGGACTCCTCCCCTCTAGGCCATACCATGGCCCAGCCCATATAAGCCTCAACACGAAGCCCTGAGCCTCGCAACACCCTGTTCCAAACCTCAGCACGAGGCACACCTGACACCTTTGAATCAGCACTCTCAAATGATGCGTGGGACATGGTTAAAACACACAGGTTCACTTAGACTCTTAGAGAGCCATAAGTCATTGGTTCTTGAGATCTAAGGGTGGAGATTGATCTCCAATATTGGATAAGGAAGTCATTTCTCTATATATAAAGGGTCATCTAGGAGCCATTCAAGGTGTAATGTGATGTGATGTCAATGACATGTGAATGTGTGTGAAATAGTACACATGGTGTGTGAGAGTGCAAAGACACTAAACACGTGAGAGACTCATTCAAGAGAGGTTGGTTTCTTAGAGAGAGAGTAGTATAGATTAGGGATTCAAGGGCTTTGTAATAGGAATTTTCTTGAGAAACATTCCAGGGAAACACTAGTCCTTATCACTTTCTTTTTCTCTTCTTTTGCTCTTCAGGAATAAGAGGATTCTTGAAGAGGTGTTGTTGTATATATAAGAATTCCATTGATTTAGTGCATAGAGCTCGAAGGAGCTCACGGGGATGTAGGCACATTGCCAAACCTCGATAACAATTGCTTGTGTTCTTTCTTTGATTGCTATTTGATTCCGATTCATTACAAGTCATTCTAGACTTGGGTGTTTGAAAGATCACCATATGGACATCTTGAGGGTGATTTCCCAACAGCGGTATTAGAGCTTGAGGAGATACCACAACAATGGTATTAGAGCTTGTACAGCTGGGTATCAGAGCAAGAACAGGGGGTATCGGAGCAAGACTCCCAGAATCAAAGGTCAACTTCTTAGGTGATTCAAGAATGAAGTAGAGATCAATATTTGATCGTGTTCTTGAGGTGAATCAAGAACGGAGTAGAGATCAAGATCTGATCATGTTCTTGAGGGTGATTTAAGAGTGGTATTGAGATTAATCTTTGATCATGTTCTTGAGTTTTAGAAGAAGCTGGAAAGCAATTGTGGGTGCTGCATAAATCTGGGATTTTCTCCGCGAGATGGGTTCAAACTTCATCGTTGAGAAGTTTGATGGAAAGGGAGACTTTACCCTTTGGAAGCAGAAGATCAAGGCGTTCTTATACAACAAAAGATGGACTTGGCAATTAGAGAAGATGACGCTTTTACAGCAAGTATCATGGAGGTCCAGCAGAATGAGATAAAGAAAACGGCATACAACACCATCTTTCTGCATATATCGAATAGTATCATAAGGGAGTGCGGAGACTCGAAAGATCCAGCTGTCATTTGGAAGAAACTAGATGAGTTGTTTCTTACCAAGACTTTCCCTAATAAGAGGTATCTTCCAAAACGAATCTTTGCTTTGGATCTTGATAAAGAGTTGTAAGATAATCTTGACGCCACGATGAGGGAAGCATAAGTGGAGAAGGGTTGTTCGTTAGAGGATGGCCAGCAACTCGATATGGCAGTAACATACATGACTACTATCGGGATAGAGGTAGAGGACAAAGCCATGGGAGAGGGCACTCCAAACCGAGATTTGGAGGAAAGAGATGCTACTACTTCCATAAGGAGGGTCATTTCAAGAAAGACTGCAAATAGAAGAGGAGGGATGAGGGAGGAAGCCATACCATGAATGGAGAGGCTTCAGTTGCCAAAGAAGAACAGCAAGATGATGTTCTTGTTGTGTGCTCAAATGTGAGCAGGAGGCAAGAAGGCAGCGGGAGATGGATCTTGGATTCCTGGTTTACTTATAGCATGTTCCCTCATCGGGATTGGTTCAAGAATTTCAAGGAAACCAACGATGGAAAGGTTTTCCTAGGGAATGATACTTCTTGCCATATGAGGGGGATAAGAGACATCCAGTTGAGGATGTTTGATGGAATAACAAGGCTACTACGGAATGTAAGGTATCTTCCAGATTTGAGAAGGAATTTGATCTCGTTGGGGCAACTAGATTCCATAGGGTACACATACAAAGCAGAGGGAGGAAAGGTCAACGTAACCAAGGGATCTTTGATAGTGATCAAAGCAGCAATGAAGGATGGTCTCTATGAGATGATCGGAGACACAAAGATCAAGGATCAAGCAGCAAGCTTGATGGCTGAGATGGATAAGGCAACTCTTTGGCACACTCGCTTGGGACATATGAGCGAAAAGAGCCTGCAAGTTCTCTGCAAAGATGGTCTACTTGGTGGTGACAAAGTAGAGAAACTTGATTTCTGTGTGTGTTGCATTATTGGGAAGCAACATTGGGTTAACTTCAACACCGAAGTGCACAAGTCTAAGGGCATTCTTGACTACATTCATATGGATCTTTGGGGGCCAACAAGAACACCAACACAGGGAGGTAATCTTTACTTTCTGTCTTTAATTGATGATTATTCTATAAAGATTTGGGTTTATTTGTGTAAAAATAAATCAGATGCTTTGAATAAATTTATAGTGTGGAAAAAGTTGGAAGAAACTCAAACGGGCAGGGTAGTTAGGGTAGTTAAGGTATTAAGAACCGATTATGGCTTAGAATTTTTTAACAAGGAACTTGATCAATTCTGTAAGTTAAATGGCATTCTAAGACATAGAACGGTTACGAAAACCCCTCAGCAAAATGGAGTTGCTGAGAGAATGAATAAGACCCTTATAGAAAAAATTAGGTGCATGTTTTTAGGATCTAGATTACCCAAATGTTTTTGGGGGGAAGCGGTGTCTACTGCTGCATATTTGGTTAATAGATCACCCTTTAGGGTTGTGGACCTTAAGACTCCTAAGGAGATGTGGAGTGGTAAACCCCCTGAGTTAGACAACCTTAAGACTTTGGGGTGTGCTGCGTTTTCACATCAAAAGGATGATAAACTTAGCCCAGGATCTAGAAAGTGTGTGTTTTTAGGATATGGGGAAGGGGCTAAGGGGTATAGGTTGTGGTCCTTAGAGCAAAAAGGATTAAAACTCATAATAAGTAAGGATGTCATTTTTAATGAGCATGTATTTCCCTATTTGGACAAAACTAACCCTACAGGGGATAGTGAGCAAACTAGTTCGGTATTTGTGGAGCATAGCATCAAGGAATATTCAGTTTAGGTAGAACAAGGAAGGCAAGAGGGTTTGGACCAAGTAGAGCCCATTGATGAATGCCAAGCTCAGGACACTCATGAGGTGGCTGAACTAGAAGGGGATGATGCAGCAAGTCAGACCACCTTCAAGATATGGTTTTGTGGATATGAATGCAGCAGCTCCTTGGACAAAAGGAGGGATAAGTGAACTAGAGACTTACATTGATGCCATGGGATGTAAGGATTCGTCAAGATGGAAGCTAGCTATGGAGGAAGAAATAGATTATTTGAGGAAGAACAACTCTTGGGAGTTGGTGGACATTCTGGAAAACAGAGAGTTGTTGATTGTAAGTGCACTTACAAGATCAAAGAAAGGCACTCTCTACGGGATGAAGTCCAGTATAAGGCTAGGCTGGTGGCGAAGGGGTTCACGCAAAGAAGAGGCATAGATTTCACAGAAAACATCTCACTTGGACACAAGGTGGATGAACTGGTGATTATCCTCATCTATGTCGATGATATGCTGTTGGTTCGAAACAATAGGGAGAGGATAGAAAGGTTGACATCTCAACTCAGTGAGGAGTTCTAGAGGAAGGATCTTGGCCTTACACAAAAGATCCTTAGGATGAGAAGAATTCGGGAAAGGGAGAGAAACGGGTTGAAGGTTTCTTAGTCTTCCGATATAGAAAATTTGTTGTACAAGTTTTCTATGGAAGATGGTAAACCAGTTAAGATTCCTCTTGTTGGTCATTTTAAGTTCTCCAGTGAACAATGTCCTGGAATGGATGAGGAGAAGAAGAAAATAGAAAAGGTCCCTTACTCCAGTGCAGTTGGATCAGTCATGTTCATGATGGTAAGCACTCTACTCGACATTTCTCAAGCAATGGGTGTTCTTAGCAGATTTGTGAATAATCCTAGAAAAGAGATTTGGTTTGGGATGAAGTGTTTGCTGAGGTATGTGAAAGCTCAGTTGCAACCGGTGGTAGCACTCTCAACAACCGGGGCTGAGTACATAGCAGCTACGGAAGCCAAAAAGGAGGTTATGTGGTGCAAAGGGTTGTTAGACGAGTGGAAGGTCCTAAAAAAGCAGGTGGTGGTGTCTTTGGATAGCCAAAGTACGTGGCACTTGTGTAGGAACCCAGTGTTCCATGAGAGGACTAAGCATATGGATGTTCGGTATCATTTAATTCGGGAAAATGTCACAAATGGATGCATTCGTGTGGACAAAGTCGTAAGGAAAGAAAATCCTGCAGATTTAGGCACCAGAGTTCTACCTCTAAGTAAGTTTAATCATTGCCTTGGACTTCTTAGGATTGGAGTCAGATGAATGGTGACTCAAGTTGAGTTTGGATCCTGAGTCCTCTGCACAATGGGTTCGGGTTTAATCGCTTAGACAAAGGTAGAGATTGTTGGTATTTGTCTAAGGATTAAACGGGTTGAAGTTCAGCATCAAGTCCTGGTTGTGCGCCGTGGCTCAGCCTTGGGTGCTGCAGCCTCCAACAAGTCCAGGACTCCTCTCCTCCAGGCTGCGCCACGGCCCAGCCTATCTAATCCTCAGCACACCCTGTTCCAAGCCTCAACATGAGGCACAACTGACACCTTTGAATCAGCACTCTCAAATGATGTGTGGGACATGGTTAAAACGCACAGGTTCACTTAGACTCTTAGAGAGCCATAAGTCTTTGGTTATTGAGATCTAAGGGTGGAGATTGATCTCCAAGTTTGGATGAGGAAGTCATTGCCCTATATATAAAGGGTCATCTAAAAGCAATTCAAGGTGTAATGTGATGTGATGTCAATGACATGTCAATATATATGAAATAGAACACATGGTGTGTAAGAGTGCAAAGACACTAAACATAGGAGAGACTCATTAAAGAGATGTCATGATAGGTGCTTAAATATTCATATTTAAGCCCCCTTATTTACATTTGTTCGGTCCTTAATTACGTTAATTCTATCTATTTTACTCCATTTGTGTGTTTTACATGTTTTTATAGGGTCTTGGAGAAAAAGAAGCAGTTTTGGCACTTAAAGGAAGAAGCCTGGAAATCCTGGAGTAGTCTCTGGTCAATCTGCGATCGATCGCACCATGCAATACGATCGAACGCACATTGCGATCGTGCGTACAGAAGAGGGATCGAGCGCAGCACTGCGATCGAGCGCAAGACACATACGATCGAGTGCACATGTACGGGCGTGAACAGTAAACTACAGAACCCTATTTTGGAAATAAAAGAGTTTTATTTTTAGGAAAGTTTTAGGAACTCATGGGCCTCTTAGAACTTCTCAAAGACCTATAAATACAATTGTAAAGCACACACAAGAGCACCACAACTTAGAGAACACTTCTCTTAGCTTTTACTGGGAGTTGTAACCTTTGGGAGAGAATTGACGCTTCTTCTCTCGGGTTTATTCTTCTCTTTATGTTTAGTTTATATATGATGTTCTTAGACAGCATGTGTAACTAACTTTCTTATAGGGCTCGATTGAAGCCCTAGTTATGCTTTCTCATAATTTATGCATTTATAAATCTTTGCCAATAGCCTTTATTATGTTGCTTAACTTGATTAATGCCTATGCTAATTTAAGTTCCTCATATGTATATGTATGGCCAGTGTATGCATGTGGTATGGACCTGTTAGTTAGATCAATTTGGATGACCAAGTCCTGGGTCTAACATTAGTAACAAGGGATATCTTATCTGGATACCCGGGTTAATCAACATGGGAAACCGAGAGTAGATACCATGCCCTAGGTCTCATGTGGTTGTCGATTTCCATAGTACTTATGCTTTCTTAAGGAACAACTCAAGCAGATACCATGCTGAATCCCTTAAGGAAGAAAAGAGTTAGAGTAGATACCATGCCTAACTCATTGCTTAGGGAGATCAATAGCTTAAGGAGTAGATACCATGCCCTTAGGTTGGAAACCAGTAGGTATACATGATAAGGCTAGTGCACTGATACCTTACACAATTGGGAAAGTATACCTAGTGGTGGATATCAAAGCCCTATGTCTTTATTATTATCAAATCACACACAATAGTTATTTTATTTCTTTTTACTTAAAGAAACTAATTCTAAAAACCGAACTTTACCAATCCCTGTGGAGATGACCTTGCTTCCACACACTACACTACACTATCGACCTTGTGCACTTGCAAGTAAAACTAGTACGATTATCTGCTTAATTATTTAGGTATATAATCGCTCAACAGGTTGGTACTTTAGAGAGAGAGTATTATAGATTGGGGATTCAAGGGCTTTGTAATAGTAATTTTCTTAGGGAAAATTCCAGGGAAACACTAGTCCTTATCACTTTCTTTTTCTCTTCTTTTATTCTACAAGAACAAGAGGATTCTTGAAGAGGTGTTGCTGTATATGTAAGAACTCCATTGATTTAGTACATAGAGCTCGGAGGAGCTCACGGGGACGTAGGCACATTGTTGAACCTCGATAACAATTACTTGTGTTCATTCTTTGATTGCTGTTTGATTCTGATTCATTACAAGTCATTCTAGACTTGGGTGTTTGGAAGATCACCACCTGAGCATCTTGGGGGTGATTTCCCAACAAAATGGTAGGACCCCATCCAGAATGGATAAAGAGGATCCGAGGATTTATAATGTGATGATTGACATATCGATACGTGGGGAGACGTCTCCGTTGTGATATATAGTGAGGGGCAGTGTGATATAATTAGCCTAGCGATGGGCGATTAAATGAAATAAATTGAATACATTGTAGGAACTTGGATCCAAGAGTTTAAATTTGAAATAAATTGAGACGTGATCATGCATTGCATTGCATTTCATATGATGTTGATTGTTGGGATTTGATGATGATTGATGAGATTTGCCCAATGAAGGGTACATAATGTGATTGACCTAGTGAATGGCATATGATGTTGGTCGTGTGATGTAATGATATTGTGCTCAATTGTTGATTATTTCTGATGTGGAAATTGTGACACATGGTTATGTGATGTAATGATATTGTGCTTAATGGTTGATTGTTTGTGATGTGGAAATTGTGAGACATGATTGTGTGATGAATGTATGAATGCACTATAGATATATTTGTGATTATAGAGTGGTGTGTAGTGTCATTACGTGATATGCACTCTTTCTTTATTTAATTAAAGATAATGGAAGAAATATAAGGATTATAATTAAAAAGATATAAAAGTCGCTTAGAGTCACATGCTAATCAATTGAATGTATAATATGGATTGGTAAACGAAATGAGAAATCGAGTACTTTGAGTAATGTGTTACTCACTGAGCTTTTTGAAGCTCACCCCTCCTTTATGTTTTATTCCCCCCTCCCAAGTGGCAATTGATTATGGAAGCAAGCTCTAGTTGAAAGCTGATAATTAGAGACTGTACGAGTGGTTTGGAAACGACATCCTCTGAGTCATTTTGAGTCTAACTTGTCTTTTAAAGATGTTATTTATGGGAAATTTAAATGTTTGTAAAATAAAGGGAATTAAAAAGTAATTGTGTTATATGAATATGATTGTACATGGAATCATTTGATTGACCATGATAAATTGTGAGTTGTATCGTATGAAAAGATGTGTGCATGACATTCAGGTTAGGGCTCGAAGCTTGAAGGTGACGATACCATCTCGGGTAGGGTCCACTAAGGATGGGTCATTACAATTAAAATAGAGATTACAAAATATGAAGGCTAACTACAAAATTTAATAGTAATTTTTTTTGTCTGAGTCCAAATTTTGTTCCTCAATTGGCAAATTGTTATTTAATACATCGATTGAAAATTGACAAACCGTAAATTATATTTATGCAATATCAATTGACAATCACATAATCGTGATAAACCAAATAAACAATGCATTAAATCAAGTAAGCATAAGGATCTATGTCCCTATAAAATTTCTCAGCACTTGAAAAATATAGATATATTAAGTTAGAAATAATGGATAGATCAAATTTTGCTGAGATTTACGGTGAAAATTGATGATTAGGAAAAAAATAAATTTGTAGAGATTTGGTTTAGGGAGAGAAAGTAACATATTAGTTTGGAAAGAGAATTATTGTAGAGTTTAGAGAGAGAGAGATGTCTGACAAGTTTAGAGAAAAAAACAAAAGAATTTGAATTCTAGAGAGAGAAAATCCTTTGCACTAATATCACAAAAAGAGATGATTCTCATTTGGAGAGGATCATGATCCACCATATATATCTATGTAAAGTAAAATGTGTGAGTAATTTCCACTAAAATGATGTTTAATTAACAAAACAATTGTAATTAACAGTTTGTGGTTCAATGGTTATTATCTCAAATCAAATACACTTGAATGCATTGATCTTATGAGTTCGATTCTTCAGACTAACAACTTTTTTATGGATAAAGAAAGCTGTTGTGTGAGTTAGTAGAGATTAAGTTTAGATCATCGGTTTAAATCAAAAATGAAGAAACAGAACAAAACATTTGAATTTGCAACAGAAAAATCCATCTAGACCATAACAAAAGAATCAACCTTGCATTCGTTTACTTGGTTGCCAGCTCTCAGGAAAGTGAGTAGCACTAGAAATCAATGGTAGTGTAGTAATTGCCGTTCCCTGCGGAACTTAGTGATATTAGTTGGACCTTGTGGTCAGCTTGATCTCAATCAAAGAATATTTCCTTGAATGTTTATAAAAATTTTCCATACCAACTTGGTTGTCCATTTGTGTTAATTGATTAATATTGTATTGATTAGTAACTTGGAAAAAAAGAAAAATAATCACTAATAATACAAAGATTAGGACCTGAAATGGTCTAGGGTCATATTGGGGTACCCTCATGGTCCTTTATCTTTTGTTTGCTTTTGACTCACAAATCACCAATTTAATTGCTAATCTTATTCAGAAATTTTCTCTAGTCCCTTTCTAATTAGATTAATGATGCTTTAATTGCCAAAAAATATAATATTCATTTAATGAGATTCAAATAAAATTAAGGCTAAATTACAAATTCGTCATTCAGTTTTACTCATAATTACAATCTACTTCTCTAGTTTCAAAATCAAACAACTCAGTCATTCTTTCTAAATTTCGTTACAAAAATTTATGAAAAACCCAAAATATCTTTCTATATATTTGAATTTCACATGTGCAGGTTGTCACTATTCTTTTATCTATCTCTATCATTTCTCTAGATCGTGTATTTAGTCCAGATCAACTCTTCATGTGTTTCTCACCCTTCTTGATTGATTTTTTTTTTTCTATCTTCGTGCTCTCTCTGACGGAATCAACAAGAGTTCATAGGCAGTGCTACCACTCAACCATCGTGCAGTTGCAGTAAGACATGGTTGTTGCGCAATCACCGAGTGTCGTTGGAAAAATAAGATTTCAAGGGATTTGTGGTTTTCTAAGTATTTTGATTGATGGGAAAATAGAGGTAAAAGAGATAACTGAAAAAATTTAAACTTCAAAATTCTTTTTGGAATTTATGGGATATTTTTGTATTGTTTTTATCTTATATGATTAATATTTTATTAGCATGGCCTGTTTGTAAATTGACAAAAGAAGTTAAGAAATACATTTTTTTCACTGTTTTGATCCATTTAAACCAAAGATATTAAAACCTTATATCGTTTTTGTGATATTTTGATAATTGAAAAACAAATGGAAGGAATGAAATTAAAAGGAAAAAATATAATTTTGAGCATTTTGAATCCCTTACTGTTCAAATTTAAAAGAAAAAATGTTTTTATTAATTGTTTTAATATATATTAGATCATTGTGTGCTAGTTACTTGTTTATTTTTAGTGATATTCTTATCATTTCACAATTAATGCTAAACATTCAAGGGTAATTTGACCATTTCGATAGCTTTTCCTTCAAAATTCTTAGAGTGAATTAACGGAATGGAGTGGTTAAAATGTAGGTAATAAACTTTGGGATGGATTGCCCACTTTTAGTACTAAAAAAATGGATTATAATTATGAATAAAACTCAAAGATAAATAAATTGTTATTTATTCTAAAAGTAATCTATAAAAATTTAGTTCCTACTCACTGCACTGGTCAATGGCAATCTAGAATCCATTATCATATATCAATAAAACTCATTAAACAATTAGGCAGTGATTTGTTGTTTGCAAACACCACCGAGTATTTGATTTCTAGTGCAACGAATCTCTTTCCCACAAGAGCTCTTGTCATTTCTACCATCCGGTCAAATTTGTAAACTTCTTATTGTCTCCGTTCAATTCAAAAGAAAAATAAAGAAGTAAAATGAAAACAATCGATTCATTTGTCCTCTTACAACGCAAGGTATCCTTCAAACTGTATATATTGGCTTAAACATTCAAATGCTATTGCAGAACACTAGATCAAAAGAAATCATCTTCTTTACACCAAAAAAAAATAATAAATAAATAAATTTTTAAACTTAAGTAAAAGAAATGGGCTCTAAAACCCCTCTCAAGCTTCCAATGATAGATTTCTCGAAACATGACCTAAAACCAGGCACTCCTGAATGGGATTCGGTGAGAGGTCATGTTCGGCAAGTACTCGAATAGTATGGCTGCTTCGAGGCTCAGTTCAATAAGGTTCCTCCAGAGCTTCAAAAGGCAATAGTTGGAGCCTTGGAAGAGCTTTTCGATCTCCCATTACAAACCAAAATGCAAAATGTTTCTAAAAAGCCCTTTCATGGCTATGTTGGTCAATACCCTATGGTGCCTTTATATGAAAGCATGGGCATTGATGATGCAAACATCACTCAAAAAGTTGAAGACTTAACTAAAATCTTGTGGCCTGAAGGAAACACAATTTTCAGGTTTTATGGCATCCTTTCTACTTCTATATATATATATATATATATATATATATATATATATATATTGCTTGTTTACTTGTTAAAGATGTAATTAGGTGATCAATTAAAGATAAAACTCTGATATTATGTTAAAAGAGAGAGTTTGAATTACCAATTATCTCACGAGTTTAAACTTAAAAGAAACACAACTATTCTTTTTATATTTTAACATTTTCAATGAAAAATGCCATTATTATTAATTAATCTTTTACTCAATTTTACTTTTTCTCCACATTGGAAACAACAGATTTGTACTATCTTTTACTCGCCATTTTTTTTTCTTGTGCAACAAAAATATGTAACCAACACTAAGTGACTTTAAGGAAATTATTGATAGAGAAGAAAAGTGAGAGAAAAGTTTTGTTTGATTGAGCTTAAAGTCAGCTTTTAGCAGGAGTATATTTTTTAAAATTTACACAAAACTTAGCCAAATCAAATCAAACACCATCAAACCTTATTAACAATAATTAAATTTTAAATTAATAAGTCGTTTGATTTGATTTGAACGATATTTTTTATACATTTTAAAAAAAATAATCATCAGCTTAAATATGGCTTTAAGCCCACCCAAACAAATCTGAAGAAGAATAAAAAATTACGATATTTTTATCGTTGGGTAGAAAAGAAAAGTGTGAGAAAAAGAATATTAGGATGATTGGTGTTTTCTTCTTACATGAATAAATAACAATTCTCTCAAATTTGGATGATTAAGAAATAAAAGCAAAAAATAGAAAAAAAAATTGTCCCTCATTTATTTTTTGTTCTTATTTTTCATTATCGTTACAAAACAAAAGATGAAAGACATCAATCCTCTCAATTTTTCATCTTCTCTCTTATTTGCTCGCACTCTTCTTTCCTCCCATTTAAACTAACAAGAGTGCTATCTGTTTTTGGCAGAAAAACCATACAATCCTTCTCAAAAGAAGTATTAGAATTGGATCAAACAATTAGGAGGGTGATTTTGGAGAGTTTTGGCCTTGAAAAATACATGGATGAGTATATGGACTCCATGAATTACCTTTTAAGGGTCATGAAATACAAAGGACCTAAAACAACTGAGACAAAGCTTGGTCTGAATACTCACACAGATAAGAACATAGTTACCATATTGTATCAAAATCAAGTTGAGGGCTTAGAGGTATAGACGAAAGAAGGCGGATGGATTAACGTGAAACCCTCACCAAATTCTTTCATTGCTATGATTGGGGATTCTCTTAATGTAAGTTGCTCTCAATATCTCTACTCTTTTCATAATATTGCTGATTGGAAAAAGTATGAACTCAAGTCACATTAAAACCTTGTATCATTGATTATTTTGAAGGCATATCTAAATGGTGGATTGCACTCACCATATCATCGTGTGATGATGAGCGGAAATGATGCAAGGTACTCTGTTGGATTATTTTCAATCCCTAAAGCAGGCTACATTATAAAAGCACCAGAAGAGCTAGTTGATGAATACCACCCCTCGCTGTTTAAACCCTTTCATCATGTGAAATTCTTCAGTTTTTATTACACGAAGGCAGGTCAGAGAGCAGAATCTGCTCTAAAGGCTTATTGTGGACTGTAAGAATTATATTTTTCTGACTAGAACGTAAACTATGTATTCCAAATTAAATCTTTGAACCTTTGTGTAATATGAAGTTAATTAAGGTGGAAATTTGTATTGTTGGTATCTTTTTTATAATCTAATAAAATACTGTGAGTGTTTCGGGTTCAAAATGTTTTTTTCACACCAACCTACTGTATTTGCTCCTAAGATCGATCTAATCCCTAGCTCCCTAGTTCTAGAATTTTAGATTTCCTTTTTTTTTGGTATTTCTTTCCCTATTTTATTTTTCTCTTCCCATCTCCTTTTATTTTCTTTATTTTTTATTTCTTTTTTCTTTCTCTTTTTATTTCTCTACTCATCCTAACCTTTCTCTTATTCTTTCTTTTCTAATAATTTTTTTTCTATCCTAATTTCCTATAGTTCCTTTTCTTTTTATTTTTCTCACTTTTAACCAATTTTATAATCCTATTCCTCTTCACACTCTTCTGTTTGTTTTTTTTTTGCTTTTAGTCACTTTACAAGGGCTCTTCTAGGTATTGTCCTTATTCCTAGGATTAAACGGCTTCTTAGCCCCCTAGTTTTGTGGTTCCTTTCTTTTCTTCTTTCTCTCCTTTTCTCTTTAATTTCTTTCTCTCATCTTTTCCTCCTTCATTCTTCTTTATTTTATCTAATGCATCTATAGTCTTATCACTCCTTTTTTTTTTTTTTTCTTCTTCCTATGTTCTAATCATAACTCTCTCATTTTTTCTTTTTCCATTTTATTCTTTTTTCTCAGTTTAAATTGCTATATATAGTTAATAAAACAAGAGGGGACATGTGATTTTTCATGAATGAACACAATAACTTTGAGTTCAATTTTTTTTTTCACTTTCTTGTTTATAGGTCATGGCTACAAGACACATATGGACCAAATTCTTTTATGCAATGTATGGACTCAAACTTTAAGATTGTTGGAATTTTATCTCTAAAATTCACCTACTCAGCTTTAGGAAAATAACAAAACCACACAATTAAATAGGAAATTAAACAAAGAGCAAGAACACCGATTTAATATGGTTTGACATTCTCTTTGCATGCCTATGTCCACAACAAACCCATTACTTATTTTTATTGAAACAAACCCATCTATTATCCTTCGATTAAAACTTTTATAATCAAAGTAAACTCAACAAAAAGTTTACATACCTCTTAAACCTGAAAATCTACGACGGTTCGAATCCCTTTGTCGTACATGCTCCCTGATTCTCGCCAGTGTTCGTGTGTAATCATAGAAAGGAAAACACACTTTGTTCACCACTCAAGAACATTAATTTTCTTCTCTATAGAATAAAATGAGTGTTTCTTTCTCTTCCTCTCTACAAAATTACAACAATCCTTTCTTGCTTATAAACATACATTTACATACTGCAAAGAGGGTGGTTATTTTCAGTTGAAACACCCAACAGTTGTATGCATTCAACCAAGAGTTGCATGAATTCAAATATATCTCTTGATGAATGGTTAAATGGATAGGTCAGGTCACCCATTGTTGGAAATCACTTTGACAAGATGCCCAGGTGGTGATCTTTCAAACACCAAAGTCTAGAATGACTTGTAGAAATAATTTCAGCAATCCAACACAAGAACAGAAAATCAAAGAAAGAAAAAAGACAAGCAATTTGTTATCGAGGTTCAGCAATATGCCTACATCCCCGTGAGTTCCTCTGAATTCTCTACACTATCTCAAATGGTTCTTACAAGTTACAGCAACCCCCTTCGAGAAACCACAATGTTCTTGAAGAAATCAAAAAGAGAAGAAAGGAGATTACAATACTCTCTCTTCTTTACAACCAGCCTCACTACAAAGAGTCCCTCTTGTGTTTATGTCTCTCAAACAATTCTCTGTTGTATTTACAAATGATCTCACAATGTCATAACTCTCTCTTGTTCTGTATATGTGTATGTGTGTATCTCACTTAAGAATGAGTCTAAGGAACCCTTTTTATAGCCATTCACTTCTTAGACTTTCTTATGAACCAATCTCCACCCTTTGATCATGCTTTTCATTCAATCTTAGCCCTTAAACATCCTCCAAGTGGTGCTGTGTGTTTTGGTATTGCGCACACACACTATGGGGAGTCTTTAAGCCTGCTGCCTATGGGTGCAGCTCTGTGCCTGGCGGTGCAGCGCTCAGCAGGGCACAGTGCGTTGCTAAGGTAGAGTGTGCTTGCATGCACATTGGGCGGTGCACCGCAGATGGTTGAGCGGTGCAGCGCTAGTTCTGTCCCAGCAGCACCCTTGCTGGATGGTGCGTCGCTGGTGGATAGCCGGTGTGCCACTGGTGCTGTCTTGGAGCATGCCTTTGGGATGGCACAACACTGGAGAGGGAGCGGTGCACCGTTGGTGCACACTGATGCTTCCCAGCAGTGCACACACTCCATTAGCTTGTGTGCAGAAGTTCACACACTAGTATGCCTCGCCTTCCCTTGCTCCAAATTGATGCACACACATGTGTGCAGCCTTCTAACTTGCTAACTTTGATACTCCACCATTGGTTTGGATTTTAACCATCCTTAGACCATGGTTGGACCTGTTTGAACATTACACAAATAACAACACCCATCATGGGTGCCTAACCCGACCTAGATTTCCTACATCTCCTACTCACACATAATGGGCTCGACATCGCCCAACAAGCAGAGAAAGAATCTCAACATCTAAAATTCTTTCGAGAACTTCATATGGGCAAATGGGTCGTGTGACCTGCTAGTACACATGTACTTGGGAGCTCAATACTATTCACCTGTTAGTAATACATAGCGGTTTCAACCCTAAATAAGAAAAATTAAATTAAATTAGGAAAAATGTCTCATTGTGCCCCAAACTAATTTTTATTACATCAGTCATAGCATACCTAATCCCTCAAAGACTATGCTAGACTTTACTTTTCTCACCATGTATTCACAATTATGTCCAAGATTCAATAAAGCGACATAATTGGTCAACCTGTGAATACATGTGGTAGATGTAAACAAAACAATCTTCCTTCTGCACTTATCCCTCTCTATTTCAGACTAACTACTTTCCTAGACATATCCCATAAGGTTAATTATTTCATCACAATCGAAAACATGCTAAAGTAACAAACATCAGCATGTCCTTTTGAGAATATAGTCGAAAATCACATAGAGCACTTGCTGAGGCTTTTAATTTACATAAGCCTCTAGGTCTCACACAATGAGGATACAGGGATTCCCTCAGTCACTTCCCTTTAAGGTTGTACTAATCACATGTAGTATGAAATATATGTTATAGTGGTTTAACCTTTCTTAATAAGAGCATATGTATTTTTAGATTGTATACCGTTATACGAATCTTAGCCTAGTCGTAATCTATATCTTTATGCTCTCATGCGCCTAGCTCGCTCATTTGAGCACCTTAATAATTACTCACATCCGGCTTCCATCTAGGTTTCTATGATTGTGGGATGATCATGATTGATCTAAGTTTTTTTTTTATTTTTTATTTTTTAACTTTGAATCAAGACCTTATCTTTACTCTAGTCAAGGCGACTTTTAATAAAATACACTGTTTATGAATTTATTACATTCACTATATACTTGTCTTGCTTTCATTTGCATCAAAATAATACATCAAGTCTCATCACAACTAACTATCTCAGCATCTGAGGTGATCACTCGTATGAGACAACCGACCTTTTCCTAGTGATATATTTTAATACATATATGTGTATCTTTGTTCCAATATCAATATGTATGCAATAACCAATCACATAAAACAAAAATAATATTTATAATATCATAATCTTTAATTTTGTACAACGATCTATCAAATATAAATAATATTAGATTCTACGCAAACCTAGTGACTCTACACAAGATAGAAATACGTTTCTAGGAATGGGTTTAGTAAATGGATCAGGAACTATCTTATGTGTAGAAATATACTTAGGGATCACATCTTTTTGTGCCACAATGTCACTAATAAAATTATTCTTAGTATCAATGTGTTTTGTTCTACCATGATATTTTGGATCCTTTACATAAGCTATAGCAGCTTGCCTATCACAATAAATTGTCACTGGGCCTAAAGCTTCAGTGACAACATTAAGATTTTCTAAGAATATTTTGAGCCACACCTTCTCTTGTACTACTGATGAGTGCTAAATATTACATGTTTTAGCCCCTTAGTTTACATTTTTTGAGTTCTTAATTATGTTATTTTGTGCTATTTTATCTATTTTCTGTGTTTTCTGTGTTTTTATAGGTTTTGGAATAAAATGAAGCAATGTGGAAACTTCAGGGCTTAAAGAGCAAAAGTTGAGGATGCCTAGTGCGATCGAGCGCACAGGACATGCGATCGATTGCACCTGCGATTGTGCGCATACGGCATGAGATCAATCGCACCTGCGCTCGATCGCAAGTGACTCGCACATCCCACATTGGAAAGGAAACTTTTGATACTGCATATATATTGCAGCGCACTGTGATGCGCTTGAGCGCAACAAGGCTGCGATCAATCGCAGTTGACTCGCACATCCCACATCGGATAGGAAGCACTTATAGCGTGCCAGACGCATTGCATCGCACCATGCTGTGATCGATCCCACCAGACTTGCGATCGATCGCAAAGAGGCAGTATCCCACATCGAATTTATAGCTCATTGTACTCCGAGAATTCCCTTATATAAACACTATCCCACTTCATTATTCAGTGTGCAGTCTGGTGGATTTCTACTAGCATTCTAGTAGATCTCCTAAGGGCTTTTGCCACCACCGGGGGAAGTGCTGCCCAACAGCGTGGGGAATTTCTCCCAATGTACAGTCAGTTTTAATTCTTTTCCAGTTTTTAATGCTTAGCACTTTTTATTGTGAAATTTAGTTTCATGATAATGGGTGGCTAAAATCTTCAGCTAAGGTTGAAGATGAAGCCTCGCCATTGTTTAGCATTATATTTTCAGATATGTTTATACAATTCTGATATGTTAAAAGCGGATACATTGGATGCTTTTGGTTTAATTGGATTCATGGAATGTTAGATAGATTATTTTTTATATAGAACATGAAGATATATGCTTTACTTTGGTTGGGTGGATTCTGAAACCTTAGTGTTTTCATCATTAACTAGAGGAGGATGCAGTGTCACCACAGATTTTTCCAATACATAGTACAATAGCAACTCGGTCTTTTTCTACATATTCTAGCAGTCTAAACAACAGCAGTGCTGAATAATCCTAAGATAGTGAAACTCCGCAAAGAAAGTTTTGGTCCTTAAAAGAAATTTATGAATCCACCTATGCTCTTATGGTTACAGAACTTATAAGTTATGATGAAACTTATGGAAACGAAGAGTAGAAGAGATCCATGAATGATGAAACGATTGCCATTGAAAACTATAACACGTGGGAGCTTGTGGACTTGCCACCAAGAAATAATGCTATTGGCGTGAAATGGGCCTACAAGGGAAAGTATCATCCTAATGGAACTGTGCAGAAATAGAAGACGAGGTTTGTAGTTAAAAGGCATATACATAAGTATCTAACTGATTATTTTGAAACTTTTTCTCTTGTTGCTATATTTGAAACTAGTAGAATAATTATGGCATTAACAGTTCAAATAAGATGGAATATCTTTCAATTTGATGTTAAATTTACATTTTTAAATGGTTCTTTGAGTGAAGATGTATATGTTGATCAGCCGCAAGGATTTTTTATCAGTGGCAAAGAGGAGAAAGTTTACGAGTTGAAGAAGGTGCTTTGCATTCTTAAATAAGTACTAAGAGCATGGGATAGTAGACTTGACTCCTAACTCCATCATAATGAATTTCATTGAAGTGACAATGAGCCTACCTTATATTTAAAAATGAAAGGTAATGATGTCCTTATTGTTTGCATATATGTGGATGATATTATATACATGGGTTCCTTTGATATTCTTTTTAGAGAATTCAAAGATAGCATGATGCATGAGTTTGATATGCTAGATTTTAGGTGGTTGCATTATTTTATTGGTCTTCATATTCAACAAACAAATAATAGTTTTTTTATTTAACAAAAAGAGTATATTTTAGACTTGCTTAAGAGGTATAATATACAAAATTGTAAAATTGTTTCTACTCCCTCGAACACTTGTAAGAAGTTGACCACAGATGATGGACAAAAAAGGCTAACGAAAAGCTATTCAAAAGTATTGTTGGCGGGTTGATGTATTTAACTCATACCCATTTAGATATCATCTTTATTGTCAGCTTAGTCTCAAGATTCTTACATAATCCTTTGAAGCATCATCTTGGAGTAGCCAAACAGATTCTGTTGGGAAATCACCTTGGAGATGCCTAGGTGGTGAACTTCCAAACACCCAAGTCTAGAATGACTTGTAAAGAAAAGAAAATAGCAAATGAAGCAAGAAAGAACACAAGCAATTTGTTATTGAGGTTTGGCAATGTGCCTACGTCCCCATGAGCTCCTCCGAGCCCTCTGCACTATCTCAATAGGTTCTTACAAATATAGCAACTCCTCTTTAAGAACATGATCTAATCTTGATCTTAACACCGTTCTTGAAGAACGAAAAAAGAGAGAAAAGAAAGTGATAAGGTCTTGAGTTCCCTTGAATTTTCCCCACGAAAATTCTACTTACAAGTCCCTTGAATCCCCAATCTATACTACTCTCTCTCTAAACAACTAGCCTCTCCTGAATAAGTCTCTCTTATGTTTAGTGCCTTTGCACTCTCACACAATCTATATGTTCTATTTCACACACACTCACATGTCATTCCCATCACACCTCTCTTGTTGAGATGATTATTGTCACAATGATTGTCTTCACTTGTTATTAGAAGACCCTTTATATAGAGCACCAACTTCTTGACCATTCTTGAAGGTCAATATCCACCCTTAGATCTTGAGGACCAATCAACCATAGCCCTTCATCAATTCTAAGTGATCCTGTACATTTTTATCATGTCCCACGCATAATTTGAAATGCTGAAACAAAAGCATCTAATATGCTTTGTGCTGAGGCTTGGAATAGGGCATGCTGAGACTTGGTGCTTCGTGTTGAGGATTGGATGTGCTTAGCTATGGCATGGACCAGGGCAACCTCTTCATCCTTTCTAGGCACCGTGGCATGGGGGAGGCTGAGCCACGACGCACACGTCCTCCAGGTCTTCCCCATTTTGCATCCCTTGCTGGAGGCCGCGACGCACACCTCCTTGGCCGTGGCGCACAGTTGTATCTAAAGCTTACTTACACTTGTTTAAACCTTGGAAAAAATACCAACAATCTCTGCCTTTACCTAAGTATTTAAACCCGAACCCACTGTGTAGAGAACTCAGTATCCAAACTCAACTTGAGTCACCATTCATCCGACTCCAATCCTAAGAAGTCCAAGGCAATGATTGAACTTGCTTAGAGGTAGAACTTTGGTAACTAAATCTGTAGAAATTTTGTTGGAAATCACCTTGACAAGATTCCTAGGTGGCAATCTTCCAAACACCCAAGTCTAGAATGACTTGTAGAAAGAAATACAGCAATCGAGAAAAAGAAAGAAAAGAAGACAAGTGATTTGTTATCGAGGTTTGACAATAGCCTACGTCCCCGTGAGTTCCTTTGAAATCTCTACACTAAATCAATGATTCTTTACAATCCAACAACCCTCTTCAAGAAACCTTAAGTTCTTGAAGAAGCCAAGAAGAGAAGAAAGAAGATGATAAGAACTATTACAATGATCTCTATCAAATCTATACTACTCTCTCTTTACAACCAGCCTCACTACAATGAGTCCCTCTTGTGTTTTGTGTCTTTGCACTCTTACACAATTCTCTCTTGTATGTGACAATGTCTCTCAAGTAGTCTTTCAATATGATGATGTTATATATTGATAATGAAGCTAGGTGACCCTTTATATAGTGCACCAACTTCTTGACCAATCTTGAGAGTCAATCTCCACCCTTAGATCTTGATGACCACTCAACCTTGGCCTTTGATCATTCTAAGTTCAAGCTATGCATTTTCATCTTGCATCCACACACTCAACATAAGGCTGAAAAACTAGCCTTGGTGTGCCTTTAGGGTGTGGCCTGAAACAGGGCAAGGTGCGGCCTGAAACAGGACACACTTGTTGTCCCTCTGGTCACCATGGCTTGGGGTAGGCTACGCCGTGGCCTGGACCTCTTCAAAAAATGTCCATCTTCTGGGTACCATGGCCTGGGGTAGTCTGGACCCATTTTTGCTACTTTGTGCTGAATTGAGGTGTGCACACACACCCAAAGTGATGCGCACACTTGTGTGCACTCCTTTAACATGCTAAAATTTATTCTTCCAACCTTGGTTTCAACTTTAACCATGTTTAAACCTTAGACAAATATCAACAACTTTCTTCGGTTGTAACTTTGTCCATATGAATACATCCTTTCGTAACATTTTCTTGAATGAAATGATACCGAACATCCACATGCTTAGTCCTCTCATGGAACACCAGGTTCCTATATAAGTGCCATGCACTTTGGCTATCCGAAGATACCACCACCTGCTCTTTTAGGACCTTCCATTCGTCTAACAATCTTTTGCACCACATAGCCTCCTTAATGACTTCTGAGTCTTCAAATATACTGAGAACACCCATTGCCTCAGAAATGTTAGGTCTAGTGCTTACCATTATGACCATGACTGATCCAACCGTGCACTGGAGTAAGGGACCTTTTCCAATTCCTTCTTCTCCTCATCCGTTCTAGGACATTGTTCGCTGGAGAACTTGAAATGACCAACAAGGAGAACCTTCGCTGGTTTACCATCTTCCTTAGAAAACTTGTACAACACCATTTCTATGCCAGAAGACTAAGAAACTTTCAACCTGTTTCTCTCCCTTTCCCGGATTCTTCTCATCCTAAGGATCTTTTGTGCAAGGCCAAGATCCTTTTTCTCGAACTCCTCACTGAGTTGAGATGTCAACCTGTCTATCCTCTCCCTGCTATTATCAACCCACAGCATATCATCAGCATAGACGAGGATACTCAACATTTCCTCCACCTTATGAACCGGTGTTAAAAATTCAGTGAAATCTATGTAGTCTCTTTGCGCGAACCCCTTCGTCATAAGCCTAGCCTTATTCCGGACTTCATCTCCTGGAGGTTTCCCATCTTTGATCTTGTAAGTCCACTTACAATCCACAACTCTCTGTTTTCCTAGAATGTGCACCAATTCCCAAGAGTTGTTCTTTCACAAAGAATCTATTTCTTCCTCCATAGCTAGCTTCCATCTTGACGAATCCTTACATCCCATGACATCCATGTAAGTTTTTTGTTCACTTATCCCTCCTTTTGTCCAAGGAGTTGCTGCATCCATAGCTGCAAAACCATATCTAAAAAGATGGTCTGACCAGCCTTCTTTCCCAGTCCCTTGTGAGCTGATAGTCATTCTGACTTGCTGCATCATCCTCTTTTAGTTCAGCCTTCTCTCGAGTATCCTGAGCTTGGCATTCATCAATGGGCTCTACGTGATCCGAACACTCTTGCCTTCCTTGCTCTACCTGAATTGAATTTTCCTTAATGCAATGCTCCACAAATACTGAACTAGTTTGCTTACTATCCCCTACAGGGTCAGTTTTCTCCAAATAGGGAAATAAATGCTCATTAAAAATGATATCCCTACTTATTATGAGTTTAAATCCTTTTTTCTCTAAGGACCATAACCTATACCCCTTAGCCCCTTCCCCATATCCTAGAAACACACATTTTCTAGACCTTGAGCTAAGCTTATCATTCTTTTGATGTGCACATGTAGCACACCCAAAAGTCCTAAGGTTGTCCAACTTAGGGAGTTTTCCACTCTACATCTCCTCGGGAGTCTTGAGCTTTAAAGCTCTAGAGGGCGATCTATTAACCAAATACGCAGCAGTAGACACTGCTTCCCCCAAAAAACATTTGGGTAATTCGGATCCTATAATCATGAACCTAACCTTTTCCCTACGGGTCTTATTCATCCTCTCAGCAATTCCACTTTGCTGAGGCATTTCCATAACTGTTCTATGTCTCAGAATCCCATTTAACATACAGAATTGATCAAGTTCCTTGTTAAAAACTTCTAAGCCATTATCGGTTCTTAACCCCTTAACTACCCTGCCCGTTTGAGTTTCCTCCTGCTTTTTCCATACCACTAATTTATTTTTAAGCCAATAAACCCAAACCTTTCTTGAATAATCATCAATTAAAGACAAAAAGTAAAGATTACCTCCCTGTGTTGGTGTTCTTGCTGGTCCCCAAAGATCCACATGAATGTAGTCAAGAATGCCCTTAGACTTGTGAACTCCGGTGTTGAAGCTAACTCGATGTTGTTTCTCAAGAACACAACATTCGCAAAAATCAAGTTCCTCTACTTTTTTACCACCAAGTATACCATCCTTGCTGATAACTTGCAGGCCCTTTTCGCTCATATGTCCCAAGCTAGTGTGCCAAAGGGCTACCTTATCCATCTCAGCAATCAAGCTTGCTGCTTGAACCTTGATCTCTGTGTTTCTGATCATCTCATAGAGACCATCCTTCATTGTTTCTTTGATCACTTTCAAAAATCCCTTGGTTACCTTGATCTTTCATCTCTCTACCTTGTATGTGTATACCATGGAATCCAGCTGCCCCAATGAGATCAAATTTCTTCTCAAATCGGAAAGATACCTCATGTTCCACAACAGCCTTATCATTCCATCAAACATCATCAACTGGTTGTCTCCTGAGCCCCTCACTTGGTAAGATGTATCATTCCCCCAAAAAACTTTTACATCATCGGTTTCCTTGAAATTCTTGAACCAATCCCTGTGAGGACATATATAACGAGTGCACCCGGTATCTAAGATCCATTTCCCGCTACCTTCTTGCCCCCTGCTCACACTTGAGCACACAATAAGAACATCATCATCTTGTTGTTCTTCCTTGGCAATCGAAGCCTCTCCATTTTTGGTATGGCTTCCTCCCTCATCCCTCATCATCTTCTTGCAATCTTTCTTGAAATGATCCTCCTTATGGCAGTTGACGCATCTCTTTCCTCCAAATCTCGATTTAGAGTGTGCTCTCCCATGGCTTTCTCCTCTACCTCTGTTCCGATAGTAGCCATGTATGTTACTGTGCGCTCTCCCATGGCTTTCTCCTCTACCTCTGTCTCGATAGTAGCCTTATATGTTATTGTGCACTCTCCCATGGCTTTCTCCTCTACCTTTGTCCTGGTAGTAGCCATGTATGTTAATGTGCACTCTCCCATGGCTTTCTCCTCTACCTCTGTCCCGGTAGTAGCCATGTATGTTCCTGCCATACCGAGTTGCTGGCTTTCCTCTAATGAACAACCCTTCTCCACTTGATGCTCTCCTCATCTTGGCATCAAGATTATCTTGCAACTCTTTATTAGGATCCATTTTAAAAGCAAAGATTCAGTTACGAAGATACCTCTTATTAGGGAGAGTCTTGGTAAGAAATAACTCATCTAGTTTCTTCCAAATGACAACTGGATCTTCAGAGTATTCGTACTCCCTTGTGACATTATCCGACATATGCAGAAAGATGATGCTATATGCCATCTTCTTCATCTCATTCCGCTGGACTTCCGTGGTACTTGATGGAAAAGTGTCATCTTCTCCAATCGCCAAGTCCACCTTTTGTTGCATAAGAACAGCCTTGATCTTCCGCTTCCAAAGGGCAAAATCTCCCTTTCCATCAAACTTCTCAACAATCAAGTTTGAACTCATCTTGCGAAGAAGATGCCAGATTTATGCGGCACCCATAATTGCTTTCTAACTTCTTCTAAATCTCAGGAACATGATCGAAGATTGATCTCAATACGGTTCTTGAATCACCTTCAAGAACACGATCAAATATTGATCTCTACTTCGTTCTTGAATCACCTCAAGAACACGATCAGATATTAATCTCTACTCTGTTCTTGAATCACCTTAAGAACACGATCAGATATAGATCTCTACTCCATTCTTGAATCACCCAAGACGTTGACCTTTGATTCTTGGAGTCTTACTTCGATACCTTCTGTTCTTGCTCCGATACCCACTATTCTTGAACCACAGCACTGATACCACTATTGGGAAATCACATTGGAGATTCCCTGGTGGTGATCTTCCAAACATCTAAGTTTAGAATGACTTGTAAAGAAAAGAAAACAACGAACGAAGTAAGAAAGAACACAAGCAATTTTTTATCAAGGTTTGGCAATGTGACTACGTCCCCGTGAGCTCCTCTGAGCCCTCTGCATTAAATCAATAGGTTCTTACAATTACAACAACTCCTCTTCAAGGACACGATCTAATCTTGATCTTAACACCGTTCTTGAAGAACGAAAGAAGAGAGAAAAGAAAGTGATAAGGACTTGAGTTACCCTGAAATTTTCCCCAAGAAAATTCCACTTACAAGTCCCCTGAATCCCCAATCTATACTACTCTCTCTCTCTAAACAACCAGCCTCTCTTGAATGAGTCTCTTTTATGTTTAGTGTCTTTGCACTCTCACACAATCCATGTGTTCTATTTCACACACACTCACATGTCATTCCCATCACACCTCTCTTGTTGAGATGATGATTGTCACAATGATTGTCTTCACTTGTTGTTAGAAGACCCTTTATATAGAGCACCAACTTTTTAACCATTCTTGAAGGTCAATATCCACCCTTAGATCTTGAGGACTAATCAACCATAGCCCTTCATCAAGTCTAAGTGATTCTGTTAGCTTTGATCATGTCCCACGTATCATTTGAAATACTGAAACAAAAGTATCAGGTGTGCCTCGTCTTGAGGCTTGGAACAGGGCATGCTGAGGCTTGGATGGGCTGGGCTATGGCACGGACCAGGGCACCCTATTCATCCTTTCTAGGAGCCGTGGCATGGGGAGGTTGAGCTATGGCGCACACCTCCTCTACATTTTCTCCATTTTGCATCCCTTGCTGGAGGCTGTGACGCACACCTCCTGGGTGGCGGTGCACAGCTGTATCTGAAGCTGACTTACACTTGTTTAAACCTTGTACAAAATACCAAAAGAATCTTTGATACTTCTATGAAAGCAATAGTTATGGGATTCGATATAAACTTTTTTGTAATTTTCAATTAGTTAGTTCTACTGATAGTGATTGGGCTAATTTTGTAGATGATAGAAAAAGCACAAGTGGGCATGTTTTCAAACTTGATTCAAGTGTTGTTTCTTGGAGTTCTAAAAAACAAGGTAGTGTGACAATGTCATCATGTGAAGTAGAGTATATTATTGCGATAACAACTGCATGTCAAGCTGTTTGGTTGAAAAGAATTCATGAAGACTTACAACAAGACTAGCAACACTCCATAGAGGTTTACTATGACAACAAGGCAATGATTTCAATGAAAAAGAATCTTGTCTTCTATAGGAAGATCAAGCACATCGAGCTTTGCCATCATTTCATTAGAGATGTTATTGCAGAAGGAGTAATCGTAATGAAGTATTGTTCAACCATTGAACAAGTTGTTGAAGGCTTTAGTAATTAACACTCTCTTATTCAAAGTTTGTGAAGTTCAATCTCTTCTTGGCGTATCCATATTTGCATCAGGGGGATGATGAAGTGTGATGCATGTGTAATGATCTCCTTATTTCATGTAATGGTTGAATGGGTCAACTAGTTAATTGTTTAATGAGTCAAGTAGCGTTAATGGAATAAGTAGTCTAATGGTTTAGTTGTTATAGGTTTCTATTGACCCGTATTTGATTTTAATAATGATAAAACACTACTCTAATTGCACTAACAGTTTTATCTAAGCGTTTAAGTGGTAAAGCATTCAGTACGGAAACAAGATCCAATAACTCAACGCGATTTAGACACCAAAAACAAGATAGAAGATCTAGAATAGGCATTAAGGGAATCGAAACAATTGTAAATCTCTTATGTTCAATTACATAGCTTGATCCGTGGCTCAATTTACAAAAGACTTTGACAAAACTAAAAATACAAAAAGTCTCCAAGTCAAAAATAGTTTTTGAAAAGGAAAATTGGGTTTGAAAAGAAAACTGGGTTGAAGGACAAACCAGTTGACTAGGCCCCTATACTACTCGACTGGGATATGGGACATAAAATTCCCAATCAACTGGTGTTGAGGACCCAGTCGACTGGTAACTTGACCTAGTCGACTGGTCCTCTAACCCAGTCAACTAGTCCTCTAACCCAGTCGATTGGTACTCTCCCATAGCCTAAAAAGTGAAAAATCTTCACTTGACCTAGTCGATTGGTAATTCAAAAATATGACCATTTGAGATGCGAGACTTGAGCATTTATTGTCCCAAACCTACCAAGTCAGTGTCAAACAGCAATATTGTTTCAAGGCTATATAAACCTATTTTAATGAGCATTTAAAAGAAGAAGAGAACACATTCAATTCACAAGATAGCTCATTAATTCTCAAAAAGCTTTGATAAATTTATTGTTGGGCCATTCATCAAGCTTGTTCTTGAAAGAGAGATATTGTTCATTTGTAAAATTACTTATTGTTGTCTCTCTACCATTTACTTTACAACAAATTTCATTTATTGTAAAGGGAAAGAGTTAGTATAAATCTTAGATTGTTTAGGATTAAAAACTTCATTGTAGCTTCTGTGAGGAAGAGATCGGTTGTAAGGTTTGTGAAACACCCGTGAAGTTGTACGACATAAGTTTTAGTGGTTTACTTCAAGGAGGTTCCTTAAAGAGAGTGGATGTAGGGTCGAAAGGAATTTGATATTACCGAACCACTACAAATGGAATTTGCATTTTCTCTTTCTTAAACTCTTTTACTTTCAAGTATATTATTTGTTTTTGTGCTATGTGCATTTAACTGTTTAAAAACTTGCAAAGTAATTAGCAAAAGTTTTTTAAAACCCAATTCACCCCCTCTTGTGTTTGCACCTCAGTTTACAATTGGTATCAGAGCTTCGTACTCAATTTCAGGCCACCTTTGTTCAAGGGCTCCAACTATAACTACTACAAAATAGAATGGAAAACTTTGTTGAAGGACAAGATTAAAATCTATGGAGAGTCATTGAGGAAGTACCTAGAATTCCTACAAAGGAAATAACTATTGGAGAAATCAATCATACAATACGTAAACTCAAAACTAAGTTTAATGAAGAGGATTGCAGAATGATGTCTCTAAATAGTAGAGCCACTAGTATTTTACATTATGCTTTAGATATTTCTAAGTATAATAAAGTTTCTACATGTGATTCGGCTAAGGAGATTTGGGACAAATTGAAAGTTACATATGAGGGCACTAGCGAAGTCAAAAAATCAAAAATCTATATGCTAGTGCCCGAGTATGAATTTTTCAAAATCTCTCCTTACGAAAAAATTTCTCAAATACACTCATGTTTCACCACTATTGTTAATGGCTTAAAGCTTCTTTGTAAGAACATTGAGGAGTTTGAACTAACAAGGAAGATTTTAAGGTCTTTCCCATCCACTTGGAAACCAAAGAAGGCGGCCATCATGAAGGCCAAAGATCTCGACAAACTTGATGTCAAAACACTTCTCGGTTCACTATTGACATACGAGATGGAGGAAATGAATCTTGTTGTCGATGATGATGAGAAAAAGAAAAAGATGATTGCTCTCAAGGCCTTTACAAGCAACAAAGAGGAAGATAAAGAAGAAGAGGATGAGAGCAGCGAAGAAGATGGTGAGATGGCTCTAATCACCAAAAGGTTTCACAAGTTCTTGAAAAAGATCAAGAAAGCTTACATAAGGGATTCCACTCCAAAAAAGGAACCTTTTGTGTGTTACAGTTGCAAAAAGCCCGACTACATCAAGGCCAATTGCTTAACAATGAGCAAACCATATAAGAGCTTCAAAAAGAAAGCTATGATTGCAACCACATTAAGTGATGATGAATATGAAGAATCTTTGAAAAATGAAGTCAGATACGAGGAGATTGCCAACCTATGCTTGATGGCAATTGACGACAAAAATAAGGTATCAAATTCTTCCCCTTCTAATAAAAACATTGCTAGTAGTAGTGAAGAGTTAATTGAAGTTATAAATGAAATGCATGATGAGTTAAAGAAATTTGGTTCTAGGAATATCATCCTAAAAAAGGAAGTCTCATGTCTTTCCAAAAATATGGAAGGCTTAAAGGAAGAAAAAGGAAAGCTATCTTCCATGCTTTATGATTCTTTACAAGATTTTCTAAAAAATGAAAATGAAAATTTAGAGAAGAAAATATTGGAATTGAATAGCACCATATCTAGACTTATGCTTGGAAAAGAAAAGCTAGATGAAGTGCTATCTAGCTAAAGATTGAATAGAGGAAAATCTAGCTTGGGTTATTCTTCATTGGGCAAGGAAAAGTTAAAAGAGACTTTGTTCATGAAAACAACATGTTTGAATGAAGCCTCCACTTCCAAGACCTCTAGCAAGATTAAGAGTACTCCTTCATTATATGCTAGTAGGTAAAAGAATGCAAATTTAAATTCTAATGTATATACTAGAATTAAGTATCCTATAAATACTCATGCATATATGTATGCTAACTCAAGAAATAAAAATGCTAGGAATGATCATTTGAGAAATGCATATACTAGAAACACACATCCTAGGAGTAACCATCATATGCATCCTAGAGATAATATGTATACTCATAACTTGAATACTACACATGAACATCCTAAGAATTATCTTCATATGTATTCTAGAAATAATATATATGCTTAAACTACAAGTACACATCCTAAGAGCTACCATCATACATTTCCTAGTAATAACAGGCATGTTCAAAACCTTAATCAAAGAAACATGAACCTTAGGAATGCTTATCTAAGGAACTATAGACATACACAATTAAGAAATCCTTGAAATTTCAATAACTATTATCCTAGGATTATTCATCATCAACATGTCTATAATTATAGAGCACTTTATAATGTTAAGAAGGTATGGGTCCCCAAAGGAACCGTATTTTCTAGGACTAACCCCAAAGGACCCAAGAAATTTTGGGTACGTAAGAGTGCACTTGTATATCCTTGTGTAATGTAGATATGTCTCCACACCAAGGAAAAATGTAACTATTGGTACCTTGATAGTGGATGCTCAAAGCACATGATCGGTAATCAAAGTATGGTCAAAGAGCTAACTCTAAGGGATGGTGGACATGCCACTATTGGAGATAACACAAAGATAAAGATCATCGGGCATGAAAAAGTTGGTAATGATTTCTCAACCATTGATCATGTATTGTATGTGCAAGGTCTTAAGCCAAATTTGCTTAGTATTAGTCAACTATGTGACAAAAGCAACAAAGTAATATTTGAAACCTCTTATTGTCTAGTTATAGACACCAAGAGTAACAAGATCTAGTTTGTTGGCCACAGACACGAAAATGTCTCCATAGTTGATTTAAAATCTTTGCATTCGAAAAATGAAATTTTTTTTCCTGCATTTAGTGAAAACCCATGGCTATAGCATAGAAGACTTGGCAATGTGAAAATAGATTTGCTTAAATTCATTTCAAGAAAAGATTTAGTCATTGGACTTCCAAAACTCAAATTGGAAAAAGACAAGGTAAGTGATGCTTGTCAAATGGAAAAACAAACTAGAATTCCTTTTAAATCAAAGAATATAGTCTCAACAACTAGACCTTTGAAACTTTTGCATATGAACTTATTTGGTCCAATAAGTACCATTAGTCTAGGTGGCCATCAATATGCTCTTGTTATTGTTGATGACTATTCAAGATATACCTTTGTTATTTTTATTGCTTACAAGGATGAAACTTATAAAGGATTTGTGAACTTTTGTTAAAAGGTTCAAAATGAAAAAGGAATTTTTATTTCAAGTATAAGAAGTGATCATAGAAAGGAATTCGAAAACTAAAGCTTTTCAAAATTTTGTGATGAAAATGAAATTGGTCACAAATTTTCAACACCTAGAACTCCTCAACAAAATGGAGTTGTTGAGAAGAAAAATAGAATTCTAAAAAAATTTGCAAGAAAAATGCTTTGTGAAAATAGTTTGCAAAATACTTTTGGGCAGAAGCCGTAAACACTTCTTGCTATGTTTTAAATAGAGTTTTAATTAGGCTTATGCTTAATAAAACTCTATATGAATTATGGAAAGGTAGAAAGTCTAATATCTCTTATTTTCGTGCCTTTGGTTGTAAATGCTTTATGTTAAATAACAATAAAGCTAACTTGAGTAAATTTGACTCAAAGACTGATGAGGGGATATTCTTAGGATATTCAACCTCTAGTAAAGCTTATAGAGTTTTTAACAAGAGAACTCTAGTGGTTGAAGAATCCATACATGTAGCCTTTGATGAGTCTAACCTAATTAATAGTAGAGTAGGTTCTTTTAATGATGACGTAGATTTCATTCTAAGGATAGAAACACCTACTCCTATTGTTGACCTGAAGGAGAGTGAACATCAAATAAATCAAGAGGTAAGTTCTCACAATCTTGATCAACCATCTACAAGTCGACAAGAGGATAGTCTTCCCAAAAATTAAAGGTATGTGAATTATCATCCAATCGATCAAGTGATTGGTGATCCTTTATAAGGGGTAAGAACTCGTTCTTCTATTAGAAATTTCAGTTGTGTAGTAGCTTATTTATCTTAAGTAGAACCTAAGACGTTTGTAGAAGCCGAGAAGAATGTTGATTGAATATATGCTATGTAAGAAGAAATAAATCAATATGAAAGAAACAAAGTATGGAATCTAGTTCCTAGACCAAAGAATCACACTATAATAGGAACTAAATGGGCATCTAGAAATAAAATGGATGAAAATGGAATAGTAACTAGGAACAAGGTTAGACTAGTTACTAAGGGATACAATCAAGACGAAGGAATAGACTTTGATGAGACCTATGCTCCTATAGCTAGATTAAAAGCTATTCGTATGTTATTGACCTTTGCATTGTTCAATAAATTTAAGCTATTTCAAATGGAATTAAAAAACGCCTTTTTAACTAGATTTATAGAATAAGATGTGTATGTTGAGCAACCTCTTGGATTTGAAGATCCTAGTCTTCCAAACCATGTTTATAAGTTTTCTAAAGCTCTCCACGGGTTGAAGCAAGCTCCAAGAGTATGGTATGAAAGACTAAATAAGTTTTTGCTTGAAAATGATTTTCCAAGAAAAAAATAGACACAACCCTCTTCATAAAAACTCACAAAAATGACACACTATTAGTCCAAATATATGTTGATGATATTATATTTGGTGCCACTAATGAATCTATGTGTCAAGAGTTTGCTAAGTGTAAGCAAGGTGAATTTGAAATGAGCATGATGGGAGAGTTTATCTATTTCCTTGGACTTCAAATCAAACAATTGAAAGAAGGTATCTTCATCAATCAATCAAAGTACACCAATGACATATTAAAAAGGTTCGGGATGGAAAGTTCAAAGTCAATTGGCACTCCTATGATCACCTCTACAAAACTTGATATAGATGAGGAAGGTAAGTGTGTAGATACTACAACTTATAGAAGCATGATAGGAGCTTTACTTTATCTAACTGCAAGTAGACCTGATATAATATTTAGTGTATGCACGTGTGCTAGATTTCAAGCTAATCCTAAGGAATCACATGTAATTTTAGTAAAAAGAATCCTTAAATATCTACAAGGGACTCAAAACCTAGGATTATGGTATTCTATAAAATGAACTTTTGAGCTTGTAGGATATTCAGATGCTGATTTTACGGGTTGTAGACTAGATAGAAAAATCACTTGTGGAACATTCCAATTCTTAGGTGCAATGTTAACCTCTTGGTTTTCCAAGAAACAAAATTCGGTTGCATTATCCGTAGAAACGGAATGTGTAGCAGCTGAAAGTTATTGTGCACAAGTGTTATGGATGAAACAATAATTAGAATACTACGACATAAACTTTAAAGATATACCAATTCATTGTGATAACACTAGTGCTATCAACTTGACCAAAAACCATATTCAGCATTCTAGAACCAAACATATAGAAATTAGACATCAACCATGCTAAAAAAAGTGATATTAGACTAGAATTCATTCCTTCGGAAGATCAAATAGTTGATATTCTTACAAAGCCCTTAAGTGAAGATAGCTTTTGCAAGATTAGACTATTGATGGGCCTGCAAGACTATAATAAAATGTATGTTTGATTGTATCAACATTCATCATATGCATATTTGACAACTAGTGAATGAGTATTATCTCTTATTTAATATATCTCTCACTCAAGATGACATAGATAAACAATTTCGTGCTAAACTTTCAAGTTAGAGCTCAAATTTTAAGTTTTCTTAAATACCTAGTTGACTAGCACAAAGCATCCAGTCGACTAGTACCAAGCATCTAGTCGACTGGTACTATAAGACAATGTTTAGAGCCAAAATTTGAAATTTTGGTGGCCTACCTAGTCGACTGGTATGGTTCACCCAGTTGATTGGTGTATCTCTGCCAGTTTACCTAGTCGACTGGTATGTCAAAAACTCAAATTATGAAGGACTCAGTCGAGTGGTACTATAATACCCGTGTACTTAAAGTAAAGGTAAATAAGTAATTTGATAGATATTACATGGAAATAAAATAATATATACATGAAAGATTAATTATTAAATAAAATAATTCTTTTTAAAAAAAAAAAACTGGATGTGAAGGATAAGAAGAAAAGAAAAAAAAAAGAAGCCAATACATGTTGGCTATCTAACATCCATATTTTGCATGTTTGGCAACACACTGCAATTATGGCATAATGAATTGAGGGGCGGTGACTAAGCATAAACATATATATAGATATATAATTAGTTCAATTTATTTTATTTATTTCTTACCAAATCCTGTTTGGTTTTGTTCTTTCTCCAATCCAAAACTACTCTATTTCTTTAAACACTTGGGGATTGAAAGATAGGTCGAAAGAGTAAAATTTTAAAGGGATTTACAAGAGAATTTTAAAGAGAGTCGAGGGAAGCTCTAAGAAACACAAAAGGTAATAATGTGAATTTTATTTTATTTTTTGAAATTTAGCATATATGAAATTTCCCAAAACTCAATGTGGGAATTTTTAAAGGGTATAAATTCTGGAATAGTTGAAGAATAAATTATAAAATTTAATATAAAGATTATGTCAGGTGTCGACGATCAACTATCGGGGGAAATAGTTAAGAAGAGCGAAAAAAAAGGCAAGAAGGTGATCCATGGGTAGCTCTAAATACTACGTGCTATGTAGATTTACTTTAAGTAATCAAGATAAATATAAAATATATAGTGAAAATATTTGAATAAATTATTAACTTATGATTTAAGGATAGATGAAAGTTGGTTGATGGGTATGACATGAATAATTTATATGTAGAAAATTATTATGTGAGAACTAATATTATTAGAATAATGAATGTGATATATGAAATTCTTGACAAGTTATAGTTGATGATTTGATATGATATATGAGGAAAAGAATGTGTGAAATTGATCAAATAATAATTTGAGAAAAAGTAGGATAGCTAATTTGAATGTCTGAATACATGCTTGTTTTTATATTATTGTTCATATACATATTCATACCATTATTCATATGCATATGCATGAAATAAAAAAACCGGAAAGGCGGCCGACCTAAATGAAAATAAAAGAACCAGGAAGGTAGCCGATCTAAATGAGAATGAAAGAACTGGGAAGGTAGCCAGTCTAAGCTAAAACATGTCGAAATATGGGAAGATGTTCCCAAATAATAATAACATTTAAATACACGCATTGCATTTTCTTTAAATATTGATTGTTATTGCTTGAGATGCTAAAGTGTTATTCTTGAGTGTAAATTTATTGATAGATGATTGAGTCTCATAGAGAGACAAATATGCTGAGAAGGAAATATGGAAGTATGATATGATGAGAATTGTCTGAGTGATTGATTATATGCTGCGAACCTCATAACGAGGTAAATTATGATGTTGAATTGAGAATTTAGAGATGATTAAATATATGATTGAAAGATTGATATCTCTGATGAGTAACTTATGAAGATATTGTGTAATGGGGAAATTATGAAATTGAGTAGTGATTACAAAATATTGTTATTGAATTATTTGAGGAAAGAGACGAATGAATATCAGAAGATTATTAAAAGTAATTGAATTATAAGACGTAACAGGGTGTTTATAATCGAATACTTCTATTAAATTTAATTTACTGAGCTTGTGAAACTCACTCCTCATTGTACGATGATTTCAGGTAGCAGGCATGATAAATAGTTTGGTGAGCTGAGATTTAGAAGAAGTCATTACCTGTAAGCCACGTGGTCCACATCCTCAGACTAATGAAAAAAATTGTAAATATTCATGCATATTACGTTGTATAAAATGTTTAAATTGAGATTTGAATGATGTATCTCTACAGACTGAGGGTTCAACCCAAGAGCGAGGTGAATTGGGTTTTTAAAAACTTTCCCTAATTAATCACAAGTTTATAAAAATAGATAAATACACAAGCATGTTAACAAGTAATGTGCGGTAAGCAAAAGAGTTTAAGGAATAGAAGATGCAAACTCAGTTTATAGTGGTTCGGCAATATCAGATTCGTTCTGACCCTACGTCCAAATCTCTTCAAGGAACCTCCTTGAAGTAATCCATTAAAACTCTTAGTCGTGCAACTTCATGGGTGTTGCACAAACATTACAAACAGTCCCTTCCTCTTGGAAGCTTATCCCTTCCTCTTGAAAGCTAATCTCTTCCTTTCGGAAGCTAATCCCTTTATAATAAATATGAGTTGCTATAAAGTAAATGGTAGAGAGATAGCAATGAATGCTATTACAAATGAGCAATATCTCTATTTCAAAGTAAAGCTTGAAGAATGGCTCAACAATAAATATTTCAAAGTTTTTGTGTATTAATGAGCAAAAACTGAATTGAATGTGTAATCTCTTCTCTTTTCAAATGCTCATTTAAGTGGGTTTATGTAGCCTTGAATTAATATAGACGTTTTTTACTGACTTTGAATGTTTTGGTGCATTTAGTGCTAAAGTCTCACGTCTCAATTGTCATATATTTTGAATTACCAGCCTTAGTACCAGTCGACTGGGTTAAGTGAAAAGTCTCACTTTTAAGGCTATAAATAGTACCAGTCGACTAGTATGAAGCACCCAGTCGACTGGGAACACACTGTCCTATATACTAATCTTTTGGTATAAGTACCCAGTCGACTAGGTTTCCCTTTAACCTAGTTTTTCATTCTTTGAAATGTTTTTGACTTATAAAAATTTGAATGAATAGTTTTGTTGACATGAATTTTCAAAAAGAGCCATAAGACAAGCTTATTACCTGAACAAGTGAGATTTACAACTTGTTTTAATACCTTAATCCTATACTAGATCTTCTGTCTTGACTTGGTGTCTGATTCGGGTAGAGTTCTTGCATCTTGATTCTTGGCTGTATGCTTTTATTGTTTAAAACACTTAGATAGCACTGTTAGTATATTTAGACTTGTATTTTGTCATCATTAAAATTTAGATGAGGGTCAACAATCTCCTCCTTTTTGATGATGACAAAACTGATAAGAGAAAAACAGTTTTAAAAACTAAGTGTTAGTTTTTTTTGAAAAATTGGGCAGAGTTTCCTCTATTTTTTGAATAAAGCCAACTTGTAAACAGTTCAAAGACAGTTTATATTCAATCCAACCAAGCAACTCAACACACAATCATTTACAACAAGTTCTTTGGAGCAATGCTCCGCCTAAATCAATGCATTATTTAAGTTTATAGTCATTTTCCTTATATTTCTCCCCCGTTTTGACAACAGTAGAAAAGGGGGTTGTAAACTAAAAAATAAGACATATAGACACCATAAACATTAAGATAAGGCATAAACAAACTTGTATACAAAATTTTAGCATAATCCAAAGCTGAGTAGACTTCGAGAGAAGAGTCGAAAGTTCCCACAATGCAAAAGCAGTTACAACATATATCCAATCAAAGAACTGTTTATATTAAGCAAATATATGATGTAAAAGTAAAGCAAGGATATTAATCAAACGGTAAAATGAAATATAGACATAGAACGTTAATATCCATACACAATGGGCTTCTAAGAGCCGAAACTGAAAGGAAAAATACAATATATGTTGAAATGATGTCCTTGCTAAGAACAACTGAAAGCTATATCTATATACAACAACAAAAAAAGTACAAAAGGCAACTCATGGAGCTGGAGAGTCAGAGCTATCATGAATAAGATCCCGAAGCTCAGCTAGGGAACCCTCGGTATGCTATCGGTGCAACTCGAATTCATCCCAGAAAAAAGGAGGTCATGATGCATGGCGTCGACCGAAGAGCTCAAGCTCTAGAATCAGGACTACATAGTCAACAAGAGGCTCATGATAGCCTGAAGAAGATCACCATATCCAGCTCGATCAGCACTTCAGTCACCTATAGGTGATGCTCGATCATCCGCACCCATAGCAGTGGCTGCTGCATCTGGACCCTCATCCTCATCATCACTGCTATCGTCCTCGCCTATCCGAATGTTCTTTCTGGCCTTTGAATAAATCATGCCGTCTCAGATTATGCATCCCATCTTCTTCAGCGAAGAGATGTTAATGATGTCCTTGAAGCTGATATCCTTAGCCTCAGAGGTAGGGAGAGGAACCCAAAAGTGTTGGAGGATGAATGTGATGAGCATCCCATAGGGAAGGCATCCGAAGTAACTAGCTTCACTGTTGATCATGTTGGCGAGCAACAGGGGTTAGATATTGAAATGGTGCCCACTTTTAAGGCACCAAATCAATACCACATCTATATTGGATAGATAGCTTCGAATTCTGAGTCTTGGGTGGATGGTCTAACTCACTATGAGGTTGAACAATTTCGAGTTGAGGGGCATGTCACTACATGTGTTAAATGTAGTGGGTCGAAAGACATAGTTAAGGTCACCCCTAACTATTTGACATGCCTCCTCATAATCGAAATTGTCTGGCCATCTGTGCAGACTCCATTGGATCCCTCCTACAGGGATCCTCAGGATACTCATTAAGAGGTCAGTGTTGACATCGAACTCCACAGTCATTACGCTGGTTTTGAACTGCAGAGCCAGTGGACTAGGTTTCACCAAGTTCTCATAGAACTGGTGAATCAGTCTCGGGTAAAAATTCTGGTGAATCTTGACCAGTGGGTCAAGTTTATTACATTTAAAGAAGGTAAAATGTCAAAATTACCATGATGAATAGATTCGAAGTCGATGAATCTACTCGTCATGATCTTTTTGTGACGGATGATAGTGGTATACCTTTTTTTTGGAGCGGGGCTAGAGAACAGAGAGTCATCGAGCTCTGTTCTTGCCTTCTTGGTTGAGGAGCATGCCAATCCCTTCCCTTTAGGATCTGGAACCATAGATTTGGTGGACCTTGGCCTAGTAGGCCCATAAGGTCCCCTAACAGTGGTCTTAATGCAGATTCTATTAGACATTTTTTGAGGAAAGGGTTTTTAGGGGAAAATGATTTTGACGGATATTTGAGATTTCAACCATAGAAAGTTGAAATAGATGGTAAGGATGTGTAGATCAAGGTGTGTGTGAAGTGTTTTGAGGATTTTTTGATAAAAAAGATGAAATTTTTTAGAGAAAGAAAGCTTAGGGTTGCAACAATGGCGTGAAAAAGTGAAAAATCTGAAGAGACTATTTATATAATCGCGATACCAGTCGATTGGGTTAGGGTAGTAGTTGACTGGGTCCATTGCAGTTTTGAAAATTTTTAATATAATAATTGATTCGATCAGGACACCAGTCGACTGCATAAACTGGCAGAGAAATACCAGTCTATTGGGTAGTAAACTGAATTTAAAAAAAATGGCTCCAAACAAGGTCTTGGTTTACTAGTCGACTGGTATAAACTTACCAGTCGACTGGGATAGACTTATTAGTCGACTGGACCCTTAAGAAAACGTTCAGTTTTGAGTCTTAGAATGAAATTTATTTATCTATGCCATCTTGAGTGAGGGAAATATTAAATAAGGTTTAGTACTCTTTCACTAGATGTCAAGTATGCAAATGATGAATGAGGATGCAATCATGCATATAGTTTATCGTAATCTAGCAATCCAATTAATAGTTTAATTTTGCAGAAACTAGCTTCACTTAGAGGTTTTGTAAGAATGTCAGCTATTTGATCTTCTGAAGGTATGAATTTGAGTCTAATATCACCTTTTTTAGCACGATCTCTTAAGAAATTATGTCTAATTTCTATATGTTTGGTTCTTGAGTGCTAAATAAGGTTTTTGGTTAAGTTGATAGCACTTGTATTATCACAATGTATTGGGATACTTTTAAAGTTAATGCCATAGTCTTCTAGTTGTTGTTTCATACACAACACTTGGGCACAACAACTTCTAGCTGCTACATATTCCTTCTCGACGGTTGATAGTGTAACAGAGTTTTGTTTCTTGGAAAACTAAGAGGTTAACATTGCACCTAAGAATTGACACATTCCACTTGTGCTTTTTCTATCTAACCTACACCCCGCAAAGTCAGCATCTGAATATCCTACAATCTCAAAAGATGAATCTCTAGAGTACCATAATCCTAGGGTTTGAGTTCCTTGTAGATATCTAAGGATTCTTTTTACTGCAACTACTTGTGATTCCTTAGGATTAGCCTGAAATCTAGCACACATGCATACACTGAACATTATATCAAGTCTACTTATAGTTAAATAAAGTAAAGGTCCTATCATGCTTCTATAATAATTAATATCTACACATTTACCTTCTTCATCAAGATCAAGTTTTGTAGATGTGCTCATAGGAGTACCAAGTGGCTTTGAGCTTTCCATCTTGAACCTCTTTAGTAGGTCCTTAGTGTATTTTTATTGATTGATGAAGATGCCTCCTTTGATTTGTTTGATTTTAAGCCAAAGGAAGTAGGTAAGCTCTCCCATCATGCTCATTTCAAATTCACCTTGCATGCACTTGACAAACTTTTTACATATAGATTAATTAGTAGCACTAAATATAATATCATCAACATATATTTGGACTAGTAGAGTGTCATTTACGTGAGTTTTTATGAAGAAGGTTGTGTCTACTTTTCCTCTTATAAAATTATTGTCAATAAAAAATTTACTTACTCTTTCATAGCATGCTTCAACCCATATAGAGCTTTAGAAAGCTTGTAGACATGATTTGGAAGACTAGGATTCTCAAATCCAAGAGGTTTCTCAACGTATACCTCTTCTTCTATAAAGCCATTTAAGAAAGCACTCTTAACATCCATTTGAAATAATTTAAATTTATTAAAGCATGCAAAAGCCATTAACATTTGAATAGCTTCTAATCTTGCTACGGGAGGATAGGTCTCATCAAAGTCTATTCCTTCTTCTTGATTATTATCCTTAGCAACTAGTCTAGCCTTGTTTCTAGTCACTATTCCATTTTCATCCATCTTATTTCTAAATACCCATTTAGTTCCTACTATTGTATGATTCTTTGGTCTAGGAACTAGATCCCATACATGTGATATATGAAATTCTTGACAAGTAATGGTTGATGATTTGATATGATATATGAGGAGAAGAATTTGTGAAATTGATCAAATAATAATTTGAGAAAAAGCAGGATAGCTAATTTGAATGTCTGAATACATGCTTGTTTTTATATTATAGTTCATATGCATATTCATATCATTATTCATATGCATATGCATGAAATAAAATAACCGCGAAGGCAACCGGTCTAAATGAAATTAAAAGAACTAAGAAGGTAGCCAGTCTAAGCTAAAACATGTCAAAATGTGGGAAGATGTTCCCAAATAATAATAACATTTAAATATACACATTGCACTTGCTTTAGATATTGATTGTTATTGCTTGAGATGCTAAAGTGTTATTCTTGACTGTAAATTTATTAATAGATGATTGAGTCTCACAGAGAGACAAATATGCTGAGTAAGAAATATGGAAGTATGATATGACGAGAATTGTTTGAGTGATTGATTATATGCTGTGAACCTCATAACGAGGTAAATTATGATGTTGAATTGAAAATTTAGAGATGATTAAATATATGATTGCAAGATTGATATGTCTGATGAGTAACTTAAGAAGAGATTGTGTAATGGGGAAATTATGAAATTGAGTAGTGATTACAAAATATTGTTATTGAATTATTTGAGGAAAGAGATGAATGAATATTAGAAGATTATTAAAAGTAATTAAATTATAAGATGTAACTGGGTGTTTATAATCGAATACTTCTAGTAAATTTAATTCACTGAGCTTATGAAGCTCACTCCTCATTGTACGATGATTTAAGGTAGCAGACATAACAAATAGTATAGTGAGTTGAGATTTAGACGAAGTCATTATCGGTAAGCCACATGGCCCACATCCTTAGACTAATGAAAAAAAATTGTAAATATTAATGCATATTACATTGTATAAAATGTTTAAGTTGAGATTGAATGATGTATCTCTATAGACTGAGGTTTCAACCCAAGAAGGGGGTGAATTGGATTTTTAAAAACTTTCGCTAATTAATTACAAGTTTATAAAAACAGATAAATCCACAAGCATGTAAACAAGTAATATGCTGCAAGCAAAAGAGTCGTTACAATTTTTGGTATAAGAGCATTAAGTTTTATGATTCTGTTGATTGCATAAAAAGAAAGAAAATGGAAGATTAAAATAAATTATATTTTAATGAAAAGTCTGAGGATGACACGTGGACATGCTAGAATTAGAATTAGAATTAGAGTGGGTGTGGTAGACCCCAATTTTTAAACGAGTTGAGTTTGAGATGGAAGTTGAGACTGAATCTGTGGTTCCTAAAAGGGAACATGTTGACAGTATAATTAATATTAGTAGGGGTATGAGAGAATCTAGAGTTGAAAGAGATGAGCTAAGAGAAGCTCTTGCTCATGCTCTTGAGAAAATGAATGTAACAAATGATAGAGTTGATAGTCTGTAGCATAGACTTGATGAACAAGCTATAGTAGTGCATGAGGTTGTTGTAAATCCAATAATGGTAGACATTCAAAAGAGGAAAGGTGAGTTTATGCATGAGATGCAGGGAGATTGTTTTGCTAAATATATTAAGTTGAATGCTTCATTGTTTAAAGGATTTATGAACCTTTTTGAGCATAAGTTATTGGTGAAACATGTAGAGATATTATTTGGTACTTTACTAGTAATTAACAGGCAGAGAGGCAGAGGTTTGTCTTTGCTTCATTTGAGTTAGAAGGAGAATTTTTAGAATGATGGGAGGATACTCTTCCTAAGGTAAGTGCATATGTTAATAGACCCTTTTAACTTGGAATAGGTTTAAGAAGGTTTTCCTTGATAAATACTTTCCTTATACTTTTAGAGCCCAAAAAGAAAGATATTTTATTTATTTGAGGAAAACGTATTAACTATGACTCAGTATGATAGGAGATTGGTGGCTTTGTCAAGGTTTGTACCGGAAATGGTAAGCCTAGAGGAGAAGAAGTGTAAGAGGTTCATAGATGAACTATATTTTATGATTTGATCAAAACTATCTTACATGAGGCATATTAATTATGTCAGGTTGGTGGATATAACACTTTAGATTGAGAAAGATATGATGGAGTTTAAGGGAAAGAAAAAGAGTGGTTAAAGAGGCTTAGACATGAAGGTTCTAGAGGTAGTGGTAGTATGAGTGTAGAAGGTGAGAGACAACCCAAGATGGGGCATTCCTTATTACAAGGAACTATAGTATAGAGTTAGAGGCAAGCATGATCTGCTGCTTCTGTAGCTCAAAGTAATATCGGTGGGACCCTTAGATTTGAGAGACAGATTATGAGAACTAGGAGTTATGGCAGAGGAAGTAAGTATGCCACCAAGGGGAAGTGGTAATCTGATGTATGATCGAGAGGTAGAAGTTTGTTATAGATGTATTCAGATAAGATATTTATCCCATAAATTTCCTAATTTTAAGTGCTTTGTATGTAGAAAAAGTGGACATATCAATGTTGGTTGATCTCAGTGCAACCCATTCTTTTGCATCCAGTATTCATATGAAGTCTATTGATGCATAATATTATTGTTTAAGTTCCCACTAGAGATAGAGTTATAATCATAAATGTTTACAAGGGTTGTTGGATTTGTATCAATGATAAAGAATTTGAAGTTGATTTGTTACCTTTGAATAGGATAGATTTTCATTTGATTTTGGGAATGAATTGGTTGTCGATGTATTAAGCATGGGTTGATTGTTCCAGAAAGAATTTAGTGTTCACGATATGGACATGAGGAGTTTAACTTTTAGGGAGAACATAAGATAATCTTGAACTATTTTGTTTTGCTTTGACTACTAGTAGATGGTTGAAGAAGGGTTATGAGAAGTATTTAGCATACATATCGGATTTTAAAAAGGAAAATAGGAAGTTAGAATAAATCTTAGCGGTGAAAGATTATTCTAATGTATTTCTTGATGAGTTGTCTAGTTTGTCTCCTAGTAGGGAGATTAAATTTTTTATTGATGTGATACCAAGTTCATCACATATATCTATAGCACCCTATAGAATGACACTCGCTGAGCTAAGAGAATTGAAAGTTCATGTTCAAGAGTTGTTATATAAACAATTTATTTGACCAAGTGTGTCACCATGGGGAGAGCCTGTATTGTTTGTAAAGAAGAAAAATAGAACAATGATGTTGTGTATAGATTACAAACAGCCGAATAAGATCACCATTAAGAACAAATATCCTTTAGCTAGGATAGATGATTTATTTGAGAAGTTGCAGGAAGCAAGGGTATCTTCTAAGATAAAATTGAGATAAGGTTATCACTCATTTGAGAATAAAAGAAGGAGATGCGTCTAAGACTGCTTTTAGGACACGTTATGGTCATAAGGTTCTGGTGATGCTATTTGGGTTGACTAATGCTTCAGCAACATTCATGGACTTGAGGAATAAAATGTTTAAACCACTTTTTGATAATTTTGTGGTTGCGTTCATTAATGATATCTTGGTGTATTCTAAGATTAAGGAATAGCATATAAAACATTTAGAAATTGTGTTTGAGATTTTGAGGAGTGAAAGATTGTATGCTATAATTTCCTAAATGTGAATTTTGGCTGAATGAAATAAATTTCTTGGGGCATGTAATATCTGGAGATGGCATTACAGTTGATCCATAAAGAGGCAATGTGGAGTTGGGAGAGATCAACTAATGTGACTGAAATCAGAATCTTCTTGGGGTTAGCTGGTTATTATAGAAGATTCATTCAAACTTTTTTCTTATTAAAGTACTACTGACCAGATTGACCAGGAAAGATGTGAGATTTGTATGGTTTGGGGAGTGTGAGAAAAATTTCTAATTATTAAAGGAGCAATTAACTACAACTCAAGTATTTGGTGTTTCCTTCTGATGATGAAGGATTTGTGATATATAGTGATGCATTCCATCAAGAGTTGGGATGTGTGTTAATGCAACATGAGAAGGTAATGGCATATGCTTCTAGGAAATTAAGGAATCATGAGAGAAATTATCAGATCCATAGCTTAGAGTGACTGCCATAGTGTTTGCTAGAAGATTTCGAGACATCATTTGTATGGAGCCACTTGTGAAATATTTACTGATCACAAGAGTTTGACATACTAACATACCTAGAGAAAGTTGAATTTGAGACAGAGGCATTGGATGGAGTTGATTAGTGGCTATGATTGTATAATTCACTATCATCTAGAAAAGGCAAAGGTGGTAGCTGATGCATTGAGTAAAAATCTACAGAAAGATTAACTGCTATTGAGAGTCATAATGTGAAACTGATAATGGATTTAATAGGGATAAGAATGAAGTTGATTATCAGTGATAGAGGATCATTGTTAGTAAACATGGTTGTACAGTCATCTATAGTAAAATGCTTGTTAGAAATGCAAGGTAGAGATGTGGAGATAGAGAAGATTAAGCAGGAAGTGCTTAGTAGAAAGCAATGAGTTAAAACTTAGAAATGATGGTATTTTGGTATTGGAACATAGGATATGTGTTCCCAATGAGGCTGAGTTGATAAATAAGATATCAAAAGAGGCACATGATGATGTATATTCGATGCACTTGAGTAACAATAAGATGTACAAAGGATTGAGACAGAATTACTGGTGGTAAGAATTGAAGAGAGATGTAGCTGAATACATTTCTAGATGTTTGGTTCGTCTGTAAGTGAAGTATGAGAAAAGATATTCAGCAGGCTTACTATAGCATCTTCCAGTGCCTAAATAGCTATGGGAGAATGTAAGTATGAATTTTGTTTATGCATTTCCCCTTACCCATAGAGGTTTTGATGTTGTATGGGTGATTGTAGATAGATTAACTAAGCCATCTCATTTTCATCTTATTAAACTAATTGGAGTCCTGAAAAGTAGGTTGAACTGTATGTAGCTGAGATGGTGAGATTGCATAGAGTTCCTTTGAGTATTGTATCCGATAGAGATGCTAGATTTACATCTTGGTTCTTGGAAAGACCCTGAAAAGCCCATGGGTATGCAGTTAAAATTTTGTACAAATTTTCAACCTCAAACAAATGAGTAGATAGAAAGGATTATTAGAGTATTAGAAGATATGTTAAGGGCAAATGTGATGAGTTCTCAGTAAGTTGGGATGCTTACTTGCCATTAATTGAATTTTCTTATAAAAATCAACATCAATCTAGTACTAGAATGGCACTGTTTGAGGCATTGTATGGTAAGAAGTGTAGAACTCCTATATGTTGGGAAGAAGTGGGAGAGAGAAACATAATTGCTCCATAAATTATTGAGTTAACAACTAAGAGGATAAATCTAGTTAGAGAGAATCTTAAAGCAACACAGAATAGACTGAGTACCTATGCTGATAATAGAAAAAGACCTCTTGAGTTTCAAGTAAGTGATTGGGTATATTTAAAAATGTCTCCATGGAAAAGTGTATTGAGATCTAAAAAGAAAAGAAAGTTGAGTCTGAGGTATGTGGGACCCTATGAGGTTGTTGAGAAAGTTGGGCTAGTCCTATATAGCCTAGATTTGCCTCCAGAGTTAAAGAAATTACATAATGTGTTCATGTTTCAGTTTTGAGAAAGTGTTTACATGATGAATTACATAATATTTCGAGTCAGGCTATAGAACTTCAGGAAGAGTTGACCTTTATGTAAGTACCAGTCAGAATTCTAGACAGAAAAGAACAAATCTTGCATAATAAGGTCATTCCTTTGATTTATATATTATGGGGGAATAAACATATTGAAGAAATTACTTGGGAGCATGAGCAAGAATGAGGAAAGAGTACCCTCAACTTTTTCATGAATTAAGTAAAGAAATTTCGAGGAAATTTTTTTTTTAAGGTGGGTAGAATTGTAATACACGTGTACATAAAGTAAGGTTAAAGAAGTAATTTGATAGATATTACATGGAAATAAAATAATATATACATGAAAGATTTATTATTGAATAAAATAATTTTTTTGAAAAAAAAAATAAACTTGGACGTGGACATGGAGGATAAAAAGAAAAGTAAAGTAAAAAAAAGAAGCCAACACGTGTTGGCTTTCTAACATGCATATTTTGCATGTTAAACAACACACTGCAATTGTGGCATAATGAATTGGGGAGGGGGGGGGCGGTGACAGAGCATAAACATATATATAGATATTTAGTTTATTTTATTTATTTCTTACCAAATCCTATTTGGCTTTCTTATTTCTCCAATCCAAAACTACTCTATTTCTTTAAACACTTGGGGACTGAAAGAAAGGTCAAAAAGTAAAAATTTAAAGAGAATTAAAGGAGAATTTTATAGAGAGCCAAGGAAAGCTCTAAGAAACACAAACGGTAATAATATGAATTTTTTTTTTTAAAAATTTATCATACATGAAATTTCTCAAAACTCAATGTGGGAATTTTTAAAGGGTATGAATGTTAGAGTAATTGAAGAATAAATTATAAAATTTAATATAAAGATTATATCAGGTGTCGACGATCAACAATCAAGGGAAATTGCTGAGAAGAGAAAAAAAAGAGGCAAAAAGGTTATCTACAGGTAGTTCTAAGTGCTACATTGTGAGTTATGATTTACTTTAAGTAATTATTAACTTAGATGTCGACATATGGGAAGACGTTCCCAAATAATAATAACATTTAAATTCACGCATTGCATTTGCTTTAAATATTGATTGTTATTGCTTGAGATGCTAAAGTGTTATTCTTGAGTGTAAATTTATTGATAGATGACTAAGTCTCACAGAGAGACAAATATGATGAGAATTGTCTGAGTGATTGATTATATGTTGTGAACCTCATAACGAGGTAAATTATGATGTTGAATTGAGAATTTAGAGATGATTAAATATATGGTTGAAAGATGGATATATCTGATGAGTATCTAAAGAAGAGATTGTGTAATGGGAGAATTATGAAATTGAGTAGTGATTACAAAATATTGTTATTGAATTATTTAAGGAAAAAGATGAATGAATATCAAAAGATTATTAGAAGTAATTGAATTATAAGATGTAACTAGGTGTTTATAATTGAATACTTCTAGTAAATTTAATTTACTGAGCTTGTGAAGCTCACTCCTCATTGTACAATGATTTCAGGTAGCAGGCAGGACAGATAGTTTGGTGAGCTGATATCCAGACGAAGTCATTATCTGTAAGTCACGTGGTCCACATCCTCATATTAATGAAAGTTTTTTAAAAATATTTATGCATAGTACGTTGTACAAAATGTTAAAGTTGAGATCTGAATGATGTATCTCCCCTATTGAGGGCGGATGAATGATGTAATAATTGCAATTGGTATTACTTTTATTGTTGCATATATGTTTAATGCTGGGATTTCAAAAAGTGACGACACCGTCTCAGGGGTGGCCAACCAGGGATGGGTCATTACAGGTACCCTAACCCAGTCGACTGGTATCGCGATTCTATAAATAGTTTCTTCAGATTTTTTTAGTTTTCACACCATTTTTGAAAAACTATAAGCTTTCTCTCTCTAGAAAAACCTTGATTGCAGTCCAAAATCTCCCAAAAACAATCCATAGCACCTTCAATCACACCCCAAATCACCTCCATTTCAACTTTTTCACGGTCAAAATCTCCACATTTCCCAAATCTCTAAAACCACTTTCCTTAAGATGTCTAAAAGAATACGCATCAAAACCACCGTTAGAGGACCTCACGCGCCTTCAAAGCCTCAGTTTTCAAAGTCCGCGGCATTGGATACTTAGGGAAAGGGAGTTGTTGGTTCATCAAGCAAAAAATCATGGACTAATCTCGATGACTCGCTCTTTTAGAGCCCTGCCATAAAGAGAAGGTATAACTCCGTCATTCGTAACAAGAAAATCATGACGGGTAGATTCGTTGATTTTGATTCTATCCATCATACAAATTTCGATATATTTCTTGCTTTCGAGGCATAACACTTGACGCCACTTGTCAAGATCCACCAAAAATATTACCCTCGCTTGATTCACCAATTTTATGCTAACCTAGTTAAACTGAGTCCACTGGCTTTGAGGTTTAAAAAAACCATCATAGGGGTAGAATTTGAGGTGAATATTGACCTTCTAGTTAATATTCTGAGGATCCCCGTGGAAGGGGTCCAGTGGAGTCTAGATGGATGGCTAGACAATTTTGACTACAAGGAGGCGTGACAGATTGTTAGGGGTGACCCTAAGTATATCTTTAGGCCCACTACATTTCACCAATGTGGTGATATGCCCCTCTGCTCAAAGTTGTTCAATCTAATTGTGAGTTGGACCATCCACCCGAGACTAAGGAGTCGGGGCTATCTCTCCAAGATAGATTTGGTGTCTCAAAATAGGAAACCATTTCAATATCTATCCCTACTGCTCGCCAACATGATTAATGGCGAAGCAAATGACTCTAGATGCCTCCCAAACAAGATGCTCATCACCCTGATCTTCCAAAATTTTCGTGTTCTCCTACTGATGAGAGTCATAAAATGCATCTTAATAGTACTTATTTGTTAGCATTTTAGGGTCGATCTAGGGTTGAATTACACATTTATACCTTAACAATTATAAAGTATCATTCTTAGATCAATTGGTTTATTTTGATGCATTTTCAGGTAAGTTAGGTTTAAAAGAGATGGAAAAGTTATCGATGCTTAAAGCGCCAAGAGTCTATGCATATCAGAGTGAAGGAGCAGTTTCGAAACTGTTCCATGCCGCAGCACAGAAGGGCTGAGCCGCAGCCATCCAGAAGCATTCAGATGCTGAAGCAACCAGTGTGCGTCGAGGCTTGGATTAGTGGGGCTGCGACCTCCAGAAACATGAGAAAGCCAGGATTCAAAGTCATGTCACAGCCTGGATTAGTGTGCACCACGGTGCGAGCGCGATACCCTGTTTCTGTTTCACGACTTAATTAGGGCTTTAATGATAGTTTTGACCCGAAAATACCCTTGAACCTTTTGGATTATAAATAGAACATTGAGGAGGCTGGAAAACTAAAGAAAACAATCACATTCTTCTCCATTACAGTGTTTAAGCATGAGCCCCATGGCCAACTAATCTCCAAGCAAAGCGAAAGGATGAATTCCTAGGTGTACTTGTTCTTATTTCCATTCTTGATTCAGCTGTAAGGATTTATTGTTAAAACATTGTTTATGATTTACTCTTTGATTAAGTAAAGATTTAGAAGATTTTCTCTTAATCTGGTGAGTACATCTTTTCTCCTCCATATAAGTCTAGTCAAGCTCTTCTTATGTCAAGTTATTATCCATTACTACGATATTGTTATTAAAATATATTGTCATTTCTTGATAATCTATAAGATAGGTCATGTGTGCTTGAATCGAAAGTAAAGAGTACTTCGTAGCAATTACATTAGGGTGTTTATGTGCTTTGATTGAATATTTACCGATTCCCTGTTTCGGATGTGAAACTAGCAATTGAAATAAAACTATTGAGTAAAGATTGGAATAAGGCAATGAACTTAGGAAGGATTCCCGAAACCTTGTTATTTCTCTATTGAAATTGTCGTCATATTCACATAACTCTCTCACATTATTTCATTATCAAAACTTAGATTCTCTCATTTGAATTTTATTGTTCGTGTTAAGTTTTATACTTCGCCTTGTAGTTCACTTTTCCTCATGGGATTGACACCTCAGCTATACGTAATAATCGCGTGTTAGTTTGAGTATAATCAAATTTTTGCGTCATTGCCGGGGAAACGCGCTTAAAGAACAAGGAAGATTATCAACTTTGAGACAAGATGGTAATATTGTTCTTTGCTCTCAGTTTTGATTTTCTAATTTTTATATTTTATTCATTTGCCCTCTAATTCCTTTGGTGTATGCTTAGACCGAGAGATTCGTGAGGCAGATTCATTAACAGACCCGAAATAGAGTTACTTTTTCTTTCCACGTCCGTTAGTGAAACCTCACCTAGATCAAACCATAGTGTAAACCCAAGCGAGAATTTAGAGGATTTTGTTAACATAGCCGACAATCACAATGAGAATGTTGCTAGGACACTTAAGGACTACTTGCACCCTAGCCGAATAGCCACACCATCTTGTATCATGTTCCCCCTTAATGTTCAATAACCTGAGTTTAAGCCGGGTATAATCCAATTGCTACCAACCTTCCATGGGTTTGAGAATGAAAACCTCTATGTCTATATTAGGGAATTTGAGGAAGTAGTAGCAACTTTTCAAAATAGGGATGATATGGTAGACACCGTCAAACTTCGGTTTTTCCCCTTTTCACTTAAGGAAAAGGCCAAGGTTTAGCTTTACTCGTTAAGGCCTAGGTCTATAGGTAGTTGGGATGAGATGACCCGAGCCTTCTTCCAAAAGCATTTCCCAACCCATAAGACCAATAACCTCAAGAGATAAATCTCAAACTTTATACAAAAGGAGAGTGAAACCTTATATCAAGTTTGGGAACATTTCAAAGACCTTTTGGATTCTTGTCCACACCATGGGTATGAGAATTGGCGGGTAGTTAGATATTTCTATGATGGACTTCTAAGTAGAGAAAGGTAATTCATAGAAATGATGTGTAATGGAGATTTTCTTCAGAAAGATCCCGACCAAGCCATAGATTTTCTAGATGACATTTCCGAAAAAGCCCACACTTGGACAGGACCGAATGCCGTGGAAAGTACTAGGAGAAATCAAACCACTGGAATTTATCAACTTAAGGAGGAGGATAGCCTTAAAGCCCGTTTAGAGGTCCTAACTAAGGAAACTGAAGTGTTAAAAACCAAGGATGCTAGAGCCCCTGAACCGGTTGCTACAGTAGAGTCCCATGAACCTTGTTTTATGTATAATGGGGTCGATCATGTACCTAAGGATTGTCCAGCTTATTTTGCGATGAAGGGAGAGTGTAATGCTTTAGGTATACCCTTTAGGAAACCAGACTCACCCTACTCTAACACCTACAATCCTGGTTAGAAGAATCACCCTAATTTTAGTTGGAGATCCAATATACAACGTCCTGCCCACTCTAGTACCCAATGGAGATCCGATATACAACCTTATCCCCACTCTAGTACCCAATGGAGACTGGAAGCAACTTCATCTAATGCACCACAGCAATCTTTACCTTGGAAGATATGTTTAAGTCATTTTTGCTGGTACATGCCAAGAGTGTGGAAGAGCAAGGCAAGATAAATCAATAGTTGCTAGAGGAGCAACAAGGGATCAAAGAGGAACAAAAGGTGATGAAGAGTTAACTCACCAGGTTGACTAGTTTTTTGACTATTCAAGAGCAAGGTAATTTTTCTTCACAGCCACAACCTAATCCAATGGGACAATATATGGCATAAACCTCCAATCTCGACAATCAAAATCTGAAAGAGGTTAATGCCATGATTACTCACAGCGGTAAGAAAATTAATGGGCCCACTCTACTATCAAACTTGATTCCTAACACCATGAGCAACAAGGATGAAGCCCCCAAGGAACAAGATGCCCATAATGATTCTTTGCCTGTGCCTTTCCCTCAAGCACTCCTTAAACCTAAGGAGAGAAATTCAGCATTAAAAGGTGAGATTCTTGAACAACTTCAACATGTTAAAATTAACCTCTCTCTTCTTCATGTCATAAAACAGGTTCCCAACTATGCTAAAGTGGATCTATGCACACTCAAGAGGATGCACAATGTGAAGAAGACAACATTCTTAATGGAGCAAGCAAGTGCGGTAATTGATAGCAAGACACTGCCCAAATATAATGATCCGGGCTGTCCAACGGCGGCTTGCCAAACTGGAAACAAATCTTCTGGCCAAGCATTGCTAGTTTGATTTGGGGGCTAGTGTGAACCTCATGCCATACTCAATTTTCTTGTAACTTGGTCTAGGTGAGATCAAACCGACCTCTGTGGTACTTTAACTAGTGTATCGATCGCTAAGAAAACCAAGAGGTATTGTGGAAGATATTTTATTGCAAATTGACAAATTCTATTATCCCGTTGGCTTTTTGGTTTTAGATACCATTTCTACTGTGAATACTGAGTTGAAAATTCCTTTGATACTTGGAAGACCATTCTTTGCCACCACCAATGCCTTCATTAATTGTAGGAATGGACTAATGACATTATCATTTGGAAATATGACTCTAGAAGTGCCTTCATTAATTATAGGAATGGACTAATGACATTATCATTTGGAAATATGACTCTAGAAGTGAATGTTTTTCACATTGAGGTCAATGCAATTCTTAATTTGGGGGTGGAGGAAACGCATTTCTTTTTCCATTCCATTGAACTGCTTGGGGTCACTTTCCCTTTTTCGGTTCTTATGATATATATATATAAAATAAAAAAATAAAAAATAAAAAATAAATATGTTTTGTGTTAGCCTTGGAGTTGATTTACATTTCAATGATATGAGTTTAATTGAGATAGTATATAGCATTCAGAAGAAGATAAATCTTGCTTCAGTTTGAGAATAATTTAAGTGTCGATCTTCATTTGGTTTGAGACTTTGGTTTGCGGTAAGATTATATGATTAGTCTAAAGCATTTAGAGAAGTTTTATGTGCGATTGTTTTGTGAATATGTCTGCGGTCTTGACAAGCTCTAGAACTTATTTTATAATCACTTGAGGCGAAATCCTAGAATGCACACTACTTAGGATATGATGTAGGCCATCTTTGGACCGTTTGAGCCCTTCAACCTTACTTTTGTTATATTTATCGCTAATCATCTCTTTGAACCTTTTACTTAAAAAAAATTTGAGCCTTGTTTCTTTTGATAACCCATTTACTTACCTTTATGAGCCTAGAAATATTTTATTCTTACCTTTCTTTTAAGAGAACTTAGTTTTTACACATTTGTTGAGAAGCACTTAAGAGGAGTAAGGATGGAAATATGAAAAAAAATATATATATATTGCTACCATAACCCAAGTACATTAAAAGAGATAAGTTGGGGGTTGTGGAAAAGAGTTAAAAAAAATTAAAAATAGAGGCGAATGGTTATGTGCCAAAAAAAAAAAAGTGGTGATTTATTGAGAGAAATGTTCGAAAAATAGTTGAATAAATTGGGTGCTGAAGTAAGGTTATCTAGTGCTTAAAGAGGTTGTGTTTAAAATTAAGAGATTGAGTTCTTTTACTTGTTTAATCCTTCCCGTTCTTTCTTGACCTTTACCTTAGCCTGACGTTGCAAGCTTATTAAAGACCTATTGATCCAATGTAGTGTGATTTTTCTACAATAGTGGAGAGTGATTCGAAAAGTAAGCCTATGGAGTTTGATTTGTGATTGATGCCACACAATTTAATATGGTTTAAGAGGCCAAGATTTGTATTCATGAATGTTGTGCATAAAATCATCCGAGTGTTTGGATTAAGGGTTTGTGGTAAGATGGATGTTAAGAGTCGATAACGATTTTAAGATTGATGTTTGGATTACTTTCGGACTTGGGTGATATTTAATTACTCTATGTACTATTTGTTATATGCGATTTTTGAGACAAAAAGTTGAATTACTTTTGGTTTAACACTAACATTGCTTTACTTTGTTTTGGTTTCTACTATAGAATTCATTTCATATTGCCTTGTTTTTCACTTGAATTGCTAGGGACTAGAAATAAGCTAGTTGGGGGTTATGATGAGAGTCATAAAATGCATCTTAATAGTACTTATTTGTTAGCATTTTAGGGTTGATCTAGGGTTGAATTACACATTTACACCTTAACAATTCTAAAGTGTCATTCTTGGATCATTGATTTATTTTGATGCATTTTCAGGTAAGTTGGGTTTAAAAGAGATGGGAAAGCTATCGATTCTTAAAGCACTAAGAGTCTATGCATGTCGGAGTGAAAGAGTGGTTTTGAAACTGTTCTATGCCACAGCACATAAGGGTTAAGCCGCAACCTCCATAAACATTCAGAAGCTGAAACAACCAGTGTGTGCCTCGGCCTGGATTAGTGGGGTCGCGGCCTCTAGAGTCTCCAAAAAGCCTGATTCAAGGTGGCACCGCGACCTGGATTAGTGTGCGCCGCAGCACGAGCATGATACCCTATTTTCGTTTCACAACTTAATTAGGGCTTTAATGATAGTTTTGACCCGAAAATACCCTTGAATCTTTTGGATTATAAATAAAACATTGAGGAGGCTGGAAAACTGAGGAAAGCTGCCACATTCTTCTCCATTACGGTGTTCAAGCATGAGCCCCATGGCCAACTAATCTCCAAGCAAGGCGAAAGGATGAATTCCTAAGTGTAGTTATCTTATTTCCATTCTTGATTCAGTTGTAGGGATTTATTATTAAACCATTGTTTATGATTTACTCTTTGATTAAGTAAAGCATAGAAGATTTTCTCTTAATCCGGTGATTGCATCTTTTCTCCTCCATATAAGTCTAGTAAAGCTCTTTTTATGTCAAGTTGTTAGGTGTGATTGATTCCGGTAGATTTATCTTATAGGTTTGTCCATTACTGCGGTATTGTTATTGAAACATATTGTCGTTTCTTGATAATCTATGAGATAGGTTATGTGTGCTTGAATCAACAGTAAAGTGCACTTCGTAGCAATTACATTAGGGTATTTATGTGCTTTGATTGAATATTTACTGATTCCTTGTTTGGGATGTGAAAATAGCAATTGAGATAAAACTATTGAGTCAAGATTGGAATAAGGCAATGAACTTAGGAAGGATTCTCAGAACCTTGTTATTTCTCAATTGAATTTGTCGTCATATTCACATAACTCTCTCACATTATTTCATTATCAAAACTCAGATTCTCTCATTTGAATTTTATCATTCGTGTTAAGGTTTACACTTTCCCTTGTAATTCACTTTTCCTCGTGGGATCGACATATCAGCTATACACAATAATCGTGTGTTAGTTTGAGAGAGTGTAATCACCTACCCGCCCCAGAGGCTCAGGTAATTGGCTCCAAGGACATCATCAATGACTCTTCTCTGAGGAAGATGTGGTGCATGATCCGAGATGGAATGATATACTCCAAGATTGGGAGGAACATTTGGATTGGAGTGGATGACAGCAACGATGAGGACGATGAGGTTCCCGGTGATGCAGCTCCTCCCACTGCTATGGACACTGACACACAAGCACTTAGTCTATAGCATGGTGGCTCTAGTTCTCGTTAAGTTGGCTACGATGACATTCTACAAGCTATTTCAAGCCTCCATCTGTCATTGCAGTCCGGGTTCCAGAGCTTGAGCTATTCTGTCGATCACATGCATCTCAACCTTCGCACATCTTTGGCTGAGCTTTAGGATCTTCTTCGAGATGGCTCTAATTCCCCCGCTCGTTGAGCTTTTTGTTTTCATCTCTTTGTTTTGTATATAACTTCTTAGATATTTAGCACGAACATTCATTTTCTTTGTGTTACACTCATGTATTGTACTCAGATAGCTTTGTAGAAAGCTTATGGCTGTTAGATATATCTAAATGTTTGCAATATTTTACATATTTAGACTCTAGCTAATATATATATGTCACTTTTATGTTATATGATTGCTTGGTTTGAACTATTCGTGTTCATCTATATGCTTTATATGGTAACACTTATGTACAAACTTCTGATTCCTCTTGGGACGTCTTCCCAATTCCAAATCATGCATAGTTTTTTTAGTACAAGTTCAATTTTTCCTTATCTTCATGACTATGGTGATCAAATTGCTCATTTTTCAAGTTTGCACCATTTTTCCAGCTGATTGTCAAAATGAGGGAGAAAAAGGAGAAAAATCAAGTATAAGAGAAATTTGTATGTAAACTTAGAATAGAGCATAAATTTAGGGGGATCTTTGCTCTGAACATGTTGAAAAATGTATTATTATCTTGCATTGGTTGGTTGATCTAATATAACTATATTTAAACTGCGTTTGAATGCTTAACAGGTTGGTTTTTATCAGAAAAACAGAGGAGACTCTACCTATATTTTTCTAAAACCCAACACTTAGTTTTTAAAACTATTTTTTCTCTCCTTAGTTTTATCATCATCAAAAAGGGAGAGATTGTTGACCCGTATTTGATTTTAATAATGACAAAACACTATTGTATTTGCACTAACAGTTTTATCTAAGTGTTTAAACGGTAAAAGCATTCGGTACGGAAACATGATGCAAGAACTCAACATGATTCAAACACCAAAAACAAGATAGAAGATCTCGAATAGGAATTAAGATAATTAAAACAATTGTGAATCTCTTATCTTCAATTACATAGTTTGATTTGCGGCTCAATTTACAAAATACTTTGACAAAACTAAAAATACAAAAAGTCTCCAAGTCAAAAACTGTTTTTGTAAAGGAAAACTAGGTTGAAGGATAACACAGTCGATTGGGTCCCAAAACTAGTCGATTGGGATATGGGATAGAAAGTTCCTAGTCGACTGGTGTTGAGGACCTAGTCGACTGGTAACTTTACTCAGTTGACTGATCCTCTAACCCAGTCGACTGATCCTCTCCCTTAACCTAAAAAGTGAAAAATCTTCATTTGACCCATTCGACTTGTAATTAAAAAATATGACCGTTTGAGATGTGGGACTTGAGCATTTAATGTCTCAAACCTACCAAGTCAGTGTCAAACAACCATATTACTTCAAGGCTAAAAGAAGAAGAGAATACATTCAATTCACAAGATAGCTCATTAATTCTCAAAAAGCTTTGATAAATTTATTATTGAGCCATTCATCAAGCCTGTTCTTGAAAGAGAGATATTGTTCATTTGTAAAAGCACTTATTGATGTTTCTTTACCATTCACTTTACAACAAATTTCATTTATTGTAAAGGGAAAGAGTTGGTATAACTCTTAGAGTATTTAGGATTAAACACTTCATTGTAGCTTCCGCGAGGAAGAGATCGATTGTAAGGTTTGTGTAACACCCGTGAAGTTGTACGACTAAAGTTTTAGCGGATTACTTCAAGGAGGTTCCTTGAAGAGAGTGGACGTAGGGTCGAAAGGAATCCGATATTGCTGAACTATTACAAACAGAGTTTGCATTTTCTCTTCCTTAAACTCTTTTACTTTCAAGTATATTATTTGTTTTTTGTGCTTTGTGCATTTAACTATTTAAAAACTTGCAAAGTAATTAGAAAAAAGTTTTTGAAAACTCAATTCACCCCCCTCTTGGGTTTGAACCTCGGTTTACAGTTTCAAATTCTAGGAGAAGACATAAAAATGGAAACTTCTTCCATAAATTTAGGCCATGTAATGCAATTTTTTTCTTTAAATAGCCAGAGATGTGTCGTTGATTAATATCTATCTTAGTACTTGTTTTTAGTCAATAAAGAAAGAGCACTTCTTTTGCCCAGTAATATTTCTCTTACATTTTTATTACTCTAACTATCTTTATTACTTTATTTTCTATGGTAGAAGAAAAGGCTAATTTCCAACATTTATGGTGCTAGAGCCTGGTACGATTGAAGATAGGCATGTTGAAATTTGTGGAGGTTCCGTGCTATAGTAGATTTTTCGAGTGTGATTTCTTTGTAAGAAGTTATTGATAAAAGTTTTGTGTAAGTTTTGCAATCATGTCAAATGGTAATATTCTAAATCTCTCTCGATTGTAGATTTCTATCTTTAGTGGAGAAAATTATGAGTTTTGGAGTATTAAAATGAAGACCTTTTTTATTGCACAAGAGTTGTGGGAATTGGTTGAAAATAGTTTTGCAAAAAATAAACAAATGTTAAAAAGTTTCGTAAAAAAGATGTGAAAGCTTTGGTTGTTTTGCAACAAACTATAGTAAAGTCTATTTTTCCACGGATTGTCGTGCCACCAGATCAAGACAAGCTTGGAATACTATGAGGTATGAGTTCCATGGGGATAGAAGGGTAACCATGGTAAAATTGCAAACACTTCATAGAGAATTTGAAATGATTTTTATGAAAAGTAGAGTTATTCAAGATTTCTTATTTAGAATTTGGTTTATCATAAATCAGATGAGAACTTTTGGAAAGAATGTCTAATATCAAAATGTTGTAAAGAAATTTTTGAGAAGCCTTCCAAATAAATTTGATCATGTTGTTACAACCATTGAACAGTCTAAGGACTTATATGTTTTTCTCTTAATGAACTAATGGGTTATCTTTTAGCACATGAAGAGAGAATGAACAAGCTAGAAGTCTATTGTTAAAGTCCATATGACTTAAATTAAAATATTCCCTCTTCAGTTATTATGTCTGGATGATTATGCATTGGTTGCTAATGTTATTAATAATTCTAGGCTTTGACACTTAAGGTATTGCCATTTACATTTTAATAGGATTAAATAGCTGAGTCATAAAAATATGGTGGCTAGGCAGCCATCTATTATTGTTGTTGATAGTGTTTATAGAAAGCAACATCATTTGCCCTTTCTAGTTGGGAATGCTTGGAGAGCTAAGATTCATATGGAATTGGTTTATCCAGATATCTAGAGACAAATTAAAATAATGTATTTAAACAAGAGTAAATATTTCCTAATGATTTTTCTCGTATGAATTGGATGTTTTTTCTTATTCAGAAATTAGAGGCAATTAAAAGATTTAAGGAATTCAAAGCTTCGCAAGGAAAAGAATGGGCATTCAATCAAAACTATCTTAACAGACAGAGGATGAGTTTTTTTGTTTGATGCATTTAGTTCTTTTTACAAACAAAATGGCATCCGCAAACAGCTAACAACAAGAAAAAAAAAATCTAGAACATAATAGCATGAAGTATGTTAAATGAGAAGAAGCTTCAAAATGATTTTTGGGTAAGACAGTGGCAACATCAGTACATCTTCTCAATATAAGTGGTTTGAAATTTTTTTGCTGTATTGAATATGCCTTAATTAACTCTAGTAATTATTCTAAATTAGATAAGAAGAGTAAGAAATGAATTTTTGTTGGGTATATAGTGATGAAACAAAATGTTGTAAGTTGTATCATCCTATCACTAATAAACTAATCATTCGTCGAGATGCTATTTTTGATAAAAACAGTGTTTGGTAATGGAATGGTGAAAAAAATTAGCACTTACCCTTTGTGATGGAGCAATCTCATCCCTAAAAAACATGCTTAATCTTTCATTGGAAAACCCATTTCTATTTGTTTTTTATCTAACACCTTCTACCATTTGTGAATAGTTGTAAAAGATTTGTGTTAAGAGCAATGAAAGCACCAAATTGGTAAACACAACTAGTGGGTTGATGTATTAAGAGGATTGTTTATATGAGATGGTTTAGAAAATAAAGAAAATTAAAGGAAAAGAGGGCTCTTGATTCGAGTTCAAGAAAACTCCAAGAAGAAAGAAGAAAAGAATTCAGAATTTACTTCTCTGATTATTTCATTTCCTCTTCAGTTAAAATATCTTATTAGTTCTAGAGTTAGTTACAATTAGGTATAGGTTTACTAACTTTACCTCCAACTCAACTAATTGCTAACAAAATTAACTAACAGTTAGCATATCACAATTTGTAATACTACTACTACTAAAAGATCATTTAGTTGCTTAGTTCCTCTTGTGTTGAGTTGTTTTAGTTGTAGTCCTTTGTTTTTTGTTTGTTGTTCCTACTGCTACTTATATCCTCCTAGCCATTAAGGCTTCCTTAAGCATTCTCTTGGTCTTACTCTGCATATGTAAGGATCTTCAAGTGCCCGAGCTGTCTTGTAGCTAGTTCTAAAGGTTGAACTATATCAAAATACAATGTGAAGTTGGCCGTTAAAGGGTATCTAGAAAAGTATGGAGTTTATTATTTTGAAACTTTTTCTCTTATTGCTAGATTTGAAATTGTTAGAATAATTTGTTCATTAGTAGCTTAAATGAGATGCAATATATTCCAATTTGATGTTAAATCTGCATTTTTAAATGGTTCTTTGAATGAAGATGTGCATTAAATCAGTCATAAGGATTTCTTATCAGCGGCAAAAAGGAGAAAGTTTATAAGTTGAAGAAGGTTTTTTACGGCCTTAAAAACTTATAGGCTGGCCATCATGGTATAGTAGACTTGACTCCTACATCCATGTAACGACCCATACTAGGCTAGCCACCTTGAGATGGTGTCGTCACTATTTAGAATCTAAGCAACGATACATAGATGCAACAATTTAAAACATCATCAACTGAAATAATATTTAAATCATTATCCTCAACTCTTTTTAGAGGAATTATATCATTAAATATAATATTCAAATATATATAATGCATGAACAACTATCTTTCTTCAAATTTTCTTTCTTATTATAGTTTGAAGATGTTGACCACACTAGACATACCTATAATCTTTCCTTGAATTCAAGATAAAGGTCTATCAGTTCTGTCCACTGCCTGAAATAATTAAATAATTGAGATCTCAACAATAATAAATGAATGCATCCACATCTTTCTTTCTCATCATTTCAGTTTATCATTTCATCATTATTTCATATGTCACTCCATACTAACAAAGTATGAGAAATACTAATATTTGGTATATCATTTAGGAACATTTTCCCACATGTCGACATGTTTTGTCTAGACCATCTATGATACTGACCTTCCATCTATGCATATGATCAACAACATGCAAGAAAGCGTACCATCAAATCATAAAATCAAACTATCTCTTTCATAAAATCTTTCTTTTACCATTTTTATATTAATCTTCTATTCATATAAAATCAACTTATCAATCATATAATCTTTAACTCGTCCATTTTTATTTTCAACATATTTTCAGCAATTCTATCAATTTATCCTTTCAAGATCATAATTTCACTAACTGCTCATATATATTCATTTTAATCATTATATAAATCATTCTCCTATCAAATCATCCACTTCATACATATTTCATATAATTAATTAAATTATTATTTTCATAATATATATTCACTTTATCAATTCATACTTTCGTTCGTTCAAATTTTATCTATTTTTCACATTTATCTCGTTTAGAAAAAGTAAATCAAACTCACATCGTAGCACTGAAAGTTACACTTGTATAACTTCTTCTCCCTTTCTATCATAATATACTCATTAAACTTTCTATCTTATTATTCAACTTTCTATACCTTATACCAAGTTAGATTCTATATATGTATACTTATATTTCTCAATTCAATAATTTTATTAAAAATTCCTTTCATTCTTGTGTGAGTTCAAATTCAAAGCTTCATTTCAAGAAATGTACAAGAACAACTTATCGTAATTCAATTCTTTCAATGAAATTCATAAACATTACATTTTCAAAGCTTTTTCTAAGATTTTCTTGGAAATTCTTCCGTAAATTCAACAATTTCAACATGACATTAGCAAATTCTTCAATTTCAAAGTGTTTGCAAGTTTTTAAAAGCTTTTCTAGATAGAGAGAGAAAACGATCTCATAAACTGATCGACTACCCATTCGATCGGTTGAACCTTTCAAAATTATAAAACTGTCACTGTAATATTAGTTGGTTGTCAGTCGACCAGTCTTTCTACCAGTTGACCGATCAATTGATCGACTAGCTGATCAACTCCTCCGCCAGTCGACCGACTGGTCAATCGGTCCAGCAACTAGTTGACACCACTCTTTCATAGATCACCAAAATATCATTCTTCACTACCGGTCAGGTGCCAAACTAAACAGTCCACCCTGTCGACCAGTTGGTAGATTGGTTGGGTAACCAATCAACCGCTTAGTCGACTATTTCAACCTTTAAACCTTTGTAAAATTTCTTTCTTCCTTCAAAAAAATTCTGAAAAAAATTATACTTTCTTCTATAATTTTTTTTTCTAACTTTTTTTTTCAATTTCATTCAATATTTTTCTTTAAAATTTCTTTCATATTCAACTTTCAGTCTTTTTCAAACTTCTAACTCTTTTCAAATTAAAATATTTATATCTTTCTTCAACAATTATTTCAAACTTAACTTTCAATTTCATCAACACTTTCTTTCAAATTTGAAATTCAACTTCCTTTCACATGTATGCATGTATAATTTCAATATGAAATAATATTATATTTGCTAATCATAATTACTTCTTTTACCCTTACATTGAGGGTATGGGTATTACAATTCTACCCACAATATTAAAATTTTGGCCTTGAAATTTTATGAACTAACTTAAGAAATAGTTGAGGGTAATCTTTCTTCATAATTGCCTCATGCTATAGTGTAATCTTCCCAACATCTTTATTCTACCACAAAACATGAACTAATGAAATTACTTTAGTACACAAGACTTGGTTTTTTCTGTCTAAAATTCTCATCAGTACTTGCATAAAAGTCAAATTTTTCTAAAGTTCTACAGTTTGGCTCGGAATACTATGAGATTCATTATGTAAGAACTTTCGCAAAAGTGAAATATGAAATATGTTATGTAACTGCTTCAACTTTAGAGGCAAATCAGTCTATATACATCTGGTCTAACTCTCTCAGTAACCTCATAGGGTCCCACATACCTCAAACTCAACTTTCCTTTATTTCTGAACCTCAACACACCTTTTCATGGAGATATTTTCAAATACACCTAATCACCTAATTGAAACTCAGGAGGTCTTTTTCTATTATCAACGTAGCTGTTCTGTTTACTGTATGTTGCTTTAAGGTTCTCTCTAACTAGTTTGATCCTCTTAATTGTTAGTTCAATAATTTCTGGACCAAATATCTTTCTCTCTCCCACTTCTTCCCAATATATAGGAGTTCTACACCTTCTACCATACAATGCCTCAAAATGGTGCCATTCCAATGCTACATTGATGTTGATTATTATAAGCAAATTCAATCAATGACAAGTAAGCATCCCAACTCATCGAGAAACTCATCACACTTTCCCTCAACATATATTTTAGTACTCTAATAATCCTCTTTGTCTACCATATGTTTGAGGATGAAAAATTGTACTAAACTGCAATTGTGTACCCATGGCTTTCTGAAAACCTCTCCAGAATCTAGATGTAAATCTAAAATCTCTATCTGATACTATTCGCAAAGGTACCTATTGACCCTTCTTTGATTTTACTTATGAAAAAATACTATTTAAAATGTGCTAACATTTTATTTTCTAAGTGTTTAAGTTTCAATAGCACTCAGATCAAAGGCAAGTCGCAAAACTCACAAGAATACATGTGAGAGAGATACTAAAAGAAATCTGAAGATATAGAATAGGTTCAATGGTAATCAAATTAATGTTGTAAAATCTCTACTTACAATTAACGTGCTTTGAAAGTGGCTCATACTGCTTATAAAACGAAAAACTATTTTGTATGGACCTGCTTCCTTAAAACTCAAATGAAAAATTGTTTTAATTGTCACAGGTCATCAAGTCGACTAAATAAGTCCAATCGATTGAATGAAGGTAAGAAACTTCTGCCTACTGATTTAGTCGACTAACAAAATTTTTCAGTCGACTAAATGAAATACCTAATACTTTTTTAATTTCAAATATGCATTTTATCGACTGAACAAACAATCCAGTCGACTGAACGTTTAAAAAAACTATAATATTTTGAATTTGAAGGTCTATTCAGTGCATTTAATGCACCAAACCACTCCCGAATAGGATTTTTAAATTAGTAATGGCTAGTTGGTTCTTTAACTATAAAAATCTATCATAAATGAGAGAATGGAAGCACACTTGAGCATTTAATCTTCATCTTCCCATTTGATATCTTTCAAAGCTTTCAAAAAATTTTATGAGCCATTCTTAAAAACTTCATACTTCTAAGAAAGATATATTCTTCTTTGTAAGTGAATTAAATTCAAGTCTCTCTTGTTCTTGTTCATTCAATTTCCAATCATTATAAAGAGAAAATGTTGGTGTAACTCATAGAGTATTTAGGTGTTAAACACTTCCTTATATACTTCATTTGGAAGAGACCTTTGTAATAGTTTGAACAACACCCAAAGGTTTCTTGGTTAGTGGGAAGCTTTAAGAGGATTCTTAAAGAGAGTGGACATAACGTTGAAAGGATTTTCGATATTTTTGAACCACTATAAATTGAGTTTGCAATTTTTTCTCCCTTACTATTTTAATTTCTAGCATTATAATTGTTGTTCTTGTTAATATTCTTACGAATTTATTGGTTATATATTTGCTTATTTCAATTAATTTTAAAACTTATTTGTTGTGTGCAAAAATTTTAAAAAACTCAATTCACCCCCTCTTAGGTTGTATTTCTGCTTACAATTGGTATCATAGCCACGTACTCAATTTCAAGCTTAAAATCCTTGAGTTGATCTTACAATTTCAAATAGATATACTGAAGGTCATTCCTATATGAGACCTCTTTTGTTCAAATGCATAAATTATAATTATTGGAAAAATAGAATGAAAATCTTTGTTGAATGACAAGATTATAATTTATAGAGAATCATTGAAGAAGGACCTTAAATTCCTACTAAGGATATAACTAATGGAAAGATCATTTGTATAGTGCCTAAGCTCAAAACGGATTTCAATGAGGAAGATTGTGTAATGATGTCACTAAATAGCATAGCTACTAGTATGTTACATTGTGCATTAGATATAAATTAATATAATAAAATTTCAGCATGTGTTTTAGCATGTGTCCGAGTATGAATCTTTTAAAATGTCTCTTAACGAAACCATTTTTGAAATGAACTCTCGTTTCACTACTATTTGTAATGATTTAAAGCTTATTGATAGGAACATTGAGGAGTTTGAGTTAACAAAGAAGATTTTAACATCTTTGCCACCAACTTGGAAAGCAAAGAAGACGACCATAATGGAGACCAAAGCCTCGACAAACATGACATCAAAATCCTTCTCGGCTCATTATTGACTTACTAGATGGAAGAAATGAATTCCGATTTTAATAATAAAGAGATGAAGAAAAAGAAAACTATTGCTCTCAAAGCTTCCACAAGAAAGAAAGCGGAAGAAAAAGAAGAAAAGAACAAGAGTAGTGAAGAAGATGGTGAGATGGCTCTCATAACCAAAATATTTCATAAGTTTTTGAAGAAAAGCAAGAAACCTTATACAAAGAATTCCAATAAAAAAAAGGGAACCTATTGTATATTGTGGTTGCAAGAAACCTGAACACATCAAAGCCGATTGTCCTACAACAAACAAATCATATAAGAGCTTCAAGAAGAAAGCCATAGTTGCAACCACTTGGAGTGATGATGAAGAAGAAGAACTTTCGGATAAAGACATCGGATATGAAGAAACTGCCAATCTTTGCATAATGACAATTAATCATGAAAGTGAGGTAACAAATTCTTCCCCCACTAATGATAATGATAATATTGTTAGTACTATTAAAGAATTAATTGAGGTAATAAATAAAATGCATGATGAATTGAAGAAATTTGAGTCTAGAAATATTGTTCTCAAGAAGGAAGTCGTATCTTTCTCTAAAAGAAGAAAAAGAAAAACTATCGTCAATGCTCTATAACTCATCACAAGATTTATTGAAAAATGAAAATGATGTTTTGAAAAAAAAAAGTGATGGAGTTGAATAAACACTATATATAGGCTTAATCTTGGAAAAGAAAAACTAGATTAAGTGCTATCTTACCAAAGAATGAGTGGAGAAATATCCGGTTTTGGTTATTCTCCATTAGGCAAACAAAAATCAAAAGAGACTTCCTTTGTGAAAGCAACATGTGTGGATGAACCCTCCACTTCTAAGGCTTCTAGCAATGTTAATATTTTTCTTTTAAAAAATGCTAGTAAGCCTAAGAATGCAAATTTCAATTCAAATGCAAAGAACTCAAATGCTTATGCTAGAAATAGAAATTCTAGAAATAACTATCATGCATATCCTAGAGATAACATATATGTTCATAACTCCTATGATAGAAACATATATCCTAGGAATGCTCATCTAAGAAATAATAGACATATATATTCAAGATATCCTAGAAACTTCTATGACTATCATCCTAGGATCATGCATCATCAACATGTCTACAATTATAGAGCACCTTATAATGTTAAGAAAGTATGGGTCCCTAAAGGAGTCATATTTTCTAGCACTAACCCCAAAGGACCAAAGAAATTTTGGGTAGCTAAGAGTGTTATTGTGTATCCATGTATAATGTAGATATGTCTCTACACAAAAAGGTGACTATTGGTCCTTGATAGTGGATGTTCAAAGCACATGACCAGTGATCAAAGTGTATTCAAGGAGTTAACTCTAAGGGATGGCAGACACGTCACCATTAGAGATAACACATAGATAAAGATTATTAGGCATGACAAAGTGGGTAAAGATTCTTTAACTATTGACCATGTCTTATATGTGATAGGCCTTAAGCCAAATTTACTTAGTATTAGTCAATTATGTGACAAAGCCAAGAAAGTCATATTTGAATCCTTTCATTGTCTTGTAATAGGCATCAAGAGTAACAAGATTAAGTTTATTGGCCAAAGACATGATAATATCTACTTAGTTTATTTAAAATCTTTACCTTCGAAAAATGAAAAGAGTTTCTCCGTTTTTAGTGAAAAGTCATGGCTATGACATTGAAGCCTTGGCCATGTTAACATGGATTTAATTAAAATTCTTTCAAGAAAAGATTTAGTTATTAGTCTTCCCAAAATATAGTTTGAAAAAGACAAAGTTTGTGATGCTTGTCAAATGAGAAAACTAACAAGAGTCTCTTTTAAATCCAAAAATGTGATTTCAACTTCTAGACCATTAGAGCTTTTACATATCGACTTGTTTGGTTCAATAAGCACTATTAGTCTAGGTGGCCATCAATATACTCTTGTTATTATTGATGATTATTCAAGATATACCTTTGTTATTTTTATTGCTTACAAGGATAAAGCCTACAAAGGTTTTATAAACTTTTGCAAGAAGGTTCAAATTAAAAAAAGAATTTTTATTTCAAGCATTAGAAGTGATCATGGAAAAGTATTCGAAAACCAAACTTTTGTAATAAAAATGGAATTGATCACAACTTTTCAGCCCCTAAAACTCCTAAACAAAATGGTATTGTTGAGAGAAAAAATAGAGTTCTAGAAGAATTTGCAAGAACTATACTTTGTTAAAATAGTTTACCAAAATACTTTTGGGTGGAAACCGTAAATAATTCTTGCTATGTTTTAAATAAAATATTAATTATGCATATTCTTGACAAAACTCCTTATGAACTATGGAAAGGTAGAAAGCATAACATCTCTTATTTTCGTGCTTTCCATTCCAAATGCTTCATCCTAAATAATAATAATACTAATTTTGGTAAATTTTATTCTAAGACAGATGAAGGGATATTCTTAGGATATTGAACCTCTAGTAAATCTTATAGAGTCTTTAACAAAAGAACTCTAGTGGTTGAAGAATCCGTGCATGTAACCTTTCATGAATCTAACCCAATTAGTAGTAGAATAGTCTCTCTTGATGATGATGTAGATTTTATTCCAAGAGTGGATGCCTCTACTCCCATTGCTGACCATAAGGAACGTCAACCTCAAACAAATCAAGTGGTAGACGCTCTTAAACTTGATTAACCCTCTATAAGTCAACAAGGAAATGGACTTCCCAAAGATTGGCGGTATGTGAATTATCACCCAATCGACCAAGTGATTGGTGATCCTTCACAAGGGGTAAAAATTCGATCTTCTATGAGAAATATTTGTAATTTTGTAGCTTATTTATCTCAAGTAGAACCTAAAACTTTTGTTGAAGCTGAAAAAGATGTTGATTAGATAAATGCTATGCAAGAAGAGTTAAATCAACTTGAAAGAAATAAAGTATGGACTTTAGTTCCTAGACCTAAGAATCATACTATCATAGGAACTAAATGGGTATGTTGAAACAAAATTGATGAAAATGGAGTACTAACTAGGAACAAGGCTAGACTTGTTGCTAATGGTTACAATAAAAAAGAATAAGACTTTGATGAGACCTATGCTACCGTCGCTAGATTAGAAGCTATTCATATGTTGCTAGCCTTTGCATGCTTTAAAATTTTTAAGCTATTTCAAATGGAGGTGAAAAATACATTTTTAAATGGTTTTATTGAAAAATAGGTCTATGCTGAATAACCTTCCAAACCATGTTTATAAGCTTTCTAAAGCTCTTTATGGGCTAAAGCAAGCTCTAAAATAAATATATGAAAGGTTAAGTAAGTTTTTACTTGAAAACAGTTTTACAAGAGGAAAAATATATACAACTCTTTTTTTTTATTAAAAAAAAATAATAAGCATGATACACTTTTAGTGCAAATTTATGTAGATGATAGTATATATGGTGCCTCTAATGAATCTATGTGTCAAGAATTTGCTAAGTGTATGCAAGGTTAATTTGATATGAGTATGATAGCAGAGCTTACCTACTTCCTTGCACTTCAAATCAAACAATCAAAGGGATAAATCTTCATTATTCAATCCAAATACACTAAGGACTTGCCAAAGATGTTTGGGATGAAGAACTCAAAGTCTATTAGGACTCCCATGAGCACTTATACAAAACTTGACTTGGATGAGGGAGGTAAGTGTGTAGACACTAAAACTTATAGAAGCATGATAAGAGGGTTACTATATTTAACTACTAGTAGAACTGATATAATATTTATGTATGCATGTATGCTAGATTCCAAGCTAATCCTAAGGAATCTCATATTGTTCCTGTGAAAAGAATTTTAAGTTATTTACATGGTACACAAAATCTAGGCTTATGATATTCTAGAAAATCACTTTTTGAACTTGTTGGGTACTTGGATGCGGATTTTGCTGGTTATAGGATTGATAGAAAAAGTACTAGTGAAACATGCCAATTTTTAGGTTCTATGTTAGCTTTTGTGTTTTTAAAAAAATAAAATTCAATTGCATTATCAACTACCGAAGCAGAATATGTGGCCGCCGATACTTATTGTCCACAAGTTTTATGGATGAAAGAACAACTAGAATATTATGGCATGTGCTTTAAAAATATTCTTATTCATTGTGACAACACTAGTGCTACCAACCTAACTAAAAACCCAATTCAATATTCTAGAACTAAACATATTGAGATAAGACACCAATTTTTAAGAGATTGTGTTGAAAATTATGATATAAAAATATAATTCATTCCGTCAGAAGATCAAATTACTGATATTCTTACAAAACCCTTAGATGAAGATAGCTTTTGTAAAATTAGAAAGTAAATGGGTTTGAAAAACTATGAAAGCTTGTGCGTTTGATTGCATTATTTATTATGTGTGCCATTGAGTGAATGAGCATTAACCCTTTGTTTAGTGATTTCCTCACTTAATAATGGCATAAAACAAATCAAACTTGAAAATTTTCAATATAGAGTTTAGATTTCTTGTTGAATTACCTTATCTAGTTGATTGTGCATTATCATTAAGTCGACTGAATCAAAACAATCAGTCGACTTAACTCTCCGTGTTTTCTATCTTAACTCTCTTCCATTTTTCCAATCGACAGAATTAATTCTTTTAGTCAACTGAATGAAGAAAGGTCATCGGTCAGTCTATTGAATGCAGTCTTTCAGTCGACTGTATCTCATGTGTTTTTCAAACTCACACTTTCTACCATTTCTTCAGTCGATTGAAGTAAAACTCCCAGTTGACTAGATGCAAAATTTCTAAATTTGTAAACTCCTTTTCAGTTTTAAAACTCCATTAAAATCAGTTCTTGGACCTTTAAAGGTCCTTCTAATCTCTACTCCATTTCAAATTCCATGTTTTTTCATTCAACTCATCGAAATCCTTCTTTATAGCTCGAAATCAATTACCCATTTCTTATAATCTCTTGATTCTTTCTTAAATCCATAAAATTTGAGTTCAAAATCTCAAAATCCCTAAACAGTCGACCTCTCTCACTCTAGATATTTGCAAAATTTCTTCTAAAATCCAATCTTTTATCATTGTACTCTTGCTTTATCAAGTTTTTTAGAAAAAACTTCACTCCTCTATACATTCTTTTCGGGTTTTCAAAATCTCTCCTATCTCTCGCTATTTTCTCTCTTTCTTCAATGACTGACAAACCTAAACACTTCAAGATTGTCTATTTCAGTGATAATAATCTGACTATCAAAAAGAGAAAAGCTTCTAAAAAGGGAAAGAAAGATCGAAGGATGGAGAAAGCAGTGAATCACAATCTTCTAAAATTACTCGTCGATATGATAAACTGGATTCATGTAGGGTAATTAAAGAAGATAGGTCCTAAGTCTATGAAAACCAGACTTACAACACCTATCAAGACCTTCCCTTAGACTCTAGGTTCTTTAGCCTAGTAGTTAACTGGACCTTGAATCCAAGGTTAAGAAGTCGAAATAGTCCTTTTAAGCTAGACCTTATCCTAATCTACTGTCTCAAAAGAAGAACCCCCTTATAACCTCTATCCTTTAATTTTAGCAATATGGTAGTCATGCACGATGTTAACTATGGTCCTCTTCCCTATCACATGATTAGTACCCTCATTCTGAAGCACTTTGAGATCCCTCTCCCTACAGATGAAGCTTAGGAACTTGATTCCAAAGATGTCATTGATGCTTTATCCTTGAAAAAGATGGGATGTGAAATCAAAGTCAACATAGTGGTTTCTAAACCTAAAAAAAAATATTCAAATTGGAAATAAGGCACCTGGAGAAGTACTATGGAGAAAAAAAGCAAAAGCACCAAGAATCCATCGCCGTCACGCTAGAGGACAAGGTAGCACAACTAGTGTTCAAGTCTTTAAACCTTGGCTTGTCTTCAAGTCTCCATAGACTCCACCAACACCAGATTAGATGACTTAAAGGAAAGAATATCAACCATTTATGATGACCTCACAAATTTTCATGTTGAAGCTCAAGGTCACACTGCTCAGCTTCAAGAGCAGATCGCTCAAATTTAGAACCAGATTCACCATTTCGGTCCTCCTCCTCCCGATAATTGGCACTATTGATCTAGTTATCTTTTATATCTCTGTTTTTCTAACTCTCAGACTCTTTGCACGTGACATTTCATTTACCCTACATTTTTAGGATACTTTCATATCTCTATTTCATTTGCTAGGCTCATAGGAGCCTTAGATTTTCTGTGTGCATGATTGGTTAAGTTAATTAGACCCTTAACTTTTATCTATATATGTTTATTTCTACTTAGTAAGAATCTTTCTATCTCTTTTACTTACTACTATTTTTCAACTCCTAAGTCATTTTTTTCTGATTCTTCTCGCATCTCTATTTTGAGCCAAATTTTTGCATGCAAGTTTCTATTCTCCTTATCTTTCTATCTGTTGTGATTGAACTCCCTTTTTTATGCTGTTGACAAAAAGGAGGGAAATAAAAAATCTATAAAATACATATGTATGCACAAATTTAAGGGGAGCTTTGCTCCTTGTTTGAAAGATTAATAGATATATTACTTGCTTGGTTGTCTTTGAAACTTGCAGGAGGATTTTATCCTAAAATAGAGGAAATACTGTCCGTTTTTCTTTAGAATTCTAACACTTATATTTTAAAATATGTTTTCCTCTTGAAAGTTTTGTCATCATCAAAAAATAGAAGATTATTGACCCTTATTTGATTTTAATTATGACAAAACAATACTTAAAATGTACTAACAATTTATTGTGTAAGTGTTTAAGTTTAAATAGCACTCAGATCAAAAGTAAGTTACAAAACTCACAAAAACACATGCTAGAGAGATACTCAAAGAAATTAGAAGATATAAAATAGGTTTGAATGTAATCAAATTAATGTTGTAAATCTCTATTTACAATTACCTAGCTTTGAAAGTGGCTTATACTACTTACAAAATGTTTTAATAAAACCGTTTTGACTAGACCTGCTTCCTTCAAACTGAATTAAATTTTTTTAAGTCTCACAGGTCATCCAATCGACTGAATGACTTATAGTCGACTGAATAAGTGAGTCCAATCGACTGAATGAAGGTTAAAAACTTCTACCTTCTGATTCAGTCGACTGAACAAATCTATTTAATCGATTGAATGAAATACCTGACACTTTTTGAATTTCAAATATCCTTTCAGTCTATTGAACAAACTATCCAGTCAACTGAACATTCGAAAATAACAGTAATATTTTAAATTTAAAGGTCTGTTTAGTGCATTTAATGCACCAAACCATTCCTAAATGGTTTTTAAATTAGTAATGGCTAGTTGGTTCTTTAACCTTAAAAACCTATCATAAATGAGAGAATAGAAGCATACTTGAGCATTTAATCTTCATCTTCTCATTTGATATCTTTCAAAGCTTTCAAAAACTTTTACGAGTCATTCTTAAAAGATTTATACTTCTAAGAGAGATATATTCTTCTTTGTAAGAGCATTAAATTCAAGTATCTCTTATTCTTGTTCATTAAATTTCCAATCATTTTAAAGAGAAAGAGTTGATGTAACTCTTAGAGTGTTTACTTGTTAAACACTTCGTTATATACTTCCTGAGAAGAGACCTTTGTAACGGTTTTAGTAACATTCGAAAGTTGCTTGATTAATGGAAAGCTTCGAGAGGATTCATGAAGATAATGGACATAGGGTGGGAAGGATTTTCAATATTGCCGAACCACTATAAATCGCGTTTGCAATTTCTTTTTCCTTACTCTTTTAATTTCCAGCATTATAATTACCGTTCTTGTTAATATTCTTGAGAATTTATTGATTACATATTTGATTGTTTCAATTAATTGTTAAAATTATTTGTTGTGCGCAAAAAGTTTTAAAAACTCAATTCACCCCCCTCTTGGGTTTTTTTCCGCTTACAGTACCCCAATGTAATCTCTCTATCTCAGCTACTTATAGTTCATCCAACTTTTTAGGACTCTAAGTAGTTTTAAAAGGAAGAAAATGAGATTATTTAGATAATATATCTACAATCACCCACATAACTTCAAAACCTATATAGGTACAACGAAATCCAGAAACAAAATCTATACTCACATTCTTCCATGACCATTCAGGCACTAGAAGAGGCTATAATAAGCCTACTGGATATCTATTCTCATACTTCACTTGCTGAAAAACCAAACATCTAGAAATTTACTCAGCTACATCCATCTTTAATCCCGACCACTAGAAATTCTGTCTCAATCCCGTATACATCTTATTGTTCCATAGGTGCATCGAATATATTGAATCACATGCCTCTCTCAATATCTCCATTCTCATCTCAACATATTAGGAACACAAATTTTATGTCCCAATACAAACATGCCATTTTCCCGGATTCTAAACTCAGTTGGCTTTCTACTCAGTACTTCTTACTTAATATTCTCTATCTCCTTATCTCTATCTTATATCTCTAATATGCGCTTTACTATGGATAATTGTACAACTATATTTGCTAACAATGACCCTCTATCACTGATATTCAACTTCAGTCTCATCTCTCTCAACTCTATCATTAATTTCACTTGATGACTTTCTATAATAGTAAACCTTCTTATAGATTTTCTACTAAATGCATCAGCTACCACAGTTGTCTTCCTTGGATGATAGTGAATTGTACAATCATAGTCACTAACCAACTCCATCCACTGCATCTGCCTCAAATTCAACTCTCCTTTGGTAGGTAAGTATGTCAAAATCTTATGATTACTAAATATCTCATAAATGGCTCTATATAGATGATGTCTTCAAATCTTTAAAGTAAACACTACAGCACCCAACTCTAAGTCATGGTCAGGTAATTTCTCTCAAACTCTTCAATTTCCTATAAAAACTGGCCACAACCCTCCCATGTTTCATCAACACATATCCCAACCTTTAATGTGATGTATCACTATGCACCGTGTTGGGAAATCACCTTGGAGTTGCCCAGGTGGTGATCTTCCAAACACCCAAGTCTAGAGTGACTTGTAATGAGTCAGAAACAGAAACATAAATCAAAGAAAAGAAAGAACACATCAATTGTTATCGAGGTTTGGCAATAGCCTACGTCCTCATGAGTTCCTCTGAACTCTCTGCACTAAATCAATGAGTTATTATAGATTTCAGCAACACCCCTTCAAGAATCTCAAGTTCTTGAAGAACCAAAGAAGAGAAGAAAGAAAGTGATAAGAACTATTACAAAGCCCTCTGTCAAATCTATACTACTCTCTCTCTCTATACAAATACCTTTCTTTGAGATCTTATTCTTGTGCCTCTCCTATGTTTCTTGTGTCTTTGCATTCTCACACTTGCACTTGAATTCTCTCTTGTGTAATGATCACTTGTATTGTGTGTTAATTGTGTCTTTTTTTAGTATTGAAGCTAGGTGACCCTTTATATAGTGCACTAACTTCTTGACCAATCTTGAAGGTCAATATCCACCCTTAGATCTTGAGGACCATTCAACCATAGCCCTTCATCGATTCTAAGTAAAGTTATGTGTTTTAACCTTGCTCCACGCACCTTTCAAAAGGCTAAACCAAAAGGCATCAGTGTGCCTGCAGGCTGCGGCCTGGAGTGTGTTGAACTTGTCCTTTGTTGTATCCATTCTGGGCACCATGACCTGGAGGAGGCCGAGTTGTGGTGCAAACCTCCTCTAGGACTCCTCCTTTGCTGGGTGCCGCACCTTGGAAGATCTAGGCCATGGTGCACACTAGTGTGCACTTGATGTTGATTTTTGCTTGTTTAAACCTAAGACAAACACCAACAATCTCTACCTTTGTCTAAGTGTTTAAACCCAAACCTATTGTGCAGAGAACTCAGTATCCAAACTCATCTTGAGTCACCATATCAACCGACTCCAATCCTAAGAAGTCCAAGGCAATGATTGAACTTCCTTAGAGGTAGAACTTTAGTACCTAAATCCGCAGGGTTTTCTTCTATGGCCACCTTGTCCACATGAATGCATCCTTCCGTAACATTTTCCCGAATGAAATGGTACCTAACATCCATATGCTTTGTCCTCTCATGGAACACTGGATTCTTGCACAAATGCAATGCACTTTGGCTATCCGAATACACCACAACATGCTCCTTTAGTACCTTCAACTCTTCCAGCAACCTTTTGCACCACATAGCCTCCTTGATGGCTTCCGTAGCCGCTATATACTCAGCCTCAGTTGTTGAGAGTGCTACCACTGGTTGCAACTGAGCCTTCCAACTTACACAACATCCATTTAGGTTGAAGAAGTAGGAAGTAATCAATCTTCTCTTATCCCGGTCTGCTCCATAGTCTGAACCAGTATAACCCTCAAGACAGATGGACTTATGCCTCTCCTCATAAACTAGCCCTACTTCTGGTCTTCCCTTCAAGTACCTCAGCAACCACTTCATCCCAAGCCAATGCTCCTTTCCGGGATTACTCATAAACTTACAAAGGACACTTATTGCATAAGCAATATCAGGTCTAGTGCTTACCATGGTGAACATCACTGAACCAATCGCATTAAGTAAGGTACCTTTTCCATTTCCTTCTTGTCCGCCTCCGATCTCAGACATTGATCGCTGGAGAACTTGAAATGACCAGCAAGGAAAACCTTCACTGGTTTGCTATCTTCCATAAAGAACTTAGATATCATCTTCTCTATGTACGAAGTTTGAGAGATCTTCAATCTGTTTCTCTCCCTTTTTCGGACTATACACATCCCAAAGATCTTCTGTGCATGGCCAAGATCCTTTATCTCAAACTCCTCACTGAGTTGAGACTTCAATTTTCCTATCTTGTCCATGCTGCTTCCAACCAGCAACATATCATCCGCCTAGATGAGGATACTCACCCTTTCCTCCACCTTGTGTCCAGGTGAGAAAATTTCTGTTAAATCTATGCCTTCTCTTCGCGTGAACCCCTTCGCCACCAGCCTAGCCTTGTTCCAAACTTCATCCCCTAGAATGTTCCCTTCTTTGATCTTGTAGATCCATCTACAATCCACAACTCTTAGTTTTTCTGGTTTGAGAACCAATTTCCAAGAGTTGTTCTTCCTCAAAGAATCCATTTCTTCCTCCATAGTTAGCTGCCACTTTTACGACTCATTACATTCCATGGCATCCATGTAAGTTTCTGGTTCAACCTCTCCTTCTGTCCAATGAGCTGCTACATGAGCATCCACAAAACCATATCTCAAATGTGGTCTAACCACCCTCCTTTCCCGGTCCCTTGTGAGCTAGTAGTCATTATGACTTATTGCATCAACTCCTTCCAGTTTAGCCTCCTCTTGAGTGTCTTGAGCTTGGCCTTCATCAATGGGCTCTACTTGGTCTGAACCCTCTAGTCATCCTTGCTCTACCTGAACTAAATTCTCTTTGATGCTATACTTCACAAATTCTAAACTGGTTTGCTCATTATCCCTTGCAGGGTTAGTTTTCTCCAAGTAGGGAAATAAAAATTCATTAAAAATAACATCCCTACTTATTATGAGTTTTATTCCTTTTGGTTCTAAGGACCACAACCTATATCCCTTAAGCCCATCACCATACCCTAGAAACACACATTTTCTAGACCTTGGGTTAAGTTTATAATCCTTTTGATGTGCAAATACAGCACACCCAAAAGTCCTAAGGTTACTCAACTCAGGGGGTTTCCTACTCCACATCTCCATGGGAGTCTTGAGCTCTAAAGCTCTAGAGGGTGATCTATTTACCAAGTATACAGTAGTAGACATGGCTTCCTCCCAAAAATATTTTGGTAATTCGGATCCTATTAACATGCACCTAAACTTTTCCATAAGGGTTCTATTTATCCTCTCAGCAGCTCCATTTTATTGAGGTGTTTTTACAACTGTTCTATGCCTTAAAATGCCATTTAACTCACAAAATTTATCAAAATCCTTATTACAAAATTCTAAGCCATTATCAGTTTATAAAGCCGTAACTACCCTACCCGTTTGAGTCTCCAGAAAGTTTTTTCACACCACAAATTTATTCAAAGCATCTGATTTATTTTTAAGCAAATAAACCCAAACCTTTCTTGAATAATCATCTATTAAAGACAGAATGTAAAAGTTGCCTCCCTGTGTTGGTGTTCTTACTGGTCCCCAAAGGTCCGAATGAATGTAGTCAAGAATGCCCTTAGACTTGTGCACTCCGGTGTTGAAGCTGACCCAGTGTTGATTACCAAGAACGCAACACTCGCAGAAATCAAGTTTCTCTACTTTGTCACCACCAAGTAGACCCTCCTTGCTGAGAACTTGCAGCCCCTTTTCGCTCATTTGTCCCAAGCGAGTGTGCCAAAGTGCTACCTTATCTATCTTAGCCATCAAACTTGCTGCTTGATCCTTGATTTCTGTCTCTCCAATCATCTCTAGAGTCCATCTTTTATGACTGCTTTGATCACTACCAAAGATCCCTTGGTTACCTTGATCTTCCCTCCTTCTGCCTTGTATGTGTACCCCATGGAATCCAGCTGCCCCAATGAGTTCAAATTCCTCCTCAAATCCGGAAGATACCTCACATTCCACAGCAGCCTTGTGACTCCATCAAACATCCTCAACTGGATGTCTCCTATCCCCCTCACTTGGCAAGAAGAATCATTCCCTAAGAAAACCTTTCCATCATTAGTTTCTTAGAAATTCTTAAACCAATCCTTGTGAGGGCACATGTGATACGTGCATCCGGAATCTAGAATCCATTTCTCACGACTTTGCCTTCTGCTAACATTTGTGCACATAACAAGAACATCATCTTGCTGTTCTCCTTTGGCAACCGAAGCCTCTCCATTCTTGGTATAGCTTCCTCCTCTCTTATCCCACATCTTCTCCGTCCAATCTTTCTTATAATGGCCCTCCTTATTGTAGTAGAAGCATCTCATTCCTCCAAATCTCGGTTTGGAATGAGATCTCCCATGGCTCTGCCCTCTACCCTTTGATTTCTCCCGGTAGTTACCATGAATGCTACTGCCATTCCGAGTTGCTGGCCTTCCTCTAACAATCAGCCCTTCTCCGCTTGATGCTTCACTCATCTTGGCTTTGAAATCATGAGCCCTTATGGCATTGATCACAATCTCCTTGGTTAAAGTATCCCTTCCATATTCAATAGCATTAATCAAACTTTCAAAATAATCAGGAAGAGAATTTAACAACATAACAGCCAATTGTTCATCCGGGAATGTAATACCACAACTAGCCAAATCATGAACTAGTTTATTAAACACATCAAGATTATCTTGCAACTCTTTATTAGGATCCATGTTAAAAGCAAAGATTCCTTTAAGAAGATAAATCTTATTAGGGAGAGTCTTGGTAAGAAATAACACATCTAATTTATTTCGAATTGGAGCTGGATCTTTTGAGTCTCTGTATTCCATTGTGACATTATTCGATATGTGTAAGAAAATGGTTCTATATGCCATCTTCTTCATCTCAATTCGCTGGACCTCCGTGATACTTGCTGGAAAAACGTCATCTTCTCCAATTGCCAAGTCCACTTTATGTTGCATAAGAACAGCCTTGATCTTCCGCTTCCAAAGAGCAAAGTCTCTCTTTCCATCAAACTTCTCAACAATGAAGTTTAAACCCATCTTGCGAAGAAAATCCCAGATTTATGTAGCACCCACAATTGCTTTCCAACTTCTTCTAAACCTTAAGAGCACGATCGAAGATTGATCTCAATACCATTCTTGAATCATCCTCAAGAACACGATCAGATCTTGATCTTTACTCCGTTCTTGAATCACCCAAGAAGTTGATCTTTGATTCTTAAAGTCTTGCCCTGGTACCTTCTGTTCTTGCTCCGATACCTGCTCAACAAGCTCCTCCGACTTTGATACCACTGTTGGGAAATCACCTTGGAGTTGCCCAGGTGGTCATCTTCTAAACACCTAAGTCTAGAGTGACTTTTAATGAGTCGAAAACAAAAACAGAAATCAAAGAATAGAAAGAACACAATAATTGTTATCGAGGTTCAGCAATAGCTTATGTCCCCGTGAGTTCCTCTGAACTCTCTACACTAAATCAATGAGTTCTTACAGATTTCAACAACACCTCTTCAAGAATCTCAAGTTCTTGAAGAACCAAAGAAGAGAAGAAATAAAGTGATAAGAACTATTACAAAGCCCTCTATCAAATCTATACTACTCTCTCTCTATACAACCAGCCTTTCTTTGAGTTCTTATTCTAGTGCCTCTCCTGTGTTTCTTGGGAATTAGGGTTTCGGGACACCATGAGGACCCTATAAATAGCCTTCTAAAACACATAAACCATACTTTTGTTCTAGTTTCGAAGAAGCAAGCTTAGGAGAGGAATTGACGACTCGTCTCCCGAGTCTTCTTCAGTTTTATTTTTTTTATTTCATTATGTTTAGAATGTTTAGTTTAACTAGCATGTGTAACTAAACTCTTATAAGGCTCGATTGAAGCCCTAGTTATGCTTTCCCACATGTTTATTCATTGATTATCTATGCTATAGCCTTGTTAGAATATTTAACTTGATTAATGCCTCTTTGTATTTAAATTCCTCATATGTGTGTGTCTGTTCAACGTATGCATGTGGTATGGATAAGTTAGTCAAATCAATTTGGATGACCAAGTCCTGGGTTCGACATTAGTAACAAGAGATATCCACACCGGATTCTCGGATTAATCAACATGGGAAACCAGATGCGAACCAAGCCCTAGGTCCCGTGTAGTTGCCGATCTCCACAGCCCTTATGCTCTCTTAAGGAACAACTCAGTATACACCCATGCTGAATCCCTTAAGAGAGAAAAGAGTCAGAGTATACACCATGCCTAACTCGTTGCATAGGAGATCAATAGCCTAAGGTGTGGACCAAGCCCTTAGGTTAGCAACTATTAAATATTCATGATAAGGCTAGAGCATGGGCACCTTACTTAGTGGGAAAGTATAATTAGTGGTGGAGATCGTAGTCCTATGTTCTCATTATTATTATTCACTTGCAATCAAACAACTATTTCTCTTTTTACTTTGAAGAAACTAATTCTAAAACGAAATTCACCAATCCCTATGGAAATGATCTCGCACTTGCACACTATGCTACCATTGACCTTGTGCACTTGCAAGTAAGACTAGTATGGTTATTTGCATATTTATTTAGGTAGATAACCGTCACAACAAGTTTTTGGCGCCGTTACCGGGGATTGCACTAAATTTCTTTTTAGAATTGATTTCTCATTTAGTTTAATTACCATTATTTTTTTTATTCTATTCTTATCTCAAGAAATTTTTAAGTTCTATTTTTATCTTATTTTTCATTTCATTAAAACCCTAATCAATTTTCTTTTTCTCTATTTCAGGTACTCCAGGAGAGCTTTCTATGCCACTTGCGATCGAGCGCACTCTCCTGTGCGATCGAGCGTAATTGAGACAGAGAGTTACCCGAGTAGCAGTATTTGACTGCTGCACTTAAGTAACTACCACCGATTCATGCACGGACGCCGACCCAAGCATCCGACATTCCTTCCCCTTGATACCGAACTTGAGCCGACTATCCGAAAAAGGCTAAGAGATAACTCAGAATAGGTGGAAGAAGGAATTGAGGAAGAAATATCAATGGCAGAACAGATAGCCGAACAACAAACATATGCACGAATACCGATGAAGCAATCCTTCATCCCACGAAACCTCGATTAGCCATCATGTATTGCATATCAACCTGAGTCGGAAGGAAACTACTACATATCTCCGCAGATACTCAGTGCATGACTCACTTTAGGGGTATACCTAGTGAGGATCCACATTTGCACCTTCGAGAGTTTTTCGACCTCTGCAAATTCCAGCACATCCGAGGCTTAGACCAAAAAGGAATAAGGTTAATTCTTTTCCTTTTTCCTTGAAAGATAATGCTAAATTATGGTATAATTCTTTGCCTGCAGTTTCCATCCACACTTGGGAGGAATTGGCTAGCAAATTCCTAAAGAAGTTCTTCCCAGCCCAAAAGACGAGGCAAATGAGGAAGGAAATTCTATCCTTCCAATAAAAGGATGGAGATCTATTCTTCGAAGCCTGAGGACACTTCAACAAGCTACTACTCAAATGCCCCCACCACAACCTACCTCAAGACTACCTGGTACAAGCTTTCTATGAAGGTTTGAGTGACTTTAACAAAAATATTATGGATTCAGGTTGTGGAGGAGTGCTGATGGAGAAGAGCAGCGAAGAAGCTATGAAACTCTTCAAAACCCTAAGTGAACGCACGTAGCAGTTCTCCTCTCGAGGTAAGCATATAACCAAGAGTAAGGGTATGTATGAGGTAAGCTTAAAAGGAGGATCATCTCCTCAAATAGTTGCTGTGGAGAGGAAACTAGACCTATTAGTTAAAGCTATGGCCGCTTAGAACACCTCAACTAACCTACTAGCTACACAACTCCAGGTATGTGCTATTTGCTCACAATTTGATCATAATACTGATACGTGTCCCTTGTATTCATCTGCAGATCATGAGCAAGCAAACTTTGTGGGACCAAACAATTATCCGCCAAAGAACAACCCTTATGCTAACACATACAACCCTGGCATGCGGAATCACCCAAATTTCTCATGGAGCAACAATCAAAACAGTCAAGGGAAGCAAAGAAACTTCCAACCAGCAGCCCACTCAGCTCCCGAGACAAAGAAGAATGACCTCGAAAGTCTTGTGAGGCAATTAGCATCTCAACAGCAACAACTCCTTAATATACATGAACAATTTATGGAAGAGACAAGGCAATTTCGGACTAAAATAAGGCAAATCATTGCAAAACATGATCAAGCCATCTAAGGACTAGAGGTACAAATGGGGCAATTGGCCAAGGAATTGAGTACCAGAAAGCAAGGAGAGCTTCTAGCCCAGCCACTACCTAATCCAAGAGAACATCAGCAACTGAATGCTGTAACAACCTTAAGAAGTGGTAAGATCATCGGCACCAATGAGCCTACATGCGCATCTCCAGACTAAGCCTCCACATCTAAGGTAAGTGAGATGGAAAAGGTAAATACACCTCCACCCTTCCCTCAAAGGTTAGTGAAATCTAAAAGGGAAACTAAAAAGAGTGACATTTTCGAAACCTTGAAAAAGGTGGAAATAAATATTCCTTTATTAGATGCAATAAAGCAACTTCCTGCTTATGCTAAGTTTTTAAAAGATTGTTGCACTAACAAAAGGAAGTTTCGGAAGCATGAGACAGTAGCCTTGACCGAAGAGGTGAGTGCTATACTATTAATAAAATTACCACCAAAACTAAAAGATCCGGGTAGTTTACTATTCTTTGCAGGCTAGGTGACCAGTTGTTATGCGTTTATCTACCTAAGTAAATAACCGTACAGTTTTACTTGCAAGTGCACAAGGTCAATGGTAGCATAGTTTGCAAGTGTGAGATCATTTCCATAGAGATTGGTGAATTTCATTTTTAGAATCAATTTCTTAATAAAAGAATATCAAAATAACTATTGAATGTGAATTAATAATAATGAGACATAGGGTTTTGATATCCACCATTAGTCATACTATCCCTATGAGTAATACACCAATGCTCTAGCCCTACTATGAATACCTAATAGTTGTCAACCTAAAGGTATGGTATCTACTCCTTAAGCTATTGATTTCCCTAAGCAACGAGTTAGGCATGGTATCTACTCTAACTCTTTTCTATCTTAAGGGATTCAGCATGGTATCTACTGAGTTGTTCCTTAAGAGAGCATAGGTACTAAGGAAATCGACAACCATATAAGACCTAGGGTATGGTATCTACTCTCGGTTTCCCATGTTAATTAACCCAAGAATCTGGTGTGGATATCTTTTGTTACTAATGTCAGACCCAAGACTCGGTCATCCAAATTGATCTAACTAACAAGTCCATACCACATGCACATATTGATCAGACATATACATATGAGGAATTTAAATAAACACAGGCATTAATCAAGTTAAGAATCATAATCAAGGCTATTTCAAAGATAATCAATGAATGTATATATGGGAAAGCATAACTAGGGCTTCAATCGAGCCCTATAAATAGTTAGTTACACATGCTGTCTAAGATAAGCATTATAACATAAACTAAACATAAAATATAAAACCCAAAGAATACTATGGAGACGGGTTGTCAGTCCTCTCCAAAGCCTACAACTTCGAGCTAAGCAAAAGATAAAAGAAGGGATGTCCTTTGTGTGTGTTTACAAGTGTATTTATAGGGCTTGAATAACCCTAGAAGACTCAGGAAACCCTAAACTTCCTAAAACGTAAAACCTCCTCAATTTCCAAAACTGGTTCTGCTGTTTTACTGTTCACGCCCGTACATGTGCGCTCGATAGAATGCATTTTGCACTCAATCGCAAGGCTGCGCTCGATCCTTCTTGTGTGCGAACGAGTGCTTATGTGCTCGATCGCACCCAATAGTGCGCTCGATCGTACTTTTGCCAATAGTTGCTCTAGTATTTCCAGATTTCTTCCTTTAAGTGCCAAAAATGCTTTTTTTTTTTTATCTCAGACCCTATAAAAACATGTGAAACACAGAAATGAAGTAAAATGGACTAAATTAACATAACTAAGGACTTAACAAATGTAAATAAGGGGGCTTAAATATGAATATTTAAGCACCTATCACTAGCTTTTCGAGCATGCATTATTGGATCTAGGAGCGAGTGTCAACTTGTTACCATACAGTGTATTCGAGACACTAGGTTTGGGGGAACTCCAACCAACCTCCATTACTTTGCAATTGGCTGACAGAAACATCAAACGACTGAGAGGTATCCTCGAGGATGTTTTGGTAAGAGTAAGTAAATTTATTTTGCCTGCTGATTTTATTGTGTTAGACATGGAGGAATGCCATATGCCTGTACCACTCCCTATCATCTTAGGGAGACCATTTATGATCACTGCTGACACGAATATTAATGTAAAAAAGGGCATTGTCACTATGAGAGTAAATGATGAAGAGGTAGAATTTAAAATATTTAATACACTAGACTCCACTAAAACTGATGATGAGTGTTATAATGTGAGCTTCATACAAGGTATTGGTGAGAAAGTTTCTAAGGTCCATTACATTGTTCCATTGGAGACTATCCCCAACCATGCTGACACGAGATTGGACATTAAGCCAGAGGATGATAACATGATCAAGGATATTAATGGAGCTGTGCACACCATCAAGAACACACCCAAGCTTTCAAGTAAGTGTAATCCTCAAATTAAAAATCTTAAACTTACTAATACTACTTTTCCTTATTTTATTGACCAGACACAAAATTTGGAGACAAAGCAGCTATCAATGGCATTGGAACCACTTGACGTGGGCCCTAAGTGCCTTCTTCAAAGGAAGTAGCACTGAAGCTACTATAGAGAGCGCACGAGCAAATTCCACTTGCATAACATATAGCTCAAGTGCCTCTATCGAGGTTACTGGTACTGAGACCACTACGAGATGGTATGACTGTATCGTTCCTATTTTTACCCTTATTTCTTTATTTAAACTCCTTGTACTCTTAATAAAATTTTGTCATGCGATCGAGCGCGCACCACATGTGCTCGAGGGCCCTCTTGCCCTACACACCAGTGCGCACGAGTGCATTACATTAAGCAGTTGTTCACACGTGCGATCGAGCGCACTTCACAAATGCGCTCGAGCGCACTCGGGGTAGAGAAAGCACGTGATATTTTTATTCACACTTAACTCATAACCCCACTTTTCTCACATTACGCTCCAGTGCACTTTGTCCTCTGGTCTATCGCAAATACCATCACCAACCATTGAATCTATTGAAAACCACCCATTCACCTCCAGCAAGCCACAACACCACCGCTTATCCGTCACAATCACCACCCTACCACTGTGCATCAACCATCCACAAGAATATATTCCCCTAAAATTTCCCAAATTCAACAAGGTACGTAAACCAATTTTTGACCACTTACACACAGTTCCGAATCTTTAGTCTACATATTTATATATGTTTATCTTATGTGTTGATTGGGTATTTTTATATTTACAGGAGGTTTGGCTTAACGGTGTGTAATTTCCATAGCTTCTGGTTTTTGTTGCACATAACGTATTCGACCTATTGCTTGACTGAGTGTAATAAAGCACTTGGTATTTACGATCGAGCACACCTCAATCTGTGCGATCGAGCGCACCAGCAGCTACGCATGAGCGCAATCACACCAGAAGCAACACTGTTTTTCTACAACATATGGCTTCCACATCCCGAGCTTCCAGCAACCGCCATCAGGCATCCCGGCCCAGTTTCGAGCAGCGTGAAATAATGTTCGAGACCACATTCAATATAGATGAGGACTTCAAGATTTTGAATGCTAGAAGATGGGCGGTCTAAGAGTTCAAGAGCCTAGGTCTCAAGAGGCTGTTCAAGCCAGTCTGTTCGACGGCATACACTCGATTCGTGGTCAGTTTCTACAAGAACTTGACCTATGACTGAACCAGGCCAGAGATCTTATCTTCCTCAGTCTAGGGCAGATTCATAGAGCTGACCACCACCGACATAGCTGGCTCTTTACACTACTCTGATGAGTCCCCACCGGAAGACCAGCCAGACTTGGGATCCATGGAGTATCAGCACCTTTTAGATGAGCTGTCTTCCTTCCGCTGTGAGCTGTCTGACATTCGCTGGGAGGATCATGAGGTAACCCATTTGATCCATCAGCAGATCGATGGGTTAGAGGTGCAGTTTACATGACAAGAAACGATGCTACAGGCCATCTTTGACCGCCTACCTCCTACACCCAGTACCTCTTCGACTGCACCCACAGATGATCAGCAATGAGAGGATACCCCGTCTGGCTGAAGACATAAAACTTAGCACTCATGGGAGGCACCCCAAACATATCTTTTTCACTTTAGTACTGTTCTTTTATTTATATTTACATGTCTATTATTTATAATTCTTGTTTTCCCAAATAATGTTTATTTTTCTTTATCAGGTACTTAGTGTGTGCATCCAGTTTAAGTTTGGGGGCGTTTTACAAGCAACCTAGTTCTCCATCTCCCAGGTCAGATCTTTCCATGCCACACACACATTTGGGACAATGTGTATTTTAAGTTTGGGGGTAGTGGGACATAATACTACACACACACTTGAAACACATTCAGACACTAGGTCCCAGTTTTTTTTTAGAAAAGATAAATGCATGTTTATTCGGTAACAAAAATTTTGGTTAATTTAAAAATATGATAACACTTCATTAGTAAGCTTAAAAGCTAGAACACAGTCTTGTAATAGGAATTTTACAAAGTTTAGTTACCTACCTCAACGCATCTAAGAATTCACGAGTTTGATCCAAATTTGCACAAGCACATTTAGTACGCATTTGTGTAAGGTATGACACATAATTCTTTTATATATGTTTCCATAACCTAACTGTAATCGGATAGCTTGTTAAAAAGAACACTTTGGCATAAGAAAGAAAAAAAATGTTCATCATGTAAAAAGAAAATCGAAAGCTTCTAATGATCATTAAAAACTTTCCACTGAGTAACTGGGCTTCTTGCCTCAATAAGCAGAGAGTGTTCACGTCAAAAGGTGGAAAGTAAGCCTTTAATGATCATAATAAAAATTTTCACTAAGTAACTGGGCCTCTTGCCTCAGTAAGAATTGAGTGTTCACGTCAAAAGGTGGGAATTTTATTTATAAGCATTCAAACTTATTAGTTCCGTTGCATTTTTGACTCGAGGTAGTAAGTCCTTAGGGGTGTCTTTACACCTAATGCCCTGAAGCCATCTGGTTTGGGAGTCAATGGGCAAACACTCGATACAAGGGTCAATTAGAAAGCTCGATGGAACTCAACATGGCAAAGATCGCATGATAAAAGAAAAAGAAAAAGAAGCAAGCATTATGCCATTTTTGTTCTCTTTGATAAGAAATTCGATAAAGGTTTGGGCACCGAAACACTATACGCTAAAATTATGTGGATGCCCCATCTTATGTGTGCTAATTCATCACACACAAATCAAACTTGCGATACCTTAAGCCAGCCTTAGGTAAGTAACATGAGATTTTGAAAATCTTATTTTTAATACAAAAATGTGTTTTTATTATAAGCTTACTCATGAACGGTTATCATGGTTTTACGCACAACCCACCTTTTTGAATATCACGGAAATGAATTTATCTTTAGATTTTGTTTTAACATAGTCTTTAGTTTTGTATTGCTAAGGGACTAGCAATATGTAAGTTTGGGGGTGTGATAAGTGCTTAAATAGTCATATTTAAGCCCCTTAATTTACGCTTGTTAGGCTCTTCACTTATCTATTTCAGTATATTCTACTTCATTTTCGTGTTTTATGTGTTTTTCACAGGACTTAGACAAAAAGATGATAATTTGGAGCTTTTAGGAGCAAAATTCAAGTTCTGCCATCCAGCAAGATGCGCTCGAGCGCACCTCCCTTATGATCGAGTGCATAGGCACACGTGCGCATTAGAAGAAGGCTTGATCGCACACATGCGCTCGAGTGCATCCTTCATACGATCGAGCACAACCACTCCAGAGGCGGTAGAGCCAGATATGGAAAGAAGTCTCCAGATTCCAAATAGGGAATTAGGGTTTCGGGACACCATGAGGACCCTATAAATAGCCTTGTAAAACAAATAAACCATACCTTTTGTTCTAGTTTCGAAGTAGCAAGCTTAGGAGAGGAATTGACGACTCGTCTCCCGAGTCTTCTTTGGTTTTATTTTTCTTTTTATTTCATTATGTTTAGAATGTTTAGTTTAACTAGTATGTGTAACTAAACTCTTATAGGGCTCGATTGAAGCCCTAGTTATGCTTTCCCACATGTTTATTCATTGATTATCTTTGCTATAGCCTTGCTAGAATTTTTAACTTGATTAATGCCTGTTTGTATTTAAATTCCTTATATGTGTGTGTCTGATCAATGTATGCATGTGGTATGGATAAGTTAGTAAAATCAATTTGGATAACCGAGTCCTGGGTTCGACATTAGTAACAAGAGATATCCACATCGGATTCTCGGGTTAATCAACATGGAAAACCGAGAGCGGACCAAGACTTAGGTCCCGTGTGGTTGCTGATCTCCACAGCCCTCATGCTCTCTTAAGGAACAACTCGGTATATACCCATGCTGAATCCCTTAAGAGAGAAAAGAGTTAGAGTATACACCATGCCTAACTTGTTGCATAGGGAGATCAATAACCTAAGGTGTGGGCCAAGCCCTTAGGTTGGCAACCATTAAATATTCATGATACGGCTAGAGCATGGGCACCTTACTTAGTGGAAAAGTATAATTAGTGGTGGATAGCGTAGTCTTGTGTTCTCATTATTATTATTCACTTGCAATCAAACAGCTATTTCTCTTTTTACTTTGAAGAAACTAATTCTAAAACGAAATTCACCAATCCCTATGGAAATGATCTCTCACTTGCACACTATGCTACCATTGACCTTATGCACTTGTAAGTAAAACTAGTACGGTTATTCGCATATTTATTTAGGTAGATGACCATCACAACAATGGTCACTTGTATTGTGTGTTAATTATGTCTTTTTTTTTTATGATTGAAGCTAGGTGACCCTTTACATAGTGCACCAACTTCTTGACCAATCTTGAAGGTCAATATCCACCCTTAGATTTTGAGGACCATTCAACCATAGCCCTTCATCAATTATAAGTAAAGCTTTGCATTTTAACCTTGCTCCACACACCTTTCAAAAGACTAAACCAAAAGGCATCAATTTGCCTTCAGGCCGCGGCCTAGAACAGGGCATGCTATGGCCTGGAGTGTGCTGAACTTCTCCTTTGTTGCATCCATTTTGGGCACCACGACCTGGGGGAGGCTGAGCCGCAGTGCACACCTCTTCCAGGACTCCTCCTTTGCTGGGCGTCGCTCCTTGGAAGATCTAGGCCACAGCACACACTGGTGTGCACTTGATGCTGATTTTTCCTTGTTTAAACCTTAAACAATCACCAACACACCATAAATCCGTCTTTACCAGAAGGAATCACCAACACTAGAACAGTAGTTAATTTCTCTTTTAGCAATCGAAAAATCTTCTCATATTCCTTAGACATACAAATTTGTCCTCTTTCCTATTTAATCTAGTTAAAGGTACAAAAATCGTTGAAAAATTCTAAATAAAATCTTCTATAATAACCAACCAACCCCAAGAATTTTCTAATCTCAGTCACATTAGTTGGTCTCTCCTAGCTCAACACTACTTCTACCTTTTCTGGATCAACAACTATGCCATCTCTAGACACTACATATCCCAAGAATTTACTTTATTTAGCCAAAATTCACATTTAGAAAAATTTTCTTATAGTCTCTCTCTCCTCAAAATCTCCAACACAATCTATAAATGTTTCATATGTTCATCCTCATTATTGGAATATACTAGGATATCATCAATGAATACCACCATAAACTTATCAAAAAAATAGTTTAAAAATGGTATACATAAAGTCTATAAATGTTGTTGGATTATAAATCAACCCAAATGTCATCATAAGAAACTCATGGTGACCATAATGTGTCCTAAAAGCAGTCTTAGGCATGTCTCCCTCCTTTATTCTCAATTAGTGATAACTTGATCTCAAGTCTATCTTAGAAAACACCCTCGCTCCCTGCAACTGCTCGAAAAAATCATCTATCATGGGAAAAAGATATATGTTCTTAATAATTATTTTATTCAGCTATCTATAATCTATACACAACCTCCTTGTTCCATATTTCTTCTTCATAAACAATACAAGAGCTCCCTATGACACACTAGGTCAAATAGATTGTTTATCTAACAACTCATGAAGCTAAACTTTTAAATCTCTTAACTCAGTGGGTGTCATTCTATAAGGTGCTATTTATATAGTGGAAACATCTTAAAGTACATCAATAGAAAATTCACCTGCTGGAAGGCAAACCACATAACTCGTCAGGATATACATCAGAAAAATCTTTCACCACTAAAATTTATTTCAACTTACTACTCTCTTTTCTAGAATCCACCACATATGCCAAATACCCCTCACATCTTTTCCTCAACCATTTACTAGTAGTTATGGCAAAAATAAGATAATTTACAAGTATCTTATGTTCTCCCTGAAAGTTAAATTCCTCATATCCAAGTGACTTGAACACTACGTTATTCCTTAAAATATCAACCCAGGCATGATATGCCGACGACCAATTCGTCCCCAAAATCAAATTAAAATCTATCTTATTTAGAGGTAATAAATCAAATTCAAAATCTCTATCAACCATACAAATCACACAATTCGATAAATTTTTTTATTATCACTTTATCCTTAGTGGGAACCTCAATAACAATATTATTAATCAAAGGACTTACACATGTATCAATAGATCTCATAAAAACACGCGATGTAAAAGAATGGGTTGCACCATAATCAAATAATAATCTAGCAGGTCTATAAAAAATAGATATTGTACCCATCATGATGTCAAGAGTTGCTTGAACATCCTACTGGGTCAGTATATATACTTTGCTATCTCTACGCTACATTTGACCACCACATCCTCTCTCAACAACTGCTCCTCTACTTAGAGCTCTACCTCTCATACATCTAGACCCACCACCTCTCTCTAATTCTCCCCCTAACACCTTCAACACTCACCATCTCAGCTAATATCTATAATGGACAATCTACACTGATATGCCCACCCTCTCCACAAACAAAGCACGTCAAGGTAGGAAAATTTGGAGATAAATATCCTATTTGATTAGACATATAACATGCTTTGCCCTCTATATCATACAGAACACTACCACCTCCCCTATATGGTACACTGCCGCCTCTACCAAGTCCTTCAGCTCCAATAGGTTATTTCCCAAGCCCAAGGGTCCCATCAACAGAACTTTGAGCCATAAAAGCTGCAAATCCAGCGTGCCTCTACGTCTGAAGAATAGATACTTTTGAAAGGGAACGCCCCATCTAGGGTGGATGACCACCCTGAACACTCACACCACCACTTCTAGAACCCTCATGTTTAGTCTTCTTCAGCAATTCTCTAGGTCTTTTAAGCTCTACAATATCCTTTTTATTCTAAAGTGATTTATCCACCAAAACAATATAATTCAAATGCTTCTTATATGAAAGTTTATATCATTTCTCAAAATGTAAGCCTTAAGAAATCTCTTACATTTTCTCTCATTTGTATTCACCAACTCAGGCACAAACCTCGATAAAGCCATAAATCTAGTCATATTGTGGCAAAGTCAATGTGTTATGCCTCAAATGAATAAAATCCCTCTCCTATTGGGATCTAAAATTATCTAAAAAATTCTTTACAAAGAATGCCTCCTTAAACCTACTCCAGGTTAAAGGTCTATCAATATATACACTCAGTCTAGAAAGAGTTTCTTCCCACTATTAAGAGGCCTTACCCTCAAACTAAAATGAAGCAAAAGAAACTTTTTGACTGTCTGTCACTAGTAACACACCCAATAAATACTCAACATGTTTCACCCACAACTCAACATCAGATGGATTAATAGATGCTCTAAACAACTAGGGTATCAACTTAATAAATTGGGTAAAACAATTGGCTTACATATCTTATGCAAACTCACCCTTACCCTTTTGAACATCATGCCTCATAGGATTTACAACAACACTAGTTATGCCTTAACCTGTTCATCTAGTCTACGTTGTGACTATCAGCTCTACCTTTTATTGGATTCAAACTCTCAATAGCATGAGTAAGAACTTCTCTTAACTTATTCTTTCTCACACCAAATTCCCTCATAGCACCACTAGTACCAGGAATACTACCTTCATGTTCCCTTTCAAGAACCATATACTCAACATCAATATCAACCTCATCTTTTCTATATAATGGGGACCTATGACGTCCTCTCTGATTCATAACTCTACCTCTAGGTTTGTTATGCCCATGTGGCATCCTCAGACTCTATATTAAATAATAGTTTGTTTTAATCTTTCACTTTATTAAGTTTTATGCAGTCTACAGAATCATAAAACCTAATGCTCATATAGCAACTATAATGACCCATATCGGGTTGGCTACCTCGAGATGGTGTCAACACTGTTTGAAATCCAAGCAACGATACATACATGCAATAATTTAAAACATCATCAATTGAAGTAACATTTACATCATTATCTTCAACTTTTTTCAAAGGAATTACATCATCATATTTTAATATTCAAATATATACAATGCATAAACAACTGTCTTCCTCAAAATTTTCTTTCTTATTACAGTTTGAGAATGTTGACCACACTGGACATACCTATAATCTTTCCTTGAATTCAAGATAAAGATCTATTGGTTTTGTCCGAAACTTGAAATCATTAAACAATTAAGGTGTATGCTTCACAAGCTCACTGAATTCAATTTACTAGTAGTACTAGATTTGTATACTTCTAGTCATATTTCATATTTCATTCATAATCATAATTTCATATGTATATCAAATCATGTATTAATCATTTCTATCATCCTCTTTTTTCCATTTCAAATTTAAAATATACCATTCATGAATTCCAAACTATCATCATTAAATCATTTTCATCATAATTACCTCATTGTGAGGTTCATATTATACAAACAATCATTTATTATCTATCATATCTTCGTTTAAATCACTTTCTTATCATAATTGTCTAATGAGACTCATATTTGCATCATCATATCACAATCATTTTGATGCCTTTGCATCTCAAAAATAATAAAATAATAATAAATACATGCATATACATCTTTCTTTCTCATCATTTCATATATCGCTCCATACAATCAACGTATGGGAATCAGTTCATACTAACAAAGTATTAGAAATATGAGTCTCTGGTATATAATCTGGGAACGTCTTCTCACATCTCGACATGCTTCATCAAGACCAGTCATGGTACTAGCCTTCCATATAAGCATATGATCAACAACACACAAGCAAAGCATACCATTATATCATAAAATTAAACTATCTCTTTCATAAAATCTTTCTTTTACCATATTTATATCAATTACATCTTCATATAATATCAACTTGTCCATTATATAATCTTTAACTCATTCATTTATTATTTCAACATATATTTTTCATCAATTGTATGAATTTATATTTTCATGGTCATAATTTCACCAACTGCTTATATATATTCATTTTAATCATTATATAAATCACTCTCCTATTAAATCGTCCAATTCATGCATATTTCATTTAATTCATTAAATCAATATTTTCATAATATGTATTCACTTTATCAATTAATGCTTTCGTTCATTCAAATTTTATCTATATTTCACGTTTGTCTCATTTCCTAAATGTAAATCCAACTCACCTCATAGAACTTAAAGCTACTCTTGTACAACTTTCTTTCCCTTTTTGCTCATTTCGACAACTACACCAGATTGTTGATTAACTCCACCTAATCATAATATACTCATTAAACTTTCTATCTTATTCTTCAACTTTTTATACCCTATACCGAGTTAATTCTATATATGTATGCTTATCTTTCTGAATTCAATACTTTTATCAAAAATTAATTTCATTCTTCTTTGAATTCAAATTCAAAGCATCTTTTAAAAAAATGTAGAAGAACAACTTATCATAATTCAAATCTTTCAAATGAAATTCATAAATATTACCATTTTAAAATTTTTCCTAATATTTTCTTGGAAATTCTTCCGTAAATTCAATGATTTCAACACGAGATCAGCAAATTCTTCAATTTCAAAGTGTTTATCAGTTTTTCTAGAGAAAGAGTAACCCTAGAGAGAGAAAATGATTTCGTAAAATGATTTCAAACTTTAAAATCCTTTATATAAAAAAAAATTTGGTCTAATCAATTGACTACTTAGTCGACTGGTTGACCTTCGAAGCCATCACTATATTACTGGTCTGCTGCCAACCGTTCGGTCATCATATTAGTCGATCAATTGGTCGCCTCCTCCATTAATTGACTGGTAGGTCAGCTAGTCCAGCAACTTGCCAACCACCACTCTTTCATAAGTCACCAAAATGCCATTCTTCACTCTCGGTCGGCTGTATAGCTGATCAATCCACTCAGTCAGTCGATTGGTCACCCTTTTCAACCGACCGATTGGTCGACTAGTTAGGTAACCAATCGATCGATTCAACCTTCAAACCTTTGTAAATTTTCTTTCAACCTTCTGAAAAATTATACTTTCTTCTACATTTTCTTTATTAACTCTTTTTCTCAATTTCATTCAGTATTTTTTTTTTTCAAAATCTGTTTCATATTCAACTTTCTATTATTGTAAAATTTTTAACTCTTTTTCAAATCAAAATATTTATATCTTTCTTAAAAAATTATTTAAAAATTAACTTTCAATTTCATCAACATTTTCTTTCAACTTCCTTTTCACATGTATGCATGTATAATTTCAATATAATATTCAATTTTCTAATCATAATTACTTCTTTACCCTTACATTAAGGGTACAAGTATTATAATCCATCGGAATGAATTTCATCGGAGTGACAATGAGCTTACCTTTTATTTAAAAGTGAAAGGTAATGATGTGCTTATTGTTTCATCTATGTGGATGATATTATATACACAGGTTCCTCTAATATTCTTATTAGATAATTCAAAGATAGCATGATGCATGAGTGTTATATGACAAATTTTGGATTGTTACATTATTTCCTTGGTCTTCAAATTTGGTAAACAAATAATAGTATTTTTATTTCATATAAGAAGTATGTTTTAGACTTAATAAGTATAATATGAAAAATTGTAAAATTGGTTCTACTCCTATGTACATTTGTGAGAAATTGATCATGGATAATGGAATGACAAAGGCTAACGAGAAGCTATTCAAAAGTATTGTTGGTGGGTTGATGTATTGAACTCATACTCATCTAGATATCATATTTTCTATCAGCTTAGTCTCAAGATTCATGCATAATCCTTCTAAGCATCTTGCAGTAGCAAAACAGATTCTAAAATACATTCATGCAACCAATAATTACAAGATTTGGTATAAACCAGCTTCAAGTTTTCAATTAATGGTTTTATTAATAGTGATTGGGATGGTTTTTTAGATGTTAGAAAAAGTACATGTGGGTAAATTTTCAAACTTGGTTCAGGTGTTGTTTCATTGATCACTAAAAAAACAAGCTACTATAGCGTTGTCAACATATGAAGAAAAGTATATTGTTGCGATAGCAACTGCTTGTCAAGTTGTTTGGATGAAGAGAATCATTGAAGACTTGCAACAAGACTAACTCCACTCCATTGAGATTTACTATGATATCAAGACAATGATATTAATGTAAAAGAATCCCATCTTCCATTAGAGGACCAATTATATCGAGCTTCATCATCATTTCATTAGAGATGTTGTTGCGAAATGAGTAATCACAATGTAGTATTATTCAACCATTGAAAAAGTTGCTTATGGCTTCATTAAAGCACTCTTATTTTCAAAGTTTGTGAAGTTTAGATGTCTTCTTAGTGTATCCAAATTTGCATCAAGGGGGAGTGATGAATTGGGAAGCATGTGTAGTGATCTCGATATTTCATGTAATTGTTGAATGGGTCAATTAGTTAATTGTTTAATGAGTCAAATACTATTAGGGGTAGAAGTGATGCTTATCTTTCTCAATTCAATACTTTTATTAAAAATTACTTTCATCCTTGTTTGAATTCAAATTCAAATCTTCTTTTCAAGAAAGGTAGAAGAACAACTTATCATAATTCAAATCTTTCAAATGGAATTCATAAACGTTACTTTTTCAAAGCTTTTCTTCAAATTTCCTTGGAAAATCTTCCATAAATTCAACGATTTCAACACGAGATCAGCAAGTTCTTCAATTTCAAAGTGTTTACAAGTGTTTATCAGCTTTTTTAGAGGTAGAGTTATCTTAGAAAGAGAAAACGATTTCGTAAACTGATTTTAGATTTTATAATTCTTTATATAGAAATTTTTTCGGTCTGACCGGTTGATCCTTTGAAAATTTACAAAACTATTAGTATATTACTGGTCTACTTCCAGCCGACCAATCCTCTAACCAGTCGATCGGTCCAGCAACCAGTTGACCACCACTCTTTCATAAATCACCAAAATGTCATTCTTCACAGTCGGTCGGCTGTCCAACTAATCAGTCCACCTAGTCAGCCGATTGGTTGACTTGTTGGCTAACCAATCGACCGCCTATTCAACCAGTTCAACCTTTAAACCTTTATAAAAAAAATTTCTTCCTTCTGAAAAATTCTAAAAAAATTATACTTTCTTCCACAATTTGTTTTTCTAACTCTTTTTCTCAATTTCATTCAATTTTTTTCTTCAAAATTTCTTTCACATTCAACTTTCAATCTTTGTAAAATTTCTAACTCTTTTCAAATCAAAATATTTACATCTTTCTTCTACAAGTATTTTGGTTGACCCTTATTTGATTTTGAGAATGACAAAACACTGTTTAATTGTACTAACAATTTTTTGTCTAAGTATTTAAAGCTACAAATGGTTCTGCAAAAAGGTTAGATTTAAAAGTACATACTTGAGAGATACTAAAATGAAGTACAAAGACTTAGATTAGGCTTTAAGGTACTCAATTTAAAAGTTGTAAATCTTTTTAAGTACCTAGCATACTATATGGGTCATGTTGTTCTTAAAAGGACCTTTTAAACAAAATGATTTTGACTGGAATGGTTTTATAAAACAACTAAAAATAATGAGAAATCTTAATTTTAGGTCATCCAGTTGACTAAATGAATTCAGTCGACTTAATAAGTTGTTCGGGCGACTAAATGAAGGTCATAAACTTTTGCCTTCTAATTCAGTCGACTGAATGCATTACTAAACAAAATCATTCAGTCAATTGAACATTCAAAAATAACGATAATATTTTCGAACTAAAGTGCAGTTCAGAGCATTAAATTCTCTAAACAGCTCCCATGCTAGTTCTTCTTATGTCTAATGGCTATGAGGTTTTTAATATATAAACCCCTTGTTGTGCATTTATCCACCTAAATTAATGAGTAAATAATCGAACTTGTTTTACTTGCAAGTGCACAAGGTCAACTTAGTAGTATAGTGTGCGAAAGCAAGATCATCTCCACAGGGATTGGTGAATTTCGTTTTAGAATTATATTCGCAATGTAAAAAGATAGAAATAATAAAAGATTTGATTTTGATAAAGATAAAATAATAAAGATAAAAGTGTAGGGACTTGATATCCACCACTAATTATGCTACCACAACAAAACAATATGCCAATGCTTTACTCATGTCATGAATACCTAATGTTTGTCAACCTAAGGGCATGGTACTCCTTAAGCTATTGATCCCCCTAAGCAACGAGTTAAGCATGGTATCTACTCTAACTCTTTTCTCTCTCAAGAGATTCAACATGGTGTATGTTTAGTTGTTCCTTAAGAGAGCATAAGATCTGTGAAAATCGACAACCACACGGGACCTAGGGCATGGTATCTACTCCCGGTTTCCCATGTTGATTAACCCAAGAATCCAGTGTGGATATCTTTTGTTACTAATGTCAGACTCAGGACTCGGTCATCCAAATTGATCTAACTAACAAGTCCATACCACATACACATATTGATCAGACATATACATATGAGGAATTTAAATACAAACAGGTATTAATCAAGTTAAGCAACACAACATAAATATCGCAAAGGTGCCAATACTAAATTTATTGAGTAAACATAATTACGGCTTCAACCAAGCCCTTACTAAAAGTTAAGTACACATAATAAAAATAAAAGAAAGAAGAAACCCGAGAGAAGAGTCATCAGTTCTCCTCCACAGTTTCCTTCTCTAAGCTAAAAGTAAAAGATAGAAGAAGTGATTAAAAGAAGTGATAATTTTTGTGTGCTTTACAGGTGTATTTATAGGGCTTGAGTAATCCTAGAAGGCTCATGAGTTCCTAAACTTTCCTAAAACACAAAACTCCTTTATTTCCAAAATAGGGTTCTGCAGTTTACTGTTCACGCCCGTACATATGCGCTCGATCGCATGCGTCTTGCGCTCAATCGCATTGCTGCACTCAATCCTTCATGTGTGCAAACGATCGCATGTACGCTCGATCGCATGCAGTAGTGCGATCGATCACACTTTGACCAGAAGCTGCTCCAGGATTTCCAGGTTTCTTCCCTTAAGTGCCAAAAATGCTTCCTTTTTCTCCAAGACCTATAAAAACATGTGAAACACACAAAATGAAGTAAAACGTACTAAAACATATAGACAAAGAGCTTAACACATGTAAATTAAGGAGCTTAAATATGAATATTTAAGCACTTATCACCCATCTTAAATTGAATAACCTAATAATTCTTGACCATTAAATCATCTTCAAATCATTTATTTCATCAAAAAGCTTTCAAAAATCATATTGAGCCATTCTTGGAATCTTTGTACTTAAGGCTTCATTATAAAGCATTTTTTGCTAATCTCTTTTGTATTCAGTCTTTTAAATTTCAATCATTGTAAAGAGAAAGAGTCGATATAACTTTTAGAATGTTTAGACATTAAAACACTTTCTTGTGTACTTCTTTTATTGGAAGAGATCATTGGTTGACTATTTTAGTGTATTACTTCAAGGAGGTTCCTTCAAGAAAGTGGACATAGATTCAGAGAGATTTCGATATTGAACCACTATAAATGGAGTTTACAAATTCTCTCCTTTTACTCTCTTTATTTCAGCTCATTATTGTAATTTCTGCTTGTGTTTTTAAAGTGCTTTAAAACTTGTCTCTTATTCCACAAAATTTTAAAAAACTCAATTCACCCCCTCTAGGGTTTGCACCTTGGTTTAAAATTGGTATCAGAGCCACGTACTTAATTTTAGGCTTAAAATCCTTGAGTTGATCATATGGCTTCCAATAGTTACACTGAAGGTCATTCCTATACTAGACCTCCTGTTTAATGGCACAATTTATAATTATTGGAAAAATAGAATGAAAATATTTGTTGAAGGACAATATTATAATTTTTGGAGAATCATTGAAGAAGAAACTAGAATTCCTACTAAGGATATAACTATTTGAGAGATCGTTCGTACAATGTCTAAGCTCAAAACGGAGTTTAATGAAGAGGATTGTAGAATGATGTCTCTAAATAGTAGAGCTACTAATATGTTACATTGTTCATTAAACATAAATGAATATATTAAAATTTTAGAATGCTTTCGATAAAAGAAATATGGAACAAACTTCAAATAACTTACGAGGGCACTAATGAAATTAAAAAGTCAAAAATCTATATGCTAGTGTCTAAGTATGAATCTTTTAAAATGTCCAATAATGAAACCATTTCTGAAATTCACTATCGTTTAACTATTATTGTTAATAGTTTAAATCTTCTTAATAGGAACATTGAGGAGTTTGAGTTAACAAGGAAGATTTTAAGATCTTTGCCACCAACTTGAAAAGCAAATAAGACGGCCATAATGGAGGCCAAAGACCTTGACAAACTTGATGTCAAAATCCTTCTCGGCCCATTGTTGACTTATGAGATGGAGGAAATGAATTTCGATGTTGTTAAAGATGAGATGAAGAAAAAGAAAACTATTGCTCTCAAAGCTTCCACAAGCAAGAAAGTGAAAAAAGAAGAAGAAGAAAGAATGAGAGTAGTGAAGAAGATGGTGAGATGACTCTCATCACCAAAAGATTCCATAGGTTCTTGAAGAAAAGCAAAAAACCTTACACAAATGATTCCACTCCAAAAAGGGAACCTATTGTGTGTTATGGTTGCAAGAAACCTGGACACATCAAAGTCGATTATCCTATGACAAACAACCCATACAAAAGCTTCAAGAAGAAATCCATGGTTGCAACCACTTGGAGTGATGATGAAGAAGAAAAACTTTTTGATAGCAAAGTCGAATTTGAAGAAATTGCCAATTTTTGCTCAATGGCAATTGATGATGAAGATTAAGTAAAAATTCTTCCCCGACTAATGATAACGATAATATTGTTAGTAGTAGTGAAGAATTAATTGAGGTAATAAATAAAATGCACAAAGAATTAAATAAATTTTATTTTAGAAATATTATTCTCAAGAAGGAAGTCTCATCTCTCTCTAAAGAGATGGAAGCTCTAAAAGAAAAAAAAAAGAAAAAAGAAAAACTCTCTTTAGAGCTTTATAACTCATCACAAGATTTCTTGAAAAATGAAAATGATGGCTTGAAAAATAAAGTGATAGAGTTAAATGACACTACATCTAAGTTTTTGAGTGGAAAAGAAAAGCTAGATGAGATGCTATCTTGCCAAAGGTCGAGTAAAGAAAAATCTGGTTTGGGTTATTCTTTAATGGGCAAGCAAAAATCAAAAGAGACTACCTTTGTGAAATCAATATGTGTGGATAATCCCTCCACTTCTAAGGTTCCTAGCAATGTTAAAAATGTTCCTTTGAAAAATGCTAGTAAGCCTAAGAATTCAAATATCAATTATTATGCTAGAAATTCTAATGCAAATACTAGTAATAGACATCCTAGAAATGTACATATGTATGCTAATCCTAGAAAAACAAATCCTAGGAATACATATTCAAAAAATGCACTTCCTAGAGATAACATGTATGCTCACAACTCCTATGCTAGAAACATGTATCTTAGGAATGCTCATCCAAGGAATGATAGATATGCTTACTCAAGGCATCCTAAAAACTTCTATGATTATCATCTTAGAATCATGCATCATCCTCATATCTATTATTATAAAGCATCTTATAATGTTAAGAAAGTATGGGTCCCTAAAGGAATTGTATTTTCTAAGACTAACCCGAATGGACCCAATAAATTTTTAGTACCTAAGAGTGCTATTGTGTATCATTGTGTAATGTAGATATGTCTCCACATGAAGGAAAAAGGGGACCATTGGTACCTTGATTGTGGGTACTCAAATATATGTCTAGTGATCAAAGTGTGCTCAAAAAGTTGACTCTAAGGGATGGCAGACATGTCACCATTGGAGATGACACCATTATGAAAATCATCGAACTTGGTAAAGTGGGTAAAAATTTCTCAATTCTTAATAATGTGTTACTTATGCAAGGCCTAAAGCCTAATTTTCTTAGCATTAGCCAATTATGTGATAAAAACAATAAAGTAGTATTTAAATCCTCATTTTCTTATAATAGACATCAAGAGTAACGAAACCATGTTTGTTGGCCGAAGACATGAAAATGTCTACCTAGCTGATTTAAAAACCATACCTTTAGAAAATGAAATTTTTTTTTTCAGCTTTTAATGAAAACTCATGGCTATGGCATAAAAGACTTGGCCATATGAACATGAATTTGATTAAAATCCTTTCAAGAAAAGATTTAGTTGTTGGTCTTCCCAATATTAAATTTGAAAAAGACAAAGTATATGATTATTGTCAAATGGGAAAACAAACAAAAGTTTCTTATAAATCCAAAAATATAATTTCAACTATACACCATTAGATTTTTTTTTTTCATATGTACTTGTTTGGTCCTATAAGCACTATTAATCTAGATGGCCACCAATATACTCTTGTTATAGTTAATGACTATTCTAACTATATCTTTGTTATTTTTATTCCTTATAAAGATAAAAATTATAAAGACTGTGACATTTTTTGTAAAAAGGTACAAAATGAAAAAAGTAATTCTATTTTAAGTATAAAAAGTGTCATGGAAAAGAATTTGAAAACCAAAGCATGTTTTTGGTTGCAAATGCTTTATCCTAAATAACAGTAAAACTAATTTAGATAAATTTGACTCTAAAACCGATGACAAAATATTCAACCTCTAGTGAAGCTTATAGAGTCTTTAACAAAAGAACTCTAGTGGTTAAAGAATCCATACATGTTTCCTTTGATAAAACTAAACCATTATTGGTAGAAATGTCCTTTTTAATGATGATGTAGATCTCATACCAAGAGTGGATGCTTCCACTCCCATTAAGGAAAGTCAACCTGAAACGAATCAAGGGGGAGATTGTTGACCTTTTTTTTATTTCAGAATGACAAAACACTATTTAAATTGTGCTAATAATTTTCTATCTAAGTGTTTAAAGCTATAAATGGTTCCACTCAAAGATAAGACGCAAAAGCATATACTTGAGAGATACCAAAAGGTAGTTTGAAGACTTAGATTAGGTTCTAAGGTACTCAATTTAAAAGTTGTAAATATTTATAACTACCTAGCTTACTATATGGCTCATGTCATTCTTAAAAGAACCTTTTAAACAAAATGATTTTGACTAGAATGGTTTTTAGAAAACAATTGAAAAAAAATGAGAAATCTTAGTTTCAGGTCATCCATTCGACTAAATGAAGATCAGAAACTTCTGCCTTCGGATTCAATCGACTAAACAAACTTTTTAGCCGACTGAATACATTACATGAAATAGATTTGAATTTAAAATGAGCATGCAGTTGACTGAATATTCGAATTTAATGATAATCTTTTCGAATTGAAGGGCAGTTCAGAGCTTTAAATACTTTAAATAACTCTCATTCTGATTTTTCCTGTGTCTAATGGCTAGGAGGTTTTTAATCTATATAAAACCCTTTTAAATTAAAAAAACTAATAACTCATGAGCATTAAATCATCCTCAACTCATTTATTTCATCAAAAATCTTTTCAAAGATCATATTAAGTCATTCTAAAAAGTTATGTACTTAAGAGAGAATATTCTTCATTGTAAATGCATTTATTGCTAATCTCTCTTGTAAAAAGAAAGAGTTGGTATAACACTTAGAGTGTTTAGGCATTAAAACATTTCCTTGTGTACTTCCTATATTAGAAGAGATCGTTCACAGTTTGGGCAACACCCATAAGTGGCTTGATTATTTTAGTGGATTATTTCAAGGAAGTTCCGTGAAGAGAGTGCATGTAGGGTCGAAGAGATTCCGATATTGCTGAACCACTATATATGGAGTTAGGATATTCTCTGCCTTTACTCCTTTTAGTTTAGTTCATACTTGTAATTATTTCTTCTATATTTAAAGTTCTTTAAAACTTGTCTTTTATTCCAAAAAAGTTTTAAAACCCAATTCACCCCCCTTTTTGGTTTGCACCTTGGTTTATAATTTCAAACGTAACATTCAATTTCATCAACACTTTCTTTCAAATTTCAAATCATACTTTCTTTTCCTATGTATGTATGTATAATTTCAATATAATATTCAATTTTCTAATCATAATTACTTCTTTACCCTTACATTGAGGGTACGAGTATTACAATCCATCAAAATGAATTTCATCGGAGTGATAGTGAGCTTATCTTTTATTTACAAGTAAAAGGTAATGATCTACTTATTGTTTGCATCAATGTGGATGGTATTATATACACAAGTTTCTCTAATATTCTTATTAGATAATTTAAAGATAGCATGATGTATGAGTGTTATATGAAAATTTGGGGTTGTTGCATCAATGTGCATTATTTTTGAACAAGTAAAATATGCAAAATTGTTAAATTGTTTCTACTCCTATGAACACTTGTGAGAAATTGACCAAGGATGATGGAATGACAATGGCTAATGAGAAGTTATTCAGAAGTATTGTTGGTGGGTGGATGTATTTAAACTTCCGTGCAACTAATAATTATGGGATCATCTTGGAGAAGCCAAACGGATTCTTAAATACATCCGTGCAACCAATAATTATTGGATTTGGTATAAACTAGTTTCTAGTTTTTAATTAGTTAGTTTTACTGATAGTGATTGGTTTGGTTTTTTAGATGACAGAAAAAACACAAATGGTTATGTTTTCAAACTTGGTTCAGGTGTTGTTTCATGGATCTTTAAAAAAACAAGCTACTATGATGTTGTTAACATCTGAAGCAAAGTATATTGCTGCGATAGCAACTGCTTGTCAAGTTGTTTGGATGAAGAGAATCATTGAAGACTTGCAACAAAACTAGCCTCCACAGAGATTTACTATGATACCAATGTCAAAGAATCCCCTTTTTCATTGGAGGACCATTCACATCGAACTTCATCATCATTTCATTAGAGGTGTTGTTGTGGAATGAGTAATCATGATGAAGTATTATTCAACCATTGAACAAGTTGTTGTAGGCTTTATTAAAGCACTCTTTTATTCAAAGTTTGTGAAGTTTAGATCTCTTCTTAGTGTATTCGAATTTGCATCAAGGGGAAATGATGAAGTGTGATACATGTGTAGTGATATCCTTATTTCATGTAATTGTTGAATGGGTCAATTAGTTAAGTGTTTAATGAGTCAAGTACTGTTAGGGATAAAAGTGATCTTGTGGTTGAATTTTTATGGGTTTCAAATTATAGGAGAAGGTATAAAAAGTTGAAACTACTTCCACAACTTTAGGCCCACATAGTTCAATTTTCTTCCTTAAATAACCAAAGATATGTCATTGATTAGTATCTATCTTAGTACTTGTTTTTGTTTAAGAAAAAAAGATCCCTTCTCTTGTACAATATTATTTCTGCCTCTTTCCATTTTTATTACTATGCTATCTTTACTACTATATTTCCTACAATAGAAAAAAAGACCAATTTTCAACAAGAGAAAATACATAAACTATTCCACGTCAAGCATGTTAGCTTGGTCTTCTACCAAGTCTCGAAATCTGCTGAACATCGTGATTCTCTGAGAAGAAAATATACTACTCAATGCCATACCTCTTATGCCTTACCACACCCAGTAATTGCATGCATAATATCTTCTTCCTATTGCAAGCAAATTGAGCAAATAAGATCAATTTCCATACCTCTCCATAACAACTTGATCCTAGTTAGCAGATTATTCCGAAATGCTCTCCAAGTGAAGTGCCTAACTTTGTTTTGAACTTGTGCCTTCAAGATTTGTTTCCAAAGTCCCTACACGTTGCCACCGCTTGTAGTGGCAGCAACTTCCACTACAGCATTGCTGCTTCTTTCCTGGCTCTCCAATTCAATAAAATATGCGCTTCTAACCGAGAAGTGAACATTAGAGTTGCAGTCAGGGGCGGCGGTACACTCCGGGCGGGCTTAGGCTAAAGCACTGGCTCAATTTTTCCTAAAAACCAGTTAGTAAATATATTCATGCCTAACCCCAATCCTAGCTTGAGCCCAGCTTCCCAACTCTAAAGCCCTAACCCATTTTCCAAGTATCTAACCCAAGTCCCAAATAACTGAAACCCTCTTCTCTAATTTTTTATTTTACTAATTTTTTACCAAGTGACACCGACGGGCGACGATGATAAGTTTTCTCTACTCTTTCTTCCTTTCTCTTTATCAGTTTCTCTTTGTTTTCCTTGCCCCTAGCTGGTCACATTTTCTCTTTTCACTGCAGATCAATTGGAGTTTGATCTCATTTGTTGATTTGATAGCTTTCCTCCTCATTCACTAAACTTCACCAAGAATAGGTAAATTGGTACAATATGTTTACCAAATTTTGTTCCAATTTAATTTTTTTATTTTTGTTTTTCTAATCAAATTAAATGAAAATGACTAACCAAATACCAATTACCATAGAAACTAGACTTAAAGCTAGAGATAGGAGACCTTTCACTATAGATTAATTTGAGTTTTTAGGTTTTTTTTATTATTTGTTTTTCTAGTATAGTTATATGACTAGTCACTTGAAATTTATTTTTTATAAAAAAACTTGAGATAATAGCATAAATCATTTAATTAAGTTCGGCTTTTTGTTGTTTAAATGTTCAATCAGGTCGTTGCTTTGTTTTAGATTTAGAAAACTTAGGATATATTGTTTCGTTATATTAGACGGGTCTTTACTCTTTACTTTATTGCTGTCATAGTGCAATTAATTGAGTTTGTTAATGCCATATGGGCCGATCAAATAAATGAAGTCTATCAAGTAAAATGCATCAATCATAAAATCTACATAAACATTAATACTAGAAATGTTTGTAGAACTAAATAATTAGCATTTAGCACAAAAAAAAAAAAAAAAAAAGCTATAGCAAATGATGTGGGCCATATGGCAACAGCAAAAGAACATAAAACCATATTAATTATGTGAAGCACGTGTCCTATTGAAGGTATATGGTATAAAACTATTATTATGTAGTAAAACTTTTATGTCCATGTTTGGTATCCAATATAAGCCAACTGGCTTTAAGTTGGTTTAAATTGGATACCAAACATGGCCTATATATTTTGTGGACTCATATTAATTACTGAATGTTGAAAATGAAGATGGAAAGATTGGAAGAACACAGACTCAAATTGTTATATGATTCTTCATATCTCTTCATTAAGAAAGAAACTGAAAATATATAGAATACATAGGCGAGACAATTCCAGAATGAATTTATCATAAACAGAAAGGAAATCATATAATTACAAGAATAGGGAAACTGCCAGCTAATTACAATCAACCTAATCACCCAATAAATGACGGAATAATAAACCCAAATTATTCTACAATAAATCCTGATTATGAAAATCTAAAAAGGAGAAGACTTGAATTTCAACACTTCCCCTCAAGCCACACTGTAAATATTGATCATGCCTAGCTTTCTTGACAAATCATCGAAGTTATTTGTCGGGATGTAACTAACAATGAAAGATCCTTCATCAATTTTCTCTTTAATGAAATGACGATCGATCTCAACATGTTTTGTCCTGTCGTGATGAACTGGATTCTTGGCAATACTGATTGCCACTTGATTGTCGCAAAATAATTCTATAGGTTTATCTAAAGTCACCTTTAATTCTGACAGTAGTCTCTGTAACCAAATGCATTCAGAAATACCCTGTGCCATGGCTCAGAATTTAGATTCTACCCTACTGCGAGCTACAACAGATTGTTTCTTGCTCCTCTATGTTACCAAATTACCCCACACATAGGAGCAATAGCCTGATGTTGATCTGCGATTCGTTACTGAACCTGCCTAGTCTGCATCTAAAAAAACTTTAACATTTCTTTTAGAAGTTCTTGAGAAAAATATACCCTTACCAGGTATCATCTTGAGATATCTCAAAACTCTGTAAACTGCAGTCATATGTCACTCTGTTAGGCAATTCATGAACTGGCTAACAACACTAATGGAAAAACCAATGTCAGGCCTTATGTGGGATAGATAAATGAGTTTTCCCACAAGATGTTGGTACCATCCTTTGTCGACTGGAGCACTCCCATCATTTTCTTCTAGCTTAACTGTTGAGTCCATGGGAGTCTTGGCAGGCTTACAACCAAGTATTCATGTTTCACTTAACAAGTCCAAGATATACTTACGTTGGGAGACGGAGATACCATTTCTTAACCGAACAATTTCCATCTCGAGGAAGTACTTCAGATTCTCTAGCTCCTTGATCTCAAACTCTTTGGCCAAGAACTGTTTAAGCAGCCCAATTTACTCCTCATGATCTCTTATCAAAATAATATCGTCCACATATACAATAATAATAGCCTTCTTCCTGCCTGGGAAGTGCTTCACAAAAAGTGTGTGATCTGACTGACATTGAGAATATCTATACCTTTTTAAGGCCTTTGTGAATCACTCTAACCAAGTGCTGGGAGATTACTTGAGGCTATATAAGGATTTTCGAAGTCTACAAACCTTGTTGATATTTGATGTTGTCTCAAGATCGGTAAGGATGTCCATGTAAACTTCTTCTTCTAAGTCACCATTGAGAAATGCATTTTTTACATCAAGCTGATGGAGGGACCAATCAAGGTTCGTAGCAAGCGATAAGAGAACGTGAACAGAATTGAGCTTGGCAACAAGTGCGAATATCTCCTTATAATCAATTCCATAAGATAGGGTGAATCCTTTGGCAACCAGACGAGCCTTGTACCTATCCACACTACCATCTGCCTTAGATTTCTTATCCTTTGGTAGTTCAGTAATCTCCCACGTACTATTTTTTTTCAATGCCTGAATTTCCTCATTGACAACAGCTTTCCACTTAGGACATTCGAAAGCTTCCTGAGTATACTGAGGAACCTATATCTCTATAATACTAGTAGTGAAGGCACAAAAAAAGGTATAGCTTATCATAGGACACAAAATTTCTAATAGGATGTTGGGTACATGACCGAACTCCTTTCCTCCAAGTAATAGGCATATTAAGAATCTCATTTTCTAACTCATAATCAACAATACCATGAGAGTCAGAAATGTTGTTACCTGGAATTTCGCTTGGATTTGGACTTGGTTCTGTTGAGCATGTGCTTCTTCCTCTGTCACTTCTTGGACATGCTCTTTATCTCCCAAGTCAATAATGAACTCAGTGTCTTCAACAGGTAGTGGTTGACTGGGTGACTCTGGAAGATAGTGATTTTCTAACCCTGGGAGAATAAGATGTTCTGTGATGATGGGTGACTCAATCAATGACTCAAAGTCCCAAGACTTATATTTTTGAGTTGAATTCCTTAAATATCAGTCTTGGGGTGGTATGGCTGACTCTTAAAAAAAGTAACATCCATCGAATTATAGAATTTTTTCATGATTGGAGAATAACATTTGTATCATTTTTTACTCAAAGAATACGCAAGAAAGATGCACTTGAGTGACCGAGGATCGAGTTTACTCCTTTATTATTGATGGATGTGAACAAGGACAAAACACCTAAATACTTTGGGTGGGACAGATGAAATGAGACGAGTTGTTAGAAATGATTTTAGAAGAGTTTGACATGGTGTTTGGAATTTTAGGACACTAGAGGCATTTTATTGACTAGATAAGTCACCGTAAAGACAGCCTCTCCTGAGAAAAATTATGGAATGTTCATAGAGAATATAAGGGACCTAGCAACCTCTAGAAGATGTCTATTCTTCCTTTCAGCGATTCTGTTTTGTTGTGGGGTGTCTACACATGAACTCAAATGAACTATCCCTTCTTTTACTAGAAATTCTCCTAGAATGGAGTTGAAGTAATCCTTAGTATTATTTGACTTTAGAACTTCTGTTTTTGTCTGAAATTGGATCTGAATCATATTTTTGAAATTTTTGAATATTTGACTTGTTTCTGATTTTTATTTTCCATAAGGAATATCCACGTCAGTCTAGTGTGGTCATCTATGAATGAGACAAACCATCTAGTACCAATTATATTTTTTATTTTTGAGGGAACCCAAATGTCGCTGTGAATCATGAGAAATGGTTTAGACGCTTTATAAGGTTGAAGTAGGAATGAACTACGCACATGTTTTGAGTATTGACAAATTTTACAATTGAGAGAATTCAAATTTTCATTGAACAAACTTTTTAATAAACGTTTGAGATACAAAAAATTAGGATGTCCTAAGCGATAGTACCACAACATAATTGCACTATCGTTATTTGAAAAAGAAGCAAAAAAAGAATTACCACTAACTACTGGTTGAGGTTATTCTTGTTGATAGTGGCACTCTTTGAAGATATAGAGTCTAGAGCGCTCTTAAGCATTGCCAATCATCCTCTTTTCTTTTCTTTAGTGAGTTTACTAATTGATAACAAATTGCAGTTCAAGTTTAGAACTAAGAGAACAGAGTTGAGTATCCTTTTTTTTACAATACTATTGAACATATACCGGCAACTTTTGACAGTGAGCCATCTACTATTTGGACCGTTAAATTATCTGGACATGAGCTATATGTATCAAAAATAGTAGCATCTCCCGCCATATGATCAGAGGCTTCTGAGTCCACGATCCAAGATTTTTTACATGTTTTACCTACATTAAGAGCGCTCAAGGGATTACCTTTGTGGGCCAAGGTCTTGACCCAATGACATGATTGGAAGATGAGCTTGTTTGAGACTGCGTGGATAGGAAAAGTTTTTGGAGCATCTCCATTTGTTCCTTGTTAAAGGGACTTGCTTCAGGTTGATTTGACAGTTCCTCGGCAGCAACATGATTTCAATGTCCTTCCTTCTCAAGCTGTTGACGAGGCTTCCAATCCGTTGGCTTTCCATGAATCTTTCAACATGTTTCTCCCAAGTGTCCAGGCTTTTTGCAATGCTCACACCATGGCCTCCCTCACTTTTTCTAATGGTTATTAAAAGGAGCAAATTGGGTTTTAAGGGCCGAGCTTTCAGCCATGTTGAGTTGTTGATGAGACCCCATCATGAGTTTCTTCCGGCTTTCTTCTCTGCAAACTTCAGAGATTGCACCTCTGAGGTTAGGTAGAGGTTTAACCCCCATAAGTCATCCTCTGATTTCATCTAAATTTTTGTTCAAGCCTAACAAAAAATTTTAAACCCGTTTCCCTTCGATAATCATTTTGTACAATAAACTATCAGTAGCACAAGACCATTTATGAACTTCAAAAGTATCAAGCTAGCGCTATAGAAGAGTAAGGATATTGAAATATTTAGTTACCATTTGTTCATCGTGACGTAGGTCGTGAAGGATACCTTCAATCTGTACAATTTCTTACGAGTTTTCCTTGTCAGAGAACGTTTCTTTTACCATATTCCATATTTCCTTGGCTATATCGAATGATAGAAAATTTTCACCAATGTTAGGAGTCATCGAGTTGACAAGCCATGACATGGCCATATTGTTCTCTGCCATCCATTTTTTGTAGGTTGGCGCAATGATCTCTGGTGCGGTTGTAGCCCCCGTGAGTCTTGAATGAACATCTGTATAGATTGGGACCATTGCAAATAATTTTGCCCATTCAATTTATGAGTATTAATCAAAAAGTGAGAAGATTTTATCTGATGAGAGGTAGAAGAAGAATAGATGATTATGTCAGAAGATGATGAAGAGGATGATGAGTTGATATTCAATCCGAAAGAGGATTCGTATTTAGTCATGATTCTGAAAAAGAAAAATGAAAATGTAAAAGAAATAAGAGACTTGAGTAGGAAAGACTCGATGACAACGATGAGACAGGATTAAACCTGTATGATTCTTCATATCTCTTCATTAAGAAAGAAAATGAAAATATATAGAGTACATAGGCGCACAATTTTGGAGGGAATTTCTCATAAACGGAAAAAAAATCACATCATAAACGAAAATGAAATCATATAATTACAAAAATATGGAAATTACCCGCTAATTACAATCAACCTAATTACCTAATAAATGACGGAATAATAAATACAAATTATTCTACAATAAATACTGATTATGAAAACCTATAAAAGAGAAGACTTGAATTTAAGAAAAACAAAATAATGACTACAGGATTGGTAATATATTTCAGTTCTATTCCAAAATTATTCATGTATCCACCTCTTGTTGTAGTGCTAGCACAATTTATTTTATCCATCACACTGCTAGTAAGATGATGTTTGGTGTTGGATTTAATCCAACTTAAATTTATTTTTTAAAATTGTTTTGAAGTAAAAAAATTAGATTTAAACTGAATTAAAACCAGAACCAAATGTGACCTAAGTGGTATACCATATATGATTTCGGCTTCATGAGGAAGGAAGACAGGACGAATGATGTCCTCATTCCAAGAACGAGTAACTGGGTTAATAATAACGATGACCGTAGCCTTCTATAACGACCAAATTTGAATGCTGTGGCCATAACGCACTAAGAATCTTAGGCCCGTTTGGAGGATGGGGTTCAACCCGAACTTTTGTCTTTACATAATAAAATTGTTTGTTCTGTTAATTTTTTTTTTCTTCATCGAAATAAAATTCTATATAAATGAATTATTTTACAAATAATTTAAATTTATTTTATATAAATAATCATTCTAAAACAATAAGTTATGATGTAATTAAATCTATGAAATTATATTTTGTTCATGATATAACTAGTTTTAGTTCAATTCTATATAAGCAAATTATTTGTCAAAATTTTAAAATAAAAAAATTTACTCAAGCTTTTTGCAAAAAATTTATTACTTTGTAAGTAACTTAAGTTCATTAAGTTAAAATTATTAATAAATAAATAAATATCTATTATTTAATGGTTTTTCTATTTAACTGTTGGTGAAGCTTATCTCAATCAAAGAACTTTCCTTTCAATGTTTTAAAATCAATTTTTCGTACTAACTTCATTAGCCATTTGTGTTACTTGATTAATATTGTATTTATTAGCAACTTGGCCAAATGAAAAATAATCACTAATAATACAAAGATTAGGACCTGAAATGGTCCAGGGCATATTGGCGTACCATCAGCGGTCCTTTATCTTTGTTTGAAAACTAATAAATCAATTAAAAAAAAAACTCACAATTCACCAATTTAATTGCTAATCTTATTCATAAATTTTTTATTAATCCCTTTTAAAATAGATTAATGATGTCTAACAAAAAAAAAATACGTATAATTCATTTAATGACGCTAGAGAACTCATTAAAAAACTGGGCAATGGAGTCTTACTAAATTCAGAACCTTCTATGATTTTTGTTTGCAAACACCAGAGTATTGGATTTCTAGTGCAACGAATCTTTTTTCCAACGAGAGCTCGTCATACAATCCGAGTGAATTTTGTAAACTTTTATTGTATCCATTCAATTCATAACGAAAAAGATGGAAGGAATTAAAATGCAAAGAATCCATGATCATTAATTTGTCCTCTTCCAACTCAAAGTATCCATCAAACTGTATAAAACTGGCTTAAACATTCAAATGAATACCAAAACACTTTAAACGCAAGAAACCATAAAAAGAAATGGTCTCCAAAACCCATCTCAAGCTTCCAATGATAGATTTCTCAAAGCAAGACCTAAAACCAGGCACTCCTATATGGGACTCAGTGAGAGGCCAAGTCCAGCGAGCAGTCGAAGAGTATGGCTGCTTCGAGGCTCAGTTCGATAAGGTTCCTCCAGAGGTTCGAAAGGCGATATTTAAAGCCTTGGAAGAGCTTTTCGACCTACCTTTACAAACCAAAATGCGAAATGTTTCTGAAAAGCCCTTTCATGGCTATTGTGGACAATACCCCAGGGTGCCTCTATATGAAAGCATGGGCATTGATGATGCAAACATCACTCAAAAAGTTGAAGACTTCACTAAAATCTTGTGGCCTGAAGGAAAAACTAGTTTCAGGTTTGCTGTTTTCCTTTCTACTTCTTTCTCTTTTCTCCCCCAGTGGAAGTATCTTTTACTCATTTTACTTTTTCCCTTATGGGAAGCAGCAGATTTTTTTTTTTTTTTAACAGCAAAGAGAATTTTATTAACATCCAATTAATAAGAACATGCAAAATCCATATACTGCCAGAAAACAGAGAAGCTAGAGAAAATGCAGAAGCTCCCTCGTTGTGATCCTTCTTCAAACACTTGGCACTCGGAAAAATTATCTTTTACTTATCAACTCTTTGTTTTGCACAAAAACTATGTAGCTAACTCTTAAGTGACTTTAAACTAACAAGAGTAGTATCTATTTTTGGCAGCAATACTATACAATCCTTCTCAAAACAAGTATCAGAATTGGACCAAACAATTAGGAGGATGATTTTGGAGTGTTTTGGCCTTGAGAAATACATGGATGAACACTTGAACTCAACGAATTACCTTCTAAGGCTCATGAAATATAAAGGACCTAAAACAACTGAGACAAAGGTTGGTCTGAATGCTCACACAGATAAGAACATTGTGACCATCTTGTATCAAAATCAAGTTGAGGGCTTAGAGGTACAAACCAAAGACGGCGAATGGATTAACGTGAAACCCTCGCCGGATTCTTTCATTGTCATGATTGGGGATTCTCTCTATGTAAGTTGCTTTCAAATATCTATACTCTTCTCATGATATTGCTAACAGAAAAAACAAATTTAAATTAAAACCCTATTTGCAATTTTAGCATGAAATTTGTTTACTTTTTCCCACTTTTGCTCACTTTTCCCACTTTTGCACGTAAACTCATTTTAGTTCTACAAATCCACAAACTTAGACCACATGTTAAAACTCAAAATTATTTTTCATGTAGATACAATTAGAGTTATCAAAACCAAATTGTATAGATCGGTCTGATTGGTGAATTATGTTGGAAAACAGCAAAAGGTTGTAGGAATTCTAGGAGCAATCTTTGTATTTCTAAAGGAGAGATTTTGTCAAACAAGAGTAGTTCTTTGGGTTCTTAACTCACATATACTAGTTCCTTTCCCTTTAATAGATGTCTAGGAGAGCTCTAGAATCTCATTATTATAGGTACATGAACTTCATAGATATACATTAACTTCCTAGATGCATGAACTTCTAAGATACATTAAATTCATATTGTAGATTAGTTTTCAAGAATTAATTTCCAACACTCTCACGTGTGAGTGAAGAGATGTGGAAGACCAATCCAACAAGAAAAAGAAATTGGATATATATGATGGTGGAATCAAAACCCATAAACTTAAGCTTTTAGATTCATATGATTTCCAACATGATATATTGGGCCTTTGTTTGGTGGACCCTCCAAGCTCAAGTTTCTTTCAAACTTGGGTCATCATATCTAATGTTGGGAAAAATGAATCACACAGAAGTGACTTGATACTAAGATTTAATTAAACCATGCATACACACGAATTTAATGAAAAGAAAATAAACAAAGATGAAGTGAAACGAGCGAACACACACGATTCACGTGGTTTGACATAATCTTGCCTATGTCCATGGAAAGAATAAACTTGTTCTTTATTAAGAAATACGAAAAAATAACAATTGAATTTTTTCCCTAATACGCAATCCCAAGAAACCTTGTATAGCCTTTTTCAACTCAAAGAGCATTCTCTCACCCTTGTGTCTTAAGTTTCCTTCATATTCCCAATGTACACATATATATAGCCACCCAAAAGTTGATCCCTAAGCTACTTGGTCTCTAAGTAAAAAATAACTTTTCACCCAAGTATCTCGCACATCAAGCTTCTAGGGTCACACATCAAGAATATGAGTCATATTCAAACAAATATCCACCTTGGTGAGTATTCTTGTCACCTTAAAGATTAGTTGTACATTTACCCGCTTGCTAGTAAAGCAAACAGAAATTTAAGTACCACTGGTCTTCAATTCTACAAGCTACACACAACTCGAATATGCAAACGGTCTTGGCTCCAAGTGATTTGAAAAACATGGCCATTGCATAGATGTAGCTGCCTCGAGTCAACTTCACTAGTTAACTACAGAGATGGACTTCGATCTGTCCTCTCCTTCAGCAGGAATTTCCCCCATACAATCTTCTGAACAATTGGAATATTTTTTTTATATCTCCATACCAACAACAAAAGAGAATAATTAGGGTACCCACTATCCTATGCACTCCATGCCTAGTCGAATAATTGTGGGTACCCACTATCCTGTGCACTCCATGCCTAGTCACCCATCGAGGTCACTGTTTTACCAACCAGACGATACAATCCGCGACACTTTCCTCCCCTTATCATGATCCTGTTACCATGTGTTATTTTCAAGGTTCCACCTACAGTAGATACCTATAACCCAGGAAGTCAAGCAGACCAAGCGATATTAGATTCATACGCATCTTTAAGACATATGCCACACTACCCAAAGTGTGAACCAATCCATTGAAAATTTTGCTTTTCACCGTCCTAAACCCTGTGACATCACAAGTCGATTTGTCAACCGAGGACGCTGTACCAACCCTTTTTTCTATGGAATTTATCATAATATTCTATTCTAGAGAAATTATGAATCACACAACTGGAATCTAATACCCAACCATCATTAGAAAAAAAGTGTCATTACCTTTAGAGACTGTGAGGACATTTCTCTCATCGATCAATGCCAAAATTTCCACTATCCTTTTTCTGTTAAGGACAATCTTATTTTACATAGCTGAACTCTTTCCACTAGTAGCACTGAATGGCCTTTCCACTTACCCTTGATCTAGAACTGCTACTCTTAGATCCCTTATCAGTGGATTGTCCTTTTCGATTCAACATATCCTACTCATTCTTATTTATCTTCACTAGCTTCCTATCCTTTCCCTGCAACACTTTAGCCAAGCCCTATTGAAAATGGATGTCTGTCACCTTTCTTTGCCAAAGAGTAAAACTTATTTTAATATTAAATTGCTCCAAAATGAATTTTTGGTTGATATTTGCCATCATGGTGAATAAACAACATTTAAATCTCAACATGAACCATGTGGCTCTTATACCACTTTGTTAGGAAAAATGAATCATGCAGAAGCGACTTAATAACGAGATTTAATTAAACCACGCACATACATGAATTTATTGAAAAGAAAATAAATAAAGATGAAGTGAAACAAGTAAACACATAAGATTTATGTTGTTCAGCACAATCTTGCCTACGTCTATAGAGAGAATAAACTTGTTCTTTACTCTGAGAGAAAAACAGTAAAATAAAAATTGATTTTTTAATCCCTGAAACATAATCCAAAACCCTTATACACCCTCTCTTAACACAATGAACATTCTCTCACCCTTGTGTCTTGCGTTTCCCTCATATTCCCAATGTATACATATAAATATAGTCACCCAAAACTTACTCCCCAAGTCGAAAATAACTTCCCACTCAAGTATATTGCCCATAAAGTTTCTAGGGTCACATCACAAATATAAGCCATATATCCCAACACTCTTTTTTTCTTTTGGAATATTTACAAGTTGACATGTATGATCTTCATCCATAGCTTTTAGCCAAACTTCTTCTCTAGTTGCCTCATCATAATTTTGGGGCTCACAAACAACAAAAACAACATTGCTTGATTCATATACCTCTTGCAAGGAACATGTCTTTCTAGGGTAAGAGTCTATAGTAGATGAGACATAAAATCTTTGACTTTGCAGGGAAAAAGTATTAGATGATGCTCTTGGTGCTGGTGAAGAACTTGAGCTGCCTTGAGGATTACATGGGATTATTGGTGACAATTGTTGAGTTTCCTTTTTTTTCGAATCCTCTTCCATCATTAACAATCATTTTGATCCAATATTATGCTTTTTCTACATCACAAATTATATCTCTTGAAATAATCAGCTCCTTGGTGGCAGGCTTGTAAAGTCAATAGCCTTTCGATTCATCACTATACCCAATAAAAGTACATCTCTTCCCATTTTCATCAAGTTTTTCTCTGTTTTGAGGATGAATATAATAATATACTAGGCAACCTAAAACCTCCAAATAATTAACCTTTGGTTTTCACTTGAACCAAGTTTCATATAATGTTAAATCTTGATCAGATTTTGTTAAAGATGTTTATGATTTTGAATAATAACTTGGTTTTAAGTTTTGGATATTTTAGAAAATCAATAGAAAGGAGAAAAGAAAAAATAATAAACGGTTTTTTTGGCTTATGAGAGTTAATACATTCGACTACATACTTAATACATTCGACTACATACTTAATAAAATTGACTGAATAGTGTGTACAGTCGATTGGATGGAAGGCTAAAATTTCTTAAAACTTTTCTAGTTGACTAAATGAAAGACCTACTTAATTGAATGTTCAAAAATTTTAAAGTTTTTGAAAGTTAAATGATAGTTAGACGTGAATAAAAGTGTTGTTTGAAATGGAACACTTAGTTATTCAGTTTAAATCAGTTTTCTACTGAACCAAGGTGTCTCTAATGGAAATACACTAATTAAACACTATATATAAAGTGTTTAACTATAATATTTTATAGATTGATCATAATCTTTCTTCCTCTTTTTCTCCTCTATAAAAATATTGATCTTTTTATGCTTAGAAATTCTGCAAACTTCCAAAGCATAAGTGTACATTATCCATAAACTCTTAGAAGTTGTTGTGGGCTATTCTTCACGAGTGCTAAGTGCAAAATAACATCAGAGCTTCGTTGTATCTTTAGAGGAAAATCATTGGTAACTTCTTGCTCCGTAAGGTGCGAATTAAACCTTATGGAAAGCGACATGGTCGCACCTTGAAGCCATTCTTTCTCTCTCTCTCTCTCTCTCTTATTTTGATAAACAACCCTCTTTTCCCATAAATTACCACAATAGAGATCTATTAAGAATGTAAATGTTGTATTGACTGCTTCTATCCATAAAGTATTTGGCAGCTCTCCATCTTTCAGCATGCCTTTTGCCATCTCTTTAATACTCCAATTTTTTTTCACCACACCATTCTATAGAAGACTTTGTCATACTATTGAGTTGTCTCCTTATAATTTTTTCTTTATAGTAGTTCCAAAATAACTTGTAAAAAAACTCTCCACCTAGATTAATTTTCAAGTTTTGATCAGTATATCGTTTTCTCTTTCACAATAAGCCATTAATTGGATAAATATTAGAAATCCTATAACTTATGCTCAAGAAAATATATCCACATCATTCTCATATAGTAATATTCAAAAAGAAGGAAATAATATCTATTGTTAAGAGATGGTGTCTTAGTTGGACCCCAAATATGAGCATCTACTCCTTTAAGTGAGACTCTTGCTCTCCACAAGGTCTTTGGAAATGGCAGTCTATGCATATTAACAACAAATTCACCCTTCACAAACTATTTTGTTCAATTTGGTTAGTGGCAACTCAATCATTTTTACCATAAATTCACCCTTCATAAACTCTTTTGTTCAATTTGATTGGTGGCAGCTCAATCACCATATCTTTTTGCCTTAGCTAATTTAGACTTTGATAATTCAAGTGGCCATATATATAGTGCCATAACATTTAATCATCCATATTCTTATCCTTTAAAGCATAGTCTCCTTTCATGTAAAATGGAAGAAATACTAGTAGAATTGTTTAGTTTAACCTCTTATCAATAACTATGTAGCCATTGTCATCAAATTTCAACATATTGTCGTTTTCAAGCAATTGACCAACATTTAATAGATTTTGAGATAATGAAGGATCATAAAGCACGTCTTCAAGAAGTATAGGATTACCTCTCTTAGCATGTACATAATTTTTTTTTTCCTTTTGCCTTCACAAATATTCCATCACTAAGCTTTACTTTGGATCTGAAAGTCTCATCCAAGCTAACAAAGTTAGTCTTGAATCCATTAATAGGGTTGTTGCAATCACTATCCAACTACCAAGAATCTTCGACTTCTTAAGAGTTCATGCAAGAAAATAATAATTTTTCTAGAGAACCCTCTATATTTTCTAAAAAAATTCACTTCAATTTTTTGACACTATAAACAATCGATTTCAATATGATTGGAATTTTCGTAATGGGAACACTGTCTGAACCAACAATCTTTGTTGTCATTATTATTCTTTTTAAAAATATGACATCGAGGTGAATTTATATCATTGCTTCTCATGTTTGATTGATAGCCTTAATTGTTTCTTCATTTTTCATGACCTCGGGTGAAGGTTGACAAGCCCCTTCATGGTCTACAATTTTGATATTGATCTTGAGTCATTCTTCATCTTTCCCCACCTTTTTTTTTTTTCCAAATTCAACTTTGATTTAAAAGCTTGTTCTAAAGGTTGCTTTGTGAATCTGCTCATTCTTTTTTTTTTTATGGGCTTCAAATGAACCCAACAATTCATATATAGTGAGTTTAGACAGGTCTTTAGCTTCTTATATTGATGCCACAACATGCTCAAATTTCTTGGGAAAACTTCTAAGAAGTTTTTAACAACTTTTTTCCTCATAATTGTATCACCACAACTTCTAATATGATTAACTATTATGCTATTCTTCAAAATAAATCGCATATCTTCTCACTTTCTTTCATAGCTATATTATCAAAGTCTACACAAAGTCTAAAGCTCGATAGAAACAAATCTATCACTACCTTGAAACTCTTTCTTCAAGATCCCCCAAGCATCTTTTGCTTTTTTTACTCCAAAAATTCTACGATAAATATATTTTACTCCAAAAATTCTAAGATATATATATATATATATATATATATATTTGACTAAACCATTTTGAATATAGCATAATGCGCTTGCATCTTTCTTTCTAGTATCCTTATATTTCTTTCCTAGTACTCTTCTCAAAGAAGATGTCAATGATATTTCCTTATTTTTTTTCTTTAATTACATCACATAGGTCTTGACAGATAAAAAAAAACATCTGCATCTCATTGCTCCAATAGTCATAATGTTCTCCATCAAATATTAGAACTTGGCTTGGAGAATATTAGAATAGTGTATTTGATAATGAAGTTGATGCCATCTTTTATAAGAAAGTCATGGTAATAACCTCTGATACAACTTTTGGAAAATAGAAAAACAGTGGGAATTCTTAGAGTAATATTTCTATTTCTAAAAAAGAGATTATGTGTTACAAGATTATTTCATTAGGTTCTTGACTCATATCTACTAGATCCTTGCCCTTTTTTAAATGTTTAGTGGATCTCTAGAATCTCATTAATTACAAGTACATTTATTTCTCCAATATACTAAATTCCTAGATTCATGAACTTATAGGATACATTAAATTCATATTCTAAAGTTTCCAGCAATTAATTTCCAATAAACAAGAGGTCAAATTATTTCAATTCTTTAACTGAATTATTTGGTAATTGAACTAGTAAGAATTGATCAATCTAATCAGTTCGACCAATGAATTAAATGTCAAACCGATCTGATTTTTTAATTTGAAAAAATTAAATGGGTTAAAAATTGAATTTCAACACAAACAGAGTATCCTTGATTATTTTGCAGGCATATTTAAATGGAGGATTGCACTCACCATATCATCGTGTGATAATGAGCGGAAATGATGCAAGGTACTCTGTGGGATTATTTGCTATCCCTAAAGCAGGCTACATGATAAAAGCACCAGACGAGCGAATAGATGAAGGGCACCCTTTGTTGTTTAAACCTTTTGATCATATCAAATTCCTCAGTTTCTATTATACGGAGGCAGGTCAGAGAGCTGAATCTGCTCTAAAGTCTTATTGTGGACTATGAGATTTAACTTTTTATGATTAGAACACTAAATTTGTGTGCCTTTGTGTAATATGAAGCTAAGGTGGGAATAATTATTGTTGGTATTTTATTTTTATATTCTAATGAAAGATCGTAAGTGCTTGTCTTTGCCTCTAGTCTCATTAGGCAAGATCGATGAGTATACCTGTTAGCAATCTAATAGTCAGTGCCCAATAATTTCAGCTTTATGCAAAATCAACAAGAATTTTATATGAACATAGTTAAATTTTTTTTTTTTAAAAAAACGTTTGTCTTGCATAAAAGGTATTTTTATATTTTCTTCATTTATAAACCTTGTTAGATTATATCGTGACAGGATCGTATGTTGATTGAGTAATAACCACAAAACAATAAAGTAAGATAAAAGGGAGACAACAAATTTACGTGGTTGCAGAGGCCATCAGCAAAACTTCACTATAGTGAGGGAATATACAAAGAGTGTTTACAAAATTGGCTTTAGTCAATACACACAATTTCACAATCTGTAACAGGATGGGCTTAACTAATCTCTCTTAACATCACTATGTAATACTTCACGTTGGAATGCCTTTTATAGGCTCACAAAAGTCTAAAGGACAAAGCCAATGGATGCTAATCATTTTGTTACCCAATTGCATCGAAAGTGACTTTGTCATCCACCATGGCCGAAAGTGAATGTTACTTTTGACCCATCAAATTGACCCACAAATAATGCACCGAAAGTGGACTCAACTTTTGGCCCACCACAAATTCAAGGAAATTATCCAACAAATCTCCACCTTGACTTGAATTTGACAATAGTGAAAATAAAAGCTTCAACCTCTGCCAAACAACCCCGAAGAGTCTACTGCAAATGCTGTGGAACACCAACCAAGTCCATGCAGTGAGTGAACTTGGTAATAGGAAGAGATTTTGTTAACATATTAGCTGCATTATTCAGAGTGCCAATCTTTCTTACAATAACATCACCTTGAGCCACAATATTTCGAATAAAGTGATACTTTGCATCAATGTGTTTAGTTCTCTCATGATGCATCTGATCTTTCGTCAAATGTATAGCACTCTGACTGTCACAATAAACTATAGTTTTATTTGTTTCCAAACTAAGTTCATTAAGTATACCTCTTAACCAAATGGCTTCTTTGGCAGCTTCTGTAACAGCTATAAATTCTGCCTCTATAGTAGACAATGCAACTATCGGCTGCAAGGTAGCTTTCCAACTAACTACACAAATCCCAATAGTAAATAAATAACTTATAATTGATCTTCTCCTGTCCAAATCACTAGCAAAATCTGAATCAACATATCCAGCTAGATCGTCAGAAGTTTTACCGAATTCCAAACAAGCAATAGAAATACCCTTCAAATATCTCAAAATCCACTTGATAGCTTGCCAATGAGTTTTTCCTGGACATGACAAATATCTGCTAACTACACTGACAGCATGTGAGATATCTAGTCGAGTGCAAACCATTATATAAATAATAATGCCCATTGCACTAGAATAAGGAACTCTAGACATATATCGTATCTCATCTTCTGACTGTGGTGACATGGATGCTGATAATCTAAAGTGAGAAGCTAAAGTAGTACTCATAGGTTTAGCATCATGCATACCAAAACGTTTCAGGACTTTCTCAATATATTTCTGCTGTGACAGAAATAATCTACCTAAACCTCTGTCTCTGTTGATCTCCATTCCCAAAATTTTCTTTGCTGCACCTAGGTCTTTCATCTCAAATTCATCACTTAGCTGAGATTTCAATCTATTAATTTCATATATGTTCTTTGCTGCAATCAACATATCATCAACATATAGCAACAAATATATGAAAGTACTATCATGAAGTCTTTGATAGTAGACACAACTATCATACTTGCATCTAGAAAATCCAATTCTCAGCATAAAAGAGTCAAACCTCTGATACCACTGGCATGGAGACTGCTTGAGTCCATACAAGGAATTCTTTAGAAGACAAACATGATCTTCCTTGCCTTCAACTTCAAAACCTTTTGGTTACTGTATATAGATATGTTCATCAAGATCACCATGAAGAAAGGCTGTTTTCACATCAAGCTTCTCCAACTCTAAATTATGCATTGCAACTAAAGCAAGTAAGACACGAATAGAAGTATGTCTAACAACTGGAGAGAAAACATCATTAAAATCAACTCTCTCCACTTGGCTGTAGCCTTTGGTTACTAATCATGCCTTATACTTGGTGTCTTCAACACTTGTGACTCCTTCTTTCTTCTTAAATATCCATTTACACCCGATAATTTTCTTACCATTAGGTGGTTCGACCAATTTCCATGTGTCGTTTTTCTTTAGAGATTTCATCTCTTCATGCATCGCAACGAGCCATTTGTCTAAATCAGATAAATTGATGGCCTCATAGTATGAGGTTGGATCGGCAACATCAGTGGTTTCTGCAATATTTAATGCATAAGCCAACATATATTCAAAACCATACCACTGAGGTGGCTTTATCTGTCTCCTTTGTCTACCACCAGGTATAGTGTGATGCTCAGCTTCGTGGTGTGTCTCTCCACCTGCAGACGAACTTCTTGACTGAATAGGATTAGGATTTGCAGATGATGAGGTACCAACCTCAAGCTCCACCTTCTCTTGTGCATTCTCCTTTCCTATATCACACTAAACAGGCAATTCTTTTCTAGGGTGAAGCATAGCAGATTCATCAAAAGTAACATCTCTGCTAATGTTGGAGCGATTATCTACCGAAATAAATATGCAAATAATCATCCGAGTTTTACTTGCAAGTGCACAAGGTCTGTGGTAGCATAGTGTGCAAGTGCGAGATCATTTTCCACAGAGATTAGTGAATTTCGTTTTAGAATTAGTTTCTTCAAGTTTAAAAAGATAAATAGTAGTTTGATTGTGAGTAAATAACAATAATGAGAACATAGGACTACGATATCCACCCTAATTATACTTTCCCACTAAATAAAGTGTCAATGCTCTAGCCTTATCATGAATATCTAATGGTTACCAACCTAAGGGCTTGGTCCACACCTTAGGCTATTGATCTCCCTATGCAATGAGTTAGGCATGGTGTATACTCTAACTCTTTTCTCTCTTAAGGGATTTAGCATGGGTGTATACTGACTTATTCCTTAAGAGAACATGAGGGCTGTGGAGATCAGCAACCACACGAAACCTAGGGCTTGGTCCGTTCCCGGTTTCCCATGTTGATTAACCCAGGAATCCGGTATGGATATCCCTTGTTACTAATGTCAAACCCAAGACTTGGTCATCCAAATTGATTCGACTAACCTATCCATACCACATGCATACGTTGATCAGGCACATACATATGAGGAATGTAAATATAAACAGGTATTAATCAAGTTAAATATTCTAACAAGGCTATAGCAAAGATAATTAATGAATGAACATATGGAAAAGCATAACTAGGGCCTCAATCGAGCCCTATAGGAGTTTAGTTACACACACTAAGTAAACTAAACATTCTAAACATAATGAAATAAAAACAGAAAACTAAAACCGAAGAAGATTCAGGAGACGAGTTGTCAATTCCTCTCCTAAGCTCTCTACTTCGAAGCTAGAACAAAAGGTGTCGTTTATGTGTTTTACAGGCTATTTAAAGGGTCTTCATGGTGTCCCAAAACCCTAATTCCATTTTGGAGTCAAAATACTTCTTTCTATATCTGGCTCTGCCGCCTCTGGAGTGATTGCAGTCGAGTGTACAGGGGATGCGCTCGAGCGCAAGTGTGCACTCGAGCCTTCTTCAAGTGTGCTCGTGCTCTTGTGTGCTTGATCTCAATGGGGTGCACTCGAGTGCACCTTGCTAGATGGCAGATCTTGACTTTTTGCTCCTAAAAGCTCCAAACTATCATTTTTTTGTCCAAGTCTTGTGAAAAACACATAAAACATGAAAATGAAGTAGAATCCATAGAAATAGATAAATAAAGAGCCTAACAAGTGTAAATTAAGGGGCTTAAATATGACTATTTAAGCACTTATCACGCCCCCAAACTTACATATTGCTAGTCCCTTAGCAATACAAAACTAAAGACTATGTTAGCACAAAATTTAAAGATAAACTCATTTCCATGATATTCAAAAATTTGGGTTGTGCATAAAACTATGATAACCGTTCATGAGTACGCTTAAAATAAAAACACATTTTTGTATTGAAAAATGATTTTCAAAAGCTCATGTTACTTACCTAAAGTTGGCCTAAGGCATCGCAAATTTGATTCGTGTGTGATGAATTAGCATATATAAGATGGGGCTTCCACATAATTTTAGTGTATAGTGTTTCGATGCCCAAACTTTTATCGAATTCCTTATCAACGAGAACAAAAATGGCATAATACTTGCTTCTTTTTCTTTTTCTTTTTATCATACGATCTTTGCCATGTCGAGTTCCATCGAGCTTTCTATTTGACCCTTGTAACGAGTGTTTAGCCAATGACTCCCAAACCAGATGGTTTTAGGGCATTAGGTGTAAAGATACCCCTAAAGACTTACTAACTCGAATCAAAAAGGCTACGGAACTAACAGGTTTTAATGCTTCTAAACGAAATTCCCAATTTTTGACGTGAACATTCAATGCTTACTGAGGCAAGAGGCCCCGTTACTCAGTGGAAATTTGTTATTATGATCATTAAAGGCTTATTTCGCACCTTTTGATGTGAACACTTAACGATTACTGAGACAAGAGGCCCAGTTACTCAGTGGAAAGTTTTTAATGATCATTAGAAGCTTTTTAATCACTCTTTGCATGATGAACATTTTTTCTTTATTTTTCTTATGCCAAAGTGTTCTTTTCAACAAGTCATTCGATTACAGTTAGGTTATGGAAACATATATAAAAGAATTATGTGTCATACCCCACACAAATGCGTGCTAAATGTGCTTGTGCAAATTTAGATCAAACTTGTGAATTCTTTGGTGCCTTGAGATAGGTAACTAACTTTGTAAAATTCCTAATACAAGATTATGTGTTCTAGCTTTTAAACTTACTAAAGAAGTGTTATCAAATTTTTAAATCAACCGAATTTTTTTTTTTGTTACTAAATGAACATTCATTTATCTTTTCTAAAAAAAACTGGGACTTAGTGTGTGCATGTGTTTCAAGTGTGTGTGTAATAGTATTTAGTATCTCCTACTATCTCCAAACTTAAAATACACATTTTCCCCAATGTGTGTGTGGCATGGAAAGATCTAACCTGGAGATGGAGAACTAGGTTGCTTGCTTGTACACGCCCCAAAACTTGATGCACACACTAAGTACCTGACAAAGAAAAATAAACATTGTTCCAGAAAACAAAATATAGTCATGTAAATAAATATAAACAAATGAAAAGAAAAGTACTAAAATGAAAAAGATATGTCTGGGGTGCCTCCCATGAGCACTACGTTTTATGTCTTCAGCCAGACGGGGTATTTTCTTACTGCTAGTCATCTGTAGGTGCAGTCGAGGAGGTACCAGGTGCAGGAGGTCAAGGATGGCCTGTAGCATTGCCTCCTATTGTGTAAACTGTGCCTCTAACCCATCGATCCACTGATGGATCAAATGGGCTGCCTCACGATCCTCCCGACGAATGTCGGACAGCTCATAGTGAAAGAATGATAGCTCATCTAGAATGTGCTGATACTGCATGGATCCCATGTCTGTTTGATTCTCCTCCTATGAAGGGCTCACTGGTGAATTCTCGACCTCCCTCGGATCATCTGGTATAGGCTCGGCAGCTGGAACCTGTGCCTGGGGTCCTCGATGCATGTGAGAATGACTGAGGCTCCACTGGGCTCTCCCAAAGAAAGGATTGTCACTAACCGGACCGTCGACCGAGGAACCTCTAATCCCCTTCTTCTTGAAGATATGACTGAACAAGAAGGGGAAAGGAAGGCCCCATTCATTGGCTGTGGTTGTCTGTCGGTTATGCACCCCATCCCAGAACTTGTGTATCTGACTCCATATGATTGTTGGGATGGAGTACCAGTGACCCCGGTGAAAGACGTAGAGAGCCTGTAAGAACTGATCCCGCCTTTGTGTCTTGTGCCTCAAAGGACACATATTCCACTGCAGAACTGAGTCAATGAACCATAAACGGGGAGGCAACCTCGATCGACTCCCCGCATTGTTGTGACGGTCTGCGTACTGTCCTACACACATATCCTCTATGATGTGTGGTAGAGGAAACGAGTCAGGCTGCTCCGCCATGTGGCTGTCCTCCAGTGGGTACTCATCACAGCAGTGTAAAGAGCTGGCTATGTCGGGTGTGGTCAGCTCTATGAATCTACCCTGGACTGAGGAAGATAAAATCTCTAGCTTGGTGTAGTTGGAGGTCAGATTATCGTAGAAACTGACCATGAATCGAGTGTATGCTGTCGAGCAGACTGGCTTGAACAGCTGCTTGAGACCCCGGTTCTTGAACTCTTGGACCAACCATCTTGTGGCGTCCAAAATCTTGAAGTTCTCTTCCACACTGAATGTTGTCTCGAACAGTATTTTACGCTGTTTGAAACTAGGTCGGGATGTTTGATGATGGCTGCTGGAAGCTCTGGATGTGGAAGCCATGTTCTAAAAATCTAAAACTATGTTACTGTCAAGATTGCACTCGATCACAGATATTCTACGCTCAATCGCACGAGAGGGAGTGCGCTCGATCGCACTTGGTCAGGCAATTTGTCGAACACTTTATGTGCACCAAAAATTTTTGAAGCTATAGAATGTATTCCAATGATAGTCCAACCTCCTAAAAATTGTAAACACGATTCCTCAGTGAATATGGATGCAAATTTACTACTGGAATGTAATTCAGTAATGTGCGTGCGTGTAATACAACAATTGTTATGAAATTTGCAAAAAATACAAGTATAGCTTACCTAGGGTCGTGAATGGGTATGGATGAGCAGAGGATAACGAGATGTATGGTATGGGCAATGGAAATGGGGTAAGGTTGGGTTGGTAATGTGCTAAGATCTGTATTCAAGGTGAGATTTTTGTTGTATGAGCTAGTGAGTGCGAGAGAGACATTAATGGTGCGATTGAGCGTAAGTGAGTGAGAAAAAGAAAAATTGTTTATAATATGCACGTGACCTCTCTACCACGTAAGCGCTCGAGCGAATGGTGAAGTGCACAACTGCTTAGTGTGATGCGTTCGTGCGCAATGCAGCGTGAGGTGGCGCTCGAGCGCATGAGGTGTACGCTCGATCACAAGATAGAAATTTGTTAAAAAAGAGTTTACATAAAGAAATGAATTAAAAGTAAAAATAGGAACGATACAGTCGTACCAACTTGTAGTGGCTACATTACCACTAATCTTGATAGAGGCACTTTGAGCTATATGTAAAAGAAAGTGGAATTGCTCAAGTGCTCTCTATGGTAGCTTTAAGGCTACATCTCTTGAAGGAGGCACTTAGGACCCCCATCAGGTGGTTCTAGTGCCGTCAACAGCTTTTTTGTCTCCAATTGTGGTGCCTGGTCAGTAAAATAAGGAGAAATATTATTAGTGAATGAAAGTTTTTTTTTAAAATTGGGGATTACACTTACTTGAAAGCTCGGGTGTGTTCTTGATGGTGTGCACAGCTCCATTCATATCCTTAATTACATTATCTTCCTCTCGTTTACCATCCAATCTTATGTTAGCATGGTTGGGGATGGTCTCCAATGGAACAATGTAATGGACTTTAGCGACTTCCTCACCAATGCCTTGCATGAAACTCACATTATGACATTTATCAGTAGTTTTAGGGGGGTCTATTGTATTAAATATTTTAAATTCTATCTCTTCATCATTTACTCGCATGGTAACAATGCCCCTTTTTACATTAATGTTTGTGTCAGTAGTGATCATAAATGGTCTCCCTAAGATGATGGGTAATGGTACGGGCATATGGCATTCCTCCATGTCTAATACAATAAAATCAGCAAGTAAGATAAATTTACCTACTCTGACCAAAACATCCTCGAGGATACCTCTTGGTCGTTTGATGCTTCTGTCAGCCAATTGTAATGTAATGGAGGTGGGTTGGAGTTCCCCCAAACCTAGTGTCTCGAATACACTGTAAGGTAGCAAGTTGACACTCGCTCCTAGGTCTAATAATGCATGCTCGAAAAGCTGGTCACCTAGCCTGTAAGGAATAGTAAAACTACCCGGATCTTTTAGTTTAGGTGGTAATTTTCTCAATAATACAACACTCACCTCTTCGGTCAATGCTACCGTCTCATGCTCCTGAAATTTCTATTTGTTAGTGCAATAATCTTTTAAAAACTTAGCATAAGCAGGAAGTTATCTTATTGCATCTAATAAAGGAATATTTATTTCCACCTTTTTCAAGGTTTCGAAAATGTCAATCATTTTAGTTTCATTTTTAGGCTTCACTAACCTTTGAGGGAAGGGTGGAGGTGTATTTACCTTTTCCATCTCTCTTACCTTAGATGTGGAGGTCTGGTCTGGAGATGCTTGTGTAGGCTCATTGGTGTCGATGATCTTACCACTTCTTAAGGTTGTTACAGCATTTAGTTGTTGATGTCCTCTTGGATTAGGCAGTGGCTAGGTAGGGAGTTCTCCTTGCTTTCTGTTACTTAATTCCTTGGCCAACTGTCCCATTTGTATCTCTAGTCCTTGAATGGCTTGATCAAGTTTCGCAGTGATTTGCCTCATTCCAGTCTGAAATTGTCTTGACTCTTCCACGAATTGTTCATATTTATTTAGGATTTATTGTTGCTGAGTTGCTAGTTGCCTCACAAGACTTTCGAGGTCATTCTTCTTTGGCTCGGGAGCAGATTGAGTTGCTGGTTGGAAATTTCTTTGCTGCCCTTGACTGTTTTGGTTGTTGCTCCATGAGAAATTCGGGTGATTCCGCCATCCAGGGTTGTATGTGTTGGCATAGGGGTTGTTCTTTGGCGGATAATTATTTGGTCCCACAAAGTTGGCTTGCTCATGATATGTAGATGAATATAAAGGACACGTATCAGTATTATGATCAAATTGTGAGCAAATGGCACATACCTAGAGGGGTGTAGCTGGTGGGTTCGTTGAGATGTTTTGAGCAGTCATGGCTTTAACTAATAGATCGAGTTTCCTCTCCACAGCAGCTATTTGAGGAGATGATCCTCCATTTAAGCTTACCTTATACATACCCTTACTTTTGGTTATATGTCTACCTCGAGAGGAGAACTGCTGCGTGTGTTCGCTCAGGGTTTTGAAGTGCTTCTTCGCTGCTCTTTTCCATCAGCACTCCTCCACAACCTGAATCAACAATATTTTTGTTAGAGTCACTCAAACCTTCATAGAAAACTTGTACCAGTTCATCTTGGGGTAGGTTGTGGTGTGGGAACTGAAGTAGTAGCTCGTTGAAGTGTCCCCAGGCTTTGAAGAATAGATCACCATCCATTTGTTGGAAGGATTGAATTTCTTTTCTCATTTGCCTAGTCTTTTGGGCTGGGAAGAACTTCCGTAGGAATTTGCTAGCCAGCTCCTCCCAAGTGTGGATGGAAACTGCAGGCAAAGAATTATACCATAATTTAGTGTTATCTTTCAAGGAAAAAGGGAAAAGAATTAACTTTATTCCTTCTTGGTCTAGGCCTCGGATGTGCTGGAATTTGCAGAGGTCAAAGAACTCTCGAAGGTGCAAATGTGGATCCTCACTAGGTGTACCCCTAAAGTGAGTCAGTGCATTGAGTATCTGCGGAGATATGTAATAGTTTCCTTTCGCCTCAGATTGATACGCAATGCTCGAAGGTTGGTCGAGGTTTTAGGGGATGAAGGATTGCTTCATCGGCCTCCGCTTAGGTGGTTGTTGTTCGGCTATCTATTCTGCCATTGGTCTTTCTTCCTCATTTCTTCTTTCTACCTCTTCCAAGTTATCTCTAAACCTTTGTCAAATAGTCCTCTCTAGCTCGGGATCAAGGGGAAGGAATTTTGGATGCTTGGATCATCGTCCGTGCATGAATCGGTGGCAGTTACTTGAGTGCAGCAGTCAAATACTGTTGCTCAGATTACTCTCTGCCTCAATTGTGCTCGATCACACAAAGGGTGCACTCGATCGCAAGTGGCACAGAAAGCTCTCCTGGGGTATGTGAAATAAATAAAAAGGAAATTGATTAGGGTTTTGATGAAAAGAAAAAAAATAAGAAAATAATAATTAAGAATGGAATAGATTAAAAAAAGAAATAACAATAATTAAACTAAATGAGAATTTAATTCTAAAAAGAAAATTATTGCGGTCCTCGGCAACGGCGCCAAAAACTTGTTGGAGCGATTATCTACCTAAATAAATATGCAAATAACCATTCGAGTTTTACTTGCAAGTGCACAAGGTCTATGGTAGCATAGTGTGCAAGTGCGAGATCATTTTCCACAGGGATTGGTGAATTTCGTTTTAGAATTAGTTTCTTCAAGTTTAAAAAGAGAAATAGTAGTTTGACTGTGAGTAAATAACAATAATGAGAACATAGGACTACGATATCCACCCTAATTATACTTTCCCACTAAATAAAGTGTCAATGCTCTAGCCTTATCATGAATATCTAATGGTTGCCAACCTAAGGGCTTGGTCCACACCTTAGGCTATTGATCTCCCTATGCAACGAGTTAGGCATAGTGTATACTCTAACTCTTTTCTCTCTTAAGGGATTCAGCATAGGTGTATACTGAGTTGTTCCTTAAGAGAGCATGAGGGTTGTGGAGATTGGCAACCACGAGACGTAGGGCTTGGTCCGCTCCCGGTTTCCCATGTTGATTAACCCGGGAATCCGATGCGGATATCCCTTGTTACTAATGTGGAACCCAGGACTCGGTCATCCAAATTGATTCGACAAACCTATCCACACCACATGCATACGTTGATCAGGCATATACATATGAGGAATGTAAATATAAACAAGTATTCATCAAGTTAAATATTCTAACAAGGTTATAGTAAAGATAATCAATGAATGAACATGTGGAAAAGCATAACTAGGGCTTCAATCGAGCCCTATAGGAGTTTAGTTACTCATACTAAGTAAACTAAACATTCTAAACATAACGAAATAAAAACCAAAAACTAAAACCGAAGAAAACTCGGGAGACGAATCGTCAATTCCTCTCTTAAGCTCTCTACTTCGAATCTAGAACAAAAGGTGTCGTTTATGTGTTTTACAGGGCTATTTATAGGGTCTTCATGGTGTCCCAAAACCCTAATTCCTTTTTGGAGTCGGAAGACTTTCCATATCTGGCTTTGCCGCCTCTAGAGTGATTGTGCTTGAGCGTACGTGGGATGCGCTTGAGCCTTCTTCAAGTGCGCTCGAGTGCACCTTGCTGGATGGTAGATCTTGACTTTTTGCTCCTAAAAGCTCCAAATTATCATCTTTTTGTCCAAGTCCTGTGAAAAACACATAAAACACGAAAATGAAGTAGAATCCATAGAAATAAATAAATAAAGAGCCTAACAAGTGTAAATTAAGGGGCTTAAATATGACTATTTAAGTACTTATCAGCTAATTATAAACTTATGAGTATCAGGAAACCATAAGCAAAAACCCTCAACACTAGAAATATATCCAAGAAAAATGCATTTCTTCACCCTAGGCTCCAATTTTCCTTCATTTACATGAGCATATGCAGGGCAACCAAATATTCTTAAGTTAGAGTAATCAAGAGGGCTACCTGACCATACCTCTTTAGGTGTCTTAAGTTCAAGTGATCTGTGAGGAGAGCGGTTCACTAAATGACATGCCAAATTGAGTGCTTCTACCCAAAATTCCTTGCCAAGACCTGCGTTAGAAAGCATACATCGAGCTCTTTCTAACAGTGTTCAATTCATCCTCTCAGTGACACCATTCTGCTGTGGTGTCTTTCTCACTGTCCAATGTCTGACGATGCCTTCAACTTTGCAGAATTGATTAAACTCTGAATCACAAAACTCAAGGTCATTATCTGTTCTGAGTCTCTTGACTTGCTTCCGGTCTGCTTCTCTAATAAGTTCTTCCAATACTTGAAAATGCCAAATACGTCATTCTTGTGCCTGAGAAAATAGACCCAAGTCTTTCTAGAAAAATCATCAATAATCGTTAGCAAGTATCTGGCTCCTCCTTTGGAAATTTCACGGGAAGGCTCCTATAAATCAGAATGAATGTAATTAAGAGTACCTTTGGTTCTGTGAATTGCAGCGTTGAAGCTGACTCTTTTCTGCTTTCCAGAAACATAATGCTCACAAAAATCCAGCTTCCCAATCTTTCTTTCAGGAAGAAGACCTCTTTTACTGAGTACAACTAATCCCTGCTCACTCATATGCCCTAGGCGCATATACCATAACTTGGTAGAGTCAGAATCTGATATGGATGAGGAAACTGCTGCAGAGCCTGTAACTATTGAACCCAATAAGGTGTATAGACTGCTAAACTTCTTTCCTTTCATGATAATAAGAGCACCACGGGAAATCTTTATGTTCCTAGATTCAATCACTGATTTGCAGCCATTGGCTTCCAGAATGCCCAAATAAATAAAATTTTTCTTCAAATCAGGTACATGTCTAACATCAGTCAATGTCCTGACAACTCCATCATGCATCTTGATTTTTACTGTGCCTACACCAACAGTTTTGCAAGTGGCATTATTGCTCATTAGAACAACTCCACCTTCAACAGAATCATATATGGAGAACCAATCTCTGTTGGGGCACATATGATAAGAACATCCAGAATCAAGAATCCAATCGTTGTTGGATCTGGACTTGTCGATTGCAAATAGAACATCAACACCTTTTTCTTCTGCTACATTAGCATCAGTTGTGTCTTCTTTCTGCTTACCCTTGTCATTTTGCTGGTCATTCTTCTTTTTGTTCTGTAGCTTGAGCATTCCGTTACAATGTGTCCCTTCTTCTTGCAATAATTGTAAGTCAAATTTTTGTGCTTTCCTCTGACTTTGATCTTCTTCTATCCTTGCCACCATCAAAGCCTTTATCATTGGATCTACTTCTTGTAACAAAACTGGAGCCCTGATCATCAGACTTACTAGACAAATGTTCATTATCTAATTTCTCCTTACTCATAAGGGAAGATATCACATCATTAAAATTTAATTCTTCCCTACCATAAATTACAGTGTCTCTACAATTTTTGTATAAGAGTGGTAATGAAAATAATAACAAGAGAGCTTGATCTTCAAACCCAATAACAACTTCAAGATTTTTTAAATCATTAATAATTGAGATAAACTCACTGATATGGGACTTGAGAGAGGAACCTTCTGTCATGTGGAGACTATAAAGGCATTGTTTCATAACCAACCTCTTGGCCAAGGATTTAGTCAAGTACAACTCCTTTAGCATGGCCCATAAGGCTACAGAAGTCTTATCTGACAGAACTTGCTGTAAGACATCATTTGAAAGACTCAGTTGGATTGTAGATAGAGCCTTGTCATCTAGATCATACCAATCTTCATCACTCATGCCGGTAGGCTTCTTGGCTTTCCCCAGTAGTGCTTTCTTCAAGCCATTCTGGGTTAGAATGGCAAACATACGAACTTACTATAGACTGAAATTGTTGTTTCCATCAAACTTCTCAATATCAAACTTCATTGTCGACATCTCAATTGAACAGAATGATCCCCAACCAGCTCTGATACCAATTTGTTAGATTGTATCGTGATAGGATCGTGCGTTGATCGAGTAATAACCACAAAACAATAAAGTAAGATAAAAGGGAGACAACAAATTTACGTGGTTCGTCTTAAAGCCTACGTCCATGGGCAGAGACAAGCCGCAAAACTTCACTATAGTGAGAGAATATACAAAGAGTGTTTACAAAATTGGCTTTAGCCAATACACACAATCTCACAATTTGTAACAGGATGGGCTTAACTAATCTCTCTTAACATCACTATGTAATACTTCACGTTGGAATGCCTTTTATAGGCTCACAAAAGTCTAAAGGACAAAGCCAATGGATGCTAATCATTTTGTTACCCAATTGCACCGAAAGTGACTTTGTCATCCAATTTAAGACTTTGTCATCCACCATGGCCGAAAGTGAATGTTACTTTTGACCCATCAAATTGAGCCACAAATAATGCACCGAAAGTGCATTCAACTTTTGGCCTACCACAAATTTAAGGCAATTATCCAACAAACCTTAATGACCTTTATCTCGTATTTGCATCATGTTTTTTAATTGAAAACAAATATTGTATTTTTTAAACTGCATTCACATTTATAAATTTGTTTTTGGTGCTAACATTCACAAAGTTTAACTAATCAATATCACAATACTTAGTACTAGCAATTGGGTTATGGTAATTATGAGAACCTAAGATAAATACAACTCCTAAATTATATAATCTCTAAGATAAAATAGAAATCATCACTTTGATGTTGATGTGTGTAACCTTTTACTAAATGTCACAAGGTAATATTTGTAGTATATAGGACTGTAATTGTTCCCTCATTCTTTTCAAATATAAAACCTACATCAACATTGTAACTTTTAATAACTGTATGGTTAAACTTCAAATAAGACTAAAAAAATGCTTTAAACCACTTTTGATTACTCCAATATTTGTCTTCATATGCTCCCATGCTAATCTAGTTTACAAAGGCCATTATTTCTTAAGTTCATATATTGATGGAAGTGCTAAATAACTATGAATAAGCATTAAGGTAGAAGGTTAACATTACAAAGTCCTCTATTTTCTTTAGCCGAAATTTGAGTCTTTGAAAGTAGAGTGAAATACAAGACATTGATGGCGTGGAGGCTACCCAATTCCAAGAAAAGTACCTTGGTTTGCCATCCATGATTGGTAGATCAAAGAAACAAAATTTTTATCCCATCCAAATAGAGTTTGGAATAAAGTTCAATAGTGGAAAGAGAAATTTCTTAGCAAAGCTGGGGTGAGGCCCTTATAAAAGTAGTGGCTCAAGCGATCCCTACTTATGATATGAGATGCTTTAAGATCCCTTCCACTTTGTGTGACCAATATCATGCCATTATAAGAAAACTCTAGTGGGTACAAAAGGGGTATGATATAAAGATTTGTTAGATTAGATAGAGTGAGATTTGTAAACAAAAAAATGGAGGAGGCTTGGTTTTAGGGATCTCTATTATTAAATATAATTTTGCTTGCAAAACAAGGGTGGAGATTACTAGAACAGAAGAGTTCTTTAGTTCATCAAGTCCTAAAAGTTTGATACTTTCCAAAAGGGTCTTTTCTTGATGGTCAACTTGGATCTTTAGGAGGCAATAGCCTTTTTGGAGGGAGAGAATCTATGGAGGACTAGAAATGGGTTCTATGTCAAGATTTGGAGTGATAAGTGTATTATAACACTAACCTCTTGTAAGGTTATATCTCCAGTAATTAATGGTTCCATGGATGCTACGATTAATAAGTTAATTGATGCTAATATGGGCTGATGGAATGAAAAGAGAATGAAAGAAACCTTCTACGCACACGAGGAAAAAGTTATCTTCAAGATTCTTGTTAGAAGAAGACCTTATATTTAGATTTGGGCTCATTCTTTTTCAAGTAAGTTCTTAGTAAAATTTTCTTATCATGTTATCTTCAAATAAAAGTCTCCTTAATTGGCAAGAGGAGCATCAGGTAGCTCTTCCTCCTCAACGGTCAAGGGTCTTTGGTAAACGGTTTGTGGTGTTCGAGTTCCTATAAGGGTAAAGCATATGGTGTGGCATGCATGTAGGATTTCTCTTCCAATAAAGGAAAAATTGACAAGGTGAGGGGTGGAGTGTTTAAACTAATGTGGTGCGTGTCAAGAAGAGGAGGAGAGTATTATCCATGTTTTGGAGGGTTGTGAGATCGTTAGGAATGTTTGGGAGACATGCCCATTGAGAATATTTATGGAATCAAGATATGGTGTTTATCTTTTTAAGGATTTGATCACTTCTTTATTTCTCTATTTGACTAATGAGTTATCATTGTAATAATTGTGTGGAATTTATGGTCTCATAGGATGATGATCGTGCATAGAGGCAGTGTTGTGTATGCTCAAGATCTACTCCATAATGAAGAGAATGGAGGACTTATAAAAGGCAGATTGTTTCTCCCAAGGTAAGGTTAGTTTAAGGTCAATGTGGATGGGTTTGTGCTTAGAGAGTTAAGTAAGATAGATGCTGGAGTGGTGATAAGGGATAGATTAGGCAATGTTGTAGCATCTTTGGTAGCCCTCAAATCGATGATGCGGAATGTGAATTGTTAGAATAAAAAGTTATGAAATCAAATGAAAAATGACTTTTGAGCTTGTTTTTAAACACTGTCTTTATGAAAATATTTCCTCTACACTTTCAGGGGAATAAAACTATAGAAAAGTCTTCTCCAAGACACAATAAAATCCAAAAAGACCTATCAATAAAACTCACATTTTCAACAAGTTTACAAACTATTATTTATTGTCACCATTCTATAGTTGGGTCTTATGAATTTAAATTATTACTATAAAAATAACAAATAAAATTAACTATTACTTCAAAGGTTATAATTCTTGATGTTAAATCCAAAAATAATAACTATAAAGCAATTAGAAAATTTGACCAAGTATTTAAGCTTTTCCAAATGCAAAGTTTCATTACAATATTAATATATATATGTGAGTGTATATTAGATCTTTGTACAACTTGATGATGTCTTTTCATTTACCCACATTGATTTTGATAATGGCAAAACTAGATTAATTTAGTGTAACTATATTTTTTCTAAGCTTTGTATCTTTTAATGTGCCTTGTACGATCCATAAAAGACGCACATGAACGCACGAAATTGCGCATGAATGCTCATTGCCTTATACATACCTTGTTTCAACCCTTGGAGCCATTTTCAAAGAAGGATTTTGTTCAAGTTTAGATATGTTAAAATAGTTAAATTGCTATGTAATCTCTCCCTCGATTCCTTAGCTTCCTTATGGCTCAAAAATCCTTTTTATAAAATGGTTTATCCTTTAAACATTTATTTCTTCAAACTTAGTTTAAAAAAGTAAAGAAAAATTATAAATTTTTGAAGGGTACAGTCGACTATGTTATATAGATAGTCGACTATAAAAATTAATTGAATCAAGTCCATTTTGTTTTAAAATGGACAGTTGACTAAGTTGTAAGATAGTCGACTGGGATAAGTGTCAGAAACTTTTCAGAGTCGAATGCCTAACAAAACAGCTGACTATCTTATCTCATCCCTCTTTAAAATCTCAAGTTTTTCAGAAGACAGCAGACTACCTTTTTTCTCACAATTGACTATCCTATCGTGCATAATAGCTAGTTTTCAAATTTTGAGACACGAGACAAAGCATTTAATGCGCCAAATGGTCATTCCTTGTGTTTAACGGCCATATTGAGCCAAAACTATAAATACCCATAATAAATGAGCATTTCTAATAATTAAGGGCATTTAATTTCATCAAGAGCTCATTTACTACTCTTCAAAACTTCAAAATTTCTTTCTTGAGCCATCTTTAAGGTTTGATCTTGTGAGAGAGAATTTCTTTAAATTGTAAGTATTAATTCCACTCTCTCTTGTACCAAAATTTCTTACTCATATTCAATCTTGTAAGAGAAAGAGTTGGTGTAACTTTTGTGAGTGTTAGGTGTTAAACACTTGAGTGAAATAATCTTGTAAGAGAAATCTTGTAAAGATTTGGGCAACACCTTGAAAGTGGCTTGCATGATTTAGTGAAACCTTTAAGGAGGAGCCTTGAAGAAAGTGGATGTAGGGTCGGGAATGATTTCGATATTGATGAACCACTATAAAATGAGTTTGCACGTTCTTCTCCTTTTCTCTTTTAATTTCTAGCAAAGTTTATTTATTGTTCTTACTTTTCCTTGTTTGATTAATCTTGTGAATAATGTGTGTATGTGTAAAAATATTTTAAACCCAATTCACCCCCCTCTTCAGTTTCTTTTCAGTAAACAATTTCTATTAGTACAAGTATTTTAGATCTCTGATTTAACCAAAACTCTTTATATTAGAACCGAAAATACCACACACATGATTATTATCTAGTTGTTATGAGGTTCTTTCAACTAGTTCTAGCACTAATATGACCATGTGCTATTCCAGTTTTCATCAATATTTACAAAGGCAACCATTTAAAATCTTTGTTGAAAGCGGTATCACTTCTATATTAATGTAGTTAGTTTTTATATTCAACTCTATCAAGAGTTTTCACTCATCCTCCATCACTCAATAAACACTTGAACTTAAAATCCTAGAACAGGGTCTAAGTAATTTTTTATTTAGAAATTTTTAGTGCTTACTCAAGACACAAATCTATAACTTTTTATAACCTATTAAACTCTAAAATTAGATCTTCTAAGTTAGAGTTGTGTTCTCATTTTTGGTTTCTTTAATAAAATGATTTTTGTGCCATTCCACCGGATGTTAATCTTCCAACCTATCTTGGCAGTCCTTTAGTGAAAGGATCGGCCAAATTATTGCAAGATTTCACATAAACTATACTTATTAAACCACTAGAGATTAATTCTCTGACATAGTCACGCCACATACTTATATGTCTAGACTTACCATTACAGATATAAATTGTCTATCCAATTGTATTTGGGTGCTTGCACTCAAAGTAAATGTGTTGATTGTTTCAAATTTGCTGAAAATCAATAAAATCATTTATGTAAACTTAAGAAAAATATATTACTATAAACTTTAGACATTGTTTTCTTATTATCACAATATATAGAAATGGTTGGCATTAGTTTTTTCCACAACTTGATATCTAAAAGCATATTTCTCGACCATTCTTCTTTTCCAGTAGTTTTTGATGTAATAAATTTTGTTGCCATAGTTGAGTGAGCAATGAAAGTCTACTTTTTGGATAATCAACAAATGGCACCACCTCCAAGTGTAAAAATCCATTCTAAAGAGGATTAGTTATCATTAGTAGTTGTTATCCAACTAGCATCTAAATATACTTATAGTACGGTAGGATAACCAAAGTAAAAAAGTGCCAAATCTTTGGTTTTCTTAATATAATCAGGAAATCTTGTTACAACTTTCTAGTGATTTGTCCTTGGTTTGGATGTATACCCTTAAAGTTTGCATATTGCAAAGGCTATAACTGGTCTTGTGCAATGCATAACATATATGATGCTTGATGAGTGCCAAATATTGCATATTTTGGCCCCTTAATTTACATTTGTTAATTCTTTAGTTGTGTCCTAACCTGATATTTGGTGTTAGTTCTAGGATTTTTAATGTTTTATAGGATTGCAAAGCAAATTGGGGATTTAATGTGAAAAAAATGCAAAAGCTTGAATCTGCTATTGCGATCCAGCATAGGAGACCTGCGATCGAGTGCAACAACGCTCAAGTATTTATTTATATGTTTAGCTTAGGAATTTGTTACTTTGATTTGTTTTTTTGTTGTTTTACAGGTTTACAAGCACATGAAAAGGAGTTTCACAAAATTTTCAGAATTGCCCGTACAGATCAGTCATATTTGTGGATTAAACTGTATTGATTCAGGAAGAACCAAGAGATGAGCCATATATCCATGGAAAGATCCAAATGTCTATTTTCTGGAGAATCTTACGGCTCATAAATATGATTTTTCAGTGTGGTAGAAGTGATTTTTGTTGATTAAGCTGTAATAATTCAGGAAGAAATAGGAGATAAGCCATATACACTTGGAAATATCCGGATGTCTATCTTCTGGAGAATTTTACAGCTTGTAAATATGATTTTTCTAGAGAAAGTTATGTCGGATTTAGTACAAAAGTCAGACTGTGCCTGATTTCAGCGTGGGCAGAAGTTTTGAAGGGCATGTGAAGGCTTAAATCCCACATCCCACATCGGATTGGAAACACATTGTACTCATGGAGTTCCCCTATAAAAGCCCCATTTCACTTCATCAAATGGGTGTGCAATCTCGGAGGCTTTGCTACCAAAGTGTGCAATCTTGGAGGCTTTGCTACCAAGGGGTGCAATCTGGAGGATTTTGCTACCAATTGGGGGAAGCACCGCACAGCAGCTACGGGTGGAATTTCTCTCTCCATGTATTGTTAGTTTTAATTTATTTCTTTTAAGTTTTAAAGTTTAAAGTTTAGCACTTTAATGTTTGCTCTAATTTTTCCCTTGAGATTTTTGTTGTCCATTATATTTATGGCTAACTAAATTCTCAAGTAGGGCTAGGGATAACTTGCATAGTAGATGATATTTTTGTTTATTTTTTAATTTATATATTTGATTTTCAATTACTAAAACTCTTTTGTTTTATCATTCTCAATTCATTGGTGATGTTTTCTTCTCCGAATAATCGTAGAATTTATTCTGTTTATGGATTCAGTCATGCTTTCTCTATTGAATGGATTAGCTCTTTGATTATGTTTGGATCAATTATTTATCTATATTGATTTAATTCTTTGCTGCAATATTGCTTCCTGAGTGGTGAATGATTTTTGTCATCGTTGGATTTTCTCAATAGTGATAATAATTTACGTATTTTAAAAGTGGTGAATGATTTTTCAAAGGGTTACATTTGGTTTAATCTTTGAGGTATTTAATCTATACCTTCCGATTGAGAATTTTGAGAATTTTGTTCCAATTGAGGTATTTAATCAATTAAGAATAATTAAAATACCAGATTTGTGCAAGGGATTCCCGACGCTTTACTGTTTGTCAAATTTGAGTACTTTCTCCGTTAGTCACTTTGTTTCACTTTAATTTGCACTTAAAAATTAATATTTGTTCTCCATTAATCATTTAATATTTTTCTTTAGTTTAATTGTTCCTACTACTATTCTTTAAATTTGTCTCTCTGTGGAATCGACACCCCAAAGTTGTGCTACAACTACCATGTTATTCTTTGGGCGTAATCAAATTTTGGCGCCATTGCCGGGGAGACGGTAGAAGAATTGCTAGATAGTTTTTCTTTTCAGTAGTTTGTAAAGGTGGTAACTTCGTTCCTGCTTTTAGCTTGTTGCATTATTTTTTTCTTTTTCGCTTCATTAATTTTATAGTACTTTTTTTAATTATTTTGTTACCTTGCATGCACAGATATAGAGATGCCTTGGGTAGATTTGCTTGTAAGCCTATGCTAGAGTCAGAATCAAACTTTTTAAATCCTTTATTTGACAATCCATCTAGTCTTGAATAAATGAGTGAACACGGAGATCAACCCACTAGGACCCTTCAGGATTACCTCCACCCTACACACATAACCATACCATCATGCATCATGTTTCGAGCTAATACTCACTAACTGGATTTTAAAATAGGGATGATACAGTTACACCCTATGTTCTATGGCTTGGATAATGAAAACCCATATGTGCACATTAGGGAGTTTGAGGAAGTAGTTGTGACTTTTCATAGTCAAAATGCAACTGATGACATTATGCGACTTAAGTTCTTTCCTTTCTCTTGGAAGGATAGAGCTAAGAGTTGGCTATACTCACTGAGACCACGATCTATTAGGTCGTGGAATGGGATGACTCAGGTTTTCTTTAATAAATACTTTCCCCAACATAAGACCAACGCTTTAAGAAGGCAAATCTCCACCTTTACACAAAGGACAGTGAGACTTTGTATCAATCGTGGGAGAGATTTAAGTAGTTGTTGAGTATGTGTCCTCACCATGGGTATGAGAATTGGTACTTAGTGAGCTATTTTTATGAGGGACTTACACCTAGAGAGCACTGATTTTTGGAGATGATGTGTAATGGTGAGTTCTTACAGAAAGATCCTGATGAGGCCAAAGAATACCTCAATGAGCTTGCTGAAAAAGCTCACACTTAAACTGGACCTAGTACTACTGAGAGCACAAATAGGTCACACCTGGCAGTAAACCTAAATGGTGGTGGAATTTACCATCTTAGGGAAGAAGATAACTTAAAGGCTAAGGTCGAGATGCTCACTAGGGAGCTAGATGTGTTAAAGACTAAGGACTTAAAGCCAACACATGTGGCTAATCATGCAGAATCTTTTGGACCATGTTTTATGTGTGGTGGGGTATATCATCTTGCTCAAGAGTGTCCCACATTTGCTGAGATGAGACAAATGTATGAGGAACAATGTAATGCCTTAGGTATGTACAAGATGCCTTTTTCACCTTTCTCTGATACCTATAATCCGAGGTGGCGCAATTAATTTTAGCTGGAAGTCTGAAAACCAGCCACTTGCACAACCCCCTAGATCATATCCTGCACCATATCATGTGCCTTCATCTTCTAGGAGTCCTTTAGAAGACACTTTGCATGCTTTTATTGAAGCATAGGGTAAGATTAACCAAAAATGTGAATCTTTGATTACGCAGGTTGTTGAAGAAAATAAGGAAATAAAGAGCCAAGTGTCCAAATTGATGAGCTCCTTGAGTGTGAATGAGCGAGGTAAGTTCCTTTCTCAAGCTCAGTCCACACCCCATGGTTAACACATGGCACAAAAGAATATAAAGGATGTGAATGCAATTGTGACACGAAGTGGTAAGTCATTACACATCCCAACAATGAGCAAATCAGAGGATGTGGAAAAGGGTCAAGATAGTAGTGATGCCGAGCTGCCCAAGGAACCTGAGGTGACAAAGAGTCTTGTTAAGGTACCATTCCCTCAAGCTTTAAAATCAATCAAGCGAACTCTGGATCCAAACAATGAAATCCTAGAGAATCTAAGGCAAGTAAAAATTAATCTTCCTCTTTTGCATATGATTAAACAAGTTCCAACTTATGCAAAAGTTCTCAAGGATTTGTGTACAGTTAAGGGGAAACACCATGTGAAGAAGACAATGTTCCTGTTGGAAATCACCTTGACAAGATGCACAAGTGGTGATCTTACAAACACTCAAGTCTAGAATGACTTGTAAAGATTTGGAATCGAAAACAAGAACAAAAATCAAAGAAAGAAAGAAGACAAGTGATTTGTTATCGAGGTTCGGCAATAGCCTATGACCCCGTGAGTTCCTCTGAACGCTCTGCACTAAATCAATGGTTCTTTATAGTCCAACAACCCTCTCCAAGAAACCTCAAGTTCTTGAAGAAACCAAGAAAAGAAGAAAGAAGATGATAAGAACTATTACAATGCTCTCTATCAAATCTATACTACTCTCTCTTTACAACCAGCCTCACTATAATGAGTCCCTCTTATGTTTTGTGTCTTTGCACTCTCACACAGTTCTCTCTTGTATGTCACAATGTGTCTCTTGTAATCTCTTAATTAATTCTTTTATGATAATGAAGATAGGTGACCCTTTGTATAGTGCACTAACTTCTTATTCAGTCTTGAGAGTCAATCTCCACTCTTAGATCTTGATGACCACTCAACCAAGGCCCTCCATCAATCTTAAGTGATACTGTGCATTTCAACCTTGCATCCACGCACCTAACAAGAGGCTTAACCAAGTTGGATATTTGTGCTTCAATGTGCCTAGCACCTAGGCGCTGAAGAAGGGGCGGTGCGGTGCTAGGCAAAGCACCCTTTTCACCACTTGCTAGGCGGTGCGGCGCAGGTGAAGGAGGGGTGCGGCGCACACTGGTGCTGTCCTTCACACAGCTGTGCACACTTCTTTGCCTTGCTGAATAGGGGTGTGCACATACACCCAAAGTGATGCACACACATGTGTGCACTCCTTTAACATGCTGAAATTTATTATTCCAACCTTAGTTTAGACTTTAACCATCTTTGAACCATATTTAAACCTTAGACAAATACCAACAGCCTCTACCTTTGTCTAAGTGTTTAAACTTAAACCATTGTGCAGAGAACTTCAGGATCCAAACTCATCTTGAGTCATCAATTAACCGACTCCAATCCTAAGTAGTCCAAGGCAATGATTGAACTTACTTAGAGGTAAGACTTTAGTACCTAAATCCGCAAGGTTTTCTTCCGTGGCTACCTTGTCCACATGGATGCATCATTTCGTAATATTTTCCCGAATGAAATGATACTGAACATCCATGTGCTTTGTCCTCTAATGGAACACCAGATTCTTACATAAGTACAATGCACTTTGACTATCCGAAAACACCACAACACGCTCCTCCAGTACCTTCAAATCTTCCAGCAACCCTTTGCACCACATAGCTTCCTTAATGGCCTCTGTAGCCGCTATGTATTCAACCTCGGTTGTTGAGAGTGCTACCATAGGCAAGAACTGAGCCTTCCAACTTACACAACATCTATTTAAATTGAAGAAGTAGGAGGTAATCGATCTCTTTTTATCCTGGTCTGCTCCATAGTTTGAATCTGTAAAACCCTCAAGGCAGATGGACTTACCCCTATTCTCATAAATCAGCCCTACATCTAGGCTTCCCTTCAAGTACCTCAGCAACCATTTTATCCCAAGCCAATGCTCCTTTCCGAGATTACTCATAAACCTACTGAGGACACTCATTGCATGAGCAATGTCAGGTCTAGTGCTTACCATGGTGAACATAGGAGAACCAACTGCACTAGAGTAAGGGACTTTTTCCATTTTCTTCTTCTCCGCCTCTGATCTCGGACATTAATCGCTGGAAAACTTGAAATGACCAGCAAGGGGAACCTTCACTAGTTTGCTAGCTTCCATAGAGAATTTAGATATCATTTTCTTTATGTAGGAAGTTTGAAAGATCTTCAATCTGTTCATCTCCCTTTCCCAGATGATACATGTCCCAAGGATCTTCTGTGCATGGCCAAGATCCTTCATCTCAAACTCCTCACTAAGTTTAGCTTTCAATTTTCTTATCCTTTCCATGCTGCTCCCAACTAGCAACATATCATCAACATAGATGAGGATGATCACCACTTCCTCAACCTTCTGCCCCTTATAGTACAAGCACGAATCATAGTAGCTCCTTATGAAACCCAAGCTGATTATAAAAGAATCAAACCTCTTATTCCATTGCCGAGGTGATTGCTTCAGGCCATAGAGAGATTTCTTCAATTTGCACACCAACTCTCCCTGCCTTCATTCCTCATAGCCTTCGGGTTGCCTTATGTAAATTGTCTCATCGAGCTCTCCATGTAAGAACGTTGTCTTCACATCCATTTGCTCGATTTCCCAATCAAATTGGACCACCAATGCTAACACTATCCCTATCATCTTGTCCTTCACAACCAGTGAGAAGATTTCGATGAACTCAATGCTGTCTTTTTGTGTGAACCCCTTCACCACCAGCCTAGCTTTATACCGAACTTTATCCTTTGGAGTATTCCCTTCTTTGATCTTGTAGACCCATCTACAATCCACAACTCTTAGTTTTTCTGGTTTGGGCACCAACTCCCAAGAGTTGTTCTTCATCAAAGAATCCATTTCTTTCTTCATAGCCAGCTGCCGCTTTGACGAATCCTTACACTCCGCGGCATCCGTGTAAGTTTCTGGGTCAACCTCTCCTTCTATCCAAGGAGCTGCTATATTAGCATCTGGAAACCTATATCTCAAAGGTGGTCTAACCACCCTCTTTTCCCAGTCCCTTATGAGCTGGTCGTCATTCTGACTTGCTGTATCAACCTCTTCTAGTTCAGCCTCCTCGTGAGTGCCTTGAGCATGGCCTTCATTCATGAGCTCTACCTGGTCCGAACCCTCTTACCTCCTTTGCTCTACCTAAATCGAATTCTCCTTGATGCGATGCTCCACAAATTTTGGACTGGTTTGCTCACTAGTCCCTGCAGGGTTAGTTTTCTCCAAGTAGAGAAATAACAATTCATTAAAAATAACATCCTTACTTATAATGAGTTTCATGCCCATATCCTATATCCCTTAACCTCATCACCATATCCTAGAAATACACATTTTCTTGACCTTGGGCTAAGTTTATCCTCATTTTGATGTGCGTATGCAGCACACCCAAAAGTCCTAAGGTTGCTTAATTCAGGGGGTTTTCCGCTCCACATCTCCATGGGAGTCTTGAGCTCTAAAGCTCTTGAGGGTGATCTATTTACCAAGTATGCAGCTATAGCCACAACTTCTCCCCAAAAATATTTAGGTAAACCGGACCCAATTAACATGCACCTAACATTTTCAATAAGGGTTCTATTCATCCTCTTACAACTCCATTTTGCTAAGGTGTTTGTACAACCATTCTATGCCTTAGAATGCCATTTAATTCATAGAATTTATCAAAATCCTTATTGCAAAATTCTATGCGATTATCAGTTCGTAAAGCCTTAATTACCCTACCCGTTTGAGTTTCCAGCAACTTCTTCCACACAACAAATTTATTCAAGGCATCTGATTTATTCCTAAGCAAATAAACCCACACTCTTCTTGATTAATCATTAATTAAAGATAGAAAGTAAAAGTTACCTCCTTGTGTTGGTGTTTTTACTGGTCCCCAAAGGTTGAAATGAATGTAGTCAAGAATCCCCTTAGACTTGTGCACTCCGGTGTTGAAGCTGACCTGGTGTTGCTTCCCAAGAATGCAACTCTCACAGAAATCCAGTTTCTCTACTTTGTCTCCTCTAAGTATACCATCCTTGCTAAGAACTTGCAGGCCCTTTTCGCTCATATGTCCCAAGCGAGTGTGCTAAAGGGCTGCTTTATAGAGTCCATCGTTTCTTGCTGCCTTGATCACTACCAAAGATCCTTTGGCCACCTTGATCTTTCCTCCCTCTACTTTGCATGTATACCCCAAAGAATCCAGCTGCCCCAGTGAGATCAAATTCCTCTTTAAATCTGGAAGATACCTCACATTTCACAGCAGCCTTATGACTCCATCAAACATCCTCAATTGGATGTCTCCAATCCCCCTCACTTGGCAAGAATTGTCATTCCCCAATAAGACCTTTCCATCATTGATCTCCTTGAAATTCTTGAACCATTCTTTGTGAGGGCACATGTGATAAGTGCACCCGGAATCTAGAATCCAATTCTCATTGCCTTGCCTCCTGCTTACATTTGAGCACACAACAAGAACATCATCTTGCTGTTCTCCTTTGGCAACCAAAGCCTCTCCATTGTTGGTATGGCTTCTCCTATCATCCCACATCTTCTTCTTGCAATCTTTTCTGAAATGGCCTTCCTTGTGGCAGTAGAAGCACCTCTTTCCTCCAAATCTTGATTTGGAATGTGCTCTCCCATGGCTATGCCCTCTTCCTCTTAATTTCTCCCGGTAGTTGCCATGAATGCTACTGCCATTCCGAGATGCTTGCCTTTCTCTTACGAACAGCCCATCTCTACTTGATTTCTCCCTCATCTCGGCTTTGAAATCATAAGCCCTTATGGCATTGATCACAATCTCCTATTTTAAAGTATCTGACGCAGGAGGATCTAAGTCAGATGATGCAGAGTTGGCAGATCAGCGCAGAACTGGCAGGTGGACTACCTAGAACGGGCCACGGGCTCAAATCAGGCCTGAAAGACCCTAGTCTGATTGAAAACGGGCCAACGAACAAAACCTAATTTTTTTGTAATCAGCGTGGCAAGATTTTAGCCAAAAAACGACGTTTAGGCCTCCAATTTAGCAGTTTTCAGTTTTTTTGGAAATTTCCTATTTCGTACTTGCCTAATTTCAATTTTCCTTTTCTTTTTTACTTTAACCTTATAAATAAGGAGGCCATGTAATAGTAAGGATTATTATTGAATTTGCATAATTTTAAATAAACATCAGAGTTGTTTCTCTGCATTGTTTTTTTAGGGTTTTTCTTGTGTTACTCCCTGTGAACGATCTGTTCGACTAGCCTGCAGAATAATCGCTATTCTGCCCGGCATCAGTATCCCTTCTATACTCAATAGTATTAATCAAATTATCAAAGCAATCAGGAAGAGAGTTTAACAAAATAACAGCCAATTGTTCATCCGAGAATTTAATACTACAACTAGCCAAATCTTGAACCAGATTATTAAAGACATCAAGATTATCTTGCAACTCTTTATTAGGATCCATTTTAAAAGAAAATATTCTTTTAAGAAGATAAATCTTGTTAGGGAGAGTTTTTGTAAGAAACAACGCATCTAGTTTCTTCTATATGACAGCCGGATCTTCTAAGTCTCCGCACTCCCTTGTGACACTATCTGATATGTGTAAGAAGATGGTGTTGTATGCCATCTTCTTCATCTCAGTCCGTTGGTCCTCCATGACACTTGTTGGAAAAGCATCATCTTCTCCAATAGCCAAGTCCACTTTCTGTTGAATTAGAACCGCCTTGATCTTCTGATTCCACAGGGAAAAATCTCCCTTTCCATCAAACTTCTCAACCAGGAAATTTGAAGCCATCTTTGCGGACAAGATCCCAAATTTATGCAACACCCACAAATACTTTCTTCTAAAACTCAATAACATGATCGAAGATGGATCTTAACACTATTCTTTAATCACCCTCAAGAACACGATATGATCTTGATCATTACTTCGTTCTTGAATCACCCAAGAAGTTGATCTTTGATTCGTGGAGTCTTGGCTCCGTCACCTTCTTGTTCTTGCTCCGATACCTGGCTGTGCTAACTCTAATACCACTGTTGGAAATCATCTTGACAAGATACGCAGGTGGTGATCTTCCAAACACCCAAGTCTAGAATGACTTGTAAAGATTTGGAATCGAAAACAGGAGCAGAAATCAAAGAAAGAAAGAAGACAATCGATTTGTTATCGAGGTTCGGCAATAGCCTACGACCCCATGAGTTCCTCTAAACTCTCTAAAATAAATCAAAGGTTCTTTACAATCCAGCAACCCTCTCGAAGAAACCTCAAGTTCTTGAAGAAACCAAGAAGAGAAGAAAGAAGATGATAAGAACTATTACAATGCTCTCTATCAAATCTATACTACTCTCTCTTTACAACCAGCCTCACTACAATGAGTCATTCTTGAGTTTTATGTCTTCGCACTCTCAAATAATTCTCTCTTGTATGTCATAATGTGTCTCTTGTAGTCTCTCAATTAATTCTTTTATGAGAATGAAGCTAGGTGACCCTTTATATAGTGCACCAACTTCTTGTCCAATCTTGAGAGTCAATCTCCACCCTTAGATCTTGATGACCACTCAACCATGGCCCTCCATCAATCCTAAGTGATGTTGTGCATTTTAACCTTGCATCCATGCACCTAACAAGAGGCTTAACCAAGTTGGATATGTGTGCTTCAGTGTGCCTAGCACCTAGGCGCTAAAGAAGGGGCGGTGCGGTGCTAGGCAAAGCACCCTTTTCACCACTTACTGGGCAGTGCGGCACAGGTGAAGGAGGGGTGCGGCGCACACTGGTGCTGCCCTTCACACAGCTGTGCGCACTTCTTTGCCTTGTTGAATATAGGTGTGCACACACACCCAAAGTGATGAACACACATGTGTTCACTCCTTTAACATGCTGAAATTTATTCTTCCAACCTTAGTTTAGACTTTAACCATCTTTGAACCATGTTTAAACCATGTTTAAACCTTAGACAAATACCAACAGTTCTTGACAGAGCAAGTTAGTTCTCCAATTGGGCAATAGATTTCTTCCAAGTACAAGGATCCTGGTTGTCCAACCATTGCATGCAGCATTGGAAATCGTGAGGTTGGGCAAGCTTTGCTAGATTTAGGAGCTAGTGTGAATCTAATGCCATTTTCTATTTATTTGCAGTTGGGGTTGGAAGAAATCAAACCAACCACTATTGTATTGCAATTGGCTGACTATTCAGTCAAAGTACCCTGAGTGTGATAGAGGATGTTCTAATTCAAGTTGACAAATTTATTATCCTGTTGATTTCCTAATCCTTGACACTAGCTCTGTTGTTGATACTACCTCTAAAATTCCTTTGATTTTAGGTAGGCCTTTCCTCGCCACTGCTAATGCTCTTATTAATTGCAGGAATGGGCTCATGAAGCTGTCTTTTGGAAACATGACCCTCAAGGTGAATATCTTCCATATTGCAAAACAACCAAAAGATGATGATGAGAGCCACCAGACATACATGATTGACTCACTCATGGATAGAGGAGTTTCTATAACTCATGATCTTGATCCCCTTGAGTATTTTTTTTTGTTAATTCTGAGTTTGGTTCTATCAAAAATCCATCTGATGTAGTTGATATTTGTTATATTTTTGATAGAACTCAAGATTATGGCACTCACGCATGGCAACCGAAGTTTGAAGAGTTGCCTGAGAGAAGTGCAAAACAAATTCCTTCAAGTGTGGAACCACTCAAAGTTGAATTGAAGCCTCTGCCTAAGGGTTTAAAGCATGTTTTCCTCGGTCCATATGATACTTTTCCAGGTATTATCTTGATGCGATAAAATTAACACTAGCAAATGCACTAATCATTCAAGTAATAAAATGATGAGTAAGTATCATTCCCAACAAGGACTAAATAAAATCTACAGAAAGTATGACTCACTCTTACCGTTATTTGAGCAAATGAATAATTGTAGGAGAAGAATTTACTAAAACTTAACTAAAGAAAAAAACAGATGACAATAGTAAATGAAAGGAAGAATTTCAAACTTTGGAATTAGATTCTTATAAACTAACGTGCTAAGGACTCGACTTCACCTAAACCATTATTGCCAAGAATTTCGAATAGACAAGTTCTGTTTGATACATTTTTCAAGATGGTAGAATTCCCAATAAATTGGTCATCCATATTCCAGGTGTAACCACAATCTCAAGAATCATTAATTTCAAATATCCATATTCCAGTTCTATTCTAGATTAATTCAAATTAAGAAGCATTAAGTTTAGTGGAATTCCTTTCAGTTACAATTTAAACGGACCACATGAACTTCCTAGAATCCCTATTCGGTTACTTCTATTCTATTCATGGCATGTTTTACCCTGGCTTTATAGACAACAATCCAACATCATATTTATTAATTCAACCATTCATAAAAACATAGCTTCTCTATTCGACACATCACCATGCTTAAAGAAGGAATCAAAATAACAAACAGCATTACGAACAATAAAACACATTCTTGAAAAACACATTAAATTCCAACTTGTCCAACAACAACTCAAGATATAGGTTCAGGATTCATCTATCCTTAACACAAAAATACCTACTCAATAATAATATTCAAACAAACCAAGTTCATATCATAAAACATCAACATAACCAAATAAGAATAAAGCAAAACCCGAGAGGAATGATTAAAAGCTTCATAGGAGCCTCCAGGAGTGTCTCCAACTCCTCTTTTGCGTCTCGTCTCCTCCAACCTTGTTTTTCTGTTCAACAGCTGCACTCTCTTCTTTTGTTCAACTAGGGTTGCTATTTATAATATTCTGAATCCGCCGGCCAGTGCTGCAGCGCTAGGCACAAATCGAACCCTAACCAGAGCTGCAGCGCCCCACGAACCAGCGCTGCAACTTTGAGTTTCTGTCCTCTTTCCACATATTTCGCAAATTCCAGCACTGTAGCATTAAGTTTTTGTCCTCTCTTCACAATTATTGCCCTTCCAGTGCTGTAGCGCCCTTGAATCAGCACTACATCATTGAGCTTCTGCACAGTAAATTCCCAAAACTCAGCATTAAACATTCAAATTAACTAATACAAACTAATAGTAAAATAAAATAAACTAAACTAAAAATTGCTAAAAGTATATGAAACACAAATCTAATGCTCAAGATCTACACCAAAAACGTGCCTAAAAGTAGTATAATAACATGATTTATTTCGAGCTATCACACCCCAAAACTTACGTTTTTGCTAGTCCTCGAGCAAACTAAAACAAAATCCTAAAACACACATCCTAAGAGTGAGAGATGGTTTGATTCCATTTGATAACAACATGCCTCAAAGATTGCATATAGATCATAATGCAAGAAAAGTTTCCAAATACTGTTAATGTCTAGAATTTTGAATTCATTACCAGCTCTATCCTACATCAAATTCTTCAAACATTTGCATGTGTTAAACACTTTTATAAACTTAATCGCCTCGCCACTCTGATTAGTTTATGCATGCAAGTAGGTCAATGCCAATCTCTTAGAGTCCATAAGCTTGCTTTTCACACCACTCTCCACTAATGTAGCTATGACAGTACCCGAGATCACCAGGACTTTATTTAGCTTATAACTTTGGCTAAGGCTAAGGTATGGTAAAGGATCAAATGAGGCTCACATCACCTTAAGCACATCAACCAATAAAAATTTTCTTTCAAACTTTCCCTCAGTTATCATGTAATACTCCAATACTTTTGATGTTGTCACATCTTCTTCTTCTTCTTCTTTTCTTTTCTTTCCTTTTTTTTTCGTATACTTGTACTATAGTAGCACCAGTCTTTATTTTTGTGCGTATGAATGAAACTGTAACAGAGCATGTATGCAACGATCAAACACAGCTTTGTCAGCTGCCTGTGATAGGAAAAATACAACTTGATCAAATAGTTTGTGTGGTAAACCATTTTGCCTTCAATCTTTCCCTTGCTCACTCTCGATGGGAAATATTTGATACTTAACACAGCCAAGTCGAAGACCACTTTCTCTTGCTCAATCATCTGCTTCCACTTAAGAGAATAGTCCATTCACTAGTTGATGTGCTTACAGGTGAAAGGTAAAGTTATAGCATTTTTTTTTTTTGAAAATAGGTTAGATGATTGGGTGACAAAACAACGGATATTCAAGCTCAAAAGATGAAAACTAAGGATAATCACATATCAAAGGTTGGCTAAAAAAGCTCTAACGTTCCAAATATTGCCTGAATCATTTCTTTGGTACTATACTACCTAAGATTTCGCCTTGAGTGGTCTTCAAACAAGTTCTAGAGTCCATGAGATCTCAAGAAACTACATTGCACATATAAACGTTCTCCGAAAGAGCAAGACAACAAAGTGCTTAGGTGTAAGTGCTCATTGTGTTCAAAGAGTTCCATGTAAAATAAATCCAACAACAAACTCAAGCACACAGATAAACACAACGTTTTTCAAATTTTCAATGGCTATAATCAAGTCAATCTATTTCTCATCCTCAGCAAAATCAAAATCAAACAAAATAAGGCACAAAGATAAAATGAACAGAAAAATAACTAGAAACATGAACAGCACACAACTCAGATACTTTCTCCCACCCCCAAACTTAAATGATACATTGTCTGCAATGTATAAACATTTAGTATAAAGTAAGAGTTGGAGCTCGAATCAATCATCTTCTTCATTATCCTCATTCTCCTGATCATTGCTGAAAGTGCGAAGAAAGTGTTTTTTTTTTTTTAAACACAGTAATGCGACCCAGCGCTGCAGCTCTGACTATCTAGCGCTATAGCTCTGAGCTCCTTTCCTGTGGACGCTGCAACGTTGTATCCTAGGGACGCAGCATTGAGTCTCAGGTCCAACTTCTTCATATTGGTCTTTTCAACGCTGCGGCGCCCAAAACTCATGGCTGCGGCTCTGGTTCTCTGGTCTGACTCCAATACAACCTGAAAACAAGAAAATAACTAATTTAAAATAATAAAAACTTGACTAAAACATAATGAAAATATACACACAATACAATATCAAATTCAAGAAACATAAAAGCAAAATGGTAGTTCTAATTTATAGTCTTTAGCTTGACTTCCCGATTTATGGCTCTTAGAGAATGGTTGTGGACGATTGAGGGTCAAACGTCCCTATGATGTAGTGCTTCAATCTGTGCCCATTGACTTTGAACGTCTCCTTGTTTTTCTTGTGTTGTATTTCAACAGCACCAAAAGGTGATACACTTATCATGGTGTATGGTCCAATCCACCGAGATTTCAACTTTCCCGGAAATATGTGCCTTCTTAGGACTTCCAGCAACCGTTCTTCCATTTTACCTGTCAATGAAGAAGATATTATAACAAGGAAAATATTTTTCTCTAAATAAGCATATTTCAAATAAGCAAGTAAAGTTTTCAATTCAGTTATTATTATTTGTTCTTATGGCACTTCTTTTCCTATTTCAGACTCAAAGTTCCTTGCTTCTTCTTGGATGACGAGTTCTTTAGTGGTAGCAGTTCCTGATTCCATGATGCATCTCTTTAAAGTATCTTCATTTAATGTTTTCTCCTAAAACTCCTCAATGAGGTTATCAACAATATCCACTTGAAAACAAGAAGAAGTAGATAAGTCAGAAGGGTATTTCATAATTTTATACATATCAAAAACTACTTGCTCATCATTAACTCTTAAAGTCAATTTCCCTTGTTGTACATCAATTAGGGCTCTCCCTATAGCAAGGAATGGATATCCAAGAATAAGTGGTACCTCACAATCCTCTTCCATGTCGAGAACGATGAAGTCTATAGGGAATATAAATTTATCAACCTTTACTAGTACATCTTCTATAATTTCCCATGGTCTCTTAATCGATCGATCAGCTACTTGCAATGACACTGTCGTTGTTTTGACTTCTTCTAATCCAAGTTTCCTGAAAATTGAAGGAGACATAAGATTTATACTCGCACCAAGGTCACATAAAGCGTTATCAAAGAATAAACTTCCCAAAGTGCAGGGTATAGTAAAACTCCCTGGATCTTTCAATTTTGGAGGTAGCTTGTTTTGTAGTATGGCGCTGCACCCTTCAGTTAACATCACCGTTCCATATTCCTCAAGCTTCCGTTTGTTAGATAAAATTTCCTTAAAAAATTTAGTGTAACTAAGCATCTGTGATAAAGCCTCTGCAAATGGAATGTTAATATGCAATTTCTTGAAAATCTCTAAAAATTTTGAGAATTACTTATCTAATTTTTCTTTCTGAAATTTCTGAGGATAGGGAAGAGGTGGCATATATTTAGTTTCAGAGTTAGAATCGATCAAACCTTTACCAGTAGACTTCTTTTCTGAAACAAGTTTCTCCTCTTGCGTGGTCTCTTCTTTCTCGCCTTCTTGATTAGTGATTTCTTTAGATTTTGGCTCATCCAATTATGTGCCACTCCTTAGTGTTATATCCTTGATATCCTCCTTAGGATTTTTTTCTGTGTTGCTTGGAAGAGAACCTTGTGCACGTCCAAAAATTATAGTTGTTAGTTGGCCCACCTTAACTTCCAGATTTCTGATGGATACTTCTTGATTTTGGAACCTAGTTTCTGCTGCATTTAAGAATTTGGCCATTATGTCCTCCAAGTTGGACTTTTTTTCTTGAGGTGGGTATTTAGGAGGAGGTTGTTTTGCATTGTTTTGATTCCATAACAAATTCGAATGATTCCTCCATCCTAGATTATATGTATTGCTATATTGATTGTTTTGCCTGTGAAAATTTGAAACAAAGTTAGCTTGTTCAGTAGATGAATTAGATGCAAATTGATTACCTGCCTGATAGTTACTGCTATGGTGGCCACTACCACCACACAATTCACATATTCCGTGTGTAGTAGGGTTAAGGCCATCTATCTTCTTGGCAAGAGTCTCCATTTGTGCTGCTAAAGCTGTAACAGCATCTATATTGTGCAATCCTGAGGTTCTGTTAACAGGTAACCTCTCAACTAGCCATTGATAAGAATTTGTGGCCATCTCCTCTAGCAATTCAATAGCTTATTTTGGAGTTTTTCTCATGATCATGCCACCCGCAGCTGCATCAATCATATTTCGGGTTGTACTGGTTAAACCGTTATAAAAAGTTTGTACCTGCATCCAAGTGGGCAACTCATGATGAGGACATCTTCTCAAAAGGTGTTTAAAACATTCCTATGCCTCATAGAGTGACTCCCTATCGACCTGCAAAAATATAGTAATTTCATTACATAACTTTGCAGTTTTTGCAGGAGGAAAGTATTTTCTTAAAAATTTTGTACCAATTCTGCCCATGTCATTATGGATCCTGTCGATAAAGAAGTCAACCAGCTTTTTGCTTTATCCCTCAGTTAAAATAGAAACAGTCTTAAGCGAATTGCATCCTCAAATACTCCATTATGCTTAAATGTGTCGCAAAGTTCAAGGAAGTTCGCCAAGTGAACATTTGGATCTTCTTGCGATAGGCCCCCAAATTGTACTGAATATTGTATCATTTGAATGATGGCAGGCTTAATTTCGAAATTGTTCACTTGTATAGGTGGTCTTCGGATGCTAGATTCAACACCATCAATCTTTGGTATAGCATAATCCCAAAGTGCACGTTACACCTCTGCATTGTTCCTTTCTGTCATTGTATTGACTGTTACTGACACAGCTCTTCTCAATGTGTGAAAAGTACGCTCAATTTCTGGATTAAATTCTGCAAGTATTCTCCCACTAGGACGTGTCATGCACTAGAAACGAAAACCCTGAAAAATAGATTTAAAAACAAAATTAACAAACTCTCAAATTAAGGAGTAGAATCACAATAAATGTAATATTTTATTTCAGTCCCCGGCAATGGTGCCAAAAACTTGATGCGATAAAATTGACACTAGTAAGTGCACTAATCGTTCAAGTAATAAAATGATGAGCAAGTATCGTTCCAAACAAGGACTAAATAAAATCTACAGAAAGTATGACTCACTCTTACCGTTATTTGAGCAATTGAATAATTGTCGAAGAAGAATTTACTAAAACTTAACTAAAGAAAAAAACAGAAGACAATAGTAAATGAAAGGAAGAATTGCAAACTTTGGAATTAGATTCTTATAAACTAACGTGCTAAGGACTTGACTTCACCTAAACCATTATTTCTAAGAGTTTCAAATGGACAAGTTTTGTTTAAAACATTTTTCAAGATGGTAGAATTCCCAATAAATTGGTTATTCATATTCCAGGTCTAACCACAATCTCAAGAATCATTAATATCAAATATCCATATTCCATATCTATTCTAGATTAAGTTAAATTAAGAAGCATTAAGTTCAGTGGAAATCCTTTCAGTTAAATCTCTCTATTCGGTTACGATTTAATCGGACCACATGAACTTCCTAGAATCCTTATTCAGTTACTTCTATTCTATTCATGACATGTTTTACCCTGGCTTTTACATAGACGACAATCCAACATCATATTTATTAATTCAACCATTCACAAAAACATAGCTTCTCTATTCGACACATCACCATGCTTAAAGAAGGAATCAAAGTAAAAAACAACATTAAGAACAATAAAACACACTCTTGAAAAACACATTAAATTCAAACTTGTCCAATAATAACTCAAGATATAGGTTCATGATTCAACTATCCTTAACACAAAAATACCTACTCCATAATAATATTCAAACAAACCAAGTTCATATCATAAAACATCAATATAACCAAATAAAAATAAAGCCAAACCTGAGAGGAATGATTAAAATCTTTAGCGGAGCCTCCAAGAGTGTCTCCAACTCCCCTTTTACGTCTTGTCTCCTCGAACTCTGTTTTTCTGTTCAATAGTCGCGCTCCTCTCTTTTATTCAGCTAGGGTTGTTATTTATAATATTTTGAATACGCCGGCTAGCGCTGCAACGTCAACTTCCCAGCACTACAGCGCTAGGCACAAATCGAACCCTAACCAGAGCTGCAGCACCCCACGAACCAGCGCTGCAGCTTAAATTGACACTAGATAGTGCACTAATCGTTCAAGTAATAAAATGATGAGTAAGTATCGTTCCCAATGAGGACTAAATAAAATCTATAGAAAGTATGACTCACTCTAACCGTTATTTGAGCAAATGAATAATTGTAGGAGAAGAATTTACTAAAAATTAACTAACGGAAAAACATATGACAATAGTAAATAAAAGGAAGAATTGCAAACTTTGGAATTAAATTCTTATAAACTAACGTGCTAAGGACTCGATTTCACCTAAACCCATATTGCCAAGAGTTTCGAATGGACAAGTTTCATTTAATACATTATTCAAGATGGTAGAATTCCCAATAAATTAGTTATCCATATTTCAGGTCTAACCACAATCTCAAGAATCATTAATTTCAAATATCCATCTTCCAGGTCTATTCTAGATTAATTCAAATTAAGAAGCATTAAGTTCAGTGGAATTCATGTCAGTTAAATCTCCTTATTCGGTTACGATTTAAACGGACCACATGAATTTCTTAGAATCCTTACTCGGTTACTTCTATTCCATTCATGGCATGTTTACCCTGGCTTTTTGCATGGACAATAATCCAACATCATTTTTATTAATTCAACCATTCATAAAACATAGCTTCTCTATTCGACACATCACCATGCTTAAAGAAGGAATCAAAGTAACAAAAAGCATTAAGAACAATAAAACACACTATTTGAAATAAATATTAAATTCTAACTTGTCCAAATAGCAACTCAAGACATAGGTTTAGGATTCATCTATCCTTAACAAAAAAAAATACCTACTCCATAATAATATTCAAGCAAACCAAGTTCATATCATAGAGCATCATTGTAACCAAATAAAAATAAAACAAAACCAGAGAGGAATGATTAAAAGCTTCAGAGGAGCCTCCACCAACGTCTAAAACTCCCCTTCTGTGTCTTGGCGTCTCCAAAATCTCCTTTTCTATTCAATAGCCATCTCCTCCCTCTTTTGTTCAACTAGGGTTGCTATTTATAATATTTTGAATCCGCCGGCCAATGATGCAGCATCGACTTCCCAGCGCTGCAGCGTCCTTGAACCAGCGCTGCAGCATTGAGTTTTTGTCTTCTCTTCATAATTATTGCCCTTCCAGCGCTGTAATGCCCTTAAATCAACGCTGCAGCATTGAGCGTTTGCACAGTAAATTCCCAAAACTCAACATTAAACATTCAAATTAACTAAAACAAAAAAAATAGTAAAATAAAATAAACTAAACTAAAAATTGCTAAATGCATATGAAACACAAATCTAATGCTCAAGATCCACTCCAAAAATGTGCCTAAAAGCAGTATAATAACATGATTTATTTTGAGCTATCATATCTCATCTAAATTGTCTGAGTTTTAAGGTGAGAAATTAATTCGGACCCTAAGTGAGCATAAGTCAGCCTTAGGTTAGAGCATGGCTGATACGAAAGGTGTTAGTCCCTTGGTCTGTTATTATAAAATTAATTTGGAGGAAGGAACTGGCCTTCGTAGAGACCGCCAACATAGACTTAATCCCACTATGAAAGAAGTGGTGAAGAATGAAGTGTTGAAACTATTAGATGCTGGAATCATATATCCTACTGCTGATAGTAAATGGGTAAGTCCGATACAGGTTGTTCCTAAAAAGTTTGGTGTTACTGTGGTGAAGAATGACTTGGGAGAGTTAGTCCCTATAAAACTTGTGACTGGGTGGCAGATGTGCATTTATTACAGAAAATTGAATGCTGCCACTCGGAAAGACCATTTTTCGCTCCTTTTTATTGATCAAATTCTTGAGCGTGTTGCTGGTCATCCTTTCTATTGTTTCTTTGATGGTTATTCTGGTTATTATCAAATTGAAATTGCATTAGAAGACCAAGATAAAACCACTTTCACTTGTCTTTTTGGTACTTATACTTTTCATAGAATGCCATTTGGATTGTGCAATGCACCTGCTACTTTTCAACGTTACATGATTAGCATTTTTAGTGACATGGTTGAAAATTGTATGGAAGTTTTTATGGATGACTTGACTGTTTTTGGATCTTCTTTTGATGCATCCTTATTGAATTTAGAGAGAGTATTAACTCATTGTGAGGAGAAGGAATTAGTTTTGAATTGGGAAAAATAGCACTTTATGGTACCTTCAGGTATTATCATAGGGCATATTATTTCTTCTAGGGGGATAGAGGTTGATCAATCTAAGATTGATTTAATCTCTAAGTTGCCTACATCTAGGACAGTAAAGGATGTGAGATCCTTTCTTAGTCATACGGGCTTTTATAGGAGGTTCATACGGAGTTTTTCCACCATATCTAGATCATTATGTGACCTCCTAGCTAAAGATGCCCCATTTAAGTGGACACAATCTTGTTAAGAGGCCTTTAAAATTCTAATTGGCAAGCTTACCTCAGCACCCATAATGTAGTCACCTGAATGGACTTTACTTTTTGAGATCATGTGTGATGCTAGTGACTTTACTATAGGTGTTGTTCTTGGACAGCGAAGGGAGGGAAAGCCTTTTGTCATTTACTATGCTAGTAGAACTCTAAATAGTGCTTAGATGAATTACTCCACCACTGAAAAAGAGTTGGTAGCTATAGTGTTTGCTTTGGATAAGTTTCATGCTTACTTGATTGGTTCTCCTATTATTATTTTCACAGATCATGCAGCCCCTAAGTACCTTCTTATAAAGAAGGATGCTAAGGCACGACTAATACAGTGGATTTTACTTTTGCAGGAATTTGACATCACCTTCAAAGATAAGAAAGGAGTAGAGAACGTAGTGGCTGACCATCTCTTGAGGCTCATATTTGAGAACACCTTTGACCACCTGCCAATCAGGGATGATTTTCCCGATGAGCATTTACTTTCTATTACCTCTCTACCATGGTTTGCTCATATCGTGAATTATTTGGCTGCAGGTGAGATACCGGTGGATTAGAGTGCTCAGGATAAGAGGAAGTTCATGACTGAGGAATGTAATTTCTATTGGAATTACCTATTTCTTTTCAAATACTACCCTGGCCAAATTTTAAGGTGTTGCATCCCTGATAAAGAGATTGCTAGCATCTTGGAATTTTGTCACTCCCAAGCTTGTGGGGGCCACTTTCAATGAAGAAAATCACTGTAAAAATTCTGCAGTGTGGATTTTATTGGCCCACCTTGTTTAAGGATGCAAATATCTATTGTCACTAATGTGAAAGGTGTCAAAATTTAGGAGTTAAGTCCCATCGTCATATGATGCCCTTAAACCCAATTTTAGTGATTGAAATTTTTTATTGTTGGGGCATTGATTTTATGGGACCATTCCTTCATTCTTTTGGATATCAATATATTATTGTGGTAGTAGATTATGTGTCAAAATGAGTAGAGATAGTAGCTTGCAGGAGCAATGATAATAGGACGGTAATTAAATTTCTCAAAGAAAATGTGTTATCTTGATTTGGTACACCACGTGCTATCATTAGTGATCGGGGTATGCATTTTTGCAACCGTCCTTTTAAAGCTTTGATGAAAAAATATTGGGTGGTACATAAGATCTGTACTACCTACCACCCCCAGACAAGTGGACAGGTAGAACTTGCAAACACGGAAAATAAGCAAATTTTAGAAAAAACGGTTAACCCATATCGCAAAGATTGGTCTTTGAGACTAGTTGATGCGCTTTAGGCCTACCATACAGCTTTCAAAACTCCCTTAGGTATGTCACCTTATAGGCTTATTTTTGGAAAGCCTTGCCACTTACCTGTGGAGCTCGAGCATCGAGCTTATTGGGCCATCAAGCATTTCAATTTTGACATGGGAGAAGCAAGTAAGCTTAGAAAATTTCAGTTAACCGAGTTAGAGGAGTTGAGAAATGATGCTTATGAGAACTTTAGAATCTATAAAGCTAAAATGAAAGCATTTTATGATAAAAATATTTTGAGAAAAACGTTTAAGCCTAATGATCGAGTGTTCTTATATGATTCTAGACTCCGTAAGCATCTAAGAAAACTTCGGTCTAGGTGGACCGGCCTTTTTGTAGTGAAGAATGTTTTTGAAAATAGGGTGGTAGATATAGAGGACCCTAAGGATGGTCGGATCTTTAAAGTAAATGGTCAACATCTTAAAGTATTAATTGATAGGCAAGGTCCGGAAGTAGAAGACATTCCACTTATGGATCCGATCTATCAACCTTAACCACACCACGCAGGTATGTTTTTCTTTCTTTATTTGTTTTGTTTGTATTATTTTTTCATATTTCTTATAGTTGTTTATTTTTAATATTTTTTTTGTTTTCCAATATTACTTTGGTATTTCTTTTTCAGGGACAATGTGTGCATCAATTCAAGTTTGGGAGTGTACTATGAGCCATGCCAGTCTAGCTAGTTCTCCATCTCCCAGGTCAGCTCTTTCCATGTTATTCACACATTGGGGACACTATGTACTTTAAGTTTGGGAGTATGGGAGACACATTCACACACACTTTGTCCCAGTTTATATATATGTATATATATTATTGAAAAGATAAATGCATGTTCATGATTTTTTTGAAATTTTGGTTGATCTAAACAATATTGTGATTTGATTTCATAGGAAAGCTTAAAATCATGAACACATGATCTGATAATAGAATTTTAAAGTTTAGTTACTTACTTTAGGCATTTGAGAATTCACATGTTTGATCTAAATTGACACGAGCACATTAGCACATAATCGTGTGAGGTATGAAATGTGATTTTAATGTGTATGTTCCATGGTTTAGCTGATTCTAGATGACTAGTTGGATAGATACTTTGGCATAAAAAAAATTCTCATAATGATCATTAACAAACTTTCCACTAAGTAACTGGACCTCTTGCCTTAGTAAGCAGTGAATGTTCACATCAAAAGGTGAGAATTTTGCTCATGATGATCATTGACAAACTTTCCAATGAGTAACTGGACCTCTTACCTCAGTAAACAGTGAGTGTTCACATCAAAAGGTGGGAATTTTGCTTAGTTTCGTAGCCTTTTTGACTCGAGTTAGTAAGTCCTTAGGGGTGTCTTTACACCTATTGCCTTAAAACCATCTGGTTTGGGATTCATTGACTCAACACTCACTACATGGGTCAATTAGAAAGCTTAAGGGAACTAAACATGGCGAGAATCATAATAAAAGAAAGAAAAAAATAAAACTATGCCATTGCTATTCATTCTGATGGGAAATTCGGTGAATCTTAAGACATGAGGACATTACACATTGGAGTTATTTGGAAGTTTCATTTTTATGTGCTAGTTCACTTTACACGGATTCGAGCTTGTGATGCCTTAGCCGGCCTCTTGTAAGTAGTTAGATTTTAAAATTCCTATTCATTGCAAAGATGGGTTTATATTTTAAGCTTGATCATGAATGAATATCAGGGTTTTGTGTGCTACTTAAATTTTTGGACACCATGAATGATGGATTTATCTTTGTGCTCTTTGTTTTTCATTTAGTTTTTTTTTTTTTCGCTAAGGGACTAGCAAAATGTAAGTTTGGGGGTATTTGATGAGTGCCGAGTATTGCATATTTTGGCCCCTTAATTTACATTTGTTAATTCTTTAGTTGTGTCCTAATATGATATTTTGTGTTAGTTCTATGATTTTCAATGTTTTATAGGATTGCAAAGGAAATTAGGGATTTAATGTGAAAAAAATACAAAAGCTGGAATCTGCTATTACGATCGAGCACAAGAGGCTTGCGATCGAGCGCAACAGTGCTCAAGTATTTATTTATATGTTTAGCTTAGGAATTTGTTACTTTGAGTTATTTTTTTTTATTGTTTTACAAGTTTACAAGCACTTGGAAAGGAGTTTCACTAAATTGTCAGAATTGCCTGTACATATTAGTCATTTTTATAGATTAAACTGTATTGATTTAAGAAGAACCAGGAGATGAGCCATATATACTTAAAAGATCTAGATGTTTATTTTCTGAATAATTTTACAGCTCATAAATATGATTTTTCTAGATAAAGTTATGGCTGTTTTAGTAGACAAAGGTCAGGCTATACGTGATTTCAGCGTGGCAGAAGTGATTTTTGTGGATTAAACTGTAATGATTCAGAAAGAAACAAGAGATGAGCGATATATGCTTGGCAAGATCCAGAAGTCTATTTTCTGGAGAATTTTACGACTCATAAATATGATTTTTCTAGAGAATGTTATGACCGTTTTAGTAGACAAAGGTCAGGCTGTGCATGATTTCAGCGTGGGCAGAAGTTTTGAAGGGCATGTGAAGGCTTAAATCCCACATCCCACATCGGTGTGCAATCTCGGAGGCTTTGCTACCAAAGTGTGCAATCTCAAAGGCTTTCCTACCAATGGGTGCAATCTGGAGGATTTTGCTACCAATCAAGGAAAGCACCACATAACAGCTGTGGGTGGAATTTCTCTCTCCATGTATTGTTAGTTTTAATTTATTTCTTTTAAGTTTTAAAGTTTAAAGTTTAGCATTTTAATGTTTGGTCTAATTTTTCCCTTGAGATTTTTGTTGTCCATTATATTATGGCTAACTAAATTCTCAAGTAGGTATAGGGATGAACTTGCACAATAAATTGTATTTTTGTTTATTTTTAATTTATATATTTGATTTTAAATCACTAAAACTTTTTTATTTTATCATTCTCAATACATTGGTGATGTTTTCTTCTCCGAATAATCATAGAATTTATTCTGTTTATGGGTTCAGTCATGCTTTCTCTATTGAATGGATTAGCTCTTTGATTATGTTTGGATCAATTATTTATCTATATTTATTTAATTCTTTGCTGCAATATTGCTTCCTGAGTATAATGTCGTCGTTGAATTTTCTCAATAGTGATAATAATTTACGTATTTTAAAAGTGGTGAATGATTTTTCAAAGGATTAAATTTGGTTTAATCTTGGTTTATAAATCTACACCTTCTGATTGGGAATTTTGAGAATTGAGTTCCCAGTTGAGTTATTCAATGTATTAAAAATAATTAAAATACCAGATTTGTGCAAGGGATTCCGGACACTTTACTATTTGTCAAATTTGAGTACTTTCTCTGTTAATCACTTTGCTTCACTTTAATTTGCATTTAAAAATTATTCTTTGTTCTCCATTAATCATTTAATATTTTTCTTTAGTTTCTTTGTTCCTTCTACTATTCTTTAATTTTGTCTCTCTGTGGAATTGACACCGGAAAGCTGTGCTACAACTACCGCGTTATTCTTTGGGTGTAATCAATGCTGCTTATTGAACTTGCATATTCAAACAATGTTACTACTCTACCAAATTCGTTATCAACTCAATACTTCTGTCATATGGAGTGTTTGCTTCTTTGATTCCAAGATGATTTATTTTTTTAAGCAACTTCTTAATATAATGAGACTAAGTTAACAATAATCCTTTGTTTTCTCTTTTAACTTTAGTTCCCAAAATAAAATTTATTTCATTTAAATCTCTCATTTTAAAAATTGAAGTTAGATGCTCCTTGATTTTTTGAAACTCCAAGCATATTTGTACGAAAAATCAATCGTCCACATAAAGAGAACTGATCATGCTATAGTCTATGGTAAATTTAGAATATAAGCACTTTTCTGTACTATTACGCACAAAACCATTTGATTGTATGACATTATCAAATTTCACATACCACTTCTTTAGAGCTTGTTTCAAATCGAAAAGAGACTTCACTAATTTGCACACCTCAGTTTCATTTCTAGGAACTCTTTGGTTATTTACTATAGACTTCCTCATTTAGATCAACATTTAGAAAGAATATTTTAAAATCAATTTGGTGCATATGCAATTGATAAATATAAGCTAAGGATAAAAGCAATCTAATTGATGTGATTCTGGCTATTGGAGCATACATATCGAAATAATCAATTCCTTCTTTTTGGGTAAACTCCTTCACAACAAATGTTACTCTAAAGATTTGGATAAAACCATATGTGTTATATTTCCTTCTAAATGCCCATTTGAACCCTATAGGTTTTGATCCATATAGTAGATCTACTAAAACTCATGTATTGTTTGACATAATTGACTTCATTTCTTCGTTTATTTATTCTTTCCAAAATGTTGAGTCTTTAGATGACATTGCTTCACTAAAGGTTTTAGGGACATCTTCCACATTTAATAAAATGGGTACTTTGTCAAGCACGTTGGTTCTATTACTCTCAACCAAAAATAAATAAAAAGAAAAACTATTGATTGAGAAGAAATAAATCTAGAATCCAAATATTTTTCTTTTCATATTCTTTGACTCTTCCTTGGCTCTTGAAGATTACTAGCATATTTTCTTTTATATGTTATTGTACTAGGATTCATGTCTGTTGGTATTTGTCTAAGGTTTAAACATGTCTAAACATGGTTCAAAGATGGTTAAATTCTGAACCCAGGTTAGAGGATTAAATTTTAGCAAGTTAAAGGTCTGCACACATGTGTGTACATCACTTTGGAGCAAGGTAAGGGTAGGCGCACTAGTGTCCACACTTCTGCACACAAGCTGAAGGAGTGTACGCACAGTTGGGTGAAGGGGCAGCATCAGTGTGTGCCGCACTGCCCCTTCACCAGTGGCGCACCACACAGAATGAAGGCTCTAGAAATGTACCAGCACTGCACTGCCCATCTGTCAGTACCACACTGTCCAGAAGGTGTGCTGATTGATGCACACCAACACCGCACCGCCTAGAGAGTGTGCAAAGGGACTCTGCCCAACACCGCACCGCGCCCTATTGAGCACCTAAGCGCTAGGCAAAGTAAAGCACACATGGACAACCAATTTTGACCCTCTCTTAGGTGCATGGGTGCAAGGTTGAAATGCACAGTACCACTTAGAAGTGATGGAGGGCCATGATTAAGTGGTAATCATGATCAAAGGGTGAGGATTGAATCTCAAGAATGACCAAGAAGTAGGTGGCTATAAAAGGGGTTCCCTAGCCTCATTTTTCACATGTAGAACAACACAAGTTTGTGACATACTTTGAGATCAATTGTAATACAAGAGAGAATTGTGTGAGAGTGTAAAGATCAAACACAAGAGGGACTCATTGTAGTGAGGCTGGTTGTAAAGAGAAATAAGTTTAGATTAGATAGAGAGCATTGTTAGTTCTTATCTTCTTCCTTTCTTCTCTTCTTGGTTTCTTCAAGAACTTGAGCTTCTTGAAGAGGGTTTCTATATTTGTAAAGAACCATTGATTTAGTGCAGAGAGTTCGGAGGAACTCACGGGGACGGAGACACATTGCCGAACCTCAATAACAAATTGCTTGTCTTCTTTCTTTCTTTGATTTTCTGTTCCTGTTTTCGATTCCAAATCTTTACAAGTCATTCTAGACTAGGGTGTTTGGAAGATCACCACCTTGGCATCTTGTCAAGGTGATTTCCAACAGTGGTATCAGAGAAAGCACAGCTGGGTATCGGAGGAAGAACAAGAAGGTGACGGAGCCAAGACCTCAAGAATCAAAGATCAACTTTTTGGGTGATTCAAGAACGATGTAAAGATCAAGATCTGATCGTGTTCTTGAGGTAGATTCAAGAACGGTGTTAAGATCCGTCTTTAATCTGTGTTTTTAAGGTTGAAGAAAGCATTTGTGGGTATTGCATAAATCTGGGATCTTGTCCGTAAAGATGACTTCAAATTTCTGTGTTTAGAAGTTTGATGGAAAGGGAGACTTTGCCCTTTGGAAGCGGAAGATCAAGGCTGTTCTAATGCAACAGAAAGTGGACTTGGCTATTAGAGAAGATGATGCTTTTCCAGCAAGTGTCACAGAGGACCAGTGGACCAAGATGAAGAAGATGGCTTACAACACCATTTTTTTGCACATATCGGATAGCGTCACAAGGGAGTGCGGAGACTCGGAAGATCCAACTGTCATATGGAAGAAACTAGATGAGTTGTTTCTTTCCAAAACTCTCCCTAACAAGATTTATCTTCTTAAAAGAATCTTTGCTTTTAAAATGGATCCCGATAAAGAGTTGCAATATAATCTTGATGTCTTTAATAAGCTAGTTCAAGATTTGAATAACTGTAGCATTATTTTTCCGGATGAACAATTGGTTGTTATCTTGTTAAATTCTTTTCCTGATTGCTTTGATAATTTGATTAATGCTATTGAGTATAGAAGGGATACTTTAACCAAGGAGATTGTGATCAATGCCATAAGGGCACATGATTTCAAAGCCAAGATGAATGAGACATCAAGTGGAGATGGGCTGTTCGTAAGAGGAAGGCCAGCAACTCGGAATTGCAGTAGCAACCATGGCAACTACCGGGAGAAATCAAGAGGTTGAGGGCAGAACCATAGGAGATCTCATTCTAAGACAAGACTTTGAAGAGGAAGGAGATGCTTCTACTACAACAAAGAGGGCCATTTCAAGAAAGATTGCAATAAGAGGATGTGGGATGAGAGAATAAGCCATACCAACAATGGAGAGGCTTCGGTTGCCAAAGGAGAACAATAAGATGATGTTCTTGTTGTGTGCTCAAATGTGAGCAGGAGGCAAGGCAGCAGAAAGTGGATTCTTGATTCCAAGTGCACTTATCACATGTGCCCTCACAAGGAATGGTTCAAGAATTTCAAGGAGATCAATGATGGAAGGGTCTTATTGGGGAATGACAATTCTTGATAAGTGAGAGGGATTAGAGACATCCAATTGAGGATATTTGATGGAGTCACAAGGCTGCTGCGAAATGTAAGGTATCTTCTAGATTTAAAGAGAAATTTGATCTCATTGGAGCAGTTGGATTCCATGGGGTAAACATGCAAAGTAAAGGGAGGAAAGATCAAGGTGGCTAAGGGATCTTTGGTAGTGATCAAGGCAGTAAGAAACGATGGACTCTATGAGATGATCGGAGAGACAGAAATCAATGATCAAGCAGCAAGCTTGATGGCTGAGATGGACAAGGTAGCCCTTTAGCACACTCGCTTAGGACACATGAGCGAAAAGGGCCTATAAGTTCTTACCAAGGATGGTCTACTTGCAGGAAACAAAGTAGAGAAATTGGATTTCTGTGAGAGTTGCATTCTTGGGAAGCAACACCGGGTCAGCTTCAACACTGGAGTGCACCAGTCTAAGGGGATTCTTGACTATATTCATTCGAACTTTTGGGGACCAGCAAGAACACCAACACAGGGAGGTAACTTTTACTTTCTATCTTTAATTGATGATTATTCAAAAAGAGTGTGGGTTTATTTGCTAATAAATAAATCAGATGCCTTGGATAAATTTGTTGTGTGGAAGAAGTTGTTGGAAACTCAAACGGGTATGGTAGTTAAGGCTTTACGAACCGATAATGGCTTAGAATTTTGCAATAAGGATTTTGATAAATTCTGTGAATTAAATGGCATTCTAAGGCATAGAATGATTGTAAAAACAACTCAGCAAAATAGAGTTGCTGAAAGAATGAATAGAACCTTTATGGAAAAGTTTAGGTGCATGCTAATAGGATCCGGTTACCATAATATTTTTGAGGAGAAGTTGTGTCTACAGCTGCATACTTGGTAAATAGATCACCCTCTAGAGCTTTAGAGCTCAAGACTCCCATGGAGATGTGGAGTGGGAAACCCCCTGAATTAAGCAACCTTAGGACTTTTGGGTGTGCTGCATATGCACATCAAAAGGAGGATAAACTTAGCCCAAGATCTAGAAAATGTGTATTTCTAGGATATGGTGATGGGGTTAAGGGATATAGGTTGTGGTCCTTAGAAAAGAAAGGCATGAAATTCATTATAAGTAGGGATGTTATTTTTAATGAATTTTTATTTCCCTACTTGGAGAAAACTAACCCTACAGGGGCTAGTAAGAAAACCAATCTAGAAGTTATGGAGCATCACATCAAGGAGAACTTGGTTCAGGTAGAGCAAAGGAGGCAAGAGAGTTTGGACCAGGTAGAGCCCTTGGATGAAGGCCAAGCTCAAGAAACTCAAGAAGAGGCTGAACAATAAGAGGTTGATGCAGCAAGTCATAATGACTACCAGCTCATAAGAGACTGGGGAAGGAGGGTGGTTAGACCACCTTTGAGATATGGGTTTGCGGATGCTAATATAGCAGCTCCTTGGATAGAAGGAGAGGTTGAACCACATGGCAGCACAAGGAACTCATGATGGCCATAACGTGTCCTAAAAGTAGTTTAGGCATGTCCCCTTCCTTATCCTCAACTGATGATAATCTAATCTCATGTCTATCTTAGAAAAAACCTTAGCCCCCTCTAACTACTTGAATAAATCATTTATCTTGGAAAAAGGATATTTATTCTTAATGGTGATCTTATCTAACTGTCTATATTCAATATACAACCTCATCGTTCCATCCTTCTTCTACACAAACAACACAGGGGCTCCTTATGGAGATATTCTAAGTCGAATAAATTGTTTATCTAACAACAAGCAGTCTTAGGCACGTCCCCTTCCTTTATCTTCAACTGATGGTAATCCAACCTCAAGTCTATCTTAGAAAAAACCCTAGCTCCCTCTAACTGCTCGAATAAATCATCTATCCTAGGAAAAGGATATTTATTCTTAATGGTGATCTCATCCAACTGTCTATATTCAATACACAACCTCATTTTTCCATCCTTCTTCTTCACAAACAACACAGGGGCCCCCCAAAGAGATATTCTAGGTCGAATAAATTATTTATCTAACAACTCCTGAAGTCGAACTTTCATTTCTCTCAACTCAGCTGGTTCCATTCTATAAGGTGCTATAGATATGGGTGCTGATCCATAAATTACCTCAATAGAAAACTTAATCTCCCTGTTGCGAGGCAAACCAGACAAGTCCTCAGGCAACACATCAGAAAAATCATTCACAACTAAGATATCTTCTAACTTCCTAATTGTTTGTATTTATCTAAGGATTAAACAGGAGAAGAAGTTAGCTTCAGATACAACTGTGCACCGCGGCCCAGGAGGTGTGTGATGCAGCCTCTAGTAAGGAATGTAAAATGGAGAAGACCTGGAGGAGGTGTGTGCCATGGCCCAGCCTCCCCCATGCCACGACGCCCAGAAAGGATGAAGAGGGTGCCCTAGTCCGCGCCGTGGCCCAGCCCATCTAAGCCTCAGCATGAAGCACCGAGCCTTAGCACGAGGCATACCTGATGCTTATGTTTTAGTATTTCAAATGATGCGTAAGGCATGATCAAAATGCACAAAATCAGTTAGGATTGATGAGGAGCTATGATTGATTGGTCCTCAAGATCTAAGAGTGGAGATTGACCTTCAAGATAGGTTCAAGAAGTGGTGCACTATATAAAGGGTCACCTAGCTTCATTCTCAACATGTGTAAGACATAACTTCTGATGTAAATGAGAGTTGTGTGAGAGTTCAAAGACATTAAACATAGGAGAGACTTATTGTAGAGAGGCTGGTTGTTTAGAGAGAGTAGTATAGAGAGGGGATTCAAGGGCTTTGTAAGTGGAATTTCTTGGGAGAAATTCCAGGGTAACTCAAGTCCTTATCACTTTCTTGTTCTCTACTTTCATTCTTCAAGGACTAGAGGTTTCTTAAAGAGGTGCTTCTATTTGTAAGAACTCATAAGATTTAGTGCAGAGGGCTCAGAGGAGCTCATGGGGACGTAGGCACATTGCTGAACCTCGATAACAATTTCTTGTGTTCTTTCTTGCTTTGATTAGTTGATGTATTTGTTTGTACAAGTCCTTGTGGACTTGGGTGTTTAGAAGATCACCTCCTAGGCATCTTGAGGGTGGTTTCCCAACACTAATCTCATTTTTAGAATCCACCATATACACCCAATACCCTTCACAACCCTTCGTCAACCATTTACTAGCAGTCAATGTAGAAATAAGACAGTGGGCAAGTATCTTACATTCTCCTTAAAAATTAAACTCCTCTTGTCCTGGTATCTTAAACAACACATTCTTCTTATTGGAAATCACCTTGACAAAATGCCCAAGTGGTGATCTTCCAAACACCTAAGTCTAGAATGACTTGTAATGAAATGAAACAGCAAACAAAAGCAAGAAAGAAAATAAGAAAAGCGATTTGTTATCGAGGTTCGAAAATAGCCTACGTCCTCATGAGTTCCTCCGAACTCTATGCACTAAATCTCAATGGTTCTTACAAGTTACAACAACCCTCTTCAAGAATCCACAAGTTTTTAAAGGAACAAAGAAGAGAACAGGAAAGACCTAATCACTTTCTATACTAATCTCTCTCTTTACAACCGGCCTCTCTAATGAGTCCCTCTTGTATGTCTGTGTCTTTGCACTCTCACATAATTCTCTCATTCACACACACTCTTGTGTCTCACTTATGTCTTGTCACAATGTCTTTCACAATACATTCCCTTGAGATTGAACCTAGCTGACCCTTTATATAGTGCACCAACTTCTTGTTCAATCTTGAGTGTCATTCTCCACCCTTAGATCTTAATAACCAATCAATGATGGCCTTCCATCAATCTTAAGTAATGCTGTGCATTTCAGAATTGCACCCACACACTTAACAAAAGGCTGAATTAAGTTAATCATGTGTGCATCAATGTGACTAGTGCCTAGGCACTGAACAGGGCACGCTGCGGCCTTGGGCAAAACACCTTTTCACAACTTTCTGGGCGCCACGGCCCGGGAGGAGCAGGGCTGTGGCGCACACTGAAGCTGGACCCTTCAAAGCTATGCGCACTTCTTTGTCTTGCTGAAAGGAGAGGTGTGCACACACCCAAAGTGAGGCGCACACTTGTGTGCACTCCTTTAACATGCTGAAATTCATTCTTCAATCTATTGTTTAAACCTTAACCATGCTTAAACCATGTTTAAACCTTAGACAAATACCAACACTTCCTAAAACAATCTACCCAAGCATGAAATGCAGATAACCAATTAATCTCCACAATTAAATCAAAATCTGTCATATCTAAAGGTAACAAATCAACTTCAAATTCTTTATAAACCATACTAATCACACAACCCCGATAAATTATCCTGATAACAACCCTATCCCCAATAGGAACCTCAACAATAACAGCATGCGTCAAAGGACTAACAGAACATCAATAGATTTCATAAAAACACAAGATGCGTAAGAATGGGTTTCACCAGGATTAATCAATAATCTAGCAGGTTTATTAAGAATAGATACCTTACCCATAACAATATTTGGAGTAGCCTACGCATCCTATTGGGTCAACTTAAAGAATCTACTGTCTCTAGGCTGTAACTAACCACCGTGTCCTCTCTCAGCTACTGATCCTCTACCTCTGCCTCGCATACTCCCTGATCCACCACCTCTCTCCACCTATTTTCTCCTAGGGCCTCTAGCATTTGTCTCAACGAATTTCCCTAATGGCCAATCTACAGTAATATGTCATCTCTCACCACATACAAAGCACATCAGAGTAGGAAAATTTCGAGATAGATGCCTTATCTGATTACATCTATGGCAAACTTTTGTCTCTCGATCATACATCAGATTACCACTTCCTTTTGGTGGAATACTTACTTCTCTACCATAACTTCCATTTCCCATAGCTTGTCTCCTAACTCTATGGGTCCCACCAACATTACTCTGAACTAGAGAAGCTACAAATCATGTTTGCCTCTGACTCTGCATTACAGTTCCCTGTGATAAGAAATGCCCCTTTTGGGGTGGTCTTCCACCTTTTATACTCATACTGCTACTATCTCAAGGTCCCGCAAATCTAGAACTCTTCAGCCAATCCCTCATTCCTCTAAACTCTTTCACATCTTTCTCAATCTGTAATGCTTTATCCACCATTATAGCATAATTCTCAATACCCATATAAAAGAGTTTAGTTCAAATTTCATTGTGTAACCCCTCTAAAAATCTCTTACATTTCCTCATCTCCGTATTTACTAACTCAGGTAAAACCTTAAATGAATAAAATCTCTCTCCTGTTGTGCTTGAAATGTAATACTTTTCAAAGAATGCATCCTTAAACTTATGCCATTTTAAGGGTTGATCGAACTGTGTACTCAATCTAGGTAGAATATCCTCCCACCATTAAGAAGCCTCACCTTATAGGTTAAATGAAGCAAAAGCCACCTTCTGCCTATCTGTTACTGGTAAGACTTCATAATATTTCTCAACATGTTTAATCCACTGCTTATCTGCAGTAGGATTTACAGATCCTCTAAAAGATTTGGGGTTTAAATTTAATAAATCTCAAAAAACAATCCCCTTCTCCTCTATAAATTATCATGCCTTTCTTTTGTTGCATTCATTCTCTGTATAGCACGATCAAGAACTTCTCTTAACTCATCTCTCCTAATGTCAGATTCTCTCCCGCCTCTACTAGTACCAGCTGTACTAACAACTTGTTCCATGCATGACCCACAAACACAACCTCCCCCTCCGCTTTAGCCCTTCTAAATATTGGGGGTCTACCTTTTCCTCTCTGGTTTAGTACTTTACCTCTAGCTCTAGCACGTCCACATGTCATCCTCAGACTTTGCATTAAAATGTAGTTTGTTTAAATCTTCGACCAATCTACAGAATCATAAAACCTAATGCTTTGATACCAAAATTGTAACGACCCATCCCGGGTTGGCTACACCCGAGACGGTGTCGTAACGTTTTGAAATCCCAGCACGACACATATATGCAACAATATAAAAACATATATCAATTGTATATATATATATATATATATATATATATATATATATATATATATATATATATATATATATATATAAAACATATATCGATTCTAAACCCAGTCAACTTCCCACTCAATGTTTCCTGTCTGATCTTCTCTATCCTTTCATCTCTACTCCGCATTTGTAACAAGTGATCAATAATAGAAGATTGTACCACCATATTTGCCATCAATACTCCTCTATCACTGATACTCAACTGCATTCTCATTTCTCTCAATTCTATCATCAAGCTAATATCATGCCTCCCAATAGCAGCTAATCTCCCGTAGACTTTCTACTCAATGCATCAACTACTACATTAGCCTTCCCTGGATGATAATGAATTGTATAGTCATAGCCACTATTCAACTCTATCCATCTCCTCTGCCTCAAATTCAACTCTCTCTGGGTAGGTAAATGTGTCAAACTTTCATGATCAATAAAAATTTACAAATGGCTCCATATAGATGATATCAACAAGTCTTCAAAGAAAAAACAATGGCAGCCAATTCTAAATCATGGGACGGGTAATTTCTCTCATGGTTATTCAATTGCCTAAAATCATAGGCTATAACTCTCCCATGTTGCATCAACACACATCCCAACCCCTAATACGATGCACCACTATATACCATAAATCCTTCATCACTAGAAAGAATCAATAATACCGGAGCAGTTGTCAATTTCTCTTTCAATAGCTAGAAACCTTTTTCACTTCCTTCCTACTCAATCTGGTCAATGGTCCAACAATAATAGAAAATCCTAGATAAACTTGCTACAATAATTAGCCAACCCCCAAAAGCTTCTAATTTTAGTCACACTAGTGGGTCTTTCCCAATTCAACACTACCTCCACTTTCTGTTGGTCAACTGCTATACGATCTCCGACACATCATGCCCCAAAAAAGATATTTCACTCAACTAAAACTCGCACTTAGAGAACTTTGCATACAATTTCTTTCTCCTCAAAATTTCCAACACTATATCTAAATGTTGCACATGCTCCTCTTCATTCTTGGAATATATCATAATATCCTCAATAAATATGATTACAAATCTATCCAAGAATGGTTTAAACACCGGATTCATAAGATCTATAAATGCTGCAAGAGCATTAGTCAACTCAAATGGTAGCATAAGGAACTCATGATGGCCATAACGTGTCCTAAAAGCAGTCTTAGGCACGTCTCCCTCCTTTGTCCTCAACTAATGATAACACGATCTCAGGTTTATCTTAGAAAAAACCCTAGCCCCTTGTAACTGCTCGAATAAATCATCTATCCTTGGAAACGAATATTTATTCTTAATGGTGATCTTATCTAACTGTCTATAATCAATACACAACCTCATCGTTCCATCATTCTTCTTCACAAACAACATTGGGGCTCCCCAAGGCGGTATATTAGGTCGAATAAATTGTTTATCTAGCAACTCCTGAAGTTGAGCTTTCATTTCTCTCAACTTAGCTGGTTCCATTCTATAAGGTGCTATATATATGGGTGCTGATCCCAGAATCACTTGAATAGGAAACTCAATCTCCATATTGGGAGGCAAACCAGACAACTCCTCAAGGAACACATCAGAAAAAAATTTCACTACTAAGATTTCTTCTAACTTCCTAATCTCATTTCTAGAATCCACCACATACGCTAAATACCCCTCACAACCCATCATCAACCATTTACTACCAGTTAGGGTAGAAATAAGACAGTTGGCAAGTATCTTACATTCTCCTTGAAATTTATAGTCCTCTTGTCCTCGTATCTTGAACATAACATTATTCCTAATATAATCTACCCAAGCATGATATGCAGGTAACTAATTCATTCCCAAAATTAAATCAAAATTTGTTATATCTAAAGGTAATAAATCAACTTCAAATTCTCTATTAGCCATACTAATCACACAACCCCGATAAATTGTCCTGATAATAACCCTATCCCTAGTAGGAACCTCAACAATAACAACATGCATCAAAGGACTAACATAAGCATTAATAGATTTCATATAAACACTGGATGCATAAGAATGGGTTGCACCAGGATCAATCAATAATCTAGTAGGTTTATTAAGAATTGATTCCATACCCATAACAATATCAAGAGCAGCTTGTGTATCCTGTTGGGTCATCGCATAGACTTTGTTGTCTCTAGGTTGTAACTGACCACTATGTCCTCTCTCAGCAAGTAATCCTCTACTTCTGCCCCGCATACTTCCTGATCCACCACCTCTCTCCACCTGTTTTCTCCCAACATCTCAAGCACTTATCTCAACAGATTTCCCTATTGGACAATCGACACTAATATATCATCCCTCACCATATACAAAGCATATCATAGTAGGACAATTCTGAGATAGATGCTCTGTCTGATTACTTCTATAGCATACTTTTGTCTCTCGATCATACATCAGATTACCACTTCCCCTTGGTGGCAAACTTACTCCTCTACCATAACTTCCAATTCCTATAGCCTGTCTCCCAACTCTAAGTGTCCCACCAACATTACTATGAGCTATAGAAGTAGCAGATCCTGCTTGCCTCTGACTCTGTAATACAGTTCCCTGTGATAAGGAACTCCCTTTTTGGGGTGGTCTTCCACCATGTATACTTATACTACTACCACATCTAGGCCCCCTCAAATCAAGACCTCTTCTGCCAATCCTTCATTTCTCTAAACTCAATCACATCTTTCTCATTCTATAATGCTTTATCCACTATTATAGCATAATTCCCAATACCCATATAAGAGAGTTTATTCGAATTTCATAGTGTAACCTGTATAAAAATCTCTTACATTTCTTCTCCTCCGTATTTACTAACTTAGATAAAAACCTTAAATGAATAAAATCTCTCTTCTGTTGTGCTCGAAACGTATCTGGAAAATACTTTGCAATGAACACATCCTTAAACTTATGCCATTTTAAGGGTTGATCTACCTATGTAGTCAATCTAAGCAGAATATCTTCCCACCATTGGGAAGCCTCATCTTCCAGTTTAATTGAGCAAAGGAAACCTTCTCCCTTTCTCTCACTGGCAAGACTTCAAAATATTTCTAAACATGTTTAATCCACTGCTAAGCTCCAATAGGATTTATAGATCCTCTAAAAAATTGGAGTTTAAATTTAATAAATCTCACAAAACAATCCCTTGCATCTCATGTGCAAACACCCCCTCTTTCTTATAAACCTCTTGTCTCACCATATCAGGTTATGTTCTATCTCTTTCCTCTAATCTCCTCTGTAAATTATCAACCCTTTCTTTTACTGCATTCATTCTCTCTATAGCACAATAAAAAACTTCTCTCAACTCATCCCTCTTAATATCATATTCTCTCCTGCCTTTACTAGTACCAGTTGTACTAGCAACCTATTCCCTTCATGAACCACAAACACGACCTCCCCCTCTACTTCAGCCCTTCTAAATATTGAAGGTCTACCATGTCCTCTTTGGTTTAATACTTTACCTCTAGCTTATGCACGTCTTCGTGCAATTCTCAGACTTTGCATTAAAATGCAGTTTGTTTAAATCTCCCACTTCTTTACATTTTTATGCAGTTTACAGAATCATAAAACCTAATGTTCTGATACCAAAATTGTAAGGACCCATCCCGGGTTGTCCACCCCCGAGATGGTGTCATCATGTTTTAAAATCCCAGCATGACATATATATACAACAATATAAAAACATATAGCGATTGAAAATATATATATACATAAATCATGAACCCTCAATAGGGGAGTTACATTATTAAAATCCCAAGTGAAACAATATATACAACATATTATGCATGAATATTTACAATTTTTTTCTTCTTCCATTAGTCTGAGGATGTGGATCATGAGATTACAGATAATAACTCAGTTTGAATCCTATCTCACATTTTTATCTGTCCTGCCCGCTACCTGAAATTATTTACCAATGAGGAGTGAGCTTCACAAGCTGAGTGAATTAAATTTACTAGAAGTACTCGATTTATATACTTCTAGTTATATTCATTCATTGTTAAATCAAACATAATTGACCATTCATCTATTCTCACATTCTAATTCAATCATTTATCAATTTCTCTTAATAAATAAATTATCAGGCTATCCTCTGTTAATATATATATCTCATATATTTTATCAATTTAATACCATCACAAAGTTCATATCATACCAACAATCAATAATATAATTCTTTATTATGTCATCCTTTCTATTTGTCTATCATCACAATTGTCTCATTATAAGACTCATTTATCTATCAATCATTTAATAATCAAAACAGATTCTTTAAATCTCAAGCATTAATAATAAATATCTAAAGCAATTATAATACATGAATTTAAATTTTCTTTCTTTCATTTTTTTGAGCAGATCTTTTCATATTATCATCTGGGAACGTCTTCCCACATGTCGACATGTTTCGACAAGACTAGCTACCTTCCTGGTCTTATTAGCCGAACCATCTGCCTTCTTGGTCTTCCCTTTTATGCATATGAGCAATAACATGCAAGCAAGCATACATCAAAGCATTCAATTCAACTACCTAGTTTTTTTTCTCAAAATTATTATTTTTCTTATATATATTAAATTGTCTCCTCATATATCTTATCAAATTTTCCATCATATTTTCAAAATTTTCATATAAGTTCTCAACATATTTTTCATTAATCCATCCCTTTTTTAAAATATAATTTCTTATATAATTAATATTCAACATACTATTGAATCCTTAATCAATAAATCAATCAATTATCGTACATAACAGAAAATACATCATTAAATCATTATAATTCAACAATTTATTCATGTTGGAATCATCTTGACAACATGCCCAGGTGGTGATCTTCTAAACACCCAAGTCTAGAATGACTTGTAAAAAGAAATACAGCAATCGAAAGCAAGAAAGAAAAGACGACAAGTGGTTTGTTATCGAGGTTCAGCAATAGCCTACGTCCCCGTGAGTTCCTCCGGACTCTCTGCACTAAATCAATGGTTCTTTACAATTATAGCAACCATCTCCAAGAAACCCAAGTTCTTGAAGAAACCAAGAAGAGAAGCAAGAAGATTATAAGAACTAACAATGCTCTCTATCTAATTTAGACTCCTCTCTCTTTACAACCAGCCTCACTACAATGAGTCCCTCTTGTGTTTGTGTTTTTGCACTCTTACACAATTCTCTCTTATATTACAATTGATTTCAAAGTATGTCACAAACTTGTGTTGTTATTCTATGAAAAATGAACCTAGGTGACCCTTTATATAGTGCACAAACTTCTTGTCCAATCTTGAGAGTCAATCTCCACCTTTAAATCTTGATGACCACTTAACCATGGCCCTCAATCAATCCTAAGTGGTATTGTGCATTTTAATATTGCATCCATGCACCTAAGAGGAGGTTCAAGCAAGCTGTCCATGTGTGCTTCAGCTTTGCCTAGCACCTAGGCACTGAACAGGGGCTGGTGGGGCGCTGAGCAGAGCACCTTTGCACCATGTTCTGGACGGCGCGGCGCTGGTAGAGGAGAAATGCGGCGTTGCCTTTCTTCCAAAATCTCCCTTACTGGGCGGTGCAGCGCTGGTGAGGGAGAGGTGTGGCACACACTGATGCTGTCCTTCACACTACAGTGCGCACAACTTTGCTTTATTGATTAGGGGTGTGCACACACACCCAAATGGATGCACACACATGTGTGCACTCCTTTAACATGCTCCTCTAGTACCCTTAACTCTTCCAGCAACCCTTTGCACCACATAGCCTCCTTAATGGCCTCTGTAGCCACTATGTACTCAGCTTCGGTTGTTGAGAGTGCTACCACTGACTGCAACTGAGCCTGCCAACTTACACAACATCTGTTTAAGTTAAAGAAGTAAGAGGTAATCGATCTCCTTTTATCCTGGTCTGCTCCATAGTCTGAATCCATAAAACACCTAAGGCAGATAGACTTACCCCTCTTCTCATAAACCAGCCCTACTTCTGGGCTTCCCTTCAAGTACCTCAGCAACCAGTTCATCCCAAGCCAATGCTCCTTTCTGGGATTACTCATAAACCTGTTGAGAATACTCATTGCAAGAGCAATGTTAGGTCTAGTGCTTACCATGGTGAACATAACAGAACCAATCACACTAGAGTAAAGGACTTTCTCTATTTCCTTCTTCTTCACCTCTAATCTCGGGCATTGATCGCTGGAGAACTTGAAATGACTAGCAAGGGGAACCTTCACTGGTTTGCTATCTTCCATAGAGAATTTTGATATCATCTTCTCTATGTAGGAAGTTTGAGAGATCTTCAATCTATTTCTCCCCCTTTCCTAGATGATACACATCCCAAGAATCTTCTGTGCGTGGCCAAGATCCTACATCTCAAACTCCTCACTGAGTTGAGCCTTCAATTTCCTTACCCTCTCCATGCTGCTCCTAACCAGCAACATGTCTTCAATATAGATGAGGATGATCACCACTTCTTTAACCTTCTACCCCTTATAATACAAGCATGAATCATAGTAGCTCCTCATGAAACCTAAGCTAATTATAAAGGAATCAAACCACTTATTCCATTGCCGAGGTGATTGCTACAGGCCATAGAGAGATTTCTTCAATTTGCACAACAACTCTCCTTGCCTTCCTTTCTCATAGCCTTCAGGTTGCCTCATGAAAATGGTCTCATCGAGATCTCCATGTAAGAATGCTATTTTCATATCCATTTACTCGATTTCCCAATCAAATTGGACCACCAATGCTAACACTATCCGTATCATCTTGTACTTCACACCCGGTGAGAAGATTTTGGGGAAATCTATGCCTTCTTTTTGTGTGAACCCTTTCGCCAGCAACCTAGCTTTATATCAGACTTTATCCCCTGGAGTATTCCCTTCTTTTATCTTGTAGAGCCATCTAAAATCCATAACTCTCTGTTTTTTTGGTTTGGGCACCGACTCCCAAGAGTTGTTCTTCATCAAAGAATCCATTTCTTCCTCCATAGCCAGCTGTTACTTTGACGAATCCTTACACTCCATGGCATCCGTGTAAGTTTCTGGTTCAACCTCTCATTCTATCCAAGGAGCTACTATATTAGCATCCGCAAACCCATATCTCAAAGGTAGTCTAACCACCCTCCTTCCCCAGTCTCTTATAAGCTGGTAGTCATTATGACATACTGCATCAACCTCTTCTTGTTCAGCCTCGCCTTCTTGAGTTTCTTGAGCTTGGACTTCATCCAAGGGCTTTACCTGGTCTGAACCCTCTTGTCTCCTTTGCTCTACCTGAACCAAGTTCTCTTTGATGCGATGCTCTAAAACTTCTGGACTGGTTTGCTCACTAACCCCTGCAGGGTTAGTTTTCTCCAAGTAGGGAAATAACAATTCATTAAGAATAACATCCCTACTTATAATGAGTTTCATGCCTTTCTTTTCTAAGGACCACAACCTATATCCCTTAACCCCATCACCATATCCTAGAAATACACATTTTCTAGATCTAGGGCCAAGTTTATCCTCCTTTTGATGTGCATACACAGCACAACCAAAAGTCCGAAGGTTATTTAATTCAGAGGGTTTTCCACTTCACATTTCCACGGAAGTCTTGAGCTCTAAAGCTCTAGAGGGTGATCTATTTATCAAGTATGCAGCTGTAGCCACAGCTTCTCCCCAAAATTATTTTGGAAAACCGGATCCTATTAACATGCACCTAACCTTTTCCATAAAGGTTCTATTCATCCTCTCAGCAACTCCATTTTGCTGAGGTGTTTTTACAACCATTCCATGTCTTAGAATGCCATTTAATTCACAAAATTTATCAAAATTCTTATTACAAAATTCTAAGCCATTATCAGTTCGTAAAGCCTTAACAACCCTACACATTTGAGTTTCCAGCTACTTTTTCCACATAACAAATTTATTCAAGGCGTCTGATTTATTTTTTAGCAAATAAACCCACACTCTTCTTGAATAATCATCAATTAAAGACAGAAAGTAAAAGTTACCTTCCCTGTGTTGGTGTTCTTGCTGGTCCCCAAAGGTCTGAATGAATGTAGTCAAAATCCCCTTAGACTTATGCGCTCTAGTGTTGAAGCTGACCCGGTGTTGCTTCCCAATAATGTAACTCTCACAGAAATCCAGTTTCTCTAATCTATCTCCTCCAAGTAGACCATCCTTGCTTAGAACTTGCAGGCCCTTTTCGCTTATGTGTCCTAAGCGAGTGTTGGAAATCACCTAAGTAAGATGCCTAGGTGGTGATCTTCCAAACACCCAAGTCTTGAGTGACTTTTAGAAAGAATTTCAGCAATCGAACACAAGAACAGAAAATCAAAGAAAGAAAAGAAGACAAGCAATTATTGTCGAGGTTCGGCAATGTGCCTACGTCCCTGTGAGTTCCTCCGAACTCTCTGCACTAATCAATGGTTCTTACAAAGTTATAGCAATCCCCTTCAAGAACCCACAATGATCTTGAAGAAACAGGAATAAAAGAAAGGAGATTACAACTCACTCTCTATACTACTCTTTCTTGTTTACAAACAGCCTAACAAAGAGTCCCTCTTGTGTTTGTCACTCTTACACAATTCTCTCTAAGTGTTTACAATTGATCTCACAATATCACATCAATCTCATGTGTTGTTTTTTCTTATCTTATGAAAAATGAGGCTTGAGAACCCCTTTTATAGCCTTTTATTTCTTGGACAATCTTGTGAATCAATCTCACCCCTTCGATCTTGATTTCCTTGAAATCCTAGCCCTTCATTTATCTCAAAGTTATGCTGTGCATTTTGGCCTTATGCACACTTGTTTTTGAGTGCCTTGAAGCCTCCTGTATGCATGCAAAGGAGTGTGCCTAGCGGTGCACTGCTCAGTAGGGTGCGGTGCACCGCTGGGCAGAGTGTGCTGGTGCTGTCTCTGGACAATGTGCCACTGCTTGCTATACAGTGCACCCCTCATCCGGTCCTGGAACATGCCTCTCTAGAAGGCACACCGCCAAGTGTGCACAGCACACCGCCTGGTGTGCACAGCACACCGCACACTGGTGTTGTGCCTTCCTGCTTCAACTACTGTGCACACTAGTTTCTGCCTAGGTGCAGAAGTGCGCACACTAGTGCGCATGGTCTTCCCATGTTCCAAATTGATGCTGAACATCCATATACTTCATCCTCTCATGGAACACTGGGTTTTTACATAAGTGCAAGGCACTTTGACTATCTAAAAATACCACAACCTGCTCATCCAGTACCTTCAACTCTTTAAGCAATCCTTTGCACCCCATAGCTTCCTTAATGGCCTCCGTAGCTACTATGTATTCTGCCTCGGTTGTTGAGAGTGCTACCACTGGCTGCAACTGAGCCTTCTAACTTACACAACATCCATTTAAGTTGAAGAAATAGGAGGTAATTGATCTCTTTTTATCCCGGTCTGCTCCATAGTCCGAATCAGCAAACCCCTCAAGGCAGATTACATTACCCCTCTTCTCATATACCAGCCCTACTTCTGGGCTTCCCTTCAAATACCTCAGCAACCACTTCATCCCAAACCAATGCTCTTTTTCGAGATTACTCATAAACCTACTGAGAACACTCATTACATGAGCAATGTCTGGTCTAGTGCTCACCATAGTGTATATAATTGAACCAACTGCACTAGAATATGGGACTTTCTCCATTTCCTTCATCTCCGCCTCTGATCTTGGACATTGATCGCTGGAGAACTTGAAATGACCAGTAGGGGGAACCTTCACTGGTTTGTTATCTTCCATAGAGAATTTAGATATCATTTTCTCTATATAGGAAGTTTGGAAGATCTTCAATATGTTTTTCTCCCTTTCCCGGATGATACACATCCCAAGGATCTTCTTTGCATGACCAAGATCCTTCATCTCAAACTCCTCACTGAGTTGAGCTTTTAATTTCTTTATCCTCTCTATGCTGCTCCCAATCAGCAACATGTCATCAATATAAATGAGGATGATCACCATCTCCTCAACTTTCTGCCCCTTATAGTACAAGCAAGAATCATTATAGGTCCTCATGAAACCCAAGCTGATTACAAAGGAATCAAAACTCTTGTTCCATTGCCGAGGTGATTGCTTCAAGCTATAGAGAGACTTCTTCAATTTGCACACTAGCTCTCCCTGCCTTCCTTCCTCATAGCCTTCGGGTTGCCTCATGAAAATGGTCTCATTGAGCTCTCCATGCAAGAATGCAGTCTTCACATCTATTTGCTCAATTTCCCAATCAAATTGGACCACCAATGCTAACACTATCCGGATCGTCTTGTACTTTAAAATCGGTGAGAAGATTTCAGTGAAATCTATGCCTTCTTTTTGTGTGAACCCTTTCGCCCCCAGCCTAGCTTTATAGCGGACTTCATCCTATGGAGTATTCCCTTCTTTGACCTTGTAGAGCCATCTACAATCCACCACTCTCTGTCTTTCTGGTTTTGGCACCAGCTCCCAAGAGTTGTTCTTCATCAAAGAATCCATTTCTTCCTCCATAGCTAGCTGCCACTTATGGCATCCGTGTAAGTTTCTGGTTCAACCTCTCATTCTCTCCAAGGAGCTACTACATTAGCATTTGGAAACCCATATCTCAAGGGTGGTCTAACCATTCTCCTTCCCTAGTCTCTTGTGAGCTGATAGTTATATACTGCATCAACCTCTTCTTGTTCAGCCTCATCTTCTTGAGTTTTTTGAGCTTGGCCTTCATTCAAAGGCTTTACCTGGTCCGAACCCTCTTGGCTCCTCTCTTCTACCTGAACTGAGTGCTCCTTGATGCGATGCTCAACAATTTTTGGACTGGTTTGCTCACTAGCCCCTGCAGGGTTAGTTTTCTCCAAGTAGGGAAATAATAATTCATTAAAGATAACATCCCTACTTATAATTAGTTTCATGCCTTTCTTTTATAAGGACCACAACCTATATCCCTTAACCCCATCACTATATCTTAGAAATACACATTTTCTAAATCTAGGATAAAGTTTATCCTCCTTTTGATGTGTATACACAGCACAACCAAAAGTCATAAGGTTGTTTAATTCAGGAGGTTTTCCACTCCACATTTCCATGGGAGTCTTAAGCTCTAAAACTCTAGAGGGTGATCTATTTATCAAGTATGTAGCTGTAGCCATAGCTTCTCCCCCAAAAAAAATTGGTAACCCGGATCCTATTAACACGCACCTAACCTTCTCCATAAGAGTTCTATTCATTCTTTCAGCAACTCCATTTTGGTGGGTTGTTTTTACAACCGTCCTATGCCTTAGAATGCCATTTAATTCACAAAATTTATCAACATCATTATTGCAAAATTCTAAGCCATTATCGGTTCATAAAGCCTTAACTACCCTACCCGTTTGAGTTTCCAGCAACTTCTTCCACACAACAAATTTATTCAAGGCATCAAATTTATTCCTAAGCAAATAAACCCACACTCTTCTTGAATAATCATCAATTAAAGACAGAAAGTAAAAGTTACCTCCCTCTGTTAGTCTTCTTGCTGGTCCCCAAAGGTCCGAATGAATGTAATCAAGAATCCCTTTGGACTTGTGCACTCTGGTGTTGAAGCTGACCCGATGTTGCTTCCCAAGAATATAACTCTCACAGAAATCCAGTTTTTCTACTTTGTCACCACCAAGTAGACCTTCCTTGCTAAGCCCGTGCAGGCCCTTTTCGCTCATGTGTCCCGAGCGAGTGTGCCAAAGGGTTGCCTTGTCCATCAAGCTTGCTGCTTGATCATTGATTTCTGTTTCTCCGATCATCTCATAGAGTCCATAGTTTCTTACTGCCTTGTGACTTTATCAAACATCCTCAATTGGATGTCTCCAATCCCTCTCACTTGGCAAGAATTTTCATTCCCCAAGAAGACCCTTCCATCATTGACCTCCTTGAAATTCTTGAACCATTCTTTATGAGGGTACATATGATAAGTGCACCCGGAGTCAAGAATCCACTTACTGCTGCCTTGCCTCCTGCTCACATTTGAGCACACAACAAGCACATCATCTTGTTGTTCTCCCTTGGCAACCGAAGCCTCTCCATTGTTGGTATGGCTTATTCTCTCATCCCATATCCTCTTCTTGCAATCTTTCTTGAGATGGCCCTCCTTGTTGCAGTAGAAGAATCTCCTTCCTCCACCAAGTCTTGTCTTGGAGTGAGATCTCCCATGGTTCTGCCCTTTACCTCTTGATTTCTCCCGGTAGTGGCCATGGTTGCTACTGCCATTCCGAGTTGCTGGCCTTCCTCTTACGAACAGCCCATCACCACTTGATGTCTCCTTCATCTTGGTCTTGAAATCATGTGCCTTTATGGCATTGATCACAATCTCCTTTGTCAAAGTATACCTTCCATACTTAATGGCATTAATCAAGTTATCAAAGCAATCAGGAAGAGAATTTAACAAAATGACAACCAATTGTTCATCCGGAAAAATAATGCTACGGCTATTCAAATCTTGAACTAGCTTATTAAAGACATCAAGATTATCTTGCAACTCTTTACTAGGATCCATTTTAAAAGCAAAGATTCTTTTAAGAAGATAAATCTTGTTAGGGAGAGTTTTGATAAGAAATAACTCATCTAGTTTCTTCCATATGACAGCAGGATCCTTCGAATCTCTGCACTCCCTTGTGACATTATCCAACATGTGCAAGAAAATGGTGCTGTAAGCCATCTTCTTCATCTCGGTTCGCTGGTCCTCAGTGACGCTTGGTGGAAAAGCATCATCTTCTCCAATGGCCAAGTCCACTTTCTGTTGCATTAGAACCGCCTTAATCTTCAGCTTCCAAAGGGCAAAGTCTCCCTTTCCATCAAACGTCTCTACACAGAAATTTGAAGCCATCTTTTGCGGACAAGATCCCAGATTTATGTACTACCCACAAATACTTTCTTTAACCTCAAGAACACAGATCGAAGATGGATCTTAACACTATTCTTGAATCAACTTTCAAGAACACGACCGGATCTTGATCTTTACACCGTTCTTAAAACACCCAAGAAGTTAAACTTTGATTCTTGGAGTCTTCGCTCCGTACCTTCTACTTCTTGCTTTGATAACCAGCTGTGCAGCTCTGATTCTGCTGATCAAAGCTCTGATACTACTATTGGAAATCACCTAAGTAAGATGCCCAGGTGGTGATCTTCCAAGCACCCAAGTCTTGAGTGACTTGTAGAAAGAATTTTAGCAATCGAACACAAGAACAAAAAATCAAAGAAAGAAAAGAAGACAAGCAATTGTTGTCGAGGTTCAGCAATATGCCTACATCCCCGTGAGTTCCTCTGAACTCTCTGCACTAATCAATGGTTCTTAAAAAGTTACAGCAATCTCCTTCAAGAACCCACAATGGTCTTGAAGAAACATGAAGAAAAGAAAGGAGATTACAACTCACTCTCTATACTACTCTCTCTTGTTTACAACCAGCCTAACAAAGAGTCCCTCCTGTGTTTGTCACTCTTACACAATTCTCTCTAAGTGTTTATAATTGATCTCACAATATCACATCAATCTCATGTGTTGTTTTTTCTTATCTTATGAAAAATGAGGCTTGAGAACCCCTTTTATATCCTTTTATTTCTTAGACAATCTTGTGAATCAATCTCACCCCTTTGATCTTGATTTCTTTGAAATCCTAGCCTTTCATTTATCTCAAAGTTATGCTATGCATTTTGGCCTTGTGCGCGATGGTTTTGGAGTGCCTTGAAGCCTCCTATATGCGTGCAAAGGAGTGTGCCTAGCGGTGCGCCGCTCAGCAGGGTGCGGTGCGCCGCTGGGCAGAGTGTGCTGGTGTTGTCTCAGCGGCGCACCCCTCATCCAGTCCTGGAACATGCCTCTCTGGAAGGTGCACTGCACACTGTTACTGTGCCTTCCTGCTTCAGCTGCTATGCACACTAGTTTCTGCCTAGGTGCAGAAGTGCGCACACTAGTGCGCATGGTCTTCCCATGTTCCAAATTGATGCACACACATGTGTGCAACCTTCTAACTTGCTGAAATTTGATATCCCATAATTGGTTTGGACTTTAACAAATTTTAAACCATGGATGAATCTGCATGAATCTTAGATAAATAACAACAGCGAGTGTGCCAAATGGCTGCCCTATCCATCTCAGCCATCAAGTGTGCTGCTTGTTCATTGATTTTTGTCTCTCCGATCATATGATAGAGTCCATCATTTCTTGTTGCCTTGATCACTACCAAAGATCCCTTGGCCACCTTGATTTTTCCTCCCTCTACTTTGCATGTATACCCCATGGAATCCAGCTACCCTAATGAGATCAAATTTCTCCTCAAATTTGGAAGATACCTCACATTTTGCAGCAGCCTTGTGACTCCATCAAATATCCTCAATTGGATGTCTCCAATCCCCTTCACTTGGCAAGAATTTTCATTCCCCAGGAAGACCCTTCCATCATGGATCTCCTTGAAATTCTTGAACCATTCCTTTTTTGGTCACATATGATAAGTGCACCTAGAATCCAGAATCCACTTTTCACTACCTTGCCTCCTGCTCGCATTTGAGTCCATAACAAGAACATCATCTTGTTGTTCTCCTTTGGCAGCTGAAGCCTCTTCATTGTTGGTGTGGCTTCTTCTGTCATCCCACATCTTCTTCTTGCAATCTTTCTTGAAATGGCCCTCGTTGTCGCAGTAAAAGCATCTTCTTCCTCCTCCAAGTCTTGTCTTGGAATGAGATCTCCTATGGTTCTGTTCTCTATCTATTGATTTCTCCCGGTAGTTGCCATGAGTGCTACTGCCATTCCGAGTTACTGGCCTTCCTCTTACGAACAGCTTGACGTCTACTTCATCTTGGCTTTTAAATCATGTGCCCTTATGACATTGATCACAATCTCCTTTGTTAAAGTATCCCTTCCATACTCAATAGCATTAATCAAATTATCAAAGCAATTAGGAAGAAAATTTAACAAGATAATAGCCAATTTTTCATCCGAAAATGTAATGCTATAGCTATTCAAATCTTGAACTAGCTTATTAAACAGATCAAGATTATCTTGCAACTCTTTACTAGGATCCATTTTAAAAGCAAAGATTCTTTTAAGAAGATAAATCTTGTTAGGGACAGTTTTGGTAAGAAACAATTCATCTAGTTTCTTCCATATGATAGCCAGATCTTTCGAGTCTCCGCACTCCCTTATGATACTATCCAACATGTGAAAAAAATGGTGCTGTAAGCCATCTTCTTCATCTCAATCCGCTGGTCCTCTGTGACACTTGCTAGAAAAGCATCATCTTCTCCAATATCCAAGTCCACTTTTTGTTGCATTAGAACCGCCTTGATCTTTCGCTTCCAAAGGGAAAAATCTCCCTTTCCATCAAATATCTCAACCATAAAATTTGAAGCCATCTTTGCGGACAAGATCCTAGATTTATGTAATACCCACAAATGCTTTCTTCAACCTCAAGAACACGATTGAAGATGGATCTTAATACCGTTCTTGAATCACCCTCAAGAACACGATCTGATCTTGATCTTTACTCCGTTCTTGAATCACGCAAGAAGTTGATCATTGATTCTTGGAGTCTTGACTCGGTCACCTTCTTGTTCTTGCTTCGATACCCAGCTGTGCAAGCTCTGATACCACTGTTGGAAATCCTCTTGACAAGTGCTCAAGTCGTGATCTTCCAAACACCTAAGTCTAGAATGACTGGTAGAAAGAAATACAGCAATCGAAAACATGAAAGAAAAGAAGACAAGCGATTTGTTATCGAGGTTCGGTAATAGCCTATGTCCCTATGAGTTCCTCTGAATTCTCTATTCTAAATCAATGGTTCTTTACAATTATAGCAACCCTCTCCAAGAAACCCAAGTTCTTGAAGAAACCAAGAAGAGAAGAAAGAAGATGATAAGAACTAACAATGCTCTCTATCTAATCTAGACTCCTCTCTCTTTACAACCAGCCTCACTAAAATGAGTCCCTCTCGTGTTTGTGTCTTTGCACTCTTACACAATTCTCTCTTGTATTACAATTGATCTCAAAGTATGTCACAAACTTGTGTTTTTATTCTATGAAAAATGAAGCTAGGTGACCCTTTATATAGTGCACTAACTTCTTGTCCAATCTTCAAAGTCAATCTCCACCCTTAGATCTTGATGACCACTTAACCATGGCCCTCCATCAATCCTAAGTGTTGTTGTGCATTTTAACCTTACATCCATGCATCTAAGAGGAGGTTCAAGCAAGCTGTCCATGTGTGCGCTTCAGCTTTGCCTAGCACTTAGGCACTAAACAGGGGCCAGTGCAGCGCTGGGTAGAGCACCTTTGCACCATGTTCTGGACGGCGCGTCACTGGTGGAGGAGCAGTGTGGTGCTGCCCTTCTTCCATCACCTCCCTTGTTGGGTGGTGTAGCACTGGTGAGGGAAAGGTGTGGCCCACACTGATGTTGCCCTTCACATAGCAGTGCGCACAATTTTGCTTTGTTGATTAAGGGTGTGCACACACACCCAAATGGATGCACGCACATGTGTGCACTCCTTTAACATGCTTTATTTTAATCTTCCAACCTTGGTTTAGACTTTAACCACCTTTGAACCATGTTTAGACATGTTTAAACCTTAGACAAATACCAACAATTCAAATATCATAAACTCCTATTTTTATTGGTCTCGATTACTACAAGTAAATCTAACTCACCATGTAGCACTTAAAGCTACATGTGTGCACTCCTTTAATGGGTGTGCACACACACCCAAATGGATGCACACACATGTGTGCACTCCTTTAACGTGCTGTATTTTAATCTTTCAACCTTAATTTAGACTTTAACCACCTTTGAACCATGTTTAGACATGTTTAAACCTTAGACAAATACCAACAATTCAAATATCATAAACTCATATTTTTATTGGTCTCGATTACTACAAGTAGATCTAACTCACCATGTAGCACTTAAAGCTACATGTGGATCACTTCTTTGCATTTTCTTCTCTTTTAAGCAATTTCACCCAATTGATGATCATCAACACCTAACAAAATATTTATATTAAAATTTCTAATTTATTCTTTAATTCTTTCGCAATTCATACCTTTAAATTTCAACATCAGATTTTGGGTAATTTCATGAATGCATAATTTCAAAAATAAAATTCACATTATTACTAAAGCTTCTCTCAAATTTATTTAAAATTCTCCCATAAACTTCTTCAAAATTTCAATCTTTCAACCTTTCTTTCAGTCCCCAAGTGTTTGAAGAAATAGAGCAACACCAGCCTACCACTTTGCAACCATTCTTCTTGTTTTGTTTTCTTAAGTGTCTTGCATGCATACTTGCATGTTGTGTAGACTACACCTGGACGCTTAGCGTCCAAGTGTCTTTTTTTTTTCAAAAGAATTATTTCATTCAATAGTAAATCTTATATATATATATTATTTAATTCCATGTAATATGTATTAAATTACTTCTTTACCCTTACTTTAAGAACATGGATATTACAAACACATATTCTAACTTACCCCTAGACTCTAGGATGCTGAATGTTATTGTCAATTAGACTATTAGTCCTAGGCTAGGTAGTAGGAACAACCCCTTTAAAGTAGACTTTCTCTTGATCTACTACTTAAAAACCAGGACTCCGTACAGCCTATACACTCATTATTTGCAATATGCTAGTTGGTCATGATAACAACATTGGGGGGTCTACCATATGGCATGTTGATAACCCTTATCCTTAAGCATTTTGAAATTCCCTTTCTCAAGACACTGATCAAACTGATGTGATCAATGTTTGTTCTCTCAAGAAGATGGGATGTGCCATAAGGGATGATTTTATGGTCGCCAAGCCTAGTAGGAGCATAAGAATTAGTAATGAAAACCCGAAAGAGGAAGAAGAATACGGTGCTTCTATGGGTGTACAGTAAGAAGACTAGAAGCATTGATCCTTGATCATTTCTATTAATCTTTTGCTTCTTTTTGCATATCTTTAGACGTTGCAAGAACATTTCTTTTAATTTATGCGTATCATGGATTTTTTTTTTGGATTTTGCTCATAAGAGAATTTATATTTATGTTTATCGATGTTTGGGATTTGGAGTTTATATTATGGTTGGATTTTTCTCATACGAGTTGTTGTATTTCATTTGATATTTTCTCATAAGAGTTGTTTATATTATAGTGAACGCTTACATTTTTTACTTTGCTCAGGAGAGGTTTAAGTATTTATTTCAAGCTACAACTTTGTATGGATGCTTATAACTCCTTACTTACTAATCTATGATGATTTCTTTCCATTCTATATGCTTTGGAACTCCCTTTCCGATGATTGCAAAAAAGGGGAGAAAAATAGGAATTATGGAGAAAAATATGAGCTATATCAATTGTTTACTCCTTGTATGCATAGATTAAGGGGGAGTTTTACTCTTTACTTATTTAATGATTCATAAACTACTTATGTGGGTTGTTTGTGAAAAATTATAGGAGGTTTTTATTGTAAAAATAAAGGAGACTCTATCCAAGTTTTCTCAAAAACCAAACCCTTAGCTTTTAAAACTTTTTTTCTCAAAATTGTTTTGTCATCATCAAAATTGGGGAGATTGTTGACCCCTACTTGATTTAATTGATGATCAAACAATTGCTTAAATTATACTAACAATATTGACTAAGTGTTTAAGCTGCCAAATTTTTTAGTACAAAGATAAGACGTGAAGTGCGTACTCAAGAATCTAGGAATGCAACCTCGGAAGAAGTCTAAAGTCCAATATTAGGAATTCAGATAGTTGATTTATAACATAAATCTTTACTCTTGTTTACCTAGCTTTAGAATTGGATCATTTTAATTAAAAAAATATAAAATTATTCTTAAAATCACAAAGTTTTTTTTTAAAAAAAAAAAACTGAAAAATACTATTTAAATGGACTTAGTGAACTGAATGAGCAATCTAGTTAACTGAATGAAGGACATAAAGTCATGTCCTTCTGATTCAGTTGACTAAATGAAACACTCAGTCGACTGAATGACATCGTCGACTAAATGAAGGTTGAATTTTCTACCCTTTTAACCTAGCTGATTGAATTGATCACTTAGTCGACTGAATAAGGGACAACTAGTTTGTCTCTCTAACACATTCGCCTGAATGATCTATTTAGTTAACTGAATGGTTTAATCCTTGAAATAGATCTAAATGATCTAGTCGACTGAACAAACATCCAATCAACTAATTGTTAGAAAATAACAGCTATAATATGAATTTATGAATGTCGTTCAGAGAATTAAATGCTCCAAACCACTCCCAAATAGCTTTACTTTTGAGTAATGACCATAATGGTTTAACATTACAAAAACACATTATAAATGAGCAAACCTAGCATTCTTTGACAATTGAATTAATTCTTCATCTCATTTATAACTCATCAAATCTTTCTTAAATCTTCACGAGCCAATCTTAACGGTTTGTACTTGAAAAAGAGATAATCCTTACTTGTAATGCATTAGCTGTAAATCTCTCTTATACCAAGAACTTCAATTTTAATCATTGTAAAGAGAATGAGTTGGTTTAACTGTTAGAGGTGTTAAAGTGTTAAACATTTTCATATACACTTCCTTGTGGAAGAGATCATTGCAAGGTTTAAGCAACACCCTTGAAGTTGCTTGACTATCTTTAGTTGAATATTACGAGGAAGTTCCTTGAAAATAGTGGATTAGGGTTAGAGAGATTTCGATATTGCTGAACTACTATAAACGGAGTTTGCATTATCTCTGCCTTTGCTTTTTTAATTTTAGCAATATATTTACTGTTTTGCTTATTTAATTGTTTGTGTTTTTAAAACATGTTTGTTAATTTGTAAAAAGTTTTAAAACCTAATTCTCCGCCCTCTTGGGTTTACACCTTGGCTTAAAATTTCTACTTTAGAAGTCCGAGGAGAGAGTGTTGAGCTCTTCACGTCATTGGCCATTTTTCAAGCAAAGTTTGAGGAAAGAGCACCAAGCTCTTCACCTCTTCGGCCATTTTTCTAGCAAAATCTAAGGAGAAAAGCACCTCGGAGGAGCTAGGCACCTACCTAAGTGCTTGGGACTAGGCTAAGCGCCTGCCTAAGCACTTGTGACTGAACTAGGTGAATGGTCATGAAATTTTCCCTACAAACCTGAAAGGGCCTTAGTTTCTATAAAAGTTGAAAACGTTTGACCATTTTCCAAGCAAATACTGAGGAGAGAGCATCAAGCTCTTCACTTCCTCAGCCATTTTTCAAGCAAATTTCGAAGAGAGAGCGCTAAGCTTTTCACCTTCTCTACAATTCTTCAAGCAAATTCTGATGAGAGAGTGCCGAGCTCTTAAGCTCCTCGTCCATTTTCCAAGAGAATTCTGAGGAGAGAGCTGAGCTCTTCACCTCCTCGACCATTTTCTAAGCAAAGTCCAATGAGAAAGTGTCGAGCTCTTCACCTCCTCAATCATTCTTCAAGAAAATTCCACAAAGAGAGCGCCAAGCTTTTCACCTCTTTGGGCATTCTTTAAAAAAATTCTGACGAGAGAGTGTCAAGCTCTTCACCTCCTCGACCATTTTTCAAGCATATTTTGAGGAGAGAGTGTCGAGCTCTTCACCTCCTTGTCCATTTTCCAAGCAAAGTCCAATGAGAGAACCCCAAGCTCTTCACCTCCTCAACCATTTTTTAGGTAAATTCCAAGGAGAGAAACCCAAGCTCTTCACCTAGTCAGCCGTTTTCCAAGCAAATTTTAAGGAGATAGCCCCGAGCTCTTCACCTCCTCAGCCATTTTCCAACAGATTCCGAGAAGAGAGCATCGAGCTCTTCACCTCCTCGACCATGTTTCAGGCAAAGTTCAAGGAGAGAGCCCTGGGCTATCATCTCCTCGACCATTTTTTATAGAAAATAGATTGAAAATTTACCCTCCAAGAAGATGTACAGAAAAGAAAACTACATTCTCAGGCAAACAAAGTTTACTAAAAAAGATGGAGGGCATATGATGACGGGTAATTTTCTTCATTCAATAAGATTATGACTCGTGTCACCCTATAATGGGCCCAACAACTAGGAAATCCAGTAAATTAATATCTTACATGTGCATAGAGATACTATTGTGTTGGTATTTGTCAAAGGATTAAACAGGATTAAAGAAGCTTCAGCATCAGGTCTCCAGGCCAAGGCTCAAGGTGTGTGCGCCTCGGCCTCCAGAAAGTCCAAAAGTTTAGGGAGGGTTGTGCACCGCAGACCAAGGTGTGTGCACCATAGAAAGGCCCTGTGCGCTATGGCCCAGCCCATCTAAGCCTCAGCACGAAGCCCTGAACCTTAGCACACCCTGTTCCAAGCCTCAGTAGGAGGCACACCTGATGCTTGGTTTTTCAGCCTCTTGAAAGGTGCATTGAGCATGGTTAAAATGCATAGGATCACTTAGACTTGTTGAAGGGCTATGATTCATTAGTCCTCAAGATCTAAGGGTTAAGATTGTCTTCAAGATAGGCTCAAGAAGTGGTGCACTATATAAGGGGTCACCTAGCTTAAATCTCAACAAGGGAATGTGATGTGAATGACATGTGAATTTGTGTGAAATAGAACACATGGTGTGTGAGAGTGCAAAGACACTAAACATAGGAGAGACTCATTCAAGAGAGGTGGGTTGTTTAGAGAGAGAGTAGTATAGATTGGGGATTTAAGGGCTTTGTAAAGGAATTTTCTTGGGGAAAATTCCAGGGAAACACTAGTCCTTATCATTTTATTCTTTTCTTCTTTCATTCTTCAAGAACTTGAGGATTCTTGAAGAGGTGTTGCTGTAATTGTAAGAACTTCATTGATTTAGGGCCGAGAGTTCGAAAGAGCTCACGGGGACGTAGGCACATTGCCGAACCTCAATAACAATTGCTTGTGTTCTTTCTTTGATTGCAGTTTGATTTCGATTCATTACAAGTCATTCCAGACTTGGGTGTTTAGAAGATCACCGCCTGGGCATCTTGAGGTGATTTCCCAATAGTGGTATCAGAGCTGGAAGAGATACCACCAACAGTGGTATTAGAGCTTGTACAGCTGGGTATCGGAGCAAGAACAGGGGGTATCGGAGCAAGACTCCAAGAATCAAAGGTCAACTTCTTGAGGTGATTCAAGAACAGAGTAGAGATCAAGATCTGATCGTGTTCTAAAGGTTCAAAAATGGTATTGAGATCAATCTTTGATTGTGTTCTTGAGATTTAGAAGAAGTTGGAAAGCAATTGCGGGTGCTGATCTGGGATTTTCTCCGCAGGATGGGTTCAAACTTCATTGTTGAGAAGTTTGATGGGAAGGGAGACTTTGCTATTTGGAAACGGAAAATCAAGGCAGTTTTTATGTAACAAAAGGTGGACTTGGCGATTGGAGAAGATGACGCTTTTCCTGTAAGTATTACAGAGGTCCAGCAGAATGAGATGAAGAATATGGCATATAGCACCATCATTCTGCACATGTCGGATAGTGTGACCAGGGAGTGTGGAGACTCAGAAGATCTAACTGTCATTTAAAAGAAGCTACATGAGTTGTTTCTTACCAAGACTCTCCCTAATAAGAGGTATCTTCTAAAATGAATCTTTGCTTTGGATCTTGATAAAGAGTTGCAAGATAATCTTGATGCCAAGATGAGGGAAGCATCAAGTGGGGAAGGGTTGTTCGTTAGAGGAAGGCCAGCAACTCGTATAGCAGCAGCATACATGGCTACAACTGGGACAACGGTAGAGGACAAAGCCATGGGATAGCGCACTCTAAACCAAGATTTGGAGGGAATAGATGCTTCTACAGCCATTAGGAGGGTCATTTTAAGAAAGATTTCAAGAAGATGATAAGGGATGAGAGAGGAAGCCATACTAAGAATATAGAGGCTTCGGTTGCCTAGGAAGAACAACAAGATGATGATGTTCTTGTTGTGTACTCAAATGTGAGCAAAGGGCAAGAAGACAGCAGGAAATGGATCTTGGATACCGGGCATACTCATCATATATGTCCTCATAGGGATGGGTTCAAGAATTTCAAGGAAGGTTTTCCTGGGGAATGAAACTTCTTACCAAGTGAGAGGGATAGGAGACATCCAGTTGAGGATGTTTGATGGAATGACAAGGCTACTGTGGAATGTGAGGTATATTTCAAATTTAAAAAGGAATTTGATCTCATTGGGGTAGCTAGATTCCATGGGGTACACATACAAAGCAGAGGGAAGAAAGATCAAGGTAACCAAGGATCTTTGATAGTGATCAAAGCAGCAATGAAGAATGGTCTTTATGAGATGATCAGAGACACGGAGATCAAAGATCAAACAGCAAGCTTAATGGCTGAGATGGATAAGGCAGCCCTTTGGCACACTTGCTTGGGACATATGAGCGAAAAGGGCCTGCAAGTTCTCAGCAAAGATGGTCTACTTGGTGGTGACAAAGTAGAGAAACTTGATTTCTGCGAGTGTTACATTCTTGGGAAGTAACACCGGGTCAGCTTCAACACCAGAGTGCAGAAGTCTAAGGGTATTCTTGACTATATTCATGTGGATCTTTAGGGGCCAGCAAGAACACCAACACAGGGAGGTAATCTTAACTTTTTGTCTTTAATTGATGATTATTCAAGAAAGGTTTGGGTTTATTTGCTTAAAAATAAATCAGATGCTTTGAATAAATTAATGGTGTGGAAAAGGCTGGAAGAAACTCAAACGGGCAGGGTAGTTAAGGTGTTAAGAATCGATAATGGCTTAGAATGTTTTAACAAGGAACTTGATCAATTCTATACGTTAAATAGGATCTAAGATATAGAACAGTTATGAAAACCCCTCAGTAAAATGGAATTGCTAAGAGGATGAATAAGACCCTTATGAGTTAGATTAGGTACATGATTAAAGGATCTGGATCACCCAAATGTTTTTGTGGGGAAGTGGTATCTACTGCTGCGTATTTGGTTAATAGATTGCCCTTTAGGATTGTGGACCTTAAGACTCCTGAGAAGATGTGGAGTGGTAAACACCCTGAGTTGGACAACCTTAGAACTTTTGGATGTGCTGCGTATGCACATCAAAAGGATGATAAACTTAGCCCAGGATCTAGAAAATGTGTGTTTCTAGGATATCGAGAAGGGGCTAAGGGGTATAGGTTGTGGTCTTTAGAACAAAAAGGATTGAAACTCATAATAAGCAGGGATGTTATTTTTAATGAATTATTATTTCCTTATTTGGAGAAAACTAACCTTACAGGGGATAATGAGCAAACCAGTTCGGTATTTGTGGAGCATAGCATCAAGGAAAATTTAGTTCAGGTAGAGCAAGGAAGGTAAGAGGGTTCAAACCAGGTAGAGCCCATTGATGAAGGCCAAGCTCAGGACACTCATGAGGAGGCTAAACTAGAAGGGGATGATATAGGGAGTCAGAATGACTATCAGCTCACAAGGGACCGAAAAAGAAGGCTGGTCAGACCACCTTTGAGATATGGTTTTGCGGCTGCGAATGTAGCAACTCCTTGGACAAAAGTAGGGATAAGTGAACCAGAAACTTACATTGATGTCATGGGATGTAAGAATTCATCAAAGTGGTAGCTAGCTATGGAGGAAGAAATGGATTCTTTAAGGAGGAACAACTCTTGGGAATTGGTGAACATTCCAAGAAAATAGAAAGTTGTGGATTGTAAGTGCACTAACAAGATCAAAGAAGGGAACCCTCTAGGGGATAAAGTCCAAAATAAGGCTAGGCTGGTGGCGAAGGGGTTCACGCAAAGAGGAGGTATAGATTTCACAAAAACCTTCTCACCTGGACATAAGGTGGATGAAGTGGTGATTATCCTCATCTATGCTGATGATATGCTGTTGGTTCGAAACAGCATGGAGAGGATAGAAAGGTTGACATCTCAACTCAGTGAGGAGTTCAAGAGGAAAGATCTTGGCCTTGTACAAAAGTTCCTTGGGATGAGAAGAATTTTGGAAAGGGAGAGAACCAGTTGAAGGTTTCTCAGTCTTCCTACATAGAAAATGTGATGTACAAGTTTTCTATGGAAGATGGTAAACCAATGAAGATTCCCCTTACTAGTCATTTCAAGTTCTCTAGTAAACAATGTCCTGGAATGGATAAGAAGAAGAAGGAAATGGATAAGATCCCTTACTCTAATGCGGTTGGATCAGTCATGTTCATGATGATAAGCACTAGACTTGACATTTCTTAGGCAATGGGTGTTCTCAGCAGATTTGTGAGTAATCCCAGAAAGGAGCTTTGGCTTGGGATGAAGTGGTTGCTGAGGTATGTGAAGGCCTAGTGGTAGCCGGTGGTAGCACTCTCAACAACTAAGGCTGAGTACATAGCAGCTACGGAAGCCATAAAGAAGGCTATGTGGTGCAAAGGGTTGTTGGACGAGTGGAAGGTCCTAAAAGAGCAGGTGGTTGTGTCTTCGGATAGCCAAAGTGCGTGGCACTTGTGTAGGAACCCAGTGTTCCATGAGAGGACTAAGCATATGGATGTTTGGTATCATTTCATTTGGGAAAATGTTACAAAAGGATGCATTCATGTGGTCAAAGTTGTAAAGGAGAAAAATCCTGCAGATTTAGGCACCAAGGTTCTACCTCTAAGTAAGTTCAATCATTTCCTTGGACTTCTTAAGATTGGACTAGATTGAATGGTGACTCAATTATAGTTTGGATACTGAGTTCTCTATACAATGGGTTCAAGTTTAATATCTTAGACAAAGGTAGGGATTGTTGGTATTTGTCAAAGGATTAAACAGGATTGAAGAAGTTTCAGCATCAGGTCTCCAAGCTGCGGCTCAAGGTGTGCGTACCTTAGCCTCCAAAAGGTCCAAAAGTTGAGGGAGGAGCTGTGTGCCACGGTGCAAGGTGTGTGCGCCATGTCACGGCCCTGTGCACCACGGCTCAGCCTATCCAAGCCTCAGCACGAAGCCCTGAGCCTCAACATGCCCTGTTCCAAGCCTCAGTACGAGGCACACCTTATGCATGGTTTTTCAACCTCTTGAAAGGTGCATGGAGCATGGTTAAAATGCATAGGATCACTTAGACTCGTTAGAGGGCTATGATTGATTGGTCCTCAAGATCTAAGGGTTGAGATTGTCTTTAAGATAGGTTCAAGAAGTGGTGCACTATATAAAGGGTCACCTAGCTTTAATCTCAACAAGGGAATGTGATGTGAATGACATGTGAATGTGTGTGAAATAGAACACATGATGTGTGAGAGTGCAAAGACACTAAACACAGAAGAGACTTATTCAAGAGAGGTTGGTTGTTTAGAGAGAGAATAGTATAGATTGGGGATTCAAGGGCTTTGTAAGGGAATTTTCTTGGGGAAAATTTCAGGGAAACACTAGTCCTTATCACTTTCTTCTTCTCTTCTTTCGTTCTTTAAGAACTTGAGGATTCTTGAAGAGGTGTTGCTGTAATTGTAAGAACTTCATTGATTTAGTGCAGAGAACTCGGAGGAGCTCATAGGGATGTAGGCACATTACCGAACCTTGATAATAATTGCTTGTGTTCTTTCTTTGATTGCTGTTTGATTCTGATTCATTACAAGTCATTCCAGACTTGGGTATTTGGAAGATCACCACCTGGGCATCTTGAGATGATTTCCCAACATAATAGCATTCCAGCATATGTAACCATAATTCTTCTAGGATATTCTAACTCAGGGAACCCTAATTCTATCACAACACTCAACATTAATTACTTTCCTAAGGAGACTCTACCTTTAAACACTATATAAATGGAGCTATCATTATCATAGGTACACACACAACCTACTCTCAAATTCCTAGCTCTCTTACTCTCTACTTTTCTAGACCTTCAGTTTACTCACTTAGGCATCGGAGAGTCCCTTTAGAGGCATAACCTCTCCTGTCCTCCGGTGATTCCTTAGGATTTCTTCTGTCTCTTTATGCCAAGTACCCCTTCACATTTGTTCGTTCACTTGGCAAATTTTTGGCATCAAAATAGTTGTTGGGAATGATTTGTTCTACTTTCATCCAAATTGTCTTGAGAAGTGAAGATTATTTGATCATTGATTCACCATGTTATGGTTGAAAGACTTATTCTTTTTTTTTTTTACTAAGACATTATAAAACAAACAAAACAACCAAATTGGACATCATTTAATAGAACCAAAAAGAAACAACAAGGTCCCTCTCCAACCCAATTACAAACTAATTTGAAATCTCTTTCCTCCCTCACCAAGACATGTGCAGCCTTATTAGTGGATTGTAGGATATAATGGCACAACCAACTCGTGGACTAAGAGATTGCATACTTTGAATCTTTAATTATACTACCAAAATTAGCCAGGAAAAAATCATCATTGAGAAAGGAAATAATAACAGACGTACCATCACCCCATATCGAAAATATGTGTTTAAGGGGAGTTATATATAAGCATTATTATGCAGCTCTAAAAGTTGGGTACTCTTTTGAAGCCGGTTTATGTAGTCAACCTTATATATAACTATTTCCTTTCCCCTCCCTATAGGTTTGTGTGTTTCTTCATTGAATTCTAAAAAAAAAATAACATATATATAATCACTCTCAACTTCAATCCGTCTTAGACCTATCTCCTTGGCTAAGCACAACCCATCTATAACAACCATGGCCTCTAGCATCTATGTTGAGATAGACTATAATATTATGAGAGGCTTATATTCCACATATGAAAGGTATAAAGCCTTCAAAAGCTTTACAAAAAAAGAGTCTAATAATGTTATACAATTTAGTATACACCTATGTTTAGTGGTAGGTCATATATAACGACACTTGATACTTTGCAAAAGTTAAATACTTGGTCTTTTTTTAATTGTTTTACAGTTACTATTTTCGGATTTAATAAAAACCATTAAAGAATTATAACCTTTGAAGTAGCAGTTACTTTTTTCTGTTACTTTTACGGTTATAATTTAAACTCAATAGACACAACTATAAAATGGTAACTACTAATGCTTTCAAAATACTAGTCTATAATCCTGTTCAAAAATACAATTTCATTGAGAATTTTGGTTTGCCTTTATTGTATCATAGAGAAGACTTATCTATAGTATTATTCTCATAAGAGCGTACATGCAATATCTTCTTAAAGGAAATGTTTAAAAGTACGCCACAAAGTCATTTTTCGTTTGAGTCCATAGCTTTATGTTCTAACAATTTTAAGAAGATATTGCAATGGAGTCGGATGCAAATTATACTTTTCAAATTATGAATTTGGATTTCATCAAGCTTGATCAGTTTGATGGAACATATTTCACTCGTTGGAAAGACAAGAAGATGTTCTTTCTTACTACAATAAAGATTTATTATTTACTTAATCCAGATTTGCCTCTATTGCAAGACTCCATGCTAGATGGCATATAATAGATTAATACACCAAAGATGAAACTAAAAGAAGATTAACTTGTGTGTTGTGGGCACATTCTGAACACTCTTAATAGATCGACTGTATGATCTCTACCCCAACATCAAGTTACCAAAATAAATTTGAACTACCATGGAGACTAAGTACAAGAATGAAAGGAAACGAACGAATAAATTTCTGGCTTTATAGTATTTAGAATTTTAGATATATGATAACAAGTCGATTATGGATCAAATCCATGAACAAAAGTCCTTGTGACTAAACTAAAATATGTTGAAGTTATGATTCCTAACACTCCATGTGGGGGCCATTCTTTCTAAACTTCATCTTTCTTAGAATGAGTACAGAAAAAAAATTTACACTTTATTGAGATTTTTTCACTAGAAGAATTTCAAACACATTTACAAATCAAGGATGAATCTTGTGCATGTGATGCACAATTCATGGTTTCAAGTTCTAAGTAAATTTTGGTAGTTAAAAATGGTTCCAATGGTTGTGGAAAGTCCTAGAAAAATTTGGAAGGTAATAAGAAAGGAAATAACTTCCAGATATCCAACAGCATCAACAAGAAGAATAGGCCCTGCTTTCACTATTGAAAAAATGCATTATATTCGTGAATGCAGATTTAAAAATTATAAGAAAGAATGTTCTGATAATTCGAATAAATCAAACTTGGTGGAAAATAAAGTCTAGGAACTTTTTGCTATGGGATATGAATTGAACATCAATATGATTACTAAACTACATATGGCTGCTGCAACTAAATCTCAAGATTGGTGGATTGATTTTGAGTCAACAATTCATATTTTCAATAAGAATAAGCAATTCAAGACTTACAAGAAATTATATGAGCTTGAAGAATTTCTTATGGGAAATCATATTTCTGCCAATGTTCAAGGAAAAGTTATAGGAATAAATCTCAATATGAAATTAAACCATTCCCAAAAGATCACTATAGATTAATTAAGACACTTAAAAGAATTAGATAGAACTAAAACTTCGTAACTTGTTTAGATTTCATCTTGTAAATACATAGTGGAATCTCTAAATAGTATCAAGAATCGATCCTAGAAGGTAACATATAGTCCCCCTCCTTAATTCTCTATATGTCACTAGCTTTCGATGAGAGAATTTTTTCTGCAGAGAATCTATGTTTCTCTAACACCAGAAATTTAAAAGAAAGAGGGGGGGGGGGGGGGGGGGCTAGCCTTTTACTTTATATTGCTATCCAAATGGAGTACTTATCATAAGCCCATAAGGTCAGCTATGGCCTACACCAACTAGACCTTGTTAGAAATTTAAAGTACCAGGTCCAGTGATAACAGATCATTTTTTCAAGCCCACTATATGTCTCACTTAGTAGACCAATTACTTAGTCTAATTATAGTAAAACCCAAAAGCGCAATTAATGTTAGCCCACACACATGGAATTATTCTTATTCTCTCCCACTTGGGCGATATTAATTGAGATTAATTTTGAAAGCATATTTTATATTTTTAAAATGACTCTTGGACTAAGTCAACTATAAAACTTTATTAATTCTTTTAAAATGTTTTTCTAGAGACTTCTCTAAGTGTTAATCCGATCCAATGGAATCCTCAACACCGAATCATGGTGACAAATGCATCATTTATGCGGCACAAGATCTTACATGGTCACGAGAGTCTATAAAATCCATCAACATGGTAGTGTGGCAATAAGACAACATCCACAAAGTGATTACTTTAAATTTTGTCCCTTTGTCAGTCACTTTTAATTTTCTCTTCCTTAAGTGGCACAGGTACATTAGAAAAAATTCTTTATAGTTTAAAAAAACATGTATGCCTTACCTTTCATATCTTGAGATATTCTTTATTTTTTGGAAGATATACCCTTAAGGCTTTTAGTTGAATTCCCTTAGCCTTTACTTAAGATTGAAAGATATCTTAAAACTTTCCAAGGATATAAGCGTATGAAAATACAAACACATAAAGCATCCATATGCTAAATATAACTGAATTTTCATGCAATGATCATTGTTAGCATAATATCCCAAATACATCACCAAAAAGATGTAAATAATTGAAGCACATTACCAAAAAAAAATGTAAATAACTAAAGTACAACACCAAAAGATGTCACTTTAATGAATTAGAGCAAAGACCCTTAGTTAGAGCATTAACAACCAAATTATCTGTTCTATTATTCTTCTCTGTAATGTTACTCTACTTTACTAATTTTCTTAGCTATGAAGAACTTTACCTCAATATACTTGGACCCTATGATATACTTCATTATTCTTAGAGGAAAAATATTATCGCAACACAACTGTATGAACCTAGAAATAAAGATAACCAAAAAAGACTCGACAACTTAATTCTTCAATCAGACAACTTGTGCGTCGGCCTAAAGTATGCCATAACCTTAGCTTACACAACAAAAGAAACAATAAGGGTCTTTTTGACACTTCCTAAATTAGCACATCCTCCAACCATAACCATATAATCCGATGAAAATTTCCTTTTATCTTGAAAATGGTAAAATTTGAATATACTTCACCATCTCAAGATTTTTGAGAACTTTTAGTAAAACAATTTAAAATCCTGGGACTTGTTAGATACTTTATAACTTTTTAAGTAGCCACCTAGTAATTGGAATCATTTAAGCTAAAATCCCACTACAAAAGCAAAATAAGGATGTAAACTTTAGGCCCCCAATTTCTATAGCATATGATATCTTTCTTATAGATTATCTTGCAGTCTCACTTTAAGGACATTGTGTGGGGCTCAGTTTGTAATCTTCAGGAACTAGAACATTCCCAGGTTTTCAATCTATAATATTAAAACTATCTATAACATAATAAATGAATGCCCTCTAAGAGAGTCTGAATAGGAAACAAGGTCTATCTTTATGAATTTCAATCTCAAGAAGAACACATGTCCTTTCAAGATCATTTATGTTAGAATGCCTAGAAATTAGTTGCTTAACAATATGAAATAGTCCTAGGACATTACCATCAAGTAAGATTTAATCCTCATTTAAGATAAGGAAGATAAAATTGCTCCAATTGACCTTGATATACATTCACTGATTTTACATTTTTCTCAACAAACGTTTATGAAATTACTATATTATAAGAATCCTTGTATTATAAGAGCAATGCAATCAGCACTATCTAAGGGAATTCGATGTAATTGAAACCCCATTTAGTGTGGTGGCTATACAATACAAAGGTCTTAAGGATGTTTTACTTTATTGAAATCTCATTTCTCATCATCTTTTTTCATACATAAGAATCACTTAATTTCACTTTATAATGGCAACATCTTTAAGACCCACTACATTGTCAGTCGAACCAAACTAAATATTATTATCTTGAACAAATTTAGAAGTACTAGATTTACCACTCTTGCCTTTTTTATACTTATTTTTGGGAACAAGTGAAGCAATTCGAGACTTCTCTCTTAATTTGAAAATGGATTACCTTTATGATGTAGTCCCAAACACATTCCTCTCCATCGTAGATTATAGAATCTAGAATTGAACCCATCTAAGCATTCAATGACTCTCGATATCTATTAATGGTTAGTAGGTACACATGGCCAAACTCAATCCATGCAACATAAAACTGTTACTGAATTAAAACTATTTTCCTTATGTTTTCAGGTTAATCATTATTGCTCTTAGCAATAAAAAGTGACTTTAAATTAAGGGTGACATAGTTAGTTACAATGAAACTTTATTAGCAAATTGTGATGTAATAATGTACTTCAAAACTATAATTGAGTGCTTCTTCATGAGAGCTTATACACATTATCATATAAACACCTTTGGGTAAAACTCATGATATGAAATTATGAAACCCTCCACATAGTAGCAACCATGAAAATATATTCCAACATTCGTAAATCTACCACCTTTGGGTGTATAGATAGCTTGGGTCAACATTTCTCAACCATATGCTTCCTATATAACACAAATTCAATAATGAGTACATTCTTATGAGACCTGATACACATTATCATTTAAACACCTTTCAGCAAGATTTATGACATGCAATTATGAATCCCTCCACATAGAAGTAATCATGAAAATATATTCCAATATTCGAAAATGTACCACATTTGGGTGTATAGACAACTTGGATCAGTCACTTTTCAACCATAGGCTTCTATGTATCCCTATTTAGTTCCTCCATACAATCACCACCTTTGGGTGCATGACCATAAAATAGAACTTGAAACATCCCATTATCGTATAGGTATGATATTTCGCAAATCCAAGCCAAAAAATGCCACTTTCACAGCTACAATTTAAACTAAATTTATGAAACTCTTCCATACCGGGATATACTTTATATCACCCATACAAAAACAATAGGTTGCAGTATTAAACTTGAAAACAAGGCTCTAATTTATCTCTAAAATCATATTTCATGCTAATTATATTGTTAACAATTGTTGGGGTACGAACAATGCCCACCTCCCTGAATACAAGGTTTCGGTCAACGCCTTGAAGGGGACTACTGGGGGTCGGCGAGATTTAGGGTCCACCTCATGGTAGACCCTATATACATGTGACACAACAAACAGATAAACAAAAAGTGTATATTGCTTATAAAAACTTTAATTTTTCATTAGAAATGATTTTGAGTTGATTAGGAAACAAGTATAGGTAACCTTATGTGAAAAAGGGTAAAAATATAGCATCGTTGAGTAAGGATAAATCCCAACCGATTATGAAAATATTTTGTCCAAAATCTTCAAAATACAATCGAATACACCTAAGACAGTCGATTGCATAAAGTCACAACTGATTATGACAAATTTCTATCCAAAACACAGTCAATTTGGCAAGCCACAATCTATTGTAAGAAGCTTTTGTCCCAGTGGCGGTCGACTATCCAAATGGACAATTTGGGAAGCCACAATCTATTGTAAGAAGCTTTTGTCCCAGTGGAGGTCGACTATCCAAATGGACAATTGAATGTCTGCTCGATCTGACATTTTTCCCTTCGATTTGCAAATTATGATTTTCCTCAAATCTAATAAACTTTTAAGGGTTTTAATTCATACTTTATCTGTTTTAAAACTTATAAACACTATTGATTCATTCAGTTAACCTTAATCTAATGTATAATTAGCAAATCATGAATTGAATCAATACAATTATGAACCTTGACATACTTTCTAATAAGATTCCATTAATCATAAAATTACTTTAAAATATACCACATGTAGGAATAAATCTCAATATTAAATTAAACCACTCCGCAAAGATCACTATAGATGAATTAAGAACACTTAAAAGAATTAGAGAGAAATAATATTTCGTACCTTATTTAGGATCCATCTTGTAAATGCACAATAGAATCTCTAAATAGTATTATGAATCAATCTTTAAATGTCACAAGTTCTTCTACTCCTAAAATCTCCACAAGTCACTAGCTTCTAATGAGAGAAGCTTTTCTATAGAGAAGCTACATTCATTTGAGATCAAAAAATTGAGAGTAAGAGGGGAGACCTAGCCTTTTACTTTATTTAGCTATCCAAATGGTTCATTCATCACAGGCCTATAAGGTCAAGTATAGCCCACACCAGCTAGTCCATGTTAGACATTTGGAGTACCAGACCCACTAATAACAGATCACTCTATTAAGCCCATTGTATGTCTCACTTAGTAGACCCATTACTTAGTTCGTTTACAATAAAACTCAATAGCTCAATTAATGTTAGCCCAAACAAATGGAATAATTCTTACAAAAGGGATTATTGAGATGAACTTCACTTCTGGATAGAAATTGATTTTGGTCATTGTATTTCATGTTCATGAAATTTGAAAGAACTTTATGTTTGCTAGTTTACTTTGTAAGAAGGATTTAAGATAGTTATAGAGTCTGATAAAGTTATTGTATCTAAGAATGATGTGTTTGTTGGAAAGGGATACATATGTGATGGAATGTTCAAATTTAGTATTAATTAAATAAATTAGATTTCTACTTACATTGTTGAGTCTGATTCTTTTTTTTGACATGCTAGATTAGGACATTTAAATTTTAGGTCCTTAAATACAATGCCTAAGCAATATTTTATTTCTTGCAATGATAATTATAAAGACAATTTTGAAATTTGAAATATTTTTCAAGCAAAAATGATAAAGAAGGATTTTATTCAGGCTGAACGAAGTACCAAATCATTAGATATTGTTCATTATGATATATGTGAATTAAATGGTAAGCTAACTAGAAAATGTAAGAGATATTTCATAACCTATATAGATGACTATTCTCGATTTACATATATATACTTCTTAAAAAATTAAGAGTAGGTTTTTCTAAGGTTTAAAAAGTATAAATCTATTGTGCAAAATCAGAAGAAAGAAAAATTAAAATTATCAATAGTGATAAAGATGAAGAATATTTTCCTGGTGAATTTAATAATTTTTTTTAATAAAATAGATTGATACATCAAGAAAGTGCTCCCTACACTCTATAATAGAATGGTTTACCCTAAAGAAATAATAGGACCTTAGTTGATATGGTAAATTTTATGCTTTTGAATGCATATCTATCTTTAAATTTGTTGGAAAAAGCTTTATTGTCTGTGTTGTGAGTTTTAAATTACTCGCAAGTGCACAAGTCGTTTGCAGTATAGCGTTGTGCAAGTGCGAGGTCGAATCCACAGGGAATTGCGTTGTGAAAGTATATTTTCAATCTAAACTAACTCTATCTTAACCTAGTTCCGAATTGTGAATGATATTGCAAAAGAAATATAACTAAGCTAAGTTGATTTAAAAACTAATAATTAAAACACTAAGGTTTCCGAATCCACCCTACCAAAGTTAAGCATATATGTTCTAAAAATATAGCCTATCAAAACATTCCATGAATCCAACTATAAGACAAAAAAAAAAGAATATCCCAATTAAACCAAAAGTGTCCAATGTATTCGTTCTTAACAAATCACAAAGGAAATCCAATTTAATCGAAAAACATTCAATGTATCCATCAGATGAAACACAAGGAATATCCAACAGACAATTTAAACTCAATCAATTATAAGATTAACTCAAATAATTGACAGAACATTTATACTAAAAATTTTCAGATTTGTACAAGCAAATCTGAACTACTACGCCAAACAACGGCGGGGCTTCATCTTCAACCTTAGCTGAAGAGTCTAGCCACTCATAACTATGAAACTATAATTCATAATAAAAGTGCTAAACATTAAACTACAACAACTAAATAAAAATAAATAAATAAACAACTTTACATGGGAGAAATTCTACTCGCTGACGGGCGGCGCTTCCCCTCGTGGTAGCAATACCTTCGGGATCCACCAGAATGCTGGCGGACGTCCACCGGTAAACACCAAAGTGGCTCAGGAATTGTACCCTGAATTATGAAGCCAAATAGTGTTTATATAGGGGAAGTCACGGAGCACTGCAGGTTTCAGATGGCTCGAGTGCGCTCGATCGTAGAATGGTGCGATTGATCGCATGTGCGCTCGATCGCATGTCTGTTACAATCGATCGCAGACACACTGAACAGCAACTATTTCGATGTGGAATGTTGACCTTGCGCTCGTTCATAGGCAGGTGCGCTCGAGCGCAGGTGCGCTCAATCGCATATCTCGTGCGATCGAGCGCAATGTCTCCAGAAGCTTCAAATCTCCTGAAATGCTTCATTTTCTCCACAAACCTGTAAAAATACACAAAACACAAGAAAAACATAAAATAAAATAAAAATATTACTAACTAAGAGCATAACAAATATAAGTTAAGGGTCTAAAATATGCAATATTTAAGACTCATCAAATACCCCCAAACTTATATTTTGCTAGTCCTTTAGCAAAACAAAATAAAAGACTCAATGAAAAACAAAGAACATAAAGATAAAGTCATCACTCATGGTATCCAAAAATTTATGGAGCACACATCACCATGATATTCATTCATGAGCAAGCTTAAAAAGATAAACCCATCTTCGCAATGAATAGAAAAGTTTAAAATCTAATTACTTACAAAAGGCAGGATAAGGCATCACAAGCTTTAATCAGTGTAAGGTGAACTAGCATATAAAAATGAAGCTTCCAAGTAACTCTAATGAGTAAGGTCTCCATGTCGCAAGATTCACCGAATTTCCCATAAAAAATGAATGAAAAGGCATAGTTTTTATTTTATTCTTTTTTTTTAATATAATAAGGCACGGCTATGTTTAGTTCCTTGAAGCTTTCTAATTGACCCATGTAGCGAGTGTTGAGTCAATGACTCCCAAACCAGGTGGTTTTAGGGCATTAGGTGTAAAGATACCCCGAAGGACTTACTAACTCGAGTCAAAAAGGCTACGAAATTAAACCGACCTTAATATTACCAAGCAAAATTCCACCTTTTGACGTGAACACTCACTGCTTACTGAGGCAAGAGGTCCAGTTACTCAGCGAAAAGTTTATTGATAATATATATATATATATATATTTTTTAATATTTTCCTATGCCCAAGAGTTCATCCAACAAGTCATCCAGTTGCAGTTAAGATAAGGAAAAATACACATTAAAATCACATGTCATACCTCACATAATTTGTGCTAATGTGCTCGTGTTAGATTAGATCAAACATGTGAATTCTCAAAATGCCTAAAGTAAGTAACTAAATTTTAAAAATTTATCACCAGATCATGTGTTCAAAATGTTAAGCTCACCAATGACATCACATCACAGAAAATGTTTAGATCAACTAAAATTTCACGATAACATGAGCATGCATTTATCTCTATGACGAAAAGACAACAAATTAGGACAAAGTGTGTGATGTGTCTCCCATACCCCCAAACTTAAATTACACATCGACCCCAATGTGTGACTAATATGGAAAGAGCTGACCTGAGATATGGAGAACTATCTGGACTAGTATGGCTCATAGCATACCCCCAAACTTGAACTGAAATACGCTTTGTCCCTGAAAAATAAAAACTGGAAAACAAAAAATACTGGAAACAAACATTAATCATAAAAATGCAAAATAATAAATAAACAAAAGAAAAGATAAGCTGTGGGGTGCCTCCCATGAGCGCTAAGTCTAACGTCTTCAGCCAGACCCAACATTAGTAATCGTGCCCAACGAAACGCTCCGCCATCTGATCAATAAATGGGAATGAAAAATGATCAGGCCTAGTGGCAGCATTCAATTTACGGTAGCTGATACACACTCTCCAAATTGACTGAACTCGAGTTGGAACCAACTCGTCGTCCTTATGCTGCACTACCGTTAATTCAGCACGTTTGGGCACAACATGAATCTGGCTCACCCACTTGCTATCAGAGATGGGATAAATGATCCCTGCCTCTAACAGCTTAATATCTTCTGCCCTCACAACCTCTTGCATAGCAGGGTTGAGTCTTCTTTGTGGCTCCCTCGATGGCTCAGCATCCTCCTCCAAATGTATCCTGTACGTCACCACCGAGGGGCTGATCCCCTTGATGTCCTCAATGGTCCAGCCTATAGCTTCCTTATGCTCTCTTAAGACATCCAATAATTTCTCCTCTAGAACATCACCCAGACCTGAAGGTATAATCACAGGCAAACTATCGACTGAACCTAGGAACTTATACTTAAGATTATCTGGTAAAGGCTTAAGTTCCTTCTTGGGGGTTTCAGGTGCGGCGGTTTCCTTCGTCTTATTGCTCTTCCGAGGAGGAGACTCTAAAATGGCATTCGCTTGCTCAAGTAATTTATCTAAATCCATATCCTCTCCAAATTGAGCAAAGCATGCCTCTAGGGGGTCCTCAGTGCGGGAGTCATCCACAATCTCCTCCGTCCTATTGCTCTCCCGAGGAGGAGACTCCAAAATGGCATTTGCTTGCTCAAGTAATTTATCTAAATCCAAATCCTCTCCAAATTGAGCAAAACATGCCTCCAGGGGGTCCTCAGTGCTTGATTCATTCACAGTCTTCTCAAGAATCTCCTCTATCAAGCATACATTTCTCACTTCATCATATTCATGTGGTTGCCTAGTGATATCAAAAATATTCAACTCCACTGTCATATTTCCGAAAGAGATCTTCATCACCCCTGTCCTATAATTTATCAGGGCGTTAGCCGTGGCTAAGAATGGTTGCCCTAGAATCACCGGTATTTGAATCCCTACATTCTGAACCGGCTCTGTGTCAAGCACAATAAAATCCACGGGGAAGTAGAACTTATCCACTTTTATCAAAACGTCCTCAACTATCCCCCGTGGTCTTTTCATTGACCTGTCAGCCAATTGAAGCGTCGTGGATATGGGCTTCAATTCTCCTAATCCCAACTGCACATAGACTGAGTAGGGTAGAAGATTCACACTCGCCCCTAGATCCAAAAGGGCCCTCTCAATATGGCTGACTCCTATCGTGCAAGAGATGGTAGGACACCCCGGGTCCTTATACTTGATGGGTAGCTTGCACTGAAGGATTGAACTGACCTGCTCGGTCAAAAATGCCTTCTTTGGGACATTCGTCCTCCTCTTGATAGTGACCAAGTCCTTTAAAAACTTGGCATATGATGGCATTTGATGGATGGCATCCAAAAATGGGATATTGATTTGGACTTGCTTGAATACCTCAAGAATTTCCTCATACTTCCCTCCTTTCTTCGGCGCCTGTAGTCTCTCGGGGTAAGGCGCTCTAGGTACAAATGACCTAGGAGGGTCCTTCTCAGTAGGTGTGGCTGTAGATGGCTCAGCATCTCTCTTCTCCGTGTTGCCACTTCTTTGCCCTTGCTGTATAGCAGGGCTCTCTTCCACTCGATTGTCCACCTGTCTCCCAAACCTCAGTGTGACAATCGACTGTACTTGTTCCCCCCCGTGCGTAGGAGTTGATGAACTCTCAACCATATATTGTCCTTTCGGGTTGGGCACGGGCTGACTGGGGAACTTCCCCTTCTCTCTCTCATCCAAGTGACTTGCAATTTTCCCTATTTGACTCTCCAGCTTGGCAATTGCTTGGGTGTTTACCACTGTTGCACTCCTCACATCACTCATATTTTGGCTAGTCGCCTTCATGAACTCCTTAAGGGTGTCCTCTAGCGACTGTGAAACTGGCGCTGGTGTTTGAGTGGGTGCGCGATAAGCAGGTGAAGGTGCTGGATGGGCAGAACAACCATGATTAGGAATTTGTGGGGCAAATCCGGGAGGATATTGATTTTGAGCATGATGAGGGGCTCCTCCCTGATTCATTGGTTGGTTCTGCCTACATGAAAAACTTGGGTGGTTTCGCCACCCTAGATTGTACGTCTCGGAGTACAATCCATTTGACTGCCTTCGAAAGTCATTGAAAGCATTTACTTGTTCCATAGGATACTCGGCACAAGCCAACATTGATGGGCAATTCTGTGCTAGATGCATGGGACTAGCACAGATGGAACAGCTTTCAACATTGAATGTGTTGGCAGCATTGATGGATTGGCTCACAGTGAGAGCGTCAATCTTCTTGGTGAGGGCATCTAACTTTATCCTTAAATCAGCGTCCTCTCTGACCTCATAGATGCCTCCCCTCTTAGGAGCACGAATGGACTTATCTCGACAGCTTGAAAAATCCCACTGCTGTGAGTTGTCGGACAACTTGTCCAACGCCATATATGCTTCGTCTCCTGTCAAACTCAAGAATGCCCCCCATTCATAGACTCGATCATGCTACGGTTGGGTTGAGTCAACCCTTGGTAGAAGAATTGAACGAGTCTCCACTTCTCATATCCATGTGGAGGGCATCTGATCAGTAGCTCTTTGAAGCGCTCCCAACCCTCAGAAAATTTTTCATCCTCATCCTGAGTGAAAGAGCTGATCTCCTTTCGGCACTCATTCACTCTAGACATTGGGAAAAACTTATGATAAAATTTGCTAAGCAGGTTTTCCCAAGTTGTAATAGACCCGGGCGTGTTGGAATCCAACCACGCCCTAGCTCTATTGTGAAGAGAAAAAGGGAAGAGTCGAAGATGGACTGACTCTTCAGAGAAGTTCTGGAATTTGAATGTGGCACAAATGTCTTTGAACTTCTTCACATGGCTATAAGGATTTTCAAGATCTAAGCCATAGAATGAGGGTAAGAGTTGGATGACATGTGGCTTCAAGTCAAAGTGGGTGGCATTGGTCGGTGGCAACACTATGCAAGAGGATGAGTTAGTCGCAACGGGTGCGAACAAGTCCCTAAGGGATGTAGTGGAGTCCACGTTCCAAGCTCTAGGTTGCTCTACATGTTCAGGATGATTTGCATTCCTATAATTCTCTGCCATCTCAACAGTCTCTCTCTCAACTAGCGCTATTTTCTGTCTCCTAAGAGTTCTTTCTAAGTTGGGATCTAAATGTATCAAATCTAAGTCCAAGGATCTCCGACCAAGCATACACCGACTAAAAAAAGCACTAAAGTAAACTAACCAGCAGAAGCAACAGAATAAAGCAAAACTCAAATTTTTTTTTTTTTTTTTTAAATTGCTAACTAACTAGTAGAAAAATAAAATTAATTCGGACCAAAAATTTTCACAAATCAAACAACTCCCCGGCAACGGCGCCAAAAACTTGTTGTGAGTTTTAAATTACTCGCAAGTGCACGAGTCGTTTGCACTATAGCGTTGTGCAAGTGCGAGGTCGAATCCACAGGGAATTGCGTTGTGAAAGTATATTTTCAATCTAAACTAACTCTATCTTAACCTAGTTCCGAATTATGAATGATATTGCAAAAGAAATATAAACTAAGCTAAGTTGATTTAAAAACTAATAATTAAAACACTAAGGTTTTCGAATCCACCCTACCAAAGTTAAGCATATATGTTCTAAAAATATAGCCTATCAAAACATTCCATGAATCCAACTATAAGACAAAAAACAAAGAATATCCCAATTAAACCAAAAGCGTCCAATGTATTCGCTCTTAACAAATCACAAAGGAAATCCAACTTAATCGAAAAGCATTCAATGTATCCATCAGATGAAACACAAGGAATATCCAACAGACAATTTAAACTCAATCAATTATAAGACTAACTCAAATAATTGACAGAACATTTATACTAAAAATTGTCAAATTTGTACAAGCAAATCTGAACTACTACGCCAAACAACGGCGGGGCTTTATCTTCAACCTTAGCTGAAGAGTCTAGCCACTCATAACTATGAAACTATAATTCATAATAAAAGTGCTAAACATTAAACTACAACAACTAAATAAAAATAAATAAATAAACAACTTTACATGGGAGAAATTCTACTCGCTGACGGGCAGCGCTTCCCCTCGTGGTAGCAATACCTTCGGGATCCACCAGAATGCTGGCGGACGTCCACCGGTAAACACCAAAGTGGCTCAGGAATTGTACCCTGAATTATGAAGCCAAATGGTGTTTATATAGGGGAAGTCACAGAGCACTGCAGGTTTCAGATTCGATGTGGGATACTGGCCCGAGTGCGCTCGATCGCAAAATGGTGCGATCGATCGCATGTGCGCTCGATCGCATGTCTGTTACGATCGATCGCAGACGCACTGAACAGCAACTATTTCGATGTGGGATGTTGACCTTTGCGCTCGTTCATAGGCAGGTGCGCTCGAGCGCAGGTGCGCTCGATCGCATATCTCGTGCGATCGAGCGCAATGTCTCCAGAAGCTTCAAATCTCCTGAAATGCTTCATTTTCTTCACAAACCTGTAAAAATACACAAAACACAAGAAAAACGTAAAATAAAGTAAAATACTACTAACTAAGAGCATAACAAATATAAGTTAAGGGTCTAAAATATGCAATATTTAAGACTCATCAAATACCCCCGAACTTATATTTTGCTAGTCCCTTAGCAAAACAAAATAAAAGACTCAATGAAAAACAAAGAACATAAAGATAAAGTCATCATTCATGGTATCCAAAAATTTAAGGAGCACACATCACCATGATATTCATTCATGAGCAAGCTTAAAAAGATAAACCCATCTTCGCAATGAATAGAAAAGTTTAAAATCTAATTACTTACAAAAGGCAGGATAAGGCATCACAAGCTTGAATCAGTGTAAGGTGAACTAGCATATAAAAATGAAGCTTCCAAGTAACTCTAATGAGTAAGGTCTCCATGTCTCAAGATTCACCGAATTTCCCATAAAAAATGAACGAAAAGGCATAGTTTTTATTTTATTCTTTTTTTTTATATAATAAGTCACGGCTATGTTTAGTTCCTTGAAGCTTCCTTAAAGCTCTCCTTGAATCTATATATATTGAATTCGTTTAAAATAAGTTTCTGAATAATTCTAATGTTAGTTAACCAAACTAAAAACTTACTACCAACCTAAGCCTTCTTCTAATTTGGTTTTTAGTGAAGACATGAATCCTAGTAAAAAAAAAATAAAAGAAAGGATACTAGTAATCTTCAAGAGCCAAGGAAGAGTTAAAGAATCTAAAAAGAAAAATATTTGGATTATGGATTTATTTCATCCCAATCGATGGTTGTTCTTGTTGAGAGTAATATAACCAAAGTACTTAATACAGTACCCATTTTATTAAATGTGGAAGATGCCCTTAAAATTTTTATTGAAGTGATGTCATTGTTGGAGCGATTATCTACTTAAATAAATATGCAAATAACCGTCCTAGTTTTACTTGCAAGTGCATAAGGTCTGTGGTAGCATAGTGTGCAAGTGCGAGATCATTTCAACAGGGATTGGTGAATTTTGTTTTAGAATTAGTTTCTTCAAGTTAAAAAGAGAAATAACAGTTTGATTGTGAGTAAATAACAATAATGAGAACATAGGACTACGATATCCAGCCTAATTATACTTTCCCACTAAATAAAGTGTTAATGCTCTAGCCTTATCATGAATATCTAATGGTTGCCAACCTAAGGGCTTGGTCCACACCTTAGGCTATTGATCTCCCTATGCAACGAGTTAGGCATGGTGTATACTCTAATCTTTTCTCTCTTAAGGGATTCAGCATGGGTGTATACTGAGTTGTTCCTTAAGAGAGCATGAGGGCTGTGGAGATCGGCAACCACACGGGACCTAGGGCTTGGTCCGCTCCTCGGTTTCCCATGTTGATTAACCCGGGAATCCGGTATGGATATCCCTTATTACTAATGTCAAACCCAGGACTTGGTTATTCAAATTGATTCGACTAACCTATCCATATCACATGCATACGTTGATCAGGCACATACATATGAGGAATGTAAATATAAACGGGTATTAATCAAGTTAAATATTCTAACAAGGGTATAGCAAAGATAATCAATGAATGAACATATAGAAAAGCATAACTAGGGCTTCAATTGAGCCCTATAGGAGTTTAGTTACACATACCAAGTAAACTAAACATTCTAAATATAATGTAATAAAAACAAAAAACTAAAACCGAAGAAGACTCGGGAGATGAGTCTTCAATTCCTCTCCTAAGCTTGCTACTTCAAATTTAGAACAAAAGGTATGGCTTATGTGTTTTACAGGGCTATTTATAGGGTCCTCTTGGTGTCTCGAAACCTTAATTCCTTTTTAGAGTCGGAAGACTTCTTTCCATATCTGGCTCTGCCACCTCTAGAGTGATTGCGCTCGAGTGTATGCGGGATGCGCTCGAGCGCACCTTGCTGAATGGCAGATATTAACTTTTGCTTTTAAAAGCTCAAAATTATCATGATAACAAATTTCCACTGAGTAACTGGGCCTCTTGCCTCAGTAAGCATTGAGTGTTCACGTCAAATGGTGGGAATTTCATTTAGAAACATTAAAACTGTTAGTTCTGTAGCCTTTTTGATTCAAGTTAGTAAGTCCTTAAGGGTGTCTTTACACTTAATGCCCTAAAACCATCTAGTTTGGGAGTTATTGGCTAAACACTCATTACAAGAGTCAAATAGAAAGCTCAATGGAACTCAACATATCAAAGATCGCATGATAAAAAGAAAAAGAAAAAGAAACAAGTATTATGCCATTTTTGTTCTCTTTGATAAGGAATTCGATAGAGGTTTGGGCATCGAAACCCTATACACTAAAATTATATGGAAACCCCATCTTATATGTGCTAATTCATCACACACAAATCAAACTTGTGATGCCTTAGACCAGCCTTAGGTAAGTAACATGATCTTTTGAAAATCCTTTTTCAATACAAAAATGTGTTTTTATTTTAAGCTTACTCATGAAAGGTTATCATAGTGTTATGCACAACCCAAATCGTTGAGTATCATATAAATGAATTTATCTTTAAATTTTGCTCTAACATAGTCTTTAGTTTGGTATTGCTAAGGGACTAGCAATATGTAAGTTTGGGGGTGTGATAAGTGCTTAAATATTAATTTACACTTGTTAGGCTCTTTATTTATCTATTTCTATGAATTCTACTTCATTTTCGTGATTTATGTGTTTTTCACAGGACTTGGACAAAAAGATGATAATTTTGAGCATTTAGAAGCAAAAGTCAAGATCTGCCATCCAGTAAGGTGCGCTCGAGTGCACCCCATTGAGATCGAGCGCACTTGAGGTGCGCTCGAGTGCACCTTGTTGGATGGCAGATCTTGACTTTTGCTTCTAAAAGCTCCAAATTATCATATTTTTGTCTAAGTCCTGTGAAAAACACATAAAACATGAAAATGAAGTAGAATCCATAGAAATAGATAAATAAAGAGCCTAACAAGTGTAAATTAAGGGGCTTAAATATGACTATTTAAGCACTTATCAGTCATCTAGAGACACAACATTTTGGGAAAAAAAACTACTGATAATTGGTAGAGTATGTTAGAGTATAAGGTTATTTCTGTCCTTTCTCATTATTCAATTCTATATAAATATGACTAATGACATTAAGGTTGGTAAGCTATTCTTCCAATAATTATGACATAGTATCACAGTGTGAGTGGGATCCTGATTAAAAAAAAAAAGTGTTGCACTTCTTCTTCCTCATAATTGTTGGAAATCACCTAAGTAAGATGCCCAGGTGGTGATCTTCCAAACACCCAAGTCTTGAGTGACTTGTAGAAAGAATTTCAACAATCAAACACAAGAACAAAAAATCAAAGAAAGAAAAGAAGACAAGCAATTGCTGTCAAGGTTCAGCAATGTGCCTACATCCACATGAGTTCCTCCGAACTCTCTACACTAATCAATAGTTCTTACAAAGTTACAGCAATCCCCTTCAAGAACCCATAATGGTCTTAAAGAAACCAGAAGAAAAGAAAGAAGATTACAACTCACTCTCTATACTACTATCTCTTCTTTACAACCAGCCTAAAAAAGAGTCGCTCTTGTGTTTGTCACTCTTATATAATTCTCTCAAGTGTTTACAATTGATCTCACAATGTCACATCAATCTCATAATAATCCGTCTTAAAAGTGAGGCTTGAGAACCCCTTTTATAGCCTTTCATTTCTTGGACAATCTTGTTAATCAATCTCACCGCTAGGGCAGAGTGGGCTGGTGCTGTCTCTGGATGGTGCGCCGTTGCCTGCTGTGCGGCGTACCCCTCACCTAGTCCTAGAGCATGCCTCCCTGGAAGGTGCACCGCCTAGTGTGCGCGATGTACCGCACACTGGTGCTGTGCCTTCCTGCTGCTGCTGCTGTGCACACTAGTTTCTGCCTAGGTGCAGAAGTGCCCACACTACTGCGCATGGTCTTCTCATGCTCCAAATTGATAAACACACATGTGTGCAACCTTCTAACTTGCTGAACTTTGATATCCCATTATTGGTTTGGACTTTAACCAATTTTAAACCATGGTTGAACCTGCTTGAACCTTAGATAAATAACAATAATCTTTACCTTTGTCTAAGTGTTCAAAAAACCTGAACCATTGTGCAGAAAGCTTCGGGATCCAAACTCATCTAGAGTCTCAAATTAACCAACTCCAATCCTAAGTAATTCAAGGCAATGATTGAACTTACTTAGAGGTAGAACTTTGGTACCCAACTCAGTAGGATTTTCTTCCGTGGCAACCTTGTCCACATGGATGCATCCTTTCGTAACATTTTCTCAAATGAAATGATACCGAACATCCATATGCTTCATCCTCTTATGGAACACAGGATTTTTACACAAGTGTAAGGCACTTTGACTATCTAAAAATACCACAACCTGCTTATCTAATACCTTCAACTCTTCAAGCAACCCTTTGAACCACATAGCTTCCTTAATGGCCTCCACAGCTACTATGTATTTTGCCTCGATTGTTGAGAGTGCTACCACTGGCTGCAACTGAGCCTTCCAACTTACACAACATCCATTTAAATTGAAGAAATAGGAGGTAATTGATCTTCTTTTATCTCGGTCTACTCCATAGTCCGAATCAGCAAACCCCTCAAGGCAGATTGCATTACCTCTCTTCTCATATACCAGCCCTACTTATGGCCTTCCCTTCAAATACCTCAGCAACCACTTCATCCAAAGTCAATGCTCTTTTCCAGGATTACTCATCAACCTACTGAGAACACTCATTGCATGAGCAATGTCTGGTCTAGTGCTCACCATGGTATACATAATTGAACCAACCGCACTAGAATAGGGGACTTTCTCCATTTCCTTCTTCTCTGCCTTTGATCTTGGACATTGATCACTGGAGAACTTGAAATGACCAGCAAGGGGAACCTTCACTAGTTTGCTATCTTCCATAAAGAATTTAGATATCGTTTTCTCTATGTAGGAAGTTTGGGAGATCTTCAATCTATTTTTCTCCCTTTCCCGAATGATACACATCCCAAGGATCTTCTTTGCATGACCAAGATCCTTCATCTCAAACTCCTCACTGAGTTGAGCCTTTAATTTCTTTATCCTCTCCATGCTGCTCCCAACCAGTAATATGTCATTAACATAAATAGGGATGATCACCATCTCCTCAACTTTTTGCCCCTTATAGTACAAGCAAGAATCATAGTAGCTCCTCATGAAACCCAAGCTGATTACAAAGGAATCTTACCTCTTGTTCCATTACTGAGGTGATTGCTTCAGGCCATAGAGAGACTTCTTCAATTTACACACTAGCTCTCCCTGCGTTCCTTCCTCATAGCCTTCGGGTTACCTGATGAAAATGGTCTCATCGAGCTCTACATGTAAAAATGCAGTCTTCATATCCACTTGCTCAATTTCCCAATCAAATTGGACCACCAATGCTAACACTATCCGGATCGTCTTGTACTTCACAACCAGTGAGAAGATTTCGGTGAAATCTATACCTTCTTTTTGTGTGAACCCTTTCGCCGCTAGCCTAGTTTTATACCGAACTTCATCCCCTGGAGTATTCCCTTCTTTGATCTTGTAGAGCCATCTACAATCCACCACTCTCTATTTTTTTGGTTTAGGCACCAGCTCCCAATAGTTGTTCTTCATCAAAGAATCAATTTCTTCCTCCAGAGCTAGCTGCCACTTTGATGAATCCTTACACTCCATGGCATCCATATAAGTTTCTGGTTCAACCTCTCCTTCTCTGCAAGTAGCTGCTACATTAGCATTTGCAAACCCATATCTTAAGGGTGGTCTAACCATTCTCCTTCCCCGATCTCTTGTGAGCTGGTAGTTATTTACTGCATCAACCTCTTCTTGTTCAGCCTCTCCTTCTTGAGTTTCTTGAGCTTGGCCTTCATCCAAGGGCTCTACCTAGTCTGAACACTCTTGGTTCCTTTGCTATACCTAAACGCTCTTTGATGCGATGCTCCACAATTTTCGGACTGGTTTGCTCACTAGCCCCTGCAGGGTTAGTTTTCTCCAAATAGGGAAATAATAATTCATTAAAGATAACATCCCTACTTATAGTCAGTTTCATGCCCTTCTTTTCTAAGGACCACAACCTATATCCCTTAACCTCATCACCATATCCTAGAAATACACATTTTCTAGATCTAGGGCCAAGTTTATCCTCCTTTTGATGTGCATACGCAGCACAACCAAAAGTCCTAAGGTTGTTTAATTTAGGGGGTTTTCCACTCCACATTTCCATGGGAGTCCTAAGCTCTAAAGCTCTAGAGGGTAATGTATTTATCAAGTATGTAGCTGTAGCCACAACTTTTCCCCAAAAATATTTTGGTAACCCAGATCTTATTAACATGGACATAACTTTCTCTATAAGAGTTCTATTCATTCTTTCAGTATCTCCATTTTGCGGGGATGTTTTTACAATCGTCCTATGCCTTAGAATGCCATTTAATTCACAAAATTTATCAAACTCATTATTACAAAATTCTAAGCTATTATCAGTTCGTAAAGCCTTAACTACCCTACCCGTTTGAGTTTCCAGCAACTTCTTCTACACAACAAATTTTTTCAAGGCATCAGATTTATTCCTAAGCAAATAAACCCACACTCTTCTTGAATAATCATCAATTAAAGACAGAAAGTAAAAGTTAACTCCCTGTGTTGGTGTTCTTGCTGGTCCCCAAAGGTCCGAATGAATGTAATCAAGAATCCCTTTAGACTTGTGCACTCCGGTGTTGAAGCTGACCCGGTGTTGCTTCCCAAGAATGCAACTCTCACAGAAATCCAGTTTTTCTACTTTGTCACCACCAAGTAGACCTTCCTTTCTAAGCGCTTGCAGGCCCTTTTCGCTTATGTGTCCCAAGCGTGTGTGCCAAAGGGCTGCCTTATCCATCTCAGCCATCAAGCTTGCTGGTTGATCATTGGTTTATGTTTCTCCGATTATCTCATAGAGTCCATCATTTCTTGCTGCCTTGATCACTACCAAAGATCCCTTGGCCACTTTGATCTTTCTTCCCTCTACTTTGCATGTATACCTCAGGGAATCTAGCTGCCCCAATGAGATTAAGTTCCTCTTCAAATCTGGAAGATATCTTATATTTCGCAGTAGCCTTGTGACTCCATCAAACATCCTCAATTGGATGTCTCCAATCCCTCTCACTTGGCAAGAATTGTCATTCCCTAAGAAGACCCTACCATCATTGATCTCTTTGAAATTCTTGAACCATTCCTTCTGAGGGCACATACGAAAAGTGCATCTAGAGTCAATAATCCACTTTTCGCTGCCTTACCTCTTGCTCACATTCGAGCACACAACAAGATCATCATCTTGCTATTCTCCCTTGGTAACTGAAGCCTCTCCATTGTTGGTATGGCTTATCCTCTCATCCCATATCCTCTTCTTGCAATCTTTCATGAAATAACTGATTACGCCCAAAACATAACGCAGTTATTGTAGTATAGTTTTGGGGTGTCGATTCCACAGGGAAACAAGTTAATTACGAAAGAAGGTGTAAACTTTAACACTAACGATAATGATTAGATGAGAGAATATGAGTTTTGATAATGCAATATTGTGTAAAAGAATTGTGCGAATATAACAAAGAATATAAATAAGAAATAACAAGGTTCCGGGAATCCTCCTTAGGTTCGTTCCCTATTTCCACTCTTGATTCAAATTTTTATCTCGATTGCAAGTTTCACATCCTAAACAGGCAATCGGAAAGTATTCAATCAAGCACATTTATATCTCTAATATAATTGCTACAAATTACTCTTTGATTTCAATTCAAGCACACATGATTTATCTTATAGATTAGCAAGAAACGACAATATATTGCAATAATGATATCACAGTAATGGCCGATCTATAAGATAAATATACCGAAATCAATTACATCCAAACAACTTGACATAAGAAAAGCTTGACTAGACTTATGTGGAGTAGAAGGATGCAATCACCGGATTGAAAGAAACTAAAAGAAGAAGAATATAGAATACAGCTATCACATGAACTCAAATCCTTCTTAATTAATCAAAGAGTAAATCATAGACAACGTTTTAACAAAAAGTCCATACAAATGAATCAAGAACAGGAAATAAGGAACAATAAAACCCTAAGGATTCATCCCTTTCCCTTGTTTGATGATTAGTTAGCCATGAAACTCAAGGTGGAAAAACAATATAGATGTTCTCCCCTTGATTTCTTGGCCATGGAGCTCAAGGCGGAAGAACAATGTGGATGTTCTCTCCTTGATTTCCAACTTACGAAAACTTAAACAAAATGCTAAAAACTTCTTCAATTTTTATCTATCAAAAACTGTCTTTATTTTTCTCCCCGAGCTCTCCCGGCTGCAAACCTTAAGCATATATTTATAGCCCACGAGGGAGAGTTGTCTTTGCTTTTCTTAATTTGAGTCTGAATTGGAGTCCATGTGCGCACTGCTGAGGGAGAGCTGTCTTTGCTTTTCTTAATTTGAGTCTGAATTGGAGTCCATGTGCGCACTGCTGGAAAGTGAAGGCTGGAACGTGAAGGTGGTCCAGCAGCATGTGCGCGCTGCTGGCTTTGTCTGAGCGTGCGCCTGGGCGCTGGAAAGTGAAGGCTGGAATGTGAAGGTGGGTCCAGCAGCGTGTGCGTGTGTCCAAGTGTGCGCCTGGGCGCTGGAAAGTAAAGGTGCAGCGTTAGTTGGCGAGGGGCGCGGCGCTGATGGCTGAGGGGCGCAGCGCTGCTTCATGGGCGCCTAGGCGCTCCTCTTGTTTGACTGGGCGCCTAGGCGCTGGTTCATGGGCGCGTAGGCGCTCTCTTGTTTGCCTGGGCGCCTAGGCGCTCACTCTTGTTTTCCTGGGCGCCTAGGCGCTGGACAGTGAGAGGTGAGGCGCTGGGCTTTGTTCTGGAGGCCTGAACTGTTTCCGCTAAAACTGCCATAACTTTCACTAGAAAAATCCTTTTTTCGAACCGTAAAATTCTCCAGAAAATAGACTTCCGGATCTTTCTAAGCATATATGGCTCATCTCCTGGTTCTTCCTACATCAATACAGTTTAATCTGCAAAGATGATTGATCTGTACGGGAAATTCTGGCAATTTAGTGAAACTCCTTCAGCTTGTATGCAGAAGTGCACACACTAGTGTGCCTACCCTTAACTTGTTCCAAAGTGATGCACACACTTGTGTGCAGTCTTTTAACTCAATGTACTTTATTGCTCCAACCTTGGTTTAGACTTTTAATCATCTTTAAATCATTTTTGGAAATGTCTAAACCTTGGACAAAAACGAGCACCGACACCCAAGATCTTTTGGCGCTTTAAACATGGATCGCTTTATCATCTCTTTTGTACTCAACGCACCTGAAAATGGATCGAATTAAGTCAATGATTTATGAATAACACTTTAGAGTTATCAAAATGTAAAAGTGCGATTACGACCGAGATTAACCCTAAAGTGTTAACAATTAAGTATTGTTTAGATGCATTTTATGACTCTCATCACAACCCCCAACTAGCTTATTGCTAGTCCCTAGCAATTCAAGCGAAAGACATGAAATGAGTTCTTTATTTAGAAATTAATGCAAAATACAACAATGCTAGTGTTAACCAAGAGTGATTCAAAAATCTTTGTGTCAAAAATCATGCGTAACATATAGCATATAGAATCATTAAATTTCACTCAAATCCAAAAATAATTCAAACATCAATCTTAAAATCGTTATTGACTCTTAACATCCATCTTACCACAATCCATTAATCTGAACATCCGGATGATTTTATGCACAATATTCATGAATACAAGTCTTGGCCTCTAAAAATAAATCGCGTGACATCAATCACAAAAAAACAAGCTCCATAAGCTTACATTTCAAACCACTCTCCGCTATTGTAGAAAAATCACATTACATTGGATCAATAGGTCTTTAATAAGCTTCTAACGTTCGGTTAAGGTAAAGGCTAAGAAAGAATGGGAAGAATTCACAAGTAAAAGAACTTAATCTCTTAGTTTTGAACATAGCTCTTTAAGCACTGGATAACCTTACTTCAGTACCCAACTCTTCCAACCATTTTTATTTTTATTTTTTATTTTTCTTTTCGAGGATTGTCTTCTCAACAAATCACCATTTGTTTTTCTTTTCTTTTGTATTTTGGCATAAAAGACCATTCACCTCCTTTTTCATTTCTTTCTTTTCCACAACCCCAAACTTATCTCCTTTAATGTACTTGGGTTGTGGTAGTGATATTTTTTCATATTTCCACCCTTACTCATTTTAAGTGCTTCTCACAACATGTGTATAGTTAAATTCTTTTTAAGAGAGAGGTAAGAATAAAATATTCTCTTTAGGCTTATAAGGGTAAGTGAATGGGTTTTTAAAAGAAACCAGGCTCAACTTCGTTTTCAAGAAAAAAGGCTCAAATAGGTGACTAGTGATATATATCGCAAGGGTAGGTTTGAAAGGCTCAAACGGTTCAAAAATTGCCTATATCATATCCTAAGTAATGTGCATTCTAGGAATTCGCCTCAAGTGGTTATCAAGTAAGTTCTAGAGCTTGCCGAGACCGCAAAAATATTCACAAAATAATCACGCATAAAACTTTTCTAAATGCTTACGATTAATCATACAATCTTACCACAAGCTAGAGTCTCTAACCAAATCAAGATTGATACTTAAATTAATTTCAAACCGAAGCAAGATTTAATTTCTTCTAAGTGCTATATGCTATCTCAATTAAGGTCATATCATTGACATGTGAATAACTCCAAGGCTAACACAAAGCATGCTAAAAAAAACCTTTTTTTTTTTTCAACCCCCAACTAGCTTATTGCTAGTCCCTAGCAATTCAAGCGAAAGACATGAAATGAGTTCTTTATTTAGAAATTAATGCAAAATACAACAATGCTAGTGTTAACCAAGAGTGATTCAAAAATCTTTGTGTCAAAAATCATGCGTAACATATAGCATATAGAATCATTAAATTTCACTCAAATCCAAAAATAATTCAAACATCAATCTTAAAATCGTTATTGACTCTTAACATCCATCTTACCACAATCCATTAATCTGAACATCCGGATGATTTTATGCACAATATTCATGAATACAAGTCTTGGCCTCTAAAAATAAATCGCGTGACATCAATCACAAAAAAACAAGCTCTATAAGCTTACATTTCAAACCACTCTCCGCTATTGTAGAAAAATCACATTACATTGGATCAATAGGTCTTTAATAAGCTTCTAACGTTCGGTTAAGGTAAAGGCTAAGAAAGAATGGGAAGAATTCACAAGTAAAAGAACTTAATCTCTTAGTTTTGAACATAGCTCTTTAAGCACTGGATAACCTTACTTCAGTACCCAACTCTTCCAACCATTTTTATTTTTATTTTTTATTTTTCTTTTCGAGGATTGTCTTCTCAACAAATCACCATTTGTTTTTCTTTTCTTTTGTATTTTGGCATAAAAGACCATTCACCTACTTTTTCATTTCTTTCTTTTCCACAACCCCAAACTTATCTCCTTTAATGTACTTGGGTTGTGGTAGTGATATTTTTTCATATTTCCACCCTTACTCATTTTAAGTGCTTCTCACAACATGTGTATAGTTAAATTCTTTTTAAGAGAGAGGTAAGAATAAAATATTCTCTTTAGGCTTATAAGGGTAAGTGAATGGGTTTTTAAAAGAAACCAGGCTCAACTTCGTTTTCAAGAAAAAAGGCTCAAATAGGTGACTAGTGATATATATCGCAAGGGTAGGTTTGAAAGGCTCAAACGGTTCAAAAATTGCCTATATCATATCCTAAGTAATGTGCATTCTAGGAATTCGCCTCAAGTGGTTATCAAGTAAGTTCTAGAGCTTGCCGAGACCACAAAAATATTCACAAAATAATCACGCATAAAACTTTTCTAAATGCTTACGATTAATCATACAATCTTACCACAAGCTAGAGTCTCTAACCAAATCAAGATTGATACTTAAATTAATTTCAAACCGAAGCAAGATTTAATTTCTTCTAAGTGCTATATGCTATCTCAATTAAGGTCATATCATTGACATGTGAATAACTCCAAGGCTAACACAAAGCATGCTAAAAAAAACCTTTTTTTTTTTTTTATTATCCTAACAAACAAAAAGTAGGAAAGTGACACCAAGCAGTTCAATGGAAAAAGGAAAGAAATGTGTTTCCTCCACCCCCAACCTAAACATTGCATTGACCTCAATGTGAAAGAAAAAGGAAAAGAAACTCCCTTTGTTGGCCAAAAGTGCACAGAAGCTAAAAATTGTGCACCACCATTTGAATTGCTTTGCATATTTGTCCCTGAAAAAGAAACACGAAAGTAAAACTGGAAAACAGCAAAATACTAATAATAAACACGAAAAAGAATTATGAACAGAAAAGAAGAAAAAAAAAATAAACAAATAAAAAGGATATGCTTTGGGGTGCCTCCCATGAGCACTAAGTTTTACGTCTTCAGCCAGACAATGCACCACTGTCACTGATGGCCTCATTGTGGTGCTGAAAATGAGGCCCCTGGTTCAATGGCCTCAGTGTTAATCTTTTGGCAAGGAATACTTAAAGTCCACCACATATGGCTCAAGTGTTCTTGGTGTTGCCCATTTACAATCAGCAGTAGGGTATTTGATTCCCGCATCCATGTGACTTCTCTCAAGCAACTCCTTAAAGCATGGTTTCCCATATTTCTTAATAAATCCCTGTGACTTATCACAAATATCAATAATGTTAACGGCATGGGGATAAATTGAAGAATCATTGAACTCTAAATTATTAGGAGGGAATTCCAAAGAGTTAGAATTATCTTCAATGTTCTCATCCTCTAAATTAAGCTTATCAATCATATAAGTGTTGAAACACTTATCCTCTTCAATTGGCTGCCTTGAGATTCGGAAAACATTTACCTCTAAAGTCCTATTTCCAAATGATAATGTCATTAGGCCATTCCTACAATTAATGAGGGCATTAGCAGTGGCAAGGAATGGTCTTCCAAGTATCAAAGGAATTTTGGACTCTGTATTTACCATAGAAACAGTATCTAAAACCAAGAAGTCAACAGGATAATAGAAATTATCAATTTGTAACAAAATATCTTCTACAATACCTCTTGGTTTTCTTACCAATCTATCCGCTAGTTGAAGTACCACAGAGGTTGGTTTAATCTCACCTAAACCGAGTTGCAAGTACATGGAGTATGGCATGAGGTTCACACTAGCTCCCAAATCTAGCAATGCTTGGCCACAAGATTTGTTTCCAATTTGGCAAGCCACTGTTGGACAGCCCGGATCTTTATATTTGGGCGGTGTCGTGCTATCAATTACCGCACTTGCTTGCTCCGTTAAGAATGCAGTCTTCTTAACATTGTGCCTCCTCTTGAGTGTGCATAGATCCTTGATGACTTTAGCATAATTGGGAATCTGTTTTATAACATGAAGAAGAGGGAGGTTAATCTTAACATGCTGAAGTTGTTCAAGAATCTCGCCTTTTAGTTCTGAATTTCTCTCCTTAGGTTTAAGGAGAGCTTGAGGGAAAGGCACCGATGGAGAATAATCATCATGGGCCTCTTGTTCCTTGGACGCTTTATCCTTGTTGTCCACAGTATTAGGAATCAAGTGTGGTGGTAGTGTGGGTCCATCAATTTTCTTACCGCTGCGGGTGATTATGGCGTTAACCTCTTTAATATTTTGATTTTTCGGATCAGAGGTTTGTGCCATATGTTGTCCCCTTGGATTTTATTGCGGCTGTGAAGGGAACCGACCTTGCTCTTGAATTGTCAAGAAACTAGTCAACTTGGTGAGTTGACTTTTTATCTCCTTTTGCTCATCTTTGATCCCTTTTTGCTCTTCTAGCACCCGTTGATTTATCTTGCCTTGTTCTTCCACACTCTTGGCATGTACTTGCAGAAATGACTTAAACATATCTTCCAAAGGTAAAGATTGTTGTGGTTCATTAAATGAGGTTGCTTCCGGTTGCCATTGGGTACTAGAGTGGGGATGAGGTTGTATATCGGATCTCCAACGGGTGCTAGTTTGGGCTGGGGGTTGTGTATCGGGTCTCCAATTAAAATTTGGGTGATTCTTCCAACCGGGATTATAGGTGTTAGAATAGGGTGAGTATGGTTTGCTAGAGGATATACCTAAAGCATTACACTCTCCTTTCATCTCAAAATAGGTTGGACAATCCCTAGGCACATGATCTACCCCATTACACATGAAACAAGGCTCACGGGACTCTACCCTAGCAACTGGTTCGGGGGCTCTAGCATCTTTGGCTCTTAAAACTTCAATTTCCTTAGTTATGGCCTCTAAACGGGCTTTAAGGCTGTCCTCTTCCTTAAGTTGGTAGATTCCAGCGGGTTGATTTCTCCTAGTACTTTCAATGGCACTCGGTCCTGTCCAAGTGTGGGCTTTTTCTGATAGGTCATCTAGGAAATCTATGGCTTGATCGGGATCTTTTTGAAGAAAATCCCCATTACACATCATTTCTATGAATTGCCTCTCCCTACTTAGGAGTCCATCATAGAAATAGCTGACTACCCGCCAACTTTCATACCCATGGTGTGGACAAGAATTTAAAAGGTCCTTGAAACGTTCCCAAACTTGATATAAGGTTTCACTCTCCTTTTGTGCAAAGTTTGAGATTTGTCTCTTAAGGTTGTTGGTCTTATGGGTTGGGAAGTGTTTTTGGAAGAAAACTCGGGTCATCTCATCCCAACTACCAATAGACCTAGGCCTTAATGAGTACAACCAAGTCTTGGCTTTTTCCTTAAGTGAAAAAGGGAAAAACCGGAGTCTGACAGTGTCCACCATATCAGCCCTATTTTGGAAGGTTGCTACTACTTCCTCGAATTCCCTAATGTGGATGTAGGGGCTTTCATTCTCAAACCCATGGAAAGTTGGTAGCAATTGTATCATGCCCGGCTTAAACTCAGCTTGTGGGGCATTAGGGGGGAACATGATACAAGAGGGTGTGGCCGTTCGGCTAGGGTGCAAATAGTCTTTAAGTGTCCTAGCAACATTTTCATTGTGATTGCCGGCCATGTTATCGAAATCCTCTAAATTCTCGGATGGGGGTGCACTATGGTATGATCTAGGCGAGGTTTCACTAACGGACGTGGAAGGAGAGAATGACTCTAATTCGGGTCCTCTAATGAATCTGCCTCGCGAATCTCTCGGTTTAAGCATGCACTAATTAATTTAGAGGGGAAATAAAAAATGTAAAACAGAATAATAAATAATTAAATAAATAAATAAATAAAGCAGAATAATAAACAAATAAATAAAACAGAATAATAAACAGATAAATAAAACAGAATAATAAACAGATAAATAAAACAGAATAATAAACAAATAAATAAAACAGAATAATAAAAGAAAATTAAAAAAAATAAAAGTAAAGGAACAATATTACGGTATTTACAAAGTGCTGAAAAGAAAAATATTTACGATTTTTTTTTTCTTAATATTTTTTTTTTGTTTTTACTTAAAGTTGACAAGCTTCCTTTGTACTTAAGTGCGTTTCCCCGGCAACGGCGCCAAAATTTGATTACGCCCAAAACATAACGCGGTTATTGTAGTATAGTTTTGGGGTGTCGATTCCACAGGGAAACAAGTTAATTACGAAAGAAGGTGTAAACTTTAACACTAACGATAATGATTAGATGAGAGAATATGAGTTTTGATAATGCAATATTGTGTAAAAGAATTGTGCGAATATAACAAAGAATATAAATAAGAAATAACAAGGTTCCGGGAATCCTCCTTAGGTTCGTTCCCTATTTCCACTCTTGATTCAAATTTTTATCTCGATTGCAAGTTTCACATCCTAAACAGGCAATCGGAAAGTATTCAATCAAGCACATTTATATCTCTAATATAATTGCTACAAATTACTCTTTGATTTCAATTCAAGCACACATGATTTATCTTATAGATTAGCAAGAAACGACAATATATTGCAATAATGATATCACAGTAATGGCCGATCTATAAGATAAATATACCGAAATCAATTACATCCAAACAACTTGACATAAGAAAAGCTTGACTAGACTTATGTGGAGTAGAAGGATGCAATCACCGGATTGAAAGAAACTAAAAGAAGAAGAATATAGAATACAGCTATCACATGAACTCAAATCCTTCTTAATTAATCAAAGAGTAAATCATAGACAACGTTTTAACAAAAAGTCCATACAAATGAATCAAGAACAGGAAATAAGGAACAATAAAACCCTAAGGATTCATCCCTTTCCCTTGTTTGATGATTAGTTAGCCATGAAACTCAAGGTGGAAAAACAATATAGATGTTCTCCCCTTGATTTCTTGGCCATGGAGCTCAAGGCGGAAGAACAATGTGGATGTTCTCTCCTTGATTTCCAACTTACGAAAACTTAAACGAAATGCTAAAAACTTCTTCAATTTTTATCTATCAAAAACTGTCTTTATTTTTCTCCCCGAGCTCTCCCGGCTGCAAACCTTAAGCATATATTTATAGCCCACGAGGGAGAGCTGTCTTTGCTTTTCTTAATTTGAGTCTGAATTGGAGTCCATGTGCGCACTGCTGAGGGAGAGCTGTCTTTGCTTTTCTTAATTTGAGTCTGAATTGGAGTCCATGTGCGCACTGCTGGAAAGTGAAGGCTGGAACGTGAAGGTGGTCCAGCAGCATGTGCGCGCTGCTGGCTTTGTCTGAGCGTGCGCCTGGGCGCTGGAAAGTGAAGGCTGGAATGTGAAGGTGGGTCCAGCAGCGTGTGCGTGTGTCCAAGTGTGCGCCTGGGCGCTGGAAAGTAAAGGTGCAGCGTTAGTTGGCGAGGGGCGCGGCGCTGATGGCTGAGGGGCGCAGCGCTGCTTCATGGGCGCCTAGGCGCTCCTCTTGTTTGACTGGGCGCCTAGGCGCTGGTTCATGGGCGCCTAGGCGCTCTCTTGTTTGCCTGGGCGCCTAGGCGCTGGTTCATGGGCGCCTAGGCGCTCACTCTTGTTTTCCTGGGCGCCTAGGCGCTGGACAGTGAGAGGTGAGGCGCTGGGCTTTGTTCTGGAGGCCTGAACTGTTTCCGCTAAAACTGCCATAACTTTCACTAGAAAAATCCTTTTTTCGAACCGTAAAATTCTCCAGAAAATAGACTTCCGGATCTTTCTAAGCATATATGGCTCATCTCCTGGTTCTTCCTACATCAATACAGTTTAATCTGCAAAGATGATTGATCTGTACGGGAAATTCTGGCAATTTAGTGAAACTCCTTCAGCTTGTATGCAGAAGTGCACACACTAGTGTGCCTACCCTTAACTTGTTCCAAAGTGATGCACACACTTGTGTGCAGTCTTTTAACTCAATGTACTTTATTGCTCCAACCTTGGTTTAGACTTTTAATCATCTTTAAATCATTTTTGGAAATGTCTAAACCTTGGACAAAAACGAGCACCGACACCCAAGATCTTTTGGCGCTTTAAACATGGATCGCTTTATCATCTCTTTTGTACTCAACGCACCTTAAAATGGATCGAATTAAGTCAATGATTTATGAATAACACTTTAGAGTTATCAAAATGTAAAAGTGCGATTACGACCGAGATTAACCCTAAAGTGTTAACAATTAAGTATTGTTTAGATGCATTTTATGACTCTCATCAATGACCCTCCTTGTTGTAGTAGAAGCATCTCCTTCCTCCTCCAAGTCTTGTCTTGGAATGAGATCTCCCATGGTTCTGCCCTTAACCACTTGATTTCTCCCGATAGTTGCCATGGTTGCTACTGCTATTCTGAGTTGCTGGCCTTTCTCTCATGAACAACCAATTACCACCTGATGTCTCCTTCATCTTGGCCTTGAAATCATGTGCCCTTATATCATTGATCACAATCTCCTTTGCCAAAGTATCCCTTCCATACTCAATAGCATTAATCAAGTTATCAAAGCAATCAGGAAGATAATTTAACAAAATGACAGCCAATTGTTCATCCGGAAAAATAATGCTATAACTATTCAAATCTTGAACTAGCTTATTAAAGACATCAAGATTATCTTGCAACTCTTCACTAGGATCCATTTTAAAAGCAAAGATTCTTTTAAGAAGATAAATCTTGTTAGGGAGAGTTTTGGTAAGAAACAACTCATCTAGTTTCTTCCATATGACAATAGGATCCTCCGAGTCTCTGCACTCCCTTGTGACACTATCCGATATGTGCAAGAAAATGGTGTTGTAAGCCATCTTCTTCATCTCAGTCCACTGGTCCTCCATGACACTTGCTGGAAAAGCATCATCTTCTCTAATGGCCAATTCCACTGTTGCATTAGAACCGCCTTGATCTTCCGCTTCCAAAGGGCAAAGTCTCCTTTTCCATCAAACTTCTCTACACAGAAATTTGAAGCCATCTTTTGCGGACAAGATCCTAGATTTATGCACTACCCATAAATGTTTTCTTCAAACTCAAGAATACAGATCAAAGATGGATCTTAACACCTTTCTTGAATCAACTTTCAAGAACACGATCGGATCTTGATCTTTACACCATTCTTGAATCACCCAAGAAGTAATCTTTGATTCTTGGAGTCTTGGCTTTGTATCTTCTACTTCTTGCTTCAATAACTAGCTGTGCAGCTCTGATTCTACTGACCAAAGCTTTGATACCACTGTTGAAAATCACCTAAGTAAGATGCCCAGGTGGTGATCTTCCAAACACCCAAGTCTTGAGTGACTTGTAGAAAGAATTTCAGCAATCGAACACAAGAACAGAAAATCAAAGAAAGAAAAGAAGACAATCAATTGTTGTCGAGGTTTGGCAATGTGCCTACATCCTCGTGAGTTCCTCTGAACTCTCTGCTCTAATCAATGGTTCTTACAAAGTTACAACAATCCCCTTCAATGGTCTTGAAGAAACAAAAAGAAAAGAAAGAAGATTACAACTCACTCTCTATACTACTATCTCTTCTTTACAAACAGCCTAACAAAGAGTTTCTCTTGTGTTTGTCACTCTTACACAATTCTCTTTAAGTGTTTACAATTGATATCACAATGTCACATCAATCTCATAATAATCCTTCTTAAAAGTGAAGCTTGAGAACCCTTTTTATAGCTTTTCATTTCTTAGATAATATTGTGAATCAATCTCACCCCTTTGATCTTGATTTCCTTGAAATCCTAACCCTACATTTATTTCCAAGTTATTCTGTGCATTTTGACCTTATGTGCACTAGTTTTGGAGTGCCTTGAAGCCTTCTGTATGCTTGCAAAGTAGTGTTCCTAGCGGTGCACCGCTCAGCACGGTGCAGTGCGCCGCTAGGGCAGAGTGGGCTGGTGCTGTCTCTGGATGGTGCGCCGCTGCTTGCTGTGTGGCATACCCCTCACCTGGTCCTGGAGCATGCCTCTCTAGAAGGCACACTGCTTGGTGTGCGCAGCGCACCGCACACTAGTGTTGTGCCTTCTTACTACTGCTGCTGTGCACACTAGTTTCTACCTAGGTGCAGAAGTGCGCACACTAGTGCGCATGGTCTTCTCATGCTCCAAATTGATGCACACACATGTGTGCAATCTTCTAACTTGCTGAACTTTGATATCCCATAATTGGTTTGGACTTTAACCAATTTTAAACCATGGTTAAACCTGCTTGAACCTTAGAAAAATAACAACAGCAATAGCAGCCACCCCAAAACCCTAGCAACACCATAAATCCAACCCTAATCAGACTCCATTCCTTTTTTTGACCACACTCTAACCATTTTTCATCCGGCCCAGTCATTTTTTCCCGACCGTTTTCTCCTTTTATGGGCCCTCATTTTTTTTTTCTATTTTTTGGCTTGTTAACTAGCATCTAATGCTCGATCCTACCAACACTGCCCTTGTCAGACTCGTATTGTCCTGATGCATCCCCCTATTCCTTTTTAGCCAGCTCAGTCACCTTTTCTTAGTCATTTTTTTCATTTCTTTCGGCCTTCCTCTTTTTTTATGTTTTTTTGCTTTTCTTCGGCATCTGAGTCTCGATCTGGCCGGCACTACCCTTATCAGACATGCACTATCCCGGCACCTATACAATAACCTCATCAGCTTAAGTCATTTTTAGCCTCAATGGTTTTTTAGATCTGTTGAACGACCCAGATCTGTAAGATAAAAAAAAACATAATGTCTTGGTGTCATTAGTGGTATCTATTTTCTATTTTTCATTATTGATGGGTTTCTAATTTATGTTTTCTACTGTTTAATACGACACTTATTTCATTTCAATCCATTGTGTTTATTTTTCACTATTAAATATAGATTCTAATTCTGGGTTGACTTTTCTTATAACAACGCGTAAGTTGGATGGTACAAATTATGAACAATGGGCTATTGTTGTTCAATCATATTTTATCCATGAGGATAAAGAAGCTTATCTTTTTATCGAGATTACTCTTGACACGTAGATTGATTCAAATGGTAGTGACGTTCAAATGATTCTAAGTTAATTGGTTTGTTATGAAATTCCATAGAGTCACCAATTGCTAATATGTGTTCTCATCTTCAAACATGCAAGAAAATTTTGGATTACTTACGATTCTTGTATTCCAATAATCTTACTCGGATGTATGACTTGTCTTTTGAGTTCTTTGGAGCCAAAATGGGTACTAAAACCCTTCTTGAGTATTTTACTGATGTGTAACGAATTTATAAATAATTGTATTCTATGATGTCTTTGTCTACTAATCTTTAGGTTATGCATCGAAAATGGGACAAAATGATTATTCTTAAGTTTCTGATGGGTTTTCCACATGAGTTTGAATCTATAAGATCTCATATTTGGTCTAATTCAAAGCTTCCCTCTCCAACTGAGATTTATTCTTTATTTTTTTTTTTGCAATCTCTCCTCTCGGGACGCTGATATTCCTATTCTTAGGTCTACCTTAGTCAATCAAGTTGGTCATGGTGGTTCTAATAGTCATGGTGGTTCTAGCAGTAGTGGTGGTTGTGGTAGTCAGGATTTTAGTTTTCCTGGTGATTGAGGAGGTCATGGTGGTTATGATAGACACAAGTGTACACGTTTTCAACGTGATGATCACACTCATGACTCGTGTTATCAGTTGGTTGGTAGTTAATGCACTCATTGTAATCGGGTTGGTCATACTTATGCTACTTGTTATGATTTAGTTGGGAAACCTCATGTTACAAATGTTGTGGCTGCTGATGTGACTGATTCTCCTTCCACCACTCTTAAGCCGCAGTTCAGATCTATTTCCAAGGATAATTATACTCGATTCTCTCAGTTCCTTTTCTTTAAGGTAGTTGAGGCATCACAACCAACATCTTCATCCACTATTTTCCTGGTCCAGAAAGATACTTCTATTGTTTGTTTGTCTTATAGTTCATCATATAGACCTTGGATTATCGATTCCACTGCTATTAATCATCTGTCAGGTACCACTAATGTCTTTTCTAGTTTCTCTTAATCAGCTTCCTTACTTGTAGTTAATTTTGCTGATTTTTCTCAAACTATTACTAGTGGGATAAGCATTGTTAAGCCTAGTCCATATATGTCTTTGTCATCTGTCCTTTATCTCCCGGATTCTAAATTTAATTTATTATCTGTCAATCAATTTACTAAATGTTTTAACTTTTCTGTATTGTTTCTCATTGATTCTATTTTTATTCAGGATCTAAAGACACTAAGGATGATTGGTGAAGGGCATAAATCCAATAGAGTTTACCACCTTGATACTGTTTCTAAACCAATTTCTTATCCGATTGTTGTGTCTCCTCTTCAACTGCATTGTCACCTTCGGCATCCTTCCCTGGAGTATTTGAACCTCTCAGTCCCTAGTTTGCGTCATGTTAAAGTATTAGAATGTTAGTCTTATCAACTAGAAAAGCATCATCGTGTTTCGTTTACTTCCCATGTTCAAAATAGACTCTCTAGTCCCTTTAAGTTAGTTCATTATGATGTTTGGGGCCCTAGTTGTGTGTCTTCTAATATTGGTTTTAAGCATTTTGTCACTTTTATGGATGACTATTCTAGACCAACTTGGCTTTATTTAATGAAAGACCATTCTGAATTATTCTCTATCTTTTGTGCTTTCTGTGCTGAGATCAAAACACTATTTAATTTACCTATTTTTATTCTTCATAGTGACAATACATTCGAGTATTTCTCTAAACAATTTAATTTTTTCATGCTAGTTTCTAGTTTTATTCATCAATCTTCATGCTCTGTCACCTCCCAACAAAATAGAGTTGCTGAGTTAAAGCATCGTCACCGTCTCGATGCTGCCTGTACTCTCCTGTTTCATATAAATGTGCCTAAAATGTTTTGGGGTGATACTATCCTTACTGCGCGCTAGTTAATTAATCGATTACCTTCATCTGTTCTTGCTGGCAAGATACCACACTCCATGTTGTTTTCACATGATTAACCATTTGCTTTGCCTCCATGTGTTTTTGGGTCTGTCTGTTATGTTCATCAACTTTCTCCTTATTCCATTAAGTGTGTGTTTCTTGGCTACTCTCATGTGCAAAAAGGATATCATTGTTATAGTCTGTCCTTTAAATGCTTCTTTGTTTTTGCCAATGTCACCTTTTTTTAGTCCACCACATTCTACTTTGAGTCTCATTTGATGTCGGATTTGGCTGCTTCCCTTTCATTAGATCCCTCTATGTCTCTTTCTCCCTTGCTCACTCTTCATATCTTTTTACCTCTTTCCACATCCCTACCTCCACCCACACTGGTCCCACCTATGTCTCTTTCTCCCTACGTCTCTATGTGTATTCTCATTGACCTAAACCTCGTGTTTCTTTACCATGCCAGATCCAGTTCTTTTTTATCCTTCACTCGCTGACGTCAATCGTCTAGTTGCCCTTCGCAAGGGTAAGCACTAATGCATTGCTCATCCTATTACTTCTTATATTTCTTTTGATAACTTATCTCCTACTTATACTTCTTTTATTGCCTCTGTATCCACTACCTCTCTTCCTATGTCTCTTACAGAAGCTCTGTCCCATTATGGGTGGAAAACAACTATAGAAGCTGAAAGGGATGCCTTGTCTCATACTGGTACTTGGGAGTTGATTTATCTTCCTCTTGGTAAATCTATTGTATGATTTTGTTGGGCGTAGAATATCTTGGAAGGTATTTAAGCTTTGAAACAATTTCTTGGTAACAAGTTTCAAACGAAGGATCTAAGACAACTGAGATACATTATAGGTATTGAGGTTGCATACTCTTATCATGGTATTTCTTTGTCTCAACAAAAATATGTATTTGATCTATTGAGTGATACAGGGATGTTGGGGGTCCAAACCCATAGATATTTCTATAGATCCGAACACAAAAAATTTTGTTGATCAAGGTGAGTTATTGACTGACACTGGACAATATAGATGCTTGGTTGGTAAATTAGATTACTTAACTATCACTAGACCCGATATTGCCTTTGCTACAAGTGTGGCTAGTCAGTTTCTTGATGCTCCACGGACTAGTCATTGGGCTGCAGTTATCCACATTTTAAGTTATCTTAAAAGTGCTCCTGGTTGTGGTTTGTTATATCAGAATCAAGGTCATACTCAGATTAAGGGATAAACTGATGCAAATTAGGTAAGTTTTCCATTAGATCGAAGAACTACCACAGGATATTGTGTGTTTGTTGGAGGTAATCTGGTGTCATAGAAAAGTAAGAAATAAATAGTGGTTGTGAGGTCTACTGCAGAGTTTTAATACAGAGCTATAGCTCATACTACCTACGAGTTAGTATAGTTAAAGCATATTCTAGCTGAACCTAGGTTCCACAGTATTGTCTTATGAGTTTAGCCTGCGATAACTAAACTACTATTTAAACTGCAACTAATCCTATATTTCATGAGAGGATAAAGCATATTGAAGTGGATTGTCATGTTGTTTGAGAGAAAAGATTACAAGATGTGATTCGCACAAGATATGTGAAATCTTCAGATTAGTTAGCTGATATCTTCACTGAATCCTTAGATGGGACTCGAACTAAATCTATATGTAACAAGTTCAGTGCATATGACATGTATACTCCAACTTGAGGGGGAGTGTTAGACTATGTTAGAGTATAAGGTTATTTTTGTACTTTCTCATTATTCAGTTCTATATAAATATGACTACTGACCTTAGGGTTGGTTAGCTATTCATCTAAAAATTGTGACAGTAATAAAATGAAGCCAGTTATGTCAACAATATATGAGTTTTAGTAGTCTACCATATGAATCAAAACCTATAGGTTCAAACGGGTATTTAGAAGGAAATATAACAAAGATGGTTATATCCAAACCTTTAAAGTAATATTAGTTGAAAAAAAGTTTCCACAAAAAGATGGTATTGATTATTTTGATACGTATGCTCTAGTAGCCAGAATCACATCCATCAAAGTTTTTTTCAGCCTTAGATTCTATTTATCAATTACATTTGCACCAAATGGATGTTAAAATAGTATTTCTAAATGGTGATCTAAATGAGGAAGTCTATATGAAATAACCAAATAGATTTGTACTTCCTAGAAATGAAAATGAAGTGTGCACATTAGTGAAGTCTCTTTACAGTTTGAAACAAGCTCCAAAGCATTGGCATGTGAAATTTGATAATGCATAAAATCAAATGATTTTGTGCATAATAGTGTAGAGAAGTGCATATATTCTAAATTTACCAAAGACCATAGCGTGATCATTTATCTTTATGTGGGTGATTGATTTTTTGTACAAATATTCTTAGAGTTTAAAAAATAAAGGAGTATCTAGCTCTAGTTTTTAAAATGAAATATTTAAGTGAACTAAATACTTTTTTGGGAACTGAAGTTAAAAGAGACAACAAATGATTCTTGTTATCTCAGTCTCAATATATTAAGAAGTTTCTTAAAAAAAATTAATCATCTTGGAATCAAAAAAGCAAACACTCTATATGAGTGAAGCATGAAGTTCACAATGAATTTGGTAGAGTAGCAACATCGTTTGAATATGCAAGCTTAATAGGTAAAATCATGTATGTTATGAATTGCATGAGACCAAATATAGCCTTTGTCGTATGTAAACTTAATGTTATGCAATAAAATCAGGGAAAAATTACTAGAATACCAAATTCATTGGCACTTTGTTACTCTGGTTATCTTGCCGTTCTAAAAGTATATTTAGATGCTAGTTGGATAACAAGTGCTAATGATAACTAATTCTTTTCAGGATGGATTTTTACACTTGGAGGTGGTGCCATTTGTTGAGTATCCAAAAAGACATCCTTTATTGCAATCTCATTTCTCATGACCTTTCTTCATACATAAGAAAAACCTAATTTCACTTTTCCTCTTTGATTTCTATGACTTTTCACTTCGACATTATGATTTTCCTCATAATCAATCAAATTTTAAGGGTTCTAATTCATGCTTTATGTGCTTTAAAACTTATAAACACTATTGATTCATTCAGTTAACCTTAATCTAACATATAATTAGTAAATCATGAATTGAATAAACACAATTATGAACCCTGATATACTTTCTATCAAGATTCTATTTAATTATGAAATTACATGAAAATATAATTAGAATTCTAAATCCAATCTATGGTGGCTCTGATACCACATGTAGGAATAAATCTTAATATGAAATTAAACAATTCTTTACAAATAACTATAGTTGAATTAAGAACACCTAAAATAATTACAAAGAAAGAAAAATTTGTTCCTTGTATAGGATCCATTTTGTAAATGCATAAGAGAATCTATAAATTGTATTAAGAATCGATTTTTAAAGTGTTGGAAATCACCTTGACAAGATGCCCAGGTGGTGATCTTCCAAACACCCAAGTCTAGAATGACTTGTAAAGATTAGGAATCGGAAACAGGAACAGAAATCAAAGAAAGAAAGATGACAAGCGATTTGTTATCGAGGTTCGGTAATGTGCCTACGTCCTCATGAGTTCCTCTGAACTCTCTACACTAAATCAATGGTTCTTTTACAATCACAGCAACCCCACTCCAAGAAGCCTAAGTTCTTGAAGAAACCGAGAAGAGAAGAAAGAAGATGATAATAACTATTACAAAAGCTCTCCATCAAATCTACGCTACTCTCTCTTTACAACCAGCCTCACTACAATGAGTCCATCTCGTATTTTGTGTCTTTGCACTCTCACACAATTCTCTTTTGTATCTCTTGATGATCACTTATATGTCACAACTTGTAATCTTACACTTGATTCTTTTTTAGAATGAAGCTAGGTGACCCTTTATATAGTGCACCAACTTCTTGTCCAATCTTGAGGGTCAATATCCACCCATAGATCTAGATGAGTAATCAACCATAGTCTTTGATTTGAACATCCCTCACGAACCACTTGAAAGGCTGAATCATGTGTGCTTCAGTGTGCCTTGAAGGTGCGGCCTGAAACAGTGGGCGCAGCAGCTCAAGGCAAAGCACCTCTTCAACAAGGTTCTAGGCGCCGCGGCCTTGGGGAGGCAGCACTGTGGCTTGCACCTCCTCCAGCTTTCTACCTTGCTGGATAATGCGGCCTTGACAAGGCAAGGCCATGGCGCACACTGGTGCTGACCCCTTTGGTTGCTTGTATGCTGAGGCACACACCTAGTGTGCTGGGGTTTTAAAGCCTTCATGCTGAACCTCTTTAAACCTCAACGATGTTTAAACCTTAGACAAATACTAACAATCTCTACCTTTGTCTAAGTGTTTAAACCCGAACCATTGTGCAGAGAACTTCAAGATCCAAACTCATCTTGAGTCATCAATCAACCGACTCCAATCCTAAGTAGTCCAAGGCAATGATTGAACTTACTTAGAGATAGAACCTTTGTGCCTAAATCTGTAGGATTTTCCTCCATGGCTACCTTGTCTACATGAATGCATCCTTTCGTAAAATTTTCTTGAATCAAATGATACCGAACATCCATGTGCTTTATCCTCTCATGGAACACCAGATTCTTACACAAGTGCAATGCACTTTGGCTATCCAAAGACACCACCATCTGCTCTTTTAGGACCATCAACTCGTCCAACAACCCTTTGCACCACATAGCTTCCTTTATGGCTTCCGAAGCCACTATGTATTCTGCCTCCATTGTTGAGAGTGCTACCACTGGCTACAACCGAGCCTTCCAATACCTCAACAACAACTTCATCCCAAGCCAAAGCTCTTTTCTGGGATTACTCACACATCTGCTGAGAACACCCATTGCCTGAGAAATGTCGGGTCTACTGCTCACCATCATGGACATGACTGGTCCAACCGCACTAAAGTAAGGGACCTTTACCAATTCCTTCTTCTCATCATCCACTCCAGGACATCGTTCGCTGGAGAATTTGAAATGACCAACAAGGGGAACCTTCACTGGTTTACCATCTTCCATAGAAGCTCGAGAAACCTTCAACTCGTTTCTCTCCCTTTCCCGAATTTTTCTCATACCAAGGATCTTTTGTGTAAGGCTGAGATCCATCCTCTCGAACTCTTCACTAAGTTGAGATGTAAACCTTTTCATCCTCTCCCTACTGTTCCAAACCAATAGAAAATCATTGGCATAGATGAGAATAATCACCACTTCATCCGCCTTATGTCCAGGTGAGAAGGTTTTTGTGAAATCCATGCCTTTTCTTCTCGTGAACCCCTTCACCACCAGCCTCGCCTTGTTCCAGACTTCATCTCCTGGAGGGTACCCTTCTTTGATCTTGTAAGTCCACTTACAATCCACAACTCTCTGTTTTCCTAGAATGTGCACTAATTCCTAGAAGTTGTTCTTCCTCAAAGAATCCATTTCTTCCTCCATAGCTAGCTTCTATCTTGGCGAATCTTTACATCCCATGGCATCAATGTAAGTCTCTTGTTCACTCATCTCTCCTTCTGTCCAAGGAGCTACTGCATCCGCAGCATCTATAAACCTATATCTTGAAGGTGGTCCAACCAGCCTTCTTTCCCGGTCTCTTGTGAGTTGATAGTCCTTCTGACTTGCTACATCATCCTCTTTCAGTTCAGCCTCCTCATAAGTTTCTTGAGCTTGGCCTTCATCAATGGGCTCTACCTGGTCCGAACCCTCTTACCTTCCTTGCTCTACCTGAACCGAATTCTTTTTGATGCGATGCTCCACAAATTTCGGATTGGTTTGCTCACTATCCCCTGCAGGGTTAGTTTTCTCTAAGTAAGGAAATAACAATTCATTAAAAATAAAATCCCTACTTATTATGAGTTTCATTCCTTTTGGTTCTAAGGACCACAACGTATACCCCTTAACCCCATCACCATACCCTAGAAATATACATTTTCTAGACCTTAGGTTAAGTTTATCATCCTTTTGATGGGTGTATGTAGCACACCCAAAAGTCCTAAGGTTGCTTAACTCAGGAAGTTTCCCACTCCACATCTCCATGGGAGTCTTGAGCTCTAAAGCTTTAGAGAGTGAACTATTTACCAACTATGCAGTAGTAGACACAGCTTGCCCCCCAAAAATATTTTGGTAAACTGGATCCTATTAACATGCACCTAACCTTTTCCACAAGGGTTTTATTCATCCTCTCAGCAACTTAATTTTGCTGAGGTGTTTTTACAACTGTTATATGCCTTACAATGCCATTTAATTCACAGAATTTATCAAAATCCTTATTACAAAATTCTAAGCCATTATAAGTTCGTAAAGCCTTAACTAACCTGCCCGTTTGAGTCTCCAGCAACTTTTTCCACACAACAAATTTATTCAAGGCATCTGATTTATTCCTAAGCAAATAAACCCAAACTTTTCTTGAATAATCATCAATTAAAGATAGAAAGTAAAAGTTACCTCCCTGTGTTGGTGTTCTTGCTGGTCCCCAAAGGTCCGAATGAATGTAGTCAAGAATCCTCGTAGACTTGTGCACTCCAGTATTGAAGCTGGCCCAGTGTTGCTTCCAAAGAATGCAACTCTCACAGAAATCAAGTTTTTCTACTTTGTCTCCATCAAGTAGGCCATCCTTGCTAAGAACTTGCAGGCCATTTTCCCTTATGTGTCCCAAGTGAGTGTACCAAAGGGCTGCCCTATCCATCTCAGCCATCAAGCTTGCTGCTTGATCATTGATTTTTGTCTCTCCGATCATCTCATAGAGTCCATCCTTTATTGCTGCTTTGATCACTACCAAATATCCCTTGGCCAACTTGATATTTCCTCCCTCTACTTTGCATGTGCAGCCCATAGAATCCAGCTGCTCTAATGAGATCAAATTCCTCTTCAAATCCGAAAGAAATAACTCACATTTCACAGCAACCATATGACTCCATCAAACATCCTCAACTAGATGTCTCATATCCCCCTCACTTGGCAAGAATTGTTATTCCCCAAGAAGACCCTTCCATCATTGATCTCCTTGAAATTCTTGAACCATTCCTTGTGAGGGCACATGTGATGAGTTCACCCAGAATCCAGAATCCATTTATCACTGCCTTGCCTTCTACTCACATTTGAGCACACAATAAGAACATCATCTTATTGTTCTCCTTTGGCAATCGAAGCCTCTCCATTGTTGGTATGGCTTCTCCCTCTCTCATCCCACAACTTTTTCTTGCAGTCTTTCTTGAAATGGCCCTCCTTGTTACAGTAGAAGCACTTCTTCCCTCCAAGTCTTGTCTTGGAATGAGATCTTCCATGGCTTTACCCTCTACCTCTTAATTTCTCGCGGTAGTTGCCATGAATGCTACTGCCATTCTGAGTTGCTGGCCTTTCTCTAATGAACAGCCTTTCTCCACTTGATGCTTTCCTCATCTTGGCTTTGAAATCATGAGCCCTTATGGCATTGATCACAATCTCCTTGGTTAAAGTATCTCCTCCATACTCAATAGCATTAATCAAATTATCAAAACAATCAGGAAGAGAATTTAACAAAATAACAGCCAATTGTTCATCCGGGAATTTAATACTACAACTAGCCAAATCTTTAACTAGTTTATTAAAGAAATCAAGATTATCTTGCAACTCTTTATTAAGATCCATTTTAAAAGCAAAGATTCTTTTAAGAAGGTAAATCTTGTTAGGGACAGCAGGATCTTCCGAGTCTCCACACTCCCTTGTGACACTATCCAACATGTGCAAGAAGTTAGTGTTGTATGCCATTTTCTTCATCTCAATCCGCTGGTCCTCTATGACACTTGTTGGAAAAGAATCATCTTCTCTAATAGCCAAGTCCACTTTCTATTGCATAAGAATTGTCTTGATCTTCCGCTTCCAAAGGTTAAAGTCTCCTTTTCCATCAAACTTCTCAACATAGAAATTTAAAGCCATCTTGGCGGAGAACATCTCAGATTTATGCAATACCCACAAATGCTTTCTTCAACCTCAAGAACACGATCGAAGATAGATCTTAGCACCGTTCTTGAATCACTCTCAAGAACACGATATGATCTTGATCTTTACTCCATTCTTGAATCACCCAAGAAGTTGATCTTTGATTCTTAGAGTCTTAACTCCGTCACCTTCTTGTTCTTACTCCGATACCCTCTCACCAAAGCTCTGATACCACTGTTTGTGGTATCTCTTCTAGCTCTGATACCACTGTTAGAAATCACCTTGACAAGATGCCTAGGTGGTGATCTTCCAAACACCCAAGTCTAGAATGACTTGTAAAGATTAGGAATCGGAAACAGGAACAAAAATCAAAGAAAGAAAGAAGATAAGTGATTTGTTATCGAGGTTTGGCAATGTGCTTATGTCCCTGTGAGTTCCTCTGAACTCTCTGCACTAAATCAATGGTTCTTTTACAATCATAGCAACCCCTCTCTAAGAAGCCTAAGTTCTTAAAGAAACCAAGAAGAGAAGAAAAAAGATGATAAGAACTATTACAAAAGCTCTCTATCAAATCTATACTACTCTCTCTTTACAACTAGCCTCACTACAATGGGTCCCTCTTTTGTTTTGTGTCTTTGCACTCTCATATAATTCTTTCTTATATCTCTTGATGATCATATATATGTCACAACTTGTAATCTTACACTTGATTCTTTTTGAGAATGAAGCTAGGTGACCCTTTATATAGTGCACCAACTTCTTGTCCAATCTTGAGGGTCAATATCCACCCTTATATCTAGATGAGCAATCAACCATTGCCTTTGATCATTCCTTAGTCAAGCTATGCATTTTGAACATCCCTCACGAACCACTTGAAAGGTTGAATTATGTGTGCTTTAGTGTGCCTTAAAGGTGTGCCCTGAAACAGGGGGCGCCGTCGCTCAAGGCAAAACACCTCTTCAGTAAGGTTCTGGACGCCGCGGCTTGCACCTCCTCCAGCTTCCTCCCTTGCTGGGCACTACGGCCTTGACAAGGCAGGGACATGGCACACACTAGTGCTGACCCCTTTGGTTGCTTATGTGCTGAGGCACACACTTAGTGTGCTGAGGTTTCAAAGCCTTCATGCTGAACCTCTTCAAACCTAAACCATGTTTAAACCTTAGAAAAATACTAACATAAAGATCACAAGTACTTCTCCTACTTAACTCCCCACAAGTCACTAGCTTTTAATGAGAGATGCTTTTCTGTAGAGAATCTACATTTCAATGAGATCAGAAAATTGAGAGAAATAAGGAGAACCAAGCCTTTTAATTTATTTAGCTATCCAAATGGCCCACTCATCACAGGTCCATAAGGTCAGATATAGCCTATACCAGCTAGTCAATGTTATAAATTTGGAGTACCAGACCCACTGATAATAGATCACTCTATTAAGCACCTTATATGTCTCACTTAGTAGACCAATTGTTTAGTTCGTTTACGATAAAATCTAATAATTCCATTAATGTTAGCCTATATATATGGAATAATTCTTACAAAAGGGATTATTGAGATGAACTTTACTTGTTGGTATTTGTCTAAGGATTAAACAAGTTTGAAAAGCTTCAGCATCAACTCTCCAGGCTATGACTCAAGGTGTGCGCGCTTCAGCCTCTAGAAAGTCCAGAAGTCGAGGGAGGAGCTGTGCGCCATGGCCCAAGGTGTGCATGCCGCGGCACGCCCTTTTGCATCGTGGCATAGCCACCCTAAATCACAGCCTCCCCCCTTAAGCAGCTTGCCCTGTTTTAAGCAGCGGCTTGAAGGCACACCTGAAGCCAGTTTTCAACATTCTTCTCCTAGTGAGTGGGGCATGAACAAAATGCACAGGTTCACTTAGGATTGTTGGAGGGCTATGATTGATTTGTCCTCAAAATTTAAGGGTTGAAATTCTCTTCAAGATAGTTCAAGAAGTGGTGCACTATATAAAGGGTCACCTAGCTTCAATCTCAACATAAGTGTGAGACAAATTATAAACACAAGATCATCGTACAAGAGAATTCAAGTGCAAGTTTGAGAGTGCAAAGACACCAAAACACAGAAGAGGCACTAGAATAGATCTCAAAGAGAGGTTGGTTATTTAGAGAGAGAGTAGTATAGATTGGGGAGAACGGCTTTATAATAGTTCATTATCACTTTTTGTTTTCTCTTCTTTTATTCTTCAAGAACTTAAGATTCTTGAAGAGGTGTTGATGTATCTGTAAAAAACTCATTGATTTAGTGCAGAGTTCAGAGGAACATGAGGTAACCCGAAGGCTGTAAGAAAAGAAGGCAGGAAGAGTTGGTGTGCCAATTGAAGAAATCTCTCTATGGCCTGAAGCAATCACCTCAACAATAGAATAAGAGGTTCAATTCCTTTGTAACTAGCTTAGGTTTCAAGAGGTACTACTATGATTCGTGCTTGTACTACAAGGGGCACAAGGTGGAGGAAATGGGGATCATCCTCATCTATATCGATGATATGCTGTTGGTTGGGAACAACAGGGAGAGGATAGAAGAATTGAAGTCTCAACTCAGTTCAGAGTTTGAGATGAAGGACCTTGGCTATGCATAGAAAATCCTTGGGATTAACATAATCCGGGAAAGGGAGAGAAACAGATTGAAGATATCTCAGACTTCCTACATAGAAAAGATGATATCTAAGTTCTCTATGGAAGATAGCAAGCTAGTGAAGGTTCCCCTTGCTGGTCATTTCAAGTTCTCCAGCGATCAATGTCTGAGATCAGAGGCGGAGAAGAATGAAATGGAGAAGGTCCCTTACTCTAGTACGGTTGGATCAATTATGTTCACCATGGTAAGCACTAGACCCGACGTTGCTCATGCAATTATTGTTCTCAGTAGATTTATGAGTAATCTCATAAAGGAGCATTGGCTTGGGATGAAGTGGTTGATGTGGTACTTGAAGGGAAGCCCATATGTGGGGCTGGTTTATGAGAAGAGGGGTAAGTCAATCTGTCTTGAGGGTTATGTTGATTCAGACTATGGAGCAGACCAAGATAAAAGAAGATCAATTACCTCCTACTTCTTCAACTTAAACGGATATTGTATAAGTTGGAAGGCTCAGTTGCAGCCGGTGGTAGCACTCTTAACAACAAAGGATGAGTACATAGCGGCTATGAAAACCATAAAGGAGGCTATGTGGTGCAAAGGGTTGTTGGAAGAGTTGAAGGTCCTGAAAGAGCAGGTGGTGGTGTATTCGGATAGCCAAAGTGCATTGCACTTGTGTAAGAATCCAGTGTTCCATGAGAGGTTAAAGCATATGGATGTTCAGTACCATTTCATTCGGGAAAATGACCAACAGATTTAGGCACCAAAGTTCTACCTCTCAGTAAGTTCAATCATTGCCTTGGACTTCTTAAGATTTGAGTTGGTTGATATGGTGACTCAAGTTGAGTTTGGATCCTGAGTTCTTTGCATAATGGGTTCGGGTTTAATCGCTTAGACAAAGGTAGAGATTGTTGGTATTTGTCTAAGGATAAATAGGTTTGAAAAGCTTTAGCATCAAGTCTCCAGGTCGCAGCTTAAGGTGTGCACGCCTCAGCCTCCAAAAAGTCCAGAAGTTGAGGGAGGAGCTGTGTGCCGAGGCCCAAGGTGTGCGTGCCACAGCACGGCCCTGTGCCCCACGGCACATCCACCTCAAGTCACAACCTCTAGTATGACAGAAAGCCTCCCCCTTTCAAGGCCGCAGCTTGCCTTGTTTTGAGCCGCGGCTTGAAGGCACACCTAAAGCTAATTTTCAGCATTCTTCTCCTAGTACGTGGGGCATGAAAAAATGGACAGGTTCACTTAGGATTGTTGGAGGGCTATGATTGATTTATCCTCAAGATCTAAGGGTTGAGATTGTCTTCAAGATAGGTTCAAGAAGTGGTGCACTATATAAGGGGTCACCTAGCTTCAATCTCAACACAAGTGTGAGACAAGTTGTAAACACAAGATCATCATACAAGAGAATTCAAGTGCAAGTGTGAGAGTGAAAAGACACAAAAACATAAGAGAATTTTCCAGATTATTTCTCATTCAATATCCTTCATAACATTGATTATTGCTTATGAATTGGCCATCTATTATTAATAGTCAAGGTTAATATTCGAGATTAGGTTGAGGACAAATTATCTAGACCTAATTAAGCTTTCTTGAATAGAAATTTAAATTAGGATTCAAATAAAATTGTGATTTAGGTGGTCGCATTTTCCTTATACTTAATTTAACTAATTAATTGATGAATACAATCCATGGGATTTAATTAATTAGTTATAAATTGAGAATAAGCACGATCAATGGAATTCTCTAGTCTTAGCGGAAATACCAATAATCTTGGATGTTGATTAATTTTTTATATTCACCAAATGTTCCAATTCATGATTGGATAGCAAGCTAAACTCCCAATTGTTCTCATTAATTATACTCATCTCTTCATGATTCGTTTGTTTAATTTACTTAATTGTTTTTATTTCAATTTTCTCTTCACCAATCTTTTAATTAGAGTGTTTAGGATTTAATTTCAGAGTTTGTTTTAGTAATTTTAAGAAAGTAATTTAAGATTTAAACCACTGCAATTCCTTGAGAGATCGATCTCGAGAGTAAACTCATCACAATACTATTTGTGATTCGTGCACTTGTGAACATTTAAAATTTGCACATCAAGTTTTTGGCACCGTTGCTGGAGAATTGGAATTTAATTCTTTAGTTATTTTCTTTGTTTTTATTTTAATTCTTTTCTTTCTTTTAGGCATAATTTTTATTTCTTTTATTTTGTTAAATTTTCTTTATTTGGTTCTTGATTTTCTTGATTTAAATTGGCATTAATTTGTTTCTTGATTTTCACTCGTTTGGTTCTTGGTCGCTTAATTTTTGTTTTGTTTTCTTCAGGTATATGCACGATAGAAGATCCCAACGGAGAAATCTAGTGCCAGCAATAGAAAATATCCATAGGCTAAGGGAGACGTTACAGCCTACGGAAGAAGAAGAAAAGGTTGAGGGAATAGTAAAAAAGGAGCTTGAAAGAATGGAGTGAGCTGAAAGACAAATTATGATGAAGGAGTATGCAAGGCCGATCATCGGCACTTCTACATCTTGCATCCAATTGGGGGAGGCTGCACGGAATTATGAGATAAAAAATATCTGCTTTAGCATGCTCCTTTAATTCTACGGAATTCCAAATGAAGACCTATTAACCTTCATAAGGGATTTTTATGCAACAGTGCAGACTTTTCCTCTACAGGGGATGAATGAGGATCAACTCAGGATGAGATGCTTCCCCTACACATTACAAGATAGAGCAAGAGCATGGTTGATGACTCTTCCACTCGGTTCTTTGACTACATGGTAAGCGGTCTACAATCGGTTCATGATCAAATTCTACTCCCATCAGAAGACTACTGAGTTGAGAACTAAGATTGCCACGTTCTCACAAATGAAGGGAGAACCCTTTTATGAAGCATGGGACAGGTTTAAGATGCTTCTAATCAGTGTCCCCACCATCATTACCCATTACAACTACAAAATCAATTCTTCTATGATGGATTGACACAATAGTATTAATATACGGTTGATAACGCTGCCGGTGGAGCCATGGGAGAAAAGACTACTGAGGAGACATTCGAGCTATATGAGATGTTGGGTGCTAATTCCCTAAAAAAGAGTGTAAGAGCAAGGAAAGTTGGGGTTAATAAATTGAGCTCCAACAACAATATAGCAATGCAACTTGCAGAGTTGACTAAACAAGTCAAACTTCTCACTGCCACAAACACACCCAATCATAAGGTATGTGGAGTTTGTGGGGTTTTTGGTCATGGTGCTAATACTTGTTCTTTGTCTTATGAATCTTATGCAGGAAATGAACAAGAACAAGTTAATGTAATGGAGTCTTACCAACCTAGGCCGAGGAATGATCCATATTCTAACACCTACAACCCTTAGTGGAGAAATCATCCCAATTTCTCCTGGAAGACTAACAACGCTCCGACATATGCTCAAATTTCAAGACCGGTTCAATATCAAAACCAAGTTGCACCACCCAATCAGCCTCGAAATCAAACTTTGGAGGAGAACTTAAGTGCTTTTATTTATGCTAGCAAAGAGAACCATGAGAGACATAGCCAAAGGTTGGATTCCTTAAAGGCATCAATGAAGAGGGTAGAAGTACAAGTTGGACAACTTACGGAATAATTGCAAGTAAATCAAAAAGGAAAGTTGCCTAGCCAACCTAAGCAAGCAAAGGCTATCATAGTGCTGTGAAGTGGTAAAATTCTTAACAATAATTCTGATGATAAAATTTCTTATGACTTACCACGTGATGTAGGAAAATTAATTGAAAAGCAAAAGGAGTAGGACACTCTTAAAGGAAATCCAACTGAAGATCCACAATCTTCTCAAACATCTTAGGAGAGCAAAGAGAAGGAGCCATCTTCCTTCACGACACTGCAAAAGGTAACCGAGCCTTACAAGCCTCCTATTCCTTATCTAAGCTGTCTGAAGGATGTTAAATAGGATAAGCAATTTTCTAATATTTTTGACATGCTTTCTAAAGTTAATATTAATTTACCTCTTTTGGATGTTATTAGGAATATGCCATCATATACGAAATTCTTTAAGGAATTTAATACCAAAAAGAGGACATATGAGAAGAACGAGAAAGTTATGGTGTTAGAAGTTGCTAGTGCGGTGCTCCAACAAAGCTTGCCACCTAAGCTGAAAGATCCTGGAAGTTTCATCATCAACATCACAATGGGAAACAAAAAGGTCACTAGAGCAATGATAGACTTAGGATCAAGTATAAATCTCATGTTATATTTGACATACTTGCAACTAGGTTTGGGGGAGCTTAAGTCAACAATTATATCCCTTCAACTTACTGATAGGTCAGTTAAATATCTTAAGGGAATAGCTTAGGATATATTGGTGCAAGTAGACAAATGATTGTGCCTGTAAATTTTATGGTATTGGAGATAGAAGAAACCCCATCTAAGGACAAGCACACAATTCTTCTTGGTAGACCATTTATGGCCACAACCAAGACTATTATTGATGTCCATAATGGGAGGTTAATAATGACAGTCTTGGGAGAGACTGTACAATTAAAAGTGTTTGATTCTCTAACCACTCCTTCTTCTATTTCTACAAACGATGAGTGTTCTCTTATTGTGTGGACTCACTTGTTTATGACACTTATTTGCAGACAAAAATAGAGGACAAGCTTGAAGTTGCTCTTACAACTGAGAGAGTAGAGGAAACACTAGAAGAGGAGACTAAAGGGTATCATGCAATCTTAGATAGTGCAATACCAGTGTCACCCCAAGAAGAGTCTAACAAACCTTTAGAATTGCTAAGTTCCCTACCTAGGGAAGACACTACTCCACCTAAGCTTGAACTTAAAGAGTTGCCTAAGCAACTTAGGTACATATTTTTGGCAGAGGGAGACACATATTGATGAGAGTTATAAAATGCATCTAAACAATACTTAATTATTAGCATTTTAGGGTTGATCGAGGTTGGAATTACACTTTTATACTTTAATAACTCTAAAGTGTTATTCTTGAATCGTTGACTTATTTCAATGCATTTTTAGGTACTTTAAGCTTAAAAAAGAGATAGAAAAGCTATCATCATTTTAAACACAAAGCTTCGATGAATACTCGAGTGAGATAATGGTCACAGAAGAGCCAAGATGAAGAGAAACCAAGAAAGGAGTTTCACTAAATTGCCAGAATTTCTGGTGCAGATCAATCATCTTTGCAGATTAAAATGTATTGATACAAGAAGAACCAGGAGATGAACCATATATGCTTAGAAAGATCCGGAAGTCTATTTTCTGGAGAATTTTACCGTTCATAAAAAGGATTTTTCTAGAGAAAGTTATGGCAGTTTTAGTAGACACAGGGCAGGCCTCCAGATCAGCATCCACCTAGCGTCGCGCCCCTCACTTTCCAGCGCTGCACTCTCACTTTCCAGCACTGCACCTCTCACTTTCCAGCTCCCACTCAGTACAAGACCAAATTAGGGCTGCACAATGATATTTTTTGGACCAAAATGCCCCTAACTACTTGTGATCTATAAATAGATGCTTAAAGAGTGTGTAACAAACATCATTAAGAAAGAAAAGAGAGAGCAAGTTTTGGTGATCTAATTCTAGCATTCTTCCAAGTGTTCTTTGGCTGGAAATCAAGGGGAGAGCATCCATATTGTTCATCCACCTTTAGCTCCATGGCCAACTAATCATCAAGTAAGGGAAAGGGATGAATCCTTAGGGATTTGTTGTTCCTTATTTCCTGTTCTTGATTCATTTGTATGGATTTATTGTTAAAACATTATCTATGATTTACTCTTTGATTAAGTAAGAAGGATTTGAGTTCATGTGATAGCTGTTCTTTATATTTTTCTTCTTTTAGATTCTCTTAATCCAGTGATTGCATCCGTCTCATTCATTAATGTTGTTTGGATGTGATTGATTCCGGTAGATTTATCTTACTGATTGTCCATTATGCGATATTGTCATTGAGACATATTGTCGTTTCTTGATAAACTTTAAGATCGGTCATGTGTGCTTGAACTAAAATCAGTGAGTAACTTGTAGCAATTACATTAGAGTTTATAAATGTGCTTGATTGAATATCTTCTGATTGCTTGTTTGGGATGTGAAACTAGCAATCGAGATAAAAACAATTGAATCAAGAGTAGAATAAGGGAATGAACCTAGGGAGGATTCCTGGAACCTTGCTGTTTCATTTATATTCTCATTTACATTTACACAATTTTTCTCACAATACACCATTATCAAAACTCATATTCTTTCGTTTAACTTTTATCGTTAGTATTAAAGTTTACACCTTCTTTTGTAATTAACTTGTATCTCTGTGGAATCGACACCCCAAAGCTGTACTAAAATAACTGTGTTATACTTTGGGCGTAATCAAATTTTGGCGCCGTTGCCGGGGAAACAAGCTTAAGTACAAGGATGCCTGTCAACTTTGAGTGTGACGGTAGAAGAATTGTAAATATTTTTCTTTTCAGCAGTTTGTAAATATGGTAATATTTTTCCTTTACCTTTGTTTTGATTTTCTAATTTTCTTTTATTATTCTGTTTTATTTATTTTATTTATCTGTTTTATTTATTTTATTTCCCCTCTAAATTAATTGGTGCATGCTTAGATCGAGAGATTCGCGAGGTAGATTCATTAGAGGACCCGAATTAGAGTTACCTTCTCCTTCCACGTCTGTTGGTGAAACCTTGCCTAGAACAAACCATAGTGCACCCCCATCCGAAAATTTAGAGGACTTTGTTAACATGGCCGAAAATCCTAATGAGAATGGTGCTAGGACACTTAGAGATTACCTACATCCTAGCTGAACAGCCACACCATCGTGCATTATGTTTCCAGCCAATACCCATCATCAAGATTTTAAAATAGGGATGATACAACTGTTCCCTACTTTTCATGGCATGGAAAATGAAAACCCCTATGTGCATACTAGAGAATTTGAGGAAGTAGTTGCGACTTTCCATAGTCAAGATGCAACTGATGATATCGGGAGACTCAAGTTTTTTCCTTTCTCCTTAAAGGATACAGCTAAGAGTTGGTTATGCTAGTTGAGACCACGATCAATTAGGTTATGGAATGAGATGACCCAAGTCTTTTTTAACAAGTACTTCCCTCAACATAAGACTAACGCATTGAAAAGATAAATCTCCACCTTTGAACAAAAGGAAAACGAGACTTTGTATCAGTCTTGGGAGAAATTTAAAGAGCTGTTAAGTAAATGTCCACATCATGGGTATGAAAATTGGCGTTTAGTGAGCTATTTCTATGAGGGTCTTACCTATAGAGAACGCCAATTTGTAGAGATGATGTGTAATGGTAAGTTTCTACAAAAAGACCCTGATGAGGCTATTGAGTACCTCAATGAGATTGCTGAAAAAGCTCACACATGGATTGGACCTAGTGCTACTGAGAGCACAAATAGGTCATGACCTATATCAAACCCTAGTGGTGGAGGAATATACCATCTTAGGGAAGAGAATAACCTTAAGGCCAAGGTTGAGATGCTTACTAGGGAGTTAGAGGCATTAAAAACTAAAAAACCAACACACATGGTTAATCAAGTCGAACCTCTAGAATCATGTTTTGTGTGTGGTGGGGTAGATTGTCTCGCCTAAGAGTGCCCCACATTTGTTGATATGAAAGGGTTATACGAGGAACAATGTAATGCCTTAGGCATGTACAAGAAGCCTCTTGCACCTTTCTCTAACACTTATAATCCGAGGTGGCAAAATCACCCCAACTTCAGTTGGAAATCTGAAAATCAGTAGCATGCACAGCCCCCTAAATCATACCCAGCACCTTATCATGCACCCTCATCCTCTAGGAACTCTTTAGAATATACCTTACATGTTTTTATAGAAGCACAAGGCAAGATAAACCAAAAGTGTGAGGTGTTAATTACACAGTTGGTTGAGGAAAACAAAGAAATAAGGAGCCAAGTGTCTAAATTAATGAGCTCCTTGAGTGTGACTGAGCGAGGTAAGTTCCCTGCCCAAGCTTAGTCCATACTTCACAGTCAACATATGGCATAAGAAAATGTAAAAGATGTAAATACCATTATGAACCGAAGTGGTAAGTCACTACACATTCCACCAGTGCATAAACCCGAGGATGTGAGAAAAGGTCAAACTAATAGTGAAACCGAACTGTCTAAAGACCCTGAAGTGACCAAAAATCTTGTTAAGGCACCATTCCCCCAAGCCTTAAAATCCAACAAGAAAAATCTGGAAATGAATGATGAAATCCTTGAGAACTTAAGGCAAGTGAAACTTAATCTCCCCCTTTTGCATGTGATTAAACAAGTCCCCACCTATGCAAAAGTTCTCAAAGATTTATGCACAATTAAGAGGAAACATTATGTCAAGAAAACAACTTTCCTAACTGAGCAAGTGATTACGCTCAAAATATAACGTGATAGTTGTAGTGTAGTTTTGGGGTGTCGATTCCACAAGGAAACAAGTTAATTACAAAAGAAGCTGTAAACCTCAACACAAACGATAAAAGATTAAATGAATCTGAGTTTGTTTGAGAAAAAGGGTAATTGTGTGAATAGGTTTGAAATATAATTAAGAATGACAAGTTTCCAGAAATCCTCCCTAGGCTTGTTGCTCTAATCCTAACTTGATTCAGTTGTTTTTATCTCGATTACTAGTTTCACATCCCAAACAGGCAATCGGCATATATTCAATTAAAGCGCATTTATAAATCCTAATGCAATTGTTATGAATTATTCTCTACTTTTAAGCACACATGACCCAACTTATAAATGATCAAAAGACGATGATATATCTAACGATAGTACCACAGCAATGGACAAATCCATAAAAGAGGTCTACCGGACTCAATCACATCCAAACAGATACACATAAGAAAAGCATGACTGAACTTATTTGGAAAGGAAGCATGCAATCATCGGACTAATAAAATAATCTATTAATTAAATTAAAGAATAAAACATAACAATGTTTGATAAAAATAATACCAACTACAACTGAATCAAATTAAGGAAAATAAGAACAACTAAACCTAGGGATTCATCTCTTCGCCTTGCTTGGAGACTAGCTGGCCATAGAGCTCATGCCTCCTTGAGTTACCTCCGGCCTCTCAACGATCATCCTCAGCTTGCCCTCCAAATTTTATACTTCGGATTCCTCTTAAAGGCCCTCTAGATTTACTCCTAAAGGCCCTCTAGAGTCACTCTCTAATCATCTCAGAAGATGATCTTAGAAGAGCTCCGATTGGTTGATTATTTCAGCTGAGCAGAGTGGGTCTTTGTATAGGCAAACTCCCAAAATGCTATGTGTTATCTAGCCGATGTGGGATACTGTCCGGGTGCGCTTAATCGTAGCTCAAGTGCGATCGATCGCACATGCGCTCGATCGCGGCTTATGCGCTCTATCGCATATGCGCTGCAGAGTACCTTACTCGATATGGGATATGCGCTCGATCGCACTGCTTGTGCGCTCGATCGCAATTTAGGCAGCAGTCAATCTTGTCCTTCCAGAAGCATGGGATCTTGGTCTTTTAAGCAACGATCCCTTCTTTTTCTCTTTTAAACTTAAAGTACCTGAAAATTACACTGAAATAAGTCAGTGGTCCAATAATATTACTTTAGAGTTATTAACATATAAAAGCACAATAAAGACCGAGATCAATCCTAAAATGCTAACAATTAACCACTGTTGAGAGGCATTTTATGACTCTCATCACAACCCCCAACTAGCTTATTGCTAGTTGATGAGTGCCAAATATTGCTTATTTTGGCCCTTTAATTTACATTTGTTAGCTTAGGAATTTGTTACTTTGAGTTGTTTTCGTTGTTTTTCAGGTTTACAAGCACTGGGAAAGGAGTTTCACTAAAATTGCCAAAATCGCCTTACAGATCAGTCATTTTTGTGGATTTTACTGTATTGATTCCGGAAGAACCAGGAGATGAGCCATATATGCTTGGAAAGATCCGGAAGTCTATTTTCTGAGGGATTTTACGACTTGCAAAAATGATTTTTCTAGAGAAAGTTATGGCCATTTTAGTAAACAAGGGTCAAGCTGAAGATGTCTAGTGCGCTCGATCGCACTAGACTTGCGATCGATCGCAAATGCGCACTGGCACATCCCACATCGGTTAAAAATGCTCTGTAGTGCGCCAATGTGCGCTCGAGCGCACCAGAGTGCGATCGATCGCACTCGAGCAGTATCCCACATCGATTTTGAAACCCATTGTGCTCCGGGACTCCCCCTATATAAACACCATTTGACCTCATCATTCAGTGTACAATTCCTGAGCCACTTTGGTGTTTACCGGTGGATATCCGCTAGCATTCTGGTGGATCCCGAAGGCATTGCTATCACGAGGGGAAGCACCGCCCGTCAGCGAGTGGAATTTCTCCCATGTAAAGTTGTTTATTTATTTCTTTATATTCAGTTGTTTTAGTTTAAATGTTTAGCACTTTTTATTATAGTTTTATAGTTATGAGTGGCTAGACTCTTCAGCTAAGGTTGAAGATGAAGCCCCACCGTTTTTTGGCGTAGTAGTTCAGATTTGCTTGTACAAATCTGACAATTTTTAGTATAAATGTTCTGTCAATTATTTGAGTTAATCTTATAATTGATTGAGTTTAAATTGTCTGTTGGATTTTCTTTGTGTTTCATCTGATGGATACATTGAATGCTTTTCGATTAAATTGGATTCCCTTTGTGATTTGTTAAGAGCGGATACATCGGGTGCTTTTGGTTTAGTTGGGATATTCTTTGTTTTTTGTCTTATAGTTGGATTCATAGAATGTTTTGATAGGCTATATTTTTAGAACATGTATGCTTAACTTCGGTGGGGTGGATTCGGAAACCTTAGTGCTTTTTATTATTAGTTTTAAAATCAATTTAATTTAGTTTTAATTTATTTTACAAATTATCATTCAAAATTCGGAACTAGGTTAAGATAGAGTTAGTTTAGATTAAAAATTATATTTTCACAACGCAATTCCCTGTGGATTCGACCTCGCACTTGCACAACGCTATACTGCAAACGACTCGTGCGCTTGCGAGTAATTTAAAACTCACACCACTAGTCCCTAGCAATTCAAGCGAAATTTAGAGATTAATTCTATGGTGGGAATCAAAGTAAATGAAAAGCAATATTAGTGTTAACCAAGAGTAATTCACAATTTGTCTCAAAAATTTCACATAACACACGGCACAAAGAATCATTAAATTTCACCGAAATCCAAAAGTAATTCAAACATCAATCTTAAAATCGTTATTGACTCTTAACATCCGTCTTACCACAATCCATTAATCCAAACACCTGGATGGTTTTATACATAACATTTATGAATACAAGTCTTGGTCTCTAAAAATATAATAAATTACGTGACATCAATCACAAAAACAAGCTCCATATGCTTACATTTCAAACCACTCTCCACTATTGTAGAAAAGTCACACTACATTGGATCAATAGGTCTTTTATAAGCTTGTAATGTTAGGATAAGGTAAAGGTTAAGAAGGAATGGGAAGGATTCAACAAGTAAAGAACTTAATCTCTTAGTTTTGAACACAACTCTTTAAGCACTAGATAACTTTACTTCAACACCCAACTCTTTTAACCATTTTTCGAGCATTTCTTTCAACAAATCACCATTTTTTTCTTTTTTTTCTTCTTTCTTCTCCAGTATTCATTTTTTTTTATTTTTTATTTTGGCACATAACCATTCACCTTTTTTTCATCAATTTTTTTTTCTTCTCCACAACCCCCAACTTATCTCCTTTAATGTACTTGGGTTGTGGTAGTGATATTTTTTCATATTTCCACCCTTACTCCTTTTAAGTGCTTCTCACAACATGTGTATGACTAAGTTCTTTTAAAAGAAAGGTAAGGATAAAATATTTTTAGGCTCATAAAGGTAAGTAAATGGTTTATCGAAAGAAACAAGGCTCAATTTTTCTTTTCAAGAAAAAGGCTCAAATAGGTGACTAGTGATAAATATAGCAATGGTAGGTTTGAAATGCTCAAACGGTTCAAAAATGACCTATATCATATCCTAAGTAGTGTGTATTCTATGAATTCGCCTCAAGTGATTATCAAGTAAGTTCTATAGCTTGTCAAGACCGCAAAAGTATTCATAAAACAATCACACATAAAATTTCTCTAAATGTTTAAGACTAATCATACAATCTTACCACAAACTAGAGTCTCAAGCCAAATGAAGATTGATACTTAAATTAATTTCAAACTGAAGCAAGATTTAACTTCTTCTAAATGCTATATGCTATCTCAATTAAGTTTTATATCATTGACATGTAAACTGACTCTAAAGCTAACACAAAGCATGCTAAACACACACCAAGATGACACCAAGCAGTTCAATGGTATGGTATGCAATAAGAAATGTGTTTCCTCCACCCCCAACCGAAGATAAACATTGTCCTCAATGTAAAAGCCAAAATTGAGGAAACTCCATTTTTAACCAAAGGTGTGTGGAGCTGAAAATCATGCACGACCAATTGAACCTCATGCTCAACTTCTTGTTGAAAAGTCCGATCTACAACATAGAACAAACAAAAAAGAAAGCAACTGCGGTGTACCACCGTGTGTTAGCACACTAAAAATTAAAATGGACTCAATAATAAAATAAAATAAAAATGAAACAAACAAAACAAAAGAAAGAAAAATAAAAGTAAACACGTACCTGTGTTGTGTGGTCAAGATGCGTAGACTAGATCCATAAGTGGAATGTCTTCCACTTCCGAATCTTGTCTATCGACTAAGATCTTAAGTCGTTGACCATTGACTTTGAAAATTCGACCATCCCTAGTATCTTCAATTTCTACTGCCCCATTTTCATAAACAGTTTTCACTACAAAAGGGCCGGTCCACCTCGATCGAAGTTTTCCAGGATGCTAATGGAGTCTAGATTCGTATAAGAACACCCAATAATTGGGTTTAAATGTTTTTCTCAAAATATTTTTATCATTGAATATTTTCATTTTAGACTTATAGATTCTAGAGCTCTCCTAAGCATCGTTTCTTAACTCCTCCAACTCGGTCAATTGATATTTCTGAAGCTTACCTGCTTCTCCTATGTCAAAATTAAAGGATTTGATTGCTCAATATGCTCGATGCTTGAGCTCTACAGGTAAGTGGCAAGGCTTTCCATAAACAAACCGATAAGGTGACATAACTAAGGGAGTTTTAAAAGCTATACGGTAGGCCCAAAGCGCATCAACTAGTCTCAAAGACCAATCCTTGCGATCCGGGTTAACTATTTTTTCTAGAATTTGTTTAATCTTCTTATTAGCAAGCTCTACTTGCCCACTAGTATGAGGATGATAAGCAGTAGAAATTTTATGTAACACCCCGTATTTTCGTATCAAAGCTTCAAAAGAACGGTTGCAAAAATGTGTACCTTGATCACTAATTATAGCACGTGGTGTACCAAATCGAGATAACACATTTTCTTTAAGAAATTTAAGTACCATTCTATTATCATTGCTTCTGCAAGCTGCTGCCTCTACCCACTTAGATACATAATCTATTGCCACAATGATATATAGGTATCCAAAAGAAGGAGGAAAGGGTCCCATAAAATCGATGCCCCAACAATCAAAGATTTCAATTATTAAAATGGGGTTTAAGGGCATCATATTTCGTCGAGACACAGCTCCTAACTTTTGACACCTTTCACATGAGTGACAATAAGTGTTTGTATCCTTAAACAAGGTAGGCCAATAAAATCCATAATGCAAAATTTTTGCAGCGGTTTTTTTCATTGAAAAGTGGCCTCCACAAGCTAGGGAATGACAAAATTCTAATATGCTTGCAATCTCTTCATTAGGGATGCAACACCTTAGAATTTGGTCCGAGCAGTACTTGAAAAGATAGGGGTCATCCCAATAAAAATTATATACCTCATATAAAAATTTCCTCTTGTTTGAGCGCTCCAATCCACTGGTATCTCACCTGTAACCAAATAATTCACAATGTGAGCAAACCATGGTAAGGCAGTAACAGCAAGTAAATGCTCATTGGGAAAGTCATCATTGATCGACATGTTATCAGACGTGTCCTCAAATGTGAGCCTTGAAAGATGGTCAACTACTACATTCTCTACTCCTTTTTTGTCTTTGATGGTGATGTCGAATTCTTGTAGGAGTAGGATCCATCGGATTAGGCGTGCCTTAGCATCCTTCTTTGTAAGAAGGTACTTAAGGGCTGCATGATCTGTAAAAATAAGAATAGGAGAACCAATTAAATATGCACGAAATTTATTCAAAGCAAATACTACAGCTAGCAATTCTTTTTCAGTTGTGGAGTAATTCATTTGAGCACTATTTAAAGTCTTACTAGCATAGTAAATTACAAATGGTTTTCCCTCTCTTCGTTGTCCAAGAACAGCACCTACAACGTAGTCACTAGCATCACACATGATTTCAAAGGGTAAATTCCAATCAGGTGATTGCATTATAGGTGTTGAAGTAAGCTTGCCAATCAGTGTTTTAAAGGCCTCTTGATAAGCTGGAGTCCACTCAAATGGGGCATCTTTAACTAGGAGGGCATATAATGGTCTAGATATGTTGGAAAAATTTTGTATGAACCTCCTATAAAAACCAGCATGACCAAGGAAAGATCTCACATCCTATATTGTCTTAGGTGTAGGCAGTTTAGAGATTAATTCAATTTTAGATTGATCGACCTCTATTCCTCTAGAACAGACAATATGCCCTAAGACAATGCCGGATGGTACCATGAAATGGCATTTTTCCCAGTTTAAGACCAATTCTTTTTCCTCACAACAAATTAAAACTCTTTCCAAATTCATTAAGCATGCATCAAATGAAGATCCAAAAACAGTTAGGTCATCCATAAAAACCTCCATGCAATTTTCAACCATATCACTAAAAACACTCATCATGCAACGTTGAAAAGTGGCAGGGGCATTACATAATCCAAATGGCATTCTACAAAAAGAATAAGTGCCAAAAGGACAAGTGAAAGTGGTTTTATCCTGGTCTTCTAATGCAATTTCTATTTGATAATAGCCAGAATAACCATCTAAAAAATAGTAAAAAGGATGACCAGCTACACGCTCAAGAATTTGATCAATAAAAGGGAGTGGGAAATGGTCTTTCCGGGTGGCAACATTAAATTTTCTATAATCGATGCACATACGCCACCCGGTCACAAGTTGGGTAGGGACTAACTCTCCTAGGTCATTCCTTACCACAGTGACTCTAGACTTTTTGGGAACGACTTGTGTAGGATTTACCCATTTACTAATCAGCTATGGGATATATAATACCCGCATCTAACAGTTTCAACACTTCATTTTTCACTACTTCTTTCATAGTGGGGTTAAGTCTACGTTGAGGGTCTCTACGAGGACTGGTTCCTTTATCCAAATTTATTTTATGGGAGCAGATTAGGGGACTAATTCCCTTCAAATAAGCCATGCTCCATCCTAAGGCTGATTTATATGCAATTAAGGTCTGAATCAGTTTCTCATATTGGGTCTCAGATAATTCAGATGAAATAATAACAAGAAAGGTATCACCTGGACCGAGAAATGCATGCTTTAAACCCTTAAATAGTGGCTTTAAGTCGACTTTAGGTGCTGCCACACTTGAGGGGGTTTGTTTTTCACTTCTTTCAGGCAACTCTTCGAACCTTGGTTGCTATGGGCGGGTGTCATAATCCTGAGATTTGTCAAAAATAGCACAAATATCGATTACATCAGTTTTATCATCAAATAAATCAATCTCATAATTAACAAGAAAATTCTTAAAATGATCAAAATCATGAGCCATGGAAACTCCCTCATCGATGAGTGACTCAAGCATATATAGTTGGTGATTTTCATCCTCATCTTCGGGCTATTTTGCAACATTGAAAATGTTCACTTCTAAGGTCATGTTTCCAAAAGACAGCTTCATGAGTCCATTCCTGCAATTAATCAGAGCATTTGCAGTAGCAAGGAAAGGTCTACCCAAAATCAAAGGAATTTTCGAGTTAGTGTCAACAGCAGAAGTTGTGTCAAGGATTAGGAAATCAACAGGATAATAAAATTTATCAATCTGAATCAAAACATCCTCTACCACACCCCCGAGTATTTTGACTGCCGCGCCCCTCACTTTCCAGCGCTGCACCTCTCACTTTCCAGCTCCCACTCGGTCCAAGACCAAATTAAGGCTTCACAATAACATTTTTTGGACCAAAATGCCCCTAAATACTTGTGATCTATAAGTAGATGCTTAAAGAGTGTGCAGCAAACATCACTAAGAAAGAAAAGAGAGAGTAAGTTTTTTGGATCTAATTCTAGCATTCTTCCAAGTGTTCTTTGGTTGGAAATCAAGGGGAGAGCATCCATATTGTTCATCCACCTTGAGCTCCATGGCCAACTAATCATCAAGTAAGGGAAAGGGATGAATCCTTAGGGATTTGTTGTTCCTTATTTCCTGTTCTTGATTCATTTGTATAGATTTATTGTTAAAACATTGTTTATGATTTACTCTTTGATTAAGTAAGAAGGATTTGAGTTCATGTGATAGCTGTTCTTTATATTCTTCTTCTTTTAGATTCTCTTAATCCGGTGATTGCATCTGTCTCATCCATTGATGTTGTTTGGATGTGACTGATTTTGGTAGATTTATCTTACTGATTGTCTATTATTGTGATATTGTCATTGAGATATATTGTCATTTCTTGATAATCTTTAAGATCGGTTATGTGTGCTTGAACCGAAATCAATGAGTAACTTGTAGCAATTACATTAGAGTTTATAAAAGTGCTTGATTGAATATCTTTCGATTGCTTGTTTGGGATATGAAACTAGCAATCGAGATAAAAACAATTGAATCAAGAGTGGAATAAGGGAACAAACCTAGGGAGGATTCCTGGAACCTTGCTGTTTCGTTTATATTCTCATTTACATTTACACAATTTTTCTCACAATACACCATTATCAAAACTCATATTCTTTCATTTAACTTTTTATCGTTAGTATTAAAGTTTACACCTTCTTTTGTAATTAACGTGTTTCCCTGTGGAATTGGCACCCCAAAGCTGTACTAAAATAACTGTGTTATACTTTGGGCGTAATCACATATCTTATGATTATTTCCTCTACTTTGACCCAAACCCAAGAGGAGAGAGTTGTGAAGGAGCTTAGCAGACTTAGGAGAGCCATGGGATAAAGTATAAGTGACATCAGGGGTATTAGTCCTACTATATGTATGCATAAGATCATTTTAGAGGACGGTGCCAAACCTATGAGAGAAGCTTAAAGGAGACTAAACCCTAACCTACAAGAGGTAGTGAAGAAAGAAATTGTAAAACTCCCAGATGCAGGAGTTATCTACCATATTTCAGATAGTAGATTGGCTAGTCCAGTTCATGTTGTGCTTAAGAATTCTGGGTTTACAGTGGTCCAGCCACATTCTAAAGATGCATGATGTCAATCTTCTCGGATATGGTGGACAAATTCATTGAGGTATTTATGGATAATTTTTCAATTTTTGGAACCTCATTTGATAACTATTTGCATAATTTGACTTTGGTACTTGAAAGATGCATTGAGTGTAATTTAACACTCAATTGGGAGAAGAGTCATTTTATGGTACAACATGGCATTGTATTAGCGCATGTGATTTCTAGTAAAGGTATTGAAGTAGATAAGGCTAAAATTGACTTGATTGCTAAATTGCCACCCCCGACTTCGGCTAAGGGGATTAGGAGTTTCTTAGGACATGCAGGTTTATATAGGAGATTTATCAAAGATTTTTCTAAGAGAAGTCGCCCATTGTGTAATTTGTTGTCTAAAGATGTTCCTTTTACTTTTGATGATGATTGCCTTATTGCCTTTAATGCTTTGAAAGAAAAGTTGACATCGGTGCCTATTATCATGGCATCTAATTGGTCAATTCCTTTTGAGATTATGTGTGATGCATCTAATTATGCTATAGAGGCTGTTTTGGGGCAACGAGTGGATAAGTGTTCACATGTGATCTACTATGCTAATAAAACACTTAATGATGCCCAACTCAAATATTCCACCATGGAAAAAGAGTTTTTGGCTGTCGTGTTTGCATTAGACAAGTTCAGGCCTTACTTGGTAGGGCCTAAGGTCATTGTGCATTCAGATCATGCGGCATTAAGACACTTATTAACCAAGCCGAATGCTAAGCCAAGACTAATTCGGTGGGTCTTGCTTTTGCAAGAATTTGACCTAGAAATAAAGGATAAGAAGGGTAGTGAGAATGTTGTTGCAGATCACCTTTCTAGGTTAATTTTAGACTTTGATTCACATAAGTAAGAAGAATATAAGAAAATTGTTGACACTTTTCCCAATGAATAATTATTTGCTATAAGTCAAGAGCCATGGTATGTTGATATTGTAAATTATCTTGCTTGTGGTGTCTTGCGACCTAACCTCTCTTTTCAAGAAAAGAAGAGATTATTGTCTTCTTAAAAGAGTTACTTTTGGGATGAGCCTTATATGTTCAAATTTGGTCAAGATCAAATCATTTGGAGATGTGTACCTGAGGCTGAGCACGAGAGCATTGTTTCTTTTTGCCACGAACTTCATTGGGGGTCACTTTACAGGTAAGAAAATGACCCTCAAGGTATTGCAATCTGGATTTTATTGGCCAACTATCTTTAAAGATGCTCATAAGTTTTGCATGTGTTGTGATAAAATGTCAGAGGATTGGTAGTATTGGAAAGAGAAATGAGATGCCTCTGACTAAAAATCTTATCATTGAATTATTTGATGCCTGGAGAATTGATTTTATGGGTTCTTTTCTACCTTCACTTAGATATGAATATATATTAGTTGCGATTGATGATGTGTCCAAATGGGTTGAGGCTATACCAACCCGAGCCAATGATGCTAAATGTGTTGTGAAATTTTTGAAGGATGTGATATTTAGTAGGTTTGGGACACCAAGGGCCATAATCAGTGATGGAGGAACCCATTTTTGCAATAAACTCTGTGACGGGTTGTTAAAGAAGTATAGCATCAGACATAAGGTGGGGACTTCATATCACCCACAAACTTCGGGTCAAATTGAGGTAAGCAATCGACAAATCAAGGGTATTCTGGAAAAGATGGTGTGAACATCACGAAAGGACTAGGCAACCAAGTTTAATGATGCATTGTGGGTATACCGTATGGCATACAAGACACCCATTGGGATTAGCCCCTTATCGGTTAGTTTTTGGAAAGGCATGCCACTTATCGGTTAAGCTTGAGCATCGGGTGTATTGGGCAATCAAGGAGCTGAACATGGACATGGCAATGGCAGGAGAGAAGCGGTTACTACAACTCAATAAGTTAGAAGAGATTTGTGATGAAGCCTATAAGAATGCAAAGATCTACAAAGAACGCACTAAGTGTTACCATGACCAAGGCCTTATCCGTACATCATGGAATGAAATTTCTTTTGTTTAACACTCGTTTCAAATTATTTCCAGGAAAATTGAAGTCAAGATAGTGCAGACCGTTTTCGGTAGTCAACGTTTTTTCTCATTGAGCGATTGAGTTGTTGAACCTGAAGACCCAAGTGACATTAAAGGTCAACAGGCATCGTGTGAAGCCTTACTTGAAAGAAGTCCATGAGAAGGGGGTTTTTGAGTGCATTGAGGTGCATGATCCTTAATAAGTTCAACCAACGTCTTGCTAAGACGTTAAAGAAAGCGCTTGGTGGGAGGCAACTCACCCATTTGATAGAGTATGTTTTCTGTTCTTTCATTTTCATTGTTCCCTTCTAAATGTTTTTCTAAATGCATGTTTGATTTCATACATTGAGGACAATGTTTAGTTTAGGTTTGGGGGTGCAATTAGAACTTGTTGAGACAAAATTTTCATGCTACAATTTGTTTTATGGTTAGTAATCATGTCTTTTATGCACGTTGAGTTTAGTTTCTTGAACACTGACAAGTTGTTGTGAGGATTGCATATCATATTCCATAGACCGTGCTTTTGATGTTGATACTGAGATGAACCTAGATCTAATGATTGAGAATCAAATAGTGGAGACTACCTAGTGAGTTATTTGAGCCTTAAGCGTTTTATTCTAAGAGTTAGTTTCTTGGTACTCTTAAATACTCTTCATTATGACCTTAATTGTTAGATAATCTCTATAGGTTCTCCATTGAATGCTAGGATTATATAACTCACTTGAAGTATCGTGCTGTGTATTCTCATTATTTTAGTTGAATGACTTGAGTAAGAAGTTTGAGTATCTGCCTATCATTATACATCCTAGTTGCCACTATCTCTGGAGAAAGATCCAAATTCCTATTTAAAAAAAAGAAATATATATATTTATATGAGAAACATGTCAAAAAGGGATTTGGTTAGACAAGAAAGAGCACCTGAGATACTTCAAGGGTATTGAAATCACTCTTATAAAGAGTTGAAAAGAAAGAGCTTTGGCGTAAATTAGGTTTGGTTAACCACGCCCATCTATGAATAAGTTCATACTCAATATTTTTTGCTTGAGGTGTTTGACTAGAATATGATATAGGCGATGTGATAGTTTTGCAATCCTAACATTTGATTCCTTTCATGAGATCTATTTTGCAAACATATGAGCGTTCTTTGATGATAGCCATATTCATATGCGAATTTATATTTGAAATTTCTTGTTTACATAACTTCTATTCGCATATGCTTAATGAGTGTTTGAAACCTAGGTTCGGTGTGCTTAATGAGTGAATCCTGTGAGGCCTAGAGTTGAAGCTAATTCAGATTCTTGACGTTAGGTTGTGGGTAATTGACATAAGATGTTTTAAGCATTGGAATATGGATGTGCGATGTGTACTTGATTTGAGTAATGAATTGTGAAGTGTTGAGACTATGAACATAATTGTGCATAAGATATCTAGATATGAGTCATAATAAGTATTAAAGCACGAGGCTTTTGTTGATTTAAGTTTTTAGGCTTGTTTTGTCTATTTTTTCTTTTAGTTTTGCTTGAGGACTAGCAAAATCTAGGTTTGGGGGTATTTGATGAACAAATATTTGTCCTAGTATTTTGTATATTTTTTATGTATTTATTTATATGTTTAGCTTAGGAATTTTTTACTTTGAGTTGTTTTTCGTTGTTTTACAGGTTCACAAGCACTTGGAAATGAGTTTAGCTAAATTGCCAGAATTGCCCGTACAGATCAGTCATTTTTGTGGATTAAAATGTATTGATTTAGGAAGAACTAGGAGTTGAGTCATATATTCTTTGAAACATCCGGATGTTTATTTCTGGAGAATTTTACGGCTCGTAAATATGATTTTTCTAGAGAAAGTTATGGTAGTTTTAGTAGACAAAGGTCAGGCTATGCATGATTTCAACATGGCAGAAGTGAACGACTTGTGTAGGATTTACCCATTTACTAATCAGCTATGGGATATATAATACCCGCATCTAACAGTTTCAACACTTCATTTTTCACTACTTCTTTCATAGTGATTCTAGACTTTTTGGGAACGACTTGTGTAGGATTTACCCATTTACTAATCAGCTATGGGATATATAATACCCGCATCTAACAGTTTCAACACTTCATTTTTCACTACTTCTTTCATAGTGGGGTTAAGTCTACATTGAGGGTCTCTACGAGGACTGGTTCCTTTATCCAAATTTATTTTATGGGAGCAGATTAGGGGACTAATTCCCTTCAAATCAGCCATGCTCCATCCTAAGGCTGATTTATATGCAATTAAGGTCTGAATCAGTTTCTCATATTGGGTCTCAGATAATTCAGATGAAATAATAACAAGAAAGGTATCACCTGGACCGAGAAACGCATGCTTTAAACCCTTAAGTAGTGGCTTTAAGTCGACTTTAGGTGCTGCCACACTTGAGGGGGTTTGTTTTTCACTTCTTTCAGGCAACTCTTCGAACCTTGGTTGCTATGGGCGGGTGTCATAATCCTGAGATTTGTCAAAAATAGCACAAATATCGATTACATCAGTTTTATCATCAAATAAATCAATCTCAGAATTAACAAGAAAATTCTTAAAATGATCAAAATCATGAGCCATGGAAACTCCCTCATCGATGAGTGACTCAAGCATATATAGTTGGTGATTTTCATCCTCATCTTCGGGCTATTTTGCAACATTGAAAATGTTCACTTCTAAGGTCATGTTTCCAAAAGACAGCTTCATGAGTCCATTCCTACAATTAATCAGAGCATTTGCAGTAGCAAGGAAAGGTCTACCCAAAATCAAAGGAATTTTCGAGTTAGTGTCAACAGCAGAAGTTGTGTCAAGGATTAGGAAATCAACAGGATAATAAAATTTATCAATCTGAATCAAAACATCCTCTACCACACCCCGGAGTATTTTGACTGCCGCGCCCCTCACTTTCCAGCGCTGCACCTCTCACTTTCCAGCTCCCACTCGGTCCAAGACCAAATTAAGGCTTCACAATAACATTTTTTGGACCAAAATGCCCCTAAATACTTGTGATCTATAAGTAGATGCTTAAAGAGTGTGCAGCAAACGTCACTAAGAAAGAAAAGAGAGAGCAAGTTTTTTGGATCTAATTCTAGCATTCTTCCAAGTGTTCGTTGGCTGGAAATCAAGGGGAGAGCATCCATATTGTTCATCCACCTTGAGCTCCATGGCCAACTAATCATCAAGTAAGGGAAAGGGATGAATCCTTAGGGATTTGTTGTTCCTTATTTCCTGTTCTTGATTCATTTGTATAGATTTATTGTTAAAACATTGTTTATGATTTACTCTTTGATTAAGTAAGAAGGATTTGAGTTCATGTGATAGCTGTTCTTTATATTCTTCTTCTTTTAGGTTCTCTTAATCCGGTGATTGCATCTGTCTCATCCATTGATGTTGTTTGGATGTGATTGATTTTGGTAGATTTATCTTACTGATTGTCTATTATTGTGATATTGTCATTGAGATATATTGTCATTTCTTGATAATCTTTAAGATCGGTTATGTGTGCTTGAACCGAAATCAATGAGTAACTTGTAGCAATTACATTAGAGTTTATAAAAGTGCTTGATTGAATATCTTTCGATTGCTTGTTTGGGATATGAAACTAGCAATCGAGATAAAAACAATTGAATCAAGAGTGGAATAAGGGAACAAACCTAGGGAGGATTCCTGGAACCTTGCTGTTTCGTTTATATTCTCATTTACATTTACACAATTTTTCTCACAATACACCATTATCAAAACTCATATTCTTTCATTTAACTTTTTATCGTTAGTATTAAAGTTTACACCTTCTTTTGTAATTAACGTGTTTCCCTGTGGAATTGGCACCCCAAAGCTGTACTAAAATAACTGTGTTATACTTTGGGCGTAATCACATATCTTATGATTATTTCCTCTACTTTGACCCAAACCCAAGAGGAGAGAGTTGTGAAGGAGCTTAGCAGACTTAGGAGAGCCATGGGATAAAGTATAAGTGACATCAGGGGTATTAGTCCTACTATATGTATGCATAAGATCATTTTAGAGGACGGTGCCAAACCTATGAGAGAAGCTTAAAGGAGACTAAACCCTAACCTACAAGAGGTAGTGAAGAAAGAAATTGTAAAACTCCCAGATGCAGGAGTTATCTACCATATTTCAGATAGTAGATTGGCTAGTCCAGTTCATGTTGTGCTTAAGAATTCTGGGTTTACAGTGGTCCAGCCACATTCTAAAGATGCATGATGTCAATCTTCTCGGATATGGTGGACAAATTCATTGAGGTATTTATGGATAATTTTTCAATTTTTGGAACCTCATTTGATAACTATTTGCATAATTTGACTTTGGTACTTGAAAGATGCATTGAGTGTAATTTAACACTCAATTGGGAGAAGAGTCATTTTATGGTACAACAGGGCATTGTATTAGCGCATGTGATTTCTAGTAAAGGTATTGAAGTAGATAAGGCTAAAATTGACTTGATTGCTAAATTGCCACCCCCGACTTCGGCTAAGGGGATTAGGAGTTTCTTAGGACATGCAGGTTTATATAGGAGATTTATCAAAGATTTTTCTAAGAGAAGTCGCCCATTGTGTAATTTGTTGTCTAAAGATGTTCCTTTTACTTTTGATGATGATTGCCTTATTGCCTTTAATGCTTTGAAAGAAAAGTTGACATCGGTGCCTATTATCATGGCATCTAATTGGTCAATTCCTTTTGAGATTATGTGTGATGCATCTAATTATGCTATAGAGGCTGTTTTGGGGCAACGAGTGGATAAGTGTTCACATGCGATCTACTATGCTAATAAAACACTTAATGATGCCCAACTCAAATATTCCACCATGGAAAAAGAGTTTTTGGTTGTCGTGTTTGCATTAGACAAGTTCAGGCCTTACTTGGTAGGGCCTAAGGTCATTGTGCATTCAGATCATGTGGCATTAAGACACTTATTAACCAAGCCGAATGCTAAGCCAAGACTAATTCGGTGGGTCTTGCTTTTGCAAGAATTTGACCTAGAAATAAAGGATAAGAAGGGTAGTGAGAATGTTGTTGCAGATCACCTTTCTAGGTTAATTTTAGACTTTGATTCACATAAGTAAGAAGAAGATAAGAAAATTGTTGACACTTTTCCCAATGAATAATTATTTGCTATAAGTCAAGAGCCATGGTATGTTGATATTGTAAATTATCTTGCTTGTGGTGTCTTGCGACCTAACCTCTCTTTTCAAGAAAAGAAGAGATTATTGTCTTCTTAAAAGAGTTACTTTTGGGATGAGCCTTATTTGTTCAAATTTGGTCAAGATCAAATCATTTGGAGATGTGTACGTGAGGCTGAGCACGAGAGCATTGTTTCTTTTTGCCACGAACTTCATTGGGGGTCACTTTACAGGTAAGAAAATGACCCTCAAGGTATTGCAATCTGGATTTTATTGGCCAACTATCTTTAAAGATGCTCATAAGTTTTGCATGTGTTGTGATAAAATGTCAGAGGATTGGTAGTATTGGAAAGAGAAATGAGATGCCTCTGACTAAAAATCTTATCATTGAATTATTTGATGCCTGGAGAATTGATTTTATGGGTTCTTTTCTACCTTCACTTAGATATGAATATATATTAGTTGCGATTGATGATGTGTCCAAATGGGTTGAGGCTATACCAACCCGAGCCAATGATGCTAAATGTGTTGTGAAATTTTTGAAGGATGTGATATTTAGTAGGTTTGGGACACCAAGGGCCATAATCAGTGATGGAGGAACCCATTTTTGCAATAAACTCTGTGACGGGTTGTTAAAGAAGTATAGCATCAGACATAAGGTGGGGACTTCATATCACCCACAAACTTCGGGTCAAATTGAGGTAAGCAATCGACAAATCAAGGGTATTCTGGAAAAGATGGTGCGACCATCACGAAAGGACTAGGCAACCAAGTTTAATGACGCATTGTGGGTATACCGTATGGCATACAAGACACCCATTGGGATGAGCCCCTTATCGGTTGGTTTTTGGAAAGGCATGCCACTTATCGGTTAAGCTTGAGCATCGGGTGTATTGGGCAATCAAGGAGCTGAACATGGACATGGCAATGGCAGGAGAGAAGCGGTTACTACAACTCAATAAGTTAGAAGAGATTTGTGATGAAGCCTATAAGAATGCAAAGATCTACAAAGAACGCACTAAGTGTTACCATGACCAAGGCCTTATCCGTACATCATGGAATGAAATTTCTTTTGTTTAACACTCGTTTCAAATTATTTCCAGGAAAATTGAAGTCAAGATAGTGCAGACCGTTTTCGGTAGTCAACGTTTTTTCTCATTGAGCGATTGAGTTGTTGAACCTGAAGACCCAAGTGACATTAAAGGTCAACAGGCATCGTGTGAAGCCTTACTTGAAAGAAGTCCATGAGAAGGGGGTTTTTGAGTGCATTGAGGTGCATGATCCTTAATAAGTTCAACCAACGTCTTGCTAAGACGTTAAAGAAAGCGCTTGGTGGGAGGCAACTCACCCATTTGGTAGAGTATGTTTTCTGTTCTTTCATTTTCATTGTTCCCTTCTAAATGTTTTTCTAAATGCATGTTTGATTTCATACATTGAGGACAATGTTTAGTTTAGGTTTGGGGGTGCAATTAGAACTTGTTGAGACAAAATTTTCATGCTACAATTTGTTTTATGGTTAGTAATCATGTCTTTTATGCACGTTGAGTTTAGTTTCTTGAACACTGACAAGTTGTTGTGAGGATTGCATATCATATTCCATAGACCGTGCTTTTGATGTTGATACTGAGATGAACCTAGATCTAATGATTGAGAATCAAATAGTGGAGACTACCTAGTGAGTTATTTGAGCCTTAAGCGTTTTATTCTAAGAGTTAGTTTCTTGGTACTCTTAAATACTCTTCATTATGACCTTAATTGTTAGATAATCTCTATAGGTTTTCCATTGAATGCTAGGATTATATAACTCACTTGAAGTATCGTGCTGTGTGTTCTCATTATTTTAGTTGAATGACTTGAGTAAGAAGTTTGAGTATCTACCTATCGTTATACACCCTAGTTGCCACTATCTCTGGAGAAAGATCCAAATTCCTATTTAAAAAAAAGAAATATATATATATATATATATATATGAGAAACATGTCAAAAAGGGATTTGGTTAGACAAGAAAGAGCACCTGAGATACTTCAAGGGTATTGAAATCACTCTTATAAAGAGTTGAAAAGAAAGAGCTTTGGCGTAAATTAGGTTTGGTTAACCACGCCCATCTATGAATAAGTTCATACTCAATATTTTTTGCTTGAGGTGTTTGACTAGAATATGATATAGGCGATGTGATAGTTTTGCAATCCTAACATTTGATTCCTTTCATGAGATCTATTTTGCAAACATATGAGCGTTCTTTGATGATAGCCATATTCATATGCGAATTTATATTTGAAATTTCTTGTTTACATAACTTCTATTCGCATATGCTTAATGAGTGTTTGAAACCTAGGTTCGGTGTGCTTAATGAGTGAATCCCGTGAGGCCTAGAGTTGAAGCTAATTCAGATTCTTGACGTTAGGTTGTGGGTAATTGACATAAGATGTTTTAAGCATTGGAATATGGATGTGCGATGTGTACTTGATTTGAGTAATGAATTGTGAAGTGTTGAGACTATGAACATAATTGTGCATAAGATATCTAGATATGAGTCATAATAAGAATTAAAGCACGAGGCTTTTGTTGATTTAAGTTTTTAGGCTTGTTTTGTCTATTTTTTCTTTTAGTTTTGCTTGAGGACTAGCAAAATCTAGGTTTGGGGGTATTTGATGAACAAATATTTGTCCTAGTATTTTGTATATTTTTTATGTATTTATTTATATGTTTAGCTTAGGAATTTTTTACTTTGAGTTGTTTTTCGTTGTTTTACAGGTTCACAAGCACTTGGAAAGGAGTTTAGCTAAATTGCCAGAATTGCCCGTACAGATCAGTCATTTTTGTGGATTAAAATGTATTGATTTAGGAAGAACCAGGAGTTGAGTCATATATTCTTTGAAACATCCGGATGTTTATTTCTGGAGAATTTTACGGCTCGTAAATATGATTTTTCTAGAGAAAGTTATGGTAGTTTTAGTAGACAAAGGTCAGGCTATGCATGATTTCAACATGACAGAAGTGAAGGAGCTATTAAATTCTGATTTTTTGGGATTTGACGGGCTGGACAGCAACACAACCGGACTAGTTCTGGACACAAGAAAGTTGGCCTGGATAGCAGCAAACACACGGCCTGAACAGTAGCAAAACCGGGCCTGGACAGCAGCAGAAGTACATGACCTGAAAAGAAACCCTAGGGCGATTTTTCTGTCTACAAAGTTGTCTCTATACAGCTATATATAGGAATTTTAGACTCAGAGAAGAGGGGAATAATGGCAGTTCTTGGAGAGATATTATCAAGAGGAGTTTTGGGAGATTGAAGGAGGAGACGGTTTATCAAGAGAATGAAGACGACGATCAATCGCTTCAAGACTTTGAGGATTCATCTTGTAATTCAGGAAGAAATTCTATCTTTGCTCTTTTTTCCTTCAATATGCTTGAAACCCTAGTATTTTAATTCTGTGATTGGGATTTAAACATGAGCGGCTGAACGCATTATCGGGCGTTTGGCTTAGCTACCTTGATTGTTTTGGATATTTTGGTGGATTTAGATTTATGAAATTTTCTAGATTATTTCTTATTCAATATCCTTCATACTTTTGATTATAGCTTGTGGATTGGCCATCTATTATTGATAGTCATTGCTAATATTTAAGATTTCGTTGAGGACAAATCATCTAGACCTAATTAAGCTTTCTTGAATAGGAATTTAAATCAGGGTTTAAATCAAATTGTGATGTGGTTGCATTCTCCTTATACTTAATTTAACTAATTAATTGATGAACATGATCCATGAGATTTAATTATTTAGTTATATATTGAGAATAAACACGATCAATGGCATTCTCTAGTCTTAACAAAAATACCAATAATCTTGGATGTTGATTAATTTTTTATATTCACCAAATGTTCAAATTCATGATTGGATAACAAACTAAACTCCCAATTGTTCTCATTGATTATACTCATCTCTTTCACTATTCATTTTGTTTAATTATTTTTATTTCAATTTTCTCTTCCCTAATCTTTTAATTAGAGTGTTTAGGATTTAATTTTAGAGTTTGTTTTAATAATTTTAAGAAAGTAATTTAGGATCTAAACCACTACAATTCCTTGAGAGATCGTCCTCGAGAGTAAACTCATCGTAGTACTATTTGTGATTCATGCACTTGCGAGCATTTAAAATTTGCACATTAACATGGTAGAGTTGGACATTTAAATTTTATGTACTTAAATCCCATGTCTAAGTATTGCTATATTTCTTTCAAGAATAATTATAAATATAAATTTGTAATTTGTTTTAAGAAAAAATGACAAAGAAACCTTTTCTTTAAGGTGAGCGAAATACTAAATCATTAGATCTTGTTCATTTATATATATGTGAATTGAATGTTAAGTTAACTAGAAGAGGTAAGAGATAATTCATATCCTTTATAGATGACTATTCTCAATTGAAAAACAAAATTAAGATTACACTTTTCAAAGGTTTGAAGAGTATAAATCTATTATGAAAAATCAGAAAAAAAATTAAAATTAAAATTATTCGTTGTGTTAGAGGTGAAGAATATTTTACTGATGAATTTAATAATTTTTGTGAAGAAAATGGATTGATACATCAAGAATGTGCTCCCTACATTGCACAACATAATAGTTTAGCCGAAAGAAATAATAGGACCTTAGTTTATATAGTAAATTCTATGCTTTTGAATGCAAATCTACATTTTAATTTGTTGGAAGAAGCTTTATTATCTGCATGTCATATTCATAATTGAGTTCCGTTAAAGAAAATGCTAATATTACCCTTTGAACTTTGGAACAGAAGAAAGTCTAATTGGAACTATTTTAAAGTGTGGGCCTGCATTTTATTTTATAAAGTTCCCGATCCACAAAGAACAAAGCTAGGTGCTAGAGGTTTCAAAACGTTTTTGATTGGTTATGCACAACATTCAAAAACATATAGGCTTTTAGATTTTGAATCAATTGTTAGAGTGGAATCTATATATATTGAATTCATTTAAAATAAATTTCTGCATGATTCTAATGTGAGTGAACCAAACTAAAAATTTACTAGCAACCTGAGCATTCTTCTAATTAATTTGGTGTTTAGTGAAGACATTATTGGAAATCACCTTGACAAGATGCCTAGGTGGTGATCTTCCAAACACCTAAGTCTAGAATGGCTTGTAAAGATTTGGAAGTGAAAACAGGAACAAAAAATCAAAGAAAGAAAGAAGACAAGCAATTTGTTATCGAGGTTCATCAATATGCTTACGTCCCCGTGAGTTCCTCCGAACTCTCTGCACTAAATCAATGGTTCTTTACAAATATAGCAACCCTCTTCAAGAAGCTCAAGTTCTTGAAGAAACCAAGAAGAGAAGAAAGGAAGAAGATAAGAACTAACAATGCTCTCTATCTAATCTAGACTTCTCTCTCTTTACAACCAGCCTCACTACAATGAGTCCCTCTTGTGTTTGATCTTTACACTCTCACACAATTCTCTCTTGTATCACAATTGATCTTAAAGTATGTTACAAACTTGTGTTGTTCTATATGTGAAAAATGAGGCTAGAGAACCCCTTTCATAGCCACCCACTTCTTGATCATTCTTGGGATTCAATCCTCACCCTTTGATCATGATTACCACTTAATCATGTCCCTCCATCACTCCCAAGTGGTGCTGTGCATTTCAACCTTGCACCCATGCACCTAAGAGAGGTTAAAACAGGTTATCCATGTATGCTTTACTTTACCTAGAGCCTAGGTGCTCAATAGGGCGCGCTGCGGTGCTGGGCAGAGTCCCTTTGCACACTCTCTGGGCAGTGCGGTGCTAGTGGGGAGCGGTGCGGTGCTGGTGCGCATCAAGCAGCACACCTTCTAGATGGGGCGATGCTGGTGCATTTTTGGAGCCTTCATTTTGTGCGGTGCACAACTGGTGAAGGGGCGGTGCGGCGCACATTGATGCTGCCCCTTCACCCAGCTGTGCGCACACCCCTTCAGCTTGTGTGTAGAAGTGCGCACACTAGTGCGCCTACCCTTACCCCTCTCTAAAGTGATGCACTTACATGTATGCAGACCTTTAACTTCCTAAACTTTAATCTTCCAACCTTGTTTTAGACTTTAACCATCTTTGAACCATGTTCAGATATGTTTAAACCTTAGACAAATACCAACAATCTCTACCTTTGTTTAAGTGTTTAAACCCGAACTATTTTTGCAGAGAGCTTCAGGATGCAAACTCATCTTGAGTAATCAATTAACCAACTCCAATCCTAAGTAGTCCAAGGCAATGATTGAACTTATTTAGAGGTAGAACTTTAGTACCTAAATCAGCAGGATTTTCTTCCATGGTTACCTTATCCACATGGATGCATCCTTTCGTAACATTTTTTGGAATGTAATGATACCGAGCATCCATATGCTTCGTCCCCTCATGGAACACCGAATTCCTCCACAAGTACCATGCACTTTGGCTATCCAAAGACACCACCACCTACTCTTTTAGGACCTCCCACTCGTCCAACAACCCTTTGCACCCTATAGCCTCCTTTATAGCTTCCATAACCGCTATGTATTCTGCCCCAGTTGTTATAAGTGCTACCACCGGCTGCCACTGAGCCTTCAAATACCTCAGTAACCACTTCATCCCAAGTGGAAATTCTGAAGCTTCCTCATTTGTCTCGTCTTTTGGGATGGGAAGAACTTTCTTAGGAACTTGCTTGCCAACTCCTCCCAAGTGTGGATGGAAACTACAGGCAAAGAATTATACCATAGTTTAGCATTATCTTTTAAGGAAAAAAGGAACAGAATTAACCTTATTCCTTCTTGGTCTAGGCCTTGTATGTGTTGGAACTTGCAAAGATCAAAAAATTCTCGGAGGTGCAGGTGTGGATCTTCATTAGGAGTTCCCCTAAAATGAGTCAAAGCATTAAATATTTACGGAGATATGTAATAGTTTCCTACCACCTCAGGTTGATATGCAATGCATGATGGTTGATCAATATTCCGTGGGATGAAGGAGTGCTTCATCGATACTCGTGCAGGTGGTTGCTGGTTTTCGAGCTATTCCGCCATTGGAGTTTTGTTCTCGACTTGTTCTTCGTTTATTTACCTAAATAAATAAGCAGATAATCATACTAGTTTTACTTGCAAGTGCACAAGGTCAACTGTGTAGTATAGTGTGCGAAAGCAAGGTCATCTCCATAGGGATTGGTAAAGTTCAGTTTTAGAATTAGTTTCTTTAAGTAAAAAGAAATAAAATAACTGTTGTGCGTGATTTGATAATAATAAAGACATAGGGCTTTGATATCCACCACTAGTCATACTTTCCCAATTGTATAAGGTATCAGTGCACTAGCATTATCATGTATACCTACTGGTTGCCAACCTAAGGGCATGGTATCTACTCCTTAAGCTATTGATCTCCCTAAGCAACGAGTTAGGCATGGTATCTACTCTAACTCTTTTCTTCCTTAAGGGATTCAGCATGGTATTTGTTTGAGTTGTTCCTTAAGAAAACATAAGTACTATGGAAATCGACAACCACATGAGACCTAGGGCATGGTATCTACTCTTGGTTTCCCATGTTGATTAACCCGGGTATCCGGATAAGATATCCCTTGTTACTAATGTTAGACCCAAGACTCGGTCATCCAAATTTATCTAACTAACAAGTCCATACCACATGCATACGCTGGCCATACACATACATATGAGGAACTTAAATAAGCACAAGCATTAATCAAGTTAAGCAACATAATAAAGGCTATTGGCAAAGATTTATCAATGCATAAATATATGAGAAAGCATAACTATGGCTTCAATCGAGCCCTATAAGAAAGTTAGTTACACATGCTGTCTAAAATCATCATATATAAACTAAACATAAAGAGAAGAATAAACCCGAGAGAAGAGGCGTCAATTCTCTCCCAAAGCTTACAACTCCAAGTAAAAGCTAAGAGAAGTGTTCTCTAAGTTGTCGTGATTTGTGTGTGCTTTATAGGTGTATTTATAGGACTCAAGAAGTCCTAGAAGGTGCAGGAAACCCTAAACTTCCTAAACCGACAAAAACTCTTTATTTCCAAAACAGAGTTCTGTAGTTTACTGTTCACACCCGTACATGTGCGCTCGATCTCACATGTCTTGCGCTTGATCGTAGTGCTGCGCTCGATCCCTCTTCTGTGCGCATGATCGCAATGTGCGCTCGATCGCATTGCATGGTGCGATTGATCATAGATTGACCAGAGACTGCTCCAGGATTTCCAAGCTTCTTCCTTTAAGTGCCAAAACTGCTTCTTTTCTTTCAAAACCTATAAAACACATGTCAAATACACAAATGAAGTAAAATGAACTAAATTAACATAACTAAGGACCTAATAAATGTAAATAAGGGGGCTTAAATATGAATATTTAAGCACCTATCACCGGACGAATCCACAGCATCCATGCTCAGTGCGGCCTCTCCAGGATGGACCCTCCATGTAGATAGATCATCTAATTCGCTAGGGAGTGGGGCAAAGCTCATCCTCTATAGTCCAGAAGGCTTTACAATCAAGTATGCCTTGAAGTTCGGGTTCAAAACCTCCAATAACGAGGCAGAGTACGAAGCTCTCCTAGCCGGTCTAAGGTTGGCCATCGAGGTTCTGGATGTGTTCAGTGACTCCCAGTTGGTGGTGAGTCAGGTAAAAGGAGAATTTGAGACCAGGGGGAAAAAGCTCACCCAATATCTCCAAAAGGTGAAGGAGTTAGCCACCATGTTCAAGATGTTTTGGATAACTCATATCCCTCAAGCTGAAAACTCCAAAGCAGATGCCCTAGCCAACTTGGCCTCTTCCCAGCACCTGGTAATCAATCGAGCTGTCTACCGAGAAACTCTCTTCGCACCAAGTATAGATGAGACTCCAATCCTGCCAGTAGAAAAGGGACCTACGTGGATGGATTCGATCCTTCGGTATCTAAAAGACGGCATGGTACCTGAGCAGAAGGATCAAGCTAGGAAGCTAGTCTCCCGTGCCTCACGCTACACCCTTATGGAAGGGTAATTATACAAAAGGGCTCTGACCATGCCTTACCTACGATGTCTCGGTCCAAGGGACGCCGACTATACTCTCTGAGAGGTCCACAAAGGAATTTACGGGAATCACCTGGGAGCTCGGGCCTTAGCTTTCAAGGTTCTCCGCCAAGGGTACTACTGGCTCACAATGAAGGACGATGCGGCAGACTTGATCAAGAAATGTGAGAACCGCCAGCGGTGATCTCCGATGTCGCATCGCCCTGCTAATGCTCTTGTCTCCATCACCAGCCCCCTCTCCTTCGCCATGTGGGGAATGGACATCCTTGGCCTGTTCCCAACAGCTACTGGGTAGAAGAAGCACCTGATCGTGGCCATTGATTACTTCACCAAGTGGGTTTAGGCAAAGCCACTAGCAAGCATCATGGAATACCAAACTAGGAATTTTGTCTGGAAGTCAATAGTATGCCGGCTTAGGATCCCTCAGGTATTGATCATCGACAACAGAAAGAAGTTTGACAGTTCCCGGTTCAAGACATTCTGTGATGACCTCCACATTGAGCACAGGTTCTCGTCCGTTGGGTATCCACAGGCCAATGGCTAGGCTGAAGTAACCAACAGGACCTTTCTCTAAGGAATCAGAAAAAGATTGGATGAGACAGATAAACAGTGGGCTGACCAGTTCTCCAATATCCTTTGGGCCTATCAGACCACAGTACGAACACCAACAAGAGAAACTCCCTTCTTCATGACATACAGAGTAGAGGCCATCATCCCTCTTGAAATTGGGGTCCCATCGATGCGAGTACAATGCTTTGAACCAAGCAACAATGAGGAAGGGTTAAGGATGAATGCAGGTTTGGTCGACGAAGCCCAAATCGACCTAGCTGCTTACCAGCAGAGGGCTGCTCGGTACTATAATTCTCGGGTTCAGCCTAAAGACTTCAAGCTGCATAACCTCATCCTCTGAAAGAGTGAAGTGTCTCACCCTCGCCACACAGGGAAGCTAATCTCAAACTGGGAGGGCCCTTACCAGATTCGAAGGGTTTGTCGAATTGGCACTTACGAGCTTGAAGATATAGAGGGCAAACCCATCCCCCACACTTGGAATACGGAGAATCTCCGAAAATTTTACCAATGAAATGTAAAAGCAAGAATTTAATAAAGTTGAAAGTTTGAAATCCATAAATTATCTTAAGTTAAAGAAGGAGTACAAAAGAAGGGTGCTACCGACCCTAGATACAAAAGCAAGTCTATTCTAGAGAGGTGAGAGTCTAATTGGCATCGCCATCACTCCCTACTCTGTCCTCGCCATCTCTCACCTCCTCGGCTTCACCCTCTGGGGCTAGCTGGGTCTCACTCCCTAGACCCTCCTGAGGGTCGGTACTAGCGGTCCCTTCTGCACCCCCTCTTGAAGAAGCAGTATCAGACCCCTCTGAATCTGCCACTAAGTCAAGACCTGAGAAGTCCATCTCTGGAAAAAGGAGTGCAACCCTTCTCTTGGCTTCATTGAAACCTTTGAAGTACTGGATTGCCCCTTCCTTTGTCAAGGATGTCTCATTCTCTACGGCCCGACGGTGAACCTCTTCTAGCTCTTCCCTCAAGACCTCCTCAGTTCGGCGCCAGTGATCCCTCTCAAAGATTGCCTTTGCCCTGTCCCTCTCCATTGTCTCAAGAGAAAGAGACAAGTCATGGGCTAAGTTTTGGGACTCCTCCAATTTGTACTGAGTCTTGGCTAGACGATCCGCCATATCCAGGGTACGCCGAGAAAGCACCCCAGTTAGAACACTGTCCTAAAAGAGCAGCCTCGTCAGAAACAGTCGAAATATATGGGCCAACTAAAAAGAAAAACAAGTGCTACCTGAGAAAAAGCAACCTCTGCGGTAGAGCACAGCGCCTCGATGTGCTTTGACGAAGCATCCACCACATCGCGAGGAGGGATCTCCAGCACTAGATGCTCGCGAGCAACCTTAGGGTAAGCAAACACGGAGTCATCCATCCTCAAAGCCCACTGTGGAGTAAAGAGGGCGGCCATCCCAGACCCTTCCTAGGGCAGAGATGCCCCCGAAAGAAGAATGGGCACGACCAGGTCTGCCCGTCCTTCAAGGGCCGGGAGCTTCGAGGGACTATCCACTGGAGTTGGAGCCACTGATGGGACTCTGGCCTTTTTCTTCTGCCCCGAACCGCTAGCTTCCGCTGCCCTCTTCTTTTCACTAGCCAAACACCTAGCCATCGCCACCATCTCCATATCTGCAAGAAAAGCAGAGTGTTAATGACTTAGAAAGAGAACTAAAAATTCTTGGAAACTAAGAAACCAAGGACTACCATGCTTGAAACTCGGGGGAAGGCTGGGAGGACACAAGCCGTGCCTGTGGAGTTCTTCATTGTCTCCGAGCACCTCGATGTCCAAAGGCGAAGCCAGCATCGCCTTCAACGTCTCCTGGTCATGAGGCAGGAGGTGTGGCTTTTTGCATTTACCGACACACTCCAGACTCCAATTGAGAGGGATGTCGAAGCTCTCAGCACTCCGAACAAAGAAAAAGCCCTCTTTCCACCTCTTTATGGAAGAAGGCTTCTCCTTCAATACACTCTTCCCCCACCTCGAGCTGACGCTAACCCATCCCGAATGACCAAGCCAGGCCTGTTGGAAATGGGCCTTAAACATATTGATATTCATCACCCCTCCAACCTCCTAGCACACGGCGATGAACACCAAGATCAACCGGACCGAGTTAGGCACCAGCTAGCTTAGTGCAATACCAAAGTATTTAAGTATCAAATAGAGGAACAGGTGGAGAGGAAGTCTGAGCCCAACCTTAAGTTGGTGTTCATAAACACACAGCTCATTAGGCACCCGGCTCGATAGGGCATCACAGGCCCTCTCTCCACCCTTGGGGGCCTTTATATGAAAATCCAGGGGGACCCTATATTTAACCCTCATCTTCACGAGGCTAGACTCCTCCACTACGCTCAGAATGGAATTCGCTTCGAACATCCATTCCTCCCTCTCAGTATCTAGGGTGTTGTCCCTAATAAGCATTGACGCCCGGACGTCCCCCTCTCCAGATGTTTCTTCCTCATCACCCTCCCCTCCGTCTCCCTCATACGGCACGAGGGCTTGGCTTTTTCCCCTAAGAGCCACCTTCTGAGAAGAGACCCCATCACTGGAGAGACACCCATCGCTTCCCTTAACTCCCTGGACAGAGCTCCACTAGTATTACTATCACCAGACATTTTACTCATCTAGAAAGAAAAAAGCTTTTGTGGAAGAGTCCTAAAAATGTCGAGCGCTCTCAGACTTTAGCTAAATCAATACTCTCAAGATCTCTAAAAAATGTGAAGTAAAGATTGAAGAAAGGGGGAACCCGCTTATATAGAAGCTGTGACAGCAGAAACGAGAAACATCAATCTGCGCGTCAGAATGAAAGGACGTGCCCCCTGCTATACCCTAGACACCGAGGTGCCAACTGTCACCAAAACATGCCCTTCACTATACCAGATGCGCCGCCCTTTTTTAGGTAACAAGCGTCACCATTTATTGCACCCATCAACCAGAAACCTATGGGCCTAGGGTGAAAGATGAGCCATGGGGCCCAAAAGAGATGAAAAAGCCCAAACTCATAATTTGTCCCAAGTCTTGATCGCTCGGCCAAGTTCTCCAAAAGTTCAAGCATATGAGCTTCATTGCATATGCTCGGCTAAGCTATCTCAAAGGATTATCCAAGTCTGAGCCTTGTCAACACTCGACCGTATTCTCTAAAAAGTCCGAGCGTAAGAGCTGCGTTGCATACGCTCGACCAAGTTTTCTCTAGGGATTCTCCAAAGTCCGAGCCTTGTCAACGCTCGGCCGTATTCTCCAAAACGTCCGAGTGTATGAGCTACGTTGCATACACTCATCCAAGATTTCTCTAGGGATTCTCCAAAGTCCGAGCTTTGTCAACACTCGGCCAAGCTCTCCAAAAAGTCCAAGCGTATGAGCTGCGTTGCATACGCTCGGCCAAGTTTTCGCCAAGGATTGTCCAAGTCTGAGCCTTGTCAACGCTAAGCTATATTCTTCAAAAAGTTCGAGTGTATGAGCTGCATTGCATACACACGGCCAAGTTTTCTCCAAGGATTCTCCAAAGTCTGACCTTGTCAACGCTCGGCTGTATTCTCCAAAAGTTCGAGCATATGAGCTGCATTGCATACACTCGACCAAGTTTTCTCCATGGATTCTCTAAAGTCCGAGCCTTGTCAACACTCGATCGTATTCTCCAAAAGTCCGAACGTATGAGCTGCACTGTATACGCTCGGCCAAGTTTTCTCCATGGATTCTCTAAGTCTGAGCCTTGTCAACGCTCAACCGTATTCTCCAAAAAGTCTGAGGGTATGAGCTGCGTTGCATATGCTTAGCCAAGTTTTCTCCAAGGATTCTCCAAAGCCTGAGCCTTGTCAACGCTCGACCATATTCTCTAAAAGTCCGAGCGTATGAGCTGCGTTGTATACACTCAGCCAAGTTTTCTCCAAGGATTCTCCAAAGTTTGAGCTTTGTCAACCCTCGGCCGTATTCTCCAAAAATTCTGAGCGTATGAGCTGCGTTGCATACGCTCGGCCAAGATTTCTCTAGGGATTCTCCAAAGTCTGAGCTTTGTCAACGTTCGAGCAAGCTCTCCAAAAAGTCTGAGTGTATGAGCTGCGTTGAATACGCTTGGCCAAGTTTTCTCCAAAGTCTGAGCCTTGTCAACGCTCGGCCGTATTCTCCAAAAAGTCCGAGCGTATGAGCTACGTTGCATACACTCGGCCAAGTTTTCTCTAGGGATCCTCCAAAGTCCTAGCCTTATCAACTCTCACCCGTATTATCCAAAAAGTCCAAGCGTATGAGCTACGCTGCATACACTAGGCCAAGTTTTCTCCAAAGATTCTCCAAAGTCTAAGCCTTGTCTAACGCTCAGCCAAGTTCTCCAAAAGTCGGAGCCTTGTCTAACACTCAGTCAAGATTTCCAAGAGTCCGAGCCTTGTCTAACACTGGGCCAAGTTCTCCAAAAGCCCCAACGTTTAAGCTATGCTACTAATACTCGGCTTTATTCTCCAGGGTTCAGACATTTTGTAAACACTCTACTAAGACTTCTCCTAGTTCAAGCATTTCTCCCACATTGTGTTCAGAATCAAGTTTGTTTTATTGAATTAAGTATGAAAGGCAAGGATATCACACAAGACAAAGATTGAAAGAAAAGATATTTTATTAATTCAGGGAATTACAACTAACGACCTCGAAGTACAAAGTAAATAGGGCCCTAACGACCTTGAAGTACAAAGGAAAAGTCAAAACACCAGGCTTCTCAGGCAGTGCCGGTTACAAGCTCCCACACCCTCTTCAAGCTGAAAAGCTCCTGGTACAAGCCTAAAAAGCTCTTGGCATAAGCCTGAGATTGAAAGTGCTCACCTGTCAGGTGCAGCCCCAGGCCCGTGTGACCTTGTCAGCCCATCTTCTTCTTTCGATCCAATAAGCTCAAGGGACCGAGGAGCCCACCATCCAGAGACACAACCCCCCTAACTCTAAATGAATCAGTGGTACTCCTTTGAGGCTATCCGTGCCCCTCTTCTTCTTCAGTTCCAAGGAACAGAGAAGCTCTTGGCACAAGGAACCCTCCCAGCTCCCACTCAAAATCAGGAAGAGGTCATTACCTCAACTCGGAATCTGAAAGAGGTCCTGACCTCCATTTGAAATCAGGGAGAATACCATATTCATTGAACCATGATCCTCCTCCAGGGTAGTCTCATCTTCCTCTTTGACTTCCATAAAACTTTCAAGAGACTGATGACCCCTCTCTCTCTCTAAGATCATTACCTTCGGAATTATCTAAGCCAATGACTCCTCTATTAGAAAGTAATATCTCCCTCTCAAATCTCTTCAGAAACTGAACTTGTTTCTGCTTAAGACAAAAGGTGTCAGAGACCCATTTTTATAAGAAGGGAAAACATGTTCAGCAAGGGGAATAAATGCGAGAAACCGAAAAAGAGGAGGCTGTACGATTTCGAGATGACTTTTCTTCTCCCAAGAGCGACGGTCTGACTCCCAAGGATAGCCATTTAAATGGAAGTTTGACTTTATGGTTTGTAAAAGACCTTTCGCTTCTCTAGACGACCTTTTGTCTCTCGAGAATGACGGTCCAGCTCTCATGACCAAGTTTTACTCCTTAGCTCCATGTAAAGCCCGTCCCACAAAATACTTCCTTAAGCATATAAATATACTTAAGGAAATGGGGGGCCTGTGATATGGCCCAAAATACCCCGGCCCAAATGAGCTCCAAACCTGGCAGAACAGTCCGGTCCAAATAAGCTTTTGGCCTGGCTTACTCTCCAGCCCAATGGGTGCTCCGGTTCAAAGAACGGCCCAGTGAATCTCTCAGCCTGGTAAAGCCTCGGGACCCATGAAGTATGGCCCAGTCCTAGGCCCCCTCGACGTAGAGCCCTGCAGCTACATTACGGCCACCTACCGCCACTCCACGCCACCCTACGGTCGCCTATGCCTACAGTTGTTTAGCGCCACCCTACAGCCACCTACGTCTGTAGCCCTACAGCCACCCTACGACCTGTAGCCACCCTACAGCGCCCCTTCTCCTGAGCTTGTAATCATGTCCTCCCCACTGGTAGACGACTATAAAAGGGCCAAGGTATGGACTTCACCGGATCATGAACACACACTTTTACTTACACTTCAACTGCACAAGCCCTCATTTTCTTTTGAGCCCTCGGCTTCTCCTTTAAATTGTTACTAACTTAAGCATCGGAGCACCCTCGAAGGTCTTCCCTTCCCCTCCTTCCGAGGGTCTTCAGTTCACCCCTGTTACTTGTGCAGTGCCAGGCAACGTCCTCACCAAATTTATGTCAACATCCGAGCCACGTCTTCACCCAGGCCACGTCAGCATCAACAGTTCACGGCATCAACAGAGTGCAAACCAAAGAGAGAGATTCAAAGTATCGGTGGTGATCGAAGGAACTGAAAATCAATTCCCAGAATTCTTCTGGTAAATACATGGATTTTTGTGTCATTTTATTTTACGATTGAGAGAGAATTTGATTTGTATTATCTATTTTGTAAGCCGAGAGAAGAAGAAAGTGCGACTCCAACTAGGATAGGTATTGAATATATTGATTACGTGGTAGGGCTCTAGTGCTCTGCGATGTAATGACCAAGATCTGATCTCCTCCTATTTATGAATAGAGGTATGTGAGTGGATAATATATGATTCATCACTATTAGTAAAAGAGAGAGAATGTACTATGTGATCTGATTAAGTCATAACTTGGAAATTCTTTAGCCAAAATGATTGAATAATTAAGGCTTGACAGTAAATCCATGCCTTAGGGTTAATCAAGGATATTGTATGATGAAAGGATTGAATTGTATAGTAACTGTCAACAGAGGGGTGAGATTAGAAAGGAGTTTCTAATTTCACCATTTAAGTTATGGACTTGAGATCAAGATACATATGATTGAATAATTAAGGCTTGATAGTAAATCAATGCCTTGAGTTTAATTAGGGATATTGTATGACAGAAAGATTGAATTGTATGATAATTGTCAACTGAAAGGTTCACATTAATTCATATTGTATTGGTTGTCATAATATACTACCAAGTGTCAATCATGACTTGTAGAAGCCTTTAAGAATTAATTGTAATTAATTCTTAATTAAAGAAAAGAATTAAAATGAGTTTTAATTCGAATTAAAATTAAAAAAGACTTTTAATTAAATGGATGAGATCCAATTGTTATGTAATTGTTATGACCTATTGCCTGCGCAATATTAAACCTAAGGGATCACACACAATTGGAAAATTGCAAGAATAAGAAAAAATAATGGGTTAAATGAGGGATTTCTAAAAATTAATTAAACTAGGGGTTTAATTGAAATTTTAGAAATCATAATGCTCTTAGGAGTAAGGGCACTATATAAAGGCTATATTTGATAGAAATCTAAACAATACCATAACACAATTAATGTGGAGATTAAAAATAAGGCTCTCACAAAAGGTAGAAATTTTTTGGAGCTAGCACTCAATAGAGAATTCGCACAACCCATTTGTTCTTCCTCAAGCGGTGTTCAACATCCCGGAGAAGAAGATCATTGATCTTGATTGCTTGAGTGGATACATTTAAAGGTCAGATGCTTGAATGACTCATGAATCATTTTTGAAGAACAATAAGAATCTCCATCGAAGGTAAAAATATCTAATTTTTTATGAAAATATTGTTTAGATCATCATTTTAATAGATTCATAGAGATTTTTCATGGGTTTTAAGTTTATGAGCATAATTTTTTTTGTTTTCTGCTACGTATTCTATGTCTGTAAACTTACAGTTGTATCAGAGCCAACTTTATGAATTATTAGAATGAGGTTAGTTCTATTATTATGATTTTAAATATCTTAAATTAAAATTCATTAGATTGCAAATTGATAATCTAAAAGTTAGATTAAGGTTTATGAAACCATGGATCAAGAAAAATTTAAGAATGTGTTATTGATTTGATTATTATCATGAAAAACTTATTATGGGTTATTTTTTAATATATTAAGTCAGTGGAGATTGATAGCAAAAATTTTTTATGATGAAAATATGTTTTTATATCAAATGAAAATTGTTTTGGGATGAGAATCGTGAAAATCACATAAAAAACCTGCAGTAAAACATATTTTTTGGTCCAACTTCAAATAGGTGTACTTTACTCATTTTAAATCAGATTATGGCCTTTTTAGAGGTATTGGAAAGATAAAAGAGTCTAGTTTCGTATGCCATAATCTTGATTCAAATTTAGAATTAGTTTTTAATCTATGATTAAAAATCCGGATAGCGTCCAAATCAGAAATATTTTTTAAATTGCAAGTTTTTGAGATCTGAATTCGTTCTGGATTGAAATTCGAAATCTGAAATTTAATTCAACTAAATATACGATTTTGGATCTTCAAAAATTATGTTTTGGTTAATTAATTTTTTTATTAATTTTGGATTAAAGTTTTAAGCAGTTGGAATTTGATTAGGAATTGAAACTCCAAAATCCTTATCACATTGGAATTATGAATTCTAATGAATAAAGAACCTTAATTTGATTCGGAATAGGATTAAGAAAATATTTTAAAACTTAATGATATTAGGAATGAAATCTAATGATCAAAGGATCTTAATCCTATTTGGAATAGGATTAAAAAAACTTTCTAAAACCTAATGGGATTAAAAATGCAATCTAAGAATAAAGGCCATAACTAGAATAGAATTAATTTTATGCAATTTGATTATATGAATGAATGACTATTGGACCTACTTAGCATTTGGTTAAATTCACTAGTATTATTTTTCTTATTCAATTTTTAAATGGGGTTTGCATACCTTGCCTTCTCTTATTTCTCTCAATGTAAATTTCTATCTCCCTTCAATTTAATCCCCCTTGACTTTTGATCAAGGTTTCTTATATATATTTGATGTATATAAAGTTACTTAGAGTTAGATAGGGTTTTATTGAAGCGAATCAAGGAGTTCACAAGGAAGTATGGTGGCCTGTTTGAAGATTGAAGGCCCATGAATGTATTAGATATATTCATGTAATAATTACCAATGATTTGACCAAGTGATTTATTTAATTGGCTCAAGTAAATCAGGCTTAGAAAGTCCATAGACATCCACATAGGGTTTTATATACATGAGATATATGTTTGCTATGCATGAGATGTATGTTTTAATATGTTTTAAGGGCATGTTAATATGATGAGATCTAAACGTAAAGATCCAAATCTGTCATGCGAAAAAGTTTAATATTAAGTTGTAAATGAAAATAAATAGGAATGATTGTTCATAGCCTTCCACCATTATACACAATATACGAAGTTTCTAATGTGAGCAAATTTTTTATGTCACCACAAAGTTTACATTTATAGAAAAATTATATTGTCTGTTAAAACATATGAAGTATACGAGGTAAACAAATAATATAGCTTTGTTGTCTCACCACAAGGGTTATATCACTAATTTACACTTGTGAGGAAGGATGAGTTTAACTTAATTAAAGTGGATATGATTTGTTGTGTCACCACATGGTCATATACATTTAAGAGGATAAATTATGATTGGGAATTTCATGAGATGTGATTACACCTAAAGAATAACGCGGTAGTTGTAGCACAACTTTGGGGTATTGATTCCATAGAGAGACAAATTTAAAGAATAGTAGAAGGAACAAAGAAACTAAAGAAAAATATTAAATGATTAATGGAGAATAAAGATTAATTTTAAATGCAAATTAAAGTGAAGCAAACTGACTAATGGAGAAAGTACTCAAATTTGACAAACAGTAAAGTGTCGGGAATCCCTTGCACAAATCTGGTATTTTAATTATTCTTAATTCATTGAATAACTCAATTGGGAACTCAATTCTCAAAATTCCTAATCAGAAGGTGTAGATTTATAAACCAAGATTAAACCAAATGTAACCCTTTGAAAAATCATTCACCACTTTTAAAATACGTAAATTATTATCACTATTGAGAAAATCCAACGACGACAATATACTCAGGAAGTGATATTGCAGCAAAGAATTAAATCAATATAGATAAATAATTGCTCTAAACATAATAAAAGAGCTAATTCATTCAATAGAGCAAGCATGACTGAATCCATAAACAGAATAAATTCTACGATTATTCGGAGAAGAAAACATCACCAATGAATTGAGAATGGTAAAACAAAAGAGTTTTAGTAATTGAAAATCAAATACATAAAAAAAATAAACAAAAATATCATCTACTGTGTAAGTTCATCCCTAGTCCCACTTGAGAATTTAGTTATCCATAAATATAATGGACAACAAAAATCTCAAAGGAAAAATTAGAGCAAACAGTAAAGTGCTAAACATTAAAATTTAACACTTAAAAGAAATAAATTAAAACTAACAATACATGGAGAGAGAAATTCCACGCGCACTTGTTGTGCGTTGCTTCCCCCGATTGGTAGCAAAATCCTCCAGATTGTAACCCGTGGTAGCAAAGCCTCCAAGATTGCACACCTTTTTGATGAAGTGAAATGGGGCTTTTATAGCGAAACTCCATGAGTACAATGTGTTTCCAATCGGATATGGGATATGGGATGTAGAATGTGTTTCCCACTGATGTGGGATGTGGGATCCAAGCCTTCATATGCCCTTCAAAACTTCTGCCCACGCTGAAATCACACACAGCCTGACCTTTGTCTACTAAAACTGCCATAACTTTCTCTAGAAAAATCATATTTACGAGCCGTAAAATTCCCCAGAAAATATACATCCAGATCTTTCTAAGCATATATGGCTCATATTATGGTTTTTCCTGAATCATTACAGTTTAATCCGCAAAAATCACTTCTACCACATTGAAATCACACATAGCCTAACATTTGTCTACTAAAACTGCCATAACTTTCTCTATAAAAATTATATATATGAGCCGTGAAATTCCCCAGAAAATAGACATCCGGATCTTTCCAAGCATATATGGCTCATCTCGTGGTTCTTCTTGAATTATAACAGTTTAATCTGCAAAAAGGACTAATCTGTACGGGAAATTCTAGCAATTTAGTGAAACTCCTTTCCAAGTGCTTGTAAACTTGTAAAACAATGAAAAAAAAAAACAAATCAAAGTAACAAATTCCTAAGCTAACAAATGTAAATTAAGGGGCCAAAATATGCAATATTTGGCACTCATCAAATACTCCCAAACTTACATTTTGATAGTCCCTTAGCAAAACAAAAAATAAAAATAAAAATAAAAATAAAATAAAAACTAAATGAAAAACAAAGAACACAAAGATAAATCCATCATTCATGGTGTCCAAAAATTTAAGTAGCACACAAAACCATGATATTCATTCATGAGAAAACCTAAAATATAAACCCATCTTTGCAATGAATAGGAATTTTAAAATCTAATTACTTACAAAAGGTAGGCTAAGGCATCACAAGTCTGATTCAGTGTAAAGTGAATTACCATATAAAGATGAGGCTTCCAAATAACTTCAATGTGCAATGTCTCCATGTCTCAAGAAGATTTATAGAATTTCTCATTAGAATGAGCAACGATGGCATAGTTTTATTTCATTCTTTCTTTTATTATGAGGCTCGCCATGTTTAGTTCCCTTAAGCTTTCTAATTGACCCATGTAGCGAGTGTTGAGTCAATGACTCCCAAACCAGATGGTTTTAAGGCAACAGGTGTAAAGACACCCCTAAAGACTTACTAACTCGAGTAAAAAAGGCTACGAAACTAAGCAAAATTCTCACCTTTTGATGTGATAACTCACTGCTTACTGAGGTAAAAGGTCTAGTTACTTAGTGGAAAGTTTGTCAATGATTATCATGAGCAAAATTCTCACCTTTTGACGTGAACACTCACTACTTACTGAGGCAAGAAGTCCAGTTACTCAGTGGAAAGTTTGTCAATGATCATTATGAGAATTTTTTTTTTACTTCTCTATGCCAAAGTGTCCATCCAACAAATCATCCAGAATCAGCTAAACCATGGAAACATACACATTAAAATCACATGTCATACCTCACACAATTATGTGCTAATGTGCTCGTGTCAGATTAGATCAAACATGTGAATTCTCAAATGCCTAAAGTAAGTAACTAAATTTTAAAATTCTATCATCAGATCATGTGTTCACGATTTTAAGCTTTCCAATGAAATCACATCACAATATTGTTTAGATCTACCAAAATTCAAAACAATCATGAACATGCATTTATCTTTTCAATAATATATATATAAAAAAAACTAGGACAAAGTGTGTGTGAATGTGTTCCCATACCCCTAAACTTAAAGTACATAGTGTCCCCAATGTGTGAATAACATGGAAAGAGCTGACCTGGGAGATGGAGAATTAGCTAGACTGGCATGTCTCATAGCACACCCCCAAACTTGAACTGATGCACGCATTGTCCCTGAAAAAGAAATACTAAAGTAATACTGGAAAACAAAAAGTATTAAAAATAAATAGTAACAAGAAATATGAGAAACAATAAAAACAAAACAAATAAAGAAAGGAAAAAAAACATACCTATGTGGTGTGGTCAAGGTTGATAGACTGGATCCATTAGTGGAATGTCTTCTACTTCTGGACCTTGCCTATCAATTAATACTTTAAGGTGTTGACCATTTACTTTAAAGATTCAACCATCCTTAGGGTCCTCTATTTCTACCACCCCATTTGAAAAAACATTATTCACTACAAAAGGGCCGATCCACCTAGACTGAAGTTTTCTTGGGTGCTTATGGAGTTTAGAATCATATAAGAACACTCGATCATTAGGCTTAAACTTTTTTCTCAAAATATTTTTATCATGAAATGCTTTCATTTTAGCTTTATAGATTCTAGGGTTCTCATAAGCATCATTTCTCTGCTCCTCTAACTCGGTCAACTAAAATTTTCTAAGCTTACTTGCTTTTCCCATGTGAAAATTGAAATGCTTGATGGCCCAATAAGCTCGATGCTCGAGCTCCACAGGTAAGTGGCAATGCTTTCCAAAAGCAAGCCTATAAGGTGACATACCTAAGGGAGTTTTGAAAGCTGCACGGTAGGCCCAAAGCGCATCAACTAGTCTCAAAGACCAATCTTTGCGATCTGGGTTGACCCTTTTTTCTGAAATTTGCTTAATTTCCCTGTTTGCAAGTTCTACCTATCCATTTGTCTGGGGTTGGTAGGCAGTAGAGATAACACATTTTCTTTGAGAAATTTAATTACCATCCTATTATCATTTCTCTTGCAAGCTGCTGCCTCTACCCATTTTGACACATAATCTACTGCCATAATAATATATTGATATCCAAAAGAATGAGGGAGTGGTCCCATAAAATCAATGCCCCAACAATAAAAAATTTCAATCACTAAAATTAGGTTTAAGGGCATCATATGATGATGGGACATAACTCCTAACTTTTGACACTTTTCACATGAGCGACAATAGATGTTTACATCTTAAAACAATGTGGGCCGATAAAATCCACACTGTAGAATTTTTGCAGTGGTTTTTTTTTTGAAAAGTGGCCCCCACAAGCTTAGGAGTGACAAAATTCCAAGACGTTAGCAATCTCTTCACCAGGGATGCAACGCCTTAAAATTTGGTCAGGGTAGTATTTGAAAAGAAAAAGGTCATCCTAATAGAAATTATGTACCCATGTCATGAACTTTCTCTTGTCCTGAGAACTCCAATCCACCGGTATCTCACCTGCAGCAAAATAATTCACAATATGAGCAAACCATGGTAGAGAGGTAATAGAAAGTAAATGCTCATCGGGAAAATCATCCCTGATTGGCAGGTGGTCAGAGGTGTCCTCAAATGTGAGCCTTGAGAGATGGTCAGCCACTATGTTCTTTACTCCTTTCTTATCTTTGATGGTGATGTCAAATTCCTGCAAAAGTAAAATCCACCGTATTAGTCGCGCTTTAGCATCCTTTTTTGTAAGAAGGTACTTAAAGGCTGCATAATCTGTGAAAATAATAATAGTAGAACCAATCAAGTAAGCACGAAACTTATCCAAAGCAAACACTACAGCTAGAAACTCTTTTTTAGGGGTGAAGTAATTCATCTGAGCACTATTTAGAGTTCTACTAGCATAGTAAATGACAAAAGGCTTCCCCTCCCTTCGCTGTCCAAGAACAACACCTATAGCAAAGTCACTAGCATCACACATGATCTCAAAAGATAAAGTCCAATCAGGTGACTGCATTATGGGTGCTGAGGTAAGCTTGCCAATTAACATTTCAAAGGCCTCTTGACAAGCTTGTGTCCACTCAAATGGGGCATCTTTAGCTAGGAGGACACATAGTGGTCTAGATATGGTGGAAAAATTCTATATGAACCTCCTATAAAAGCCCGCATGACCAGGAAAGGATCTCACATCCTTTACTATCCTAGGTGTAGGCAACTTAGAGATTAATTCAATCTTAGATTGATCAACCTCTATTCCCCTAGAAGAAATAATATGCCCTAAGACAATACTTGAAGAAACCATAAAGAGGCATTTTTCCCAATTCAAAACTAATTCTTTCTCCTCACAACAAGTCAATACTCTCTCTAAGTTCAATAAGCATGCATCAAAAGAAGATCCAAAAATAGTCAAGTCATCCATAAAAACTTCCATGCAATTTTCAACCATGTCACTAAAAATGCTCATCATGCAACGTTGAAAAGTAGCAGGTGCATTACACAATCCAAATGGCATTCTACGAAAAGCATAAGTACCAAAAGGACAAGTGAAAGTGGTTTTATCTTGGTCTTCTAATGTAATTTCAATTTGATAATAACTAGAATAACCATCCAGGAAACAATAGAAAGAATGACCAGGAACACGCTCAAGAATTTGATCAATAAAAGGGAGGGGAAAACGGTCTTTCCGGGTGGCAGTGTTCAATTTTCCGTAATCAATGATTCCCATATCTAATAGTTGCAACACTTCATTCTTTACCACTTCTTTCATAGTGGGATTAAGCCTACGCTGGGGGTCTCTACGAGGGCCAGTTCCTTCCTTTAAATTAATTTTATGAGAACAGAGGGGACTAACACCTTTTATATCAGCCATGCTCTAACCTAAGGTTGACTTATGCTCACTTAGGGTCCGAATTAATTTCTCACCTTGAGACTCAGACAATTCAAATAAGATAATAACAAGAAAAATATCACCTGGACCAAGGAAAACATGCTTTAAACCCTTAGGCAAAGGCTTCAATTCATCTTTGCATGCTTTCACACTTGAAGGAATTTGTTTTTCATTTCTCTCAAGTAACTCCTCAAACTTCGGTTGCCATGCTCGATTGCCATAATCCTGAGTTTTATCAAAAATAGCACAAATATCAACTACATCAGATGGATCACTAATAGAATCAAACTCAGAATTAACAAGAAAATACTCAAGGGGATCAAGATCATGAGTTATGGAAACCCCCCTATCCATGAGTAAGTCAATTATGTATTTCTGGTGGCTCTCGTCATCATCTTCTGGCTGTTTTGCAATATGGAAGATATTCACCTCAAGGGTCATGTTTCCAAAAGATAGCTTCATGAGCCCATTCCTACAATTAATAAGAGCATTAGCAGTGGCAAGGAAAGGCTTACCTAAAATCAAAGGAATTTTAGAAGTTGTATCAACAACAGAGCCAATTTGAATTAGAACATCCTCTATCACACCCCGGGGTACTTTGACTGAATGGTTAACCAATTGCAATACCATAGTGGTTGGTTTGATTTCTTCCAACCCCAACTGTAAATAAAGAGAATATGGCATTAGATTCACGCTAGCTCCTAAATCCAGCAAAGTTTGCCCAACCTCATCATTTCCAATGCTGCGTGCAATGGTTGGACAACCAGGATCCTTGTACTTGGGAGGAATTGGCTGCTCAATTAGAGCACTAACTTGCTATGTCAGGAATGCTGTCTTCTTCACATGGTATTTCCTCTTAACTGTACACAAATCTTTCAGAACTTTTGCATAAGTAGGAACTTGTTTAATCACACACAAAAGAGGAAGATTGATTTTTACTTGCCCTAGATTCTCTAGGATTTCATTGTTTGGATCTAGAATTCGCTTGCTTGATTATAAAGCTTCAGGGAATGGTACCTTAACAGGACTCTTTGTCACCTCAAGTTCCTTGGGCAGCTCGGCATCACTACTATCTTGACCCTTTTCCACATCCTCTGATTTGTTCATTGTTAGGATGTGTACTGACTTACCACTTCATCTCACATTGGCATTCACATCCTTCAGATTCTTTTGCGCCATGTGTTGACCATGGGGTGTGGACTGAGCTTGAGAAGGGAACTCACCTCGCTCATTCACACTCAAGGAGCTCATCAATTTGGACACTTGGCTCTTTATCTCCTTATTTTCTTCAACAACCTGCGTAATCAACGATTCACATCTTTGGTTAGTCTTACTTTGCACCTCAATAAAAGCATGCAAAGTGTCTTCTAAAGAACTCCTAGAAGATGCAGGTGCAGATATGGTGCAGGATATGATCTAGAGGGTTGTGAAGGTGGTTGGTTTTCAGGCTTCCAGCTAAAATTGGGGTGATTGCACCACCTCGGATTATAGGTATCAGAGAAAAGTGAAAAAGGCTTCTTGTACATACCTAAAGCATTATATTGTTCCTCATACATCCCTCTCATCTCAGCAAATATAGGACACTCTTGGGTGAGATGATCTACCATGCCACACACAAAACATGGTCCAAAAGACTCTGATGCGATAAAATTGACCCTAGCAAGTGCACTAATCGTTTAAGTAATAAAATGGTGAGTAAGTATCGTTCCCAACGAGGACTAAATAAAATCTACAGAAAGTATGACTCAACTCTTACCGTTATTTGAGCAAATGAATAATTGTAGGAGAAGAATTTACTAAAAATTAACTAAGGAAAAACATATGACAATAGTAAATAAAAAGAAGAATCCATATTTCAGGTCTAAACACAATCTCAAGAATCATTAATTTCAAATATCCATATTCCAGGTCTATTCTAGATTAATTCAAATTAAGAAACATTGAGTTCAGTGGAATTTCGTTAAGTTAAATCTCCCTATTCAGTTACGATTTAAACGGACCACATGAATTTCCTAGAATCCCTATTCGGTTACTTCTATTCCATTCATGGCATGTTTTACCCTGGCTTTTGCATAGACAACAATCCAACATCATATTTATTAATTCAACCATTCATAAAAACATAGCTTCTCTATTCGACACATTACCATGCTTAAAGAAGGAATCAAAGTAACAAAAAGCATTAAGAACAATAAAACACACTCTTTGAAAAACATATTAAATTCTAACTTGTCCAAATAGCAACTCAAGACATAGGTTTAGGATTCATCTATCCTTAACACAAAAATACCTACTCCATAATAATATTCAAGAAAACCAAGTTCATATCATAGAGCATCAATGTAACTAAATAAAAATAAAACAAAACTAGAGAGGAATGATTAAAAGCTTCAGAGGAGCCTCTACCAACGTCTGAAACTCCCCTTCTGCGTCTTGGCGTCTCCAAAATCTCTTTTTTTGTTCAATAGCCGCCTCTCTTTCTTTTAGCTAGGGTTACTATTTATAATATTCTGAATCTGCCAACCAGCGCTGCAGTGCTGACTTCCCAACGCCACAGCTCTAGGCACATATCGAACCCTAACCAGAGCTACAGCGCCCCATGAACCAGTGCTGCAGCTTTGAGTCCCTGCCAAGTTCTAGCGCTATTCCAGTGCTGTAGCGCCCTTGAATCAGCGCTGCGGCATTGAGTTTCTGTCCTCTCTTCACAAATATTGCCCTTCCAGCACTATAGTGCTCAATGTCTAGAGCTGCAGCGCTGAGCGTCTGCACAGTAAATTCCCAAGACTCAGCATTAAACATTCAAATTAACTAAAACAAACTAATAGTAGAATAAAATAAACTAAACTCAAAGTTGCTAAAAACACATGAAACACAAATCTAATACTCAAGATCAACATAAAAAATGTGCCTAAAAGTAGTATAATAACATGATTTATTTAGAGTTATCAACGTGTGTTGGCTTTAAGTCCTTAGTCTTTAATACATCTAGCTCCCTAGTGAGTATCTCGACCTTAGCCTTTAGATTATCCTCTTCCCTAAGGTGGTAAATTCCACCATTATTTGGGTTTCCTGCAGGTCCTAACCTATTTGTGCTTTTAGTAGCACTAGGTCCAGTCCAAGTGTGAGCTTTTTCAGCAAGCTCATTAAGGTATTCTATGGCCTCATCAGGATCTTTCTGTAAGAACTCACCATTACACATCATCTCCACAAATTAGCGCTCTCTAGGTGTAAGTACCTCATAAAAATAGCTCACTGAGCGCCAATTCTCATACCCATGGTGAGGAGACATACTTAACAATTCCTTAAATCTCTCCCACGATTGATACAAAGTCTCACTGTCCTTTTGTGCAAAGGTGGCGATTTGCCTTTGTAAAGCGTTGGTCTTATGTTGGGGAAAGTATTTATTAAAGAAAACCTAAGTCATCTCATTCCACGACCCAATAGATCGTGGTCTCAGTGAGTATATCCAACTTTTAGCTTTATCCTTCAAAGAGAAAGGAAAGAACTCAAGTCTTATAATGTCATCAGTTGCATTTTAACTATGAAAAGTCGCAACTACTTCCTCAAACTCCCTAATATGCACATATGGGTTTCAATTTTCCAAGCCATGGAATGTAGGCAGTAACTGTATCATCCCTGTTTTAAAATCCAATTGGCGAGTATTAACTGGAAACATGATGCATGATTGTGTGGCTACGTGTGTAGAGTGGAGGTAATCCTGAAGGGTCCTAGTGGGTTGATCTTCGTGTTCACTCATTTCTTCAGGACTAGATGGATTGTCAAATAAAGGATTTAAAAAGTTTGATTCCGACTCTAGTACAGGCTTACAAGCAAATCTACCCAAGGCGTCTCTATATCTATGCATGCAAGGAAACAAAATAATAAAAAAAATGCTATAAAAAAAAGAAGGGAAAAAGGAAAAAACAATGCAGCAAGCTAAAAGATGGAACGAAGTTACCACCTTTACAAATTGCTGAAAAGAACAACTATCTAGCAATTCTTCTACTGTCTCCTCAGCAACGGCGCTAAAATTTGATTACGCCCAAAGAATAACGCAGTAGTTGTAGCACAGCTTTGGGGTGTCGATTCCACCGAGAGACAAATTTAAAGAATAGTAGAAGGAACAAAGAAACTAAAGAAAAATATTAAATGATTAATGGAGAACAAAGATTAATTTTAAATGCAAATTAAAGTGAAGCAAACTGATTAACGGAGAAAGTACTCAAATTTGACAAACAGTAAAGCGTCGGGAATCCCTTGCACAAATCCAGTATTTTAATTATTCTTAATTCATTGAATAACTCAATTGGGAACTCAATTCTAAAAATTCCCAATCGAAAGCTGTAGATTTATAAACCAAGATTAAACCAAATGTAACCCTATGAAAAATCATTCACCACTTTTAAAATACGTAAATTATTATCACTATTGAGAAAATCCAACGACGACAATATACTCAGGAAGCGATATTGCAGCAAAGAATTAAATCAATATAGATAAATAATTTATCCAAACATAATCAAAGAGCTAATCCATTCAATAGAGAAAGCATGACTGAATCCATAAACAAAATAAATTCTATGATTATTTGGAGAAGAAAACATCACCAATGAATTAAGAATGATAAAATAAAAGAGTTTTAGTAATCGAAAATCAAATACATAAAAAATAAACAAACATACTATCTATTGTGCAAGTTCATTCTTAGCTCCGCTTGAGAATTTAGTTACCCATAAATATAATGGACAACAAAAATCTCAAGGGAAAAATTAAAGCAAACATTAAAGTGCTAAACATTAAACTTTAAAATTTAAAAGAAATAAATTAAAACTAACAATACATGGAGAGAGAAATTTCACCCGCAGCTGCTGTGCGGTGCTTCCCCTGATTGGTAGCAAAATCCTCCAGATTGCACCCCTTGGTAGCAAATCCTTCGAGATTGCAGACCTTTTTGATGAAGTGAAATGGGACTTTTATAGGGGAACTCCAGGAGTGCAATGTGTTTCCAATCCGATGTGGGATGTGGGATGTAGAATGTGTTTCCAACCAATGTGGAATGTGGGATTTAAGCCTTCACATTCCCTTCAAAACTTTTGCCCATGCTGAAATCACGTATAACTTGACCTTTGTCTACTAAAATTGCCATAACTTTCTCTAGAAAAATCATATTTATGAGCCATAAAATTCCCCAGAAAATATACATCCGGATCTTTCCAAGCATATATGGCTCGTCTCCTGGTTCTTCCTGAATCATTACAGTTTAATCCGCAAAAATCACTTCTACCACGCTGAAATCACGCACAACCTGACCTTTGTCTACTAAAACTGCCATAACTTTCTCTAGAAAAATCATATATATGAGTCGTAAAATTCAGTTTAATCTGCAAAAATGACTTATGGATTTCCAAGAATATATGGCTTATCTCCTAGTTCTTCCTAAATCAATACAATTTAATCCGCAAAAATGACTGATTTGTACGAGCAATTCTGGCAATTTAGTGAAACTCCTTTCCAAGTGCTTGTAAACTTATAAAACAACGAAAAAAAACAACTAAAAGTAACAAATTCCTAAGCTAACAAATGTAAATTGAGGGGCCAAAATATACAATATATGGCACTCATCAAGATGCAAATGATAAAAGTTATCTACCTATAAACAACATTATTAGTTTGTTGTATCACCATAAGGCTTAATGTACAAGTGATAGGGATCTTGATCCCCACTAAGAAACCTTTTAAATGGGTTTCCTGCTTTCCACATTTTGGGTTGTGGGAATCGAAAAGAGTAGTGGGAGGAACTTTCTAGATGAAAGACCAAATCTTTATGGTAGTTAATAATATGAATAGACATTATTTTTATCTATTGTTACATCATAGATCACAATGACTTAACCCACTATCTTGCATACTTGATGATGAGTGCCAAATATTGCATATTTTGGCCCTTTAATTTACATTTTTGAGCTTAGGAATTTGTTACTTTGAGTTGTTTTCGTTGTTTTACAGGTTTACAAGCTTGGAAAGAAGTTTCACTAAATTGCCAGAATTGCTCGTGCAGATCAGCCATTTTTGAGGATTAAACTGTATTGATTTAGGAAGAACCAGAAGATGAGCCATATATGCTTAGAAATATCTGGATGTGTATTTTCTGGGGAATTTTATGGATCAATAAAATGATTTTTTTAGAGAAACTTATGGCAGTTTTAGTAGACAAAGGTCAAGCTGTGCATGATTTCAGCGTGACATATCAGCCATTTTTGAGGATTTAACTGTATTGATTCAGGAAGAACCATGAGATAAGCCATATATTATTGGAAAGATCCCGATGTCTATTTTTTGAGGAATTTTACGGATCAATAAAATGATTTTTCTAGAGAAATTTATGGCAGTTTTAGTAGACAAAGGTCAAAGAGAAAAAACTGGAATCTGCAGTATCCCACATCGGATTGGAAGCATATTGCACTTGTGATATTTCCCTATATAAGCCCTTCTTCACTTCATCTTTAATGTACAATTCCTGAGCCACTTTGGTGTTTACCGGTGGAGGTCCACTAGCATTCTAGTGGATCTAGAAGGCTTCGTCACCACAAGGGGAAGCGCCGCCCGTCAGCGAGTGGAATTTCTCCCATGTAAAATTATTTATTTATTTCTTTACATTTAGTTCTTTTAGTTTAAATGTTTAGCACTTTTATAATGAATTGTAGTTTTATAGTTATGAGTGGCTAGACTCTTCAGCTAAGTTTGAAGATGAAGCCCCGCCGTTGTTTGGCGTAGTGGTTCAGATTTGCTTGTACAAATCTGACAATTTTTAGTATAAATGTTCTGTCAATTATTTGAGTTAATCTTATAATTGATTGAGTTTAAATTGTCTGTTGGATATTCCTTGTGTTTCATCTGATGGATACATTGAATGCTTTTCGATTAAATTAGATTTCCTTTGTGATTTGTTGAGAGCGGATACATTGGATGCTTTTGGTTTAGTTGGGATATTCTTTGTTTTTTGTCTTATAGTTGGATTCATGGAATGTTTTGATAGGCTATATTTTTAGAACATATATGCTTAACTTCGGTGAGGTGGATTTGGAATCCTTAGTGTTTTAATTATTAGATTTTTAAAAATCAATTTAGTTTATATTTCTTTTGCAATATTATTCACAATTCGGAACTAGGTTAAGATAAAGTTAGTTTAGATTAAAAATATATTTTCACAACGCAATTCCCTGTGGATTCGACCTCGCACTTGCACAACACTATATTGCAAACGACTCGTGCGCTTGCGAGTAAATTTAAAACTCACAACAAGTTTTTTGGCGCTGTTGCCGGGGAATTGTTTGGTTTGTGAAAATTTTTGGTCTAAAATGATTTTATTTTTCTACTAGTTAGTTATCCAAAAAAAAAAAAATTTATTTTAAAATTTTTTGTTGGCTCATTTTATGAGTAGCGTGTTTGCAGTTTGTGCAGTTATTTTATTTTATTCTGCAAGTTTCTGCTGGTTAGTTTACTTTAGTGCTTTTTCTGTTGGTGTATGCTTGGTCGAAGATCCTTGGACTTAGATTTGATACATTTAGATCCCGACTTAGAAAGAACTCTTAGGAGACAGAGAAGAGCGCTAGTTGAGAGAGAGACTGTTGAGATGGCAGAGAATTATAGGAATGCAAATCATCCTGAACATGTAGAGCAACCTAGAGCTTGGAACGTGGACTCCACTACATCCCTTAGGGACTTGTTCGCACCCGTTGCAACTAACTCATCCTCTTGCATAGTGTTGCCACCGACCAATGCCACCCACTTTGACTTGAAGCCACATGTCATCCAACTCTTACCCTCATTCTATGACTTAGATCTTGAAAATCCTTATGGCCATGTGAAGAAGTTCAAAGACATTTGAGCCACATTCAAATTCCAGAACTTCTCTGAAGAGTCAGTCCATCTTCGACTCTTCCCTTTTTCTCTTCACGATAGAGCTAGGGTGTGGTTGGATTCCAACACGCCCGGGTCTATTACATCTTGGGAAAACTTGCTTAGCAAATTTTATCATAAGTTTTTCCCAATGTCTAGAGTGAATGAGAGCCGAAAAGAGATTAGCTCTTTCACTCAGGATGAGGATGAAAAATTTTCTGAGAGTTGGGAGCGCTTCAAAGAGTTACTGATCAGATGCCCTCCACATGGGTATGAGAAGTGGAGACTCGTTCAATTCTTCTACCAAGGGTTGACTCAACCCAGCCGTAGCATGATCGAGTCTATGAATGGGGGGGCATTCTTGAGTCTGACAGGAGATGAAGCATACATGGCGTTGGACAAGTTGTCCGACAACTCACAGCAGTGGGATTTTTCAAGCTGTCGAGATAAGTCCATTCATTCTCCTAAGAGGGGAGGCATCTATGAGGTCAGGGAGGACGCTGATTTGAGGATAAAGTTAGATGCCCTCACTAAGAAGATTGACGCTCTCACTGTGAGCCAATCCATCAATGCTGCCAACACATTCAATGTTGAAAGCTGTTCCATCTGTGCTAGTCCCATGCATCTAGCATAGAATTGCCCATCAATGCCGGCTTGTGCCGAGTATCTTATGGAACAAGTAAATGCTTTCAATGACTTTCGAAGGCAGTCAAATGGATTGTACTCCGAGACGTACAATCCAGGGTGGCGGAACCACCTAATTTCACGGAGGCAGAACCAACCAATGAATTAGGGAGGAGCCCCTCATCATGCTCAAAATCAATATCCTCCCGGATTTGCCCCACAAATTCCAAATCATGGTCGTTCTGTCCATCCAGCACCTTCACCTGCTTACCATGCACCCACTCAAACACCAATGCCAGTTTCACAGTCGTTAGAGGAAACCCTTAAGGAGTTCATGAAGGCGACTAGCCAAAATATGAGTGATGTGAGGAGTGCAACAGTGGTAAACACCCAAGCAATTGCCAAGCTGGAGAGTCAAATTGGGCAAATTACAAGTCACTTGGGTGAGAGAGAGAAGGGGAAGTTACCCAGTCAGCCCGTGCCCAACCCGAAAGGACAATATATAGTTGAGAGTTCATCAACTCATACGCACGGGGCGAAACAAGTACAGTAGATTGTCACACTGTGGTCTAGGAGACAGGTGGACAATCGAGTGGAAGAGAGCCCTGCTATGCAGCAAGGGCAAGGAAGTGGCAACACGGAGAAGAGAGATGCTGATCCATCTACAGCCACACCTACTGAGAAGGACCCTCCTAGGTCATTTGTACCTAGAGTGCCTTACCCCGAGAGACTACAGGCGTCGAAGAAAGGAGGGAAGTATGAGGAAATTCTGGAGGTATTCAAGCAAGTCCAAATCAATATCCCATTTTTGGATGCCATCCATCAAATGCCATGATATGCCAAGTTTCTAAAGGACTTGGTCACTATCAAAAGGAGGACGAATGTCCCAAAAAAGGCATTTTTGACTGAGCAGGTCAGCTCAATCCTTCAGTGCAAGCTACCCATCAAGTATAAGGACCCGGGGTGTCCTACCATCTCTTGCACGATAGGAGTCAGCCATATCGAGAGGGCTCTCTTGGATCTAGGGGCGAGTGTGAATCTTCTACCCTACTCAGTCTATTTGCAGTTGGGGTTAGGAGAATTGAAGCCCACATCCACTACGCTTCAATTGGATGATAGGTCAATGAAAAGACCATGGGGAATAGTTGAGGACATTTTGATAAAAATGGATAAGTTCTATTTCCTTGTGGATTTTATTGTGCTTGACACAAAGCCGATTCAGAATGTAGGGATTCAAATACTGGTTATTCTAGGGCGACCATTCTTAGCCAAGGCTAACGCCCTGATAAATTGTAGGACAGGGGTGATGAAGATCTCCTTCGGAAATATGACAGCGGAGTTGAATATTTTTGATATCACTAGGCAACCACATGAATATGATGAAGTGAGAAATGTATGCTTGATAGAGGAGATTCTTGAGGAGACTATGAATGAATCAAGCACTGAGGACCCCCTGGAGGCATGTTTTGCTCAATTTGGAGAGGATTTGGATTTAGATAAATTACTTGAGCAAGCAAATGCCATTTTGGAGTCTCCTCCTCGGGAGAGCAGTAAGACGGAGGAGATTGTGGATGACTCCCGCACTGAGGACCCCCTAGAGGCATGCTTTGCTCAATTTGGAGAGGATATGGATTTAGATAAATTACTTGAGCAAGTGAATGCCATTTTAGAGTCTCCTCCTCGGAAGAGCAATAAGACGGAGGAGACCACCGCACCTGAAACCCCCAAGAAGGAACTTAAGCCTTTACTAGATAATCTTAAGTATATGTTCCTAGGTTCATTCAATAGTTTACTTGTGATTATACCTTCAGATCTGGGTGATGCTCTAGAGGAGAAATTATTGGACGTCTTAAGAGAGCATAAGCTATAGGCTGGACCATTGAGGACATCAAGGGGATCAGCCCCTCGGTGGTGACGTACAGGATACATTTGGAGGAGGATGCTGAGCCATCGAGGGAGCCACAAAGAAGGCTCAACCCTGCTATGCAAGAGGTTGTGAGGGCAGAAGATATTTAGCTGTTAGAGGCAGGGATCATTTACCCCATCTCTGATAGCAAGTGGGTGAGCCAGATTTATGTTGTGCCCAAACGTGCTGAATTAACGGTAGTGCAGCATAAGGACGACGAGTTGGTTCCAAATCGTGTTTAGTCATTTGGAGAGTGTGTATCAGCTACCGTAAATTGAATGCTGCCACTAGGCCTGATCATTTTTCATTCCCATTTATTGATCAGATGGTGGAGTGTTTCGTTGGGCACGATTACTAATGTTGGGTCTGGCTGAAGACGTTAAACTTAGCGCTCATGGGAGGCACCCCATAGCTTATCGTTTCTGTTTATTTATTATTTCACATTTTTATGATTAATGTTTGTTTCTAGTATTTTTTGTTTTCCATTTTTTTTTATTTTTCAGGGACAATGCGTACTTCAGTTCAAGTTTGGGGGTATGCTATGAGCCATACCAGTCCAGATAGTTCTCCATATCTCAGGTCAGCTCTTTCCATATTAGTCACACATTTGGGTCAATGTGTAATTTAAGTTTGGGGGTATGGGAGACACATCACACACTTTGTCCTAATTTGTTGTGATGTCATTGGTGAGCTTAACATTTTGAACACATAATCTGGTGATAAATTTTTAAAATTTAATTACTTACTTTAGGCATTTTGAGAATTCACATTTTTGATCTAATCTAACACGAGCACATTAGCACAAATTATGTGAGGTATGACACATGATTTTAATGTGTATTTTTCCTTATCTTAATTGAAACTGGATGACTTGTTGGATGAACTCTTAGGCATAGAAAAGCATAATAAAAAAATAAAAAACTAAAAAATTCATTATCAATAAACTTTTCGCTGAGTAACTGGACCTTTTGCCTCAGTAAGCAGTGAGTGTTCACGTCAAAAGGTGGAATTTTGTTTGGTAGTATTAAGGCCAATGTAATTTCGTAGCCTTTTTGACTCGAGTTAGTAAGTCCTTAAGGGTGTCTTTACACCTAATGCCCTAAAACCATCTGGTTTGGGAGTCATTGACTCAACACTCGCTACATGAGTCAATTAGAAAGCTTAAGGGAATTAAACATAGCCGTGCCTTAAAAATAAAAAAAATAAAAAAACTATGCCTTTTTCGTTCATTTTGATGGGAAATTCGGTGAATCTTGAGACATGGAGACCTTACACATTGGAGTCACTTGGAAGCTTCATTTCTTTATGCTAATTCACTTTACACAGTGTCAAACTTATGATGCCTTAACCTGCCTTTTGTAAGTAATTAGATTTTAACTTTTCTATTCATTACGAAGATGGGTTTATTTTTTTAAGCTTGCTCATGAATGAATATCATGGTGATGTGTGCTCCTTAAATTTTTGGATACCATGAGTGATGAACTTATCTTTATGTTCTTTGTTTTTCATTTAGGTTTTTTTTTATTATTTTGTTTTGCTAAGGGACTAGCAAATTGTAAGTTTGGGGTTATTTGATGAGTGCCAAATATTGCATATTTTGGCCCTTTAATTTACATTTGTTAGCTTAGGAATTTGTTACTTTGAGTTGTTTTCGTTGTTTTACAGGTTTACAAGCTTGGAAAGAAGTTTCACTAAATTGCCAGAATTGCTCGTGCAGATCAGCCATTTTTGAGGATTTAACTGTATTGATTTAGGAAGAACCAGAAGATGAGCCATATATTTTTGGAAAGATCCGGATGTCTATTTTCTGGAGAATTTTACGGATCAATAAAATGATTTTTCTAGAGAAAGTTATGGCAGTTTTAGTAGACAAAGGTCAGGCTGTGCATGATTTCAGCGTGACAGATCAGCCATTTTTGAGGATTTAACTGTATTGATTCAGGAAGAACCACAAGATAAGCCATATATGCTTGGAAAGATCCCGATGTCTATTTTCTGGAGAATTTTATGGATCAATAAAATGATTTTTCTAGAGAAAGTTATGGCAGTTTTAGTAGACAAAGGTCAAAGAGCAAAAATTGGAATCTGCAGTATCCCACATCGGATTGGAAGCATATTGCACTTGTGATATTTCCCTATATAAGCCCTTCTTCATTTCATCTTTAATGTACAATTCCTGAGCCACTTTGGTATTTACCGGTGGACGTCCGTTAGTATTCTGGTGGATCTAGAAGGCTTTGTCACCACGAGGGGAAGCGCCGCCCGTCAGCGAGTGGAATTTCTCCCATGTAAAGTTATTTATTTATATCTTTACATTTAGTTGTTTTAGTTTAAATATTTAGCACTTTTATTATGAATTGTAGTTTCATAGTTATGAGTGGCTAGACTCTTCAGCTAAGGTTGAAGATGAAGCCCCGCCGTTGTTTGGCGTAGTAGTTCAAATTTGCTTGTACAAATCTGACAATTTTTAGTATAAATGTTCTGTCAATTATTTGAGTTAATCTTATAATTGATTGAGTTTAAATTTTCTGTTGGATATTCCTTATGTTTCATCTGATGGATACATTGAATGCTTTTCGATTAAATTGGATTTCCTTTGTGATTTGTTGAGAGCGGATACATTGGATGCTTTTGGTTTAGTTGGGATATTCTTTGTTTTTTGTCTTATAGTTGGATTCATGGAATGTTTTGATAGCCTATATTTTTAGAACATATATGCTTAACTTCGGTGGGGTGGATTTGGAAACCTTAGTGTTTTAATTATTAGTTTTTTAAAAATCAATTTAGTTTATATTTCTTTTGCAATATCATTCACAATTCGGAACTAGGTTAAGATAAAGTTAGTTTAGATTAAAAATATATTTTCACAACGTAATTCCCTGTGGATTCGACCTCGCACTTGCACAACACTATATTGCAAACGACTCGTGCGATTGCGAGTAAATTTAAAACTCACAACACTTGATGCAAGCAAACTGACTCGTCCAGTCTCTTAGATTGGCTAATGAATATGAGAATCATTCTCAAATATTCTAGTTTCTTGATAAGTTGCTTCCAACAACTGTTACTAAGAATATTCTGGAAGAAGAGGTCGCTACTTATAAGAAGTGGTAAGAGGATGACATGTGGGCTAGGTCGTACACACTAACATATATGTTTAATGAGCTTTAGAAGCAATATGAAAAGATGAAATTACTTATGCAATATTACTTCATTTATAAGATTTGTAGGGCGAGCATAACCTCTTCAACGCTAGGATGCTCGAAAGATCATTAGTCCATAAGCATGGATTAAAAATGATAAACTATATTGAGTAGTTAGATTAGCACATTTTAGTAAGGATGCAGACTTAAGTAGTGATTTAATTCTTCAATCCCTTCAAGACTTATTATCACAATATATTATGAACTACAATATGAACGAGTTTGAAGTGACGCTTCTGAAACTTATTGTATGTTGAAGACTGCAGAAACTACAATCAAGAAAGGTTAAGACACCCATTAGGCTTGTTGATGGAATTTCTTTCTCTAAAAGAAAGTCTAGGAATACTAGCTATTTTTGTGACTTTACAGTCATTCAGAGAAGGCGAAACCGTATCAATAGGTTTAAAAATGAGGATGAAACTTTGTGTCCTGAGGAAGCAGAAGTGAAAGCTAGATTTATCAATTATTTAAAGCAATTGTATACAGAAGATTATTAAACTCGAGATAATGTGGCAGCCTATCCCACATTTTCTAGATTGAATGAAGCTAAAATAAGTAAGATAGTAAAACTGTTGAGTCTTGAAGAGTGTTGAAGAAGGGAGACAAAAGACATAAAGAATAATTTTCTCTGAACCGGGGAACTCTTCTAATTAGTCTGCATTATCTTTCTTATTACAAAAACCACTACAACCTCTCCTATTTATACACATACAAGGCTACCTCAAGAGCCACATAGGAAAACTAAAAAACTTAAATTAATCACATAAAAAAGCAAAATCATCTTGAAATATCAAGTGAATGAACCCAAACTTTAACCATGAACCTTAAACATCTTAAAACTAATTAATCCATCTTAGATTACCCAAAAGTTGCTTTGCCCACCACAATATATAAAGTCCCTTCACTCATGAATTAGTGCATTATTCCACAGTCTCTCCCTTAATGTGCTAATATTGAACTTCCAATGCTTCATGAAGCTGTTGAAAGTTATCTCTACTCAAAGCTTTAGTGAAAATATCTACAAGCTATTCTCTTGACTTGCAGTACTCCAACTTCACTTCACCATCCTCAATGGCTTCACGAATGAAATGTTATTTGATCATGATGTGTTTGGTCTTTCCATGGAAGATAAGATTATTTACTATAACAATGGTTGAGTTCTTATCATAGTTGATGACCATATGATTGTCTTTCTTCATTCCAACATCTTCCAAAATTATTTTCAACTAAGTAGCGTGTTGTGTTACCAATCGTGCTGACACATATTCAACTTCGCTTGATAACTGAGCAATGATCTGCTACTTCTTGGAATACCAAGAAAATAATCCTGATCCTAAATTGAACACATAACCAAACATGCCCCTCATATCATCCATACTGCCAGTGCAATTACAATCACAATAGCTAAACAATTCTGAATAACTACTATTGTGATGCCTTCCTTAACTCAGAATTGTTGGCTTGATTTTGAGTACAAGCCTAACTCCAAGATTGCTACAAGATTGTGACAAAAGGGAGAAGAAAATTTAAGAAATTTTTCATTGATTCCCTCGTTACATGAGTTACAGCCTTATTTATACTAGCTTAGGACTACTTAGTTAGCTAAGTTTGGTAGTTACAATTCTGTTCATACTTAACAACCTTTGAATTATTTGTAACTAACTAACTAATTCACTTTCTCCTTGATCCTTTCTCTTATGCTATACGGATGGTGTTAACTTCCTCATTTGGAGTCTTAAGGATCTTCTAAGCTCTTGGACAACTACTACACTCTCTTTCTCATTTCTTCTTTTTGTATTGCTACTTTATTCCTCTTCCATTAAGACTTTTAGCACTGCTTGTTGGCACTTCCAGCAACTGTATCAATACTTCCCCCATTAAAAAAACACCTTGTCCTCAAGGTAGAATTGTGGAAAATTGTTCTTGAAGTGTGAGGTAGTTTCCCATGTAGCTTCTTTTTTGGTAACCCTTCCCATTGAATCAACCATTGTAAAATCTATTCATCTTTTTTTCCTGATGTGTCACTCTTCTATTATGGCCAATAGTTTGTAAATTGGATGATCATCTCCAATAGCATGAGGTAAAGGATATGGAGAAATGCCTTCCTAAGGTTATTTGTATAGTTTTAGTAGGGAGACGTGTAAAACAGGATGTATTCCGACATCCTTTGGCAGCTTAAGTACTGCTCCAAGGATCTTTTGATTACCTCAGTTTGGCCATTAGTTTGAGGATGGTAAGCACTATTCATGTTGAGCTCAATACCTTGTAGTCTAAACAATTATGTCCACAAAGAACTTATGAAGACCGAGTCTTTATCTGAGACATTTGTCTTGGGAAAACCATGAATTTTGCAAACCGTGTTAACAAAGAGGTTTACCACCTTTATAACTGTATAGTATTTTTGGAGACATCTAAAATGAGCAAATTTTGATAGTCTATCCACTACTACCAAAATAATTGTGAATCCTTGAGTAGAAGGAAGATGTGTGATGAAGTCCATTAAGATATCTTTCCATATTTGCTCAGGTATAGGTAGTGGTTTAATAGGCCATAAGGAAGAAGGTTCACAAGCTTAGTTTATTGGCAAACCAAGCATTTCCGTACAAAGTGTACCACTTCTTTCTTCATTGTTTCCAATATAAGCTAGAAGATAGTTTGACATATATTCTTGAGACACCAACATGTCCTCCTATAGGTGAAGAATGAAACTCCCTTAGTAGCCTGTTCTTTACGGCTAATTGAGGGTTGAGATACATTTTACCCTTCCAATAGATCAAATCCATTTCTAACTATCCACTTAGGATATTAAGCAGGATTATTGGATATGGTAGCTATTAATTCTACTAACTCTGGAAACTAAGAATGTTTTGACTTTAAAGTGTCCAAGAATTCAAAGGAAGGTAATGAAAGGGCAAGATAAGATATATATTCCTTATTTCCTGGATATATCCTTGATAAGCCATCAACAACTATATTGTATTTTCCAGGCATGTATACTATTTGGAATCTAAAACCTAGGAGCTTCCCTAGAAATACTTCTTGCTCTAATGTCTGAATTGTTTGTCTAGTAATGCCCTCAAACTTATTTGATCTATGTAGATATAAAAATTCAAATCCCAATAGATATTGTCTCCAATGCTGCACAACTGTAGTGATTGCAAGCATCTAATATATGCCGAGGCTAGCTATACTGAAAGGAGTAACTTCTTACTACAAAATGCAATGGGATGACCTTATTGCATAAGGTAAACTTCTATGCCATAACCAAAGGTATCAGTTTCAAGTTTCAAGCATAAATGGTCGAGTGAAATTTAGCAATACTAATACTGGAGTTGTTGTCATTGCAACCTTCAATTTTTGAAATACCTCCTCATCTACACCTTCATTCCATTAAAAACTATATTTCTTGAGAAGGTCCGTTAGTGGTGCAACAATTGAAGCATAATCTTTTGCAAATTTCCAGTAATATCCAGTAAGGCCTAGGAAGCCTCTCAGCTGCTTCACAATAGTTGGTGTAGGCCAGTCTAACATAGATTTGATCTTTTGGGAATTAGGTGCCACCCTTTGTACTTAGATTATGTGTCCCAAGTGTTCAATTCAAGTTATGCCAAAATTTCACTTTGAAACTTTAGCATACATGGATGCTTCTTGTAAACAAAGCAACACAATTTGTAGATGCTCTAGGTGTGCCTTCAAGTATTGTCTATATACTAAGATGTCATCAATGAAGACTATAACAAACCTTTTAAGGCAGGCTTCAAAGAGCTGGTTCATTGCAGCTTGAGAAGTGGAGGGAGCATTTGTTAAACTAAAAGGCATAACCAGGAACTCATAGTGGGCATGATGAGTCATGAATCCTGTATTCTCAATGTTCTTTAGATGTGTTGGAAATCACCTCACAAGAATGCTCAGGTGATGATCTTCCAAACACCCAGGTATAGAGTGACTTGTATAACAAAAGAAACAGTAACCAATCAAAGCAAGAAAGAAAAGAACATAAGCAATTTGTTGACTTGGGTGTTTGGAAGATCATCACCCAGGAATTTTCCCAATTAAAGCAAGAAAGAAACAGAAAGTGACAAGAACTAACCCTAGAATTTTCCCAAGAAAATTCCCCTTACAAGCCCTTGAATCCCCTTTCTATTCTACTCTCTCTTCTAAACAACCAGCCTTATAAATGAGTCTCTCTTATTTGGTGTCTTTGCATTCTTACAATTGATCTCACTTTCAATCACAAGATTTCACTCAGGTTATGTCATAATAAAGCTAGGTGACCCTTCATATAGTGCACCAACTTCTTGTCTAATCTTGAGGGTCAATATCCACCCTTAGATCTAGACGACTAATCATCCATAGCCATTCATCAATCGTTAGTAAATCTGTGCATTTTGGACATGCATCCATGCACTTAATAAAGGCTAAACCAATGTGCATCAGTGTGCCTGGCGTCGCGGCCCAAGGTAGAGCACACATTCCTCCTCTTCTAGGCACCGCGGCCTGGCCCTCCTCCAATATCATCTCTTGCTATGCACCACAGCTTAGACAAGGCAGGGCCACGGCCTGACCTGGTGCGCACTCCTTGCTGAACTTCATTCTTCTTCTTATGTTTAAATCTTAGACAAACTCCAACAATCTCTACCTTTGTCTAAGCATTTAAACCGAACCCATTGTGCAGAGAACTTAGTAACCAAACTCATCTTGAGTCATTATATCAACCAACTCCAATCCTAAGTAGTCCAAGGCAATGATTGAACTTACTTAGAGGTAGAACTTTAGTACCCAAATCTACAGGGGTTTCTTCCGTGACTACCTTGTCCACATGGATGCGTCCTTTCGTGACATTTTCTCGAATGAAATGGTACCAAACATCCATGTACTTTATACTCTCATGGAACACCAGATTCTTACACAAATGCAATGCATTTTGGCTATCCAAATAAACCACAACCTGCTCCTTTAGTACCTTCAACTCTTCCAACAACCCTTTGCACCACATAGCTTCCTTAATGGCTTCCGTAGCCGCAATGTACTCAGCCTTGATTGTTGAGAGTGCTTCCACCGGCTGAAACTGAGCTTTCCAACTTACGCAACATCCATTTAAGTTGAATAAGTAGGAATTAATCGATCTTCTTTTATCCCGGTCTGCTCCATAGTCCGAATCAGCATAACCATCAAGGCAAATGGACTTACCCCTCTTCTAATAAATCAGCCCTACTTCTGGGCTTCCCTTCAAGTACCTCAGCAACCACTTCATCCCAAGCCAATGCTCTTTTTTGGGATTGCTTATAAATCTACTAAGGACACTTATTGCATGAGCAATATCATGTCTAGTGCTTACCATGGTGAACATTATAGAACCAACCGCACTAGAGTACGAGACTTTTCCATTTCCTTCTTCTCCTTATCCGATCTTGGACATTGATCGCTGGAGGACTTGAAATGACTAGCAAGGGGAACCTTCACTGGTTTACTATCTTCTATAGAGAACTTAGATATCATCTTCTCTATGTAGAAAGTTTGAGAGATCTTCAATCTGTTTCTCTCACTTTCCCGGATGATACATATCCTAAAGATCTTATGTGCATTGCCAAGATCCTTTATCTCAAACTTCTCACTAAGTTGAGACTTTAATTATTTTATCCTCTCCATGCTACTCTCAAATAGAAACATATCATCAACATAGATCAGGATGATCACCACTTCCTCCACCTTGTGCCCCTTATAGTACAAGCATGAATCATAGTAGCTCCTCATGAAACCCAAGCTAGTTACAAAGGAATCAAACCTCTTATTCCATTGCCGAGGTGATTGCTTCAGGCTATATAGAGATTTCTTCAGTTGGCACACCAAATCTTCTTGCTTTCCTTCCTCATAACCTTTAGGTTGCCTCATGTAAATGATCTCATCAAGCTCTCCATGTAAGAATGCTGTCTTCACATCCATTTGTTCAATTTTCCAATCAAATTAGACCACTATTGCCAATACTATTCATATCGTCTTGTACTTCACAACCAGTGAGAATATTTCGGTGAAGTCTATGCCTTCTCTTTGTGTGAACCCCTTCGCCATAAGCCTAGCTTTATACTGGTCTTCATCCCCTGGAATGTTCCCTTCTTTGATCTTGTAGATCCATCTACAATCCACAACTCTTTGTTTTTCTGGTTTGGGCACCAAATCCTAAGAGTTGTTCTTCCTCAAAGAATTCATTTCTTCCTCCATAGCTAGCTGCCACTTTGATGACTCCTTACATTTTATGGCCTCCATATAAGTTTTTGGTTAAACCATTCCTCCTTCTGTCCAAGGAGCTGCTACATTAGCATCCGCAAACCCATATCTCAAAGGTGGTCTGACCACCCTCCTTCCCCGGTCCTTTGTGAGCTGGTAGTCATTCTAACTTGCTTCATCAACCTCTTCTAGTTCAGCCTCCTCTTGAGTGCCCTGAGCTTGGCATACATTAATGGGCTCTACCTGGTCTGAACCCTCTTACCTTCCTTGCTCTACCTGAACTGAGTTTTCCTTGATGCGATGCTCCACAAATTCCGGGCTAGTTTGCTCACTAACCCTACTTCTCCAAATAGGGAAATAACAATTCATCAAAAATAACATCCCTACTTATTATGAGTTTCATTCCTTTTGGTTATAAGGACCATAACCTATACCTCTTAACCCCATCACCATACCCTAGAAATACACATTTTCTAGACCTTGGGTTAAGTTTATCATCTTTTTGATGTGCAAATGCAGCACATCCAAAAGTCCTAAGGTTGCTTAACTAAGGGGGTTTCCCACTCCACATCTCTATGGGAGTTTTAAGCTCTAAAGCTCTAGAGGGTGATCTATTTACCAAGTATGTAGCTGTAGACACAGCTTCTCCCTAAAAATATTTTGGTAAACCGGATCCTATTAAGATGCACCTAACTTTCTCCATAAGGGTCCTATTCATCCTTTCAGTAACTCCAGTTTACTGAGGTGTTTTTACAACCTTTCTATGTCTTAGAATGCCATTTAATTCACAGAATTTGTCAAAATCCTTATTACAAAATTCTAAGCCATTATTGGTTCGTAAAGCCTTAACTACCCTACTTGTTTGAGTCTCTAGCAACTTTTTCCACCCCACAAATTTATTCAAATCAACTGATTTATTTTTAAGCAAATAAACCCAAACCTTTCTTGAATAATCATCAATTAAAGACAGAAAGTAAAAGTTACCTCCCTGTGTTGGTGTTCTTGCTGGTCCTCAAAGGTCCGAATGAATGTAGTCAAGAATGCCCTTAGACTTGTGCACTCTGGTATTGAAGCTGACCTGGTGTTGCTTCCCAAGAATGCAACACTCGCAGAAATCCAACTTCTCTACTTTGTCTTATCCAAGTAGACCATCCTTGCTAAGAACTTGCAGGCCCTTTTCACTCATATATCCCAAGCGAGTGTGCTAAAGGGCTGCCTTATTCATCTCAGCCATCAAGCTTGTTGATTGATCATTGATTTCTATCTCTCTGATCATCTCATAGAGTCCATCTTTTATTGATGCTTTGATCACTATCAAAGATCCCTTGGTCACCTTAATCTTTCCTCCCTCAGCTTTATGTGTATACCCCATGGAATCTATCTTCCACAATGAGATCAAATTCCTCCTCAAATCCGAAAGATACCTTACATTTCGCAGCAGCCTTATGACTCCATCGAACATCCTCAACTGGATGTATCCTATCCCCCTCACTTTGAAAGAATTATCATTCCTCAAGAAAACCCTTCCATCATTGATCTCCTTGAAATTCTTGAACCATTCCTTATGAGGGCATATGTGATAAGTGCACCCGGAATCCAGAATCCATTTCTCGCTGCCTTGCCTCTTGCTCACATTTAAGCACACAACAAGAACATCAGCTTGCTGTTCTTCTTTGGCAATCGAAGCCTCTCCATTATTGGTATGGCTTCTCTCTCTCTCATTCCACAACCTCTTATTGCAATCTTTCTTGAAGTGACCATCCTTGTTCCAGTAGAAGCACCTCTTTCCTCCAAATCTTGATTTGGAATGAGATCTCTCATGGCTCTACCCTCTACCTCTTAATTTCTCTCAGTAATTGTTATGAATGCTACTACCATTATGAGTTACTGGCCATCCTCTAATGAACAACCCTTCTCCATTTGATGCTTCCCTCAGCTTGGATTTGAAATCATGAGCCCTTATGGCATTGATCACAATCTCCTTGGTTAAAGTATCTCTTCCATACGCAATAGCATTAATCAAATTATCAAAACAATCAGGAAGAGAATTTAAAAAAATAACAGCCAATTGTTCATTCGGGAATATAATGCTACAACTATTCAAATCTGGAACTAGCTTATTAAACACATCAAGATTATCTTGCAAGTCTTTACTAGGATCCATTTTAAAAGTAAAGATTCTTTTAAGAAGATAAATCTTATTAGGGAGAGTTTTGGTAAAAAAACAACTCATCTAGTTTCTTCCATATGACAGCAAGATCTTCCGAGTCTCCGCACTCCCTTGTGACTCTATCCGACATGTGCAAGAAAATGGTGCTATATGCCATCTTCTTCATCTTAATCCACTGGTCCTCCTTGATACTTGCTGGAAAAGCATCATCTTTGCTAATAACCAAGCCCATATTCTGTTGTATAAGAACAATCTTGATGTTCCGCTTCCACAGGGAAAAATCTCCCTTTCCATCAAACTTCTCAACAACGAAATTTGAACCCATCTTACAGAGATGATCCCAGATTTGGGCAGCACCCACAAATGCTTTCCAGCTTCTTCTAAACCTCAACAACACAATCAAATATTGATCTCAATACCGTTCTAGAATCACCCTCAAGAACACGATCTAATCTTGATCTTTACTCCGTTCTTGAATCACCCAAGAAATTTGTTCTTTGATTCTTGGAGTCTTGCTCCGATACCCAGCTGTGCAATCTCTGATACCACTGTTGGAAATCACCTCACAAGAATGCCCAGGTGATGATCTTCCAAACATCCAAGTCTAGAGTGACTTGTATAAGAAAAAGAAATAGCAACCAATCAAAGCAAGAAAGAAAAGAACATAAGCAATTTGTTGACGAGGTTCGACAATATGCCTACATCTTCGTGAGCTCCTCCAAGTTCTCTACACTATCTTATCAATGGAGTTCTTTACAATCAGAAACACCCTTCCAAGAATCCACAAGTTATTGAAGAAACAAGAAGAAGAAGAAACAGAAAGTGATAAGAACTAACCCTGGAATTTTCCCAAGAAAATTCCCCTTACAAGCCCTTGAATCTCCTTTCTATTCTACTCTCTCTTCTAAACAACCAGTCTTACAAATAAGTCTCTCTTATTTAGTGTCTTTGCACTCTTACAATTGATCTCACTTTCAATCACAAGTTTTAATCAAGTTATATTATAATAAAGCTAGGTGACCCTTTATATAGTGCACCAACTTCTTGTCTAATCTTGAGGGTCAATATCCACCCTTAGATCTAGAAGACTAATCATCCATAGCCCTTCATCAATCCTTAGTAAAGTTTTGCATTTTGGACATGCATCTACACACTTAACAAAGGCTGAACCAATGTACATTAGTGTGCCTGGCGCTGCGGCCTAGACCAGGGCGCGCCGCGGCCCAAGGTAGAGCACACATTCCACCTCTTCTGGGCGCCGCGGCCTACGGTAGGATGCATCGTGGCCTGGTCTTCCTCCAGTATCCTCTCTTGCTATGCACCACAACTTCGACAAGGCAGGGCCATGGCCTGACCTGGTGTGCACTCCTTGCTGAACTTCATTCTTCTTCTTCCGTTTAAATCTTAGACAAACTCCAAAAAGATGTAATCTAATTTGATGGTATCTAGCTCTTAAATCCAGCTTTAGAAAGACTTTAGCACCATAAAATTCATCAATAAGTTCATCCACAGTTGGAATGAGGAAGCCATCTTTGATAATGACTGTATTTAACCCTATGTAATCCACACAAGACCTCCAAATTCCATGTTTCTTTTTTACTAGCAATACTTTAGAACTGTAAGGGCTTGTGCTATGTTGAATGAATCTCATTTACAACATATATTTTACTAGTTTCTCAATTTTTATATTTTGAAAATGGGGGTACCTATAGAGCTTGATGTTGATAAGAGAAGACCTAGGTAATAATAGGATCTTACAATCCACTCTTTTTGTTGGAAGGAAGCTCTTAGGTTCATCAAAGACTACATTGAAGCCTTGTAGAATTTGAGGGTCAGTAATGGACATGAACATAAAAATGAAGATAAAGTCTCAATAGGTGTCATCTTCCTCAATTTGCTATACCCCACCATAACATAGTCTAGTCTTTCTTTACCCTGTAACATCACTAGTTTACTTTCCCAGACAAATTTCGTTGTTAAAGTTTATAATCAATGGTGATAAGACCTAAATTTTGGGACCATTATACTCCCAATACAGTCTCAGTTCCTTGGATAAGTATAGTGAAGAAATCAATACTAAATTTAGGGTTTGTAACCAGATTTCTATAGCATGACACATCCCAATACAAGACAACTTTTCACCATTTCCTACTTGTACTTTGAAATGTTGTGAAGGTGAAATGGTCAATCCCAAAAAGTGTGCCATTCTTTCTTTGATATAATTATGTGTACTACCCCAATCTATTAGTACTTGTAATGTCTCCCAATCTGGCCTTCTAATCTTAATGTTTGAGGTATGCATACCCTATCAATGCATGAAAACTAATAGCAAGATTAGTGTCAATACCTAGAAGCCAAGTTTTTGGATTGTTGGACTACTCCAGTGTGGTATCCTCTTCTAATTCCATTCTTTCAAAGAAATATAATGTGCCTTATTGCCTTATTTCTTACATTGGTGTCTAGGGCTCTATTTCTCATCATAATAGAAGCATAATATTTTTTTTCCTCCTCAATTGTTATTCTTGTGGTGTAAGCCTTTTAACAATGGTTTTTGATTCTAGCACTAGTGGTGTAGGCTACTGCATAGGTTTAGGGCCCTATAGAGAAAGATTTTACATTGGTTTAGGACTCCAACTTATTGTGCACATGTATATCTCAGCCACTTTTGCCTCCAGCATTCTTTCTATTATAATGGCTTCATATAAACTAAGGAGTCTTTCAACAAGACTTCCCTCTTTATTAAAAGTTTGAGTTCTGAAATGAAACAGCTTTTCAAGATCTACTCAATGAGGCCCAGAACCTTGGAAGATAGTACTTCAAACTTGTCATGTAATCTTGCATAGATGTGTGCTATATGAGCTTAGTGAGGTTTCCTTGGGGATCATCAAATAGAAAATGTCCAAATTTTTTTTGTAAAGCATGAACAAATTCTTTCTATCCCCTTAGTTGATTGCCCTGGTACATCCATTAATACCAACTTTATGCTGGACCATCCAAGTGGAAAAAAAACTATAGTAAGTTTATGAAAATATGGAATTTGATGAAACAAAAAGTATTGTTCCACTTTGAATAACCAATTTGAGGGGTCTCCAGAAGTGAATCTTGGAAATTCTAGTTTGAGTTGCTTGAATGGGGTGGTATTGTAAGGTGCACAATATTCTTCTTCTTGATTTTCATTTGATGGTGCTTGAGGTTCATGTTTGTTGGCAGTGGTCGTCAATTCTTCAATTTCAAATTGAATCTTAGCTATTGTTTCTAGAATTTTTTATTGACAGTAGCTAGGATGTCATCCTTCATTTTCTTGTGGAATTGAGCCATTCTATCCTATGAGAACTCGTTGTTCTTTGATCTTTTTCCTTCAACTATGGTAAGTGAGTATGCGGTTGAATTTTTGGAAGATTTTTGAAAGATGTGATGGAAAATGAATTGTGGAGAAGATGATAGAGTCAATGAAAGCACTAATGATGCCTTCCCTAACTCAGAATTATTTACTTGATTTCGAGTACAAGCCTAATTCCAAGAATGGTACAAGATTGTAATAAAAGGGAGAAAAGAATTTTTGAAATTTTTCATTGATTGCCTCATTACATGAGTTACATCCCTATTTATACTAGCTTAGGACTACTTAGCTTAGTTTGGTAGTTACAAGTTAGTTACAATTTTGTTCATACTTAATAACCTTTGATTATTTGCAACTAACTAACTAATCTTGCTTTTTTCTTGATCTTTTCTCTTGTGTTGTCCAAATGGTGTTGGCTTCCTCCCTTGGAGTCTTAAGGATCTTCTAAGCTTTTGGACAGATGCTACACTCTCTTTCTTATTTCTACTTTCTGTCTTGCTACTCTGTTCCTCTTCCCTTAAGCCTTTTAGCTACTGCTTATTGGCACTTCCAACAGCTATATTAGCAGCTGTACCATACAGTAATACTTAATTGCGTAGTTTAGAGTACATTGAACATATCTAAGCAGCCTTTTTGTTGCTCCTAAATGGAAATGGCTAGGACTGTTTATAAATCTTAACAACATGCTCATGACAAACATGATGTTTGTTCTTGTAGCCATAAGATAGAATAGGTTACCCATCATGCTTCAATAGTAGCTTGCATATTTAAGCCCCTTAATTTATATTTGTTAAGCTCTTAGTTTGTGTTATTTCATCCTATTTTATCTCCTTTCTATGTTTACTGTGTTTTTCTAGATTTTTGGAGCATTATGGAATTATTCGGATTAAAGAGCAAAATAGGGAAAAGCTGGAATCTGCTGTTGCAATCGAGAACAAGAGACTTGCAATCGAGTACACCAGCTCTCAAGCCCAGAATCGAGCGCACCTGCGCTCGCGTGCGCAAGAAATAGGATCAAGCGTAGGACGATCAAGCGCACCATGCTGCGATCGAGCACATTCGTGTAGTATAGAGGCTGGTCCTATTTTGAAAATGAGAGAGACGATTATCAGTGCACCATGCTGATCGAGCGCACCATGTTGAGAGAGAGACGATTAAGAGAGCACGTCTCTTTTATTTCAGTTTTGAAGAAAAGGAAGATCCAAATTTTAGCAGCCTATCATCTAGGGACTTTTTCTCTCATTTAAATGAAGATTTTATTTGAGTATATGAGCTGCTAAAATAAAAGAGACGTGGGCAGAATTTTTGAGCGGCATGAGAAGGCTTAAATCCCACATCCCACATCCTACATCCCACATCGAGTGGAAACACATTCTACATCCCATATCCCACATAGGTTGGAAACACATTCTACATCCTATATCCTACGTTGGTTGGAAACACATTGCACTCATGGAGTTTTCCTATAAAAGCCCCATTTCACTTCATCTTTAGGGGTGTGAATCTCAAAGGCTTTGCTATCAAGGGGAGAGCGCGGCACAGCAAAAACAAAAAGAAGAAAAACCGAAGAGAAGAGCTGTAAGTGTAATTTATCTCTCAATGTATTTTCAGCTTTAATTTATTTCTTTTTTGTTTTAAAGTTTAGTGTTTAGCACTTTAATTGTGAAATTTATTTTCATAATCATGAGAGGCTAAAACCTTCATCTAAGGTTGAAGATGAAGCCTCGTCATTGATTAGCATTATATTTTCATATATGTTCATACGATTATGACATTTTTGTATTGATGTTTTGTTTCAATTTAATTGTTTGACTAAATTCTTATGATTGATTGTTTTGTTAATAAACTGTTCAAATTGGATATTCGATGTGTTTCATCCAATGGATTCATCGAATCATTCAAATTAAATCGGATATCCACTGTGATTTGTAAATTAAACAGATATATTGGATGATTTGATTTACTTAGGGTATTCGTTGTGATTTGTATATCGATGGATTCATGGAATTATTTGATAAATTACTTTTATATAGAACATACATAGGATGTAATTGCTTGTCAGTTCTAGGAACAAAAATAATGAAAATATATGTTTTAATTTGGTGGAGTGGATTCAAAAACCTTAGTACTTTTATCATTTCTTTTAAATCAATTTACCTTACTTTATATTCTTTGCACAACAGTTCGAAATTCGGAATTAGGTTAAAATAGGTTTAGTTTAGATAAAAATCTATTTTCACGACGCAATTCCCTGTGGATTCGACCTCGCACTTGCACACACTATATTGCAAACGATTCGTGCAGTTGCGAGTAATTTAAAACTCACAACAAGTTTTTGGTGCCGTTGCAGGGGAGTTGTTTTGTTTGTGAAAATTAAATTTTTGTCTAAATTGATTTTATTTTTCTACTAGTTTAGTTAACATTTTTGTTTTATTTTTCTTTTAGTTTATTTGTTTCTATTTGCAATTGCCATATATATATATATATGAAAAAACAAAAGAAAATTATGGTGTTTGATATGTTTTCGATGTCTGTCGAATCACACTTTACCTATGCTCGAGCGCATCTCCGCAGAGAGCATTAGCAGACCGGCAGCAGCTGAGAATTTTTTTTTTTTGCCAATTTTTGTTGGCCTATTTTATGAGTATTGCGTTCTTTGTTTTGCATTTATTTTATTGTTATTTTTGTTTTATTTTATTCTTTTGTTTCTGCTAGTTAGTTTATTTTATTGCTTTTTGTGTGGTGTATGCTTCGTCGGAGATCCCTAAACTTAGAATTGATACCTTTAGATCCCGAAATAAAAAGAATTCTTAGGAGAAATAAGAGAGCACTTGTTGAGAGAGAGGCAATTGAGATGGGAGACAATTTAAGGAATATAAATCAACCGGAGAATGTAGAGCAACCTAGAACTTGGAAGGTGCACTTCAATGCATCCCTTAGGGATTTGTTTGCACAAGTTGCGACTAACTCCTCTTCTTGTATAGTGTTGCCACCAACCATTGCTACCCATTTTGATCTAAAGCCACATGTCATCCAATTCCTACCTTCATTTCATGGCTTGGATCTTGAAAATTCTTATTGCCATGTGAAGAAGTTCAAAGATATTTGTGCCACATTCAAGTTCCAGAACTTCTCTGATGAGTCAGTCCATCTTAGAATTGTTGGAAATCACCTTCTAAGAAGCACAAGAGGTGATCTTTCGAACACCCAAGCCTAGAATGACTTTTAATGATCAGAACCGAAACAGAAATCAAAGAAAGCATAAAAGACACAAGAAATTTGTTGACGGGGTTCGGTAAAGTGCCTACGTCCCCGTGAGCTCCTCCGAGCTCTCTGCACTATCTCGTCAATGGAGTTCTTTACAATCAGTAACACCTCTTCAAGAACTGACTGGTTCTTGAAGTTCGAAAGAAGAAGAAGTAAAAGAAAGTGATAAGAACAAGCCTTTGAATCCCCTTTCTATTCTACTCTCTCTCTCTAAACAACCAGCCTCTCTACAAAGATTTACTCTTGTGTTTAATGTCTTTGCACTCTTACAATTGACCTCACTTTTACATTCACATGTTATGTTATAACTTTTGAAGCTACGTGACCATTATATAGTGCACCAACTTCTTGACCAATCTTGAGGGTCAATATCCACCCTTAGATCTTGAGGACCAATCAACCATAGCTCTTCATCAATCCTAAGTGATCCTGTGCGTTTTGGATATGCTTCATGCACCTTTCAAAAGGCTGAACCAATGTGCATCGGTATGTGATAAGTGCTTAAATAGTTGTATTTGAGCCCCTTAATTTATGCTTGTTAGGCTCTTTATTTATCTGTTTCAATAGATTCTATTTCATTTTCATGTTTTATGTGTTTTTCACAGGGCTTGGGCAAAAAAGATGAAATTTTAGAGCTTTAAGGGATGAAAAGTAAAGTTCTACAAATCCAGCAAGGTGTGCTCGAGCGCACCTCCCTTGGGCACGAGTGCATAGGGCACGAGCGCACACTTAGAAGACTCGAGCGCACTTATGCACTCAAGCACAGCCTGCATCCGCTCGAGCGAGAGGCGGCAGAGCTAGATATGGAAAGCAGTCTCCGAACCTCAAACAGGAAATTAGGGTTTTGGGGCACCCTTAGGGCCCTATATATAGCCTTGTAAACCACAAAAACCATACCTTTGTTTAGACTTGAAGTTGCAAGCTTAGGAGAGGAATTGACGACTCGTCTCCCGAGTCTTCTTTGGGTTTTATTTTTTTGTTTTTGTTTCATTATGGTTATAATGTTTAGTTCAACTAGCATGTGTAATTAAACTCTTATAGGGCTCGATTGAAGCCCTAGTTATGCTTTTCCACATATATATTCATTGATTACCTTTGCCTATAGCCATGTTATAATGCTTAACTTGATTAATACCTGTTTGTATTTAAATTCCTCATATGTATGTGTCTGATCAAATTATGCACGTGGTATGAATTGGTTAGTTGAATCAATCCGGATGACCGAGTTCTGGGTTCAACAAAAGTAACAAAAGATATCCACACCGGATTCTTTGGTTAATTAACATGGGAAACCAGGAGTGGACGAAGCCCTAGGTCCCGTGTGGTTGCCGATCTCCACAGCCCTTATGCTCTCTTAAGGAACAACTTAGTGTACACCCCTGCTGAATCCCTTAAGAGAGAAAAGAGTTAGACTATACACCATGCCTAACTCATTGCTTAGGGAGATCAATAGCCTAAGGTATGGACCAAGCCGTTAGGTTTGCAACCATTAGGTATTCATAATAAGGTTAGAGCATTGGTACCTTACGGTTAGAAATCACCTTGACAAGATGCCCAGGTGGTGATCTTCCAAACACCCAAGTCTAGAATGACTTGTAGAAAGAATTTCAGCAATCGAACACAAGAACAGAAAATTAAAGAAAGAAAGAAGACAAGCAATTTGTTATCAAGGTTCGGCAATGTGCCTACGTCCCCGTAAGTTCCTCCGAACTCTCTGCACTAAATCAATGGTTCTTTACAATTCAGCAACCTTCTCCAAGAAACCTCAAGTTCTTGAAGGAACCAAGAAGAGAACGAGAAAGTGATAGACCTATTACAATGCTTCCTATCAATTCTCTACTACCCTCTCTTCTTTACAACTAGCCTCTCTACAATGAGTCCCTCTTGTATGTCTATGTCTTTGCACTCTCACACAATTCTCTCATTCACACACATGTCTCACAAGTTACATCATCACATTCTTGTGTCTTCTTTGTTTTTTTTGTTGAGATTGAACCTAGGTGACCCTTTATATAGTACACCAACTTCTTGTCCAATCTTGTGTGTCATTCTCCACCCTTAGATCTTGATGACCACTTAACCATGGCCCTCCATCAATCCTAAGTGGTGCTGTGCATTTTAACCTTGCATTCAAGCACCTAAGAGAAGGCTAAAGCATAGTGTCCATGTGTGCCGCTTGGAGTTGCTGTCCCCTTCACACAACACCCTTCTGCTTGTGTGTAGAAGTGCGCACACTAGTGCGCATGGCCTTCCCTTGCTCCAAAATGAAGCACACACATGTGTGCAGCCTTCTAACTTGCTGAACTTTGATTCTCCACCTCTAGTACTTTAACCATCTTTGAACCATACTTGGACCTGTTCAAATCTTAACCATGTTTGAACCATGTTTAAACCTTAGACAAATACCAACACTTACTTAGTGGGAAAGTGTAATTAATGGTGGATATCACAGCCTTATGTCCTTATTATTATTAAACTCACACTTAACATTTATTCCTCTTTTTACTTTGGGAAACTAATTCTAAATCAAAATTCACCAATCCCTGTGGAAATGATCTCGCACTTGCACACTATGCTACCATTGATCTTTTGCACTTGCAAGTAAAACAATTACGATTATTTACTTATTTATTTAGGTAGATAAACGCACAACAAGTTTTTGGCGCCATTTCTGGGGATTGTGCTTAAATTTCTTTTTAGAATTACTTTTTCATTTAGTTTAATCATTATTTTCGTTTCATTATATTTCTAGTTTTGTCAAAAATCTAAAAAAATTTAAGTTTTTGTTTTCATCTTATTTTTATTTTATAACCCTAATCGAATTCTTTCTGTTTTCTATTTCAGGTACTCTAGGTGAGCTCTATGTGCCATTTGCGATCGAGCGCACCCTCTTGAGTGATCGAGCACAATTAAGGCAGAGAGTTACCCGAGCAGCAGTGTTTGACTGCTTCACTTAAGTGACTATGACCGATTCATGCACGGGCTTTGATCCAAGCATCCAACGTTCCTCCCCCTTGATACCAAGCTTAAGTGAATGATCTGACAAAGGCTTAAAGACAACTCGGAAGAGGTAGAAGAAGGAATTGAGGAAGAACTTCCAATGGCAGAACAGATCAACAATTAGCAACCACTTGAGCGGAGGCTGATGAAGCAATCCTTCATACCATAGAACCTCGATCAACCATCGTGTATTGCGTATCAACCTGAGGTGGAAGGAAACTACTACATATCTCTGCAGATACTCAGTGCACTGACTCACTTTAGGGGTACACCTAATGAGGACCCACACTTGCGCCTTTAAGAGTTCTTCGATCTTTGCAAATTCCCGCACATTCAAGGCTTAGACCAAGAAGGAATAAGGTTAATTCTTTTCCCTTTTTCCTTAAAAGATAATGCTAAAATGTGGTACAATTCTTTGCCTATAGTTTCTATCCATACATGGGAGGATTTGGCTAGCAAATTCTTAAGGAAGTTTTTCCCAGCCCAAAAGACGAGGCAAATGAGAAAGAAAATTCAGTCAACAAAAGGATGGAGATCTATTTTTCTAGGCCTGGGGACACTTCAACGAGCTGCTACTCAAATGCCCACACTACAACCTACCTCAAGACGAACTGGTATAAGCTTCTATGAAGGTTTGAGTGATACTAACAAAAATATTATGGATTCAGGTTGTGGAGGAGTGCTGATGGAGAAAAGCAGCGAAGAAGTGATAGAACTCTTTGAAACCCTAAGTGAACACACTTAGTAATTCTCCTCTCGAGGAAGACATGTAAGCAAAAGTAAGGGTATGTATGAGGTAAATTTAAATGGAGGATCGTCTACTCAGATAGCTACTGTGGTGAGGAAACTAGACCTGTTGGTTATGGCCATGGCTGCTCAAAATGCCTCACCTAACCCACAAGCTACACCACTCTAGGTATGTGCTGTTTGTTTCCAATTTGATCATAATACTGATGCGTGTCCCTTGTATTCATCTGCAGATCATGAGCAAGCAAACTTTGTCGGACCAAACAACTATCCGCCAAAGAACAATCCTTATGCAAACACCTACAACCTTGGATGGCAGAATCACCTGAATTTTTCTTGGAGCAACAATCAGAACAGTCAAAGGCAGCAAAGAAACTTCCAACCAACAGCCCACTCAGCTCCCGAGACAAAGAAAAGTGACCTCGAAAATCTTAAGAGGCAATTGGCAACTCAGCAGCATCAACTGAACAATTCATGGAAGAAACGAGGAAATTTCGGACTGAGATGAGACAAATCACTGCAAAACATGATAAAGCCATTCAAGGATTAGAGATACAAATGGGGCAATTGGCCAAGGAAGAAAACAGGGTGAGCTTCCCGCCCAACCAATACCTAATCTAAGAGGACATCAATAATTGAATGCTTTGACAACCCTAAGAAGTAGAAAGATCATAGATATCGATTAGCCTGCACAACCATCTCGAGCCAAAGCATCCACCTCTAAGGTAAGTGAGATAGAAAAGGTAAATGTACGTCCACCCTTCCCTCAAGGTTAATAAAGTCTAAAAAAAAGACTAACCTGAGTGACATTTTCGAAACTTTGAAAAAGATGGAAATAAACATTCCTTTATTAGATGCAATTAAACAAATTCTTGCGTATGCTAAGTTTTTAAAAGATTGTTGCACTAACAAAAGGAAGTTTTAGGAACATGAGACAGTAGCCTTGACTGAAGAGGTAAATGTTGTGCTATTAAGAAAATTACCACGAAAACTAAAATATCCGAGTAGTTTTACCATTCCTTGCAGGCTAGGTGAACATCTATTTGAGCATGCAGTATTGGATCTAGGAGTGAGTGTCAATCTGGTGCCATACAGTGTGTTCGAGATGCTAGGGTTGGGGGAGCTTCAACCAACCTCCATCACTTTGCAATTGGCCGACAAAAGCATCAAACGACCGAGAAGTATCCTCGAGGATGTTTTGGTAAGAGTAAGTAAATTTATTTTACCTGCTAATTTTATTGTCTTAGATATGGAAGAATGTCATATGCCATGGCCACTCCTCATCATCCTAGGAAGACCATTTATGATCACAGCCGACACAAATATTACTGTAAAAAGGGGCATTGTACCATGAAAGTAAATGATGATGAGATGGAATTCAAAATATTTAATACCTTAGAATCAACCAAAAATGATAATGAATATTCTAATACAAGCTTATTGCAAGATATTTGTGAGAAAGGTTCTCAGGTCCATCACACCGCTCTATTTGAGACCATCCCCACCCATGGTGATGCAAGATTGGACATTAGGCTAGCAGATGACAATGTGATTAAAGACCTCGATAGAACTGTGCACCCCGCCAAGAACACATCGAAGCCTGCAAGCAAGTATAACCCTCAAGTTGAAAATCTTGAGCTTACTAATACTATTTTCCCCATTTTATTGACCAAGCACCAAAATTAGAGAGGCAGCAGCTATCAAGGGCACTTGAACCACCTGATGTGGGCTCTAAGTGCCACCTTCAAAGAAAGTAGCACTGAAGCTACTATAGAGAGCGCTTGAGAAATCCATACTTGCATAACATATAGCTCAGGCGCCTCTATCAAGGTTAGTGGTACTGAAGCCACTAAAGTACGGTAAGGTTAAGGTTGTGTTGTTCTTACTTTATCATGCTAGACTTGGTAAGTTTTTATTTTGTACATACATGTTGCCTTGCGCTCGAGCGCACCATTTAGTGTGCTCGAGTGCACATCCACTGCGCCCATCATGAATAAGCACACTTGTGTATAAGTGCGATCAAGCGCATTTCACTATGCACTCGAGTGCACTCGAGGAAAAGAAGGCACGTGAGGGCTTTTATTCACGCTTCACTCACAAATTCATTTTTCTAACCTTACGCTCCAGCGCACTTCCTGTTTCAATCTATCGCAATTACCTTCGTCCAACTCAAAATCTACTTGTAAACCTCCCTCTCACCTCCAGCACCCCACACCACCACTACCTCACTACCATAAACGAACACCACCACCAGCACAACAAATTTTATTTCTCCTTCCCACTGCATAACCATTGTCGTCCTTAGAACACAAGGTATACCCATATTTTTATTTCTAAATATTTATACACCATCACACACGGTTCTTGATTGATGAAATTATTCTATTATTATTTACCTTGTGTTTGGTTATTTTTTTATTGAGATTATTTCATATTTGCAGGGGGTTAGGATCGAGTTTGTGGGTTCTATTTTTCTACAGCTTCGGGTGTTTGTTGCACATCAACTGTTCGACAAATTGTCTGACTTAGTGCGCTAGAACACTGGTACTTTGTGATCGAGTGCACCTCAATCTGTGCGATCGAGCGCACCATCAACTGTGATCGAGCGCAATCACACTAGAAGCTACACTATTTTTCTACAAACACATGACCTCCACCTTCCGAGTTTCCAGTAGCCACCACCAGGCATCCCAGCCCAGTTTCGAGCAGTGTGAAATACTGTTCGAGACTACATTTAACATAGATGAGGATGTCAAGAGTTTGGACGCCACAAGATGGGGGGTCCAAGAGTTCAAGAATCAGGGTCTCAAGCGGCTATTTAAGCCTGTCTATTCGACGGCATACACCCGATTCGTGGTCAGCTTCTATGAGAACCTGACATATGACTGCACTAGACCAAAGATTCTATCACCCTCAGTCCAGGGCAGGTTTATAGAGTTGACCACTATCGATGTTGCCAGTTCCCTTCATTGCAGTGATGAGTCCCCTCTAGAGGACAACCATATGGAGGAGCAGTCGACCTGTTTTCTCTGCCACACATCATTGAGGACATGTGTGCGGGCTAGTATGCGGACCGGCACAACAAGACAGGGAGCTGGTCGAGGTTGCCTCCCCGTTTATGGTTCGTAGATTCCGTCCTCCAGCATATCATGTGTTCTTTAGGGCATAAGACACAGAGGAGGGATCAGTTCCTGCAAGCTCTCTACGCCTTCATCGGGGTTACTGGTACTCTATCTTAACAATTATATGGAGTCAGATACATAAGTTCTAGGACAGTGTACATAGCCGTCAGACCACGACGTCTAATGCGTGGGGACTCCCGTTCCCCTTCTTTCTCAGCCACATATTCAAGAAGAAGTGGATTAGAGGCTCCTCTATAGATGGGCCAGTTAGCGATCATCTATTCTTTGGGAGAGCCTAGTGGAGCCTCAGCCAGTCCCACATGCCTCGACGACCCCGGGTACTGATTCCTGTTGCTGAGCCTGTGGCAGATGATCCTATGGATACCGAAGGCCTGACAGTGAGTCCTTCGAGGGAGGAGGACATTTCGAACATGGGACCCACTGAGTCCCAGCACTTTCTTGCTGAGTTGTCCTCCTTTCGAGGTGAGGTATCTATAACAATGTCACTAGTGCACCAGTGCATAGATGGTTTGGAGGTGCAGTTTACATTGCAAGAGGAGATACTACAAGCCATCCTTGATCCCCTTGTTGTGCGTTTATGTACCTAAATAAATAAGTAAATAATCGTACTTGTTTTACTTGTAAGTGTACAAGGTCAATGGTAGCATAGTCTGCAAGTGCGAGATCATTTTCACAAGGATTGGTGAATTTCGATTTTAGAATTATTTTCCCAAAGTAAAAAAAGAGAAATAAAAGTGAGATGTGAGTTAATAATAATAAGGACATAGGGCTGTGATATACACTACTAATTACACTTTCCCACTAAGTAAGGTGCAAATGCTCTAGCCTTATTATGAATACCTAATGGTTGCCAACCTAAGGGCTTGGTCCAAACCTTTGGCTATTGATTTCCCTAAGCAACGAGTTAGGCATGGTGTATACTCTAACTCTTTTCTCTCTTAAGGGATTCAGCATGAGTGTATACTGAGTTATTCCTTAAGAGAGCATAAGGGCTATGGAGATCGGCAACCACACGGGACCTAGGGCTTGGTCCACTCCCGGTTTCCCATGTTGATTAACCAAAGAATCCGGTGTGGATATCTTTTGTTACTTTTCTTGAACCCAGGACTTGGTCATCCAAATTGATTCAACTATCTAATCCATACCACATGTATAAGTTGATCAGACATATACATATGAGGAATTTAAATACAAACAGGTATTAATCAAGTTAAGCATTATAACATGGCTATAGGCAAAGGTAATCGATGAATATATATGTGGAAAAGCATAACTAGGGCTTCAATCGAGCCCTATAAGAGTTTAGTTACACATGCTAGTTAAACTAAACATCCTAACCATAAAAAAAATAAATAAATAAAACCCAAAGAAGAATTGGGAGACGAGTCATCAATTCCTCTCCTAAGCTTGCAACTTCAAGTCTCAAACAAAAGGTATAGTTTCTGTGTTTTACAAGGCTATATATAGGGCCTTAAGGGTGCTCCGAAACCCTAATTTCCTATTTGAGGTCTGAAGACTTCTTTCCATATCTGGCTCTACCGCCTCTAGAGTGTGTGTGCTCGAGCGTATACGGGTTGTGCTCGAGTGCAAATGTGTGCGCTCGTGTGCTGTGCGATCGATCACAAGGGAGGTGCGCTCGAGCGCACCTTGTTGGATTTGTAGAACTTTACTTTTCATCCCTTAAAGCTCCAAAATGTCATCTTTTTGCCCAAGCCCTGTGAAAAACACATAAAACACGAAAATGAAATATAATCTACTAAAATAGATAAATAAAGAGTCTAACAAGCATAAATTAAGGGGCTTAAATATTAAGCACCTTCGACTGCACCACCCATTGATCAGCAATGAAAGGATACTCCATCTGACTGAAGACGTAAAACTTAGCGCTCATGGAAGGCTCCCCAAAGCATATCCTTTTCATTATCATATTTTTCTTTTATTTATGTTTATATTTACATGTTTATTATCTATATTTCTTGTTTTCCGGCACAATTTTTATTTTTCTTTGTCAGGAACTTAGTGCGTGCATCCAGTTCAAGTTTGGGGGCGTGTACGAGCAATACAAGCAATCTAGTTCTCCATCTCCCAGGTAGGATCTTTCCACGCCACACACACATTGGGGACAATGTGTATATTAAGTTTGAGGGTAGTGGGAGACACATGCACACACTCGAAAAGCATGCACACACTAGGTCCCAGTTTTTTTTAAGAAAAGATAAATGCATGATCATTTTGTGATAAAAATTTTGGTTGAAATAAAAATATGATAAAACTTCATTAGTAAGCTTAAAATCTAGAGCACATAGTCTTTTAAATAGGAATTTTAAAAAGTTTAGTTACCTACCTCAAAGCACTAAAGAATTCATGAGTTTGATCCCGATCTAACACAAGCACAGTAGCATGCATTTGTGTGGGGTATGACATATAATTCTTATGTATATGTTTCCATGACCTAACTGTAATAAGATAACTTGTTAAAAGAACACTTTGGCATAAGAAAAATAAAGAAAAATGTCCATCATGCAAAAAAAAAAAAAAAGCTTATAATGATTATTAAAAACTTTCCACTGAGTAACTGGACCTCTTGCCTCATTAAGCAGTGAGTGTTCACGTCAAAATTTGGGAATTAAGCATTTAATGATCACAATTAAAATTTCCACTGAGCAACTGGACCTCTTGCCTCAGTAAGCAGTGAGTGTTCACGTCAAAAATTATAAATTTCACTTAGAAGCATCAAGACCTGTTAGTTCCGTAGCCTTTTTGACTCGAGTTAGTAAGTCCTTAGGGGTGTTTTTACACCTAATGCCCTAAAACGATATGCTTTGGGAGTCATTGGCTAAACACTCGTTACAAGGGTCAATTATAAAGCTTAATAGAACTCAACATGGCAAAAAGTAAAGTGATAAAAGAAAAAGAAAAGAAGCAAGCATTATGCCATTTTTGTGTTTTCTAATAAGGAATTCGATGAAGGTTTGGGCACCGAAACACTATACATCAAAATTATTTGGAAGCCCCATCTTATATGTGCTAACTCATCACACACAAATCAAACTCGCGTTGCCATAAGCCACCTTTAGGTAAGTAACATGAGCTTTTAAAGACCCTTATTCAATATAAAAATGTGTTTTTATTATAAACTTACTCATGAACGGTCATCATGGTTTTATGTGCAACCCAAATTTTTGGATATCATGAAAAATGCATTTATATTTAAATTTTGTTTTGACATAGTCTTTTCGTTTTGTATTGCTAAGGGACTAGCAATATGTAAGTTTGAGGGTGTGATAAGTGCTTAAATAGTCATATTTAAGCCACTTAATTGACACTTGTTAGGCTTTTTATTTATCTGTTTTAGTAGATTCTATTTTATTTTCAGGTTTTATGTGTTTTCCACAGGGCTTGGGCAAAAAGAGGACATTTCGGAGCTTTAAGGGATGAAAAGTAAAGTTCTAAAAATCTAGCAAGGTGCGCTCGAGCGCACCTCCCTTAGGCACGAGCGCATAAGGCACGAGCGCACACTTAGAAGGCTCGAGCGCACTCACGGACTCGAGTGCAACCCACATACGCTCGAGGGCACACACTCCGGAGGCAGCAGAGCTAGATATGGAAAGAAGTCTCCAGACCTCAAACAGGAAATTAGGGTTTCGAGGCACCTTTAAGGCCTTATTTATAGCCTTGTAAAACACAGAAACCATACCTTGTGTTTTAGACTTGAAGTTGCAAGCTTAGGAGAGGAATTGACAACTCATCTCCCGAGTCTTCTTCGGGTTTTATTTTTCTGTTTTTGTTTCATTATGGTTATAATGTTTAGTTCAACTAGCATGTGTAACTAAACTCTTATAGGGCTCGATTGAAGCCCTAGTTATGCTTTTCCACATATATATTCATTGATTACCTTTGCCTATAGCCATGTTATAATGCTTAACTTGATTAATACCTGTTTGTATTTAAATTCCTCATATGTATATGTCTGATCAACTTATACATGTGGTATGGATTGGTTAGTTGAATCAATTTGGATGACCAAGTCCTGGGTTCAACAAAAGTAACAAAAGATATCCACACCGGATTCTTGGGTTAATCAACATGGGAAACCGGGAGTGGACCAAGCCCTAGGTCCCGTGTGGTTGCCGATCTCCACAACCCTTATGCTCTCTTAAGGAACAACTCAGTATACACCCATGCTGAATCCATTAAGAAAGAAAAGAGTTAAAGTATACACCATGCCTAATTCGTTGCTTAGGGAGATCAATAGCCTATTGTGTGGAACAAGCCCTTAGGTTGGCAACGATTAGGTATTCATAATAAAGTTAGAGCATTGGTACCTTACTTAGTGGGAAAGTGTAATTAGTGGTGGATATCACAGCCCTATGTCCTTATTATTATTAAACTCACACTTCACATTTATTTCTCTTTTTACTTTAGGAAACTAATTCTAAATCAAAATTCACCAATCTCTGTGGAAATGATCTTACACTTACACACTACGCTATCATTGACCTTGTGCACTTGTAAGTAAAAAAAGTACTATTATGTACTTATTTATTTAGGTAGATAAACACACAATAGTGTGCCTTCAAGCCACAGCCTAGAACAGGGCATGCCGCGGCCTGAAGAAGGCTGAACATTTGCACAATTACATCCATTCTGGGTGCCGCGGCCTGGGGGAGGTTGAGCCGCGGTGCACACTTTCTCCAGGTCTTCTCCTTTGCTGGGCGCTTCACCTTGGAAGAGCTGAGCCATGGCACACATTCTGGAGTTGCTGCAAGGTGAGGTGCACACACTTGTGCTGAGGCACCAAGACTTGAGGTTGAACCTCTTCAAACCATGTTTAAACATTAGACAAACACCAAAAATCTCTACCTTTGTCTAAGCGATTAAACTCGAACCCATTGTGCAGAGAACTCAGTATTCAAACTCATCTTGAGTGGCTATATCAACCAACTCCAATCCTAAGAAGTCTAAGGCAATGATTGAACTCTCTTAGAGGTAGAACTTTAGTACCTAAATCCCTAGAGTTTTCTTCCGTGGCCACCTTGTCCATATGAATGCAACCTTCCGTAACATTTTTCCGAATGAAATGGTACCAAACATCCATATGCTTTGTCCTCTCATGGAACACCAGATTCTTGCACAAATGCAATGCACTTTGGCTATCTGAATACAGCACTACCTGCTCCTTTAGTACTTTCATCTCTTCCAGCAACCCTTTGCACCACATAGCCTCCTTGATGGTTTCCGTAGCCGCTATATACTCTGCCTCGGTTGTGAGAGTGCTACCACTGACTGCAACTGAGCCTTCCAACTTACACAACATTCGTTTAAGTTGAAGAAGTAGGAAGTAATCGATCTTCTCTTATCCCGGTCTGCTCCATAGTCTGAATCAGGATAACCCTCAAGACAGATGTACTTACCCCTCTTCTCATAAACCAGCCCCACATCTGGGCTTCCTTTTAAGTACCTCAGCAATCACTTCATCCCAAGCTAATGCTCCTTTCTGGGATTACTTATAAACCTACTGAGGACACTTATTACATGAGCAATATTAGGTCTAGTGCTTACCATGGTGAACATTACAGATCCAACTGCACTAAAGTAAGGGATCTTTTCCATTTCCTTCTTTTCCTTATCCGATCTTGGATATTGATCGCTGGAGAACTTGAAATGACCAAAAAGGGGAACATTCACTGGTTTGCTATCTTTCATAGAGAACTTAGATATCATCTTCTCTATGTAGGAAGTTTGAGAGATCTTCAATCTATTTCTCTCCCTTTCCCGGATTATACACATCCTAAGAATCTTCTGTGCATGGCCAAGATCCTTCATCTCAAACTCCTCACTAAGTTGAGCCTTCAATTTCCATATCCTCTCCATGTTACTCCCAACCAGCAATATATCATCAACATAGATGAGGATGATCACCACTTCCTCCACCCTGTGCCCCTTGTAGTACAAGCATGAATCATCGTAGCTCCTTATGAAACCCAGGCTAGTTACAAAGGAATTGAACCTCTTATTCCATTATCGAGGTGATTGCTTCAGGCCATAGAGAGATTTCTTCAGTTGGCACACTAACTCTCTCTGCCTTCCTTCCTCATAGCCTTAGGGTTGCCTCATGTAGATGGTCTCCTCAAGCTCTAAATGTAAGAATGTTGTCTTCACATCAATTTGCTCGATTTCCTAATCGAATTAGACCACCATTGCTAGCACTATCCTTATCGTCTTGTATTTCACAATCGGTGAGAATATTTCAGTGAAATTTATGCCTTCTCTTTGTGTGAACCCCTTCGCCACCAACTTAGCTTTATACCGGACTTCATCCCCTGGAGGGTTCCTGTTGGTATTTGTCTAAGGTTTAAACACGGTTCAAACATGGTCAAGGTTTGAATAGGTTCAATGGTTCAAAGATGGTTAAAGTTTAAACTAAAGGTGGAGGATCAAAGTTCAGCAAGTTAGAAGGCTGCACACATATGTGTGCTTCATTTTGGAGCAAGGGAAGGCCATACGCACTAGTGTGCGCACTTCTGCACAAAAGCATAAGGGTGTTGTGTGAAGGGGATAGCAACTCAAAGCAGTAGCACTGCACTGCAGTGCTGGAACCTGGCAGGAATAGCACAAGGGACAGAAACTCAAAGCTGCAGCGCTGGGAAGTCGACGCTGCAGCGCTGGCCGGCACACATGGACAATATGCTTTAGCCTTCTCTTAGGTGCGTGAATGGAAGTTTAAAATGCACAGAACCACTTAGGATTGATGGAGGGCCATAGTTAATTGGTCATCAAGATCTAAGGGTGGAGAATGACATTACAAGATTGGACAAGAAGTTGGTGCACTATATAAAGGGTCACCTTGGTTCAATCTCAACAATAAAAAGAAGACACAAGAATGTTATGATGTAACTTGTGAGACATGTGTGTGAATGAGAGAATTATGTGAGAGTGCAAAGACACAGACATACAAGAGGGACTCATTGTAGAGAGGCTAGTTGTAAAGAAGAGAGGGTAGTAGAGAATTGATAGGAAGCATTGTAATATGTCTATCACTTTCTCGTTCTCTTCTTGGTTTCTTCAAGAACTTGAGATTTCTTGAAGGGGGTTGCTGAACTTGTAAAGAACCATTGATTTAGTGTAGAGAGTTCAGAGGAACTCATGGGGACATAGGCACATCGCCGAACCTCGATAACAAATTGCTTGTCTTCTTTCAATATTTGATTTTCTGTTCTTGTGTTCGATTGTTGTATTTCTTTCTACAAGTCATTCTAGACTTGGGTGTTTGGAAGATCACCACCTGGGCATCTTGTCAAGGTGATTTCCAACAGTTCCCTTCTTTGATCTTCTAGATCCACCTACAATCCATAACTCTCTATTTTTCTGGTTTGGGCCCCAATTCCCAAGAGTTGTTATTCCTCAAAGAATCAATTTCTTCCTCTATAGCTAGCTGCCACTTTGATGACTCCTTACATTCTATGGCATCCATGTAATTTTCTGGTTCAACCACTCTTTTTGTCCAAGGAGCTGCTACATTAGCATTCGCAAAACCATATCTCAAAGGTGGTCTAATCACCCTCATTTCTCAGTCCCTTGTGAGCTAGTAGTCATTCTGACTTGCTGCATCATCCCCTTCCAATTCAGCCTCCTCTTAAGTGACCTAAGCTTGGCCTTCATCAATGGGTTCTACCTGGTCCGAACCCTCTTACCATCCTTGCTCTGCCTGAACTGAATTCTCCTTGATGCTATGCTTCACAAATTCTGGACTGGTTTGCTCACTATCCCCTGCAAGGTTAGTTTTCTCCAAGTAAGTAAATAAAAAATTCATTAAAAATAACATCCATACTTATTATGAGTTTCATCTTGTCAAGGTGATTTCCAACAGTGGTATCAGAGCCAGAGGTCTTGTACAGTTGGGTATCGGAGCAAGAAGTAAAAGGTGACGGAGCCAAGACTCCAAGAATCAAAGATCAAGATCTGATCGTGTTCTTGAAGGTTGATTCAAGAACGGTGTTAAGATCCATCTTTGATCTGTGTTCTTGAGGTTGAAGAAAACATTTGTGGGTAGTGCATAAATCAGGGATCTTGTCTGCAAGATGGCTTCAAATTTCGGTATTGAGAAGTTTGATGAAAAGTGGGATTTTTCCCTGTGGAAGCGGAAGATCAAGGAGGTTCTTGTGCAACAGAAAGTGGACTTGGCTCTTGGAGAAGATGATGCTTTTCCAGCAAGTACCACGGAGGACCAGCGGAATGAGATGAAGAAGATGGCTTACAACACCATTTTCTTGCACATGTCGGATAATGTCACAAGGGAGTGCGGAGACTCGGAAGATCCAGCTGTAATATGGAAGAAACTAGATGAGTTGTTCTTACCAAGACTCTCCCGGATAAGAGGTATCTTCGCAAACAAATCTTTGCTGTTAAATTTGATCCTAAGAAAGAGTTGCAAGATAATCTTGATGCCAAGATAAGGAGTGCATCAAGTGGTAAAGGGCTGTTCTTTAAAAGAAGGCCAGCAACTCGGTATGGCAGCAACTATGGCTACTACTGGGACAGATGTAGAGGAGAGAGCCATGGGAGAGTGTATAGCAGCATGTATGGCTACTACCAGGACAAAGGTAGAGGAGAGAGCCATGAGAGAGTGCACAGCAGCATGCATGGCTACTACCGGGATAGAGGTAGAGGAGAAAGCCATGGGAGAGTGCACAGTAGCATGCATGGCTACTATTGGGACAAAGGTAGAGGAGAGAGCCATGGGAAAGTGCACAGCAACATGTATGGCTACTATCGGGACAGAGGTAGAGGAGAAAGCCATGGAAGAATGCATTCCAAATTGAGATTTGGAGGGAAAAGTTGCTATTACTGCCATAAGGAGGGTCATGTCAAGAAAGATTGCAAGAAGATGACAAGGGATAGAGGAGGAAGCCATACCAAGAATGGAGAGGTTTCGATTGCCAAAACAGAACAGCAAGATGGTGATGTTCTTGTTGTGTGCTTGGATGTGAGCAAGGGGCAATAAGGTAGTGGGAAATGGATCTTGGATTCCGGGTGCACTCATCACATGTGCCCTCACCGGAGTTGGTTCAAGAATTTCAAGGAAACCAATGATGAAAAGGTTTTCTTGGGGAATGAAATTTCTTACTAAGTGAGAGGCATGGGAGACATCCAGGTGAGGATGTTTGATGGAATGACAAGGCTGCTAGAAAATGTGAGATATCTACCGGATTTGAGGAGGAATTTTATCTCATTGGAGCAGTTGGATTCCATGGGATACACATGCAAGATAGAGGGAGGAAAGATCAAGGTAGCCAAGGGATCTTTGGTAGTGATCAAGACAGCAAGAAACGATGGACTCTATGAGATGATCGAAGAGACAGAAATCAATGATCAAGCAGTAAGCTTGATGGCTGAGATGGATAGGGCAACCCTTTAGCACACTCGCTTGGGATATATGAGCGAAGAGGGCCTGCTAGTTCTCAGCAAGGATGGCCTACTTGGTGGAGACAAAGTAGAGGAACTTGATTTCTGCGAGTGATGGGTCAGCTTCAACACAGGAGTGCACAAGTCTAAGGGCATTCTTGACTACATTCATGCGGACCTTTGGGGACCAGCAATGACACCAACACAGGGAGGTAACTTTTACTTTCTGTCATTAATTTATGATTATTCAAGAAGAGTGTGGGTTTATTTGGTTAAGAATAAATCAGATACCTTGAATAAGTTAGTGGTGTGGAAAGGGCTGGTAGAGACTTAAATGGGTAGAGTAGTTAAGGGGATAAGAACCGATAATGGCTTAGAAATTTTTAACCAAGAACTTGATCATTTCTGTAGGTTAAACGGGATTCTAAGACATAGGATAGTTGTGGAAACCCCTTAGCAAAGTCGAGTTGCTGAGTGGATGAATAAGACCCTTATGGAAAAGGTGAGGTGCATATTAAATGGATTTGGATTACCCAAATGTTTTTGGGGGGAAGCTGTGTCTACTGCTGCATATTTAGTGAATAGATCACCCTCTAGGATTGTGTACCAAAAGACTCCCATGGAGATGTGGAGTGGAAATCCCCCTGAGTTGGACAACCTTAAGACTTTTGGGTGTGCTGCATATGCACAACAAAAGGATGATGAGCTTAGCCCAGGATCTAGAAAGTGTGTGTTTCTAGGATATGGGGAAAGGTTAAGGGGTATAGGTTGTGGTCCTTAGAGAAAGAAGGATTAAGACTCATTATAAGTAGGGATGTTAATTTTAATGAATTGTTATTTCCCTATTTGGAGAAAACTAACCCTGCAGGGGCTAGTGAGCAAACCAAGCCGGAAGTTGTAGAGCATTGCATCAAGGAGAACTCGGTTCAGGTAGAGCAAAGGAGGTAAGAGGGTTCATACCAGGTAGAGCCCTTGGATGAAGGCCATGCTCAGGGTATTCAAGAGGAGGCTGAACTAGAAGAGGTTGATGCAGCAAGTCGAAAGGACTACCAGCTCACAAGAGACCGGGAAGGAAGGCTGGTCGGACCACCTTCAAGATATGGGTTTGCGAATGCTGCGGATGCAGCAACTCCTTGGCCAAAAGGAGGGATGAGTGAACAAAGGACTTACATGGGATGTAAGGATTCGCCAAGATCAAAGCTAGCTATGGAAGAAGAAATGGATTCTTTGAGGAAGAACAACTTCTGAGAATTAGTGCACATTCCTGGAAATCAGAGAGTTGTGGATTGTAAGTGGACTTACAAGGTCAAAGAAGGGTACCCTCCAGGAGATGAAGTCCGAAACAAGGCTAGGCTGGTGGTGAATGGGTTCACAAGAAGAGAAGACATAGGTTTCACAGAAACTTTCTCACCTGGACACAAGGTGGAGAAAATGGTGAGTATCCTTACCTATGTCATTGATGGGCTGTTGGTTTGGAACAGCAGGAAGAGGATGGAAAGGTTTGCATCTCAACTCAGTGAGGAGTCTGAGAGGAAGGATCTCAACCTTACACAAAAGATCCTTGGGATGTGTATAATCCAAGAAAAGGAGAGAAATCGGTTGAGGGTTTCTTGGGCAATGGGTGTTCTCAGCATATTTGTAAGTAGTCCCGGAAAGAAGCATTGGCTTGGGATGAAGTGGTTGCTGAGGTATTTGAAGGCTCAGTGGCAGCCAATGGTAGCACTCATAACAACCGAGGCAGAATACATAGCGGCTATGGAAGCCATAAAGGAGGCTATGGGGTGCAAAGGGTTGTTGGATGAGTGAGAGGTCCTAAAAGAGCAGGTTGTGGTATCTTTGGATAGCCAAAGTGCATGGAACTTGTGGAGGAATCCAATGTTACATGAGGGGATAAAGTATATGGATGTTTGGTATCATTACATTCCGAAAAATGGTACGAAAGGATGCATTCATGTTGACAAGAAGACCACGAAGGAAGGTCTTGTAGATTTAAGCATCAAAGTTCTACCTCTAAGAAGGTCCAATCATTGCTTTGGACTTCTTAGGATTAGATTCGTTTGATTGATGACTCAAGATGAGTTTGGATCCCGGAGCTCTCTACACAATGGTTCGGGTTTAAACGTTTAGACAAAGGTAGAGATTGTTGGTATTTGTCTAAGGTTTAAACATGGTTAAGGTTTGAACAGGTACAAGTATGGTTCAAAGATGGTTAAAGTCTAAAATAAAGGTGGAGGATCAAAGTTCAGCAAGTTAGAAGGCTGCACACATGTGTGTGCTTCATTTTGGAGCAAGGGAAGGCCATGCGCACTAGTGTGCGCACTTCTGCACACAAGCAGAAGGGTGTTTTGTGAAGGGGACAGCAACTCAAAGCTGCAGCACTGTGCTGCAGCGCTGGAACCTGGCAAGAATAGCACAAGGGACAGAAACTCAAAGCTGCAGCACTGGGAAGTCGACGCTGCAGCGCTGGCCGGCACAAATGGACAGCATGCTTTAGCCTTCTCTTAGGTGCATGAATGTAAGGTTAAAACGCACAGCACCACTTAGGATTGATGGAGGGCCATGGTTAAGTGGTCATCAAGATCTAAGGGTGGAGAATGACACACAAGATTGGACAAGAAGTTGGTGCACTATATAAAGGGTCACCTAGGTTCAATCTCAACAACAAAAAGAAGACACAAGAATGTGATGATGTAACTTGTGAGACATGTGTGTGAATGAGAGAATTTTGTGAGAGTGCAAAGACAAGGACATACAAGAGGGACTCATTGTAGAGAGGCTGGTTGTAAAGAAGAGAGGGTAGTAGAGAATTGATAGGAAGCATTGTAATAGGTCTATCACTTTCTCGTTCTCTTCTTAGTTTCTTCAAGAATTTGAGGTTTCTTGAAGGGGGTTGCTCAACTTGTAAAGAACCATTGATTTAGTGTAGAGAGTTCAGAGGAACTCACGGGGACATAGGCACATCGCCGAACCCCGATAACAAATTGCTTATCTTCTTTCATTCTTTGATTTTCTGTTCTTGTGTTAGATTGTTGTATTTCTTTCTACAAGTCATTTTAGACTTCGGTGTTTGGAAGATCACCACTTGGGCATCTTGTCAAGGTGATTTCCAATAGTTCCCTTCTTTGATCTTGTAGATCCACCTACAATCCATAACTCTCTGTTTTTCTGGTTTGGGCACCAATTCCCAAGAGTTGTTCTTCCTCAAAGAATCCATTTCTTCCTCCATAGCTAGCTGCCACTTTGATGACTCCTTACATTCTACGGCATCCATGTAAGTTTCTGGTTCAACCACTCCTTATGTCCAAAGAGCTGCTATATTAGCATTCGCAAAACCATATCTCAAAGGTGGTCTAATCACCCTCATTTCCTAGTCCCTTGTGAGCTAGTAGTCATTCTTACTTGCTGCATCATCCCCTTCCAGTTCAGCCTCCTCTTAAGTGTCCTAAGCTTGGCCTTCATCAATGAGCTCTACCTGGTCCGAACCCTCTTACCATCCTTGCTCTACCTGAACTGAATTCTCCTTGATGCTATGCTTCACAAATTCCGGACTGGTTTGCTCACTATCCCCTGCAAGGTTAGTTTTCTCCAAGTAGGTAAATAACAATTCATTAAAAATAATATCCCTACTTATTATGAGTTTCATTCATTTTGGTTATAAGGACCATAACCTATATCCCTTAACCCCATCACCATACCTTAGAAACATACATTTTCTAGACCTTGGGCTAAGTTTATCATCCTTTTGATGTGCAAATACAGCACATCCAAAAGTCCTAAGGTTGCTCAACTCAAGGGGTTTTCCACTCCACATCTCCATGGGAGTGTTAAGGTCTAAAGCCCTAGAGGGTGATCTATTAACCAAATATGCAGCTGTAGACACAGCTACTCCTCAAAAACATTTTGGTAAACCAGACCCAATTAACAGGCACCTAAACTTTTCCATAAGGGTTCTTTTCATCCTCTCAGCGACTACATTTTTCTGAGAGGTTTTCACAACCGTTCTATGTCTTAGAATGCCATTTAATTCACAGAATTTATCAAAATCCTTATTAAAAAATTCTAAGCCATTATCGGTTCTTAATACCTTAACTAGCCTGCCCATTTGAGTCTCCAGCAACTTTTTCCACACCACAAAATTATTCAAAGCATCTGATTTATTTCTAAGCAAATAAACCCAAACCTTTCTTGAATAATTGTTGTGAGTTTTAAATTACTCGCAAGCGCACGAGTCGTTTGCAGTATAGTGTTGTGCAAGTGCGAGGTCGAACCCGCAGGGAATTGCGTTGTGAAAATATAATTTTTAATCTAAATTAACTCTATCTTAACCTAGTCCCGAATTTTGAATAATAGTTTGCAAAACAAATTAAAACTAAATTAAATTGATTTAAAATCTAATAATAAAAACACTAAGGTTTCCGAATCCACCCCACCAAAGTTAAGCATATATGTTCTAAAAATATAGCTTACCAAAACATTCCATGAATCCAAATATAAGACAAAAAACAAAGAATATCCCAACTAAACCAAAAGCATCCAATGTATCCGCTCTTAACAAATCACAAAGGAAATCCAATTTAATCGAAAAGCATTCAATGTATCCATCAGATGAAACCCAAAGAATATCCAATAGACAATTTAAACTCAATAAATTATAAGATTAACCCAAATAATTGACAGAACATTTTATACTAAAAATTGTCAGATTTGTACAAGCAAATCTGAACTACTACGCCAAACAACGGCGGGGCTTCATCTTCAACCTTAGCTGAAGAGTCTAGCCACTCATAACTATAAAACTATAATAAAAAGTGCTAAACATTTAAACTAAAACAACTGAATATAAAGAAATAAATAAATAACTTTACATGGGAGAAATTCCACTCGCTAACGGGCGGCGCTTCCCCTCGTGGTAGCAATGCCTTCGGGATCCACTAGAATGCTAGCGGACGTCCACCAGTAAACACCAAAGTGGCTCAGGAATTGTACACTGAATGATGAAGCCAGATGGTGTTTATATAGGGGAAGACCCGGAGCAATATGGGTTGCAGATTCGATGTGGGATACTGCCCGTGTGTGCTCGATCGCAGTGTGGTGCGCACGATCTCATGTCCGCTCGATCGCATGTCTGCTACGATCGATCGCAAATGCACTGAACTTCAAATATTTCAATGTGGGATGTTGACCATACGCTCGTTCATAGGCAGGTGCGCTCGATCGCATATCTCTTGCGATCGATCGCAATGTCTCCAGAAGCTTCACATCTCCTGAAATGCTTTATTTTCTCCACAAACCTGTAAAAATACACAAAACACAAGAAAGACGTAAAATAAAGTGAAATACTACTAACTAAGAGCATAACAACTATAAGTTAAGGGTCTAAAATATGCAATATTTAAGACTCATCAAATACCCCCAAACTTATATTTTGCTAGTCCCTTAGCAAAACAAAATAAAAGACTCAATGAAAAACAAAGAACATAAAGATAAAGTCATCACTCATGGTATCCAAAAATTTAAGGAGCACACATCACCATGATATTCATTCATAAGCAAGCTTAAAAAGGTAAACCCATCTTCGCAATGAATAGAAATGTTAAAATCTAATTACTTACAAAAGGCAGGATAAGGCATCACAAGCTTGAATCAGTGTAAGGTGAATTAGAATATAAAAATGAAGCTTCCAAGTAACTCTAATGTGTAAGGTCTCCATGTCTCAAGATTCACCGAATTTCCCATAAAAAATGAACGAAAAGGCATAGTTTTTATTTTTTTCTTTTTTCTTTTTATTTTTTTAACAATAATAAGGCACGACTATATTTAGTTCCCTTAAGCTTTCTAATTTACCCATGTAGCGAGTGTTGAGTCAATGACTCCCAAACCAGGTGGTTTTAGGGCATTAGGTGTAAAGACACCCTTAAGGACTTACTAACTCGAGTAAAAAAGGCTACGAAATTAAACCGACCTTAATACTACCAAGCAAAATTCCACCTTTTGATGTGAACACTCACTGCTTACTGAGGCAAGAGGTCCAGTTACTCAGCGGAAAGTTTCGCAATGATCATTATGAATAAAATTCCCACCTTTTGACGTGAACACTCACTGCTTACTGAGGCAAGAGGTCCAGTTACTCAGTGGAAAGTTTATTGATGATGATCATTATAAATATTAGTAGTATTAGTTGTTGTTGTTGTTTTTTTTTTTATATATACATGCCCAAATGTTTATCCAACAAGTCATCCGGTTTCAGTTAAGACAAGGAAACGTATACATTCAACTCACTTGTCATACCTCACACAAATATATGTTGATGTGCTCGTGTTAGATTAGATCAAACATGTGAATTCTCGAAAATGCCTAAAGTAAGTAACTAAAGTTTAAACTCTATCATCAGATCATGTGTTCAAAGTTTTAAACTCACCAATGAAATCACATCACAATTTTTCAGAACAACCAAAAAAAATTTAGACGAACATGAACATGCATTTATCTTTATGACAAAAAGATAACAAATTAGGACAAAGTGTGTGATGTGTCTCCCATACCCCCAAACTTAAATTACACATTGACCCCAATGTGTGACTAATATGGAAAGAGCTGACCTGAGATATGGAGAACTATCTGGACTTGTATGGCTCATAGCATACCCCCAAACTTGAACTGAAGTACGCATTGTCCCTGAAAAATAAAAAAAAACTGGAAAACAAAAAATACTGGAAACAAACATTAATCATAAAAATGCGAAATAATATATAAACAAAAGAAAAGATAAGCTGTGGGGTGTCTCCCATGAGCGCTAAGTTTAACGTCTTCAGCCAGACCCAACATTAGTAAACAGGCCCAACTAAGCGCTCCACCATCTGATCAATAAATAGAAATGGAAAATGATCAGGCCTAGTGGCAGCATTCAATTTACGGTAGTCTAGACACTTTCTCCATCTTGACTGCACTCGAGTTGGAACCAACTCATCGTCTTTATTTACTACTGTCAATTCAGCACGTTTGGGCACGACTTTAATCAGGCTCACCCCCTTGCTATCAGAGATGGGATAAATGATCCCTGCCTCTAACAGCTTAATATCTTTTACCCTCACAACCTCTTGCATAGCAGGGTTGAGCCTTCTTTGTGGCTCCCTCGATGGCTTGGCATTCTCCTCCAACTGTATCGTGTGTATTACTAACGAGGGGTTGATTCCCTTGACATCCTCAATAGTCCAGCCTATAGCTTCCTTATGCTCTCTTAAAACATCCAATAATTTCTCCTCTGGAGCATCACCCAAATCTAAAGCTATAATTATAAGCAAAAGAATCTGCTGGACCTAGGAACTTATACTTAAGATTGTCCGATAAAGGCTTAAGTTCTTTCTTGGGGGGTTCAGGTGTTGTGGTTTCCTCCGTTTCACTGATCTTTAGAGGAACAGACCCCAAAGTAGCATTTGCTTGCTCAAACAACTTATCTAAGCCCAAATCCTCTTCAAATTGAGCAAAGCATGCCTCCAGGAGGTACTCAATACGTGATTCATCCATAGTCTCCTCTGTCTCACTGCTCTTCTGATGATCAGACTCCAAAATGACATTCACTTCCTTGAGTAACTTATCTAAGCCCAAGTCCTCTCCAAAGTGAGCAAAGCATGCCTCTAGGGGATCCTCAAACTCCTCTCCTTTCTTGGGCGCTTGTAATCTCTCAGGGTAAGGCGCTTTAGGTAAAAACGACCTAGGGAGATCCTTAATGATAGGTGTGGCTATAGATGGCTCAGCATCTCTCTTTTCTTTGTTGCCACTTTCTTGCCCTTGTATAGGAGTTGATAAATTTCCCACCGCAAACTGTTCCTTTGGGTTAGGATCAGGTTGACTGGGGAACTTTCTTTCCTCTCCTTCACCTACGTAACTTGCGATTTGATCAATTTGACTCTCTAGCTCGGCAATCGCTTGGGTGTTTTCTATGGTTGCACTCATCACTTCACTCATAGATTGGCTAGTCATTTTCATGAAATCATTGAGAGCGTCCTCCAATGACTGTGAAACCGACACTGGTGCTTGAGTGGGAGCTTGGTAAGTGGGTGATGGTGCTGGATAGGCATAACTTGGTATTGGTGGAGGAAATTCAAGAGGGTATTGATTGTGAGCATGATAAGGGGCTCCTCCCTGATTCATCAGTTGGTTCTGCTCCCATGAAAAATTAGAGTGGTTCCACCACCCTGGATTGTATGTTTCGGAGTAAGATCTATTTGATTCCCGACAACAGTTATTGAAAGCATTCATTTGTTCCAGGGGGTACTCGGCACAAGCCGACATTGATGGACAATTCTGTGCTAGATGCATGGGACTAGCACAGATGGAACAGCTATCAACATTGAATGTGTTGGCAGCATTGAGGGACGGGCCGGTCATTTTCATGTACTCCTTAATGGTGTTCTCTAAAGACTGTGAAACCGGCGCTGGATTCATCCACATAATTTTTTTTAAACAAAAAAAAAATAACTAACTAGTAGAAAAATAAAATCATTTTAGACCAAAAATTTTCACAAACCAAATAATTCCCCTGCAACGGCGCCAAAAACTTGTTGTGAGTTTTAAATTACTTGCAAGCGCACGAGTCGTTTGCAGTATAGCGTTGTGCAAGTGCGAGGTCGAATCCACAGGGAATTGCGTTGTGAAAATATAATTTTTAATCTAAATTAACTCTATCTTAACCTAGTCCCGTATTTTGAATGATAATTTGCAAAACAAATTAAAACTAAATTAAATTAATTTAAAATCTAATAATAAAAACACTAAGGTTTCCGAATCCACCCCACCAAAGTTAAGCATATATGTTCTAAAAATATAGCCTACCAAAACATTCCATGAATCCAAATATAAGACAAAAAGAAAAGAATATCCCAACTAAACCAAAAGCATCCAATGTATCCGCTCTTAACAAATCACAAAGAAAATCCAATTTAATCGAAAAGCATTCAATGTATCCATCAGATGAAACACAAAGAATATCCAATAGACAATTTAAACTCAATCAATTACAAGATTAACTCAAATAATTGACAGAACATTTTATACTAAAAATTGTCAGATTTGTACAAGCAAATCTAAACTACTACGCCAAATAACGGCGGGGCTTCATCTTCAACCTTAGCTGAAGAGTCTAGCCACTCATAACTATAAAACTATAATAAAAAGTGCTAAACATTTAAACTAAAACAACTGAATATAAAGAAATAAATAAACAACTTTACATGGGAGAAATTCCACTCGCTGATGGGCGGCGCTTCCCCTCGTGGTAGCAATGCCTTCGGGATCCACCAGAATGCTAGCGGACGTCCACCGGTAAACACCAAAGTGGCTCAGGAATTGTACACTGAATGATGAATCCATATGGTGTTTATATAGGGGAAGACCCAGAGCAATATGGGTTACAGATTCGATGTGGGATACTGCCCGTGTGCGCTCGATCGCAGTGTGGTGCGCACGATCTCATGTGCACTCGATCGCATGTCTGCTACGATCAATCACAGATGCACTGAACTTCAAATATTTCGATGTGGGATGTTGACCATGCGCTCGTTCGTAGGCAGGTGCGCTCGAGCGCAGGTGCGCTCGATCGCATATCTCGTGCGATCGATCGCATATCTCGTGCGATCGATCGCAATGTCTCCAGAAGCTTCACATCTCCTGAAATGCTTTATTTTCTCCACAAACCTGTAAAAATACACAAAACACAAGAAATACGTAAAATAAAGTGAAATACTACTAACTAAGAGCATAACAAATATAAGTTAAGGGTCTAAAATATGCAATATTTAAGACTCATCAATAATCATCAATTAAAGACAGAAAGTAATGATTACCTCCCTGTGTTGGTGTTCTTGCTGGTCCCCAAAGATCCGCATGGATGTAGTCAAGAATCCCCTTAGACTTGTGCACTCCGGTGTTGAAGCTAACCTTGTGTTGCTTCCCAAGAATGCAACTCTCGTAGAAATCAAGTTTTTCTATCTTGTCACCACTAAGTAGACCATCCTTGCTGAGAACTTGCAGACCCTTTTTGCTAATATGTCCAAAGCGAGTGTGCTAAAGGGCTACCTTATCCATCTCAGCCATCAAGGTTGCTGCTTGATCCTTGATTTCTGTCTCTCCGATCATCTCGTAGAGACCTTCTTTGATTACTGCTTTGATCACTATCAAAGATCCCTTGGTTACCTTGATCTTTCCTCATTCAGCTTTGTATGTATACCCCATGGAATCTAGCTGCCCCATTGAGATTAAATTCCTCCTCAAATTTGGGAGATACCTCACATTCCGTAGCAGCCTTGTGACTCCATCAAACATCCTCAATTGGATGTCTCTTATCACTCTCACTTGGCAAGAAGTGTCATTACCCAAGAAAACCTTCCATATTTGATTTCCTCGAAATTCTTGAACCAATCCTTGTGAGGGCACATGTGATAAGTGCATCTGGTATCCAAGATCAATTTCTCACTGCCTTACCTCCTGCTCACATTTGAGCACACAACAAGAACATCATCTTATTGTTCTCCTTTGGCAACCGAAGCCTTTCTATTGCTGGTATGGCTTCTTCCTCTCTTATCCCACATCTTCTTCTTGCAATATTTCTTGAAGTGACCCTTCTTGTTGCAGTAGAAGCATCTATTTTCTCCAAATCTTGGTTTGGAATGTGCTCTCCCATAGCTCTGCCCTCTACCCTTTGATTTCTCCCGACAGTTGCCATGTATGCTACGGCCATTCCAAGTTGCTGAGCTTCCTCTAATGAACAGTCCTTCTCCACTTGATGCTTCCCTCATCTTGGTTTTGAAATCTTGAGCCTTTATAACATTGATCACAATTTCCTTGGTTAGTGTATCTCTTCCATATTCAATAGCATTAATCAAACTCTTAAAATAATCAGAAAGAGAATTTAATAACATAACAGCCAAAAGTCCATCTAGGAATGTTATACTACAACTAGCCAAATCTTGAACTAGTTTATTAAACAGATCAAGATTATCTTGCAACTCTTTATTAGGATCTATTTTAAAAGCAAAGATTCATTTAAGAAGATAAATCTTATTAGGGAGAGTTTTGGTAAGAAATAACTTATCTAGTTTCTTCTATATGACAGCTGGATCTTCTGAGTCTTCGCACTCCCTTATGATACTATTCGAGATGTGTAGAAAGATGGTGCTATACGCCATCTTCTTCATCTCAATCCGCTGGATTTTTATGATACTTACTGGAAAAATGTCATCTTCTCCGATAACCAAGTCCACCTTCTGTTGCATAAGAACAACCTTGATCTTCCACTTCCAAAGGGCAAAGTCTCCCTTTCCATCAAACTTCTCCACAATGAAGTTTGAATCCATCTTACGGAGAAAATCCCAGATTTATGCAGCACCCACAATTGCTTTCCAACTTCTTATAAAACCTCAAGAACACGATAGAAGATTGATCTCAATACCGTTCTTGAATCACGCTTAAGAACATGATCAGATCTTGATCTTTACTCCGTTCTTGAATCACCCAAGAAGTTGATCTTTGATTCTTGGAGTCTTGCTCTGATACCTTATATTCCAGCTCCGATACCCGCTCACCAAAGATCTAATACCATTTATTGGAAATCACCTTCCAAGAAGCACAAGAGGTGATCTTCCGAACACCCAAGTCTAGAATGACTTGTAATGATCAGAACCGAAACAGAAATCAAAGAAAGCATAAAAGACACAAGCAATTTGTTGATGGGGTTTAGCAATGTGTCTACGTCCCCGTGAGCTCCTACGAGCTCTCTGCACTATCTTTTTAATGGAGTTCTTTACAATCAGCAACACCTCATCCAGAACTCACCAGTTGTTGAAGAACGAAAGAAGAAGAAGTAAAAGAAAGTGATAAGAACTAACCCTGGAATTTTTCCAAGAAAATTCCCCTTACAAGCCCTTGAATCCCCTTTCTATTCTACTCTCTCTCTCTAAACAACCAGCCTCTCTACAAAAAATTACTCTTATGTTTACTGCCTTTGCACTCTTACAATTGATCTCACTTTTACATTCTCATGTTATGTTATGACTTTTGAAGCTAGGTGACCCGTTATATAGTGCACCAACATCTTAACCAATCTTGAGGGTCAATATCCACCCTTAGATCTTGAGGACAAATCAACCATAGCCCATAATCAATCCTAAGTGATCTTGTGCATTTTGGACATACCTCACGCACCTTTCAAAAGGCTGAACCAATGTGCATTAGTGTGCCTTCATGTCGCGGCCTAGAACAGGGCATGCCATGGCCTGAAGAAGGCTGAACATCTCCACAATTACATCCATTATGGATGCCGTGGCCTGGGGGACGTTGAGCCACGATGCACACCTCCTCCAAGTCTTCTCCTTTCTTGGGCACCGTACCTTGGAAGAGCTGAGCCGTGGCACACACTGGTGTGCACACATTCTGGAGTTGCTGCAAGGTGAGGCACGCACACTTGTGCTGAGGCACCAAGACTTAAGGCTGATCCTCTTCAAACCATGTTTAAACCTTAGACAAACACCAACAAGACTTTTCCATTTTTCTCTTCATGATAGAACTAAGGCATGGTTGGATTCCAACACCCTCGGGTCTATTACATCTTGGAAAACCTTGCTGAGTAAATTCTATAATAAGTTTTTCCCAATGTCTAAAGTGAATGAGTGCTGAAATGAGATTAATTCTTTCACTCAGGAGGAGGATGAGAAGTTTTCTGAGAGTTGGGAGCGTTTCAAAGAGTTACTAATCATATGCCCACCACATGGATATAAGAAGTGGAGACACGTTTAGTTCTTCTACCAAGGATTGACTCAACCTAACTGTTGCATGATCGAGTCTATGAATGGGGGACATTCTTAAGTTTGACAGGGGATGAAGCATACAAGGCATTGGATAAGTTATCCGACAACTTGCAACAGTGGGATCTTTCAAGCTGTCAGGACAAGTCCATTTGTGCCCCTAAGGAGGACACTAACTTGAGGATAAAGATAGACACTCTCACCAAGAAGGTTGACACTCTCGCTGTGGGCCAGTCCATCAATGCTGCTAATACATTTAATGTTGATAGTTGTTCTATTTGTGCTAGTCCTATGCATTTAGCATAGAATTGTCCATCTATGTCAGCTTTCGTCGAGTATCCTATGGAACAAGTGAATGCTTTCAATGACTATCGAAAGCAATTAAATGGATCTTACTCCGAGACTTACAATCCAGGGTGGTGGAACCACCCTAATTTTTCATAGAAGCATAACCAACCGATGAATCAAGGGGGAGCTCTTCATCATGCTCACAATCTATGCCCTCCCGAATTTCCTCCACCAGTTCGAAGTCATGGTCGCCTAGCCCATCTAGCACTAGCACCATCAGCCACTTACCAACCTCCCACTCAAGCGCCAGCGTCAGTTTCATTGTCATTGGAGGACACCCTCAAGGATTTCATGAAGATGACTGGCCAATCCATGTGAAGAGTGCGACAATAGTAAACACCTAAGTGATTACCAAGCTAGAGAGTCAAATAGGTAAAATTGTAAGTCACTTGGATGAAAGAGAGAACGAAAAGTTCCCCAGTCAACCTGTGCCAACCCGAAGGGACAATTTGCGTTTAGAAATTCATGAACTCCTATGCACGAGCAGGAACAAGTGTAATCGATTGTTACATTGAAGTCTGGGAGACAAGTGGACAATCAAGTGGAAGAGAACCCTGCTATGCAGCAAGGGCAAGAAAGTGGCAATAAGGATAAGAGAGATGCTGAGCCATCTACAGCCTTACCCTAAAAGGATCCTTAAAATTAGGGTAAGGTGTGGCTGAGCCATCAGTGAAGATACCATGGGGAATAATTGAGGATGTTTTGATAAAGGTGGAAAAGTTTAATTTACTTGTGGATTTTATTGTGCTTGACACAGAGTCAGTTCAGAATCTGGGGATTCAAATACCGATGATTCTAGGGCTACCATTCTTAGTGACGGCTAATGCCCTGATAAATTATAGGACAGGGGTGATGAAGATTTCCTTCGAAAATATGACAGTGGAGCTTAATATCTTTGATATTAGTAAGCAACCACTGGAATATGATGGAGTGAGAAGTGTATTCTGGATAGAGAAGATTATTAAGGAGATTGTGGATGAATCAAGCATTGAGGACCCCTTGGAGGCATGCTTTGCTCAATTTAGAGAGAATTTGGATTTAGATAAGTTACTTGAGTAAGCGAATTCCATTTTAGAGTCCGTTCCTTGGGAGAGTAGTGAGATGGAGGAAACTGCAGCACTTGAGCCCCCAAAAAAGAACTTAAGCCTTTACCGGATAATCTTAAGTATAAGTTCCTAGATCCAGCAGATTATTTGCCTATGATTATAGCTTCAGATTTGGTTGATGTTCAAGAGGAGAAATTATTGGACGTTTTAAGAGAGCACAAGGAAGCTATTAGTTGGACTATTGAGGATATTAAGGGGATCAACCACTCGGTGGTGATGCACAAGATATATTTGGAGGAGAATGCCAAGCATCGAGGGAGCCACAGAGAAGGCTCAATCCAGCTATTCAAGAGGTTGTGAGGACTGAAGTGATAAAGTTGTTGGATGCAGGGATCATTTATCCAATCTCTAATAGCAAGTGGGTGAGCCCGATTAATGTCGTGCCCAAGCATGCTGGATTGATGGTAGTAAAGAATAAGGATGACGAGTTGGTGCTAACTCATGTTCAGTCAGCATGGAGAGTGTGTATAGACTACCGTAAGTTGAATGCTGCCAGAAAGAAGGATCATTTTCCACTCCCATTTATTGATCAGGTGGTGGAGTGCTTGGCTAGTCACGATTACTATTGCTTCTTGGATGGTTATTCTGGATATAACCAGGTCCCTATGGACCCCGAAGATCAGGAGAATACGACATTTACCTGCCCTTTTGGGACATTCGTCTACTGTTGCATACCCTTTGGGTTATGCAATCCACGCGCTACTTTTCAGTGGTGCATGGTCAGTATATTCTCTGACATGGTAAAGCGTTTCTTAGATATTTTCATGGATGACTTCTCCGTGTTCGATCCATCATTTGAGGAGTGTCTGCACCGTCTCACTTTAGTCTTAGTGCGGTGCAAGGAGAAGAACTTGGTGCTTAATTGGGAGAAGTGCCATTTTATGGTCAAGCAAGGTATTGTACTGGGGCACGTCATATCTTATCGGGGGATTGAGGCCGACAAAATGAAGGTGGACCTGATTTCCAACCTTCCATCCCCACATATGGTGAAAGAGGTTTGTTCTTTTCTAGGCCATGTAAGATTCTATAGGCAATTTGTCTAGGATTTTAGCAATATCGCTAGGCCCTTGTGCAATTTGTTGGTGAATGATGCCCCATTTGTACTTGGTGAGGATTATAAGAAAGCATTTGGGGATCTGAAGAAGATTCTGATGTCCACACCCATTATTCAGCCACGCAACTAGGGTGTACCTTTTGAGATTATGTGTGACGCATCAGATTATGCAGTTAGAGTTGTTTTGGGGCAATGTGTTGATAAACTCCCCCATATCATCTACAATACAAGCAGAACTCTAAATGTTGCACAACTTAATTATTCTACCACTGAGAAGGAGTTGCTAGTAGTCATTTTTGCATTGGACAAGTTCATATCCTACTTATTAGGATCAAAAGTCATTATCTACTCGGATTATGCAGCATTGAAGTATATTTTCTCTAAAAAGGATGCTAAATATCGTCTTATCCAATAGATCTTGTTACTTCAGGAGTTTGACATAGAGATTCGAGATAAGAAACATTCTGAAAATGTTATGGTGGACTATTTGTCTAGGTTGATAGTGGATTTCACTGAGGCCGCCATTTCTATTTTTGAGACCTTTCCTGATGAGCAATTGATGCACATTGCTCACAATCCCGCACCATGGTTTGCTGATATAGTGAACTATCTTGTCACCGGTCAAATGCCTTTACATCGGGGGCGATAAGATAAGTCCAAGTTTTTGGCCATGGTAAAGCATTTTTTCTGGGATGATCCTTACCAGTTCAAGTATTGATCTAATCAGATCATTAGAAGGTGTATTCCTAAGCATGATCAATCTAATGTCATCTAATTTTGTCATGATCATGCTTGTGGAGGTTATTTCAGTGCTAAGTACTGCGAAGATTTTGCAGTGTGGATTCTATTGGCTTACCCTGTTCCAAGACTCTCACACCTACTATGTATTTTGTGAGCGTTGCCAAAAGCTAGGGAGTATTTCTAGGAGGAATATGATGCCCCTCAACCCCATTATGATTGTTGATATTTTTGACATGTGGAGCATTGAATTTATGGGACCTTTCCCAAACTCTTTAGGCTATCTGTACATTCTGGTTACTGTGGACTATCTATCTAAATGGGTGGAGACCATTGCATGTAAGACCAATGACTACAGAGTTGTGGTCCAATTTTTGAAGGACACTATCTTTGCTCATTTTGGTATGCCTCGAGCAATCATAAGTGATAGAGGTAAGCACTTTTGCAACTGGATTTTTCAGCAGTTGATGAAGAAGTATTTCATCACACATAAGGTTGCCACCTCGTATCATCCGTAAGCGAGTGGAAAAGTGGAAATTTCTAATCGTGAGATCAATCACATTTTGGAGAAGACTGTGAACCCTAGTAGAAAAGATTGGTCTCTGCAATTGAATCATGCACTGTGGGCATATCGGACAACATTCAAGATGCCAATTGGCATGTCTCTATATCACCTTGTGTACAAAAAAGCATGTCACCTTCTGGTGGAATTAGAGTATAGAGCGTATTGGGCTAGCAAGCAGCTGAACTTCAATCTTTTGAAGGCTAGCTCACAAAAGAAGCTCTAACTCAATGAATTAGAGGAGTTGCGGAATGATGCATATGAATGTGCGTGATTATATAAGGCACAAATGAAGAAGTCTCATGACCAGAAAATTTTGAGACTATCTTTTGAGCCTTGTCAAAAAGTTCTTCTACACAATTCACACTTGCATCTTTTTCCAGGAAAGTTCAAATCACGATAGACATGCCGATTTATTATTCGGTTGGCTTTTCCTCATGGGGCCATTGAGATTGAGGATCCAAAGAATGGCAACACTTTCAAGTTGAATGGACAGAGGCTAAAACCATTATTGGATTTGAGGAGTCCGAATATTGAAACGACATTGTTGGAGGATCCTAGTTACCTAGAGTGATTGTCGTCTACTATAGAGAGTCTGGTTGAAGACATAAAACTTAGCGCTCAAGGGAGGCACCCCACAGCATATCTTTTATGTTTTTATTATTTTTCATATTTCTTATTACTGTTTATTTCTAGTATTTTTTGTTTTTGTTTTTGTTGGAAATCACCTTGACAAGATGAAAGGTGGTGATCTTCCAAATACTTAAGTCTAGAATGACTTGTAAAGATTAGGAATCAGAAACAGGAACAGAAATCAAAGAAAGAAAGAAGACAAGCGATTTGTTATCGAGGTTTGGCAATAGCCTACATCCCCATGAGTTCCTCTGAACTCTCTGCACTAAACCAATGGTTCTTTTATAATCACAGCAACCCCTCTCCAAGAAGCTCAAGTTCTTGAAGAAACCAAGAAGAGAAGAAAGAAGATGATAAGAACTATTACAAAATCTCTCTACCAAATCTATGCTACTCTCTCTTTACAACTAGCCTCTCTACAATGAGTCCCTCTTGTGTTTTGTGTCTTTGCACTCTCACACAATTCTCTCTTGTATGATGATCACTTGTATGTCACAATTGTGTCTCTTGTAATCTTATAATATATGACGATGTAAATGAATGAAGCTAGGTACCCTTTATATAGTGCACCAACTTCTTGACCAATCTTGAGGGTCAATATCCACCCTTTGATCTAGATGACCAATCAACCATGGCCTTTGATCATTCCTTAGCTAAGCTGTGCATTTTGAATATGTCTCACGAACTCAACTAAAGGCTGAAGCATGTGTGCCTTAGTGTGCCTGAAAGTGAGGCCTGAAACAGGGGGCTCTGCAGCTCAAGACAAAGCACCAATTCACCACTTTCTGGGCGCCAAGTCCTGGAGGAGGGGGCATCTGTCGTGCATTTATCTACCTAAATAAATAGGTGAATAATCGTACTAGTTATACTTGCAAGTGCACAAGGTCATCAGTGTAGTCTAGTGTGCGAAAGCAAGGTCATCTCCACAAGGATTGGTAAAGTTGCTTTTTAGAATTAGTTTTTCAAAAGTAAAAAGAGATAAATATTTGTTGGAAGGTGATTTGATAATAATAAAGACATAGGGCTTTGATATCCACCATTAGTCATACATTCCCAATGTGTATAAGGTATCAGTGAACTAGCTTTATTATGTATACCTACTGGTTACCAACCTAAGGGCATGGTATCTACTCCTTAAGCTATTGATTTCCCTAAGCAACGAGTTAGGCGTGGTATCTACTCTAACTCTTTTCTTCCTTAAGGGATTCAGCATGGTATCTGCTTGAGTTGTTCCTTAAGAAAACATAAGTACTATAGAAATCGACAACCACATGAGACCTAGGGTATGGTATCTACTCCCGGTTTCCCATGTTGATTAACCCGGGTACCCGGATAAGATATCCCTTGTTACTAATATTAGACCCAGGACTCGGTCATCCAAATTGATCTAACTAACCCATCCATACCACATGCATACGTTGGCCTTACACATACATATGAGGAATTTAAATAAGCACAGGTGTTAATCAAGTTAAGTAACATAATAAGCTATCGACAAAGATTTAATCAATGAATAAAAATATGGGAATGCATAACTAGGGCTTTAATCGAGCCCTATAAGAGAGTTAGTTACACATACTAACTGAAGTAAACATAATTAAACAAAACATAAGGGAGAAGAATAAACCCGAGAGAAGAGGCGTCAATTCTCTCCCAAGCTCTCCACTCCAAGTAAAAGAAAAGAGAAAAGTGTTTTCTATCTAAGGTGTGTTTTTGTGTGTGAGTTACAAGTGTATTTATAGGTCTTTGAGAAGTCCTAAGAGACCTATGAGTCCTAAACCTTCCTAAAACAAAAATCCTATACTTTCCAAAATAAGGTTCTGCAGTTTACTGTTCACGCCCGTGCATGTGCGCTCGATCGCATGTGTCTATGCGCTCGATCGCAGTGTGCGCTCGATCCTTCAAGTGTGCGCATGATCGCATGTGCGCTCGATCGCCTTGCATGGTGTGCTCGATTGCACTTTGTCCAGAGAGTGCTCCAAGGCTTCTAGATTTCTTCCTTAAAGTGCCAAAATTGCTTCTTTTTCTCCAAGACCCTATAAAAACATGTAAAACACGCAAATAGAGTAAAAGAGACCAAATTAACGTAATAAAGGACCTAACAAGTGTAAATAAGGGGGCTTAAATATGTATATTTAAGCGTCTATCACACCCCCAAACTTACATATTGCTAGTCCCTTGGCAATACGGAATTTAAAAACTAAAACGAAAACATAGATAAATCCAATGTTCATAATGTCAAAAAATCTAGATTTAACACAAAACTATGAGGCGCATTCATGAGCAAGCTTAACAAGTGTAAACATATATCTGCAATGAATAAGAGTTTTGAACGTAAATCATATTCAAGAGGTATTTTAAGATATCATAAGTTTGACTTTGGTGTGTGGTGACTAGCACATAGAATATTGGGTTTCCAAGAAATTCAAACGTGTAGTGTTTCGATGACTCAAGATTCACCAAACTTCCTATTAGAGTCAACACATATGGCATAGACTTTTATTTGCGAGATTTTTGCCAGGTTAGTTCCCTTAAGCTTTCTTGATGACTCGTGTAACGAGTATTTAGCCAATGACTGCCAATCCAGATGGTTTTAGGGCATTAGGTGTAAAGACACCCCTAAGGACTTACTAGCTCGAGTCAACAAGGCTACGAAACTAACTGGTTTTTATGCTACTATTTAGAATTTTCCACCTTTTGTCGTGACACTCAATGCTTACTGAGGCAAGAGGGCCAGTTACTCAGCGAAAAATTCCTTTTTAATGATCACTTAAGATTTTCCACCTTTTGACGTGACACTCAATGCTTACTGAGGCAAGAGGGCCAGTTACTCAGCGGAAGATTTGTTTTTATTGATCATTAGGAGCATTTTTCTTTTTGAGCACTTAATTAATCTTTTTCTATTTTTATATGCCAAAATATCAATCTAATAGGTCATCTAGTTCACAGTCAAGCCAAAGAAACATACCAATCCAAATAAAATATCATACCCCACACAGCTATGTGCTAATGTGCTCGTGATAGTTCAAGTTAAACTTGTGAATTCTTAAATGCCAAAAGGACAGTGATCTAGGTTCAAAACTTGTTTATTGACCTATATGTTCAAAGTGTTAAGCTCACTGATGAAGTCGAATCATACGGTTTTGTTTAAATCACAAAAAAAAAAAGTTTATTGGACAGAATGAACATGCATTTATCTATGAAAATAGCAACAAAAATAAAAATGTAGGACATAGTGTAGTGTGTGAATGTGTCCCCATACCCCCAAACTTAAAATGCACATTGTCCCCAATGTGTAAATAGCATGGAAAGATCTAACCTGGGAGATGGAGAGCTATATGGCTGGCATGGCTTGAAGCACGCCCCCAAACTTCAACCGGATGCACTAACACTGTCCTTGAAAAAGAAAGAAAAGTAAACGTAAAATGGAAAACAAGTAATAATAACAAAATAATAAACAAATAAACTATAAAAAGGATATGCAGTGGGGTGCCTCCCATGAGCGCTAAGTTTTACGTCTTCAGCCAAACGTGGTACAGACGGTTGAGATATGCTGGTGCTTAGCTTCTAGCTGATTTGCGATCGATCTCACTGCTGTGCGCTCGATCGCACACTGTCTATGCACTCGATCGCAAGTATTGTGCGCTCGATCGCACCCGGTCAGGATTTACGTTGAACAGCTTATGTGCACCAAACAGACAAGCTATGGTTTTTCAATGTAGAACTCGTTCCTAACCCTCCTTAGCAGAGGTGATTGAGCTTAATAGGTGATCAAATTTTTACTTTGCTCAAGCACTCTCTTGCTACCATGCTAGTTGTTTGGAGGGAAGCACCTAGAGTCCACCTCTTGGAGCTCTAGTGCTTGTGTTTCAGCTGTATACTGTACTGATTCAAGTGCTAAGTCTTCATCTCTTGGAAGAAATTTGGTGTCAAGGTATGGCTTGGCTCTGTGCCCATTGATTGTAAAGGGCTGATTTCCGTTAGGGCCACAGACTTCTAATGCACCATGAGGGAAGACCTTGGTGACCATGTACAGACCATACCATCTGGATTTGAGCTTGCCTGGGAACAGCCTTAATCGTGAGTCATATAGCGGCACCTTTTGCCCTACATGGAGCTCTTTCCAGACTAGTTGTTTGTCATGATAAGCTTTTGTCTGTTCCTTGTATAACTTTGCATTCTTATAGGCCTCATATCTCAATTCTTCAAGCTCATTTAGATGCAGTTTCCTTTTCTCACCCGCTTGCTTCATGTCAAAGTTGAACTGCTTAATGGCCCAATATGCTCAATGTTCTAATTCCACCGGAAGATGGCATGATTTTTCAAAGACGAGGCGGTAGGGAGACATGCCAATTGGAGTCTTATAAGCTGTCCTATATGCCCACATAGCATCATTTAAGCATAGAGACCAATCCTTCCGGTTCGGTTTTACTGTCCTTTCTAAAATTCCTTTGATCTCTCGGTTGCTTATTTCTATTGGCCACTGGTTTGAGGATGATATGGAGTGCCAACTCTATGAGTAATCCCATATTTTCAGAGTAGTTCGGAAAAAGAATGATGATGGAAGTGGCTGCCCCTATCACTGATGATTGCTCTTGGGGTTCCAAACCTAGTAAAAATGTTAGCCTGCAAAAACTTGATAACCACTTTGTGATCATTAGTCCTTGAGGGGACAGCCTCAACCTATTTAGACACATAATCCACGCCCACAAGAATATACAAATACCCAAATGAGTTAGGAAAAGGTCCAATGAAATCAATGCCCCATACATCAAAGAGTTCTACTATATGAATATTTTGTAAGGGCATTTGATTTCGGGAAGAGATGTTACCTGTCCGTTGGCATCTATCACATGAGCTGCAAAAGGAGAAAGCATCTTTAAATAAATTAGGCCAGTAGAAACTAGATTGGAGTACCTTAAGAGCTGTTCGTTTTGCTCCAAAATGACCTCCACAAGCAAACTGATGGCAATGTTGCAACAAGCTTGAATGCTCCTCTTCTGGGACACATCTTCTGACGATTTGATCAGGGCAGATCTTGAAAAGGTATGGATCGTCCCAAACGTAGTGTCTCGATAGAGATATTAGCCGTTTCTTTTCTTGAGTAGTCATACCTGGGGGAAAAATTTTAACAGTTAGATAATTAACTATATCAGCATACCATGGAAGTTTTACCTCGAGTGCAAATAGTTGTTCATCAGGAAAGTTCTCATTTACGGGTAACTCTTTATCATCACTTTCATATGGGAGTCTTGACAAATGATCTGCAATGACATTCTCACTACCTTTCTTGTCTTTGATTTCTAAGTCGAATTCTTGGAGTAGGAGTATCCATCTGATTAGCCTAGGCTTTGCATCTTTCTTAGAAAACAAATATCTCAAAGTAGCATGGTCAGTGAATACAATAACTTTAGAACCAATAAGATATGATCTAAACTTCTCTAAAAAAAAAACAACAGCTAACAATTCTTTTTCAGTAGTAGAATAGTTAAGCTGAGCATCATTTAATGTTTTAGAAGCATAGTAAATAGCATGAGGTACCTTATTGAATGTTTGACCTAAGACAGCTCCCAAGGTGAAGTCACTGGCATCACACATTAATTCAAAAGGTAGATTCCAATCTGGTGCCATCATTATTGGGGCAGAGGTGAGAACGTTCTTCAAGGTGTTGAAAGCTTGCATACAATCTTCACTCCATTCAAACTTGGTATCTTTAGTCAATAGTGCACAAAGAGGTCTCGAGATTTTGGAGAAGTCTTTTATGAATCTTCTATAAAAACCCTCATGTCCAAGGAAACTTCTAATGCCCTTGACCGTGAGAGGGGGAGGTAGCTTTGAAATGATGTCAACCTTAGCCTTGTCTACCTCAATACCTTTGTTTGAGATGGAGTGACCCAACACAATACCTTGTTGAACCATGAAGTGACATTTCTCCCAATTCAGTACTAAATTAGTTTCTTCACATCTCTTTAGGACATTTTCCAAATGATTTAGGCACTCATCAAAAGTAGATCCAAAGACACTAAAATCATCCATGAATACCTCAATATATTTCTCGACCATATCGGAAAAAATGCTCATCATACATATTTGAAAAGTGGCTGGTGCATTGCATAAACCGAATGGTATTCTTCTATAAGAAAATGTACCGAAAGGACATGTGAATGTAGTCTTTTCTTGATCCTCAGGTGCTATGGCGATTTGATTGTATCCACTATATCAGTCCAAGAAGCAGTAATAACTATGACCGGCTAACCTTTTTAGCATTTGATCAATGAATGGCAGGGGAAAATGATCTTTCCTAGTTACTTTGTTTAACCTCCGGTAGTCAATGCATACTCTCCAACCCGTTGTTTTTCTTGTAGGTATGAGCTCCTCATCTTCATTCTTTACCACGGTAATCTCACTCTTTTTAGGAACGACTTGGACCGGACTCACCCATTTGCTATCTGATATAGGGTAAATGATGCCAATATCTAGTAGCTTCAATATCTCGGCTTTTACTACCTCTTTCATGTGTGGGTTAAGTCATCTTTGAGCATCTCAAGTGGGCCTTGCTTCTTCTTCAAGGTAAATATTATGCATACGTTTTGCTGGACTTATCCCCTTAATGTCAGCAATGGTCCACCCAATGGCAGTTTTATGCTCCCTAAGAACTCTTAGCAGCTTCCCTTCTTCTCCACTACTCAAGTTAGTAGCAACTATCATAGGTAAAGTCTCATGTTCTCCCAAGTAGGCATATGTTAAATGCTCGGGTAGCTGCTTGAGTTCCAATGTTGGTGCCTACACAATGGATGGAGGAAGAGTAGTATTAGTGGGTATGAGAGATTCAAATGGAGGAGGATACATACTGGAGTATTTTGGAGAGGTTGCAAGATGGTGCACAGTTGTGATGATGTCATCAGTAACATTTTCATATTCTTGCTCAATAACCATCTCCGTGAAGCTATTGGTGAGAGTAGTCTCCAATGAATCAACATGTTAGACCTGAAAAGCTTGCTGAACAAAGTTTTGTATCATACAAACATTAAAGCATTCAAAGTCATCTTGAGGCAGTTTCATTGCAACAAATATTTTAAATTCTATTTTCTCACCATTGATTTTCATACTTACTATACCCTTTTTCACACAGATCTTAGTGTCGGTAGTCCTCATGAAAGGTCTCCCTAGTATGATAGGTAAAGGTAATGGCATAGGGCATTCCTCCATGTCTAATACAATAAAATCTGCAGGTAAAATGAACTCGCCAACTTTCACTAAGACATCCTCGAGAATACCCCTACGTCTTTTAATACTCCTATCTGCCAACTGTAATGTAATAGAAGTCGGTTGTAGCTCCCCCAAACCTAGGGTTTCGAATACCATGTAAGGTAGCAAGTTTACCCCCGCTCCTAAGTCTAGTAATGCCTTGTCAAATAGTTGATCACCTATCCTACAGGGTATGGCAAAGTTACCCGAGTCTTTCAGTTTTGGTGGGAGTTTCCTAAGTAGTACAACACTTACCTCCTCAGTTAATGCTACAGTCTCATGCTCTTGAAATTTTCTTTTATGAGTGCAACAATCTTTTAGGAATTTAGCATAGGTAGGTATTTGGTGAATTGCATCTAGTAATGGAATATTAATTTCAACTTTCCGCAAGGTCTCAAAAATATCAAGCAATTTATCGTCTTTCTTTTATTTTACTAACCTTTGCGGGAAGGGTGGTACATTCACCTTCTCCGTCTCACTTACCCTTGATGCTGATGGTGTTTCTTTGGATGCTGCTGCTGAATCCTCAGATCCAATCACTTTGCCATTTCTCAAGGTTGTGACAGCCTTTAGTTGTTGATGCCCCCCAGGGTTAGGTAGTGTTTGAGCTGGGAGCTCTCCTTGCTTTCTGCTACTGAGCTCTTTAGCTAATTGTCCCACTTGTACCTCTAGTCTTTGAATTGCTTGCTCACGTGCTGCATTGGTTTGTTTTTGCTGAGTCATGAATTGTTCTTGTGATGTCACCAGTTGTCTTACTAGACTTTCAAGGTCATTCCTCTTTGGTTCGGAATTAGCATGAGCAGTGGGCTGTTGGTTTCGTTGCTGTCCTTGGTTGTTCTGGTTGTTGCTCCATGAGAAATTCGGGTGATTCCACCATCCGGGGTTGTATGTGTTTGCATATGGGTTGTTCTTTGGGGGATAGTTGTTGGGTCTCACATAATTCGCTTGCTCCGGATCTGCAGATAAAGGACAAGCATTAGTATTGTGATCATATTGAGAGCATATTGCACATACCTGTAGTGGTGTAGCTGAGGTAGTCTGAGCAGCCATGGCTTTTACCAATAAATCGAGTTTCCTTTCCATTGCTGCCATTTGAGGGGAAGATCCTCCATTCATATTTACCTCACACACTCCTTTACCTTTGGTTACATGCCTACCTCGAGAGGAGAATTGCTGGGTGTGCTCGTTGAGGGTTTCAAACAGTTCCATTGCCTCTTCGCTGCTTTTCTCCATAAGGACTCCTCCACAACCTGAATCAACAATACATTTATTAGTATCATTTAAACCTTCATAGAATGCTTGTACCAGTTCATCTTGAGGTAGGTTTTGATGTGGGCATTTGAGTAGCAATTCATTGAAGTGTCCCCATGCTTCGAAGAAGAGGTCCCCATCCTTTTGTTGGAAGGACTGGATCTCCTTTCTCATTTGTCTTGTCTTTTAGGCTAGGAAGAACTTCCTTAAGAACTTGCTTGCCAACTTCTCCCAAGTGTGGATGGAAACTGCAGGCAAAGAATTATACCAAAGTTTAGCATTATCTTTCAAGGAAAAAGGGAATAGAATTAACCTTATTCCTTCTTGGTCTAGGCCTTGTATGTGCTGGAACTTGCAAAGATCGAAAAATTCTCGGAGGTGTAAGTGTGGATCTTCATTAGGAGTTCCCCTAAAATGCGTCAAGGCATTCAAGATTTGTGGAGATATGTAATAATTTCCCGCCGCCTCAGGTTGATATGCGATGCATAATGGTTGATCGATGTTCCGAGGGATGAAGGATTGCTTCATCGGAACTCGTGCAGGTGGTTGCTGGTTTTTGAGCTGTTCCGCCATTTATGTTTCGTTCTTGACTTCTCTGTTGTTCTCCTCAAAGTTGTCCCTAAGCCTTTGTCAGATTGTCCGTTCAAGCTCGGGATCGAGGGAAAAGAATTTTGGATGTCGGGATCGAAGTCCGTGCATAAAGCAGAAAAACCAGTTTCAGTGCAGCAGTGCAATTCTGTTGCTCGGGTACTCTCTGCCCTAAATGCACTCGATCGCATAGGAGCTTGCGATCGATTGCAAATACCACAGAAAGTGCAAGTAGGGTTTCGTGCCTGAAACAGAAAACAACTTGATTAAGTTTTGATAAAAGATGGTCGAAATAAAATAATAACAATGATAAAATGAAAGTAATCCTAAAAGGAACTTTTGGCGCAATCCCCGGCAACGGCGCCAAAAACTTGTCGTGCGTTTATCTACCTAAATAAATAGGTGAATAATCGTACTAGTTATACTTGCAAGTGCACAAGGTCATCAGTGTAGTCTAGTGTGCGAAAGCAAGGTCATCTCCACAGGGATTGGTAAAGTTGCTTTTTAGAATTAGTTTTTCAAAAGTAAAAGGAGATAAATATTTGTTGGAAGGTGATTTGATAATAATAAAGACATAAGGCTTTGATATCCACCACTAGTCATACATTCCCAATGTGTATAAGGTATCAGTGCACTAGCTTTATTATGTATACCTACTGGTTGCCAACCTAAGGGCATGGTATCTACTCCTTAAGCTATTGATTTCCCTAAGCAACGAGTTAGGCATGGTATCTACTCTAACTCTTTTCTTCCTTAAGGGATTCAGCATGGTATCTGCTTGAGTTGTTCCTTAAGAAAACATAAGTACTGTGGAAATCAACAACCACATGAGACCTAGGGCATGGTATCTACTCCTGGTTTCCCATGTTGATTAACCCGGGTACCCAGATAAGATATCCCTTGTTACTAATGTTAGACCCAGGACTCGGTCATCCAAATTGATCTAACTAACCCATCCATGCCACATGCATATGTTGGCCTTACACATACATATGAGGAATTTAAATAAGCACAGGTGTTAATCAAGTTAATTAACATAATAAGCTATCGGCAAAGATTTAATCAATGAATAAAAATATGGGAATGCATAACTAGGGCTTCAATCGAGCCCTATAAGCGAGTTAGTTACACATACTAACTGAAGTAAACATTATTAAACAAAACATAAGGGAGAAGAATAAACCCGAGAGAAGAGGCGTCAATTCTCTCCCAAGCTCTCCACTCCAAGTAAAAGAAAAGAGAAAAGTGTTTTCTATCGAAGGTGTGTTTTTGTGTGTGAGTTACAAGTGTATTTATAGGTCTTCGAGAAGTCCTAAGAGACCCATGAGTCCTAAACCTTCCTAAAACGAAAATCCTATACTTTCCAAAATAAGGTTCTGCAGTTTACTGTTCACGCCCGTGCATGTGCGCTCGATCGCATGTGTCTATGTACTCGATCGCAGTGTGCGCTCGATCCTTCAAGTGTGCGCATGATCGCATGTGCGCTCGATCGCCTTGTATGGTGTGCTCGATCGCACTTTGTCCAGAGAGTGCTCCAGGGCTTCTAGATTTCTTCCTTAAAGTGCAAAAACTGCTTCTTTTTCTCCAAGACCCTATAAAAACATGTAAAACACACAAATAGAGTAAAAGAGACCAAATTAACGTAATAAAGGACCTAACAAGTGTAAATAAGGGAGCTTAAATATGTATATTTAAGGGTCTATCAGCATCGCTGCCTGGCCCTTCCTCTAACCCTCCTCCTTGCTAGGCACCGTAGCCTGGACAAGGCAAGGCTATGGCGCACACTGGTGCTGAACCCTTTTGGTTGCTTGTGTGCTGAGGCTTCAAAGCCTTCATGATGGACCTCTTCAAACCTCAACCATGTTTAAACCTTAGAAAAATACTAACAATCTCTACCTTTATCTAAGTGTTTAAACCTAAACTACTGTGCAGAGAACTTCAGGATCCAAACTCATCTTGAGTCATCAATCAACCGACTCCAATCCTAAGTAGTCCAAGGCAATGATTGAACTTACTTAGAGGTAGAACCTTGGTGCCTAAATTTGCAAGATTTTCCTCCATGGCTACCTTGTCCATATGAATGCATCCTTCGGTAACATTTTCTTGAATGAAATGATACCTAACATCCATGTGCTTTGTCCTCTCATGGAACACCGGATTCTTACACAAGTGCAATGCACTTTAGCTATCTGAAAACACCACAAACTGCTCTTCTAGGACCTTCAACTCTTCCAACAAACCTTTGCACCATATAGCCTCCTTTTATGGTTTCCGTTGCTGCTATGTACTTAGCCTCGGTTGTTGAGAGTGCTACCATAGGCTGCAACTAAGCCTTCTAACTCACACAACATCCGTTTAAGTTAAAGAAGTAGGAGGTAATCGATCTTCTTTTATCTCAGTCTGCTCCATTGTCTGAATCAGCATAACCCTCAAGATAGATGGACTTACCCCTTTTCTCATAAATCATCCCAACTTCTAGGCTTCCCTTCAAGTACCTCAGTAACCACTTCATCCTAAGCCAATGCTCATTTCTAGGATTACTCATAAACCTGCTGAGAACACTTATTACATGAGCAATATCAGGTCTAGTGCTTACCATGGTGAACATAACTGAACCAACCGAACTAGAGTAAGGGACCTTTTCCATTTCCTTCTTCTCTGACTCCGATCTTGGACATTGATCGTTGGAGAACTTGAAATGACCAACAAGGGGAACCTTCACTGGTTTGCTATCTTCCGTAGAGAACTTAGATATAATCTTCTCTATGTAGGAAGTTTGAGAGATCTTCAATCTGTTTCTCTCCCTTTCCTGGATGATACACATCCCAAGGATTTTCTTTGTATAGCCAAGATCCTTCATCTCAAACTTCTCACTGAGTTGAGCCTCAATTTTCTTATCCTCTCCATGCTGCTCCCAACTAGTAATATATCATCAACATAGATGCGGATGATCAACACTTCCTTAACCTTCTACCCCTTGTAGTATAAGCACGAATCGTAGTAGCTCCTCATGAGACCAAAGCTAATTATAAAGGAATCAAACCTCTTATTCCATTGCCGAGGTGACTGCTTCATGCCATAGAGAGATTTCTTCAATTTGCACACCAACTCTCTCGACCTTCCTTCATCATAGCCTTCGGGTTGCCTCATGTAGATGGTCTCATCAAGCCCTCCATATAAGAACACTATCTTCACATCCATTTGCTCAATTTCTCAATTGAATTGGACCACCAATGCTAACACTATCCGTATCGTCTTGTACTTTACAACCGGTGAGAAGATTTCGATGAAATCTATGCCTTCTCTTTGTGTGAACCCCTTCGCCACCATCCTAGCTTTATACCAGACATCATCTCCTGCAGTATTCCCTTTTTTGATCTTGTAGATCCATCACAACTCTCTATTTTTCTGGTTTGGACACCAATTCCCAAGAGTTGTTCATCATCAAAGAATATATTTCTTCCTCTATAGCCAGTTGCCACTTTGACGAATCCTTGTAAGTTTGTAGTTCAACCTCTCCTTCTGTCCAAGGATCTGCTACATTAGCATCCACAAACCCATACCTTAAAGGTGGTTTAACTACCCTCCTTTCCCGGTCCCTTGTGAGCTGGTAGTCATTCTGACTTGCTACATCAACCCATTCTAGTTCAGCCTCCTCACGAGTGCCCTAAGCTTGGCCTTCATCAATGGGCTCTACCTGGTCCGAACCCTCTTGCCTTCTTTGCTCTACTTGAACTGAATTCTCCTTGATGCGATGCTCCACAAATTTCGGACTGGTTTGCTCACTAGCCCCTATAGGGTTAGTTTTCTCCAAGTAGGGAAATAACAATTCATTAAAAACAACATCCTACTTATAATGAGTTTCATTCCTTTATATTCTAAGGACCACAACCTATATCCCTTAACCCCATCACCATACCCTAGAAATACTCATTTTCTAGACCTTGGGCTAAGTTTATCATCCTTTTGATGTGCAAATGTAGCACACACAAAAGTCCTAAGGTTGCTTAACTCAGGTGGTTTTCCACTCCACATCTCCATGGGAGTCTTGAGCTCTAAAGCTCTAGAGGGTGATCTATTTACCAAGTATATAGTAGTAGACACAGCTTCCCTCAAAAAATGTTTTGGTAAACCGGACCCAATTAACATGCACCTAACCTTTTCCATAAGGGTTCTATTCATCCTCTCAGCAACTCCATTTTACTGAGGTGTTTTTACAGCCGTTCTGTCTTAGAATGCCATTTAATTCATAGAGTTTATCAAAAATTTCTAAACCATTATCAGTTAGTAAAGCCATAACTACCCTACCCGTTTGAGTCTCTAGCAACTTCTTCCGCACAACAAATTTATTCAAGGCATCTGATTTATTTCTAAGCAAATAAACCCACACTTTTCTTGAATAATCATCAATTAAAGACAGAAAGTAAAAGTTACCTCCCTGTGTTTGTGTTCTTGCTGGTCCCTAAAGGTCCGAATGAATGTAGTCAAGTGATGAGAGTCATAAAATGCATCTTAACAGTACTTAATTGTTATCATTTTAGGGTTGATCTAGGTTTTAATTGCACTTTTATACGTTAACAACTCTAAAGTATCATTCTTGGATCATTGATCTATTTCGATGCATTTTTAGGTACTTTAAGCTCAAAAGAGGAGGAAAAGTTATCATTGCTTGAAGCACAAAGACTTGAGGCATACTGGAGTGAAGGAATGCTTCCGAAAGGACAAGATAGAGGGCTTAAAAGAGCAACAGCTGCTGCCTGCACTGGAAAGGAGTTTCACTAAATTGCAAGAATTGCCCGTACAGATCAATCATCTTTGAAAATTAAACTGTATTGATACAAGAAGAACCAGGAGATTAGCCATACATACTTAGAAAGATCCGAAAGTCTATTTTCTAGAGAATTTTACGGTTCATCAAAAGGATTTTTCTAGAGAAAGTTATGGCAGTTTAAGTAGACAAAGCTCAGGCTGTGCGCGCTGTGCGGGATTTATGAGCAATCCAGAGGGCCTTTAGGATGAATCCGAAGTATAATTTTGGAGAGCAAGCTGAGGAATCACCAAAGCTTTCGCTACCAAGGAGGAGATGATCGTTGAGAGGTCGGAGGCAACTCAAGGAAGCATGAACCCCATGGCTGGCTAGTCTCCAAGCAAGGCGAAGGGATGAATCCCTAGGTGTAGTTGTTCTTATTTTCCTTTATTTGATTCAGTTGTAGTTTGATATTATTTTCATTAAATATTGTTACGTTTTATTCTTTAATTTAATTAGCAGATTTTTATTGGTCTGGTGATTGCATGCTTCTTTTCCATATAAGTCTAGTCATGCTCTTCTTATGTGTATTTGTTTGGGTGTGATTGAGTTCGGTAGATCTCTTTTATAGATTGTCCATTGCTGCAGTATTTTCGTTTAGATATATCGTCATCTCTTGATAATTTATAAGTTAGGTCATGTGTGCTTGAAAGTAAAGAAGATTTCATAACAATTACATTAGGATTTATAAATGCACTTTAATCGAATATTTTCTGATTGCTTGTTTGGGATGTGAAACTTCCAATCGAGTTAAAAACAACTGAATCAAGTTAGGATTAGAGAAACGAACCTAGGGAGGATTTCTGGAACCTTGTTGTTTCTTTATTATATTTCAAACCTATTTACACAATTGCCTTTTTCGCAATCAACAATTCAAGATTTTGTCACTTAATCTTTTATCGTTTGTGTTGAGGTTTACACCTAATTTTGTAATTAGTTTTTTCCCTGTGGAATCGACACCCTAAAACTGTACTACAAAAACCGCATATGTTTTGGGTGTAACCAAATTTTGGCGCCGTTGCCGGGGTAACGTGCTTAAGTACAAAGAAGATTGTCAACTTTTGACATGACGGTAGGAGAACTGTAAATAGTTTTTCTTTTCAGCAGTTTGTAAAGGCGGTAACTCGTTCCTTCTTTTAGCTTGCTGCATTAATTTTATTTTATTTTATCTTATTCTTTCTTTTTATAGTAATTTTTTTCATTATTTTGTTACCTTGAATGCAAAGACATAAAGATGCTTGTAGGCCTGTGCTAGAGTCAAAATTCAATTCATTTCTAAATCCTTTATTTGATAGTCCATCTAGTCTCGAAGAAATGAGTGAACATGAATATCAACCCCCTAGGACCCTTCAGGATTACCTCAACCCTACACGCACAGCCACACCATCATGCATCATATTTCCAGCCAATACTCGCCCATTAGAGTTTAAAACAGGGATGATACATTTACTCCCTACATTTCATGGCTTGGATAATGAAAACCCATATGTGGACATTAGAGAGTTTGAGGAAGTAGTCGCGACTTTTCATAGTCAAGACGAAACCGATGACATTGTGAGGCTTAAGTTCTTTCCTTTCACTTTGAAGGATAGAGCTAAGAGTTGGTTATACTCACTTAGACCACAATCTATTGGGTCGTGGACTGAGATGACTCAAATTTTTTTTTAATAAATACTTTCCCCAACATAAGACCAATGCTTTAAAAAGGAAAATATCCACCTTTGCACAAAAGGACAGCAAGACTGTGTATCAGTCTTGGGAGATTTTTAAAGAGTTATTGAGTATGTGCCCTCACCATGGGTATGAGAGTTGGCGCTTAGTGAGCTATTTTTATGAGGGACTTACATATAGAGAGCGCCAATTTGTAGAGATGATGTGTAATGGTGAGTTTTTAGAGAAAGATCCTGATGAGGCCATAGAGTACCTCAATGAGCTTGCTGAAAAAGCTCACATTTGGACTGGACCTAGTGCTACTGAAAGCACAAATAGGTCATGACATATAGGGCACCCAAATGGTGGTGGAATTTACCATCTTAGGGAAGAAGATAACCTTAATGCCAAGGTCGAGATGCTCACCAGGGAACTAGAGGCATTAAAAACTAAATGCTCAAAGCCAACACACATGGCTAACCATGCCGAATCTTTGAAACCATGTTTTATGTGTGGTGGGGTAGGTTATCCCGCTCAAGAGTGCCCCAGATTTGTTGATATGAGAGGGATGTATGAGGAACAATGTAATGTCTTAGGCATGTACACGAAGCCTTTTACACCCTTCTCTAATACCTATAATCCGGGATGGCACGATAACCCCATCTTCAGTTGGAAATCTGAAAATCAGCAACTTGCACAACCCCCTAGCTCATATTCTGCACCATATCATACACATTCATCTTCTAGGAGTCCTTTAGAAGACACTTTGCATGCTTTTATTGAGGCACAGGGTAAGACTAATCAAAAACTTGAATCTTTGATTACGCAGGTTGTTGAAGAACATAAGGAGATAAAGAGCCAAGTGTCCAAGTTGATGAGCTACTTGAGTATGACTGAGCGAGGTAAGTTAAATTCTCAGGCTCAGTCCACACCCCATGGTCAGCACCTAGCACAAAAGACTTTGAAGGAGGTGAATGCCATTGAGACACTAAGGGGTAAGTCATTACACATCCCAACAACAGAAAAATCAGAGGATGTGGATGAAAGCCATCAAGCACAAGCATACATGATTGACTCATTCATGGAAAAGGTCCAACACCTTAATCCATTTGAGTCCACCCTCATCCATGGCTTCACCAAAGCATACATCGAGCTAGAATATACGGATGTTACTGATGACATCCTTGAGGCCCCCCAAAAGCATAGAAGCACCAAATTTGGCAATGAAGCAGTGACGGATGCATTCAACCTATGTTTTTCAAGGAGGGAATAAGAGTGTCTTGCTGAAGATATAAAACTTAGCACTTATGGGAGGCAACCCACAATGTATCCTTTTATTTTTATTGTTTTTTTATATTTCCCTTTTTATTGTTTATTATTATTATCTTGTTGTTTTCCAGTTTTACTTTCGTATTTCTTTTTCAGGGACAAAAATATGAAGCAGTTCAAATGGTGGAGCACAATTTTCAGCTTCTGTGCACCTTTGGCTACAAGGGGAGTTTCCTTTACTCTTTCTTTTGCATTGAGGTCAATGCAATTTTTTAGTTGGGGGTGAAGGAAACGAATCTCTTTGTTTCCATACATTTTTTTCTTTTTCCATTGAACTGCTTGGTGTCATTTTCCGTCTCTTTTTGTTTTAAGCATGCTTTGTGGTTGCCTTGGAGTTAATTCACATGTCAATGATATAAACTTAATTCAGATAGCAGATATCATTTAGAAGGAGTTAAATTTTGTTCTGGTTTGAAATTAATTTAAAAATCAATCTTCATTTGGTTAGAGACTCTAGTTTGTGGTAAGATTGTATGATTAGTCTAAAACATTTAGAGAAATTTTATGTGTGATTGTTTCATGAATACTTTTGTGGTCTTGACAAGCTCTAGAACTTACTTGATAATCACTTGAGGTGAATTCCTAGAATGCACACTACTTAGGATATGATATAGGCCATTTTTGAACCGTTTGAGCCCTTCTAAACTTACCATTGTTATATTTATCACTAGTCACCCATTTGAGCATTTTTCTTGAAAAGAAAAATTGAGCCTTATTTCTTTCGATAAACTGTTTGCTTACCTTTATGAGCCTAAAAATATTTTATCCTTACCTTTCTTTTAAAAGAACTTAGTTATACACATTTGTTGAGAAGCACTCAAGAGGAGTAAGGATGAAAGTATGAAGAAAAAAAAATTACTACCATAGCCCAAATACATTAAAGGAGATAAGTTGGGGGTTGTGGAAAAGAAAAGAAAAAAAAAGAAAAAGAAGGTGAATGGTTATGTGCCAAAAAAAAAAGAATTATGGCAAAGAAAGAAGAAAGAAAGAAAAGAAAAAAAATGGTGATTTGTTGAAAGAAATGCTCGAAAAATGGTTGAAAGAGTTGGGTGTTGAAGTAAGGTTATCTAGTGCTTAAAGAGTTGTGTTCAAAACTAAGAGATTAAGTTCTTCTACTTGTTGAATCCTTCCCGTTCTTTCTTAACCTTTACCTTAGCCTAACGTTACAAGCTTATTAAAGACCTTTTGATCCAATGTAGTATGATTTTTCTACAATAGTGGAGAGTGATTTGAAAAGTAAGCCTATGGAGCTTGTTTTTGTGATTGATGTCACGCAATTTATTATGTTTTTAGAGGCCAAGACTTGTATTCATGAATGTTATGCATAAAATCATCCGGGTGTTTGGATTAATGGTTTGTGGTAAGATGGATGTTAAGAGTCAATAACGATTTTAAAATTGATGTTTGGATTACTTTTGGACTTAAGTGAAATTTAGTGATTCTATGTGCCATATTTTATGTGTAATTTTTGAGACAAAAAGTGAATTACTCTTGGTTCAACGCTAGCATTGCTTTACTTTGTTTTTCACTCCTACCATAGAATTCATCTCTTATTTTCGCTTCAATTGCTAGGGACTAGCAATAAGCTAGTTGGGGTTTGTGATGAGAGTCATAAAATGCATCTTAACAGTACTTAATTGTTATCATTTTAGGGTTGATCTATGTTTTAATTGCACTTTTATACGTTAACAACTCTAAAGTATCATTCTTGGATCGTTGATCTATTTCGGTGCATTTTCAGGTACTTTAAGCTCAAAAGAGGAGGAAAAGTTATCATTGCTTGAAGCATAAAGACTTGAGGCATACTGGAGTGAAGGAATACTTCCGAAAGGACAAGATGGAGGGCTTAAAAGAGCAACAGTTGCTGCCTGCTCTGGAAAGGAGTTTCACTAAATTGCCAGAATTGTCCGTACAGATCAATCATCTTTGAAAATTAAACTGTATTGATGCAAGAAGAACCAAGAGATGAACCATATATGCTTAGAAAGATCCGGAAGTCTATTTTCTGGAAACTTTTACGGTTCGTCAAAAGGATTTTTCTAGAGAAAGTTATGGCAGTTTAAGTAGATAAAGGTCAGGCTGTACGGGCTGTGCGGGATTTCAGCGTGATTTTGGGCTTAAATCCAACATCCCACATTGGTTGGAAAACACATTTCTATATCCCACATCCCACATTGGTTGGAAAACACATTTCTATATCCCACATCGGATTGGAAACACATTACACTCGTGGTATTTTCCTATAAAAGGCCTACTCCACTTCAGCTTTGAGGCATCAATCGGAGCTCATCTGAAATCATCAGAGAGTGAATCCAGAGGGCCTTTAGGACGAATCCGAAGTATAATTTTGGAGGGCTACTTTTCAAAGCTGCATGATGAGAATTTTTAGTGACATGGTTGAAAATTGCGTGAAAGTTTTTATGGATGACTTGACTATTTTTGGATCTTCATTTGATGTATGCTTATTGAATTTAGAGAGAGTATTAATTCGTTGTGAGGAGAAAGAATTAGTCTTAAATTGGGGAAAATGCCATTTCATGGTACTTTCAAGAATTGTCTTAAGGCATATTGTTTCTTCTAAGGAGATAGAGGTTGATCAATCTAAGATTGAATTAATTTCTAAGTTTCCTACACCCAAGACAGTAAAGGTTGTGAGATCTTTTCTTAGTCATGCTAGTTTTTATAGGAGGTTCATACAAAATGTTTCCAATATATCTAGACCACTAAGTTTCCTAGTTAAAGATGCCCCATTTGAGTGGACACAAGCTTGTCAAGAGGCCTTAAAATGTTGATTGGCAAGCTTACTCAGCACCCATAATGCAGTCACCTAATTGGACTTTACCTTTTGAAATAATGTGTGATGCTAGTGACTTTGCTGTAGGTGTTGTTCTTGGACAACGAAGGGAGGGGAAACCTTTTGTCATTTACTATGCTAGTAAAATCCTAAATAGTGCTCAAATGAACTACTCCACCACTGAAAAAGAATTGCTAGTTGTAGTATTTTCTTTAGACAAGTTTAATGCTTATTTAATTGGTTCTCTTATTCTTATTTTCATAAATCATGCAGCCCTCAAGTACCTACTTACAAAGAAGGATGCTAAGGCACGACTAATACGGTGGATCTTACTCTTGCAAGAATTTGACATCACCATCAAAGACAAGAAAGGAGTATAGAACGTAGTGGCTGACCATCTCTCGAGGCTCATGTTTGAGGACACTTCTGACGACATGCCAATCAAGGATGATTTTCTTGATGAGCATTTACTCTCTTGTACTTCTCTACCATGGTTTGCTCATATCGTGAATTATTTGGCTACCGGTGAGATACCGATGGATTGGAGCGCTCAAGACAAGAGGCAGTTCTTGAATGAGGTACGTAATTTTTTTTGGGATGACCCCTGTCTTTTCAAATACTACCCTGACCAAATTTTAGGGTGTTGCATCCCTAATGAAGAGATTGCCAACGTCTTAAAATTTTGTCACTCCCAAGCTTGTGGGGGCCACTTTTCAATGAAAAAAACTACTGCAAAAATTTTGCGGTGTGGATTTTATTGGCCCACCCTGTTTAAAGATGCAAACATCTATTATCCCTCATGAGAAAAGTGTCAGAAGTTAGGAGCTATGTCTCATCGTAATATGATGCCCTTAAACCTAATTTATGTAATTGATATCTTTGATTGTTGGGGCATTGATTATATGGGACCATTTCCTCCTTCCTTCAAATATCAATATATCATTGTGACAATAGATTATGTGTGAAAATGGGTAGAGGTAGCAGCTTGCCAGAGCAATGATAATAGAACGGTAATTAAAATTTTCAAAGAAAATGTGTTATCTCGATTTAGTACACCACATGCTATAATTAGTGATCGAGGTATGCATTTTTGCAACCGTTCTTTTGAAGCTTTGATGAGAAAATATGGGGTGTTACATAAGATCACCATTTCTTACCACCCTCAGACAAGTGGACAAGTAGAACTTGAAAATAGGAAAATTAAACAAATTTTAGAAAAAACAGTCAACCCGGATCGCAAGGATTGGTCTTTGAGACTAGTTGATGCGCTTTGGGCTTACCGTACAACTTTCAAAACTCCTTTAGGTATCTCACCATATAGGCTTACTTTTGGAAAGCCATGTCACTTACTTGTAGAGCTCGAGCATCGAGCTTATTGGGCCACCAAATCTTTCAATTTTGACATAGGAGAAGCGGGTAAGCTTAGGAAATTTCAGTTAACCGAGTTAGAGGAGTTAAGAAATGATGCTTATGAGAACTATAGAATCTATAAGACTAAAATGAAAGTGTTTCATGATAAAAATATTTTGAGGAAAACATTTAAGCCTAATGATCAGGTGTTCTTATACGATTCTAGACTCCATAAGCATCCAGGAAAACTTCGGTCAAGGTGGACTGGTCCTTCTGTAGTGAAAAATGTTTTAGCGAATGGGGCGGTAGAAATTGAGGATACTAGAGATGGTCGGATCTTTAAAGTAAATGGTCAATGCCTTAAAATTTTAATTGATAGGCAAGACCCGAAAGTGGAAGACATTCCTCTTATGGATCTAGTCTATTCACCTTGACCACACCATAAAGGTATGTTTTTATTTATTTTCCCTCTATTTTGATTGTTTTGTTTTAATTAAGTTTCTTTTGATTTAATTTTTAGTTTTTTTAGTTCACTTTAATCTAAATTTTAGCTTAGAGGTTATTTTTTCATTTTATTTGGCTAAATTTATTTTTTCTATGTGGACCAAACAAGTTTTTGAAGAAACAAGTCCAGGTACAGTGCGTGCCGCGCCCCAGCGGTCTCGCTGCTCTGCCCAGCACCTTCCCATGCTCTCACATCGCGCCCTAGCCTCTCTAGTTTCGTACCCCATAGAAACACGCCAATTACGCCCAGCCTCTTCAAGCAGCGGCGCGAGCAATCCTAAGCCGCGGCTCAACCCGTGATCTGGCCACTTTTTAACCCTAATTTTGCACTTTTCTCTCCCTTTCAACTTTGAGAAATATAGCACACTCCTCTCTCTCTCCTCCTCTCTCCAAACGCTCACTTACCCACTCACTTTTGCTCAAAATTTCTTGATTCTAACATCATTTCTTGAAGGATTTAGCACTACTATTGCAGATTTTGTTGGAGATTTCTCCAAAAAGCTTGGTTCTAAGAGGATTTTAGGTTCTTCAAGAAGATTTCAAGTTAGTGGGTACTCTTTCTTCTCTCCAAATTTGGGCATCAAGTAAGACCAATTTCTTCCCTTTGTTGTTCATTTGTGCTATTTGGGTGGTTGATTTTGAATTAGTGCTATTGTTATATACATTTGATTCAAATGGCCCATAAAACTAAGAGACCGAGGGGGAAACAACCTCAAGAGTATGATGAGAGCAAATTTGTTAGTTTTGAGGCTAGTGAGAGATATGTTAGGATGATAAGAGCTAGAAAACCCATTCCTGAGAGAGGATTCACTATCATAGAGAGGGGAAACCCAACCTTGTTTAGAATGATCATTGATAAGCATTGGGGTACATTTTCAAGACAACCATCTTATTCCCTTACAAATGTAGTTAGAGAATTCTACACTAATGCAGACGAACATAGGAATGGTAAAGTGAGGGTGAGAGGAAAAATAGTTTCTTTTAGCAGCACATCTATCAATAGATTCTATGGCCTACCTGATATAGAAAATAATGAGTATATTGTATATGCGTCTAATATTGATTATGAAGAGATTTGCAATACCTTTTGTATTTCGGGCCCAACATGGAAAATGACGGGTGATACCCCTAAAACCTTGCCCGGTACTTCTCTGACTGTCAATGCTTGCGCTTGGCAATATTTTGTATGTCAGAGATTGATGCCTGCTACGCACTATAGTGACCTTACTGTTGAGAGAGCTATTATGATTTATGCCATTTTGATGGGCATGACTATTGATGTGGGTCAAATCATATTTAATTCTATCATATACACTGTGCGACAAAAGCTTGGATTGTACTTCCCTTCATTAATTACCCAATTATGCATCCAAGCCAGCGCCCAGTACAGTCTCGATGAGGAGGCCCAGCAACCCAAGAAGCCCATCGATGATGGCATGCTCACTCTGATTAAAGCCTCAAGGCTACTAGCTCTGGGAGAGAGAGCAGTGATTGCTGCCCCCTTCCTCCCTCTAGGCATTTCACTGTTGCAGAGCACCTTGAACGTTTAAAGATTCATTTTGACGAGCATAAAAAACTCTTGCATGATAGATTTGATTGTCAAGAATGATTCTTGGCTAGGCAAGCCGATTATCAAGCGGGGGTATACTCTTCTTTTGGTCAGATGTGCCAACACCTTACCTCCACCACTGGTTGTGACATTGATCATTTTACCACTTTGCCACCCTATCCAGGTTCATCTTTTGATCCAACTCCCGAGGAAGGTGAAGAGAATGAAGAGAATGAAGAGGAGGATGAAGACATAGAGGATTAGTTTGGGTTCTATCTTGTTTGTCTTCTTTTATTAATTTTTTTTATTATTATCGGATAATCGTGCTAACATTTATTGTGTATTTCTTTTTGTTATTTTATTTTTTGTACTTTATTTTCATTTTTAGTTATTTATTAGATTTTATGTGTTAATCTAACTTACGGTGGGAATCTTAATGTTACACCACATTTGCTTTCTTTTTGTTTGTTTTGTTCTATGTTATAGATCAAAATTTCAACAAGAAGAATGGCATGCAGTTCAAATAGTGGTGCTCAATTTTCGGCTTCTGTCCACTTTTGTTTATAAAGGGAGTTTCCTTTACTCTTTTTTTTCACATTAAGGTCAATGCAATTTTTAAGTTCGGGGTGGAGGAAACATATTTCTTTTTTGAACTGCTTGGTGTCATTTTCCCTTTTTGTTTGTTTTTAGCATGCTTTGTGTTAAGCCTTGTAGTTAATTCACACGTCAATGATATGAACTTAATTGATATAGCATACAACATTTAGAAGAAGTTAAATCTTGCTTCAATTTGAGAATAATTTAAGTGTCAATCTTCATTTGGTTTGAGAGTCTAGTTTGAGGTAAGATTGCATGATTAGTTTAAAACATTTAGAGAAGTTTTATGTGCAAATGTTTTGTGAATATTTTTGAGGTCTCGAGAAGCTGTAGAACTTATTTGATAATCACTTGAGGCAAATTCCTAGAATGCACATTATTTAGGATATGATATAGGCCATTTTTGGACCGTTTGAGCCTTTCAAACTTACCCTTGCTATATTTATCGCTAGTCACCTGTTTAAGCCTTTTTCTTGAAAAAGAATTTGAGAATTATTTCTTTCGATAAGCCATTTACTTATCTTTATGAGCCTAAAATATTATCCTTACCCTTCTTCTAAGAGAACTTAGTTATACACATTTGTTGAGAAGCACTTGAGAGGAGTAAGGATGAAAATATGAAAAAAATATTACTACCATTAAAAGAGATAAGTTGGGGGTTGTGGAAAAGAAAAGAAAAAAAAATGAAAAGGAAGGTGAATGCTCTTATGCCAAAATAAATTTTAAAAAAAAAGTGTAAATTATGGCAAAGAAAGAAGAAAAGAAAAAAAAAAGTGGTGATTTATTGAGAAAAATGCTCGAAAAATGGTTGAAAGAGTTGGGTGTTGAAGTAAGGTTATCCAGTGCTTAAAGTAGGTTGTGTTTAAAACTAAGAGATTAAGCTCTTTTATTTGTTGAATCCTTTCCGTTCTTTCTTAACTTTTACCTTAGCCTAACGTTACAAGCTTACTAAAGACCTATTGATCCAAGGTGGTGTGATTTTCTCTACAATAGTGGAGAGTGATTTGAAAAGTGAGCCTATGAAGCTTGTTTTTGTGATTGATGTCACACAAATTAATATATATATATATATATATATATATATATATATATATATATATATTTAGAGGCCAAGACTTGTATTCATGAATGTTGTGCATAAAATCATCCAGGTGTTCGTATTAATGGATTGTGGTAAGATTGATGTTAAGAGTTGATAACAATTTTAAGATTGATGTTTGGATCACTTTTGAACTTAGATGATATTTAATGATTCTATGTGTTATGTGTTATGTGCCATTTTTGAGACAAAAAGTTAAATTACTCTTGGATTAACGCTAACATTGCTTACTTTGTTTGATTCCTACCAAAGATTTCATTTCATATTGTCTTGTTTTCGCTTGAATTGCTAGGGACTAGCAATAAGCTACTTGGGGGTTATGATGAGAGTCATAAAATGCATCTTAATAGTGCTTATTTGTTAGCATTTTAGGGTAGATCTAGGCTTAAATTTCACTTTTATACCTTAACAACTCTAAAGTGATATTTTTGGATTGTCGATCTATTTCTATGCATTTTCAGGTACATTGAGTCCAAAAGAGGAGGAAAGCCATCATAGCTTAAAGCACGATGCTTTGATGCACATCAAAGTGAAGGCATGGTTGCGGAAAGACAAAAATGAAGAGAAACCAAGTCTTTAGTGTGTGTGCACTACGGCCTGAAAAGTTTAAGCCTCGGCCTCCAGAACAATGCCCAGAACCTTGCAAAATCCGGAAGAAGACCTTCAGTGTGTGCCTAGGCCCAGACCAGTCCAAATCGTGACCTGAAGGGCTGAGCCACGACCTGGACCAATCTGGGTCACGGCTTGCAGAAAGTGAAAAAAGTTTCCAAAAGCTGAGTCGCGGCCTGGATTAATGTGAGTCGCGGCGCGAGCTCGATGCTTTGTTCTTGAGTTATGATTTAATTAGGGTTTTAATGATAGTTTAAACCCAAAAACACCCTTTGACCTTTTGTATTATAAATAGATCACTTAGGGTTCGATAGACACAATCATCAAGGCTGGAAAACTTAAGAAGGCTGCCACATTCTCCTCCATCAAAGTGTTCAAGCATGAACCTTATGGCTAACTAATCTCCAAGCAAGGCAAAGGGATGAATCCCTAGGTGTAGTTGTTCTTATTTTCCATTATTGATTCAGTTGTTGTTTGGATTTACTGTCAAAACATTGCTATGATTCACTCTTTGATTTAATTAGAATATTTTCACTTAATCCGGTGATTGTATCTTTCTCTTCGATATAAGTCTAGTCATGCTCTTCTTATGTCAAGATTGTTGGATGTGATTGAGTCCGATAGATTTATCTTTTACGTTTGTCCATTACTGTGATATTATCATTAAGATATATTATCATTTCTTGATAAATCTATAGGATAGCTCATGTGTGCTTGAATCGAAAGTAAATAGTATTTCATAGCAATTGCATTAGGGTTTACATATGCTTTGATTGAATATTTGCCGATTTCCTGTTTGGGATGTGAAACTAGCAATCGAGATAAAAACAATTGAATCAAGGTTAGAGTAAGGCAACAAACCTAGGGGGTATTCCTGGACCCTTGTTGTTTCTCTATTATATTCTTCAAACTATTTACACAATTTTCTCACATTACTTCATTATCAAAACACAAATTTTCTCACTTAATCTTTATCGTTCGTGCTAAGGTTTACACATTCCCTTGTGGATTGCTTGTCTCCCTGTGGAATTTATAGGTGCTTAATTATTCATATTTAAGCCCCCTTATTTACATTTATTAGGTCCTTAGTTTCGTTAATTTAGTTCATTTTACTTCATTTGTGTATTTTACATGTGTTTTATAGGTTTTGGAAGAAAAGAAGCAGTTTTGGCACTTAAAGGAAGAAGCCTGGAAATCCTGGAGCAGTCTCTGGTCAACTTGCGATCGATAGCACCATGCAATGCGATCGAGCGCACATTGCAGTCGTGCGCACACAAGAAAGATCGAGCGCACACTGCGATCGAGCATAAGACGCGTGCGATCGAGTGCACATGTACGGGCGTGAACAGTAAACTGCAGAACCCTATCTTGGAAATAAGAGAGTTTTTACAGTTTAGGATGTTTAGGGTTTCCTGCACCTTCTAGGACTTCTCAAGCTTTATAAATACACCTGTAAAACACACACACCACATCACAACTTAGAGAACACTTCTCTTATCTTCTACTTGGAGTTGTAAGCTTTGGGAGAGAATTGACACCTCTTCTCTCGGGTTTATTCTTCTCTTTATGTTTAGTTTATATATGATGTTTATTTTAGATAGCATATGTAATTAACTTTCTTATAGGGCTTAATTGAAGCCCTAGTTATGCTTTCTCATTTATTTATTCATTGATAAATCTTTGCCAATAGTCTTTATTATGTTGCTCAACTTGATTAATGCTTGTATGGCCAGTGTATGCATATGGTATGGATTGGTTAGTTAGATCAATTTGGATGACCGAGTCCTGGGTCTAACATTAGTAATAAAAGATATCCACACTGGATTCTTGGGTTAATCAACATGGAAAACCGGGAGTAGATACCATGCCCTAGGTCTTATGTGGTTGTCGATTTCCATAGTACTTATGCTTTCTTAAGGAACAACTCAAGCAGATATCATGCTGAATCCTTTAAGGAAGAAAAGAGTTAGAGTAGATACCATGCCTAACTCGTTGCTTAGGGAAATCAATAGCTTAAGGAGTAGATACCATTCCCTTAGGTTGGCGACCAGTAGGTATACATGATAAGGCTAGTGCACTGATACATTATACAATTGGGAAAGTATGACTAGTGGTGGATATCAAAGCCCTATGTCTTTATTATTATCAAATCACATTCATAGTTATTTATTTCTTTTTAATTTAAAGAAACTAATTCTAAAACCGAACTTTACTAATCCCTGTGGAGATGACCTTGCTTTCGCACACTATACTACACTGTTGACCTTGTGCACTTGCAAGTAAAACTAGTATGATTATCTGCTTAGTTATTTAGGTATATAATCGCTCAACAAGTTTTTGGCGCCGTTGCTGGGGATTGCGTTAAATTTCCTTTTTAGAATTACTTTCGTTTAATTATTATTACGCTATTTTTTGTTTACCATATTTATTTTTCATCAAATCTAATCAATTTGTTTTCTATTTCAAGCACATCAAACCCTAACTTACACTTTCTGTGATACTTGCGATCGATCGCAACCTCTTGTGCGATCGAGCACAAACAAGAGAAAGAGCTACCCGAGCAGCAGAGTTTAACTGCTGCACTGAAGCTGGTTTGCCTGATTTATGCACGGACTTCGATCCCGACATCCAGTATTCTTTCCCCTCGATCCCGAGCTTGAACGGACTATCTTACAAAGGCTTAGGGACAACTTCGAGGAGAACGAAGAAGAAGTCGAGAATGAAACACCAATGGCGGAACAGCTCGAAAACCAGCAACCACCTGCACGAGTACCAATGAAGCACTCCTTCATCCCACGGAACATTGATCAACCATCATGCATTACATATCAACCTGAGGTGGCGGGAAACTATTACATATCTCCGCAAATATTGAATGCTTTGACTCATTTTAGGGGAACTCCTAATGAAGATCCACACTTGCACCTCCGAGAAGTTTTTGATCTTTGCAAGTTCCAGCACATACAAGGCCTAGACCAAGAAGGAATAAGGTTAATTCTGTTCCCTTTTTCCTTAAAAGATAATGCTAAACTATGGTATAATTCTTTGCCTGCAGTTTCCATCCACACTTGGGACGAGTTGGCAAGCAAGTTCCTGAGGAAGTTTTTCCCAGCCCAAAAGACTAGGCAAATGAGGAAGGAGATCCAGTCCTTCCAACAAAAAGATGGAGACCTCTTCTTCGAAGCATGGGGACATTTCAATGAGCTGCTACTCAAATGCCCACACCACAACCTACCTCAAGATGAATTGGTACAAGCCTTATATGAAGGTTTGCATGACACTAACAAAAGTATTGTTGATTCAGGTTGTGGAGGAGCATTGATGGAGAAAAGCAGCGAAGAAGCAATGGAACTCTTCGAAACCCTTAGTGAACACACTCAGCAGTTCTCCTCTAGAGGTAGACAAGGAGTCAAAAGCAGAGGTATGTATGAGGTTACTCTGAATAGTGGACCCTCTGCCCAAATAGCTACTTTGGAGAGGAAGTTAGATACAAGGCTAGATATGATTGTAAAAGCCATGACTACTCAAAATGCCTCATCCAGCTTACCATCCACCCCACTCCAGGTATGTGCAATATGTTCCTAATACGACCATAATACTGATACGTGTCCTTTGTACTCATCTGCAGATCTGGAACAAGCAAATTACGTGGGTGCCTAACAACTATCCACCGAAGAACAACCCATATGCCAACACTTACAACCCTGGATGGTGAAACCACCTAAATTTCTCATGGCGCAACAATCAAAACAGTCAAGGACAGCACAGAAACTTCCAACCAGCAGCCCAAACTGTTTTCGAACCAAAGAAGAACGACCTCGAAAGTCTAGTGAGACAATTGGCCATTCAGCAGTAGCAATTTATGACGTTACAAGAACAGTTCATGACTCAGCAAAAACATACCACTACAGCACATGAACAAGAAATTCAAAGACTAGAGGTACAAATGGGACAACTGGCTAAAGAGCTCAGTGGTAGAAAGCAAGGAGAGCTCCCAGCTCAAACACTACCCAACCCTGGGGGGCATCAACAACTAAAGGCTGTCAAAACTTTGAGAAATGGCAAAGTGATAGGGTCCGATGAGTCTGCAGCAGCATCCAAAGAAACCCCATCGGCATCAAGGGTAAGTGAGACGGAGCAGGTGAATACACCACCCTTCCCGCAAAGGTTAGTAAAACAAAAGAAAGACAACAAACTAATTGATATTTTTGAAACCTTGCAGAAAGTAGAGATTAATATTCCTTTGTTAGATGCCATTAAACAAATTCCTGCCTATGCTAAGTTCTTGAAAGATTGTTGCATTCATAAAAGAAAATTTCAAAAACATGAGACTGTAGCATTAACGGAAGAACTAAGTGTTGTCCTACTAAGAAAACTCCCACCAAAACTGAAAGATCTGGGTAGTTTTACTATTCCCTGTAGAATAGGTGATTAGCTATTTGACAAAGCATTACTAAACTTAGGAGCAGGGGTAAACTTACTACCTTACACAATATTTGAAACCCTAGGTTTGGGGGAGCTACACCCGACTTCTATTACCTTATAGTTAGCAGATAGGAGTATTAAAAGACCTAGGGGTATTCTTGAGGAAGTCTTAGTAAAGGTTGGCGAGTTCATCTTACCTGTTGATTTCATTGTATTAGACATAGAGGAATGCCCTATGCCATTGCCTTTGCCTATCATATTAGGGAGACCCTTCATGAGAACTGTCGACTCTAAGATTTGTGTGAAGAAGGGTATAGTGAGTATTAAAATCAATGGTAAAAAAATAGAGTTTAAAATATTTAATGCAATGAAACTTCCTCAAGATGACTTGGAATGCTTTAATGTTTGTATGATACAAAACTTTGTTGGGCAAGCTTTTCAGGTCGAACAACTTGATCCATTGGAGACTACCATCACCCATAGCATCACGGAGGTAGATATTGAGCAAGAATATGAAGATGTTAATAGTGACATCATCATAGCTGCACACCTCTTTTAGACCTCTCCAAAATACTCCAGTAAGTATCCTCCTCCATTTGAATCTCTCATACCCACTAATACTACTCTTCTTCTATCCATTGTCCAAGCACCAGCATTGGAACTAAAGCAGCTACCCGAGCATTTAACATATGCCTACTTGGGAGAAAAGAAGACCTTACTTGCGATTGTAGCTGCTAACTTGAGTAGTGGAGAAGAAGGGAAGCTGTTAAGAGTTCTTAGGGAGCATAGATCTGCCATTGGATGGACCATTGCTGACATTAAGGGGATAAGTCCAGCAAATTGCATGCATAGTATTTACCTCGAAGAAGAAAAAAGGCCCACTCGAGATGCTCAAAGAAAACTTAACCCACACATGAAAGAGGTAGTAAAGGCCAAGGTGTTGAAGCTACTAGATGTTGGTATCATCTACCCTATATCAGACAGCAAATGGATGAGTCTAGTCCAAGTTGTTCCTAAAAAGAGTGGGATTACCGTTGTAAAAAATTAAAATGAGGAGCTCATACCTACGAGAAAAACAAGGGGTTGGAGAGTATGCATTGATTACCGAAAACTGAACAAAGTAACTAGAAAAGATCATTTCCCCCTGCCGTTCATTGATCAAATGCTAGAGAGGTTAGCTGGTCATAGTTATTACTGCTTCTTGGATGGGTATAGTGGATACAATCAAATTGCCATACCACCTGAGGATCAAGAAAAGACTACCTTCACATGTCCTTTCAGTACATTTGCTTATAGAAGAATGCCATTCGGTTTATGCAACGCACCAGCCACTTTTCAAAGATGTATGATGAGCATTTTTCCGATATGGTAGAAAAATACATTGAGGTGTTCATGGATGATTTTAGCATCTTTGGTTCTAATTTTGATGAGTGCCTAAATCATTTAGAAAATGTCCTAAAGAGATGTGAAGAGAGTAATTTAGTACTAAATTAGGAGAAATGTCACTTCATGGTTCAACAAGGTATTGTGTTGGGGCACTCCATCTCAAACAGAGGTATCGAGGTAGACAAGGCTAAGATAGACATCATTTCAAAGCTACCTCCCCCTCTCACAGTCAAAGGCATTAGAAGTTTCCTCGGACATGCCGATTTCTATAGAAGATTCATCAAGGACTTCTCCAAAATCTCAAGACCTCTTTGTGCATTATTGGCTAAGGATACCAAGTTTGAATGGAATGGTGATTGAATGCAAGCTTTCAACACCTTGAAGAATGTTCTCACCTCTGCCCCAATAATGATGACACCAGATTGGAATCTCCCTTTCGAATTAATGTGTGATGCCAGTGACTTCGCCTTGGGAGCTGTCTTAGGTCAAAGAATCAATAAGGTACCTCATGCTATTTACTATGCTTCTAGAACTTTAAATGATGCTCAGCTTAACTATTCTACTACCGAAAAAAATTGTTAGCTGTTATTTTTGCTTTAGAGAAGTTTAGATCATATCTTATTGGTTCTAAAGTTATAGTATTCACTGACCATGCTGCTTTGAGATATTTGTTTTCTAAGAAAGATGCGAAGCCTGGCTAATTAGATGGGTATTCCTACTACAAGAATTCGATTTAGAAATCAAAGACAAAAAAGGCAGTGAGAATGTCGTTGTGAATCATTTGTCAAGGCTTCCCTATTAGAATGATAATAAAGAGTTGCCTTTGAATGAGAACTTCCCTGATGAACAACTATTTGCATTAGAGGTAAAACTTCCATGGTATGCTGATATAGTGAATTATCTAACTGTTAAAGTTTTTCCCCCAGGCATGACCACTCAAGAAAAGAAACGACTAAAATCTTTGTCAAGACACTACCGTTGGGATGATCCTTACCTCTTCAAGGTCTGTCTCGATCAAATCATCAGACGATGTATCCCAGAAGAGGAGCACTCGAGTTTATTGCAACACTGCCACCAGTTTACTTGTGGAGGACATTTTGGGGGAAAAAAATAGCTCTTAAGGTACTACAATCTGGTTTTTATTGGCCTAATCTGTTTAAAGATGCTTTCTCCTTTTACAGCTCATGTGATAGATGCCAGCGGACAGGTAACATCTCTTCCCGAAATCAGATGCCCTTACAGATTATTCATGTAGTAGAACTTTTTGATGTATGGGGCATTGATTTCATAGGACCCTTTCCTAACTCCTTCGATTATTTATATATTCTTGTGGGTGTGGATTATTTGTCCAAATGGGTCAAGGCTGTCCCTTCAAAAACTAACGATCACAAAGTAGTTGTAAAGTTTCTGTAGGCTAACATTTTTACGCGATTTGGGACTCCAAGAGAAATCATCAGTGATGGGGGCAGCCACTTTCATCATCGCTCTTTTGCCGAACTACTCCGAAAATATGGTATCACTCATAGAGTAGGCACTCCATATCATCCTCAAACCAGTGGCCAAGTAAAGATAAGCAACCAAGAGATCAAGGGAATCTTAGAAAGGACAGTGAAACCTAATCAGAAGGATTGGTCTCTATGCTTAAATGCTACTCTATGGGCATATCTGACAGTTTATAAGACTCCAATTGGCATGTCTCCCTACCGTTTATTCTTTGGAAAAGCGTGCCATCTCCCGGTGGAATTAGAACATCGAGCATATTGAGCCATAAAGCAATTTAACTTCGACATGAAACAAGCTGGGGAGAAAAGAAAGCTGTATCTAAATGAACTTGAAGAATTGAGATATGATGCCTATGAGAATTCCAAGTTATACAAGGAACGGATAAAGGCCTATCATGACAAACAACTTATATGGAAGGAGTTCCATGTAGGATAAAAAGTGTTGCTCTATGACTCACGATTAAAACTGTTCCCAGGCAAGCTCAAGTCCAGATGGTATGGTCCGTACATGGTTACCAAGGTCTTCACTCATGGTGTATTAGAAGTCTGTAGTCCAAACGGAAATCAGCCCTTTATGATAAATGGACACAGAGCCAAGCCTTACCTAGACATTAACTTTCCTCCAAGAGATGAAGATTTGACAGTTGAATCAGTACAGTATACAACTGAAAAACAAGCACTGGACCCACAAGGGATGAACTCTAAGTGCTTCCTCCCAACCAACTAGTACTATGGCACGAGAGCGCTTGAGCAGCTCATATTTGATTACTCATACAGCTCAAGCGTCTCTACTGAGGTTAGTGGTACTGAGGCCACTAACCAATGGTAAGGTTGTACTGTTCCAAATTTATCATTTTTCAGTTAAGGTAAGTTTTTCTTTTTTTGCACATGCACACTGATTGCGATTGATCGCAGAATTCTAGGCGCTCGAGCGCAAGAGTGCGATCGAGCGTAAGAGTTCGATCAAGCGCGCCAGTTAAAGTGCTCGAGCGCACAAATGCGATCGAGCGCACTCATGGCAGAAGGTTCAGATAAAAATCTGAAAATTTTCACTCCCACGCACTCACTCTCTTTCATTGTTCACTCACACCCTCACACTCTCTCTCACTCGCACTCCTCCGTCTACCAACACCCTCTCGCTCACACTCTCTTACACCCTCTCATTCACACATTCACAACCTCCATCACCACCATTCCGTCCCTCCATCACTCACACACGTCACCATCACTGTCACCACCACGTCCCCCTCTCCATTACACATTCCGTCCATACACAAGGAGGCTGGGATCACATTCAAATCCTCAAAACTATAGCTTAGTCTTTTGGTGCTCACGACTTGTTCGAAGAAAAGCCTGACCGTGTGCGATTGAGCGCACGGTACTTGCAATCGAGTGCACCTATTTAAGATTGATCACAAATTAGGCAGAAGTAAACAAAAACATGACAAAACCATCTGCCTCTACCTCTAGTGCATCCAGCAGTCGTGCATCGTCATCCCGGCCCAGCATCAAGCAACCGGAGCTCTTGTTTGAGACTGCCTTCGCCATCGATGAAGTATTCAAGCACATGGACGCCACTCAATGGGCTGTCCAAGCATTCAGACACTAAGGCTTGAAGAGGCTATTTAAGCCAGTTTGCTCAACTGCTTACTCCCAACTCGTAGTCCAGTTTTATACAAGCCCATCATTTGACTGCAGCAGACCAAGAGTACTCACTTCTTTAGTCTGGGGCACACCCATCGAGGTAACTAGTGCCGATATAGTCGCTGCCCTTCATTGCACCGACGAGTCCCCCCTGAGGACATCGATATCAAGGAGCAGCCGAAGTCCTTTGCCCTCTCTGAGACATTACAGACATGTGCGCTGGCTAGTATGCCAACAGACATAACAATGCGGCCAGCCGTTCAAAGTTGCCTCCAGAACTTTGGCTCATCGACACGGTCCTACAGCGCAATGTGTGTCCATTGGGGAACAAGACACAGTAGCGAGACTAGTTTCTCCAGTCCTTATATGCCTTCCACAGAGGCCACTGGTACTCCATTCTGGCTATCATTTGGAGCTAGCTACACAAGTTTTGGGATCACGTTCATGGCCGTCAGACCACCACGACCAATGCATGGGCCTCCCTTTCCCATTCCTACTCTCTTACATACTCAAGAAGAAAGGGATAAAGGGGACCTCCAGCGATGGACCAGCGCGAGAGCACCCTTATTCGGGAAGGCTCAGTGGACACACAACATCTCGCACATGCCTCGAGGACTCCCGGTACCTGCTTCAGCAGCTGAGAGAGTTGAGGAGGATCGTATGGAGACCGAGTCCCCTACGAGAGGAGGACCATTCGGACATGGGACCCATCGAGTCCCAGCACTTTCTAGTTGAGCTGTCCTCCTTCCGAGGTGAGGTCTCTACCGCCACCACACTCGTGCATCAATGCATCGATAGTTTGGAGGCACGATTTGCACGGTAGGAGGCTATGTTGCAGGCTATTCTTGATCGCCTATCTCCGGCACCCGGTACCTCTTCGACTGCACCACCTGATGATCAGCAGTGAGAAGATACCACGTCTGGCTGAAGACGTTAAACTTAGTGCTCATGGGAGGCACCCGAAAGAAAATCCTTTTTCTTAGCTTATTTCATTTTATTATTCGTATTTCCTAGTTTATTTTTCTATCTGTATATTATTACTTGTTTTCCATTTTATGTTTGTTTCTCTTTCTTTTTCAAGGACAGTGTGAGTGCATCCAGTTAAATTTTGGGGGCGTGCTACGAGCCATGCCAGCCATTAGTTCTCCATTTCCCAGATCAGCTCCTTCCATGCTATTCACACATTGGGGACAATGTGCACTTTAAGTTTAGGGGTATGGGGACACATTAATGCACTCACTATGTCCCACATTTTTCTGTTTTGTTGCTATTTTCATAGATAAATGCATGTTGATTACGCCCAAAGTATAACACGGTTATTGTAGTATGGCTTTGGGGTGTTGATTCCACAGGGAAACAAGTTAAAGTACAAAGGAAAATGTGTGAACCTTAAAATGAACGATAAAAGTTAAACGAAAGATTTTTTGGTTTTGATAATGAGATAATGTAAGTGACATTGCGTAAGTGTAATTGGAATATAAATGAGAAATAACAAGGTTTCGGGAATCCTCCCTAGGTTTGTTCCCTATTTCCACTCTTGATTCAATTGATTTTATCTCGATTGCAAGTTTCAACTCCCAAACAAGCAATCAAAATATATTCAATCAAGAACATTTATAACTCTAATATAATTGCTACAAATTAATCGTTGATTTCGGTTCATGCACACATGACCGATCTTAAAGATTATCAAGAAACGACAATATATCTTAAAAGACAATATCGCAGTAAGAAGGATGCAATGGAGGAGAAGGATGCAATCACCGGATTAAGAGAGTCTAAAAGAAGAAGAAGAAAAAGTACATCTATCACATGAACTCAAATCCTTCTTACTTAATCAACAAATAATTCATAAACAATATTCAACAATAAATCCGTATAACTGAATCAAGAACAGGAAATAAAGAATGAGAAATCCTAAAGATTCATCCCTTTCCCTTGTAAGATGATTAGTTGGCCATGGAAATCAAGGAGGAAGAATAATATGGTTGTTCTCCTCTTGATTTGGCCATGAAGTTCAAGGTGGAAGAACAATATGGATGTTCTCCCCTAGATTTACAACCAAAGAAAACTTAGAAATAAAATGGATATGGATCCATTGGATCCTCTCTATTTTTTCTCTCTTCCTTGCTTTCTTTCTCTGCCTCATTTCTCTCTTCAATGCTTAATTGCCCAGCTGCACACTCCATAAAGATATATTTATAGAGCATGAGGGGGTGTTTTGGTCTTGGAGAATATCACTTGCTCACCCTAGCCTAGGTCAAGACATGAGTGGGCGGTGCGGCGCTCATGGACTAGCGGTGCGGCGTGGGCTATGAGGGGTGAGGCGCTGGGCTTCCAGGGGCGAGGTGCTGGGCTTTGAGGGGTGAGACACTAGGCTTCCAGAGGCGAGGCATTGGGCTTCCAGGGGTGAGGCGATGGGCTTTGAATGGTAAGGCGCTGGGCTTCTAGGGGTGAGGCACTGGGCTTCCAGGGGCGAGGCGCTGGGCTTCCAGGGGCGAGGCGCTGGACTTTGTTCTGGAGGCCTGAACTGTTTCCGCTAAAACTGCCATAACATTCACTAAAAAAATCCTTTTTATGAACCATAAAATTCTCCAGAAAATAGACTTCTGGATCTTTCTAAACATATATGGCTCATCTCCTGGTTCTTCCTACATCAATACAGTTTAATCTGCAAAGATGATTGATCTGTACAGAAAATTCTGGCAATTTAGTGAAACCCTTCAGCTTGTATACAGAAGTGCACACACTAGTGCCTACCCTTAACTTGCTCCAAAGTGATGCACACACTTGTGTGTAGTCTTTTAACTTACTGTACTTTATTACTCCAGTCTTGGTTTAGACTTTGACCATCTTTGATTCATGTTTGGACATGTCTAAACCTTGGACAAAAATGAGCACCGACACCCAAGATCTTTTGGTGCTTTAAACCTGGATCGCTTTATCATCTTTTTTTGTACTCAAAGCACCTGAAAATGCATCGAATTAAGTCAATGATTTATGAATATCGCTTTAGAGTTATCAACATGTAAAAGTGCGATTACAACCGAGATCAACCCTAAAATGTTAACAATTAAATATTGTTTAGATGTATTTTATGACTCTCATCACATGTTCATTCTGTCCAATAATTTTTTTTTTTTTGTGATCTAAACAGAACTTTATGATTTAACTTCATCAGCGAGCTTAACACTTTTAACATATAGGCCAATAATCATGTTTTGAACCTAGATCACTGCCTTTTAGACATTTAAGGATTCACAAGTTTGACCTAAACTATCACAAGCACACTAGCACATAACTGTGTGGGGTATGACATGTTATTTGGATATGTATGTTTCTTTTGCTTAACTGTGAACTAGATGACTTATTAGATTGACATTTTGGCATATAAAAATAGAAAAGATTTATTAGTGCTCAAAAGAATAAATAAATGCTCCTAATGATCAATAAAACTTGTTTTCTGCTGAGTAACTGGCCCTCTTGCCTCAATAAGCATTGAGTGTCACGTCAAAAGGTGGAAAATCTTAAATCATCATTAAAAAGAACTTTCTGCTGAGTAACTGGCCCTCTTGCCTTAGTAAGCATTGAGTGTCATGTCAAAAGGTGGAAAATTCTGATTGGTAGCATTAAGACCAGTTAGTTTCGTAGCCTTTTTTACTCGAGCTAGTAAGTCCTTAGGGGTGTCTTTACACCTAATGCTCAAAAACCATTTGGTTTGGGAGTCATTGGCTAAACACTCGTTACACGTGTTAAGAAGAAAGCTTAAGGGAACTAACTTGACAAAAATATCGTAAACAAAAGAAAAGAAGAATTACACTATCCTTGTTGATTCTAATAGGAAATTTGGTGAATCTTGAGACATCGAAACATACACGTTAGAATTATTTGGAAACCTAATCTTTTATGTGCTAGTTCACCACACACCAAAGTCGAACTTGTGATGTCTTAAATTGCCTCATGAAAGTGATTTGCGTTCAAAGCTCTTATTCATTGCAAAAATATGTTTGTATCTGTTAAGCTTGCTCATGAATGCGCATCATAGTTTTGTAAGATCTAAACTTTTGTTGGACACCATGAACATTTGATTTATCTGTTTTTTCATTTTAGTTCTTAATTTTATATTGCTAAGGGACTAGCAATATGTAAGTTTGGGGGTGTGATAGGTGCTTAAATATTCATATTTAAGCCCCCTTATTTACATTTATTAGGTCCTTAGTTACGTTAATTTAGTTCATTTTACTTTATTTGTGTATTTCACATGTGTTTTATAGGTTTTGGAAGAAAAGAAGCAGTTTTGGCACTTAAAGGAAGAACCCTGGAAATCCTAGAGCAGTCTCTGGTCAAGTTGGGATCGATCGCACCATGCAATGCGATCGAGCGCACATTGCGATCGTGCTCACACAAGAAAGATCGAGTGCACACTACGATTGAGCGCAAGACGCGTGCGATCGAGGGCACATGTACAGGCGTGAACAGTAAACTGCAGAACCCTATTTTGGAAATAAGAGAGTTTTTACGGTTTAGGAAGTTTAGGGTTTCCTGCACCTTCTAGGACTTCTTAAGCCACCTGTAAAACACACACAACACATCACAACTTAGAGAACACTTCTCTTATCTTCTACTTGGAGTTGTAAGCTTTGGGAGAGAATTGATGCCTCTTCTTTCGGGTTTATTCTTCTCTTTATGTTTAGTTTATATATGATGTTTATTTTAGACAGCATGTGTAACTAACTTTCTTATAGGGCTCGATTGAAGCCCTAGTTATGCTTTCTCATATATTTATTCATTGATAAATCTTTGGCAATAGCCTTTATTATGTTGCTCAACTTGATTAATGCTTGTGCTTATTTAAATTCTTCATATGTATGTGTATGGACAGCATATGCATATGGTATGGATTGGTTAGTTAGATCAATTTGGATGACCGAGTCTTGGGTCTAATATTAGTAACAAAAGATATCCACACCGGATTCTTAGATTAATCAACATGGGAAACCGGGAGTAGATACCATGCTCTAGGTCTCATGTGTGTCTTTTTCTATAGTACTTATGCTTTCTTAAGGAACAACTCAAGCAGATATCATGCTGAATCCCTTAAGGAAGAAAAGAGTTAGAGTAGATACCATGCCTAACTCGTTGCTTAGGGAAATTAATAGCTTAAGGAGTAGATACCATGCCCTTAGGTTGGTGACTAGTAAGTATACATGATAAGGCTAGTGCACTGATACATTATACAATTGGGAAAGTATGACTAGTGGTGGATATCAAAGCCCTATGTTTTTATTATTATCAAATCACATTCACAGTTATTTATTTCTTTTTATTTTAAAGAAACTAATTCTAAAACCGAACTTTACCAATCCCTGTGGAGATGACCTTGCTTTCGCACACTATACTACACTGTTGACCTTGTGCAGTTGCAAGTAAAACTAGTACGATTATCTACTTATTAATTTAGGTATATTTTCATCCAACAGGAATCGGCACCTAAAGCTGTGCTACATCTACCACGTTATTCTTTAGGTGTAATCAATAGCCATGCTCTAATAGTTGACTGACACTTAGTAGATTCTCGGATAGATCTGGAACATAGTACACGTCTTGTATCACTTGGTTCCTTTCTTTGTTTCCATGCCCACTAGGTAGTTCTCTTTGATCTCCATGGATTCTTCATTCCTTAAAATCACTTTGGAACTGGAATTGGAATCCTTATTTAAAAAGGCATCATTATTACCTATCATTTGGCTACTGCATGCACTATCTAAGTGTCACACCTCTTTCTTCTCTTTGACAACTTTCTGATACATGAAAAATAGGTTCATTTAGTTTTCTTGATTACCTTCGGTCTCCTCTTCATCGGTATACCTTGCTTATTTGTCATCCTTCTCACAAAAATATTTCTTTAAATGCCTATATTGTTTGCATTTATGACATTCTATCTGATTCAGGTAACAATCTTGTGTAAGGCGGTCAATATTTTTTACAGTTGTAACAAGTTTTGGTCTCATCATTATTCTTACAATTTGAATCGCCTCTACCTCTTCGATTACAACCTCTGCCACCACCTCGACCAGACCTTCTACCTCTACTGGAGTCATTCCTCCTTTGCTCATGGCTCTGTTAGTTGTTGTTGTTGCCCCTAGAATTTACTTGGAGCTTCGATTGGAATGCACTCTCCAAGGACATGTCGGAGTGCCGAGCCAATCTCTATTCATACAACTTCAAAGAGCCAGTTAATTCCTGAAAACTTAATGTTGACAAATCTTTTGTTTTCTCTATCACAACAATAATTGAGTTCAAAAATTGAGGCAGACACTACCCTCTAAATCATTCCAAGCACACTACCAACAATCGCCACTTTATCTTGTAACCTTGCATCCTCCTTTTCGGTTTGCTTCAAAGTATCTATAGGTTTTTCCAATCCTACCTCAATAAGGTTTATAACCTTCAAAGACCGAAACAACTTCTCTATCTTCACACACCAAAACTCATAGTTTTGCCCTTCAAACAATGGTGGCTAGACATTGCTATAAACAATACTACTATTGGCTATGATCTCTTTTCTTAAGCTCTGATACTACTTTTTAAAGGAGGGACAAAGGACAAAGAATAATTTTATATGAACTGGGCAACACTTCTAATCAATATATATTGTCTTTTTTGTTACAAAAATTACTAAAACCTCTCCTAATTATACACATAAAAGGTTACCTCAAGAGCTACATAAGAAAGCTAAAAAACTTAAATTAATTTCATAAAAAAAAACTAAATTCATCTTGAAATACCAAGTTAATGAACCCTAACTTCAACCGTGAACTTTGGACATCTCAAAAGCCTTCTTTAATTAATGAATCCATCTTGGATTACCCAAAAGTTGCCTTGGCCACCACAATACATGAAGCTCATTCATTCATGAATTATCACATTACTTAACAAAGAGATTTACCAAGCTTTATACAAAATGGATTTGTCTAAATCTCCTAGAGTTGATGGCCTTCAAGCAGCGTTCTATTAGAAAAATTGAACCATAGTGGCTTTGTACTTGTTCAAATTAGTGTCTGAGGCTTTAGAAAATGGTATTATTCCATCTTAATAAGACACTTCTCATCCTTATTCCAAAGATGAAAAAACCTGAGCATGTTAATAATTTTTGACCAATTAACTCATGTGCTATTCCAATGAAGGTGATTTCTAAGGTTGTGGTTGAGAGAATTCATACTATACTCCCTCAACTTATTGTCCCTATCAAATCAGCTTTGTACTAGGCCACTATAGCTCAGACAATATTATAGTTGTTCAGGAAGTTATTCATTCAATGTCTCTCATGAAAAGGAAAAAGAAGGCGTTGCCAATCAATATAGAGAAATCCTATGACAGAGTGGATTGGAACTTTCTCCGCAGTTGTCTAATGGAAATTAGATTCCCAAGTATTTGGATCAATGTTATTATGCAGTTAGTCACCACTTCTCAATTTTCAGTTGTTTACAATGGAGAAAAGATCGATATATTGTTTTAGACCATCTAGGGGTTTGAGACAGGCAACCTTAAATCCCATTATTTATTTGTCATTTTCTTAGAGAAACTGTCCCAAATTATTCACCACAGCGGGGATAGCAAGAAATAGAAGGCTATAGATATTTCTAAAATTGTACGAAGCATTTCACATATCTTTTTTACTTATTATTTGGTCCTTTTTGGGGAGGCTACTCTAAACTAGGTAAAGGAAATGATGAGGCGGCTTAATAGTTTTTATGCATTTTCTAGACCTGAAGTTATTGCGGAAAAATATCGGATGTATATTTTGATTTTGTCGAATATGGTTCGCAAATTGGATAAAACCCTATATGTTGTGAATCATATTTCTTGTACCTCAGACCTTGGTAGATACTTAGGAGTTCCTATCTTTCATGGTGGGTCGATAGAAGTATTTATGCTGAGTTCATTGAGAAGGTGAGGAAATTAATGTTAGGTTGGAAGATTAATCACATGTCCTTAGCGGGGCATGCAACTCTAGTGCAATTTGTGACTTCAAAAATATCAGTTTACAATGAGATCGACAAGTTGAATAGGGGTTTATTTGGGGTAGCACCAGTGAAAGACGGAAAATGCATATGGTCAGTTGGGAAACTACTTGAAAACTAAAAGAAATGGAGGGGGGCTGAATATAAAAGAAAAAGGTAAAACTAATTTAGCTTTATTGTCTAAACTTGGCTAACATTTAGCTACAGGAACTTCTGGCTTGTGGGTTGAGGTTCTAAGAGATAAGTACTTAGGAGATTCGTCCTTCCTTTAATGAGGTGCAGTGGAATCAAGTTCTCATGTATAGAAATCCATTTTAAAGGCAAGAGGGATTCTAGTCAAGTGTTTGAGAGTTAACGTGAAGAATGGCTGTAAAATTTTGTTTTGGATGGATCATTGGGTCCTTAATGTTCCGTTGGTGCAGGTTGTTGTCCAGGCTATTCCTAAAGTTATAATCATGTAACATGTTATGGATTTTTGCACTAAGAATGGCTAATGGAAATAGGGGTTGTTTGCACATTTTTTGCCTACGGTTATGGTGCAGAAAATTGCTTCACACTGGATCAATCTGTCGCCAGTCGAGGAGCATAGTGTGCACTGGAACTTATCATCATCAAAAATATTTTCATGTAAATCTGCATATGATTCTTAAGTGGAACATATGGGACCTCATCATAATTTCTAGCAGAGGGTCTAGAGAATTAAATACCCAGCTCGTTAGAAATTTTTTACCTGACAAGCTCTCAATAATGAAGTCATGACTAATAACATTAGGTTCCATAGAGACCTCTCTTCAGATACTCATTATCCTCATAGTAGAGATATAGAAGAAGATGTTCTGCATGTTTTAAGGGATTTTTCTCTCTCCTATCAAGTGTGGATGCCCTTTAATGCCTCAATGGTTATTAAGGATTTTTTTTCAAAGTTCTATCATTGAGTGGTTTATAAGGATTTGTAAACCTAATATAGAGGTGGCAGATGGAGATGTTCCATGGGATATTGTGTTAATTCATGCTCTGTTGTACATTTAGATTTGGCTGAACCGATGTGTTTGATGACAGTTTCTCTTGGCCTATGAATTCTCTGTTAGAATTTAGGCTCAAATCCCCACAAGGACTTCTAATTGGTTTAGGAAAAATGGTTTCCTATTTTATAGTTTCTTATTTTAGTAGGAGTAGTAGTAGTTTCCTATTGGATGGTTACTTGTTCTAATAGGAGTAGTAGCAGTAGTCTCATATGTTGTTGTTCTTTTGCTATTTGGATTAGGAAAATATCTTCTATATAAAGGGGGTCTTAGTGAAGTTTTGAGGCACACTCATCATTCTCATATACATTGTAAACTAGATGGGTTTACTAGTAGAGTTAGGATGAGAGCTTTGGGTGTATTGGAGTTTTGGGTTGTCAAGCAGTGAGTTTCGCAACTTTGCTCTTCCTAAAGTTGTAGTTGAAGACTAATAAAACAGTGGATTTGTTGGTGGATGTAGGCAAAGAGCTTGCTGAACCACATTAATTATTAGTGTTCTTACTCTTTATTTTTTTTCCTATTTAGTCATTGTGGTTGTATTTTTTTTCCTAAGATTGAGTACATAGATTTTAGAGGTAAAATCTCGACATTCTCGATAGTTTATTCTGAATATGGCTTCTTTATCTCACCAGGCATTTCAGTCGGGTTGCATGTCTCCTAAAACAAAGAACTTGTTGGGTTGGTCTCCCCCTTCCCGAGGGTGGGTGAAGATCAATGTTAATGGTAGTTTTGTTGGGAATCCAATACCTACTGCGGATGGAGGTCTTATTCGTGGGGCTGAGGGGTAGTGGTTACGAGGGTTTTTTGCTAATGTGCATGTATGTGTCCTCACTGTTGAGCTCTGGGATATGTACTATGGTCTAAAACTAGCATGGGAACATGGGTATTGGTAGGTGAAGGTTGAGTCTCTCTCAAGTGGTGGTTTCAAAGCTACCAGGTGATGTCTCGTTGTTTTATCTTCATAAGGGTCTTTTGGAAGCTTGCAAGGGCTTGATGCACAGAGAATGGTGTTGTAAATTGGCTCATATTCACAAAGAGAAGAATTTTTGTGTGGATTGGCTAGCCAAGCACAATGCTGCGTTGGATCTTGGTAAGTTTGTATAAGTTTGACAGACCACTGTAGGGTTGCATGACCTCCTAATCCAAGATGAGTTGGGGCTGCAATGGCCCTGCTTTTGTAGGTGCTAAGCTTTGTTTGTTTGTTTTCCCTTCGTAGTAAAAAAACCAAACGTTTAACAGAAGTTTCAAAAATGAGAGTCTTATTCCATTAGGAAAAAAACAAGTGTTATTGTGTTACCATAAGAACTAGCTTGTGACTCATGCAATGCACGAAAATAGACTAATTTGGTTATAGTTTTAATTTCAAAAATGGTTGAATTAAGCATCACTTAAAAGATAAATTCAAAATAATTTAACTTTCAAAAAGTGAGAAATCACTCTTACAAGTATCAATATTTTAACCTAAATGTTATTCTGTTAAAAGATAAATGATTAACGTTCTAAAAAAAAAAAATTTGTTATCCTAATTAAAAGAATGATGGACATTGTTCATTTATATACAAGACAAACAAAATACTCAAATTTTGCCTACTCTATATATTTAAGATATGCGTGTTCAAAATTTTTGCATATTTTGGATCATTGAATCACATGAAACAATTACGAGATTGGAATCAAATGTAGAAATTTGCATAGTTTGTGTTATACATATTTTACTATACTTTGCTCATTCTACTATATTTTTAATTTCAAAAACCGTTGATTAATAATGCAACATCCATTAAATAAATATAATTTCAAAATAAATGTAATTTTTAAATCTAAAAAATATTAATAAACATTATCAATTATAATTGATAAATTAAACATGCATAATTCATCAAAAAATAATTTTGTACCCTAATTCAATTCACATAAACAGTCAAAATCTTCCTTAGCTTTTTTATCTTCTCATTATATTCAAATTTTTGTATGTTTCAATACACAACTTATCTTACTTCATCTTAAAAATCTTTTTTTTATCTATATCTATTAAACTTTTTTATCTTCCCATTATATTTAAATTTTTATATTTCAATATTTAAACTTGATTTATTTCTTCTTAAAAATAATGCATTTTTTCTATTGGATTTATCTATATTCAGTAGTTGTTTTTTCTCCTCATTAAATTAAAAATATTTTTTTTATCTAATAACTTTTTAACTATTCATTATATTTTTTATCAAATCATTTATTTTTCATCTCCTTAGTATATTTAAATTTTATATCTACTCATTATACTAAAAATATTTATATTTCAACATCCAATATATCTTTTTTTATCTTAAAATTTGTGTACTTTTTTTTTGGTCTATATCTATTAGCTTTTTTAATTTTTTTTTATCTATATCCATTAGCTTTTTAATCTCTTCATTTTATCCGAAATTTGTATATCTCAATATACAACTTATTATACTTCATCTTAAAAATTCTTTTTTTTTATCAGTATCTATTAGCTTTTTTTTATCTCTTTATTATATTCAAATATTGTATATTTTAATATTTAAGCTTATCTTATTTCATCTTAAAATTCTTATTTTTTTTTCTATTAGATTTTTTTCCTCATTATATTTCGAACATTTTTTATCTAATAAGTTTTCAACTACTCATCATATTCAAAAATTTTATTTATCTATTTATTAGTCTTTTCATCTACTCGTTATATTTAAATTTTGTATCTAGGCATTATATTAAAATTTTGCATATTTCAATTTTCAGTATATCTAATTTCGTCTTAAAAATTCAATATTTTTTTAACAATTATTATTAACAAAATTTAATAGCTTTTTTATTTTCTCATTATATTCAAATTTTGTATATTTCAATATCAAACTTATTCCATTTTAAAATTCTTTTTTTTCTTACCTTATATTAGCCTATTTTTTCGTCATTATATTTAGAGCATTTTTTTTAATTATTAGCTTTTTAACTACTTATTTTATTAATTTTATATATCAGATAATTTGTTTATATATTAGCTTTATCTATATCTTATAACTGTTTTTATCTCCTCATTACAGTCAAATTTTGTATCTACTCAATATATTAAAAATTTCTATATTTCAATATTCATCTCAAGAATTATATAATATTTATCTATTAGCTTTATATATATATATATATTTATATATATATATATATATATATCCTCATTATATCTAAATTTTGTATATTTTAATATGCATCTTATCTTACATCATCATAAATTCTTTCATTTTTATCTAAAAGGTTATATATATCTATTATTTTTTTATCTACTCATTATATTCATATTTTGTATATTTTTCAATCTTCAATCTTCAACCTTATCTTATTTCATTTTAAATGTGTTGCTATTTAAAATTTGGCATGACATTTTTGTACATCATATAGAATTTAATAGTTAATAACGTACTACATGTAATAATTGTTTATATGAAATAATTATTTCAAATTACAGAGTTATAGTGAATATTTAAATTAAATTAACATATCTCGAAAAAAGGAATAATTGAATGCTTGATACTGAAGATGTCGAGGAAGTGAAGACTTGGAGTCGATCCAACCTATTTTAATTGTCAGATACTAAGAAATAAGTTTTATATATTATATTAAGATATACTATTTAACAAGAACCAAAATCAAATGCGTTAGACTTACATATTCTGTATAAATAAAAATATTGCACAAAGTTTTTTACCCTTATAATAGACAAAATCAACTTAAAACTACGTAGCAAGCAATGTCATTGCCTATCAACCACATCTTGTGAGGGGGTTATCTGCTCCACGTGCTCATAGAAAAGTTGGCATATCAATCACAAAATATGGATGATTAACGTGAAGGCAATGAAAGAATATTTGGCACAACAATTACAAAAAAAGTGAAAAAAAATGTAATTATGACTAAAAGAAGATTAACAAACATATTTTTTAATGATAGTTTTTGCTTTGCAGAGAAATAAAAAGTGATAAAACCTATAAAAAAAGAAAAAATAATGTAGAGTTAAATTCCAACTAAAAATAAAAGTAAGCATTGATTGATTAATGAGAGTTTGGATGTATAAAATTTATAAGAATAATTTGTTTTAAATTTGGAGAGATATTTTGTTTGGGAGTTTTAGTTGATAAGATGTAAAGAAATGGAAAACTGGAACAAAATCTACAGAGGAGACTTCTACCCGGATTCATTGAGCTTAATCTGTTGTTATTTTCCTATGAATGAGATAATTAATTTTGAAATTGAGATTAAATAATTTTATTAGTTAAAAAATAAAACATAAATATTTTGAATTTGAAAGTAGGTAAATTTTATTTTTCGAAAAGTGTATTGTTAGATAAATGGTGTCCATGTCATCATCCACGTCATTACTTAAGTGTTTGTTTTGATGTATTCTCTTTCCGATATAATAATAATAATACCTAATTTTGATTATATTTTATGATAAATTTTGTACATTTGATTGCAGTTTTAAATTTCATGGTCATACTATCATATTTAAACCTTATAATTAAATATAACTTAGTGTATCTTTAAATATAACGATTTATATGGTCAATTTTCAATTTTTATAAAAATAAATAAATAGATACATAAAACTCAAAAATAGGTTAAACAACTTGAAGAAGTAGGCCCACCACAAAGTCTGGGGACTCACTCACTCATGTAGAACTGGCCCTAATGGCTAAGGCAAGCTTTGCTAAACAATGACCAACCATATTTCCATCCCTACTAGTAAAGCTAATAACAAAACCTTCCCCACAAGGCATCATAAGCTGAATATCATCAATGATAGCTCTAACTTTTGTGGGAATGGGATAGTTGGAATTATAGGCTTCATGTCACGCCCCCAACTGAACACGAGTCGAGGACACGATAACGACTACTCACCTATAGAGTTTTCCCTACAAGTGAATAAAACCTTACTAATCATAATAAAAAATAAATCTTCAGAACTACAATTTTTCTTTAAGATTTAGATTACATACTTTCCCTAAAATAAGTCTCCAAAATAAAAATGATATAAAATATGAATTTAACATGTCATAGGCTTATAATGCTCACTCCCTTGTATCCCTGTATGCGAAAATCTCACTTTCAAAATCTGAAAAAGAAAACAAAGTGTGAGTTTGATAGGCCAGCAAGTAATCGTACTCAACCTAATTATAATAAGTATGTACTCAAATAGTGAATCTACATGTAATTATGAGATATCAATAATCAAACTAACTCATCCACTTGAATCATCATCCACTGAGTGTAACAAATACGATAACAAACATATTAAGAATAAATAATCAAATTCATTTCACATTGAAATGATTTAAAAAAATATCACAACATTTTTATTAATAGACAACAATTCAAAAATCTCATATAGGATGCTCATAAGTCTGACACAAGTTATGGTCACATTTAACCTTCGTGGAAGGGTCCAAGAGCCCATTTAAACCTTGGACTACCAAGTTCAAAAGCCTATCCAACCTTTGGGCTACCAAATCCAAAAGACCATTTAAACCCTGGGTTTCCATATACAAAGATTCACATATCTCCTTGATGGGACCAAAACATAGCTAGACTGAGAGCTCCATTTCCATCAACTCAATCACAAATCATTGTATTTCAAAAGTCTCAATATAAATCAAGTCATTTTCAAAATCTCAAACAAAATTCATCATATTCCAAAGTATCAAAAACAAGTCAAATTGATTTACAAAGCTCAAACACAAATCAAATTGATTTCCAAAGGTCAAACACAAATCATCATATTCCAAAGTCTTAAACACAACCATGATTGATAAACTCAAATTAAACATCAAATACTATAATATGCAGCGATAGCCACTTCAAATAATCCAAATGCTTAAACCATGAGTTTAACATGACAAAAATGATAACTAAGTAATTAAATATCCATTAATAGGAAATACTAGTTTAGTAAGATTACTTAGCTCACTCGCCAAAGAACAATGATTCCATATAATCATAATTTTTGTAGTCATCTTGAAAAGTGTTGACCCTCACCTAAATTTTAATGATGACAAAACACAACTTTAATTGTACTAATAGTGCTATCTAAGTGTATTAAGCGATAAAAGCATACAACCAGAAATCAAGATGCAAGAACTTAACCCGAATCAAACACCAAGTCAAGATAGAGGATCTAGTATAGGTACAACGTATTGAATCAAGTTGTAAATCTCACCAGTTCAGGTAACAAGCTTGTCCAATGGCTCATTTTGAAAAAGTATTTTAAAAACTAACATTTAAAAGTCAAAAACGTTTCAAAGAATGAAAAACTGGGTTGAAAGGCAACCCAGTTGATTGGGTACTTACACCAGAAGACTGGTGTTTTGGACAGTGTGCCCCCAGTCGATTGGATGCTTCATAACAGTCAATTGGTAAGAGCAACCCAATCGACTGGTACTCTTTAAAGCCTTAACGGTGACACTTTTCACCTGACCTAGTCGACTGGTACTAAGACCCAGTCGACTAGTAATTCAAAAAATATGACCGTTGAGATGCGAGACTTCAGCACAAAATGCATCAAAACATTCTAAGTTAGTACAAAATGGTCATATCAATACAAGACTATATAAACCCACTCTATTGAGCATTTTAAAAGAAGAGATTACAAATTACATTCAAGTTTTTGCTCAATAACACACAAAAGTTTTGAAATATTTATTGTTGAGCCATTTTTCAAGCTTTACCTTGAAAGAGAGATATTATTCAGCTGTATAAGCTTTCATTGCTATCTTTCTACCATTTACTTTACAACAACTCATTTATTGTAAATGGATTAGCTTTCGAAAGGAAGAGATTAGCTTCCGAGAGGAAGGGATTTACTTCCAAGAGGAAGGGACTGATTGTAAGGTTTGTGCAACACCCGTGAAGTTGTATGACTAAGTTTCTTAGTGGATTACTTTAAGGAGGTTCCTTGAAGAGAGTGGATGTAGGGTCGGAACAAATCCAATATTGCCGAACCATGTTGGAAATTTATCTACTTAAATAAATAAGAAAATAATCGAACTTGTTTTGCTTGCAAGTGCACAAGGTCTACCGTAGCATAGTGTGCAAGTGTAAGATCATTTCCACATGGATTGGTGAATTTTGATTTGGAATTAATTTCACAAAATAAAAATAGATAGAAATATTTATTGGATTTAGATAATAATGATAAAAGCATAGGGACTTGATAACCACTACTAATCATGCTACCCCAACAAAACAGTATGCTAATGCTCTACTCATGCTATGAATGCCTAATGGTTGTCAACCTAAGAGCTTGGTCCACTCCTTAGGCTATTGATTTCCCTAAGCAACAAGTTAGGCATGGTGTATACTCTAACTCTTTTCTCTCTTAAGGGATTTAGCATGGTGTATACTGAGTTGTTCCTTAAGAGAGCATAAGATCTATGGAAATCGACAACCACACGGGACCTAGGGCTTGGTCCACTCTTGGTTTCCCATGTTGATTAACCCAAGAATCCGGTGTGGATATCTTTTGTTACTATTGTTGAACCCAGGACTCGGTCATCCAAATTGATTCAACTAACTAATCCATACCACATTCATACATTGATCAGACACACACATATGAGGAATTTAAATAAAAATAGGCATTAATCAAATTAAGAATCACAACATAAATATTGCAAAGGCGCCAATACTGAATTATTGGTTAAACATAATTAGGGCTTCAACCAAGCCCTTACTATAAGTTTAGTAACACATAATAAAATAAAGGAAAGAAGAAACCCGAGAGAGCTCCATTGAAAAGTCGTCAATTCTTCTGTAGAATCCCCTCTAGCCTCTGGCCTCCGACCTAAAACTAAAACTAAAAAGGAGATCTGCTACTAAATGGGAGATACTGTTTCTGTGTTTTAAAAGTTTATTTATAGGGTTCTAAGGGTGCCTCGAAACCCTAATTTTTAAAATAGGATATGGAGGCTTCTTTCCAAAACTAGCTTTGTTGCCTCTCTGTGGGTGTGCGCTAAATCGCACGCTTTTGTAATTGAGTGCATGGATGTGCTCGAGCCTTCTATGTGTGCGAACGATTGCTTTTGTGCTCGATCACAGTCATGTTGACCTCGATCGCACTAGCTCTTTCTAGATCTTCATTTTTCCTCCTTTAAAGCTTTAAAATGCTTTCTTTTCTTCACAAGCCTATAAAAAACACAGAAAACACAAAATGAAGTAAAACATAATAAAACATGTAAACAAAGAGCTTAATAAATGTAAACTAAGGGGCTTAAATATTTAAGCCCCTATCAAACCACTATAAACTGAGTTTGTATCTTCTATTCTTTAAACTCTTTTGTTTACAGCACATTACTTGTTTACATGCTTGTGATCTTACCTGTTTTTCTAAACTTGTGATTAATTAGCTAAGTTTTTACAAATCCAATTCACGCCCCTCTTGGGTTGAGACCTCAGTCTACAATTGTTATCAGAGCCTCGTTCTCAATTTTAGGCTTAATATCTTTGAGTTGATCCGATGGCAGCAAATAGCTATTCTGAGGGACATTCCCACAGTAGGTCTCCCTTGTTCAATGGCTCTAACTATAATTATTGGAAAAAAAGGATGAAAATCTTTGTCGAAGGACAAGATTATAATCTATGGAGAGTCATTGAGGAAGGGCCTAGAATTCCATCAAAGGAAATAACTATTGGAGAAATCAATCATACAATGCCTAAACTCAAAACTGAGTTCAACGATGAGGATTGTAGAATGATGTCTCTCAATAGTAGAGCCACAAGTATTTTACATTGTGCTTTGGTTATATCTCAATATAATAAAAATTTTGCATGTGTTTTGGCTAAGGAGATTTAGGATAAACTACAAGTTACATATGAAGAAAATAGTGAAGTTAAAAAATCAAAAATCTATATGCTAGTATCCGAATATGAATCTTTTAGAATGTCTCCTAATGAAACAATTTCTTAAATGCACTCACGTTTCGCAACTATTGTTAATGGTTTAAACTTTCTTGGTAGGAAAATTTAGGAGTTTGAACTAACAAGATAAATCTTAAGATCTTTGCCACCCACTTGGAAAGCAAAGAAGACGGCCATCACGGAGGCCAAAGATCTCGACAAACTTGACGTCAAAACTCTTCTTGGATCACTATTGACATATAAGATGGAAGAAATGAATTCCATTGTCAATGATGAAGAGAAGAAGAAAAAGGTTATTGCTCTCAAAGCCTCTACATGCTACAGAGAAGAGGAAACAAAAGAAGAAGTGGAGAGCAACGATGAAGATGGTGAGATGACTTTAATCACCAAACAGTTTCACAAATTCTTGAAGAAAAGCAAGAAACCTTACATAAAGGATCCCACTTCAAAAAGGGAACCACTTGTGTGTTATGGATGCAAAAAGCCTGGTCACATCAAGGCCGATTTTATGGTTATAAGCAAACTATATAGGAGCATCAAGAAGAAAGCTATGATTGCAACCACTTGGAGTGATGAAGAAGAAGACTCCTCGGATAAAGAATCGGATACGAGAAAATTTCCAACCTATGTCTTATGGCAATCGATGATGAAAATGAGATATTATCTTCTCCCTCTTCAAAAAATAATATTGTTAGTAGTAGTGAAGAATTGATAGAAGTCATAAATGAAATGCATGAAGAATTGAAAAAATTTGATTCTAGGAACTCAACTCTTAAGAAAGAGGTATCATCTCTTTCTAAAGAGATGATAAGTCTAAGAGAAGAAAAAGATAAACTATCTTCATTGCTTTATGATTATTCTTAAGATTTTCTTAAAGATGAAAATGAAAACTTAAAGAAAAAGATATTAGAATTGAATGGTACAATATCTAGACCCATGCATGGAAAAGAAAAGTTTAATGAAGTACTTTCTTGCCAAAGATTAAGTAGAGTAAAATCTAGGTTAGGATATTCTCCATTAGACAAGCAAAAATCAAAAGAGATCTTATTCATGAAAGCATCATGTGTGAATGAAGCCTCTACTTCAAAGATCACTAGCAAGGTCAAAAGCATACCCTCAATGAATGCTAGCAAGTTTAGAAATGCTAATTCTAATGCATATACAAGAATAAAACATCCTAGAAATACTCATGCTTTTATGTATGCTCATTCAAGAAATGCTTATACACATCCTAGGAGTAACCATCATATGCATCTTAGAAATAAAATGTCTACTCAAGACTTGCACATTGCTCATGCATATCCTAGGAGTTACCAACATAGTTATCCTAGAAATAATATGCATATTCATAATAATGCAAGTATGTTTTCAAGAAATCATCATCATACATTTCCTAGAAATGACATGTATATTCCTCACATTAGTAACATGTATCCTAGGAATACTTATCCTAAGAATTATAGACATGCACAACTAAGTCATCCTAGAAATTTCAGTAACCATTTTCCTAGGATTATGCATTATCAACATGTCAATAGATCACCATATGCTATTAAGAAAGTATGGATCCCAAAAGGAACCGTATCTTCAAGGACTAACCCCAAATGACCCAAGAAATTTTGAGTACCTAAAAATGCAATTGTGTATCCTTATGTGATGTATATATGTCTCCACACCAAGGAAAAAGGTAAGTGTTGGTACCTTGATAGTGGATGCTCAAAGCATATGATCAGTGATAAAAGTGTATTCAAGGAGCTAACTCTAAGAGATGGTGGACTTGTCACCATTGGAGACAACAAAAAAATAAAGATCAACGGGTATGGAAAAGTTGATAATGATTTCTCAACCATTGATAATATATTGTTAGTACAAGGGCTTAAGCTAAATCTACTAAGCATTAGTCAACTATGTGACAAAGGCAACAAAGTCATATTTAAAACCTCTCATTATCTAGTTATAGACATCAAGAGTAACAAGATCAAGTTTGTTGGCCATAGACATGAAAATGTCTATATAGTTGATTTAAAATCCTTACATTCCGAAAATGAAAAATGTTTTCCCGCATTTAGTGAAAATCCATGGCTATGGTATAGAAGGCTTGGTCATGTGAACATGAATTTGCTTAAAATCATTTCAAGAAAAGATTTAGTCATTGGACTTCCCAAAATCAAATTTGAAAAAGATGAAGTATGTGATACTTGTCAAATGGGAAAACAAACTAGAATTTTCTTTAAATAAAAAAATATAGGGTCAACTACTAGACCATTAGAACTCTTGTATATGAAATTATTTGGTCCAATAAGTATCATTAATCTAGGTGGCCATCAATATGCTCTTATTATTGTTGATGACTATTCAAGATACACCTTTGTTATCTTTATTACTTACAAGGATGAAGCTTTCAAAGGGTTTGAAAACTTCTGCAAAAAGGTTCAAAATGAAAAAGGAATTTGTATTTGAAGCATTATAAGTGATCATGGAAAAGAATTTGAAAACCAAAGTCTTTCAAAATTTTGTGATGAAAATGGAATTGATCACAACTTTTCAGCTCCTAGAACTCCTCAACAAAATGGAGTTGTTGAGAGGGAAAATAGAGCTCTAGAAGAATTTGCAAGAAAAATGCTTTGTGAAAATAGCTTACCAAACTACTTATGGGCTGAAGCTGTAAACACTTCTTGCTATATCTTGAATAGAATTTTAATTAGGCCTATGCTTGACAAAACTCCGTATGAATTATGGAAAGGTAGAGAGCCTAATATCTCATATTTTCGTACATTTTGTTATAAATGCTTCATCCTAAATAACAATAAAACTAACTTGGGTAAATTTGACTCTAAGACCGATGAAAGGATATTTTTAGGATATTCAACCTCTAGTAAGGCTTATAGAGTCTTCAACAAGAGAACTCTAGTGGTAGAAGAACATGTACATGTAACTCTTGATGAGTCTAACACAATTAGTACTAGAGAAGTTTATTTCAATGACGATGCAGATTTTATTCCAAGAACGGAGGTACTTACTCCCATTGTTAACCCAAATGAGAGTTAACCTCAAACAAATCAAGAAATGGAAACTCTCAAATTGGACCAACCATCTACAAGTCAACAAGAGCATAGTCTTCCTAAAGATTGGAGGTATGTGAATTATCATCCAATCGATCAAGTGATTGGTGATCCTTCACAAGGGGTAAGAACTCGTTCCTCAATTAGAAATATTTGCAAGTATGTAGTTTATTTGTCTCAAATAAAACCTAAGACATTTATAGAAGCCGAAAAGGATAATGATTGGATAATGGCCGTGCAAGAAAAAATAAATCAATTTGAAAAAAACAATGTGTGGAATCTAGTTCCTAGACCTAAGAATCATATAATAATAGGAACTAAATGGGTATTTAGAAATAAAATGGATGAAAATGGAATAGCAACTAGGAATAAGGCTAGATTAGTTGCTAAGGAATATAATCAAGAAGAAGGAATAGACTTTGATGAGACCTATGTTCCCGTAGCTAGATTAGAAGCTATTCGAATGTTATTAGCCTTTGCATGCTTTAATAAGTTTAAATCATTTCAAATGGATGTAAAGAGTGCCTTCTTAAATGGCTGTATAAAGGAAGAGGTTTATGTTGACTAACCTCTTGGATTTGAGAATCCTAGTCTTCTAAATCATATCTATGTTGTGCGTTTATCTACCAAAATAAATAAGTAAATAACCGTACAATTTTACTTGCAAGTGGACAAGGTCAATAGTAGCATAGTGTGCGAATGCAAGATCATCTCCACAGGGATTGGTAGATTTCACTTTAGAATTAGTTTCGCAATAATGAAATAAAAACAAGAGAAATAACTATTGAGTTTGAAATAATAAAGATAAAGGCATAGGGACTTGTATCCACCACTAATTATGCTACCATAACAAAACAGTATGCCAATGCTTTACTCATGTCATGAATACCTAATGTTTGTCAACCTAAGGGCATGGTATCTACTCCTTAAGCTATTGATCTACCTAAGCAATGAGTTAGGCATGGTATCTACTCTAACTCTTTTCTCTCTCAAGGGATTCAGCATGGTGTATACTGAGTTGTTCCTTAAGAGAGCATAGGATCTGTGGAAATCGACCACCACACGGGACCTAGGGCATGGTATCTACTCCCAGTTTCCCGTGTTGATTAACTAAAGAATCTGGCGTGGATATCTTTTGTTACTAATGTTAAACCCAGAACTCAGTCATCCAAATTGATTCAACTAACTAATCCATACCACATGCATACGTTGATCAGACACACACATATGAGGAATTTAAATAAAAACAGGTATTAATCAAGTTAAGCAACACAACGTAAATATCGCAAAGGCGCCAATACCGAATTTATTTAGTAAACATAATTAGGACTTTAACCAAGCCCTTACTAAAAGTTTATGTACACATAATAAAAATAAAGGAAAGAAGAAACCCGAGAGAAGAGTCGTCAATTCTCCTCCACAGTTTCCTTCTCTGATCTCCCCGAACAAAAACTAAACTAAAAGAAAGATATGCTCCTCCAAAGGGAGATCTATTTTCTATGTTTTACAAGTCTATTTATAGGGTTCTAAGGACACTTGGAAACCCTAATTTCCAAAATAGGGCCCTAACCCTAATTTCCAAAACAGGTGCTGCCGTTTTATTGTTCACTGTCGTACGTGTGCACTCGATCGCAAAGTTGCACTCGATTGCCCTTCCTAGTGCGCTCAATCGCACTCCAAACAGTATCTGCTCTAGATTTTCCAGTTTTCTTCCTTTTAAGCTCCAAAAGCTTCCAAAATGCTCCATTTTCTTCATAGACCTATAAAAACCATGTAAAACACAGAAATGAAGTAAAATGGACTAAAATAACCTATCACACCCCCAAACTTACATATTGCTAGTCCCTTAGCAATACAAAACTAAAAACTAAATGAAAAATAAAGATACAGATAAATCCACTGTTCATGGTGTCCACAAAAGTTTAGGTATCGCACAAAACCATGACGTGCATTCATGAACAAGCTTAAAAATACAAACACATCTTCGTAATGAATCCAAGTTTTAAACACATATCACTTTCATGAGGCCAGTTAAGACATCACAAGTTTGACTTTAGTGTGTGGTGAATTAGCACATAAAAGATTAGGTTTCTAAATAATTCTAATGTGTAGTGTTTCGACGTCTCAAGATTCACTAAATTTCCTATTAGAGCCAACAAAAAATGGCATAGTTTTTCTTCTTTTCTTTTATTGTGAGATTTTTGCCAAGTTTTAGTTCCTTTAAGCTTTCTATTTGACTCATGTAGTGAGTGTTTAGCCAATGACTCCTAAACCAGATGGTTTTAGGGCATTAGGTTTAAAGACACCCTTAAGGACTTACTAACTTGAGTCAAAAGGCTACGAAACTAACTGGTCTTAATGCTACCAATCAGAATTCCCACCTTTTGACGTGACACTCACTACTTACTAAGGCAAGAGGGCCAGTTACTCGGTGGAAAGTTCTTTTTAATGATCATTGTGAGCAAAATTCCCACCTGTTGACGTGACACTCACTGCTTACTGAGGCAAGAGGGCTAGTTACTCAGTGGAAAGTTTGTTTACTGATCATTAGGACCACTTTTCTTTTTGAGTAATAACAATTTTTTTTCCTATGCCAAAGTACGAATCTAACAAGTCATCCAGTTCACAGTCAAGCCGAAGAAACATACATATTAAAATTACATGTCATACCCCACACAATTATGTGCTAATGTGCTCGTGTTAGTTTAAGTTAAACTTGTGAATCCTTAAATGCCTAAAAGTAAGTGATTAAGGTTTAAAACTTAATTATTAACTCATATGTTCAAGGTTTTAAGCTCACTTATGAAGTCAAATCATATCGTTTGTTTAGATCACCCAAAATTTTCAGAACAATATGAACATGCATTTATCTATAAAAACAAAAAACTGGGACAAAGTGTGTGAATGTGTCTCCAATACCCCAAAACTTAAATTACACACTATCCCCAATGTGTGAATAACATGGAAAGATTTGACCTAGGAGATGGAGAGTTAGCTGGGTCGGCATGGCTCATAGCATACCCCCAAACTTGAATGGATACACACATTGTCCCTAAAAAAGAAAAATTAAAGTAATACGGGAAAACAAGATGTACTAAAAATAAATATATAACAATAAATACATAAAATAATAAAAATAAAAGGATAAGCTGTAGGGTGACTCCCATGAGCGCTAAGTTTAATGTTTTAGCCGGATCAAGCCTTATTTTTCCCCAAAACTAAGATTGGCAACAACTAGCATAGGTGGTGTCTTATTCTCTCCCATATAAGCATAAGTTAAGCGCTTTGGCAACTACTTGAATTTCAAGTTAGGTACCTATACAATAAAATGGAAAAAAATAATATTAGTAGGCACATGAGGGTCAAATGGATCGATGTACTTACTTGGATGCTTTGGAGAGGCCTCAAAGAGGTGCACAGTGTCGATGATGTCATCAGAAACATCCTCAGATTTTAGCTCAACATCTGATCCTTTGAAACAATGGGTGAGGGTGGTCTCCAATGGATCAATGTGATGGACATGAAAAACTTGCTCAACAATACCTTGTTGTCGTTCACTCAGCTCTTTAGCCAATTGCCCCACTTGTACTTCCAATCTTTGAATGGCTTGCTCATGCTTTGCAATGATTTCCCTTTGCTCAGTCCGGAATTGTCTTTCCTCTGCCATGAATTGTTCTTGTGAAGTCATCAACTGCCTTACAAGACTCTCTAGGTCACTTTGCTTTGATTCTGGAACTGATTAGGTTGCTGATTGGGAATTCCTTTGCTGCCCTTGAAGGTTCAAGGCATTTTGTTTGTTGCTCCATGAGAAGTTGGGGTGGTGTCTCCATCCAGGATTGTAGGTATTTGCATATATGTTGTAGTTGTTCGGTCCCGCATAATTTGCTTGCTCTTGATCTACAGATGAATACAAAGGGCAAGTGTCAGTAGTGTGATTAAAACGAGAACATATAGCACATACCTAGAGTGGTTTGGCTCACGGACTAGGTGAGATGTTTTGAGTAGTCATGGCATTTGTGAGCATATCTAGTTTCCTCTCCATAGCATCTAGACAAGTATATCTAGCTTCCACCATTGGTGCTTCTCCCTCAATTGAATTAGTTAAAAAACTTCAGTGTAACAGTTTCAGTAATACTTTTCGGTTACTCTTTGGAGCTTTTGCGCTCGAGTGCACCAAGAACAGTGCTCGATCTCACTGGGATTGCGCTGGATCGCACCAAGGGGTGCACTTGATCGCAATAAGGACAGAAACTCCTCCTCTGCACACCTGAACAAAAACATAAAATGAAAATAAGGAATAAATCTGATTTTTGATAAAAATAAAAAATAAAAAGGAACATAATAAAATAAAATAAAAAAACTAATGAAAATAATTCCAAAAAGAAATTTAGCACAATCCCCGGCAACGGCGCCAAAAACTTGTTGGAGCGATTATTTACTTACATAATTAAGCGAATAAGCGAATAACCGTTCTAGTTTTACTTGCAAGTGCACAAGGTCAATAGTAGAATAGTGTGCGAATGCAACATCATCTCTACAGAGATTGGTAGATTTCACTTTAGAATTAGTTTCACAATAATGAAATTAAAACAACAGAAATAACCATTGAGTTTGAAATAATAAAGATAAAGGCGTAGGGACTTGTATCCACCACTAATTATGCTACCATAACAAAATAGTATGCCAATTCTTTACTCATGTCATGAATACCTAATGTTTGTCAACCTAAGGGCATGGTATCTACTCCTTAAGCTATTGATTTACCTAAGCAACGAGTTAGGCATGGTATCTACTCTAACTCTTTTCTCTCTCAAGGGATTCAACCTGGTGTATACTGAGTTGTTCCTTAAGAGAGCATAGGATCTGTGGAAATCGACCACCACACGGGACCTAGGGCATGGTATCTACTCCCGGTTTCCCATGTTGATTAACCTAAGAATCTGGCATGGATATCTTTTGTTACTAATGTTAAACCCAGGACTCGATCAACCAAATTGATTCAACTAACTAATCCATAACACATGCATACGTTGATCAGACACACACATATGAGGAATTTAAATAAAAATAGGTATTAATCAAGTTAAGCAACACAACGTAAATATCGCAAAGGCGCCAATACTGAATTTATTTAGTAAACATAATTAATGCTTCAACTAAGCCCTTACTAAAAGTTTAAGTACACATAATAAAAATAAAGGAAAGAAGAAACCTGAGAGAAGAGTCGTCAATTCTCCTCCACAGTTACCTTCTCCGATCTCCCCGAACAAAAAATAAACTAAAAGGAAGATATGCTCCTCCAAAGGGAGATCTGTTTTCTGTGTTTTACAAGTCTATTTATAGGGTTCTAAGGACACTTGGAAACCCTAATTTCCAAAATAGAGCCCTAACCCAATTTCCAAAACCTGTCGTTTTACTGTTCACTGCCGTACGTGTGCGCTCGATCGCGAGAAGAGTGCACTCGATCGCAATGTTGAGCTCAATCGCCCTTCTTGGTGCGCTCAATCGCACTACAGACAGTATCTGCTCTAAGTTTTCTAGTTTTCTTCCTTTTAAGCTCCAAAAGCTTCCAAAATGCTTCATTTTCTTCATAGACCTATAAAAACCATGTAAAACACAGAAATGAAGTAAAATGGACTAAAATAACATAAACTAGGGCTTAACAAATGTAAATTAAGGGGCTTAAATATGAATATTTAAGAACCTATCACACCCCCAAACTTACATATTGCTAGTCCCTTAACAATACAAAACTTAAAACTAAATGAAAAACAACAAAGATAAATTCAGCATTCATGTTTTATTTAAAAACTTGGGTTGCACAGAAAACCATGATGATAGTTCATGAGTAAGCTTATAATTAAAACACATTTTCGCAATGAATAAGGATTTTAAAAGTTCATGTTACTTACACAAGGCTAGTTTAAGGCATCACAGGCTGACTTAGTGTATATGGTGGATTAGTACATAAAAGATGAAACTTACAAATATTTCTAATGTATAGTGTTTTGGTGTCCAAACCTTCATCGAATTCCTTGTTAGACGAAACAAAAATGGCATAGTTTTTACTTCTTTTATTTTTCTTTCATCATGAGATCTTTGCCATATTGAGTTCCATTAAGCTTTCTAATTGACCATTGTAGCGAGTGTTTAGCCAGTGACTCCCAAACTAGATGGTTCTAGGGCATTAGGTGTGAAGACACCCCTAAGGACTTATTAACTCGAGTCAAAAAGGCTACAAAACTAACAGGTCTTAATGCTTCTAAGCAAAAATCCTCACTTTTGACGTGAACACTCACTGCTTACTGAGGCAAGAGGTCCAGTTACTCAGTGAAAATTTTATTTAATGATCATTAGGAGCATTTCATTTTCTCTTTTTGCATGCTGGGCATTTTTCTCTTTATTTATCTATGCCAAAGTGTTTATCTAGCAAGTTATTTGATTACGGTTAAGTCACGGAAACATGTATATTAAAATTACATGTCATACCCCACACAAATGCGTGCTAATGTGCTCGTGTCAGATCTGGATCAAACTCGTGAATTCTTAAGTGCCTTGAGGTAGGTAACTAACATTTAAAATTCTTATCACTAGACTATGTGTTCTAGATTTTAAGATTACTAATGAAGTTTTATCATAATATTTGTTGTAAACAACCAAATTTTTTTTTCATTAAATATGAATGTGTATTTATCTAAAAAAAAACTAGGACAAAGTGTGCGAATGTGTCTCCCATACCCCCAAACTTAAATTACACGTTGTCCCCAATGTGTGAATAACATGGAAAGATCTGACCTGGGAGATGGAGAATTAGCTGGGTCGGCATGGCTCAAAGCATACCCTCAAACTTGAATGGATGCACACATTGTCCCTAAAAAAGAAAAACTAACGTAATACAGGAAAACAAGAAGTACTAAAAATAAATAAATAACAATAAATGCATAAAACAATAAAAATAAAAGGATAAGCTGTGGGGTGCCTCCCATGAGCACTAAGTTTAACGTCTTCAGCCAGACCAAGCCTTATTTTCCCCCAAAACTAAGATTGGCAGCAACTAGCACAGGTGGTGTCTTATTCTCTCCTATATAAGCATAAATTAAGTGCCTGGCAATTGCTTGCATTCCAAGTTAGGTGCCTGTACAATAAAAGGGAAAAAAATAATATTAGTAGGCACATGAGGGTCAATTGGATCGATGTACTTACTTGGATGCTTTGGAGAGGCATCAAGGAGGTGCACAGTGTCGATGATGTCATCAGAAACATCCTCAGATTTTAGCTCAACATCTGATCCTTTGAAACAATGGGTGAGGGTGGTCTCCAATGGATCAATGTGATGGACATGAAAAACTTGTTCAACAACACCTTGTTGTTGTTCACTCAGCTCTTTAGCCAATTGCCCCACTTGTACTTCCAATCTTTGAATGGCTTGCTCATGCTTTGCAATGATTTCTTTTTGCTCAGTCTAGAATTGTCTTTCCTCTGCCATGAATTATTCTTGTGAAGTCATCAATTGCCTTATAAGACTCTCTAGGTCACTTTGCTTTGATTCCGGAACTGATTGGGTTACTGATTGGGAATTCCTTTGCAGCCCTTGAAGGTTCAAGGCATTTTGTTCGTTGCTCTATGAGAAGTTGGGGTGGTGTCTCCATCCAGGATTGTAGGTATTTGCATATATGTTATAGCTGTTAGGTCCCGCATAATTTGCTTGCTCTTGATCTACAGATGAATATAAAGGGCAAGTGTCAGTAGTGTGATTAGAACGAGAACATATAACACATACCTGGAGTGGTTTGGCTCGCAGACTATGTGAGATGTTTTGAGTAGTCATGTCGTTTATGAGCATATCTAGCTTCCTCTCCATAGCATCTAGACAAGCATATCTAGCTTCCACCATTGGTGCTGCTCCCTTAATTAAATTAGTTGAAAAGCTTCAGGGCAGCTGTTTCAGTACTGCTGCTCGGGTACTCTCTAGAGCTTTTTCGCTTGAGCACACACTGAACTGCGTTCGATCGCAGATGTGCGCTCGATCCCACAAGGCACTATGCTCGATCGCAATGAGGACAGAAACTCCTCTGCTATACACCTGAACAAAAGAAAACAAAAAGAAGGGATAAATCTGATTTTTGATAAAACTATAAATAAAACATAACAGAATAAAATAAAATAAAATAAAAATTAACGAAAATAATTCCAAAAAGAAATTTAGTGCAATCCCTGGCAACGGCGCCAAGAACTCCTTGTGCGTTTATTTACCTAAATAAATAAGTAAATAACCATACAGTTTTACTTTCAAGTGCACAAGGTCAATGGTAGAATAGTGTGCGAATGCAAGATCATCTCCACAGGGATTGGTAGATTTCACTTTAGAATTAGTTTCGAAATAATGAAATAAAAACAAGAGAAATAACTATTGAGTTTGAAATAATAAAGATAAAGGCATAGGGACTTGTATCCACCACTAATTATGCTACCATAACAAAACAGTATGCCAATGCTTTACTCATGTCATGAATACCTAATGTTTGTCAACCTAAGGGCATGGTATCTACTCCTTAAGCTATTGATCTCTCTAAGAAACGAGTTAGGCATGGTATCTACTCGAACTCTTTTCTCTCTCAAGGGATTCAGCATAGTGTATACTGAGTTGTTCCTTAAGAGAGCATAGGATCTATGGAAATTGACCACCACACGGGACCTAGGGCATGGTATATACTCTCGGTTTCCTATGTTGATTAACTCAGGAATCCGGTGTGGATATCTTTTGTTACTAATGTTAAACCCAGGACTTAGTCATCCAAATTGATTCAACTAACTAATCCATACCACATGCATACATTGATTAGACACACACATATGAGGAATTTAAATAAAAACAAGTATTAATCAAGTTAAGCAACACAACGTAAATATCGCAAAGGCACCAATACTGAATTTATTTAGTAAACATAATTAGGGCTTCAACCAAGCCCTTACTAAAAGTTTAAGTACACATAATAAAAATAAAAGAAAGAAGAAACTTGAGAGAAGAGTCGTCAATTCTCCTCCACAGTTTCCTTCTCCAATCCCCCCGAACAAAAAGTAAACTAAAAGGAAGATATGCTCCTCCAAAGGGAGATCTGTTTTCTATGTTTTACAAGTCTGTTTATAGGGTTCTAAGGACACTTGGAAACCCTAATTTTCAAAATAGGGCCCTAACCCTAATTTCCAAAACAGGTGCTGCTATTTTACTGTTCATTGCTATACGTGTGCGCTCGATCGCGAGCAGAGTGCGCTCGATCGTAATGTTGCGCTCGATCACCCTTCCTGGTGCGCTCGATCGCACTCCAGATTGTATCTGCTCTAGATTTTCCAGTTTTCTTCCTTTTAAGCTCCAAAAGCTTCAAAAATTCTTCATTTTCTTCATAGACCTACGAAAACCATGTAAAACATAGAAATGAAGTAAAATGGACTAAAATAACATAAACTAGGGCATAACAAATGTAAATTAAGGGGCTTAAATATGAATATTTAAGCACCTATCAGTCTACAAGCTTTCTAAATGTCTATATGGGTTGAAGCAAGCTCCAAGAGCATGGTATGAAAGACTAAGTAAATTTTTGATTGATAATAATTTTATAAGAGGTAAAGTAGGCACAACCCTTTTCATAAAAACTCACATAAATGACACTCTGCTAGTCCAAACATATGTTGATGATATTATATTTGGTGCTACTAATGAATATATGTGTCAAGAGTTTGCCAAGTGCATGCAAGGTGAATTTGAAATGAGCATGATGGGAGAGCTTACCTACTTCCTTGGACTTCAAATCAAACAATTGAAAGGAGGCACTTCATCAATCAATCAAAATACACTAAGGACCTACTAAAAAGGTTCGGGATGGAAAACTCAAAGCCACTTAGTACACCCATGAGCACCTCAACAAAGCTTGATCTTGATGAAAGAGTGATGAGAGCCATAAAATGAATCTTACATGTACTTATTTGTTAGTGTTTTAGGGTTGATCAAGGTTTGAATTACACTTTTATACCTTAGTAACTCTAAAGTGATATTCTTGGATCATTGACTTATTTTGGTGTATTTTCAGGTACTTTGAGTTTAAAAGAGATGGAAAATCTATCATTGCTTAAAGTTCGAAGATTCCATGCGTATTGGAGTAAAGAAGTGCTTCTGAAAGGGAAAGATGAAGGGTTTATGGGCAAGGAAGCCTTCATTGTGTGGCTAGGCCCAGACTAATCAGGGCCTAGGTGCCTAGAAGCTCTAGACTCCACTATCAGACAAAGCCTAGGCGCCCAGAAGAGAGAGCTGCGGCGCCTAGAAGCTGCTTCACCAACGATAAGGCTAAGTCATGGCCTAGACTAGTCAGGGCCACGGTGCCCAGCACCCTTACAAACCTTGATCTAAGGCAGAGTCGCGACACAAGTAAATGTGAGTCGCGGTGCCCACACGATCCCTTTATCTAAGTTATGACCTAATTAAGACTTCAATGATTTTTTAAACCCTAAAACACCCTTAGACCTTTTGTATTATAAATAGATCACTTAAGGTTTGAAAAGAACATCCATGAAGGCTGAGAACAGAAGAGAGAGCTCGACATTACGGTGTTCAAGCATGAGCCCCATGGCCAAGTAATCTCCAAGCAAGGCGAAGGGATGAATCCTTAGGTGTAATTGTTCTTATTTTCATTCTTGATTCAGTTGTAAGGATTTATTGTTAAAACATTTTTTATGATTTACTCTTTGATTAAACAAGAAGAATTTAGGTTCATGTGACAGTTGCACTTTATGTTCTCCTTATCTTAGATTTTCTTAATCTGGTGATTGCATGCTTCTTCTCCATATAGGTATAGTCAAGCTCTTCTTATGTCAAGTTATTTGGATGTGATTAAGTCCGGTAGATTTATCTTTTAGGTTTGTCCATTACTGCGATATCGTCATTAAGATATATTGTCGTTTCTTGATAAATCTATAGGATAGGTCATGTGTGCTTGAATCGAAATTAAAGAGTACTTCATAGCAATTACATTAGGGTTTATATGTGCTTTGATTAAATATACACTGATTGCTTTTTTGGGATGTGAAACTTGCAATCGAGATAAAAACAACTGAATTGAGATTGGAATAAGGCGAACCTAGGGAGGATTCCCAGATCCTTGTTGTTTCTCATTTATATTTTTCATTATATTTACACAATTCTCTCATACAATTTCATTATTAAAACTCAGATTTACTTATTTGGATTTTATCATTTCATATTAAAGTTTATATTTTTCTTTGTAGTTTGCTTTTCCTCATGGGATCAACACCTCAACTATACACAATAACCGCGTATTAGTTTGAGTGTAATCAAATTTTGGCGCTGTTGCCGGGGAAACGTGCTTAAGTACAAGGAAGATTGTCAACTTTGAGAGAAGACGGTAATATTGTTCTTTGCTCTTTGTTTTGATTTTGATTTTTAATTTTTATTATTCTCTTTTATTTATTTTCCCTCTGATCCCTTTGGTGTATGCTTAGAAAGAGATATTTGCGAGGTAGATTCATTAAAAGACCTGAAATAGAGTTACCCTCTCCTTCCACGTCCGTTAGTGAAACCTTGCCTAGATCAAACCATAGTGCACACCCAAGTGAGAATTTAGAGAATTCTGTTAACATGGCCAAAAATAACAATGAGAATGTTGCTAGGACACTTAAGGATTACTTACACCCTAGTCGAACGGCCACACCATCCTGTATCATGTTCTCCACTAATGTTCAACAACTTGATTTTAAGCCGGGCATGATCTAATTGCTACCAACCTTCCATGGGTTTGAGAATGAAAACCCCTATATCCATATTAGGGAATTTGAGGAAGTAGTAGCAACCTTTCAAGGTAGGGCTGATATGGTAGACATCGTCAAACTAAGGTTTTTCCCCTTTTCACTTAAGGAAAAGACCAAGGTTTGGCTGTACTCATTAAGGCATTGGTCTATAGGTGGTTGGGATGAGATGACCCGAGTTTTCTTCCAAAAGCACTTCTTAACCCATAAGACCAATAACCTCAAGAGACAAATCTCAAACTTTGCACAAAAGGAGAGTGAAACTTTATATCAAGTTTGGGAATGTTTCAAAGACCTTTTGAATTCTTGTCCACACTATTGGTATAAGAGTTGGTGGGTAGTTAGCTATTTCTATGATGCACTTCTAAGTAGAGAAAGGCAGTTTATAGAAATGATGTTTAATGGAAATTTTTTGTAGAAAGAACTCGACCAAGCCATAGATTTCTTAGATGACCTATCGGAAAAAGCTCACACTTAGATAGGACCAAACGCTATGGAAAGCACTAGGAGAAATCAACCCGCTGGGATTTATCAACTTAAGGAAGAGGACAACCTTAAAGCCTGTTTAGAGGCTCTATTTAAGAAAATTGAAGACTTAAAAACCAAGGATGCTAGAGCCCCCAAACCAGTTGCTAGGGTAGAGTCCCATGAACCTTGTTTTATGTGTAATGGGGTAGATCATCTACCTAGGGATTGTCCAGCTTATTTTGAGATAAAGGGAGAGTGTAATGCTATAGGCATACCCTTTAAGAAACCAGGCTCACCCTACTCTAACACTTATAATCCTGGTTAGAAGAATCACCATAATTTTAGTTGGAAATCCGATATGCAACCTCATGCCCAATCTAGTACCCAATGGCAACTGAAAGCAACCTCATTTAGTGTACCTCAACAATCTTTACCTTTGGAAGATATGTTTAAGTCATTTATGCAGGAACATGCCAAGAGTGTGGAAGAGCAAGGCAAGATAAATCAACGGTTGCTAGAGGAGCAACAAGCGATCAAAGAGGAACAAAAGGTGATAAAGAGTCAACTCACCAAGTTGACTAGTTTCTTGACGATTCAAGAGAAAGGTCGTTTTCCTTCACAACCATAACCTAATCCAAGGGGACAACATATGGCACAAATCTCCGAACTTTAAAATCAAAATATTAGAGAGGTTAATGCCATAATCATCCGCAATGGTAAGAAAATTGATGGACCCACTCTACCATCAAACTTGATTCCTAATACCGTGAGCAACAAGGATGAAGCCCCAAAGGAACAAGAGGCCTGTGATGATTATTCTCCACCAGTGCCTTTCCCTCAAGCACTCCTTAACCCTGAGAAGGGAAATTCAGCATTAAAAGGTGATATCCTTGAACAACTTCAGCATGTTAAAATTAACCTCTGATAGTGCGATTATCTACTAAAATAAATATGCAAATAATAATTCTAGTTTTACTTGCAAATACACAAGGTCTGTGGTAGTATAGTGTGCAAGTGCGAGATCATTTCCATAGGGATTGGTGAATTTTGTTTTAGAATTAGTTTCTTCAAGTTAAAAAGGGAAATAGCAATTTGATTGTGAGTAAACAACAGTAATGAGATCATAGGACTATGATATCCACCACTAATTATACTTTCCCACTAACTAAGGTTTTAGTGCTTTAGCCTTATCATGAATATCTAATGGTTGCCAACCTAAGGGCTTGGCCCACACCTTAGGCTATTGATCTCCCTATGTAATGAGTCAGGTATGGTGTATACTCTAACTCTTTTATCTCTTAAGGGATTTAGCATGGGTGTATACTGAATTGTTCCTTAAGAGAGCATGAGGGCTATGGAGATCGGCAACCACACGGGACGTAGGGCTTGGTCCGCTCCCGGTTTCCCATGTTGATTAATCCGAGAATCCAGTGTGGATATCCCTTGTTACTAATGTCGAACCCAGGACTCAGTCATCCAAATTAATTCGACTAACCTATCCATACCACATGCATACATTGACGAGGCACATATATATGAGGAATGTAAATATAAACAGGTATTAATCAAGTTAAATATTCTAACAAGGCTATAGCAAAGATAATCAATGAATGAATATGTGGTAAAGCATAACTAGGGCTTCAATCGAGCCCTATAGGAGTTTAGTTACATATACTAAGTAATGTAAATATGCTAGACATAATTAAATAAAAACAGAAAACTAAAACCGAAGAAGACTCGAGAGACGAGTCGTTAATTCCTCTTTTAAGCTCTCTACTTCGAATCTAGAACAAAAGATGTGTGTTATGTGTTTTACAAGGCTATTTATAGGGTCTTCATGGTGTCCCGAAACCCTAATTCCTTTTTGGAGTCCGAAGACTTCTTTCCATATCGGGCTCTGCCGCCTCTGGAGTGATTGCACTCGAGCGTATGAGGTATGCGCTCGAGCACATGTGTGCGCTGGTTGGTCAGACCCAACAACCAATGGGAGCGAGCCTTCTTCAAGTGCGCTTGTACCCTTGTGCTCTTGATCTCAAGGGAGGTGCGCTCGAGCGCACCTTGCTGGATGGCAGAACTTAACTTTTGCTCCTAAAAGCTCCAAATTATTACCTTTTTATCAAAGTCCTGTGAAAAACACATAAAACACGAAAATGAAGTAAAATCCATAGAAATAGATAAATAAGTAACTTAACAAATGTAAATTAGGGGGCTTAAATATGACTATTTAAGCGCTAATCACACCCCCAAACTTACATGTTACTAGTCCCTTAGCGATACAAAATTAAAGACTATGTTAGAACAAAAATTGAAGATAAATTCATTTCCATGATACTTAAAGAATTGGGTTGCACATAAAACTATGATAACCGTTCATGAGTAAGCTTAAAATAAAAATACATTTTGGATTGCAAAAAGACTTTCAAAAGTTTTAAGTTACTTACCTAAGGTTGGCTTAAAGCATCGCAAGTTTGATTCGTGTGTGATGAGTTAGCAAATATAAGATGGGGCTTCCACATAATTTTAGTGTATAGGGTTTTGATGCCCAAACTTTTATCGAATTCCTTATCAAAGAGAATAAAAATGGCATAATACTTGCTTCTTTTTCTTTTTATTTTTATCATGTGATCTTTGCCATGTTGAGTTCCATCGAGCTTTCTATTTGACCCTTGTAACGAGTGTTTAGCCAATGACTCCCAAACCAGATGGTTTTAGGGCATTAGGTGTAAAAACATCCCTAAGGACTTACTAACTCGAATAAGAAAGGCTACGGAACTAACTGGTCCTTTTATCATGCAATCTTTGCCATGTTGAGTTCAATCAAGCTTTCTATTTGACCTTTGTAACGAGTGTTTAGCCAATGACTCCCAAACTAGATGGTTTTAGGGCATTAGGTGTAAAGACACCCCTAAGGACTTACTAACTCGAATCAAAAAGGTTACGGAACTAACTGGTTTTTATACTTCTTAATGAAATTCCCACCTTTTGACATGAACACTCAATGCTTACTAAGGCAAGAGGCCCAGTTACTCAGTGGGAATATTTATTATGATCATTAAAGGCTTACTTTCCACCTTTTGACGTGAACACTCAATACTTACTGAGGCAAGAAGCCTAGTTACTCAGTGGAAAGGTTTTTATTTTATTTTTTTTATGATTATTAGAAGCTTTTTGATCACTTTTTGTATGATGAACATTTTTCTTTATTTTTTTCTTCTTTATTTTTCTTATGCCAAAGTGTTCTTTTCAACAAGTTTATCTGATTATAGTTAGATTATGGAAACATATACAAGAGAATTATATGTCATACCCCACGCAAATGCGTGTTAAATGTGCTCGTGCAAATTTGGATCAAACTCATGAATTCTTAGGTGCCTTGAGGTTGGTAACTAAACTTTGTAAAATTCCCATTGCTAGACCATGTGTTCTAGCTTTTAAGCTTACTATTTTTAAATCAACCAAAATTTTTGTTTACCAAAAGAACATGCATTTATCTTCCTAAAAAAAAAAAATGGGACTTAGTGTGTGCATGTGTTTTAAGTGCGTGTGTGATAGTATCTAGTTTCTCCCACTACCCCCAAACTTAAAATACACATTGTCCCCAATGTGTGTGTGGCATGGAAAGATCTGACCTGGGAGATGGAGAACTCGGTTACTTACTTTCTTGTCCATGCCCCCAAAACTTGAATTTGATGCACGTACTGAGTACCTAACAAAGAAAAATAAACGTTGTGACAGAAAACAAAATATAAACAATAGACATGTAAATATAACTATAACTAAAAGAAAAGTACTAAAATGAAAAGGATATGTTTGGGGTGCCTCCCATGAGCGCTAAGTTTAACATCTTCAGCCAGACGGGGTATCCTCTCACTACTGATCATCTGTGGGTGCAGTCGAGGAGGTACCAGGTGCAGGAGGAAGGTGGTCAAGGATGGCCTGTAGCATCTGGGGTAGCTGCACTCGATCGCACATGCATCAAATTGTGTCGTTATATGCTGCAGAAACTACAATTTCAAATGGGTCAAGTGTCCCAGGATCAGCTATATATTGTACAGTTTGAAGTGTTAAGTCCTCGTCCCTAGGAGGTATGGTGAGATTAAGGTATGGCTTGACTCAGTGTTCATTGACTGTAAATGTCTGGTCACTATTGGAGTTATGAATTTCCAAAGCCCCATGTGGAAAGACCTTAGTGACCATATACGGTCCAACCCAACGGGACTTGAGTTTTCCTGGAAATAGATGCAATCTTAAATTGTAGAGCAGCACTTTTTGTTCAACTTGAAACTCTTTTCGCACTAGTTTTTTTTCATGATAGGCCTTTGCCCTTTCCTTGTAAATTTTGGCATTCTCATAAACGTCATACCGTAATTCTTCTAGCTCATTTAAGTGTAGCCTTCTGTTTTCACCCGCTTGTTTCATATCAAAGTTGAATTGTTTAATTGCCCAATATGCCCGATGCTCTAGCTCTACTGGTAGATGTTATGCTTTTCCAAACACTAAGTGGTAAGGGGACATCCCAATTGGTATCTTGTACGCTGTTTTGTATGCCCACAAAGCATCTTTGAGTCGTAACGACCAATCCTTTCGACTAGGATTCATGGTTCTCTCCAGGATGCTTTTAATTTCTCAGTTACTGATCTCCAGTTGGCCACTAGTCTAGGGGTGATATGGGGTGCCAACCTTAATGGTGATTCCATATTTTCTTATTAGTGAGGCAAAAGAATGATGATGGAAGTGGCTGCCTCCGTCACTGATGATTGCTCTTAGTGTGCCGAATTGGGTAAAAATGTTATCCTGTAGAAACTTCAATACCACTTTGTGATCATTAGTCTTTGAGAGGACTGCTTCGACCCATTTAGACACATAATCCACACCCACAAGAATACATAAATTTCCAAAGGAATTAGGGAAAGGACCCCTGAAATCAATACCCATACATCGAAAAGTTCTAGTATATGGATATTTTGTAAGGGCATTTGGTTTCGGGATGATATGTTACTTGTCTGTTGGCATCTATCACATGAGCTACAGAATGTGAAGGCATCTTTAAACAGATTAGGCTAATAAAAATCGGATTGTAGTACCTTAAGTGTTGTTTTCTTGGCCCCAAAATATCCTCCACAAGCAAACTAGTGGCAGTGTTGTAATAAGCTCAAATGCTCCTTTTCCAAGACACACCGCCTAATGATCTGATCCGGACAGAATTTGAAAAGGTAAGGATAGTCCCAATGGTGGTGTCGAGACAAGGACGTTAACTGCTTCTTTCCTTGTGTTGTCATACCTAGGGGAAAAACTTTAGTAGTTAGATAATTGACAATATCAGCATACCATGGGAGTTTTACATCTAGTGCGAACAATTGCTCATCAGGGAAGTTCTCATTTAAGGGTAACTCATTTGTATCATTCTCATAGGGTAGCCTTGATAAGTGATCTGCAACCACATTCTCACGGCCCTTCTTGTCTTTGATTTCTAAATCAAATTCTTGCAATAGGAGCACCCATCTGATTAACCTAGGCTTTGCATCTTTCTTAGAAAACAGATATCTTAAAGCAGCATGGTCAGTGTATATAATGACTTTAAAGCCAATAAGATATGACCTAAACTTTTCTAAAGCAAAAATAACAGCTAACAATTCTTTTTCAGTAGTAGAGTAGTTAAGCTGAGCATCATTTAAAGTTCTAGAAGCATAGTAAATAGCATGAGGTACCTTATTGACTCTTTGACTTAGGACAGCTCCCAAGACAAAATCACTAGCATCACACATTAACTCGAATGGAAGGCTCCAATCTGGTGCCATCATTATTGGGGCAGAGGTTAGAACATCCTTCAGTGTGTTGAAAGCTATCATACAATTATTAGTCCACTCGAATTTGGTATCTTTAGCTAACAATGCACACAGAGGTCTTGAAATCTTGAAGAAGTCCTTGATAAATCTTCTGTAAAAACTCACATGCCTGAGAAAGCTTCTAACACCCTTGACTGTGAGAGGGGGAGGTAGCTTTGAAATAATGTCGATTTTGGCCTTGTCTACCTTAATACCTCTGTTGGAGATGGAGTGACCCAACACAATGCCTTGTTGAACCATGAAGTGACATTTCTCCCAATTTAACACTAAGTTACTTTCTTTACATCTCTTTAGGATGCTCTCTAAATAGTTTAGGCATTCATCAAAATTGGACCCAAAGACACTGAAGTTTTCCATGAATACCTCAATGTATTTCTCCACCATATCGAAAAATATGCTCATCATACATCATTGAAAAGTGGCTGGTGCGTTGCATAATCCAAATGGCATCCTTCGATAAGCGAATGTACTGAAAGGGCATGTGAAGGTAGTCTTTTCTTGATCTTTAGGTGCTATGGAAATCTGGTTGTTTCCACTGTACCCATCCAAAAAGCAATAGTAGCTGTGGCCAGCTAATCTTTCTAACATTTGATCAATAAATGGCAAGGGGAAGTGATATTTTCGAGTAACCTTGTTTAATCTTCTATAGTCAATACATACTCTCCAACCAGTCGTTTTTCTTGTGGTTATGAGCTCTTCATTTTCATTTTTCATTACTGTGATCTCGCTATTTTTTGGAACAACTTTAACCGGGCTTACCCACTTACTGTCGGAAATAGGGTAGATAATGCCAACATCTAAGAGTTTCAATATCTCGGCCTTTACTACCTCTTTCATGTGTGGGTTAAGTCTTCTTTGAGCGTCTCGAGTGGGCCTTGCTTCATCCTTAAGGTATATATTATGCATGCACTTGGACGGACTTATTCCCTTAATGTCAGCAATGGCCCATACAATGGCGGATCTGTGCTCCCTTAGAACTCTTAATAATTTGTCTTCTTCTCCAATACTCAAATTAGCAGCCACAATTACCAGTAATGTTTTCTTCTCTCCCAAGTAAGCATAAGTTAAATGCTCTGGTAGCTGCTTTAATTCCAAAGTTGGTGTCTGTACAATAGACGAAAGAAAAGTGGTATTAATATGTATGAGAGTTTCAAATGGAGGAACATACTTACTTGAATATTTTGGAGAAGCCTCAAGAAGGTGCACAGCTGTTATGATGCTATTAGTGATATCTTTCGGTTCCCGCTCAATATCCACAGTTGTAAGGCTATTAGTAAGAGTGGTCTCCAAGGGATCAACATGCTAGACCTGGAAAGCTTGCTCAACAAAATTGTGTATCATACATACATTAAAGCATTCCATATCATCTTGAGGTAATCTTAGTGCATCAAATATTTTGAATTCTATTTTCTCCCCATTCACCTTCATACTTACTGTACCCTTTTTCACACAAATTTTTGTATCAGCGGTTCTCATGAAGAGTCTTCCTAAAATGATGGACAATGGTAATGGCATAAGGCATTCTTCCATATCTAATACAATGAAATCTGCAGGTAGAATGAACTCACCTACCTTCACTATGATGTCCTCAAGAATACCCCTAGGTCTTTTTATACTTCTATTTGCTAACTATAAAGTAATGGAAGTTAGTTGTAGCTCCCCCAATCCTAGGGTTTCAAATACTGTGTAAGGTAGTAAATTTACACCCGCTCCCAAATCTAACAATGCTCACTCAAATAACTGATCACCTATCCTACAGGGAATAGTAAAACTACCCAGATCCTTTAGTTTCGGTGGGAATTTTCTTAATAGTACGGCACTTACCTCTTCAGTTAAGACTACAGTTTCATGTTCTTGAAATTTTCTTTTATTTCAACTTTTCGCAAGGTTTCAAAAATATCAAGCAACTTATTCTCTTTCTTTTGCTTTACTAACCTTTGCGGGAAGGGTAGGGCATTCACCTCCTCCGTTTCCCTCACCTTTGATGTTGTTGCAGATTCATCAGACCCTATCACTTTACCAACTCTGAGAGTCGTGATAGCTTTGAGTTGTTGATGAGATAGAATCTCACTTTGCTTTCTATTACTCATCTCCTTGGTCACTTGTCCCATTTGTACCTCTAGCCTTTGGATGGCTTGTTCATGCTTTGCTATCATTTGCCTTAGTTCAGTCCAGAATTGCCTTTCTTCTACCATGAACTGGTCTTATGAAGTCATGAGTTGTTGCTATTGAGTCGCTAGTTGCCTCACAAGACTTTCGAAGTCATTCTTCTTTGGTTCGGGGGCAGTTTGTGCTGCTGGTAGGAAATTTCTTTGCTGCCTTTGACTATTTTGGCTGTTGCTCCATGAGAAGTTCGGGTGATTCCACCATCCAGGGTTGTATGTGTTGGCATAGGGGTTGTTCTTGGCGGATAATTGTTCGGTCCCACAAAGTTGGCTTGCTCATGATCTGCAGAATATAAAGGACATTTATCAGTATTATGATCAAACTGTGCGCAAACGGCACATACCTGTAGTGGTGCAATTGACAGGTTAGCTGAGGTGTTCTGAGCGGCCATGGCTTTAACTAATAGGTCAAGTTTTCTTTCCACTACGGCCATTTGAGAAGATGATCCTTCGTTTAAGCTTACCTCATATATACCCTTATTCTTGGTTATATGTCTACCTCGAGGGGAGAACTGCTGAGTGTATTCACTTAGGGTTTTAAAAAGTTCCATTGCCTCTTCGCTGTTCTTCTCCATCAGCACCCCTCCACAACCTGAATCAACAATTTTTTTGTTAGAATCACTTAAACCTTTATAAAAGGCTTGTACCAATTCGTCTTGGGGTAGGTTGTGGTTTTGGCACTTGAGTAGTAGCTCGTTCAAGTGTCCCCAGGCCTCAAAGAACAGATCTCCATCCTTTTATTGGAAGGATTGCATTTCTTTCTTCATTTGCTTTGTTTTCTGGGCTGGGAAGAACTTCCTTAGAAATTTGCTCACCAACTCCTCCCAAGTGTTGATGGAAATTGTAGGCAAAGAATTATACCATAATTTAGCATTATCTTTTAAGGAAAAAGAAAAAATAATTAACCTTATTCCTTCTTGGTCTAAGCCTCGGATGTGTTGGAATTTGCAGAGGTCGAAGAACTCTCGAAGGTGCAAATGTGGATCCTCACTAAGTGTAACCCTAAAGTGAGTCAGTGCACTAAGTATCTGTGGGGATATGTAATAATTTCCTTCCGCCTTAGGTTGATACGCAATGCACGAAGGTTGTTCGAGGTTCTGTGGGATGAAGGATTGCTTCATCGGCCTCTGCTTAGGTGGTTGTTGTTCAGCTATATGTTCTGCCATTAGTGTCTCTTCCTCAACTCCTCCTTCTACCTCTTCCGAGTTATCTCTAAACCTTTGTCAGATAGTCCTCTCTAGCTGGGGATTAAGGGGAAGGAATTCCAGATGCTTGGATCTTCGTCCGTGCATAAATCAATGGCAATTACTTGAGTGCAGCAGTCAAACACTACTGCTCAGAAGCCTCAATTGCGCTCGATTGCACAAGAGAGTGCGCTCGATCGCAAATGGACAGAAGGCTCTCCTGGTGTACCTGAAACAGAGAAAAAGAAATTGATTAGGGTTTTGAATGAAGTGAAAAATAAGATAAACACAATGATTAAGAATTGAATAAAAAGAAATGAAAAAAGAAATAACAATAATTAAATTAAATAAGAAATTAATTCTAAAATGAAATTTAGTGCAATCCCCGGCAACAGCACCAAAAACTTGATGGAGCGATTTATACCCAAAAACTTAAATAAATATGCAAATAATCGTTCTAGTTTTACTTATAAGTGCACAAGGTCTGTGGTAGCATAGTTTGCAAGTGCGAGATAATTTCCACAGGGATTGGTGAATTTCGTTTTAGAATTAGTTTCTTCAAGTTAAAAAGGGAAATATCAATTTGATTGTGAGTAAATAACAATAATGAGATCATAGGGCTACGATATCCACCACTAATTATACTTTCCCACTAATTAAGGTTTCAGTGCTCTAGCCTTATCATGAATATCTAATGGTTGCCAACCTAAGGGCTTGGCCCAAACCTTAGGCTATTGATCTCCCTATGCAATGAGTCAAGCATAGTGTATACTCTAACTCTTTTCTCTCTTAAGGGATTCAGCATGGGTGTATACTGAGTTGTTCCTTAAGAGAGCATGAGGGCTGTGGAGATCGGCAACCACACGGGACGTAGGGCTTGGTCCGCTCCCGGTTTCCCATGTTGATTAACCCGGGAATCCGGTGTGGATATCCCTTGTTACTAATGTCGAATCCAGGACTCGGTCATCCAAATTGATTCGACTAACCTATCCATACCACATGCATACATTGATCAGGCACATACATATGAGGAATGTAAATATAAACAGGTATTAATCAAGTTAAATATTCTAACAAAGCTATAACAAAGATAATCAATGAATGAATATGTGGTAAAGCATAACTAGGGCTTCAATCGAGCCCTATAGGAGTTTAGTTACACATACTAAGTAATGTAAATATGCTAGACATAATTAAATAAAAACAAAAAACTAAAACCGAAGAAGACTTGGGAGACGAGTCGTCAATTCTTATCATAAGCTCTCTACTTCGAATCTAGAACAAAAGGTGTGTGTTATGTGTTTTACAAGGCTATTTATTGGGTCTTCATGGTGTCCCGAAACCTTAATTCCTTTTTGGAGTCGGAAGACTTCTTTCCATATCTGGCTCTGCCACCTCTGGAGTGATTGCGCTTGAGCGTATGCGGTATGCACTCGAGTGCATGTGTGTGCTCGATCTCAAGGGAGGTGCGCTCAAGCGCACCTTGCTGGATGGCAGAACTTGACTTTTCCTCCTAAAAGCTCCAAATTATTACTTTTTTGTCCAAGTCCTGTGACAAACACATAAAACACAAAAATGAAGTAAAATCCATAGAAATAGATAAATAAGTAACTTAACAAATGTAAATTAGGGGGGTTAAATATGACTATTTAAGCACTTATCAACCTCCCTCTTCTTCATGTTATAAAACAGATCCCCAACTATGCTAAAGTCATCAAGGATCTATGCACACTCAAGAGGAGGCACAATGTGAAGAAGATGGCATTCTTAACGGAGCAAGCAAGTGCAGTAATTGGTAGCAAGACACCGCCCAAATATAAAGATCCGAGCTGTCCAACGGTGGCTTGCCAAATTGGAAACAATCTTGTGGCCAAGCACTACTAGATTTGGGTGCTAGTGTGAATCTGATTACGCCTAAAGAGTAACGCGGTAGTTGTAGCGTGACTTTGGGGTGTCGATTCCACAGGGAAACAAGTTACCTACAAAAGAAGGTGTGAACCATAACACAAACGATAAAGATTTAAGTAAGAAGATATGAATTTTGATAATGAAGTAATTGTGTAAAATAGATTGTAAAATATGACAAAGAAACAACAAGGATCCGAGAATCCTCCCTAGGTTCGTTGCCCTATTCCTAACTTGATTAAGTTGTTTTTATCTCGATTGCAAGTTTCACATCCCAAACAAGCAATCGACAAATATTCAATGAGAACATTTATAAATCCTAATGTGATTGTTATGAAATACTTTTTATTTTCAATTCATGCACACATGGTCTATCCTATAGGTTTATCAAGAAACGACCATATATCTTTAATGACAATATTGTAGTAATGGACAAACCTAAAGGCTAGATCTACCGGACTCAATTATACCAAAACAATCTTGACATAAGAAAAGCATGACTAATTTTATATCAAGGAGAAAGATACAATCACCGGATTAGATAAAATCTTATAATTAGATTAAAAAGTAAATCATAACAATGTTTTGATAATGATTCCCTATTACAACTTAATCAAATAAAGGAAAATAGGAACAACTACACCTAGGGATTCATCCATTCACCTTGCTTGGAGATTAGTTAGCCATGAGGCTCATGGTTGAATACTTTGATGGAGGAGAATTGGTTACTTCCTTGAGTTTTCCAGGCTTGATGCCCCTTTTTATCAAACCCTAAGTGGTCTATTTATAATACAAGAGGTCCAAGGGTGTTTTAGGGTTTAAACAATCATTAAAAGGCCCTAATTATGTTGTAACTCGGAGACAGGGTATCGGGGTCGCGCCGCGGCTCAGCTGGAGTCAGGCCACAGCTCAAAATCTTCAAGTTCTTGTACTTTCTAGAGGCCGTGACTCAGCCTAGGCTGGGCCACGGCGCACACTGATGCCTTTTTCTTCTCCTTTGGCTTTCTTTCTGGAGGCTGAGGCATTAGATAATTCTAGGCCACAACACACACACTATAAACTTAATTTCTCTTCATTTGTCCTTCCGTAACCATGTCTTTAATTCGGTGTGCTTCGAATCTTTGTGTTTCAAACAACAATAGCTTTTTCTCCTCTTTTGAACTTACAGTACCTAAAAATGCACCGAAATAAGTCAATGATCCAAGAATAGCACTTTAGAGTTATTAACGTATAAAAGTGCAATTAAAACCTAGATCAACTCTAAAATGCTAACGATTAAGAACTATTAAGATGCATTTTATGGCTCTCATCACAGCCCCCAACTAGCTTATTGCTAGTCCCTAGCAATTCAAGCGAACACTAGAGATTAATTCTACGGTGGGGATCACAACAAAGTAAAGCAATATTAGTGTTAACCAAGAGTAATTCACATTTTGTCTCAAAAATTTCACATAACACACCACACATAGAATCATTAAATTTCACCAAAGTTCAAAAGTAATTCAAACATCAATCTTAAGATCATTATTGACTCTTTACATCCATCTTACCACAATCCATTAATCCAAATATCTGAATGATTTTATACATAACATTCATGAATACAAGTCTTGGCCTAAAAAACATGATAAATTGTGTGACATCAATCACAAAAACAAGCTCCATATGCTTACATTTCAAACCACTCTCCATTATTGTAGAAAAATCACATTACATTAGATCAATAGGTCTTTAATAAGCTTGTAATGTTAGGCTAAGGTAAAGGTTAAGAAAGAACAGGAAGGGTTCACAAGACATAGCTTTAAACAAAACCACTTTTAAGCCTTAGATAACCTTACTTCAGCACCTAACTCTTTCAACCATTTTTCGAGCATTTTTCTCAATAGATCACCACTTTTTCTTTTCTTCTTTCTTTTTTTTCTTTTCTTTTGTATTTGGCATAAGATCATTCACCTCCTTTTCCATTTTTCTTTTCCATAACCCCAAACTTATCTCCTTTAACGTACTTGGGTTATGGTAGTGATATTTTCTCATATTTCCATTCTTACTCCTTTTAAGTGCTTCTCAACAAATGTGTATAGCTAAGTTCTTTTAAGAGAAAGGTAAAGATAAATATTTTTTTAGGCTTATAAAGGTGAGTAAATGGGCTATTGAAAGAAACAAGGTTCAAATTCTTTTTCAAGAAAAGGGTTCAAATGGGTGACTAGTGGTAAATATAGCAGTGGTAGGTTTGACAGGCTCAAACGGTCCAAAAATGGCCTATATCATATCCTACACAATGTGCATTCTACGAATTCACCTTAAGTGGTTATCAAGTAAGTTCTAGAGCTTGTGGAGACCGCAAAAATATTCACAAAATAATCACACATAAAACTTCTCTAAATGTTTAAGCCTAATCATATAATCTTACCACAAATAGAGTCTCTAACCAAATGAAGATTCACACTTAAATTAATTTCAAACCGAAGCAAGATTTAACTTCTCTAAATGCTATCTGCTATCTTAATTAAGTTCATATCATTGACATGAGAATTAACTCCAAGGCAAACACAAAGCATACTAAACACAAACAATCAAGGAAATTGACACAAAGCAATTCAATATAAGAAAAAGAATATATTTCCTCCATCCCCAACTTAAAATTTACATTGACCTTAATGTTAAAGCAAAGGTAAAGGAAACTCTCTTTGTAAGTAGAAATGCACAAAAGCTGAAAATTGTGCACCTCCATTTGAACTGCATGCTATACTTCTTGTTGAAAGTCCGATCTACAACATAGAACAAACAAAAAGAAAGAAACTGCGGTGTACAATTAAGATTCCCACCGTATGTTAGCACATGAAATGGAAATAAATAACTGAAAATGAAAATAAAGTACGAAAAGGAAAAATACAATAAATGCTTGTATAGTTATCCGAAAATAAAGATAATAAAATAAAATAAGAGGAGACAAGCAAGATAGAACCCAAAACTAATCCTCTATATCTTCATCCTCTTCCTCATTCTCTTCTTCATTCTCTTCACGTTCCTCTTGAGGTGGATCAAACGATGAACCCAGATAGGGTGGAAAAGTAGGAAAATGATCCATGTTACAACTAGTAGTGGAGGCAAGGTGTTGGTACATTTGACCAAAAGAAGAGTACACCCCCGCTTGATAATCGGCTTGCCTAGCCAAGAAGCGTTCTTGACGATCGAATTTATCATGCAAAAATTTCTGATGTTCATCAAAACGAATCTCCAAATGCTCAAGGCACTCAGCAATAGTGAAATGCCTAGAGGGAGGAGGAGGGGAGGCAGTAATTGCGGCTCTCTCTCCCGGAGTTAGCAGCCTTGAGGCTTTAATTAGAGTGAGTATGCCATCATCGATGGGTTTTCTGGGTTGTTGGGTTTCCTCATTACTATTGCATGGGACGTCAGCTTTGATGCATAATTGGGTAATCAATTAAGGGAAGTACAATCCAAGCTTTTCTCTTACAGTGTGTAGGATAGAATGGAATATGACATGGCCCACATCTATGGTCATAACCTATGAGGATGGCATATATCAAAATAGCTCTTTCAATAGTAAGGTCACTATAGTGCGTGGCAGGCATCAACCTCTGACACACAAAATATTGCCAAGCCCGAGCATTGACAGTCAGAGAAGCACCGGGCAAGGTTTTATGGGTACTACCCGTCATTTTCCAAGTTGTGCCCGGAATACAGAGAGTGTTGCAAATCTTATCATAATCAATATTAGATACATAAGCAAGATACTCACTGTTTTCTATGTCAGGTAACCCATAGAACCTATTAATGGATTTGCTGCTAAAAGAGACTGTTTTTCCTATCACCATTACCTTACCTTTCCGATGTTCTTCGGCATTAGCATAGAATTCTTGCACCACATTTATGAGGGAATGAGATGGTTGTCTAGCAAAGGTTCCCTAATTTCTATCAATAATCATTCTAAACAAAGATGGGTTTCCCCTCTCAGTGATATTGAATCCTCTCTCAGGAATGGGTTTCCTAGTATTTATCAAGCTAAGATATCTCTCACTAGCCTCAAAACTAACAAATTTTCTCTCATCATATTCTTGAGGTTGTTTCCCTCTTGGTCTCTTGGATTTGGTGCCATTGGAATCAAGTGTATAGAATAACAAAACAAAGTCAAAATCAACCACCCAAATAGCACAATAAACAACAAAGAGAAGAAATTATGCTTACTTGATGTCCAAAGTTGGAGAGAAGAAGAGTACCCACCAACTTGAAGTTTTCTTAATGAACCCAAAATCTTCTTAGAACCAAGCTTTTTGGAGAAATTTCCAACAAAATCTGCAATATTAGTGCAAAATCCTATAAGAAATGATGTTAGAATCAAGAAATTTTGAGTAAAAGTAAGTGGGTAAATGAGGGTTTGGAGAGAGGAAGAGAGAGAAAGGGTCATCTAGTTTTGTAAAGTTTGGAAATGAAGAATGAAGTGTAGAATCTGGGTTAAAAACAGACAAATTCGTGTGTGCAGAAAACAGCTGGCAGCTGGCGAGGTGCGGTGCGGCTTGGACAACCCCACGACTTAAAGGTGTGCTGGGTTGTGGACATTCTGCGCGGTGCGGCGCAGCTCTGGGCTGGGACTAAGCATGAATTGTGGGCCGCATTACGATCGGGCTTGCTTCACTTCTTGTCTTGCTGTGAGGCGAGGTGCGTTGGACCTGGGCCTAGGCATGACCTAGGCCTGTTTCTGGCTCCCACAATGAAAAGCAAAATACCTTGTTTGTGCACAAGAAAATTAGCAAAATAAACATAATAAAAATGACTTGTAAGCTAAAAATTATATTAAATCAAACTAACTAAAAAACTAAAAATTTAATCTTAAATAAACTTTAAACAAAACGAAACAAAAGAAAAAAATAAATAAAAAACATACCTTTATGGTGTGGTCAAGGAGAATAGACCGGATCCATAATTGGAATGTCTTCCACTTCTGGATCTTGCCTATCGATTAAGATCTTAAGGCATTGACCATTAACTTTAAAAATTTGACCATCTCTAGTATCCTTAATTTCTACCGCCCCATTTTCAAAAACATTTTTCACTACAAAAAGGCCGGTCCACCTCGACCGAAGTTTTCTAGGATGCTTATGGAGCCTAGAATCGCATAAGAGTACCCGATCATTAGGTTTAAATGTTTTCTCAAAATATTTTTATCATGAAACACTTTCATTTTGGCCTTATAGATTCTAGAGTTCTCATAAGCATTATTTCTTAACTCCACTAACTCGATCAACTGATATTTCCTAAGCTTACCCGCTTCTCCTATGTCAAAATTAAAAGACTTGATGGCCCAATAAGCTCAATGCTCGAGCTCTACAGGTAAATGGCAAGGCTTTCCAAAGATAAGCCTATAAGGTGACATACCTAAGGGAGTTTTAAAGGCTGTACGGTAAGCCCAAAGTGCATCAACTAGTCTCAAACACCAATCTTTGCGATCCGGGTTGACCCTTTTTTCTAAGATTTGCTTAATTTCCCTATTTACAAGTTCTACTTATCCACTAGTCTGAGGCTGATCGGCTGTAGAAATTTTATGTAACACCCCATATTTTTCATCAAAGCTTCAAAAAAACGGTTGCAAGAATGTGTACCTCGATCACTAATTATAGCATGTGGTGTACCAAATTGAGATATCACATTTTATTTCAAAAATTTAATTACCGTTCTATTATCATTGATTCTACAAGCGGCTACCACTTAGATACATAATCTATTGCTATAATGATATATTTGTATCTGAAGGAAGGAGGAAAGGGTCCCATAAAATCAATGCCCCAACAATCAAATATTTCAATCACTAAAATAGGGTTTAAGGGCATCATATTTCGACAAGACACAGCTCCTAAATTTTGACACATCTCACATGAGCAACAGTAGATGTTTGCATCTTTAAACAAGGTAGGCCAATAAAATCCACACTGTGAAATTTTTGCAACGGTTTTTTTCATTAAAAAGTGGCCTCCAGAAGCTTGGGAATGACAAAATTCCAAGACATTAGCAATCTCTACATTAGGGATGCAACGCCTTAAAATTTGGTCAGGGCAGTACTTGAAAAGGTAGGGATCATCCCAATAAAAATTATGTACCTTATATAAGAATTTTCTCTTGTCTTGAGCGCTCCAATCCTTTGGTATCTCACCGGTAGTTAAATAATTCACAATATTAGCAAACCATGGTAGTGAGGTGACAGAGAGTAATTACTCATCCATAATATCATCCTTGATTGGCAAGTCGTTAGAGGTGTCCTCAATTGTAAGCCTTGAGAGATGGTCTGTCACTACATTCTCCACTCCTTTCTTGTCTTTGATGGTGATGTCAAATTCTTGTAGGAGTAGGATCCATTGTATTAGTCGTACTTTAGCATCCTTCTTTGTAAGAAGGTATTTGAGGGCTGCATGATCTATGAAGATAAGAATAGGGGAACCAATTAAATAAGCATAAAATTTGTCTAAAGCAAATACTACAGCTAGCAATTGTTTTTTAGTTGTGGAGTAATTCATTTGAGCACTATTTAAAGTCTTACTAGCATAGTAAATGACAAAAGGTTTCCCTTCCCTTTGCTGTCCAAGAACAGCACCTACAGCGTAGTCACTAGCATTACACATGATTTCAAAAGGTAAAGTCCAATCCAGTGACTGCATTATAGGTGCGAAAATAAGTTTTCCAATCAGCATTTTGAAGGCCTCTTAACAAGCTTATGTCCACTCAAAGGGGGTATCTTTAACTAAGAGGGCACATAGTGGTCTTGATATGTTCGAAAATATTTGTATGAACCTCCTATAAAAACCAGCATGACCAAGGAAAGATCTTACATCTTTTATAGTCTTAGGGGTAGGCAATTTAGAGAATAATTCAATCTTAGATTGATCAACCTTTATTCCTTTAGAAGAAACAATATGCCCTAAGACAATACCGAAAGGTACCATGAAATGGCATTTTTCCCAATTTAAGACTAATTCCTTTTCCTCACAACGAATTAACACTTTTTCTAAATTTATTAAGCATGCATCAAATGAAGATCCAAAAATAGTTAGGTCATCCATAAAAACCTCCGTGCCATTTTCAATCATGTCACTAAAAATACTCATCATGCAACGTTGAAAAGTGGTAGGTGCATTACACAATCCAAATGGCATCCTATGAAAAGCATAAGTGCCAAAAAGACAAGTGAAAGTGGTTTTATCTTGGTCTTCTAATGCAATCTCAATTTTATAATAACAAGAATAACCATCTAAGAAATAGTAAAACGGATTACCAGCTACATGCTCAAGAATTTGATCAATAAAGGGGAGTGGGAAGTGGTCTTTCCAGGTGACAGCATTTAATTTTCTATAATCAATGCACATACACCACCCGGTCACAAGTTTGGTAAGGACTAACTCTCCTAGGTCATTCTTTACCACGGTGACACTGGACTTTTTGGGAACGACTTATGTAGGACTTACCCATTTACTATCAGCTATGAGATATATAATACCTGCATCTAATAGTTTCAACACTTCATTTTTCACTACTTCTTTCATAGTGGGGTTTAGCCTACATTGAGGGTCTCTACAAGGACTAGTTCCTTCATCCAAATTTATTTTTTGAGAGCAGATTAGGGGACTAATTCCCTTTAAATCAGCCATGCTCCATCCTAAGACTGATTTGTGTGCATTTAAAGTTTGAATTAATTTCTCACCTTGGGTCTCAGATAATTCAGATGAAATAATAACTGGAAAGGTATCACCTGGACCGAGAAAGGCATGCTTTAAACCCTTATGTAGTGGCTTCAATTTGACTTTAAGTGCTTCCACACTTGAGGGGATTTGTTTCTTTCTTCTTTCGGGCAACTCCTCAAACTTTGGTTGCCATGCCCGAGTACCATAATCTTGAGATTTGTCAAAAATAGCACAAATATCAATCATATCAGTTTTATCATTAATTGAATCAATCTCAGAATTAACAAGAAAATATTCAAGAGGATCAAAATCATGAGCTATGGAAACTCCCCTATAGATGAGTGACTCGATCATGTAGGAGTGGTGGTTCTCATCGTCATATTCGAGCTGTTTTGCAACATTAAAAATGTTCACTTCGAGAGTCATGTTTCCAAAAGAAAGCTTCATTAGTCCATTGCTAGAATTGATTAGAGCATTTATAGTAGCAAGAAAAGGTTTACCCAAAATTAAAAGAATTTTAGAGTTAGTGTCAACAGCAGAAGTAGTATCTAGGATTAAGAAATCAACAGGATAATAAAATTTATCAATTTGAATTAACACATCCTCTACCACACCCCCGGTTCCTTTGACTGAACGGTTAGCCAATTGTAATGCCACACCGGTTGGTTTGATTTCTCCCAATCCTAGCTATAAATAAAGAGAAAATGGCATCACGTTTACACTAGCTCCTAAATCTAGCAAGGCTTGTCCAACCTCATGATTTGTAATGCTGCAAGCAATGGTAGGACAGCCCGGATCCTTGTATTTTGGGGGAATTCTTTGCTCAATTAATGCACTAACTTGCTCAGATAGGAATTCAGTTTTCTTGACATGGTGCTTCCTCTTAATTGTGCATAAATCCTTGAGAATGTTTGCATAGGTAAGGACTTGTTTAATCACATACAACAGAGGAAGATTAAGTTTCACTTGCCTTAAGTTCTCTAGGATTTCATTATTTAGGTCCAAATTTTTCTTGTTTGATTTTAAGGCTTGAGGGAATGGTGCCTTAACAAGAATTTTGGTCACTTCAGGGTGCTTGGGCAGCTCGGTATCACCATTATCTTGACCCTTTTCAACATCTCCGGATTTATTCATTGGTGGGTTGTGTAGTGACTTACCACTTCGGGTCATAATGGCATTTACATCTTTCAAATTTTCTTGTGCCATAAGTTGACTGTGAGGTATGGACTGAGCTTGAGAAGGGAACTTACCTCGCTCAGTCATACTTAAGGAGCCCATTAATTTGGACACTTGGATCCTTATTTCTTTGTTCTCCTCAACCACTTGCGTAATTAATGCCTCACACCATTGGTTTGTCTTACCTTGTGCTTATATAAAAGCATGTAAGGTGTCTTCTAAAGAGTTCCTAGAGGATGAGGGTGCATGGTAAGGTTCTGGGTATGATCTAGGGGGTTGTGCATGTTGCTGATTTTCAGATTTTCAGCTGAAATTGGGATGATTTCGCCACCCCAGATTATAAGTGTTAGAGAAGGGGGCTAGAGGCTTCCTGTACATGCCTAAGGCATTACACTATTCCTCGTATAACCCTCTCATATCAACAAAAGTGGGGCACTCTTGAGCAGGATGACCTACCCCGCCACATACAAAGCATGGCTCTAAGGACTCGGCTTTATTAGCCACATGTGTTTGCTTTGAGCCTTTGGTTTTTAATGCATCTAACTCCCTAGTGAGTAGTTTGACCGTAGCTCTCAGGTTGTCTTCTTCCCTAAGATGGTATATTCCTCCACCACTCGAGTTTCCTATAGGTCGTGACCTATTCGTGCTTTCAGTAGCACTTGGTCCAGTCCATGTGTGAGCTTTTTCAGCAAGCTCATTGAGGTATTCTATAGCCTCATCGGGGTCTTTTTTGCAGAAATTCATCATTGCGCATCATCTATACAAATTGGCATTCTTATAGGTAAGACCCTCATAGAAATAGCTCACTAAACACCAATTCTCATACCCATGGTGTGGACATATACTTAATAGCTCTTTAAATTTCTCCCAAAACTGATACAAAGTCTCATTTTCCTTTTGTGCAAAGGTGGAGATTTGTCTTTTCAAAGCATTAGTCTTATGTTGAGGGAAGTATTTGTTAAAAAAGACTTGGGTCATCTCATTCCATGACCCAATTGATTATGGTCTCAGCGAGTATAACCAACTCTTAGCTTTATCCTTCAAAGAGAAAGGAAAAAACTTGAGTCTCATGATATCTTCAGTTGCATCTTTACTATGAAAAGTCGCAACTACTTCCTCAAACTCCCTAATGTGCACATATGGGTTTTTGTTTTCCAAGCCATGAAAAGTAAGGAGTAATTGTATCATCCCTGTTTTAAAGTCTTGATGGCGAGTGTTGGCTGGAAACATAATGCATGATGGTGTGGCTGTTCGGCTAGGATGTAGGTAATCTTTAAGTGTCCTAGCAACATTTTCATTAGGGTTTTCAACAATGTTATCAAAATTTTCTAAATTTTTGGTTGGGTGTACACTAGGGTTTGATCTAGGCGAGGTTTCACTAACGGACGTGGAAGGGAAGAGTATCTCTAATTCGGGTCCCTTAATGAATCTCCCTCGCGAACTCTCGGTCTAAGCATACACCAACTGAGTTTAAAAGGTAATAAATAAAACAGAACAAAACAAAATAAAAGATTAGAAAATCAAAACTTAAAGAAAAGAACAATAGTACTGTCTTGTCTTAAAGTTGACAAACTTCCTTGTATGTAAGCGTGTTTCCTCGGCAACGGCACCAAAATTTGATTACGTCCAAAGAGTAACGCGGTAGTTGTAGCACAGCTTTGGGGTGTCAATTCCACATGGAAACAAGTTACATACAAAAGAAGGTGTGAACCATAACACAAACGATAAAGATTTAAGTAAGAAGATATGAATTTGGATAATGAAGTAATCGTGTAAAATAGATTATGAAATATAATAAAGAAACAACAAGGATCCGGGAATCCTCCCTAGGTTCGTTTCTCTATTCCTAACTTGATTCAGTTGTTTTGATCTCGATTGTAAGTTTCACATCCCAAACAGGCAATCGAAAAATATTCAATGAGAACATATATAAACTCCAATATGATTGTTATGAAATATTTTTATTTTTCGATTCATGCACACATGATCTATCCTATAGGTTTATCAAGAAACGACCATATATCTTTAATGACAATATTGCAGTAATGGATAAACCTAAAGGCTAGATCTACCAGACTCAATTATTCCCAAACAATCTTGACATAGGAAAAGCATGACTAAATTTATATCAAAGAGAAAGATACAATCACTGGATTAGATAAAATCTTATAATTAGATTAAAAAGAAAATCATAACAATGTTTTGACAATGAATCCCTATTACAACTTAATCAAATAAAGGAAAATATAAACAACTACACCTAGGGATTCATCCCTTCGCCTTGCTTGGAGATTAGTTAGCCATGGGACTTATGGTTGAACACTTTGATAGAGGGGAATTGGTTGCTTCCTTGAGTTTTCCAAGCTTGATGCTCCTTTTTATCAAATCCTAAGTGGTCTATTTATAATACAAGAGGGTTACAGTTGTTTTGGTGTTTAAACAATCATTAAAAGGCCTAATTATGTTGTAACTCGGAGACAGGGTATTGGGGTCGCGCCACGGCTCAACTGGAATCAATTACGCCCAAAGAGTAACATGATAGTTGTAGCACAGCTTTAGGGTGTCGATTCCACAGGGAAACAAGTTACCTACAAAAGAAGGTGTGAACCATAACACAAATGATAAAGATTTAAGTAAGAATATACGAATTTGGATAATGAAGTAATTGTGTAAAATAGATTGTGAAATATAATAAAGAAACAACAAGGATCCAGGAATCCTCCCTAGGTTCGTTGCCCTATTCCTAACTTGATTAAGTTGTTTTTATCTCGATTGCAAGTTTCACATCCCAAACAGAAAATCGATAAATATTCAATGAGAACATGTATAAACCCTAATATGATTGTTATGAAATACTTTTTATTTTTCGATTCATGCACACATGATCTATCCTATAGGTTTATAAAGAAACGAACATATATCTTTAATGACAATATTGCAGTAATGGACAAACCTAAAGGCTAGATCTACTGGACTCAATTATACCTAAACAATCTTGACATAAAAAAAGCATAACTAAATTTATATCAAGGAGAAAGATACAATGACCAGATTAGATAAAATCTTATAATTAGATTAAAAAGTAAATCATAACAATGTTTTGATAATGAATCCCTATTACAACTGAATCAAATAAAGGAAAATAGGAACAACTACACCTAGGGATTCATCCCTCCTTGCTTGAAGATTAGTTAGCCATAGAGCTCATAGTTGAACACTTTAATGGAGGAGAATTGGTTGCTTCCTTGAGTTTTCCAGGCTTGATGCCCCTTTTTATCAAACCCTAAGTGGTCTATTTATAACACAAGAGGTCCAAGGGTGTTTTGGGGTTTAAACAATTATTAAAAGGCCCTAATTATGTTGTAACTCAGAGACAAGGTATTGGAGTCGTGCCGCGGCTCAGATGGAGTCAGGCCGCAGCTCAAAATCTTCAAGTTCTTGTACTTTATGGAGATCAGTTGGGCCGCGGCGCACACTGATGCCTTTTTCTTCTCCTTTGGCTTCCTTTCTGGACGCCGAGGCTTGGATAATTCTAGGCTAAAACATACACACTATAAACTTGATTTCTCTTCATTTGTTTTTCCGCAACCATGTCTTCACTTCAGTGTGCCTCGAGTCTTTGTGCTTCAAACAACAATAGCTTTTTCTCCTCTTCTGAACTTATAGTACCTGAAAATGCACCGAAATAAGTCGATGATCCAAGAATACCACTTTAGAGTTATTAACGTATAAAAGTGCAATTAAAACTTAGATCAACTCTAAAATGCTAACGATTAAGAACTATTAAGATGCATTTTATGGCTCTCATCAGAACCTCATGCCATACTCCATGTACTTGTAGCTCGGTCTAGGTGAGATCAAACCAACCTCTGTGGCACATCAATTAGCAGATAGATCAGTAAGAAAACCAAGAGATATTGTGCAAGATGCTTTGTTGCAAATTGATAATTTATATTATCCTGTTGAGTTTTTGGTTTTAGATACTATTTCTATTGTGAATACGGAGTCCAAAATTCCTTTGATAATTGGAAGACCATTCCTTGCCACCACCAATGCCCTCATTAATTGTAGGAATGGACTAATGACAATATCATTTGGAAATAGGACTCTAGAGGTAAATGTGTTTCGAGTCTCAAGGCAGCCACATGAAGAGGATGAGTACATTAAAGATAATTCCAACTCTTTCGAATTCTCTCCTAATAATTCTGACTTCAACGATTCTTTAATTTATCCTCATGCCGTTAATGTTGTTGATATTTTTGATAAGTCACAGGGATTTATTAAAAAAATAATGGCAACCATGCTTTGAGGAGTTGCTTGAGAGAAGTCACATGGATACGGGAATCAAATACCCTACTATTGATAGTGAATGGGCAACACCAAGAACACTTGACCCATATGTGGTGGACTTTAAGTATTCCTTGCCAAAAGATTAGCACCGAGGCCATTGAGTTTGGAGCCTCATCTTCAGCACCACAATGGGGCCAGCGGTGAGAGTGGTGCAGTGTCTGACTGAAGACGTAAAACTTAGCGCTCATGGGAGGTACCCCATAGCATATCCTTTAATTTTATTATTTTTCTATATTTCTTTTTCTTGTTTATTTTTATTATTTTGTTGTTTTCTAGTATTACCTTCGTATTTCTTTTTTAGGGACAAATATGCGCAGCAGTTCAATTGGTCGTGCACAACTTTCAGCTCCACGCACCTTTGGTTAAAAAGGGAGTTTCCTTAAATTTTGCTTTTACATTGAGGACAATGCTTATTTTAAGTTGGGGGTGGAGGAAACACATTTCTTATTGCATACATTGAATTGTTGGGTGTCACCTCCCTTTTCTTTTTCATTTTAATTCATTTGTTCTTAGCATGCTTTGTGTTAGCTTTGTAAGTAATTCACATGTCAATGATATGAGTTTAACTGAGATAACATATAGCAATTAGAAGAAGTTAAATCTTGCTTCGGTTTGAGAATAATTTAAGAGTCAATCTTCATTTGGTTTGAGACTCTGGTGTGCGGTAAGATTGCATGATTAGTTAAAAATATTTAGAGAAGTTTTATGTGTGATTGCTTTGTGAATACTTTTACGGCCTCAACAAGCTCTAGAACTTATTTGATAATCACTTGAGGCGAATTCCTAGAATGCACACTACTTAGGATATGATGTAGGGCATTTTTGGACTGTTTGAGCCTTTCAAAGTTACCCTTGCTATATTTATCGCTAGTCACCTGTTTGAGCCTTTTTCTTGAAAAAGAATTTGAGCTTTGTTTCTTTCGATAACCAATTTACTCACATTTATGAGCCTAAAAATATTCTATCCTTACCTTTCTTTTAAGAGAACTTTTTCATACACATTTGTTGAGAAGCACTTGAAAGGAGTAAGGATGGAAATATGAAAAAATATTACTACCATAACCCACGTACATTAAAGGAGATAAGTTAGGGGTTGTGGAAAAGAAAAAGAAAAAAAATGAAAAAGAAGGTGAATGATCTTATGCCAAAAAAAAGAAGAAGTGAATTATGGCAAAGAAAGAAGAAAAGAAAAAAAAAGTAGTGATTTATTGAGAAAAATGCTCGAAAAATGGTTGAAAGAGTTGGGTGTTGAAGTAAGGTTGTCCAGTGCTTAAAGTAGGTTGTGTTTAAAACTAAGAGATTAAGTTCTTTTATTTGTTGAAACCTTCCCGTTCTTTCTTAACCTTTACCTTAGCCTAACATTACAAGCTTATTAAAGACCTATTGATCCAAGGTGGTATGATTTTTCTATAATAGTTGAGAGTGATTTGAAAAGTGAGCCTATAGAGCTTGTTTTTGTGATTGATGTCACGCAAATTAAATATTTTAGAGGCCAAGACTTGTATTCATGAATGTTATGCATAAAATCATATGGGTGTTCAGATTAATGGATTGTGGTAAGATGGATGTTAAGAGTCGATAACAATTTTAAGATTGATGTTTGGATTACTCTTGGACTTGGGTGATATTTAATGATTCTATGTGCTATGTATTATGTGCAATTTTTTAGACAAAAAGAAATTCTCTTGGTTTAATGCTAGCATTGCTTTACTTTGTTTTGATTCCTACTATAGAATTCATCTCTTGTTTTCACTTGAATTGCTAGGGACTAGCAATAAGCTAGTTGGGGGTTATGATGAGAGTCATAAAATGCATCTTAAGTGTACTTATTTGTTAGCATTTTAGGGTTGATCGAGGTTTGAATTACACTTTTATACCCTAATAACTCTAAAGTGATATTCTTGGATCATTGACTTATTTCAGTGCATTTTCAAGTACTTTGAGTTTAAAAGAGATGGAAAAGCTATCGTTGCTTAAAGCTTGAAGATTCCATGCGTATCGGAGTGAAGGAGTGCTTTCGAAAGGACAAGATGAAGGGTTTATGGGCAAGGAAGCCTTCAGTTTGCACCTAGGCCCAGACAAGTCAGGGCCTAAGCACCCAGAAGAGAGAGCCACGACACCCAGAAGCTGCTTCACCAAAGATCAGGCCAAGCCACGGCCTGGACCAGCCAGGGCTGCGGTGCCCAGCAGCCCCACAAACCCTGATCTAAGGTAGAGCCACAGCACAAGTAAGTGTGAGCCGCGGAACCCACATGATCTCCTTCTCCGAGTTATGACCTAATTAGGACTTCAATGATTGTTTAAACCCTAAAACACCCTTAGACCTTTTGTATTATAAATAGATCACTTAGGGTTTGAAAAGAACATCCATGAAGGCTGAGAACAGAAGAGAGAGCTCGACATTACGGTGTTCAAGCATGAGCCCTACGGCCAACTAATCTCCAAGTAAGGTGAAGGGATGAATCCCTAGGTGTAGTTGTTCTTATTTTCATTCTTGATTCAGTTGTAATGATTTATTGTTAAAACATTGTTTATGATTTACTCTTTGATTAAACAAGAAGAATTTAGGTTCATGTGATAGTTGCACTTTATGTTATCCTTATCTTAGATTTTCTTAATCCGGTGATTGCATGCTTCTTCTCCATATAAGTCTAGTCAAGCTCTTCTTATGTCAAGTTGTTTGGCTGTGATTGAGTCCGGTAGATTTATCTTTTAGGTTTGTCCATTACTGCGATATTGTCATTAAGATATATTGTCATTTCTTGATAAATCTATAGGATATGTCTTGTGTGCTTGAATCGAAATTAAAGAGTACTTCGTAGCAATTACATTAGGGTTTATATGTGCTTTGATTGAATATACACTGATTGCTTGTTTGGGATGTGAAACTTACAATCGAGATAAAAACAACTGAATTGAGATTGGAATAAAGAAACAAACCTAAGGAGGATCCTCGGATCCTTGTTGTTTCTCATTTATATTCTTCATTATATTTACACAATTCTCTTGTACAATTTCATTATTAAAACTCAGATTTACTTATTTGGATTTCATTGTTTCGTATTCACAAGTTCCTCAAGTTGTGAGATTTGAAGCTAGGTGACTCTTTATATAGTGCACCAACTTCTTGACCAATCTTGAGGGTCAATCTCCACCCTTTGATCTTGATGACCAATTAACCATGGCCCTCCATCAATCCTAAGTAAAGTTGTGCATTTTTAAACATGTCCCACACACCACTCAAAAGGCTGAAATATGCGTGCATCAGTGTCCCTGGCATCGCGGCCTGAAATAGGGTATGTTGCGACCTGGAGTAGGGCTTAACAACTTCCTATTCTCACCTTTCTAGGCGCACACTTGGCCAGAAGCTCCTCCATGCTGGGCACTGCACCCTGGACAAGGTAGGGCTGTGGCTTCGCCTGGTGTCCACTCCATGCTGATTTTTCCTCCTTCCTTGCAACCGTTTAATGCTAAGACAAATACCAACAATCTCTACCTTTGTCTAAGCGATTAAACCTAAACCTATTGTGCAGAGAACTCAGGATCCAAAGTCATCTTGAGTCATTATATCAACCGACTCCAATCCTAAGTAGTCCAAGGCAATGATTGAACTTACTTAGAGATATAACTTTAGTACCTAAATCCGCAGGGTTTTCTTCCGTGGCCACCTTGTCCACATGAATGCATCATTCCGTAACATTTTCCTAAATAAAATGGTACCGAACATCCATGTACTTTGTCGTCTCATGGAACATCAGATTCTTGCACAAATGCAATGCACTTTGGCTATCCGAATACACCGCAACCTGCTCCTCTAGTACATTCAACTCTTCCAGTAATCCTTTGCACCACATAACCTCATTCATGGCTTCCATAGCCATTATGTACTCAGCCTTGGTTGTTGAGAGTGCTACCACCAGCTGTAATTGAGCCTTCCAACTTACACAACAACTGTTCAAATTGAAGAAGTAGGAGGTAATTGATCTGCTTTTATCCCGATCAACTCCATAGTCCGAATCCGCATAACCTTCAAGACAGATGGACTTAACCCTCTTCTCATAAATCAGCCCTACTTCTGGGCTTCCCTTCAAGTACCTTAGTAACTACTTCATCCCAAGCCAACGCTCCTTTTCGGGATTACTCATAAACCTACTGAGGACACCTATTGCATGAGCAATATCAAGTCTAGTGCTTACCATGGTGAACATAACTGAACCAACTGCACTAGAGTAAGGGACCTTTTCCATTTCCTTCTTCTCTGCTTCTGATCTCGAACATTGATCGCTAAAGAACTTGAAATGACTAGCAAGGGGAACCTTCACTGGTTTGCTATCTTCCATAGAGAACTTAGATATCATTTTCTCTATGTAGGAAGTTTAAGAGAACTTTAATTTATTTCTCTCTCTTTCCCAAATGATACACATCCCAAGGATCTTCTATGCATGACCAAGATTCTTCATCTCAAACTCCTCACTGAGTTGAGACTTTAATTTTTTTATCCTCTCCATGCTGCTCCCAACCATCAACATAGATTAGGATGATCACCACTTCCTCCACCTTGTGCCCCTTGTAATACAAGTACAAATCATAGTAGCTTCTCATGAAACCTAAGCTGGTTACAAAGGAATCAAACCTCTTATTCCATTGCTGAGGTGATTGCTTCAGGCCATATAGAGATTTCTTCAGTTAGCAAACCAAATCTCCCTGCCTTCCTTCCTCATAACCTTCGGGTTGCCTCATGTAAATGGTCTCATCGAGCTCTCCATGTAAGAACACTGTCTTCACATCCATTTGCTCGATTTCCCAATCAAATTGAACCACCATAGCCAATACACAACTGGTGAGAATATTTTGATGAAATATATGCCTTTCTTTTATGTGAACCCCTTCGTCACCAGCCTAGCTTTATACTGGACTTCATCCCCTAGAGTGTTCCCTTCTTTGATCTTGTAGATCCATCTACAATCCACAACTCTCTGTTTTTCTGGTTGGGCACCAATACCCAAGAGTTGTTCTTCCTCAAAGAATCAATTTCTTCCTCCATAGCTAGCTACAACTTTGACGAATCCTTACACTTCATGGCTTCCATGTAAGTTTCTAGTTTAGCCATCCCTCCTTCTGTCCAAGGAGCTGCTACATTAGCATCCGCAAACCCATATCTCAAAGGTGGTCTAACCACCCTCCTTCCCTTGTCCCTTGTGAGCTGTAGTCATTCTGACTTGCTACATCAACCTCTTCTAGTTCAGCCTCTTCTTAAGTTTCTTAAGCTTGGCCTTCATTGATGGGCTCTACCTGGTCTGAACCTTCTGCCTTCTTGGCTCTGCCTGAACTGAATTCTCCTTGATGCGATGCTCCATAAATTCCAGACTGGTTTGCTCACTAGTCCTTGCAGGGTTAGTTTTCTTCAAATTGGGAAATAACAATTCATTAAAAATAATATCCCTACTTATAATGAGTTTCATTCCTTTTGGTTCTAAGGACCACAACCTATACTCCTTAACCCCATCACCATACCCTAGAAATACACATTTTCTAGACCTTAGGTTAAGTTTATCATCGTTTTGATGTGCAAATGCAGCACACCCAAGAGTCCTAAGGTTGCTCAACTCAAGGGGTTTTCCACTCCACATCTCTATGGGAGTCTTAAGGTCTAAAACCCTAGAGGGTGATCTATTAACCAAATATGCAGCTGTAGACACAGCTTCTCCTCAAAAATATTTTGGTAAACCGGATCCTATTAACATGCACCTAAACTTTTCCATAAGGGTTCTATTCGTCCTCTCAGCAACTACATTTTGCTGGCGTGTTTTTATAACTGTTCTATACCTTAGAATGCCATTTAATTCATATAATTTATCAAAATCCTTATTACAAAATTCTAGGCCATTATCGATTCGTAAAACCTTAACTACCTTACCCGTTTAAGTCTCCAGCAACTTTTTCCACACCACAAATTTATTCAAAGCATTTAATTTATTTTTAAGCAAATAAACCCAAATATTTCTTGAATAATCATCAATTAAAGACAAAAGTAAAAGTTACCTCCTTGTGTTGGTGTTCTTGCTGGTCCCCAAAGGTCTGAATGAATGTAGTCAAGAATGCCCTTAGACTTGTGCACTCTGGTGTTGAAGCTGACCCAGTGTTGCTTCCCAAGAATGCAACACTCGTAGAAATCCAATTTCTCTACTTTGTCTCCTCCAAGTAGACCATCATTGCTAAGAACTTGCAGGCCCTTTTCGCTCATATGTCCCAAGCGAGTGTGCCAAAGGGTTGCCTTATTCATCTCAGCCATCAAGATTGCTGCTTGATCATTGATTTCTGTCTCTTCGATCATCTCATAGAGTCCATATTTTATTGTTTCTTTGATCACTATCAAAGATCTCTTGGTCACCTTGATCTTTCTTCCTTTAGCTTTGTATCTATACCCCATAGAATCCAACTACCCCAATAAGATCAAATTCCTCCTCAAATCCGGGAGATACCTTATATTTCGCAGCAGTCTTGTGACTCCATCAAGCATCCTCAACTGGATGTCTCTTATCCCCCTCACTTGGCAAGAATTGTCATTCCCCAAGAAAACCCTTCCATCATTGATCACCTTGAAATTCTTGAACCATTCCTTGTGATGGCACATGTGATAAGTGCACCCAGAATCTAGAATCCATTTCTCACTACCTTACCTCCTGCTCACATTTGAGCACACAACAAGAACATCATCTTGCTATTCTCCTTTGGCAACCGAAGCCTCTCCATTATTGGTATAGCTTCTCCCTCTCTCATCCCACAACCTCTTCTTACAATCTTTCTACCTCTTGATTTCTCCCTGTAGTTGCCATGAGTACTACTGCCATTATCAGTTGCTGGCCTTCTTTTAATGAACAACCCTTCTCCACTTGATGCTTCCCTCATCTTGGCTTTGAAATCATGAGCCCTTCTGTTCTTGCTCCGATACGCAGCTACGCAAGCTCTGATACCACTCTTGGAAATCACCCCACAAGAATGCCCAGGTGATTATCTTCTAAACACCCAAGTCTTGAATGACTTGTAATGAAATGAAATAGCAAACGAATGCAAGAAAGAAAAGAACACAAGCGATTTGTTATCGAGGTTCGACAATAGTCTACGTCCCCGTGAGTTCCTCCGAACGCTATACACTAAATTAATTGAGTTCTTTACAAAATACAACAATCCTCTCCAAGAAACTAAAGTTCTTGAAGAACAAGAATAGGAGAAAGAAACTGATATAACTATTACAAAAGCACTCTACCCACAATCTATACTACTTCTCTCTTTCCAACCAGCCTTACTTTTGAGATCTATTCTAGTGCCTCTCTGTGTTTTGTGTCTTTACACTCTCACACTTGCACTTTAACTCTCTTGTATGATGATCACTTTTATTCACAAATTCCTTAAGTTGTTAGGAATTGAAGCTAGGTGACCCTTTATATAGTGCACCGACTTCTTTTTGGGCGTCGCGACCTGGGGGAGTCTGAGTCACGGCGCACACTTGGCCAGAAGCTCCTCCATGCTGGGCGCCACACCCTGGACAAGGTAGGGCTGCGGCTTGGCCTGATGTCCACTCCATGCTGATTTTTCCTCCTTCCTTGCAACCGTTATGCTAAGACAAATACCAACAGAATTGTTAGATTATGATAAATTGTATGCCTTATTGCATCATCATTCATCATTTTCATACTTGACATATAGTGAAAGAGTATTAAACCTTATTTAATATTTCCCTCACTTAAGATGGCATAGATAAACAAAATTTGTGCTAAGATTCAAGACTGAAAATTTTTCTAAATGGTCAAGTCGACTGGTAACTCTATCTCAGTCGACTGGTAAGTCTCTGCTTAATCTCCCAGTCGACTGGTATATTTATAGCAATCGACTAGTAATCAAAAAGCTTGTTTGGAGCCATTTTTTGAAAATCAGTTAACAACCCAGTCGACTGGTGTTCCGACCCAGTCGACTGGTATGTGAAACTTTTCAAATCTACAAAAAGACCCAGTTGACTGGTACCCTAACCCCAGTCGACTGGTATCACGATTCTATAAATAGTCTCTTCATTTTTTCTAGATTTTCACGCCATTTTCATAACCTTAAGCTTTCTCTCTCTAAAAAATCTCATTCTTTTGATAAAAAAATCCTCAAAACACTTCATACACACCTCAATCTACTCATCCACACCATCCATTTCAACTTTCTACAGTTGAAATCTCTAATTTCCACCCAAATCCCTTTTTCTCCCAAAAATTCTAATCTTCCAAAATGACCGATCGAATCCTCATTAAAACCACTGTTAGGGAACCTTATGTGCCTACAAGGCCAAGGTCCACTAAATCTATGGATCTGGATTCCAAAGGGAAGGGTGTAGTGGGCTCTTCGAGCAAGACGCCCAGGATAGAGCTCGATGACTCTCTGTTCTCCAGCTTGGCGTAAAAAGACAAGTATACATCCATTATCTGCCATAAAAAGATCATGACGGGTAGATTCATCGACTTCGAACCTATTCGTCATGGTAATTTTGATGTGTTACCTGCTTTTGATGCCATACACTTGACCCCACTGGTCAAGATTCATCAAAAATTTTATCCGAGACTGATTCACCAATTCTATGCGAACTTGGTGAAACCCAGTCCACTGGCTCTGAGGTTCAAAACCAGTGTTATAGGTATGGATTATGAGGTCGACACTGACCTCTTGATTAGTATCTTGAGGATCCCTGTGGGAGGGATCTAATGGAGTCTGAATGGATGGCCAGACAATTTCGATTATGAGGAGGTATGTCGGATAGTTAGGGGTGACCCTAACTATATGTTTTGACCCCCCCTACATTTCACACATGTAACGACATGTCCCTTGACTCGAAATTGTTTAACTTCATTGTGAGTTTGACCATTCACTCGAGACTCGAGAGTCGGGGCTATCTATCTAAGATAGATGTCGTATTGATTTGGTGCCTTAAAACTGGGCACCACTTCAATATCTACCCCTTGCCGCTTGCCAACATGATAAACGGTGAAGCGAACGACTTCAGATGCCTTCTCTACGGGATGTTCATCACACTCATCCTCCAGCACTTTTGGGTGCCTTTCCCCGCCTCTAAGGCTCAGGATATCGGCCTCAAGGACATCATCAATGTCTCCTCACTGAAGAAGATGGGATGCAAAGTCTGAGAAGACATGATCTACTCAAAGGCCAGGAAGAACATTCGGATTGGAGAGGATGATAGCAGTGATGATGAGGACGAGGGTCCAGATGCTGCTGCTACTACTATGGATACGGATGACCAAGTACCTCCTATGGGCGACTCGAGTGCTGGTCTAGCTGGGTATAGTGATCTTTTATAGGCTATTATGAGCCTCTAGCTGACTATGCAGTCCGACTTCCAGAGCTTAAGCTCCATAGTCGACGTCATGCATCACAACCTCCGCTCTCTCCAGGATGACTTTGAGCTGCAATGTGAGCATACCAAGGGCTCTCTAGCTGAGCTTCAGGATCTGGCTTATGGTAGCTCTAACTCTTCCGCTCCTTGAGTCGCCAATATATCTTCATTTTGATGTATATATAGATGTAGTTTTTTCATTGTTCTAAGCACGGACATTATTTCATCATTTACTGTATTTTGTCTTTCTATTTCGGCTTTCTGAAGCCTATGATGTATATCTTTATATTTTATGATTAGACTTGGTTCATATATTTTTTTTACATTTATGCTATAAGATTACTTAGTTTAAATCTTTCTGTATTCGGATAAATGCTTTAAACTGCTTCTACATATATGGAAACTTCCGGTTCTTTTCGGGAAGGCTTCCTAACTCCAAATGTTGCCAAATTTTTGCTTACAATTTTTTTTTATGCATGCTCTTCATGAATGTGGTATCTATATAGCTTATTTTTTGGTTTACTACCCCTTTTTCTATTGTTGTCAAAACAGTGGAGAAATATGAGAAAATGATAAAACTAATTGTAAACTCAAAATATTGCATTGATTTAGAGGGAGCATTGCTCCAAAGAACTTGGTGTATGATTTTATATGTTGAGTTTATTGGTTAGGTTGCATATAAATTGCCCTTCATCTTTTTACAAGTTGGTTTTATTAAAAAAACAGAGGAAACTCTGCCTAATTTTTTCAAAAAATCCAACACATAGTTTTTAAAACAGTTTTCTCTCATTAGTTTTGTCATCATAAAAAAAGGGGAGATTGTTGACCCTCACCTAAATTTTAATGATGATAAAACATAACTTTAATTGCACTAATAGTGCTTTCTAAGTGTATTAAACGACAAATGCATACAGCCAGAAATCAATGTGCAAGAACTCAACCCGAATCAAACACCAAGTCAAGACAAAAGATCTAGTATAGGTATAAGGTATTGAATCAAGTTGTAAATCTCACTAGTTCAGGTAACAAGCTTGTCCAATGGCTCCTTTTCAAAAAGTGTTTTAAAAACTATCGTTTAAAAGTCAAAAACATTTCAAAGAATGAAAAACTGGGTTGAAGGGCAACCCAGTCGACTAGGTACTTACACCATAAGACTGGTGTTTTGGACATTGTGTCCCCAATCGACTGGATGCTTCATACCAGTCAACTAGTATTTTGGACAGATAGTCCCCCAGTCGACTAGTAAGAACAACCTAGTTGATTGGTACTCTTCAAAGTCTTAAAGGTGAGACTTTTCACTTGACCTAGTCGACTGATACTAAGACCTAGTCGATTGGTAATTCAAAAAATATGACCTTTGAGACGTGAGACTTCAGTACAAAATGCACTAAAACATTCCAAGTCAGTACAAAACAACCATATCAATACAAGGCTGTATAAACCCACTCTATTGAGCATTTTAAAGGAAGAGATTACAAATTACATTCAAGTTTTTGCTCATTAATACACAAAAGATTTGAAATATTTATTGTTGAGCCATTCTTCAAACTTTACCTTGAAAGAGAAATATTATTCAGTTGTATAAGCTTTCATTGCTGTCTCTCTACCATTTACTTTACAACAACTCATTTATTATAAAGGTATTAGCTTCCGAAAGGAAGAAATTAGCTTCCGAGAGAAAGGGATTTGCTTCCAAGAGGAAAGGACTGATTGTAAGGTTTATGCAACACCCGTGAAGTTATACGACTAAGTTTCTTAGTGGATTACTTCAAGGAGGTTCCTTGAAGAGAGTGGACGTAGGGTTGGAACGAATCCGATATTGTCAAACCACTGTAAAATGAGTTTGCATCTTCTATTCCTTAAACACTTTTGTTTACAACACATTATTTGTTTACATGCTTGTGGTCTTACTTGTTCTTATAAACTGGCGATTAATTAGCTAAAGTTTTTATAAACCCAATTCACCCTCCTCTTGGGTTGAAACCTTAGTTTACAAAATGGAAAGGCACTAAAATCAATAAAAGTATTTTAATTTATAATTCAAACATTCTAATATATGTCAACTAAATTCTTTGATGTCGTTGGATAGTAGCTACATGTTCCTCTAACTTAAAACAAATTTGCTAAACTGGAATCGATTTCCAATTTAAAGAATAACATATGAATACCAATTAAAAAACTTGAAAAAATTGTCAAGTGCAGCCCCTGTATTAATGGAACCCAACAGTGACTCACATGTGTCAACGTACATGTTGGATGCGCTCACTTATTACTTATTTTTTCAACTTTAACCAATATAACTAGCCTACTTTGAACATTAATAATTTTAAATATAGATAGAATTCAAAAGTTATATATATATCCAAAAACTACTCTAAAAATACTATCGTTTTGGCTCAAAAATCACCCAATTCCATCGCCAGACGACCAAGTTATGATGTCCTAAAGTTAGACCCTGATGCTGTCAGAAACCCAAAACCCAATTTTTTTTTCCAACCAACAAACTTTCACACTCCGATTCTCTCAACATCCCAAGAATTATGATGCAAAGTACATACCACTAGAAAACGTTTTCAAAGGGCTACAAATCCCAATCATAACTTACTCTGATCCCTTGCCGAAAAATCACTTTCCAATGACTTAAAGTTGACTACTGCTAACTATAAAAAAATAGTTTTTCTAAAATTCTTTGAAAAATCATAACTCTCAAAATATGAATCCAAATGAAATGAAACCAAAGCCAAATTACACTTTATGGAGGTAAGAATCTACATTTAAAATATTATGGTTGGACCCTCGCCGAAGCTCCGATGACAGCATCAGAAAATTGACAACACCAAAATCCCTCTAAGTAATTAAGAAAAATGAAAGCAAACACGACAAACATCAATTTAGCAAGAGTTAGGATGGAAAAATACCTTGAATTTGTCATTCTTTTAAAAAAAAATCTTCTATTTTTATCTTTATCTTTCTATTTCTTTTTTTTATTTCCTCCCATTATCGCTAGATTTTTCTCTTTATCTGCAAATGAGCAGATTTTTGTTTATTTTTTATTTTATTTTTCTAACCATGGGCTAAGTAAGCCCAAAAGTAATGGGCTTGGGTGTTACATTCTCCCATTCTCAAAATAATTTGGTCCTTTAAGTTCGATATACCTTTATCCATAGAAATCTCAATTCGAATCCAAAGGTAGGGATTTGCACTCCCCATCTTAAAAATTTAGACGGTTGTATTTGATCTCATTCAAAATTCCTAAAACACAACACCTCCAATATTTCTTTTAGTCCCATATCTGAAATTCAAAAACCTCAATAACATAATGTGATTCATTTAAGTCAATAATTATACAGAGAAATTCACATATCAAACTACTCAAACTATTTATTTCAAATGATAGACTATTAAGAAATACTTATTAACCATTTAATATTTTCTTTAAGATATTGTTAACATAAATAAAAAGATTATCTCTTTTAATCAGTTAAGCCTTCAAGTTTCATAGCATACCTGTTAGAAATCACCTTTAGATGCCCAGGTGGTGATCTTCCGAACAACCCAAGTCTAGAATGACTTGTAAAGAGCGGATACAGCAATAAAACCAAAACAAGAAAGAAAACAAGCAATTTGTTATCAAGGTTCGGCAAATGCGTATGTCCCAGTGAGCTACTCCAAGCTCTCTGCACCAAATCAATGGTCTTACAAGTTACAGCAACTCTTCTCTAAGAAACCTCTTGTTCTTAAAGAACGAAAGTGATAAGGTCTTGAGTTACCCTGAAATTTTCCCCAAGAAAATTCCACTTACAAGTTCCTTGAATCCCCAATCTATACTACTCTCTCTCTCTCTAAACAACTAGCCTCTCCAATGAGTCTCTCTTGTTTTGTGTCTTTGCACTCTTACAATTGATCTCACTTTCACATTCACAAGTTATGTTGTTATGTTGTTATGTTGAGATTGAAGCTAGGTGACCCTTTACATAGTGCACCACTTCTTGAACCTATCTTGAAGTCAATCTCCACCCTTAGATCTTGAGGTCCAATCAATCATAGCCCTTCATCAATTCTAAGTGATCCTGTGCATTTTGATAAAGTTCTACACATCATTTGAAATGCTGAAACAAAAGCATCAGATGTGCCTTCGCGCTGCACCTTGGAACAGGGCAAGCCACGACCTAAAAGGAGGAAGAGTTGCTGCCTTTCTGGGTGCCGCACCTTGGGGAGGCTAGGGTGTGGTGCTGCCTGGAATGTTGCCTTCTTGAACTTGCTGTAGGGTGAGGCGCACACCTCCAAGGTGAGGCGCCAGCTTGTATCTCAAGCTGAACTTTACTCCATTCTTGCAATCGTTTAATCCTTGGACAAATACCAAAAATCTCTACCTTTGTCTAAGTGATCAAACTCGAACCCGTTGTGTAGAGAACTCAGGATCGAAACTCATCTTGAGTCACCATATCAATCGACTCTAATCATAAGTAGACCAAAGCAATGATTGAACTTACTTAGAGGTAGAACTTTGGTGCCTAAATCTGCAGGATTTTCTTCTGTGGCTACCTTGTCCACATGAATGCATCCTTTCATAACATTTTCCCGAATGAAATGATACCGAACATCCATATGCTTTGTCCTCTCATGGAACACCAGATTCCTACACAAGTGCAACGCACTTTGGCTATCCGAATACACCACCACCTGCTTTTTAGGACCTTCAACTCTTCCAATAACCCTTTGCACCACATAACCTCCTTGATAGCTTTCGTTGCCGCTATATACTCAGCCTCGGTTATTGAGAGTGCTACCACCGGCTGCAATTGAGCCTTCCAACTTATACAACATTCTTTTAAGTTAAAGAAGTAGGAGGTAATCAATCTTTTTTTATCCCAATCTGCTTCATAGTCAAAATCCGCATAACCCTCAAGATAGATGGACTTACTCCTCTTCTTATAAACCAGCCCCACATCTGGGCTTCCCTTCAAGTACCTCAGCAACCACTTCATCCCAAGCTAATGCTATTTTTTGAGATTACTCATAAACCTGCCGAGAACACTCATTGCATGAGCAATGTTAGGTCTAGTACTTACCATCATGAACATGACTGATCCAACCGTACTAGAGTAGGGGACCTTTTCCATTTCCTTCTTCTCCTCATTCGATCTCGAACATTGATCTCTAGAGAACTTGAAATGACCAGCAAGGGGAACCTTCATTAATTTGCTATCTTCCATAGAGAACTTAGATATCATCTTCTCTATGTAGGAAGTCTGAGAAATCTTCAATCTGTTTCTCTCCCTTTCCCGGATGATATACATCCCAAGGATCTTTTGTCTAAGGCTAAGATCCTTCCTCTCAAACTCCTTATTGAGTTGAGATGTCAACCTTTCTATCCTCTGCTTGCTGTTCCCAACCAACATGTCATCGACATAGATGAGGATAATCACCACTTCCTCCACCTTGCTTCTAGGTGAGAAGGTTTCTGTGAAATCTATGCTATCTTTTTACGTGAACCCCTTCTCCACCAGCCTAGTCTTGTTCTAGACTTCATCCCTAAAAGGGTTCCCTTCTTTGATCTTGCACCAATTCCCAAGAGTTACTCTTCCTCAAAGAATGCATTTCTTCCTCTATAGCTAGCTGCCATCTTGACAAATCCTTATATCCCATGGCATCAATGTAATTCTCTTGTTCACTTATCCTTTTTTTTTGTCCAAGGAGTTGTTGCATTCGCAGCTGCAAAACCATATCTCAAAGGTGGTATGACCAGCCTTCTTTCCTGATCCCTTGTGAGTTGATAGTCATTCTGACTTGCTGCATCATCCCCTTCTAGTTCAGCCTCCTCTCGAGTGTCTTGAGCTTGGCCTTCATCAATGGGCTCTACCTGGTCTGAACCCTCTTGACTTGCTCTACCTGAACTGAATTTTCTTTAATGCTATGCTTCATTAATTCCAGACTGGTTTGCTCACTATCCACTGCAGGGTTATTTTTCACCAAATAGGAAAATAACAATTCATTAAAAATGACATCCCTACTTATTATGAGTTTCATTCCTTTTTGCTCTAAGGACCACAACCTATATCCCTTAACCCCATCACCATACCCTAGAAACACACATTTTCTAGACCTTGGGCTAAGTTTATCATCCTTTTGATATGCAAACGCAGCACACCCAAAAGTTCTGAGATTGCTTAACTCAAGGGGTTTTCCATTCCACATCTCCTTGGGAGTCTTGAGCTCTAAAGCTCTAGAGGGTGATCTATTAACCAAATATATAGTAGTAGACACAGCTTCCCCCCAAAATCATTTTGGTAAATGGAACCCAATTAACATGCACCTAACCTTTTCCATAAGGGTTCTATTCATCCTCTCAGCAAGTCCATTTTGCTGAGAGGTTTTTACAACCGTTCTATGTCTTAGAATCCCATTTAATTCACAGAATTTATAAAAATCCTTATTAAAAAATTCTAAGCCATTATTGACTCGTAAAACCTTAACTACCCTACCCGTTTGAGTCTCTAGCAAATTTTTTCACACCACAAAATTATTCAAAGTATATGATTTATTTCTAAGCAAATAAACCCAAACCTTTCTTGAATAATCATCAATTAAAGACAGAAAGTAACGATTACCTCCATGTGTTGGTGTTCTTGCTGGTCCCCAAAGATCCACATAAATGTAGTCAAAAATGCCCTTAGACTTGTGCACTCCGGTGCTGAAGCTGACCCGGTGTTGCTTCCCAAGAATGCAACACTCGCAGAAATCAAGTTTCTCTATCTTGTCACCATCAAGTAGACCATTCTTGTTGAGAGCTTGTAGCCCCTTTTCACTCATATGTCCCAAGCGATTGTGCCAAAGTATTACCTTATCCATCTCAGCCATCAAGCTTACTGCTGGATCCTTGATTTCTGTCTCTCCAATCATCTCATAGAGACCATCCTTTATTATTGCTTTGATCACTATCAAAGATCCTGTGGTTACCTTGATCTTTCCTCCCTCTCCTTTGTATGTGTACCCCATAGAATCTAGCTGCCCCATTGAGATCAAACTGCTTCTCAAATCCGAAAGATACCTCACATTCCGCAGCAACCTTGTGACTCTATCAAACATCCTCAATTGGATGTCTCTTATCCCCCTCACTTGGCAAGAAGTATCATTCCCCAAGAAAACCTTTCCATCATTGGTTTCCTTGAAATTCTTGAACCAATCCCTATGAGGGCACATGTGATAAGAATCCAGGATCTATTTTTCACTGCCTTGCCTCCTGCTCACATTTGAGCACACAATAAGAACATCATCTTGTTGTTCTCCTTTGACAACCGAAGCTTCTCCATTCTTGGTATGGCTTCCTCCTCTCTCATCCCACAACTTCTTCTTGTAATTTTTCTTGAAATGACCCTCCTTATTACAGTAGAAGCATTGCTTTCCTCCAAACTTCAGTTTGGAATGCAATCTCCCATGGCTCTGCCCTCTACCCTTTGATCTCTCCCGGTAGTTACCATGGATGCTACTGCCATTCCAAGTTGCTGGCCTTCCTCTAATGAATAACCCTTCTCCACTTGATGCTTCCCTCATCTTGGCTTTGAAATCATGAGCCCTTATAGCATTGATCACAATTTCCTTGGTTAGTGTATCTCTTCCATATTCAATAGTATTATTCAAACTTTTAAAATAATAAGGGAGAGAATTCAATAACATAACAGCCAATTGTTCATCTGGGAATGTTATACTACAACAAGCCAAATCTTGAACTAGTTTGTTAAACACATCAAGATTATCTTGCAACTCTTTATTAGGATCTATTTTAAAAGCAAAGATTTGTTTAAGAAGATAAATCTTATTAGGGAGAGTTTTGGTAAGAAATAACTCATCTAGTTTCTTCCATATGACAACTGGATCTTTCGAGTCTCCACACTCCATTGTGACACTATCCGAGATGTGCAGAAAGATGGTGCTGTATGCCATCTTCTTCATCTCAATCTACTGGACTTCCGTGATACTTGCTGGAAAAACGTCATCTTCTCCAATAGCCAAGTCCACCTTCTATTGTATAAGAACAGCCTTGATCTTCCGCTTCCAAAGGGCAAAATCTCCCTTTCCATCAAACGTTTAACAATGAAGTTCGAACCCATCTTGCGGAGAAAATCCCATATTTATGCAGCACCCACAATTGCTTTCCAACTTCTTTTAAATCTCAAGAACACAATCGAAGATTGATCTCAATATCGTTCTTGAATTACCCTCAAGAACACGATCAGATCTTGATCTCTACTCCATTCTTGAATCACCCAAGAAGTTGATCTTTGATTCTTGGAGTCTTGCTCTGATACCCACCAATCTTGGCTCTCTTGGCTCTGATACCACTTGTTGAAAATCACCTCTAGATGCCCAGGTGGTGATCTTTCAAACAACTCAAGTCTAGAATGACTTATAAAGAGCGGATACAACAATCAAACCAAAACAAGAAAGAAAGAACACAAGCAATTTGTTATCGAGGTTCGCCAAATGCCTACGTCCCCATGAGCTACTCCGAGCTTTCTGCACTAAATCAATGGTTCTTACAAGTTACAGCAACTCCTCTCCAAGAAACTTCTTGTTCTTGAAGAATGAAAGAAGAGAAAAGAAAGTGATAAGGTCTTGAGTTAGGAAAATTCCACTTACAAGTCCCTTGAATCCCTAATCTATACTACTCTCTCTCTCTCTCTAAACAACCAACCTTTCCAATGAGTCTCTCTTGTTTCGTGTATTTGCACTCTTACAATTGATCTTACTTTCACATTCACAAGTTATGTTGTTATGTTGAGATTGAAGCTAGGTGACCCTTTATATAGTGCACCACTTTTTGAACCTATCTTGAAGTTAATCTTCACCCTTAGATCTTGAGGACCAATCAATCATAGCCCTTCATCAATTCTAAGTGATCTTGTGCATTTTGATCAAGTCCCACGCATCATTTGAAATGCTAAAACAAAAGCATCAGGTGTGCCTTCGCGCTGCACCTTGGAACAGAGCAAGCCACAGCCTGGAAGGATGAAGAGTTGTTGCTTTTCTGGGCACCGCACCTTGGGGAGGCTAGGGTGCTGTGCGGCCTGGAGAGCTGCCTTCCTGAACTTGCTGCAGGGTGAGGTGCACACCTCCAAGGTGGGGCACCAACTTGTATCTCATGCTGAATTTTACTCCATTCTTGCAACCGTTTAATCCTTGGACAAATACCAACAATACTCAAACAAATATGTCAAAAACCATCAAAATTCGTAATATGATTGGTGCAAGTAACCACACCTTGATTCGAACTTCTATGGGACAGTAACGAATGAATACTAAGAATTTTCAAAATCACCTATAAACCTAGAATACAAAGATTGGAAGGTTTAAAATTTTCAAACATATTGAGTTATGAAATTTCATAAGAAGAACTCATCAAAAGCTATGTTTTGTTTATTTTTTATAGTAAAATTGGATATAAAATTATGCAAATCTCGAAGCTTCTAAAAATCAAGTTTCACAGCTAGAATTCATAGAGGTAGTAATTTATAATCTAAACTTGAAAAAATTTTGAAGTCTATCATGAAACAAATATTAAATTCAATAAAGTGATCTCATAACGTACACTGATTTTACATAGAAGGGAAAGTGAATGTGCTAAAGCTTAGTTAAACCAAAAAAATTAGGCATTAAATAATACATTGCCCTTACATTCATTTCAAGGAAATCAAATATATGTTATAACGAACCAAAAGTAAACCTTTACATATAAAATGAAATGATGCACATAAATGATTTTTCAGCATTTCAATGGCAAAATCTTAAACTATTTGAAACTGGAAGCACCCATATATACTTTAGCACCATGATAAAAAAACAAAGACTACAAGAACTAATTTATCTTTTTCTTGGAATACCGACTTATTTTTATATCCTTCACCAAACTCAATAGATCCATAGAAGCTAACATAATAATTGAATCACAGACCATCACACCACCACTACAAGAAAACTGCTTATCACCGAGGGACACATGGCTCCCAATGATAGTATGAAATATTATCACCGAGGTACCAGTCCCTTGGTGATAATATTTTCACTTGGTACTAAATTCAAATTTTTTTTTAAAATATAATTTTTTATTTTTTAATTTAAAATATATTATTACCGAGGGATTTAAGCCATCGATATTGATAAATAAATATAAAATTAATTATTGATTACATTACCTACTATCACAGAGGGAACTGAAGCCCTCGGTGATAATATTCCCCTAAAAATTGCACAAACCTATTTCTCTTCACTTTTTTAGTTTTGCTTCCTCCGATGTTGCACAACATTTCCAAATTTCGTCCTTCAAATTTCTCTCTCTCTCTCTTATATTTCCCCATTTCTCATATTTCCCTCTCTCTCATCTTTCCTACATTTTTCTCATTTTCAGTTTTTCTCATTTTCCCCACTTTCTCTCTCTACTTAAAATTGTAAGTTTCCCCTCTCTACTCTCTAGCTTATTTTGTTATTTATGTTTTGTTAGTTTTTCTTTCTAAATTTGTTTTTTAAATTTTGATATATACGTGAAACCTTAGCTTATAATTTAGTTTAAATTTATGTATTATATTATATAGATTAAAAAATTAGGTTATCCCTAAATTGTTATGTTAGTTTAGCTTTTTATTTATTTATTTTTTAAATTTTGATATATATGTGCAACCTTAGCTTAGAATTAGTTTAAATTTATTTATTAATTTTTATAGATTTAGTTATTATTTGTGTAGGAAACTAATTTAAAATTAGGTTAGCCTTAGTTTAAATTTATGTATTATTTTGTATAGATAAAATAATTAGGTTAGCCCTAGATTGTTATTTTAGTTTAACTTATTTTTTCTATATATATATATATATATATATATATGTGTGTGTGTGTGTGTGAAACCTTAGGTTAGAATTAGTTTAAATTTATTTATTAATTTGAAAGGAATTTAGTTAATTTTTTTGTGTAGAAAAATAATTTAAAATTAAGTTAGCCTTAGTTTAAATTTATGTATTATTTTTTATAGATTAAAAATTAGGTTAGCCCTTGTGATGTTAGTTTAAATTTAAGAATTATTTTGTATAAATCTAGAAATATTAGGTTAGCCCTAGATTATGCTATGATATACAGTTCAAATTTAAACACTATTTTTAGGAAATAATTACACATTGTGCTATATTAGTTTAATTAAACAAAAATAAAAATAACCTTAACTCAATCAAACTAAATTTTCAATCTTTGGCCATGAAACAAAAGACACATTTTATTTCCTTCATTTCCCTTCCCCACTAACCAAAAGGTCTCTTTTACAAAGAATTTACACTAACTCACCTCAAGCGCCTACGGGTGCGTAGGTTAGGGATGATGTGTTAGAGCTTGAGCTTCTTGGCCATTTTTCCATTTTGAACCTACTGATCATGAACTGAGACCAAGCTGAGATGTGGGTCACGAAGAGGACTAATTTTTAATAGGAAGAGGGAGAAAATGATGATGATGATAACAACTCTAGTACTGACATAGATGTCAATTACTTAATGGTACGAGCAATTTTATTCTTGAATGATGAGAAATATATGAGTTGTATGACTAACAAATTGTATACATTGTATAATTTCTTTATTGTCAATTGTATGAGCTAGTTTTAAACAGATTGAATCAATTGTCATGCATTCACATTTCCAACTTTTTTTTTGTTGCAAAACAGGATGCCAAGAGGTAGGGGTCGATCATTTAGAGGTGCAGAGGGCAAGCATCGCGGATGAGGTCCCATGAGCATGGATCCTCTCGAGACTAGTACTATAGAGGCTACTTCCTTTTCACTTGGTAAAATTACCTTCCACTTTTGTGTTTTTCTTTAATTATGTCTATTTCTGTTAATTTAAAGTAATTCTTAAATAATGTATTATTTAATATGTGAAGATACATTCTCATATATAGAGATAGAGGCCGGGCCTTCTGAGGCCTGTCTAGTCAAGTGAAGAGTCAGAGGACAAAACAGAGAGAAGCCCATGCTAGCACAAAAAATATTTTTGACCATATTGAGTGAGAGATGTTTATATTTGTTCATTGAATATTATTCATGTCATTAATATTCATTAATATGCCAATGATCGATTAATGTACTTATTTGTTTATGAATGCAGTAAATTCCATGGGTGCAAAAACATATCCAAAAATATTGTGACTCAAGTGAGGAAGCACATGAATGGCCCATGGAACACTTAACCTCAATTCCAAGTCGATGGCCAAACCTCTATTTGGGAAAATTTCCTGGTATACTTTTTTCTTAAATCTTTTATTTCAGTTTCACTATTCTATTCTCAGGAAGTTCTATATGTCATATGCTTATGCTATATATAAAATAATTGAATTCTAATCATCTTTTGGTTATTTCTCATGCACACTACACTTTTTTTACTCTAGAGGAGCTTTAGGCTGCTATGTTTGTCCATGATATGATCGTTGTTATTGTAGTAGTTATTAATTTCCATACATATCTCTAGTCCGTTAAGCATTTATTACAACAGATGATAATGTTCGGGTGCTCTGGGGCGGCTCCTACCACTTGACCTGATGTAAGTAAAACATATTGAACTTTTTTACATTTAAGTTACCAATTGTTTGCATTTTCGAGGAAAAACTTTTATAAGGTTTTAAGGTCAATATAGTAAAATTGTTGTTTAACGGATGAGGTGGGGTTACCATCACGTCTGTTTGGTTGAATGTGACTAGTGGAAAGAAACGAAATCCATTTCGAATATTAGGTTACAAACTGAGGGGTTTCGGACTAAAAACGTTCATATGTTAGCGATTTTAAGAGAAAAAATAGTAAAATAGTTGTCTAACGGATGAGGCAGGTTACCTTCACGTCCATTTGGTAGAATGTGACTAATAGAAGAAACAGAATCCATTTCAGATCCCGGGTTTCAAACTGAGGGATTTCGGACAAAAAACTTCCATAAGTTAGCGGTTTTAAGGGCAAAACAGCAAAATAATTGTCTAACGGATGAGGTGGGGTTACTATTACGTCCATTTGGTAGAATATGACTGGTTGGAAGAAACAGAATCCATTTTAGATCCCATGTTACAAACCAAGGGGTTTTGGACTAAAAACTTTCATAAGTTAGCAATTTTAAGGTCAAAATAGTAAAACACTTGTCTAGTTGATGAGGCGGGGTTTTTGTAATGTTCATTTGGTCAAATGTGACTAGTGGGAAGAAACGAAATCAATTTCGGATCCTTGGTAAAAAACATAGGGGTTTTAGACTAAAAACTTTTAGAAGTTAAAAGGTTTAAGGTCAAAACAGTAAAATAGTTTTCTAACGGATGAGGCAGGGTTACTGTCACGTCCATTTTGTGGATATGACTAGTGGGAAGAAAAAAAATCCATTTCAAATCCTAGGTTAGAAACCCAGTGGTTTCTGACTAAAAACTTTCATAAGTTAGCAGTTTTAAGATCAAAACAGTAAAATACTTGTCTAGTGGACGATGAGGGGGTTACCGTAATGTCTGTTTGGTAGAATGTGAGTAACAGAATGAAATATAATCCATTTCGGATCCTGTGTTACAAACCAAGGGGTTTCAAACTAAAAACTTTCATAAGTTAGCGGTTTTAAAGCTAAAACTATAAAATACTTGTCTAATGGATGAGGCGGGGTTTCCGTCGTGTCTGTTTGGTAGAATATGACTAGTGGGAAGAAACAAAATCCATTTCGAATCTGAAGATAGAAACCGAAGGGTGTCAGACTAAAAACTTTCATAAGTTAGCGGTTTTAAGGTCAAAACAGTAAAATATTTGTCTAACAAATGAAGCAGGGTTGCTGTAATGTCCATTTAGTAGAATGTGACTAGTTGAAAGAAACAAAATCCATTTTGGATCCCAGGTTACAAATCGAGGGGTTTCAGACTAAAAACTTTCATAAGTTAGCGGTTTTAAGGTCAAAATAGTAAAATACTTGTCTAACGGATGAGGCGAGGTTACCGTAACGTCTCTTTGGTAGAATGTAACTAGTGGGAAAAAAAAAGTCCATTTTGGATCCTGGGTTATAAACCGAGGGCTTTCAAACTAAAAACTTTCATAAGTTAGCAGTTTTAAGGTCAAGAAAGTAAAATACTGTTTAACGGATGAGGCGGTGTTACTATGATGTCCGTTCTGTAGAATGTGACTTGTGGGAAGAAATAGAATCTTCGGATCTCGAGTTACAAACCGAGTTACATGACTATATTATTTGTTGTATTTTATTATAGGATCTTATTGTAAAGGATGATGCTGAGCATTTGGACTACGATGACCCAAACCTGATTAACCTATAATTTCATTTTCAGACATTTGAATTTGAATTTTTTTGTACATTCTATTATTGAATGTATTTTAATTCGGGTATTCTTTAATAATATTTTATTAATTTATGGAATATTTTGTATTCTTGAATCCATTTTATTTTGTATTTTAAATGCATTTGAAGCAGGTTGAGTACATTTTAACAGGGAAAAATCAATAAAATAAATAAATATTTTTAAAAAACAAATTATTATCACCGAGGGAACCATTCTTTGGTAATACTAATTTTCAAAAAAAATATTTTTAAAAAAATACAATCACTAAGGGATCTATCCCTCATTAATACTAATTTTTCAAAAAATATTTATAAAAAAAAACTCTCTCACCGAGGGATATCCCTCGGTTGTACTAAGTTTTACTTTTTATTATTTACTTTTTTGTGAAATAGTATGATCTCTTGGTGATAACCGTAATATTTAATTATTTTTTTGTCAAAACCAATTGAAAAATAATTTTTTTAAAGCTTATTCATAGAGGGATCAATCTGTTGGTACTGCCCCTCGGTGAAGGTATAACCTAGGGATAATTTTGCTCTCGCTGAAGAATGTATTACCGAGGAGCTTAACACCAATGGGATTAATACCGAGGGATTCCCCTAGGTGATGACTATCACCGAGGGTTTTCCCCTCGGTGTTGAGTTGTTTTCTTGTAGTGAACATACACTTATTCAACAAAATTATTATGGATTTAACCTTAGCCACTAATAACTTATCTAAGAACAAAGCAGCCACAAGAATCTAATCTTGTCACTCATTCTCAATTGGTCTCGGAATTTTCACAATCTCAACGGAAATAGAATCTCATATATATTTTCTTAGATAGAATTTACAAATAAATTCATATGAAAAATACAATTCAAGCAGCAAGTTTGTGACTCAACATAATACAACCTAACATATCAATCCAAGAGAAACCCAGGGAATGATTACCTAGAAATGTCCTAATCCAACTTTTATTCTTTTTCTTTTTATCTTATCTTTTCCTATATTTTATCAATTGAAAAGTAAAAGTTTTACATAATCTAAAACAAGTTAGCCAACATATTTTCAACAAGAAAATCAATCAAATAAAAACACGAATTACTTTAAGAGATATCATATGCATCGTGGAATTATTTTTGGACTCGTACACCTCTATGGAAACATATCAACAACAGATAATTTTGAAATTAATGATCTAAACTTGCTTCTGATCTAGATCATATCGTATAGCACTCTCAAGCATACAAAGTATACATATATTTGACATAAGATTGCAACCCCCCAAATCAATAACCACCAAGTGGAACATATATATATATATATTCACACTTGGTGTAAGACCTAGTTCCTAAAAAGGAGTATTTTAATTTCGGTGTTTAGTTTTAAAGCGTTTTCGGTATATGGATTCCTCTTTCGTGGGTTAATATTTTTTGAAGTATTGGGGAATTTTGGAGCTTGGAACTATGCAAATAAAATATGAGTTGAGTAATTAATATGTATCTTGGGGGAAATATTAAATTTTTAAAGAGTCTTGGGTACTCAGTGATTGAAAAGAAGATTGGTGAAGTGAATATGAGAGAATAGAAATGAGGGGGGATGGATAAGTAAATAAGAAAGAGTTACAGTATAAAAGGGGTGAGTGGGATCTGATTTTTGTGTGGAAGGTCCTAGAAGAACCGAATGGGAGAAGAGAGAAAGGAAGAAAAAAGAGAGAGAAGAGAAATGGGGAGGAAAAAAATGAAGAAAAATGAAGAATTTGGCAAGAATCTTAGGTAAGAACTTGATTTCCTTTACTTTGAGTGTTAATTAGTTTCATTTCTTAAAGATTTATGTTCTTGGAGATGAGATTTTAGGAGAAAATTTGAGGAAGAACAAGGTTTTAGTTTTAGAAAATGTTTGATGCAAAAGTTGGGTGATTTGAAAGCTTTAAGTCAAAATTTTGTTGAGGGTATTGTAAAAATTCATCTAAAAACCTTAGAAGTTTATGTTTCAAAAGATTTGGGTGTGTAATGAAGGATCAGAGGGTTCTAGAAAAGAGAATGGTTGAATTTCATGCATTTTCTAGGTTTCAGCCCATAGGACAATCGACTATCGCGATTGCACAATCAACTATGCAACAGGTAGAGACTTCAAGTCTCAACCATAGTTGGTTGTGCGAGAGATAGAAACTCCCACAGTCGATTGTGAAAATTGGACAACCGACTGTATAGCCATGTTGCTGGGTTTTTGAGTTTTAAATCTGCTCATTTTTAAACCCTAAGCCTTTGAGGGTGGATTAATAATTTCAATTGAGGTATTAGGCCTTTGATTTGAGAAGAATGTGTTTGGTTGCTTATGTTGTGACTTTGATTTTTTTCATTGTTATTATATTAGGATAATTGGAGATTTGATTCAGAAGCTAAAGGGTGATTCGTGAGTAGCTTGGTACTAAAAGGTGAGTTTCACCTCACTTTTACTAAGCATAGTAAACTATACAATTAAAAATTAAAAATTAAAAGCATATAAATATAAAGGACTATGGAAATATGAATAAGGGATGACTTAAAGAATTACATAAAATAATATACAGTTGCACCACGAAGAAGGATTATAATATGATTAACTTAATGAAGGACTAAAGGGATATGAAAGACATAAAGTACATAAATGAATGTAAAGGAAATGAGAGTAAATAAGTCTTGATATGTTTATTTTGATAAATTGTTGTTAATTGAGTGATTGAAAAATATTATATTTTTGAAATTGTTAATTTGTTTAAATGATATATTTATTTGTGGATATAGTGGTTCATTATGAATTTGAGTGCGTAATTACTTTCATTGAGAATTGGTTGTTTTGTGAATGCCTTTCAAGTAACTTGATTTCTTGATGATAACGTAAATGAATGAATTATTCATGTGAGGTTAGGACTCCACCCAGTAAGGGGTAGGGAGGAGATCATACTTATCTAAAGATAGTGCTCATCCCAGTAAGGGGTAGGGAAGAGATCCTAGTTGTCTAAAATGTTGGTGTTTGTCTAAGGTTTAAACAAGGAAAGATCAGCATCAAGTGCACACCGGTGTATTCGGAAGATCACCTCTTGTGCTTCTTGGAAGGTGATTTCCAACAAGTGGTATCAGAGCTTTGGTGAGCGGGTATCGGAGCAAGACTCCAAGAATCAAAGAAACATCTTCTTGGGTGATTCAAGAACGAAGTACAGATCAAGATCATATCGTGTTCTTGAGGGTGATTCAAGAACGGTATTAAGATCAATCTTCGATCGTGTTCTTGAGGTTTAAAAGAAGTTGGAAAGCAATCTTGGGTACTGCAAAAATCTGGGATTTTCTCTGCGAGATGGGTTCAAACTTCACTATTGAGATATTTGATGGAAAGTGAGACTTTGCCCTTTGGAAGCGGAAGACCAAGGCTATTCTTATGCAACAGAAGGTGGACTTGGCTATTGGAGAAGATGACAGTTTTCCAGCAAGTATCACGGAAGTCCAGCGGATTTAGATGAAGAAGATGGCATATAGCACCATCTTTCTACACATCTTGGATAGTATCACAAGGGAGTGCGGAGACTCGAAAGCTCTAGCTGTCATATGGAAGAAACTAGATGAGTTGTTTCTTACCAAAACTCTCCCTAATAAGATTTATCTTCTTAAAATAATCTTTGCTTTTAAAATAGATCCTAATAAAGAGTTGCAAGATAATATTGATGTGTTTCATAAACTAGTTCAGGATTTGGCTAGTTGTAGTATAACATTTTCGGATGAACAATTGGCTATTATGTTGTTAAATTCTCTTCCTGATTATTTCGAGAGTTTCATTAATGCTATTGAATATGAAAGAGATACACTAACCAAGGAAATTGTGATCAATGTCATAAGGGGTCATCATTTCAAAGCTAATATGAGGGAAGCATCAAGTGGAGAAGGGTTGTTTATTAGAGGAAGGCCAACAACTCCGAATGGTAGTAACATACATGGCAACTACCGGGAGAAATCAAAAGGTAGAGGGCAGAGCCATGGGAGAGCACATTCCAAACCAAGATTTGGAGGAAAGAGATGCTTCTACTACAACAAGGAGGGTCACTTCAAGAAAGATTGCAAGAAGAAGATGTGGGATGAGAGAGGAAGAAGCCATACCAACAATGGAGAGGCTTCGGTTACGAAAGGAGAACAGCAAGACGATGTTCTTATTGTGTGCTCGAATGTGAACAGGAGGGAAAGCAACGAGAAATGGATCTTGGATACCGGCTGCACTTATCACGTGTGCCCTCACAAGGATTGGTTCAAGAATTTCAAGGAAATCAATGATGGAAGAGTTTTCTTTGGTAATGACACTTCTTGCCAAGTGAGGGGGATAGGAGACATCCAATTGAGGATGTTTGATGAAGTCAGAAGGTTGTTGCAGAATGTGAGGTATCTCCCGGGTTTGAGGAGGAATTTGATCTCATTGGGGCAGCTGGATTCCATGGGGTATACATACAAAGCTGAAGGAGGAAAGATTAAGGTAACTAAGGGATCTTTGATAGTGATCAAAGAAGCAATCAAAGACAGACTTTATAAGATGATCGGTGAGACAGAAATCAAGGATCAAGCAGCAAGCTTGATGGCTGAGATGGATAAGGTAGCACTTTGGCACAATCGCTTGGGGCATATGAGAGAAAGGGGCTGCAAGTTCTCAGCAAGGAGGGTCTACTTGGTGGTGACAAAGTAGATAAACTTGATTTCTATGAAAGTTACATTCTTGGGAAGCAACATCGGGTCAGCTTCAACATCGGAGTGCACAAGTCTAAGGGGATTCTTGACTACATCCATGCGGATCTTTGGGGACCAGCAAGGACACCAACATAGGGAGGTAATCGTTACTTTCTATCTTTAATTGATGATTATTCAAGAATGGTTTGGGTTTTTTTGCTTAAAAATAAATTGGATGCTTTGAATAAATTTGTGGGGTTGAAAAAGTTACTGGAGACTCAAACGGGCAGGGTAGTTAAGGTGTTAAGAACCAATAATGGCTTAGAAATTTTTAATAAAGATTTTGATAAATTCTGTGAATTGAATTACATTCTAAGACATAGAATGGTTGTGAAAACCCCTTAGCAAAATAGAGTTGCTGAGAGGATGAATAGAACCCTTATGGAAAAGGTTAGGTGCATGTTAATTGGGTTCGGTTTACCAAAATATTTTTGGAGAGAAGCTGTGTCTACAGCTACATATTTGGTTAATAGATCACCCTCTAGAGCTTTAGACCTTAAGACTCCCATGGAGATGTGGAGTGCAAAAACCCCCTGAATTAAGCAACCTTAGGACTTTTGGATGTGCTGCATTTGCACATCAAAAGGATGATAAACCTAGCCCATGGTCTAGAAAATGTGTGTTTCTAGGGTATGGTGATGGGGTTAAGGGACATAGGTTGTGGTCCTTAGAACCAAAAGGAATGAAACTCATAATAAGTATGGATGTTATTTTTAATGAATTTTTATTTTCCTACTTGGAGAAAACTAACCCTGCAAGGGATAGTGAGCAAACCAGTCCGAAATTTGTGAAGTATAGCATCAAGGAGAATTCAGTTCAGGTAGAGCAAGGATGGTAAGAGGGTTCGAACTAGGTAGAGCCCACTGATGAAGGCCAAGCTCAGGACATTCGAGAGGAGGCTGAACTAAAAGGGGATGATGCAGCAAGTTTGAATGACTATCAACTCACAAGGAACCGAGAAAGGAGGGTGGTTAAACCACCTTTGAGATATGGTTTTGAGGATGCTAATGTAGCAGCTCCTTGGACAGAAGGAGAGGTTGTCCCATAAACTTATATGGATGCCATGGAATGTAAGGAGTCGTCAAAGTGGCAACTAGCTATGGAGGAAGAAATGGATTCTTTGAGGAAGAATGATAGACGCTTAAATATTCATATTTAAGCCCCCTTATTTACAGTTGTTAGGTCATTTATTACGTTAATTTGGTCTCTTTTACTCCATTTGTGTGTTTTACATGTTTTTATAGGGTCTTGGAGAAAAAGAAGCAGTTTTGGCACTTAAAGGAAGAAATTTGGAAGCCCTGGAGCATTCTCTAGACAAAGTGCGATCGATCGCGCCATGCAACGCGATCGAGCGCACATGCGATCGTGCGCACACTTGAAGGATCGAGCGCACACTGCGATCAAGCGCACATGTACGGGCGTGAACAGTAAACTGCAGAACCCTATTTTGGAAATAAGAGAATTGTTGTTTTAGGAAGGTTTAGGAACTCATGGTTCTCTTAGGACTTCTCAAAGACCTATAATTACACTTGTAACTCAAACACAAAAGACACCTTAGATAGAAAACACTTCTCTCTTTTCTTTTACTTGGAGTTGAGGGCTTGGGAGAGAATTGACACCTCTTCTCTCGGGTTTATTCTTCTCCTTTATGTTTAGTTTATTCATAATGTTTACTTCAGTTAGTATGTGTAACTAACTCTCTTATAGGGCTCGATTGAAGCCCTAGTTATGCATTCCCATATTTTTATTCATTGATAAAATCTTTGCCAATAGCTTATTATGTTACTTAACTTAATTAATACCTGTGCTTATTTAAATTCCTCATATGTATGCGTAAGGCCAACGTATGCATGTGGTATGGATGGGTTAGTTAGATCAATTTAGATGACTGAGTCCTGGGTCTAACATTAGTAACAAGGGATATCTTATCCGGATACCCGGGTCAATCAACATGGGAAATCGGGAGTAGATACCATGCCCTAGGTCTCATGTGGTTGTCGATTTCCACAGTACTTATGTTTTCTTAAGGGACAACTCGAGCAGATACTATGCTGAATCGCTTAAGAAAGAAAAGAGTTAGAGTAGATACCATGCCTAACTCGTTGCTTAGGGAAATCAATAGCTTAAGGAGTAGATATCATGCCCTTAGGTTGGCAACCAGTAGGTATACATAATAAAGCTAGTGCACTAATACCTTATACACATTGGGAATGTATGACTAGTGGTGGATATCAAAGCCCTATGTCTTTATTATCATCAAATCACTTTCCAACAGTTATTTATCTCTTTTTACTTTAGAGAAACTAATTCTAAAAGTAACTTTACCAATCCCTGTGGAGATGACCATGCTTTCGCACACTAGACTACACTGATGACCTTGTGCACTTGCAAGTATAACTAGTACGATTATTTACCCATTTATTTAGGTATATAAACGCACAACAAGTTTTTGGCGTTGTTGCCGGGGATTGCGCTAAAGTTCTTTTTAAGATTACTTTCATTATTATTACGCTAGTATTATTTACTATCTTTATTTTTCATCAAATCTAATTAAATTGTTTTCCATTTTAGGCACATCAAACCCTAACTCACACCTTTTGTGATACATGCGATCGATCACAACCTCCTGTGCGATCGAGCGCATTTAGGGCAGAAAGTATCCGAGCAGCAGAGTTGAACTGCTGCACTGAAGCTGTTTCTTCTGATTTATGCATGGACTTCGATCCCGACATCCAGAATTCTTTCCCCTCGATCCCGAGCTTGAGCGGACTATCCGACAAAAGCTAAGGAACAACTTCGAGGAGAACGAAGAAGAAGTCGAGAACAAAACACAAATGGCGGAACAGCTCGAGAACCAGCAACCACCTGCACGAGTACCGATGAAGCACTCCTTCATGCCTCGAAACATTGATCAACCATCATGCATTGCATATCAACCTGAGGCGGTGGGAAATTATTACATATCTCCGCAAATCTTGAATGCTCTAACTCACTTTAGAGGCACTCCTAACAAAGATCCACACTTGAACCTCCGAGAATTTTTCGATCTTTGCAAATTCCAGCACATACAAGGACTAGACCAAGAAAGAATAAGGTTGATTTTGTTCCCTTTTTCTTTGAAAGATAATGCTAAACTTTGGTATAATTCTTTGCCTGCAGTTTCCATCCACACTTGGGAGGAGTTGGCAAGCAAGTTCCTGAAGAAATTCTTTCCAGCCCAAAAGACGAGACAAATGAGGAAGAAGATCCAGTCCTTCCAACAAAAGGATGGGGACCTCTTCTTCGAAGCATGGGGACACTTTAACGACTTGCTACTCAAATGCCCACACTATAACCTGCCTCAAGATGAACTGGTACAAGCCTTTTATGAAGGTTTAAATGATACTAACAAATGTATTGTTGATTCAGGTTATGGAGGAGTCCTGATGGAGAAAAGCAGTGAAGAAGCAATGGAGCTCTTCGAAACCCTCAGCGAGCACACCCAACAATTCTCCTCTCGAGGTAGATATGTGACCAAGGGTAAAGGTATGTATGAGGTAAATATAAATTGAGGATCCTCCCCTCAAATGGCAGCAATGGAGAGGAAACTAGATATGATTGTAAAAGCCATGACTACTCAAAATGCCTCATCTAGCTTACCATCTACCCCACTCCAGGTATGTGCAATTTGTTCTCAGTACGACCATAATACTGATACGTGTCCTTTATACTCATCTGCAGATCCGGAACAAGCCAACTATGTAGGGCCTAACAACTATCCACCGAAGAACAACCCATATGCCAACACGTACAACCTCGGATGGCGGAATCACCCAAATTTCTCATGGAGTAACAATCAAAACAATCAAGGACAACAACGAAACCCGCAGCCCACTGCTCATGCTAATTCTGAACTAAAGAGGAATGACCTCGAAAGTCTAGTAAGACAACTGGTGTCATTACAAGAACAGTTCATGACTCAGCAAAAACAAACCAATACGGTACATGAGCAAGCAATTCAAAGACTAGAGGTAAAAGTAGGACAACTAACTAAAGAGCTCAGTAGCAGAAAGCAAGGAGAGATCCCAGCTCAAACACTACCTAACCCTGGGGGGCATCAACAATTAAACGCTATGATATCCCTGAGAAATGGCAAGGTGATAGGGTCCGATGAGCTTACAGCACCGTCCAAAGAGACACCATCAGCATCAAGGGTAAGTGAGACGGAGAAGGTGAATGCTCCACCCTTCCCGCAAAGGTTAGTAAAACAGAAGAAAGTCAATAAACTAATTGATATTTTTGAAACTTTGCGGAAAGTAGAGATTAATATTCCTTTGTTAGATGCCATTAAACAAATTCCTGCATATACTAAGTTTTTAAAAGAATATTGCACTAACAAAAGGAAGTTTCAAGAGCATGAGACAGTAGCCTTAACCGAAGAGGTAAGTGTTGTACTTTTAAGAAAATTACCACCTAAACTAAAAGATCCGGGTAGTTTTACTATTCCTTACAGGCTAGGTGACCAGCTGTTTGAGTATGCACTATTGGATCTAGGAGCGAGTGTTAACCTGCTGCCATATAGTGTGTACGAGACACTAGGTTTGGGGGAGCTTCAACCAACCTCCATCACTTTGCAACTAGCTGACCGAAGCATCAAACCACCAAGAGGTATCCTTGAGGACGTGTTGGTAAGAGTAGGAAAATTTATTATACCTATTGATTTTATAGTATTAGATATGGAAGAATGTACTTTGCCATTGCCCCTCCCCATCATCCTAGGACGCCCCTTTATGATAACTGCTAACACTAATATTAGTGTAAAAAGGGGCATTATCACAATGAGAGTAAATGATGAGGAAATACAATTTCAAATATTTAATACATTAAAATCGACCAGTAATGATATGAATTTCATGCAAAGTGTTGTTGAGAAAACTTCTCAGGTCCATCACACCACTACATTGGAGACTATCCCCAACCATGAGAACACAAGAGTAGACATTAGGCCAGAGAAGGATAATGTGATTAAAGACATGCAGCTTTTCAAGGACACACCAAAACCTTCAAGTAAGTGTGCTCTTTAAATTGAACCTCCTGCACTTACTCATACTACTTTTCCTTATTATATTGACCAGATGTCAAGATGGGAGATGAAGAAACTATTAACAGCACTTGAATCAGTACAATATACAGCTGAAACACAAGCACTAGAGCTCCAAGAGGTGGACTCTAGGTGCCTCTTTCCAAACAACTAGCACGGTAGCAAGAGAGTGCTTGAGCAAAGTAAAAATTTGATCACCTATTAAGCTCAAGCACCTCTGGTAAGGTTAGTGGTACTGAGGCCACTAACAATTGGTAAGGTTGTATTGTCTCAATACTTTATCATTTTTTTAGCTAGGGTAAGTTTTTACTTATGCCCATGAGCCACACTTGCGATTGATCGCATCCTCCAGTACGATCGAGTGCAAGTGTGCGATCGAGCGTGTCCTTCAAGCGTGTTCGAGCACACAAGTGTGATCAAGCGCAACCTGCATGCGATCGAGCGCACTCGTGGCAGAAACAATTATAAATCTGGAAACCTTCCCTCATTCACTCACTCTCTCTCTCCCTTCACTCGCACACCCACACTCCTAAATTCACACTCGCACTCTCCCCGTACAACCCTTCACTAAAACACTCACCACTCCCCACTCCCCACTCATCATCATCACCATTCCCCACTCATCATCACCTCCAATCATCATCCCCCTCATCACCATCAACCAACCATTGCCACCGCACACACCATTGCACAAAGTACACATTTTTTAGTTTTTGTGTTCTACACACCGATTTCTATGTTTAAACTTTCATTCTTATATATAAACTTATTGCATACATAATTAGGGCTTGTTTTCCTTGCAGGAGGTTCGAATCACGTTCCAAACCCCAAGATCATAGCTTGTCTTTTTGGTGCACACAAGCTGTTCGAGAAAAAGTCTGGCCATGTGCGATCGAGCGCACGGCACTTGCGATCGAGTGCATAGACAGTGTGCGATCGAGCGCATATCATTGAGATCGATCGCTAAATAGGCAGAAACTAAGAAACAGCATGTCTGGACCATCTGCTTCCACGTTCGGCGCATCCAGCAGTCGTGCCTCCTCATCTCGGCCTAGCATTGAGCAACGAGAGCTGCTGTTCTAGACCAAATTCTCCATCGATGACATATTCCGGCACATGGACGCCACGCAATGGGTCGTCCAAGCATTCCAACATCGAGGGTTGAAGCGGCTGTTTAAACCAGTGTGCTCTACTGCCTACTCCTAGCTCGTAGTCCAGTTATATGAGCACCTATCTTTTGATTGCAGCAGACCGAGAGTCCTCACCTCTTCCATTCGGGGCACGCCCATCGAGGTGACTAGTGTCGATATCGCCGCTGCTCTTCATTACACCGATGAGTCTCCTCCTGAGGACACTGATATTGAGGAGCAGCCGGAGTCCTTTGCCCTGGCGGAGATCATCACGGACATGTGTGTTGGCCAGTATACTGACAGGCATAACAATACGGCCAGCTGGTCCAAGCTGCCTCCCCGACTGTGGCTTGTCGATACGATCCTACAGCGTAATGTGTGTCTATTGGGGCACAAGACGCAGCGGAGGAACCAGTTCTTACAGACTTTATATGCCTTCCATCGAGGCCACTGGTACTCCATCCCGTCTGTCATCTGGAGCCAGCTGCACAAGTTCTGGGATCATGTATACGGCCGTCAGACTACCACGGCCAATGCTTAAGGCCTCTCTTTCCCGTTCCTACTCACCTCTATCCTCAAGAAGAAGGGGATTAAGGGGACCCATAGTGATGGGCCAGTACGAGAGCATCCTTTCTTTGGGAGGGCACAGTGGACACATAGCATATCACACATGCCACGAGGTCCCCCAGTACCTGCTCCAGCAGCTGAGCCAGTAGAGGAGGATCACATGGAGACCGAGGCCCCGATCATGAGCCCAATACGAGAGGAGGACCATTCGGACATGGGACCCATCGAGTCCCAGCACTTTCTAGCTGAGCTATCTTTTTTTAGAGGTGAGGTCGCTGCTGCCACCACACTTGTACATCAGCGCATCGACAGTTTGGAGGCATGCTTCACACGACAGGAGGCCATGCTGCAGGCCATTCTTGATTGCCTACCTCCAGCACCCAGTACCTCTCCGACTGCACCACCTGATGATCAGCAGTGAGAGAGTCCCACGTTTGACTGATGACGTTAATCTTAGCGTTCATGGGAGGCACCCCAATGCATATCCTTTTTATAATTTATGTTATTATTCGTATTTTATACTTTTATATTATTGTCTATCACTTGTTTTCCATTTTATCTTTGTTTTTCTTTCTTTTTCAAGGACAGTGTCAGTGCATCCAGTTGAAGTTTGGGGGCGTGTTCCAAGCCATGCCAGCCATACAGCTCTCCATCTTCCAGGTCAGATCCTTCCATGCTACTCACACATTGGGGATAATGATCAATTTAAGTTTAGGGGTATAGGGACACATTACATTCACACACTCTCTTGTCCCACAGTTTTTTTGTTTTTTTGCTATTTTCGTAGATAAATGCATGTTCATTTTGTCCAAATTTTTTTTTTTTGTGATCTAAACAAAATTGTTTAATTCGACTTCATCAGCAAGCTTAACACTTTGAACATATAAGCCAATAATCAAGTTTTGAACCTAGATCACTGCCCTTTAGGCATTTAAGAATTCACAAGTTTAGCTTAACTATCACGAGCACATTAGCACATGATCGTGTGGGGTATGACATGTTATTTGGATTTGTATGTTTCTTTTGCTTGACTATGAACTAGATGACCTATTAGATTGACACATTGGCATATGAAAATAGAAAAGATTGATTAGTGCTCAAAAGAAACAAATGCTCCTAATGATCAATAAAACAAATTTTTCGCTGAGTAACTGGCCCTCTTACCTCAGTAAGCATTGAGTGTCACGTCAAAAGGTGGAAAATCTTAAATGATCATTAAAAAGAACTTTCCACTGAGTAACTGGCCTTCTTGCCTCAGTAAGCATTGAGTGTCACGTCAAAAGGTGGAAAATTATAAAGGGTAGCATTAAGACCAGTTAGTTTCGTAGCCTTGTTGACTCGAGCTAGTAAGTCCTTAGGGGTGTCTTTACACCTAATGCCCTAAAACCATATGGTTTGGGAGTCATTAGCTAAACGCTCCTTACACAAGTCAGCAAGAAAGCTTAAGGGAACTAACGTGGCAAAAATCTCGCAAATAAAAGTCTATGCCATGTTTGTTGACTCTAATAGCAAGTTTGGTGAATCTTGAGTCATCGAAACACTACACGTTTGAATTTCTTGGAAACCCAATCTTTTATGTGCTAGTCACCACACACCAAAGTCAAACTTGTGATGTCTTAAACTACTTCATGAATATGATTTACGTTCAAAACTCTTATTCATTGCAAAAATATGTTTACTTTTGTTAAGCTTGCTCATGAATGCGCATCATAGTTTTGTGTTAAATCTAGACTTTTGATTGACACCATGAACATTGGATTTATCTATGTCTTTCATTTTAGTTTTTAATTTAGTATTGCTAAGGGACTAGCAATATGTAAGTTTGGGGGTGTGATAGACGCTTAAATATTCATATTTAAGCCCCCTTATTTACAGTTGTTAGGTCCTTTATTATGTTAATTTGATCTCTTTTACTCCATTTGTGTGTTTTAGATGTTTTTATAGGGTCTTGGAGAAAAAGAAGCAGTTTTGGCACTTAAAGAAAGAAATTTGGAAGCTCTGGAGCATTCTCTAGACAAAGTGCGATTGATCGCGCCATGCAATGCGATCGAGCGCACATGCGATCGTACGCACACTTGAAGGATCGAGCGCACACTGTGATCGAGCGTAAGGCACACTGCGATCTAGCGCACATGTACGGGCATGAACAGTAAACTACAGAACCCTATTTTGGAAATAAGAGAATTGTTGTTTTAGGAAGGTTTAGGAACTCATGGTTCTCTTAAGACTTCTCAAAGACCTATAAATACACTTGTAACTCACACACAAAAGACACTTTAGATAGAAAACACTTCTCTCTTTTCTTTTACTTGGAGTTGAGGGCTTGGGAGAGAATTGACGCCTCTTCTCTCGGGTTTATTCTTCTCCTTTATGTTTAGTTTATTTATAATGTTTACTTCAGTTAGTATGTGTAACTAACTCTCTTATAGGGCTCGATTGAAGCCCTAGTTATGCATTCCCATATTTTTATTCATTGATAAAATCTTTGCCAATAGCTTATTATGTTACTTAACTTGATTAACACCTGTGCTTATTTAAATTCCTCATATGTATGTGTAAGGCCAACGTATGCATGTGATATAGATGGGTTAGTTAGATCAATTTGGATGACCGAGTCCTGGGTCTAACATTAGTAATAAGGGATATCTTATCCGGATACCTGGGTTAATCAATATGAGAAACCGGGAGTAGATACCATGCCCTAGGTCTCATGTGGTTGTCGATTTCTACAGTACTTATGTTTTCTTAAGGGACAACTCGAGCAGATACCATGCCTAACTCGTTTCTTAGGGAAATCAATAGCTTAAGGAGTAGATACCATGCCCTTAGGTTGGCAACCAGTAGGTATACATAATAAAGCTAGTGCACTGATGCCTTATACACATTGGGAATGTATGACTAGTGGTGGATATCAAAGCCCTATGTCTTTATTATCATCAAATCACTTTCCAACATTTATTTATCTCTTTTTACTTAAGAGAAACTAATTCTAAAAGTAACTTTACCAATCCCTGTGGAGATGACCTTGCTTTCGCACACTAGACTACACTGATGACCTTGTGCACTTCCAAGTATAACTAGTACGATTATTTACCCATTTATTTAGGTATATAAACGCACAACAAAGAATAACTCTTAGAAATTGGTGCCCAAACCAGAAAATAGAGAATTGTGGATTGTAGGTGGATCTACAAGATCAAAGAAAGGAATACTCTAGGGGATGAACTTTGGTATAAAGCTAGGCCAGTGGCGAAGGGGTTCACATAAAGAGAAGGCATAGATTTCATCAAAATATTATCACCGGTTGTGAAATACAAGACGATAAGGATAGTACTAGCAATGGTGGTCCAATTCGATTGGGAATCGAGCAAATGGATGTGAAGACAACATTCTTACATGAAAAGCTTGATGAGGCCATCTACATGAGGTAACCCGAAGGCTATAAAGAAGGAAGGCAGGGAGAGTTGGTGTGCCAATTGAAGAAATCTCTCAATGGCCTGAAGCAATCACCTCGGCAATGGAATAAGAGGTTCAATTCTTTTGTAACCAGCATGGGTTTCATGAGGAGCTACTATAATTCGTGCTTGTACTATAAGCGGCACAAGGTGGAGGAAGTGGTGATCATCCTCATCTATGTTGATGATATATTGCTGGTTGGGAGCAGCATGGAGAGGATAGGAAAATTGAAGGCTCAACTCAATGAGGAGTTTGAGAGAAAGGATCTTGGCCATGCACAGAAGATCCTTGGGATGTGTATAATCTGAGAAATGGAGAGAAACAGATTGAAGATCTCTCAAACTTCCTATATAGAGAAGATGATATCTAAGTTCTCTATGGAAGATAGCAAACCAGTGAAGGTTCCCCTTGCTGATCATTTCAAGTTCTCCAGCGATCAATGTCCAAGATTGGATGAGGAGAAGAAGGAAATGGAAAAGGTCCCCTACTCTAGTGTGGTTGGATCAGTCATGTTCCTAATGGTAAGCACTAGACCTGACATTTCTCATGTAATAAATGTCCTCAGTAGGTTTATGAGTTATCCCAAAAAAGGAGCATTGGTTTGGGATAAAGTGGTTACTGAAGTACTTGAAGGGAATCCCAGATTTGGGACTGGTTTATGAGAAGAGGGGTAAGTCCATCTATCTTGAAGGTTATGCAGATTCGGACTATGGAGCTGACTAAGATAAAAGAAGATCGACTACTTCCTACTTCTTCAACTTAAATGGATGTTGTGTAAGTTGGAAGGCTCAGTTACAACCGATGGTAGCACTCTCAACAACCGAGGCTGAGTACATAGCGACTACGAAAGCCATTAAGGAGGCTATATGGTGCAAAATGTTACTGTAAGAGTTGAAGGTACTAGTGGAGCAGGTTGTGGTGTATTCGGATAGCCAAAGTGCATTGCATTTGTGCAAGAATCTGGTTTTTCATGAGAGGACAAAGCATATGGATGTTAGGTACCATTTCATTCGGGAAAATGTTATGAAAGGATGCATTCATATGGACAAAGTAGCCACGGAAGAAAACCCTGCGGATTTAGGTACTAAAGTTCTACCTCTAAGAAAGTTCAATCATTGCCTTGCACTTCTTAGGATTGGAGTCGATTGATACAATGACTCAATATGAGTTTGAATACTGAGTTCTCTGTACAATGGGTTCGGGTTTAAACGCTTAGACAAAGGTAGGGATTGTTGGTGTTTGTCTAAGGTTTAAACAAGGAAAGATCATCATTAAGTACACAACAGTGTGTGCCGCAGCCCAGCTTATTCCAAGGTGTGGCGCCCAGCAAAAGAGAAGTCTTGGAGGAGGTGTGCACTACGGCTCAGCCTCCTCTAGGCCACAACGCCCAGAATGGATGCAACATAGTGAAGTTTCAGTACACTCCAAGCCGCGGCATGCCCTGTTCTAGGCCACGGCTTGAAGGCACACATAGTCCATTTGGTTCAACCTTTTGTTAAGTGCGTGAGGAATGTTTAAAATGCACAGTTTTACCTAGGATTGATGAACGACTAAGGTTGATTGGTCCTCAATATCTAAGGGTGGAAATTGACCCTCAAGATTGGTCAAGAAGTTGGTGCACTATATAAAGGGTCACCTAGTTTCCAAATCATAACACACTTGTGAGTGAAAGTGAGATCAATTGTAAGAGTGCAAAGACACAAAACAAGAGAGACTCATCGTAAAAGCTGGTTGTTTAGAAAGAGAGAGTATAATAGAAAGGGGATTCAAGGGCTTATAAGGGGAGTTTTCTTGGGAAAAGTCCAGGGTTAGTTCTTATCACTTTCTTTTACTTATTCTTCTTTTGTTCTTTAAGAACCTATGAGTTCTTGGAGAGGTGTTGCTAATTGTAAAGAACTCCATTGATAAGATAGTTCAGAGAGCTCAGAGGAGCTCACGGGGACGTAGGTGATGAGAGAAAAATATCGCATATTTTTGCCACTTAATTTACATTTGTTAGCTTAGGATTTTGTTACTTTGAGTTGTTTTCATTGTTTTTCAGGTTTACAAGCACTGGGAAAGGAGTTTCACTAAAATTGCCAGAATTGCCCGTACAGATCAATCATCTTTGAAAATTAAACTATATTGATTCAAGAAGAAACAGGATATGCACCATATACGCTTAGAAAGATCCAGAAGTCTATTTTCTGGAGAACTTTACGGCTCGTAAAAATGATTTTTCTACAGAAAGTTATGGCCGTTTTAGTAGACAAAGGTCAGGCTGTGCGGGCTGTGTGGGATTTCAGCGTGAACAGAAGTTTTGAAGGGCATGTGAAGACTTAAATCCCACATCCCACATCGGTTGGAAACACATTTCTATATCCCACATCCCACATCGGATTGGAAACACATCGCATTCGTGGTATTTGCCTATATTAGACCCACTCCACTTCATCATTCAGTGTACAATTCCTGAGCCACTTTGGTATTTACCGGTGGACGTCCACTAGCATTCTGGTGGATCTCGAAGGCTTTGTCACCACGAGGGGAAGCACCGCCCGTCAGCGAGTGGAATTTCTCCCATGTAAAGTTATTTATTTATTTCTTTACATTTAGTTGTTTTAGTTTAAATGTTTAGCACTTTTATTATGAATTGTAGTTTCATAGTTATGAGTGGCTAGACTCTTCAGCTAAGGTTGAAGATGAAGCCCCGCCGTTGTTTGGCGTAGTAGTTCAGATTTGCTTGTACAAATCTGACAATTTTTAGTATAAATGTTCTGTCAATTATTTGAGTTAATCTTATAATTGATTGAGTTTAAATTGTCTGTTGGATATTTCTTGTGTTTCATCTGATGGATACATTGAATGCTTTTCGATTAAATTGGATTTCCTTCGTGATTTGTTGAGAGCGGATACATTGGATGCTTTTGGTTTAGTTGGGATATTCTTTGTTTTTTGTCTTATAGTTGGATTTATGGAATGTTTTGATAGGCTATATTTTTAGAACATATATGCTTAACTTCGGTGGGGTGGATTTGGAAACCTTAGTGTTTTAATTATTACTTTTTAAAAATCAATTTAGTTTAATTTTAATTTCTTTTGCAAATTATCATCTGAAATTCGGAACTAGGTTAAGATAGAGTTAGTTTAGATTGAAAATATACTTTCACAACGTAATTCCCTGTGGATTCGACCTCACACTTGCACAACACTATACTGCAAATGACTCGTGCGCTTGCGAGTAATTTAAAACTCACAACAGTAGGCATATTGCCGAACCTTGCCGAACCTCGTCAACAAATTGCTTGTGTCTTTTATGCTTTCTTTGATTTCTGTTTTGGTTCTGATCATTACAAGTCATTCTAGACTTGAGTATTTGAAAGATCACCTCTTGTGCTTCTTGGAAGGTGATTTCCAACATAAAAGAAAGGACTCCACCTAGTAAGAGGTAGGGAGGAGAACCTAGTTGTTGAGATTGATGGACCTCACCCAGTAAGGGGTAGGGTGAGGATCTGAATTATTTTTTATGGGAGATGTCCCCTTTTTATTATTAGCCCAAAGAGGGGCTGATAAGGACAGATTGAATGTGAATTGAAGATGAAGTGAAATAAAATGAATTGAATAAATAATTTAATGTGCATCATATTACATTTGATAACAATTAGATAATGGATGATTGGTGTATAACTGATGACTTTAATTGGCCCACGAGTGGCATAAGAAATGTTTGTCCCATGAGGGGCATATGTTTTAATTATTCCATTAAAGGATACATGTTGTGATTAGCCCAAGAGGAGCATGGGATGTGTTTGGCCCTGTGAAGGGTATGAAATTACTGATTTTTGTGAAATGAGAAGTATTGTAGCTAAGGTTATGTTATGTAAGATAAAGTAATGGATTTAAAAATTTAAATAAATTTTTGTTGTGATATTTATTTATTTTGTGATAAGAAGATGAGAAAAATAACTAAAGGAAAACTTTGAAGTTTTCTTATAACTATGCTTTGAAATAAAAAAGTGATAAATTCTCTGTGGCTTTTTTTTTAAACTAAAAATTTAAGAATTTAGATTCATTTATGACTACTTTTAGTAAGCTGATTTCTTACTGAGCTTTATAGCTAACCCTCCTTATTTTACTAACTTTCTAGGCATATTTTGAGAGACTTGTGGTCATTTAAAAGATGTCCTTGTCCACAGCATTCTCATCTCTTGAATATTTATGAGTCTAAGTTTGGTTTAGGTTTAAACTTTTATGGGAGTTTTCTTTGTATTTGTACTTTGTAAAATTTTATAAGAGTTGAATTGTTGTATAAAAAATGTTTTGTATGTAAATACGTGAGTTTGTATTTAATTGTAGTGATGGAAAAGTTTGTTGTTGTATTGTGAGTTGTATGATTGCATATATCGCTAGGAGAGTGGTGATACCTCCTTGTGTAGGGCACACCTGGGGATGGGTCGTTACAATTTTGGTATCAGAGCATTAGGTTGTAAGATTCTGTAGACTTTAGGTGTATAATGCGTGTTGCATGTGGTGGTTGTAGGATACCAGTTGTGTAGAGTTAGAGAGGATGTCGTTTAGACGTTGAAACTAGTAATGATGTAGGTGGGAGTAAGGTGTCTTAAGATTAAAGTTGAGATGACTTGTGTTTGATGTTGTATGACTAATTTGGTTTGGAAAGATTTGTAATGTTTACGAATTAGTCTTAGTAATTTTTTTTCTATATAAAGTTTGCGGATGAGATTGCTTGACATAGTGAGATAATTTGATGGACAAATTGTTTGTGTATGCTTGAAAGTGTTAATGTGTTGTTGATTGGTTGGTGACAAGGTTAAAAGGGTGAAGAGTAAAAAAAGATTTCTTTCATAAGTATTATATTTAATTAAAAAGTTAATTCGAATTGTTAAAACCTTAATTAGTTGTTAATTGATTGCTAAATAAGGACCTTGGAAACCTTACTATGAAGGATTCTGAATGTTTGATATTTAAATTTGTAATGCTGTATTATTTATGGATGTTTCTTTATTGATGATGTAAATGTTGTGTTGTTTTGATCGAAAGACTAGTCAGTACAAGTTATAACCTTTTGATAGGTAAAGAGTTGCGTAGTGAATTTGTTTATATGTATGTCTGAGCAATGAGAGTACGAAGAAAATAGTTAGACAAGCAGTAAGTTGGAATGCCCTAAATGTTTGGGGTGTGTTAATAATTTAGATAGTTAGAAAGTATGAAGGTTGAGAAGTAGTGCCGATTCTTGAGAACTATAAGTATACCGTTATAATGTGAAACCTAAAGAGGGAAATCAAAGTATCAGTAAGAGTGTGGATGTAGAAATGAGTATAAAAGATGTAGGAATAAATTTTTTAATAAGTGGTTGGTAAGGACCAAGGTATAGTAGGGAATGAGTGAAGTAAAGACGGAAGAATAATTGAGTAAAGGATTGATGGTGTTAGAAAAATTGCAAGTGCGGTTTTATGGTAATTGAGATTTTAATAAAGATAGTAAAGTAGAAATGATTATGTGAGAAGTTATAAAGAAGAAAGGTTAAGTGAAATTTGATGTTAGAAATGATAAATCTTGTTATGGATTAAGAATTTATTAATTTGAGGGTCCATGATTGGTTAAGTGAATAAATGTTTAACCTTACTTAAAGGTAAGGATTGAAGAGGGATAAATTAGATCTAATGAAAGATGTGCAATGACAATCTAATGAAATTAAGGACTTGAAGGGCAAAAAAAAAAAAAAAAAAAACTTATCAATGATTGATTTTGGTTGTAGCTGAGACATTAGAAGAGTTGATGACTAGTGAAAGTACGATATGCTATGGAAAGAAGAATAAGAAATTTGAGGAGAAGATCGTGGCATGAAAGCCAATAAAGTTAAGAGTATATGAAAAGAGAAAGCATGAAATAGGATTGGGAGAAATTTTTCAGAAGAGAGATAGTGGAAAGACTAAGAATTTATAAGAGTTTGAAGCTGTATGAAGTATAATGTAATGGGATTATCTTAAGTAAGTCAAAGAGTAGCTAAGGAGTGTTAAAAAAAAAAAGGATGCCTACTAATAAGATAAAAGAGTAATCTAAATTTGGACAAGATTAAATTTTACTTTAAATGAAGGTAGAGATTTATATGATGTGATTGTGAAGTACCTTGTTCAAGGACAGCTAGTGGTTGAAGGTTAAAGGAAATTGATGGGTTTCAAGAAACGGGTGTGACTAAATATAAGATTCGATGATGAAGGTTATGAAGATGAGATGTTAAATGAACTCTGAGAGGAAGTAAATTCTTAAGTGGATGAGAAGGAGAAAAGTAGAAAAGAAAAGGAATTGAAAGCATAACTGATTCAAGAGGGTGTTTTGAAGTGTGTAGAAGTGCAGAGAGAAGTTAGGAGTGAAGTATAAGTCAAAGATGATATGGTTCAGTTGGATAAATAATAAGAAATAAGTCAAGGAGTAAGAGAATCTATTTTCTATCTTTCGATTGTTGCAAAATGGAGAGGTGTTTGGAAATGTGGAAGTTAAGAAAAAATTTTGGATGCTTATAATTGGTTCATCGCTAGTATGAAAAGGATATGGTGTAAACCAATAAGAATAATAAGTGGAACAACAAGACAAGACGTTAAGAGTGCACTAGTTTTGATTGAGATGTAATGAAAATTTTTTTGATTGATGTTTTGGTTGGGCAACGAGTTTAAACCCTAGACGTAATTAATTAGAGGATTGAAATTCTGGAAAATGTTTGTTGGAAGGTGGAGATGAGCTTTAATTAAAATGAAGACCTGATGAGAGTCAGAAAATGCGTCTTAATAGCGTTTATTTGTTAGCATTTAGGGTTGACTTAGGGCTGGATTACACATTTATGCCTTAATGATTCTTAAGTGCCATTCTTCGTATATTGATTTATTTAGATGCATTTTCAGGTATTTTGGGTTTAAAAGAGATGGAAAAGCTAACGTTGATTAAAGCACGAAGATTTTATGCATGTCACAAGCATTTGGAAAGGAGTTTCACTAAATTTCCATAATTACCCGTATTGATCAGTCATTTTTATGGATTAAATTGTATTGATTCAGGAAGAACTAGGAGATGAGCCACATATGCGTGGAAAGATCCGGATGTCTTTTTTCTAGAGAATTTTATAGCTCATAAATATGATTTTTCGAGAGAAAGTTATGGCAGTTTTAGTAGACAATGGTTAGGCTGTGCGTGATTTCAGCGTGACAGATCAATCATATTTACGGATTAAACTGTAATGATTCAGGAAGAACTAGGAGATGAGCCATATATGCTTGGAAAGATCCAGATGTCTATTTTATGAAGAATTTTATGGCTTGTAAATATGATATTTTTAGAGAAAGTTATGGAAGTTTTAGTAGACAAAGGTCAGGCAGAGCTGGGCTAGGGCAATAGCAAAACCGGGCCTGGACAGCAGCAGAACCGAGCCTGGACAGCAGCAGAAGCACATGGCCTGAACAAAAACCCTAGGGTGAGTTTTTTTGTCTACAAAGCCATCTCCATACAGCTAAATATAGGAATTTAGACTGAGAGAACATGGGGTATTGATTGAGAGAGCCTCCTTCTTCTTCTTCCTCAAGGTGATCAAGGATGAACTCCATGTCCAACTAAACTCCAAGCAAGGCGAAAGGATGAGTTTCTAGGTGTAGTTGTTCTTATTTCTATCTTTGATTCATTTGTATGGATTGATTGTTAAACATTGTTTATGATTTACTATTTGATTAAATAAGAATGATTTGAATTCATGTGACAGCTGCAATTTATGTTCTTCTTCTCTTAGATTTTCTTAATCCGGTGATTGCCTTGTGCTTCTATAAAAGTATGTAAGGTGTCATCTAAAGAGTTCCTAGAGGATGAGGGTGCATGATAAGGTGCTGGGTACGATATAGGGGGCTGCACATGCTGCTGATTTTCAGATTTCCAACTGAAGTTGGGGAGATTTTGCCACCCCGGATTATAAGTGTTAGAGAAGGGTGTTTAGGGCTTCTTGTACATGCCTAAGGTATTGCATTGTTCCTCATACAGCCCTCTCATGTCAACAAATGTGGGACAATCTTGCGCAGGATGATCAACCCCGCCACACACAAAACATGATTCTAAAAGTTCGGCCTGATTAACCATGTGTGTTGGTCTTTTCGTTTTTAATGCCTCCAACTCCCTAGTAAGCATTTCGACCTTGGCCTTAAGGTTATCCTCTTCCCTAAGATGGTAGATTCCTCCACCACTAGGTCATGACCTATTTGTGCTCTCAGTAGCACTAGGTCCAGTCCATGTGTGAGCTTTCTTAGCAAGCTCATTGAGGTACTCAATAGCTTCATCAGGGTCTTTTTGCAGAAACTCTCCATTACACATCATCTCGACAAATTGGTGTTCTCTATAGGTAAGACCCTCATAGAAATAGCTCACTAAACGCCAATTTTCATACCCATGATGTGGATATATACTTAACAGTTCTTTAAATTTCTCCCAAGACTGATACAAAGTCTCGTTTTCCTATTATGCAAAGGTGGAGATTTGTCTTTTCAAAGCGTTAGTCTTATTTTGAGGGAAGTACTTGTTAAAAAAGACTTGGGTCATCTCATTCCATGACCCAATTGATCGTGGTCTCAGCGAGTATAACCAACTCTTAACTTTATCCTTTAAGGAGAAAGGAAAACACTTGAGTCTCACGATATCATCAGTTGCATCGTGACTATGGAAAGTCGCAACTACTTCCTCAAATTCTCTAATGTGCACATAGGGGTTCTCGTTTTTCATGCCATGAAAAGTAGGGAGAAGTTGTATCATCCCTGTTTTAAAATATTGATGATGGGTATTGGCTGGAAACATAATGCACGATGGTGTGACTGTCCAACTAGGATGTAGGTAATCTTTAAGAGTCCTAGCACCATTCTCATTTGGATTTTTCAGCCATGTTAACAAAATCCTCTAAATTTTCTGATGGGGGTGCACTATGGTTTGATCTAGGCAAGGTTTCACCAGTGGAGGTGGAAAGAGAGGGTAACTCTAATTCGGGTCCTCTAATGAATCTACCTCGCGAATCTCTCGGTCTAAGCATGCACCAATTAATTTAGAGGGGGAAACAAATAAATAAAACAGAATAATGAACAAATAAATAAAACAGAATAATGAACAAATAAATAAAACAGAATAATGAACAAATAAATAAAACAGAAGTAAAGGAATGATATGACCGTATTTACAAACTGCTAAAAAGAAAGATATTTACGATTTTTTTTTTTTACCGTCACACTCAAAGTTGACAAGTTTCCTTGTACTTAAAAGTGTTTCCCCGGCAACGGCACCAAAATTTGGTTACGCCCAAAGTATAACACGGTTGTTGTAGTACGGCTTTAGGGTGTCGATTCCACAGAGAAACAAGTTAAGTACAAAAGAAAATGTGTGAACCTTAAAACGAACGATAAAAGTTAAACTAAAGATTTTTGAGCTTTGATAGTGAAATAATGTAAAGGAAAATTGCGTAAATGTAAATGAAACATAAATGAGAAATAACAAGGTTCCGAGAATCCTCCTTAGGTTTGTTCCCTATTTCCACTCTTGATTCAATCAATTTTATCTCGATTGCAAGTTTCAACTCCTAACCAAGCAATCGGAATATATTCAATCAAGCGCATTTATAACTCTTATATAATTGCTACGAATTAATCATTGATTTCGGTTCATGCACACATGACCGATCTTAAAGATTATCAAGAAACAACAATATATCTTAAAAGACAATATCACAGTAATGGACAATCAATAAGATAAATCTACCGGAATCAATCACATCCAAACAACCTCAATGGAGGAGAAGGATGCAATCACCGGATTAAGAGAGTCTAAAAGAAGAAGAATAAAAAGTACATCTATCACATGAACTCAAATCTTCTTACTTAATTAATGAATAATTCATAAACAATATTTAACAATAAATCCATACAACTGAATCAAGAACAGGAAATAAAGAACAAGAAATCCCTAAAGATTCATCCCTTTCCCTTGTAAAATGATTAGTTGGCCATGGAAATCAAGGTGGAAGAACAATAAGGATGCTCTCCCCTTGATTTGGCCATGGAGTTCAAGGTGGATGAACAATACGGATGTTCTCCCCTTGATTTGCAACCAAAAAAAACTTAGAAATAAAATGGAAGAATGCTGGATTTGGATCCCTTGAATCCTCTCTTTTTTTCTCTCTTCCTTGCTTGAAAATGAATGTTGGCTGCACACTCTTTAAGCATCTATTTATAGATCACAAGTAGTTAGGGGCATTTTGGTCCAAAAAATATCATTGTGCAGCCCTAATTTGGTCTTGGACAGAGTGGGAGCTGGAAAGTGAGAGGTACTGTGCTGGAAAGTGAGGGAGCAGTGCTGGAAAGTGAGGGGCGCGGCGCTAGGTGGATGTTGATCTAGAGGCCTGACCTGTGTCTACTAAAACTGCCATAACTTTCTCTCGAAAAATCCTTTTTATGAACCGTAAAATTCTTCAGAAAATAGACTTCTAGATCTTTCTAAGAATATATGGGTCATTTCCTGGTTCTTCCTGTATCAATACAGTTTAATCTGCAAAGATGATTGATCTGCACAGGCAATTCTGGCAATTTAGTGAAACTCCTTTCCAAGTGGTGTGCCTACCCTTACCTTGCTCCAAAGTGATGCAAACAGTTGTGTTCAGTCTTTTAACTTACTGTATTGTATTACTCCAACCTTGGTTTAGACTTTAACCATCTTTGAACCATGTTTAGACATGTTTAAACCTTGGACAAATACGAACACCGACATGCGAGATCTTTTGGTGCTTTAAACATGAATCGCTTTATCATCTCTTTTGGACGCAAAGAACCTGAAAATGCATCAAATTAAGTCAACGATTTATGAATATCACTTTAGAGTTATTAACTTGTAAAAGTGCGATTACAACCGAGGTGAACCTTAAAATGCTAACAATTACGTATTGTTTAGATGCATTTTATGACTCTCATCAGTACTTGAACTAGTAGATCTATAAGTAAGAAAACCAAGAGGTATTGTGGAAGATGTTTTAGTGCAAATTGACAAATTCTATTATCCTGTTGACCTTTTGGTGTTAGATACCATTTCTATTGTGAACACGGAGTCAAAATTGCCTTTGATACTTGGAAGACCATTCCTTGCCACTGCCAATGCCCTCATTAATTGTAGGAATGGTCTATTAACATTATAATTTGGAAATATGACTCTAGAGGTGAATGTTTTCCGAGTCTCAAGGCAGCCACATGAACAAGATGAGTGTTTCAACACTTACATGATCGATAAACTTATTTTGGAGGATGAGTACATTAAAGATAATTCTAATTCTTTGGAATTCCTTCTTAATAATTTTGATTTTGATGATTCTTCAATTTATCCCCATGCCATTGATGTTGTTGATGTTTTTGATAAGTCACATGTATTTATTAAGAAATCATAGAAACCATGCTTTGAGGAGTTGCCTAAAGAGAGGGAGGCACCCAAACCATCTTATAAGGAGATACCAATGCTTAATTTAGCTCCGCTGCCCAAAGGGCTCAAACATGCCTTTTTAGGCCTAGGTGATACCTTTTCGGTTATTATTTCATTCGAACTTAGTGATGTGCAATGTGATAAATTGTTGAATTTGTTAAGAAAGCATAAATCTGCACTAGGTTGGACCATAGCTGACATAAAAGGTATTAGCCCTTTAATTTGTTCTCATAGGATTTATCTAGAAGAAGGAGCTAACCCTCGTAGACCCACAAAAAAAGGCTAAATCCAACTATGAAAGAGGTAGTTAAGAAAGAAGTCTTAAAGCTATTAGATGCAGGAATTATATATCCAATTCCGATAGTAAGTGGATTAATCCAACTCAAGTAGTTCTTAAGAAAGCCAGAGTGACTGTGGTAGAAAATTATGAGGGGGTGTTAGTACCAACTAAGGTAGTGACCGAGTGGCATTTGTGCATTGATTATAGGAAACTTAATTCGGCTACTCGGAAAGACCATTTTCCCCTTCCATTCATAGATCAAATTTTAGAACGTGTGGCTGGTTATCCTTTCTATTGCTTTTTAGATGGGTATTCGGGATACTACTAAATAGAAATTTCCTTAGAGGATCAAGAGAAGACCACCTTTACTTGTCCTTTTGGTACTTTTACTTTTCGTAGAATGCCTTTTGGTTTGTGAAATGCACCGGCTACTTTTCAAAGATGCATGATGAGTATTTTTAGTGACGTGGTTGAAAAATCTATGCAACTTTGTGAACTTGCAGAGTTGAGGGATGATGCATATGATAATTATAAGGACTTAAAGTCAAGAATGAAAGCGGTACATGATTAGAAAATACTCCGGAAAAATTTTGAACAAGGTAATTGAGTTTTTCTTTATGATTCTCGGTTACACTTCCATCCGGGAAAATTGCGATCACGATGGAAGGGACCTTATATTGTGAAGAGTGTTTTTCCAAATGGAGTGGTAGAAGTTAACGATCCCTCCGATGGTTGTGCATTTCAGTTAATGGCCAAAGGTTGAAGCTTTACTTGGAACATGAACGTGTTGAAGATAGGCGCGAAGAGATCTCTTTGGTGCCCCCGGTTTATTCTTCTTAATCGGGTACTTTCATTCCATTGTACATTAGTTTTACTTTTGTTGAGTTTTTGTTTTTTTATTTTCTTTTCGGATGACTGTATTATTTTTTATGTCGTACTCTTTTTTGTTATCTTTATTTTTCGTACTTCATTTTTCATTTTTATTTAGTTTTCTTTACCTTTTTTTTTTCTTTCTTTCTCTCGACTTTTTTCTTTCACATTGGGGACAATGCAAGTCTTAGGTTGGGGAGGAAACACATTTCCTATTTCATACCATTGAATTGTTTGGTGTCACTTTCCCTTTTTCATTTTTAATTCGTTTGTTAGGATAAATTGTTAGAAAAAAATATTTGAAAAATAAATTTTGTTTTTAAAAAATTAAGTTTTGTTTTGTTTTAGTATATTTTGTGTTAGTTTTGGAATTAATTTACATGTCAATGATATGATTATAATTGATATAGTGTTGGAAATCATCTCAAGATGCCCAGGTGGTGATCTTCCAAACCCCCAAGTCTAGAATGATTTGTAATGAACAGAAACAAACCAATCAAAGAAAAAACACAAGCAATTGTTATCAAGGTTCTACAAATGCCTACGTCCCCATGAGCTATTATGAGCTCTCTGCACTAAATCAATGAGTTCTTACAATTACAGCAACACCTCCTCAAGAACCCTCTGATTCTTGATACATGAAAGAAGAGAAAAGAAAGAGATAAGAACTAAGTGTTTTCCTGGAATTTTCCCCAAGAAAATTCCAATTACAAAGCCCTTGAACCCCTCTTCTTGTATGCTCTCTCTCAATCCCAGCCACTCTTGAACGAGATCTATTCTAGTACCATTCTTGTGTTTTATGTCTTTGCACTCTCACACTTGCACTTTAATTCTCTTGTATGATGATCTTGTATATCTTGTGTTTGAGATGATGTCTTCACTTGTTGTTAGAAGACCCTTTATATAGTGCAACAATTTCTTGAACCAATCTTGAGGACCAATCAAACATAGCCCTCCACCAAGTCTAAGTGATCCTGTGCATTTTAATCAAGCCCCACACATCAGAAGAAGAGTGCTGAAAATTAGCTTAAGGTGCGCCTTCGTGCTGCGGCTCAAAACAGAGCAAGTCGCAGCTCAGAAGGAAGGGAACCATGCTGTCATGCTGGAGACCACGACATAGGTGGCTGTGCCACGGTGCACAGGGCTGTGCAGCTACGTGCGCACCTTGAGTTGCGGTGCACACCTCCACCCTCAACTTTTGGACTCTCTAGAGGCCGTAGTGTACAACATATGTCGCGGCCCAGAGACCTGATGCTGAAGCTGTTGAACCTTTATTCTTCCAAACATTTAATCCTTAGACAAAAACCAACAATCTCTACCTTTGTCTAAGCGATTAAACCCGAACTCATTGTGCAGAGAACTCAGAATCCAAACTCAACTTGAGTCACCATATCAACCGACTCCAATCCTAAGAAGTCCAGGCAATGATTGAACCTGCTTAGAGGTAGAATGATAAGTGCTTAAATAGTCATATTTAAACCCCTTAATTTACGTATGTTAGGTTATTTGGTTATCTATTTTAGTAGATTCTATTTCAATTTTATGTTTTATGTGTTTTTCACAGGGCTTTGACAAAAAGGTAACATTTTGGAGCTTTAAGGAGTAAAAAGTAAAGTTCTGCAATCCAGCAAGGTGTGCTCAAGTGCATCTCCCTTGTGATCGAGCGCACAGGCACACGAGTGCACTCGTAGAAGGCTCGAGTGCACACATGCGCTCGAGCGTAGCCTGCATACACTCTAGCGCACACACTCCAAAGGAGACAGAGCCAAATATGGAAAAAAGTCTCCGGACCACCCTTAGAGCCCTATATATAGCCTTGTAAAACACAAAAACCATGCCTTTTCTTTGAGACTTGAAGTTACAAGCTTGGAGAAGAATTGACGACTCGTCTTCCGAGTCTTCTTCGGGTTTTATTTTTCTATTTTTGTTTATTATAGTTATAATGTTTAGTTCAACTAGCATGTGTAACTAAACCCTTATAGGGCTCGATTGAAGCCATAGTTATGCTTTTCAACATATATATTAATTGATTACCTTTGCCTATAGCCATGTTAGAATGTTTAACTTGATTAATATCTGCTTGTATTTAAATTTCACATATGTGTGTGTCTAATCAACGTATGCATGTGGTATGAGTTCAACAATAGTAACAAAAGATATCCACATCGGATTCTTAGGTTAATCAACATGGGAAACTGGGAGTGGACCAAGCCCTAGGTCCCGTATGGGTGCCGATCTCCACAGCCCTAAGGAATAACTCAATATACACTCATGTTGAATCCTTTAAGAAAGAAAAGAGTTAGAGTATACACCATGCTTAACTCGTTGTATAGGGAGATCAATAGCCTAAGGTGTGGGCCAAGCCCTTAGGTTGGCAACCATTAAATATTCATAATAAGGCTGGAGCATTGGCACCTTACTTAGTGGGAAAGTGTAATTAGTGGTAGATATCGCAGTCCTATGTTCTTATTATTATTAACTCACACTCAACATTTATTTTCTCTTTTTACTTTGAAGAAACTAATTCTAAATCGAAGTTTACCAATCCCTGGGGAAATGATCTTGCAATTGCACACTATGCTACCATTGACCTTGTGCACTTGCAAGTAAAACAAGTACGATTATTTGCATATTTATTTAGGTAGATAATTGCACAACATAGAACTTTGGTACCTACATCTGCAGGATTTTCTTCCGTTGCGACTTTATCCACATGAATGCATCCTTTCGTAACATTTTCCCAAATGAAATGATACCGAACATCCATATGCTTAGTCCTCTCATGGAACACCGGATTCTTACACAAGTGCAACACACTTCGGTTATCCGAATACACCACCACCTACTCTTTAAGGACCTTCAGCTCTTCCAATAACCCTTTGCACCACATAGCCTCCTTAATGGCTTCCGTAGCCGCTATGTGCTCAGCCTCGGTTGTTGAGAGTGCTACCACCGGCTGCAACTGAGACTTCCAACTTATACAACATCCGTTTAAGTTGAAGAAGTAGGAGGTAATCGATCTTTTTTTATCCTGGTCTCCTCCATAGTCTGAATCAGCATAACCCTCTAGACAGATGGACTTACCCCTGTTCTCATAAACCAGTCCCACATTCGAGCTTCCCTTCAAGTATCTTAGCAACCACTTCATCCCAAGCTAATGCTCTTTTCTAGGATTACTCATAAACCTGTTGAGAACACTCATTGTGTTGGAAATCACCTTGATAAGATGCCCAGGTGGTGATCTTCCAAACACCCAAGTCTATAATGACTTGTAGAAAGAATTGGAATAAAAAACAGGAACAAAAAATCAAAGAAAGAAATAAGACAAGCAATTATTATCGAGGTTCGGCAATGTGCCTACGCCCCCGTGAGTTCCTCCAAACTCTCTGCACTAAATCAAATGGTTCTTACAAGTTACAGCAATCTCCTTCAAGAAACCACAATGTTCTTGAAGAAACCAAGAAGAGAAGAAAGGAAGAAGATAAGAACTAACAATGCTCTCTATCTAATCTAGACTTCTGTCTCTTTACAACCAGCCTCACTACAATGAGTCCCTCTTGTGTTTATGTCTCTTATACAATTCTCTCTTATATTACAATTGATCTCACACAATGTCATAACTTTCTCTTGCTCTATATATGAAGAATGAGGCTAGGGAACCCCTTTTATAGCCACTCACTTCTTGGTCATTCTTAAGATTCAATCCTCACCCTTTGATCATGATTCCCACTTAAACATGGCCCTCCATCACTTCTAAGTGGTGCTGTGCGTTTTAACCTTGCACCCATGCACCTAAGAGAGTCCTTATGCATGCTGCCTATGTGTGCTTGACTTTGCCTAGCACCTAGGTGCTCAACAGGGCACGGTGTGGTGCTGGGCAGAGCACACTTGCAGCAGCTTCCGGGAGGTGCACTACTGATGGGTGAGCGGTGATGTGCTGGTGCGTTCCTAGAGGCATGCACACTTGGTGGTGTAGTGCTGGGCTGTGCATGGTGCGGTGCTAGTGCATCCCTGGAGTCCCTATTCTGCAAGGTATAGTGCTGGAGAAGGAGGGGCGCAGTGCACACTGATGCTGCCCCCTTCTCCCAACTGTGCGCACACCCTTCTGCTTGTGTGCAGAAGTGCGCACACTAGTGCGCCTAGCCTTACCTTGCTCCAAATTGATGCACACACATGTGTGTAGTCTTCTAACTTGCTGAAATTTAATGCTCCAACCTTGGTTTAGACTTTAACCATCTTTGAACCCTGGTTAAACCTGTGCAAACCTTAAATAAATACCAACACATTGCATAAGCAATGCCGGGTCTAGTACTTACAATCATGAACATGACTGATCCAACCGCACTAGAGTAAGGAACCTTCTCCATTTCCTTCTTCTCCTCATCTGATCTCGAACATTGATCTCTAGAGAACTTGAAATGACAAGCACGAGGAACCTTCACTGGTTTGCTATCTTCCATAGAAAACTTAGATATCATCTTTTCTATGTAGGAAGTCTGAAAAATGTTCAATCTGTTTCTCTCACTTTCCAGGATTATACTCATCCCCAGGATCTTTTGTACATGGCCAAGATCCTTCATCTCAAACTCCAAACTGAGTTGAGACTTCAAATTTTCTATCCTCACCTTACTGCTCCCAACCAACAGCATATCATCGACATAGATGAGGATAATCACCATTTCTTGCACCTTGTGCCCCTTGCAGTATAAGAACGAATCATAGTAGCTCCTCATGAAACCCAAGCTAGTTACAAAGGAATCAAACCTCTTATTCCATTTCCAAGGTGATTGCTTCAGGCTATAGAGAGATTTCATCAATTGGCACACCAAATCTCCTTGCCTTCCTCCCTTATAGCCTTTGGGTAGCCTTAAGTAGATGGTCTCATCAAGCTCTCCATGTAAGAATGTTATCTTCACATTTATTTGCTCAATTTCTCAATTAAATTGGATCACCATTGCTAACACTATCCTTATTGTCTTGTATTTCACAACCAGTGAGAATATTTCGGTGAAATCTATGCCTTCTCTTTGTGTGAACCCCTTTGCCACCAGCCTAGCCTTATACCGAACTTCATCCCATGGAGTGTTCCCTTCTTTGATCCTGTAAATCCATTTACAATCCACAACTCTCTGTTTTTCTGGTTTAGGCACCAATTCCTAAGAGTTTTTCTTCCTCAAAGAATCAATTTCTTCCTCTATAGCTAGCTGCCACTTTGACGAATCCATACATTCCATAGTATCCATGTAAGTTTTTGGCTCAACCCCTCCTTCTAAATAAGGAGCTGCTATATTAGCATCTGCAAAACAATATCTCAAAGGTGGTCTGACCACCCTCCTTTCCCGGTCCCTTGTGAGCTGATAATCATTTTGATTTGCTGCATCATCCTCTTCTAGTTTAGCCTCTGTTGTGAGTTTTAAATTACTCGCAAGCGCACGAGTCGTTTGCAGTATAGCGTTGTGCAAGTGCGAGGTCGAATCCACAGGGAATTGCATTGTGAAAATATAATTTAATCTAAACTAACTCTATTTTAACCTAGTTCCGAATTGTGAATGATATTTTAGAAAACAAATTAAAACTAAACTAAGTTGATTTAAAAACTAATAATTAAAAGCACTAAGGTTTCCGAATCCACCCCGCCAAAGTTAAGCATATATGTTCTAAAAATATAGCCTATCAAAACATTCAATGAATCCAACTATAAGACAAAAAACAAAGAATATCCCAACTAAACCAAAAGCACCCGATGCATCCGCTCTTAACAAATCACAAAGGGAATCCAATTTAATCGAAAAGCATTCAATGTATCCATCAGATGAAACACAAAGAAAATCCAACAGACAATTTAAACTCAATCAATTATAAGATTAACTCAAATAATTGACAGAACATTTATACTAAAAATTGTCAGATTTGTACAAGCAAATCTGAACTACTACGCCAAACAACGGCGGGGCTTCATCTTCAACCTTAGCTGAAGAGTCTTGCCACTCATAACAATAAAACTATAATAAAAAGTGCTAAACATTTAAACTAAAACAACTGAATATAAAGAAATAAATAAACAACTTTACATGGGAGAAATTCCACTCGCTGACGGGCGGCGCTTCCCCTCATGGTAGCAATGCCTTCGGGATCCACCAGAATGCTGACGGACGTCCACCGGTAAACACCAAAGTGGCTCAGGAATTGTACATTGAATTATGAAGCCAGATGGTGTTTATATAGGGGAAGTCACGGAGCACTGCAGGTTTCAGATTCGATGTGGGATACTGGCCCGAGTGTGCTCGATCGCAGAATGGTGCGATCGATCGCATGTGCGCTCGATCGCATGTCTGTTGCGATCGATCGCAGACGCACTGAATAGCAACTATTTCGATATGGGATGTTGACCTTGCGCTCGTTCATAGGCAGGTGCGCTCGAGCGCAATGTCTCCAGAAGCTTCAAATCTCCTGAAATACTTCATTTTCTCCACAAACCTGTAAAAATACACAAAACACAAGAAAAACGTAAAATAAAGTAAAATACTACTAACTAAGAGCATAACAAATATAAGTTAAGGGTCTAAAATATGCAATATTTAAGACTCATCAAATACCCTCAAACTTATATTTTGCTAGTCCCTTAGCAAAACAAAATAAAAGACTCAATGAAAAACAAAGAACATAAAGATAAAGTCATCACTCATGGTATCCAAAAATTTAAGGAGCACACATCACCATGATATTCATTCATGAGCAAGCTTAAAAAGGTAAACCCATCTTCGCAATGAATAGAAAAGTAAAAATCTAATTACTTACAAAAGGCAGGATAAGGCATCACAAGCTTGAATCAGTGTAAGGTGAATTAGCATATAAAAATAAAGCTTCCAAGTAACTCTAATGTGTAAGGTCTCCATGTCTCAAGATTCACCGAATTTCCCATAAAAAATGAACGAAAAGGCATAGTTTTTATTTTATTCTTTTTATTTTTTATTTTTTAATAACAAGGCACGGCTATGTTTAGTTCCCTTAAGCTTTCTAATTGACCCATGTAGCGAGTGTTAAGTCAATGACTCCCAAACCAGGTGGTTTTAGGGCATTAGGTGTAAAGACACCCCTAAGGACTTACTAACTCGAGTCAAAAAGGCTACGAAATTAAACCGACCTTAATATTACCAAGCAAAATTTCACCTTTTGACGTGAACACTCACTGCTTACTGAGGCAAGAGGTCCAGTTACTCAGCGAAAAGTTTATTGCTAAATTTTTTTTTTCTTATGTTTTCCTATGCCCAAGAGTTCATCCAACAAGTCATCCAGTTGCAGTTAAGATAAGGAAAAATACACATTAAAGTCACGTGTCATACCTCACATAATTTGTGCTAATGTGCTCGTGTTAGATTAGATCAAACATGTGAATTCTCAAAATGCCTAAAGTAAGTAACTAAATTTTAAAAATTTATCACCAGATCATGTGTTCAAAACGTTAAGCTCACCAATGACATCACATCACAGAAAATGTTTAGATCAACCAAAATTTCACGATAACATGAGCATGCATTTATCTCTATGACTAAAGGACAACAAATTAGGACAAAGTGTGTGACGTGTCTCCCATACCCCCAAACTTAAATTACACATTGACCCCAATGTGTGACTAATATGGAAAGAGCTGACCTGAGATATGGAGAACTATCTGGACTGGTATGGCTCATAGCATACCCCCAAACTTGAATTGAAGTACGTTTGTCCCTGAAAAATAAAAACTGGAAAACAAAAAATACTGGAAAGAAACATTAATCATAAAAATGCGAAATAATAAATAAACAAAAGAAAAGATAAGCTATGGGGTGCCTCCTATGAGCGCTAAGTTTAAATTCTTCAGCCAGACTCTCCCTAGAATACTACACTCAATCTGAGTAACTAGGATCCTCCAACAGTATCGTCTCAATATCCGGACTCTTCAACTCTAAGAATGGTTTTAGCCTCTATCCATTTACCTTGAAAGTATTACCATTCTTAGGATCCTCAATCTCGATGGCCCCATGAGGAAAAACTGATCGAATAATGAATGGGCCTGACCATCGGGATTTGAGCTTGCCTGGAAAAAGATGCAGGCGTGAATTATAAAGAAGAACTTTCTGACCCGGCTCAAAAGCTCGTCTCAAAATGTTTTGGTCATGAATGTTCTTCATTTGTGCTTTGTATGATCGGGCACACTCATATGCATCATTCCGCAGCTCCTCCAATTCATTGAGTTGGAGCTTCCGTTGTGAGCCAGCCTTGGAAAGATTGAAATTTAGTTGCTTGACAGCCCAATACGCACGATGCTCCAATTCAACCGGAAGGAGACATGCCTTTCCGTATACAATGCGATAGGGAGACATGCCAATTGGCGTCTTGAAGGCTGTCCGATATGCCCACAGTGCATCCGTCAATCGCAAAGACCAATCCTTTCTATTAGGGTTCACAGTCTTTTCCAAAATTTGTTTGATCTCGCGATTTGAAATTTCCACTTGACCACTCGTCTGTGGGTGATATGGGGTGGCAACTTTGTGCGTGATATAATACTTCTTCATCAACTGCTCAAAGATCTTGTTGCAAAAGTGCTTACCTCCATCACTTATGATTGCTCGAGGCGTACCAAAACGAGCAAAAATAGTGTCTTTCAAGAACTGGACCACAACTCTGTGGTCATTGGTCTTGCACGCAACGGCCTCCACCCACTTGGACAGATAGTCCACAGCAACTAGAATGTATAAGTAGCCAAAGGAGTTTGGGAATGGTCCCATGAAATCAATGCCCCACACAACAGAAAGCTCAACAATCAGAATAGGGTTGAGGGGCATCATATTTCTCCTAGAAAGACTCCCTAGCTTTTGGCAACGCTCACAAGATATACAGTAGGTGTGAGAGTCCCGGAACAGGGTAGGCCAATAAAATCCACACTGCAAAATCTTTGCAGCGGTCTTCTTAGCACTAAAATGGCCTCCACATGCATGATCATGACAAAAGGCGATGACACTAGATTGGTCATGCTCAGGAATACACCGTCTAATGATCTGATCAGGACAATACTTGAACAGGTAAGGATCGTCCCAGAAAAAGTGTTTTACCATGGCCAAAAATTTTGATTTATCTTGCCTCCCCCAATGCAAGGGCATGTGTCCGGTGACAAGATAGTTCACTATGTCAGCAAACCATGGTGCGGGACTGTGAGCAATGTGCATCAATTTCTCATCAGGAAAGGTCTTAGAAATGGGAGTGGCAGCCTCACTGAATTCCACAATCAATCTAGACAAATGGTCCGCCACCACATTTTTCGAACCTTTCTTATCCCGAATCTCAATGTCGAACTCTTGAAGTAGCAAGATCCATCGGATAAGATGAGATTTAGCATCTTTTTTAGAGAAAAGATACTTCAATGCAGCATGGTCCGAGTAGATAATGACTTTAGATCCTAACAAGTAGGATCTGAACTTGTCTAATGCAAAAACGACTGCAAGCAACTCCTTCTCAGTGGTAGAGTAATTGAGTTGTGCGTCGTTTAGAGTTCGACTTGCATAATAGATAGCATGGGGAAGTTTATCAACACGCTTCCCCAAAACAGCTCCAACAGCATAGTCTGATGCATCACACATAATCTCAAAAGGCACATCCCAGTTAGGTGGCTGAATAATGGGTGTGGACGTCAGAATTTTCTTCAGATCCCCAAATGCTTTCTTACAATCCTCATCAAATAGAAATGGGGCATCTTTTTGCAACAACTTGCACAAGGGCCTGGCGATCTTGCTGAAATTCTGGATAAATCGCCTATAGAAACCTGCATGGCCCAGAACAGATCGAACCTCTTTCACCGTACGTGGGGGTGGAAGGCTGGAAATCAAATCCACCTTCGCTTTATCGACCTCAATCCCTCGATGAGATACGATATACCCCAGTACAATTTCTTGCTTGACCATAAAATGGCACTTCCCCCAATTAAGCACCAGGTTCTTCTCCTTGCACCGTACCAAAACCAACGAGAGACGGTGCAGGCACTCCTCAAATGTTGAACCGAAGACGAAGAAGTCGTCCATGAAAATCTCCAAGAACCGCTCTACCATGTCAGAGAATATACTGACCATGCACCGCTGAAAAGTGGCGGGTGCATTGCATAACCCAAATGGCATGTGACGGTAGGCGAAGGTCCCAAAGGGACAGGTAAATGTCGTCTTCTCCTGATCTTCGGGGTCCACGAGGACCTGGTTATATCCAGAATAACCATCCAAAAAGCAATAATGCTCGTGCCCAGCCAAACGCTCCACCATCTGATCAATAAATGGAAGTGGAAAGTGATCATTCCTTATGGCAATGTTCAGCTTACGGTAGTCAATACACACTCTCCACCCAGACCGCACACGAGTTGGCACCAACTCGTCGTTTTTATTCTTTACTACCGTTAATCCAGCTCGCTTGGGCACGATATGAATGGGGCTCACCCACTTGCTATCAGAGATGGGATAAATGATCCCTGCATCTAACAGCTTAATAACCTCTGCCCTCACAACCTCTTGCATAGCAGGGTTGAGCCTTCTTTGCAGCTCCCTCGATGGCTTAGCATCTTCCTCCAAATGTATCCTGTGCATCACCACCGAGGGGCTGACTCCCTTAATATCATCAATGGTCCAGCCAATAGCTTCCTTGTGCTCTCTTAAAACATCTAATAATTTCTCCTCTTGAGCCTCTCCCAAATTTGAAGCTATTATCACAGGCAAACAGTATGCTGGACCCAGGAACTTATACTTAAGATTATTCGGTAAAGGCTTAAGTTCCTTCTTTTGAGGTTCTGGTGACACCTTCTCCTCCTCCTCTATGCTTTCTTGAGGATCAGACTCCAAAATGGCATTTACTTCCTCGAGTAACTTATCTAAACCCAAGTCCTCTCCAAAGTGAGCAAAGCATGCCTCCATGGGATCCTCAATGCTTGATTCATCCACAGTATCCTCGAGAATCTCCTCTATCAAGCATACATCTCTCATTTCATCATATTCCAGTGGTTGCCTAGTGATATCAAAAATGTTCAACTCCACTGTCATATTTCCGAAGGAGATCTTCATCACCCCTGTCCTACAATTGATTAAGGCGTTAGCCGTGGCTAAGAATGGTCGCCCTAGAATCACCGGTATTTGAATCCCTACATTCTGAACCGGCTCTGTGTCAAGCATAATAAAATCCACGGGGAAATAGAACTTATCCACTTTTATCAAAACGTCCTCAACTATCCCTCGTGGTCTTTTCACTGACCTGTTAGCCAATTGAAGCGTCGTGGATGTGGGCTTCAATTCTCCTAACCCCAACTGCACATAGACTGAGTAGGGTAGAAGATTCACACTCGCCCCTAGATCTAAAAGGGCCCTCTCAATATGGCTGACTCCTATCATGCAAGAGATGGTAGGACACCCCGGGTCCTTATACTTGATGGGTAGCTTGCACTGAGGGATTGAACTGACCTGCTCGGTCAAAAATGCCTTCTTTGGGATATTCATCCTCCTCTTGATAATGACCAAGTCCTTTAAAAACTTGGCATATGATGGCACTTGATGGATGGCATCCAAAAATGGGATATTGATTTGGACTTGCTTGAATACCTCCAGAATTTCCTCATACTTCCCTCCTTTCTTGGGCACCTGTAATCTCTCGGGGTAGGGCGCTCTAGGTACAAATGACCTAGGAGGGTCTTTCTCAGTAGGTGTGGCTGTAGATGGCTCAGCATCTCTCTTCTCTGTGTTGCCACTCCCTTGCCCTTGCTGCGTAGCAGGGCTCTCTTCCACTTGATTGTCCACTTGTCTCCCAGACCTCAGTGTGACAATCAACTGTACTTGTTCCTCCCCGTGCGTAGGAGTTGATGAACTCTCAACCATAAATTATCCTTTTGGGTTTTGCACGGGCTGACTGGGGAACTTTCCTTTCTCTCTCTCACCCAAGTGACTTGCAATTTGCCCTATTTGACTCTCCAGCTTGGCAATTGCTTGGGTGTTTACCATTGTTGCACTCCTCACATCGCTCATATTTTGGCTAGTCACCTTCATGAACTCCTTAAGAGTGTCCTCAAGCGACTGTGAAACTGGCGCTGGTGTTTGGGTGGGTGCGTGGTAAGCAGGTGAAGGTGCTGGATGGGCAGAATGACCATGATTAGGAATTTGTGGGGCAAATCCAGGAGGATATTGATTTTGAGCATGATGAGAGGCTTCTCCCTGATTCATTGGTTGGTTCTGCCTCCATGAAAAATTTGGGTGGTTCTGCCACCCTGGATTGTACGTCTCAGAGTACGATCCATTTGACTGCCTTCGAAAGTCATTGAAAGCATTTACTTGTTCCATAGGATACTCGGCACAAGCCGGCATTGATGGGAAATTCTGTGCTAGATGCATGGGACTAGCACAGATGGAACAGCTTTCAACATTGAATGTGTTGGCAGCATTGATGGATTGGCTCACAGTGAGAGCGTCAATCTTCTTGGTGAGGGCATCTAATTTTATCCTTAAATCAGCGTCCTCCCTGACCTCATAGATGCCTCCCCTCTTAGGAGCACGGATGGACTTATCTCAATAGCTTGAAAAATCCCACTGCTGTGACTTGTCGGACAACTTGTCCAACGCCATATATGCTTCGTCTCCTGTCAGACTCAAGAATGCCCCCCCATTTATAGACTCGATCATGCTACGGTTGGGTTGAGTCAACCCTTGGTAGAAGAATTGAACGAGTCTCCACTTCTCGTATCCATGCGGAGGGCATCTGATCAGTAACTCTTTAAAGCGCTCCCAGCTTTCAGAGAACTTCTCATCCTCATCCTGAGTGAAAGAGCTAATCTCCTTTCGGCACTCATTCACTCTAGACATTGGGAAAAACTTATGGTAAAATTTGCTAAGCAGGTTTTCCCAAGATGTAATAGACCCGGACGTGTTGGAGTCCAACCACGCCTTAGCTCTATTGTGAAGGGAGAAAGGGAAGAGTCGAAGATGGACTAACTCCTCAGAGAAGTTCTGGAATTTGAATGTAGCACAAATGTCTTTGAACTTCTTCACATGACTATAAGGATTTTCAAGATCTAAGCCATGGAATGAGGGTAGGAGTTGGATAACATGTGGCTTCAAATCAAAGTGTGTGGCATTGGTTGGTGGCAACACGATGCAGGAAGATGAGTTAGTCGCAACGGGTGCGAACAAATCCCTAAGGGATGTAGTGGAGTCCACGTTCCAAGCTCTAGGTTGCTCTACATGTTCAGGATGATTAAAATTTTCTCCCATCTCAACAGTCTCTCTCTCAACTAGTGCTCTTTTCTGCCTCCTAAGAGTTCTTTCTAAGTCGGGATCTAAATATGTCAAATCTAAGTTCAAGGATCTCCGACCAAGCATACACCAACAGAAAAATAATGAGATACTAACCAGCAGAAGCAACAGAATAAAGCAAAATTTTTTTTTTTTTTTTAACTAACTAGTAGAAAAATAAAATCAATTCAGACCAAAAATTTTCACAAACAAAACAACTCCCCGGCAACGGCGCCAAAAACTTATTGTGAGTTTTAAATTACTCGCAAGCGCACGAGTCATTTGCAGTATAGCGTTGTGCAAGTGCGAGGTCGAATCCACAGGGATTTGCGTTGTGAAAATATAATTTAATCTAAACTAACTCTATTTTAACCTAGTTCCGAATTGTGAATGATATTTTAGAAAACAAATTAAAACTAAACTAAGTTGATTTAAAAACTAATAATTAAAAGCACTAAGGTTTCCGAATCCACCCCGCCAAAGTTAAGAATATATGTTCTAAAAATATAGCCTATCAAAACATTCAATGAATCCAACTATAAGACAAAAAACAAAGAATATCCCAACTAAACCAAAAGCACCCGATGTATCCGCTCTTAACAAATCACAAAGGGAATCCAATTTAATCGAAAAGCATTCAATGTATCCATCAGATGAAACACAAAGAAAATCCAACAGAAAATTTAAACTCAATCAATTATAAGATTAACTCAAATAATTGACAGAACATTTATACTAAAAATTGTCAGATTTGTACAAGCAAATCTGAACTACTACGCCAAACAACGGCGGGGCTTCATCTTCAACCTTAGCTGAAGAGTCTAGCCACTCATAACAATAAAACTATAATAAAAAGTGCTAAACATTTAAACTAAAACAACTGAATATAAAGAAATAAATAAACAACTTTACATGGGAGAAATTCCACTCGCTGACGGGCGGTGCTTCCCCTCGTGGTAGCAATGCCTTCGGGATCCACCAGAATGCTGACGGACGTCCACCGGTAAACACCAAAGTGGCTCAGGAATTGTACATTGAATTATGAAGCTAGATGGTGTTTATATAGGGGAAGTCACAGAGCACTGCAGGTTTCAGATTCGATGTGGGATACTGGCCCGAGTGCGCTTGATCGCAGAATGGTGCGATCGATCGCATGTGCGCTCGATCGCATGTCTGTTGCGATCGATCGCAGATGCACTGAACAACAACTATTTCGATGTGGGATGTTGATCTTGCGCTCGTTCATAGGCAGGTGCGCTCGATCGCATATCTCATGCGATCGAGCGCAATGTCTCCAGAAGCTTCAAATCTCCTGAAATACTTCATTTTCTCCACAAACCTGTAAAAATACACAAAACACAAGAAAAACGTAAAATAAAGTAAGATACTACTAACTAAGAGCATAACAAATATAAGTTAAGGGTCTAAAATATGCAATATTTAAGACTCATCAGCCTCCTCTTGAGTGTCCTGAGCTTGGCGTTCCTCAATGGGCTCTACCTGGTCTGAACCCTCTTTCCTTCCTTGCTCTACCTAAACTAAATTTTTCTTGATGCTATGCTCCACAAATACTGGGCTGGTTTGCCCACTATCCCCTACAGGGTTAGTTTTCTCCAAATAGGGAAATAACAATTAATTAAAAATGACATCTCTACTTATTATGAGTTTAGCCCCTTTTGGTTTTAAGGACCATAGCCTATACCCCGTAACCCCATCACAATACCCTAAAAACACACATTTTCTAGACCTTGGGCTAAGTTTATCATCCTTTTGACATGCAAACGCAGCACATCCAAAAGTCCTAAGGTTGCTTAACTCAAGGGGTTTCCCACTCAACATCCCCTTGGGAGTCTTAAGGTCTAAAGCCCTAGAGGGTGATCTATTAACCAAATATGCAGCAGTAGACACAGCTTCCCCCCAAAAACATTTTGGTAAACTGGACCCAATTAACATGCACCTAACCTTTTCCATAAGGGTCCTATTCATCCTTTCAGCAACTTCATTTTGCTGAGGGGTTTTCACAACTGTTCTATGTCTTAGAATCCCATTTAAGTCACAGAATTTATCAAAATCCTTATAAAAAAATTCTAAGCCATTATCGGTTCTTAACACCTTAACTACCCAGCCCGTTTGAGTCTCCAACACCTTTTTCCACACCACAAATTTATTCAAAGCATCTGATTTATTTTTAAGCAAATAAACCCAAACCTTTCTAGAATAATCATTAATTAAAGACAGAAATAAAGATTACCTCCCTATGTTGGTGTTCTTACTGGCCCCTAAAGATCTGCATGAATGTAGTCAAGAATGCCCTTAGACTTGTGCACTCCGGTATTGAAGCTGACTCGATGTTGCTTCCCAAGAACGCAACATTCACGAAAATTAAGTTTCTCTACTTTGTCACCATGAAGTAGACCATCTTTGCTGAGAATTTGCAGCCCCTTTTTGCTCATATATCCCAAGCAATTGTGCAAAAATACTACCTTATCCATCTTAGCCATCAAGCTTGCTGCTTGATCCTTGATTTCTGTCTCTGCAATAAACTCATAGAGACCATCCTTCATTGCTGCTTTGATCACTATCAAAGATACCTTGGTTACCTTAATCTTTCTTCCTTCTGCTTTGTATATGAATCTAGCTGCCCCAATGAGATCAAATTTCTCCTCAAATCTGAAAGATACCTCACATTCTGCAGCAGCCTTGTGACTCCATCAAACATCCTCAATTGGATGTCTCTTATACCCCTCACTTGGCAAGAAGTATCATTCCCCAAGAAAACCTTTCCATCATTGGTTTCCTTGAGATTCTTGAACCAATCCCGGTGAGGGCACATGTGATAAGTGCACCCGGAATCCAAGATCCATTTCTCGCTTCCTTGTCTCCTGCTCACATTTGAGCACACAACAAAAACATCATCTTGCTGTTCTCCTTTGTCAACCGAAGCCTCCCCATTGTTGGTATGGCTTCTTCCTCTCTCATTCCACAACTTCTTCTTGCAATCTTTCTTGAAATGACCCTTCTTATTGCAGTAGTAGCTTCGTTTCCCTCCAAACTTCAGTTTGGAATACGATCTTCCATGGCTTTGCCTTCTACCCTTTGATTTCTCCCGGTAGTTGCCATGGATGCTACAACCATACTGAGTTGCTGGCCTTCCTCTAACGAACAGCTCTTCCCCACTTGATGTTTCCCTTATCTTAGCCTTGAAATCATGAGCCCTTATAGCATTGATCACAATTTCCTTAGTTAGTATATCTCTTCCATATTCAATAGCATTAATCAAACTTTCAAAATAATCAGGAAGAGAATTCAATAACATAATAGCCAATTATTCATCCGGGAATGTTATACTACAACTAGCTAAATCTTAAATTAGTTTATTAAACACATTAAGATTATCTTGCACCTCTTTATTATGATCCATTTTAATAGCAAAGATTCATTTAAGAAGATAAATCTTATTAGGGAGAGTTTTGGTAAGAAACAACTCATCTAGTTTCTTCCATATGATAGTTGGATCTTCCGAATCTCCACATTCTCTTGTCACACTATCTGACATGTGTAGAAAGATAGTGCTATACACCATCTTCTTCATCTCAATCCGTTAGACCTCCGTGATACTTGCTGGAAAAGCATCATATTCTCTAATAGCCAAGTCCACCTTTTGTTGCATAAGAACCGCTTTGATTTTCCACTTCCAAAGGGCAAAGTATCCCTTTCCATTAAACTTCTCAACAATGAAATTTGAACCCATCTTATAGAGAAAATCCCAAGATTTATGCAGCACCCACAATTGCTTTCCAACTTCTAAATCTCAAGAACTTAATAAAATCTTGATCCCAACATCATTCTTGAATCAGCCTCAAGAACCCGATCAGATCTTGATCTCTACCCCGTTCTTGAATCACCCAAGAAGTCTCATTTGATTCTTGGAGTCTTGCTCTGATACCTTCTGTTCCAGCTATGATACCCACTAACCAAAGCTTTGATACCACTATTGGAAATTACCTCAAGATGCCCAGGTGGTGATCTTCCAAACCGCCAAGTCTAGAATGACTTGTAATGAGCAGAAACAAACCAATCAAAGAAAGAACACAAGCAATTGTTATTGAAGTTTGGAAAATGCCTACGTCCCCGTGATTTATTCCGAGCTCTCTGCACTAAATCAATGAGTTCTTACAATTATAACAACACCTACTCAAGAACCCTCTTGTTCCTGATACATGAAAGAAGAGAAAATAAAGAGATAAGAACTAAATTTTTCATTGGAATTTTCCCCAAAAAACTTCCAATTACAAAGCTCTTGAACCCCTCTTCTTGTATGCTCTCTCTAAATCCCAGCCACTCTTAAATGAGATCTATTCTAGTGCCTCTCTTGTGTTTTGTGTCTTTGCACTCTCACACTTGCACTTGAATTCACTTGTATAATGATCTTGTATATCTTATGTTTCAGATGATGTCTTCACTTACTATTAGAAGACCCTTTACATAGTGCACCAACTTCTTGAAGCAATCTTGAAGTCAATTTTAACCCTTAGGTCTTGAGGACCTATCAATCATAGCCCTCCACTAAGTCTAAGTGATCCTGTGCGTTTTAATCAAGCCCCACGCATCAAGAGAAGAGTGCTGAAAATTAGCATCAGGTGTGCCTTCGTACCACGGCTCAGAACAGGGCAAGCCGCCTCTTAGAAGGAGGGGAGCCATGCTATCATGCTGGAGACCACGACTTTGGTGGTTGTGTCACCGCGCACAGGGCTGTGTCACAATGTTCACACCTTAAGCCGCGGTGCACACCTCCACCCTCAACTTCTGGATTTTCTAGAGGCTGCGGCCTAGAGACCTGATGTTGAAGCTGCTGAACCATTATTCTTCCAACTATTTAATCCTTAGACAAAAAACCAACAGATAGCATATAGCTTTTAAAAGAAGTTAAATCTTGCTTCGATTTGAGAATAATTTTAAGTGTTGATCTTCATATAGTTTGAGACTCTGGTTTGCGGTAAGATTGCATAATTAGTATAGAACATTTAGAGATGTTTTATGTGCGAATGTTTTGTGAATACTTTTGCGATCTCGATAAGCTCTAGAACTTATTTGATAATCACTTTAGGTGAAATCCTAGAATGCACACTACTTAGGATATGATGTAGGCCATCTTTGGACCGTTTGAGCCTTTCAAGCTTACCTTTGTTATATTTATCGCTAGTTACCTACTTGGGCCTTTAAAAAAAAAAATTAGCCTTGTTTCTTTTGATAGCCCATTTACTTACCTTTATGAGCCTAAAAATATTTTATCCTTACCTTTCTTTTAAGAGAACTTAGTTTATACATGTTTGTTGAGAAGCACTTAAGAGGAGTAAGGGTGGAAATATGAAAAAATATTACTACCATAACCCAAGTACATTAAAGGAGATAGGTTGGGGGTTGTGGAAAAGAGTAAGGAATGAAAACGGAGGTGAATGGTTATGTGCTATAAGAAAAAGTGAATTATGACAAAGAAAGAAGAGAAAAAAAGTGTTGAATGATTGAGAGAAATGCTAGAAAAATGGTTGAATGAGTTGGGTGTTGAAGTAAGGTTATTTAGTGCTTAAAAATATTGTGTTTAAAATTAAGAGATTGAGTTCTTTTACTTGTTTAATCCTTCTTGTTCTTTTTTTACCATTTCTTTAGCCTACGTTACAAGCCTATTAAAAACCTAGTGATTCGATATAGTATGATTTTTCTACATCACTGGATAGTGATTTGAAACGTGAGCCTATGGAGTTTGATTTGTAATTGATGTCACGCAATTTAATATGTTTTTAGAGGCCAAGACTTGTATTTATGAATGTTGTGCATAAAATCATCTGGGTGTTTGGATTAATGGTTTGTGGTAAGATGGATGTTTAAGAGTCGATAACGAATATGAGGTTGATGTTTGGATTATTTTTGGACTTGGGTGGTATTTAATGATTCTATGTGTTGTGTGTTATGTGCAATTTGTGAGATAAAAAATTGAATTACTCTTGGATTAACGCTAACATTGCTTTGTTTTGTTTTTAGGATTTTAGGTTTTGTTTTGATTTCTAGTATAGAATTCATTTCATTTTTCTTTCACTTGAATTGCTAGGGATTAGCAATTAGCTAGTTAGGACTTATGATGAGAGTTAGAAAATACATCTTAATAGTGTTTATTTGTTAGTATTTAGGGTTGATTTAGGGCTGGATTACACATTTATGCCTTAATAATTCCTAAGTGTCATTCTTAGTATATTGATTTATTTTGATGCATTTTCAGGTTTTTGGGGTTTAAAAAGAGATGAAAAAGCTAACGTTAATTAAAGCACAAAGATTCTATGCATGTTCACAAGCATTTGGAAAGGAGTTTAACTAAATTGCTAGAATTGCCCGTACAGATCAGTCATTTTTGCAGATTAAACTTTATTGATTCAGGAAGAACCAAGAGATGAGCCATATACGCTTGGAAAGATCCAGATGTCTATCTTTTGGAGAATTTCACGGCTCATAAATATGATTTTTCTATAGAACGTTATGGCAGTTTTAGTAGACAAAGGTCAGGCTGTACGTGATTTCAACGTGATAGTTCAGTCATTTTTTAGGATTAGACTGTATTGATTCTGGAAGAATTAGGAGATGAGCCATATATACTTGGAAAGATCCGGATGTCTGTTTTTTGGAGAATTTTACAGCTCATAAATATGATTTTCCTAGAGAAAGTTATGACAATTTTAGTAGACAAAGGTCAGGCAGAATCGGGCCTAGGCAGCAGTAGAACCGGACTTGAACAGCAGCAAAACCGGGCCTGAACAGCAGCAGAAGCACACAACTTGAACAAAAACCCTAGAGTGACTTTTTTGTCTACAAAAATATCTCCATACAGCTATATATAGGAATTTAGACTCAGAGAACAGGGGGTATTAATTGAGAGAGCCTCCTCCTTCTTCTTCCTTAAGGTGATCAAGGATGAACTCTATGACTAAACTCTAAGCAAGGTGAAAGGATGAGTTTCTAGGTGTAGTTGTTCTTATTTCTATCTTTGATTCAGTTGTATGGATTGATTGTTAAACATTGTTTATGATTTACTCTTTGATTAAATAAGAAGGATTTGAATTCATGTGACAGCTGCAATTTATGTTCTTCTTCTCTTAGATTTTCTTAATCTGGTGATTGCATTCTTCTTCTCCATATAAGTTTAGTCAAGCTTTTCTTATGTTAAAGTTGTTAGATGCAATTGATTTCGGTAGATCTATCTTATAGGTTTGTCCATTACTGCAGTATTATTATTAAAATATATTGTCACTTCTTGATAATTTATAAGATAGATCTTGTGTGGTTGAATTGGAATTAAAGAGTAATTTATGGCAATTACATTAGGGTATTTATGTGCTTTGACTGAATATTTACCAATTGCTTGTTTGGGATGTGAAACTAGTAATTGAGATAAAACATTTGAGTCAAGATAGGAATAAGGCAATGAACTTAGGAAGGATTCCTGGAACCTTGTTATTTCTTTATTAAATTCGTCATCATATTTTCACAATTCTCTTATATAATTTCATTCGTAAAACTCAGATTTTCTCATTTGAACTTAATCGTTAAGTGTTAAGGTTTATATTTTCTTCTGTAGTTCACTTTCCTCATAGGATCGACACCTCAACTATATACAATAATTGCGTGTTAGTTTGAGCGTTATCAAGACCATAGTTTCAAGAATGATGTTTTAAGATATTCTTAAGTATTCATGAAGTGGAGGGCTATTAGAAGTGCATCTTTGAAGTCTTATAAGTAAGAATTGGACGTAAGGATTAAAATACATAATATGGGTAGTGAGTAGAAGATACAATGTGAAAAAAAAGTATAAAGAAATGGAAAGAAATAATAACTAAGGTATGTTCAGTACCAAAAAGAAGGTTTATGTGATAGGATTTTTTTTGAGGTAGAAATTGAAGTTGAATTAAACAAGTTACATTTGAGGACTATTAAATGACAAAATTGGAGAAAAGACTTATAGGATAAGGAATTTCTAGTTGTAAATGGAGATGAATTGTTCTCTAAGTGATTTGGACGATGCTAAGAATTGGATCACAATTTACTATCATTAAAGAAAAACTAATTAATTCGAAGACATATTGCAGGATATAGTACTTAACTATTAATCATTTTGATGAGTTATATGAGGATTTCAAGTAACCATGATCATGTTAGTGGTAAATGAATTAAGGCTTTGATGAAAAATAATAATTGGGAGTTTTGAAGTATTTGAAAGAAAGAGTAAGTCACTAATTAAGTTATTTTATTTGAGAAATACCGAGAACCTTTGTAAATGACTCGAAGGGTTGACTTGAGTTGAATATTTATTTCCATGGGTAGATCTAAAATTTGAAGAAAAGGAATTGAGGAAGTGATTTGATGGTGAGTGATCTTGTGAAGCAACATATTTGAGGAAAAACGATTCAAAAGTCGTACCGAGTTTGAGACCTTAAGGTATAAAGTAAAGAGAAAGAGATGTGAGTGGTAAGGAGTTTAGTTTTGGAGCTCAAGGGTAGAAGAAGGATATAAGAAAGGAATGATGTTAAGAGATGTTTTTGGTTAAGCATATGATTCGCAAGACTAGTTGGGTAAATTAAAGAACAGTTGGAGGAGAAATAATGGATTATAAGTATGAATAATCAATAAAAAGGCGATTAACGCATATTAGAAGTTTTTATTAAATAGAACAAAGTTTGCAAAAGTATGGATTTGGTCATTTTAGTAAATGATTGTGAGTCAGCAGCTATGAGTAGAAGACTCAAGATGATGATGGACAGGAAGCTTAACTGTGTTGTTTCGTAGACTTCATCAAGAAATTTCAAGGATAAAATTTTTATCAGTGGGGGATAATTGTAAGACCTGGTTCCTTAAACGTAATATTTTAATTTTGATGTTTAGCTTCGGCGTGTTTTCGGTGTATAAATTCTTCATTCGTGGGTTAATTGTTTTTTTTAAGTATTGGAGTATTTTGGATCTTGGAACTAAGTAAATAAAATATGAGTTGAGTAATTAATATGTATCTTAGGAAAATATTAAACTTTTAAAGAGTCTTAGGTACTTAGTGAAAGAAAGGAAGATTGGTGAAATGAATATGAGAGAATAGAATTGAGGAGGGGTAGATGAGTAATTAAGTAAGAGTTATAGTATAAAAGGGGTGAGTGTGATAATATTTTTGTGTGGAAGGTCTTAGAAGAACCGAGAGAGAGAAAAGAGAAAGAGAGAAAGGAAGAGAAAAGAGAGAGAAGAGAAAGGGGGATGAAGAAAATGAGAGAATTTGGAAAAGATCTTTACTTTGATTTCCTTTCCTTTGATTGTTAAGTAATTTCATTTCTTAAAAATTTATGTTCTTGGAGAAAATTTGAGGAAGAACAAGATTTTGGTATTAGAAAATATTTTGTGCAAAAGTTGGGTGATTTTAAAGCTTTAAGTCAAAAACCCTTAGAAGTTTATGTTTCAAAAGATTTGGGTGTGTAATGAAGGATCAAAGGGTTTTGGAAAAGAAAGTGGTTGAATTTCATGCATTTTCTAAGTTTCAGACCACAGAACAGTCGACTGTTGAGATTGCACAGTCGACTGTGCAAGAGACAGAGACTTCAAGTCTCAACCATAGTCGACTGTGCAATGGTAAAGTCAGCTATGCGAGAGATAGAAACTCCCACAATCGACTATGAAAACTGGATAGTTGACTGTATAGTGCTGTTGTTAGGTTTTTGAGTTTTAAATCTTATCATTTTTAAACCCCAAGCCCTTGAGGGTGGCTTAATAATTTCAATTGAGGTCTTAGGCCTTTGATTTGAGAAGAAAGTGTTTGGTTGCTTATGTTGTGACTTTGATGTTTTTTATTGTTCTGACTTTAGGATAATTGGATGTAAAGGAAATGAGATACAATGTAAAGGAAATGAGAGTAAATAAGTATTGATGTGTTTATTTTGATAAGTTGTTGTGATATAATTCCTTGATAAATATTATATTTGAGAAAATGTTGATTTATTTAAATGATATATTCTTTTGTGGATATGGTCGTTCATTATGAATTCTAGTGCGTAATTACTTGCGTTGAGAATTGGTTGTGTTGTGAATGCCTTTCATGTAACTTGATTTCTTAATGATAACGTAAACGAATGAAGTAATCATGTGAGGTTAGGACTCCACCCGGTAAGGGTTAGGGAGGAGATCCTACTTATCTAAAAGATAGGACTCCACCCCGTAAGGGGTAGGGATGAGACCCTAGTTGCTTGAAAAAAAGGTGATAACTCTGAATAAATCATGTTATTATACTGCTTTTAGGCACGTTTTTGGTGTTGATCTTAAGCATTAGAATTATGTTGCATGTGTTTTTAGCAATTTGATTTTAGTTTATCTTATTTTACTAATAAGTTGTTTTTAGTTGATTTATCAAATGCTAAGTCATGGAAATTTATTGTGCAGACACTTGCTAGAGCGCTGGAGAGCACTGGAAGGCCAAAATGCACAGAGAGGACAATAACTCAAGGCTACAGCGCCAGGATGTTGGCGCTGCAGCGCTGGAATCTGACACAGAGAGAGGATTTGGACAGAAAGTTGGTGCTGCAGCGCCAAAAAGTTCGAGCTGCAACGCCAGAATTAGGGTTTTTTATGTCTTGGCACTGCAGTGCTGGGATGTTGGCACTGTAGCGCCAACCCACGAATTTTGAATGTTATAAATTAAAACCCTAGCTGAACAAGAAGAGAAGACGGCCGTAGAAGAAGAAAACAGAATTTGGAGAAGAGGAAAAGCCAAAGGAGAGTTGGAGACACTCCGGGAGGCTACGCATCAAGCTTTTAAATCATTCTTCTTCGGTTTTGTATTATTCTTATCTATCTATGTTGATGTTTTATAATATGAACATGGTTCGTTTGAATATTATTATGGAGTAGATAATTTTGTGTTAAGGATAGATGGATCCTAAACCTGTATCTTGAGTTGTTGTTTGGACGAGTGGAATTTAATACGTTTTTCAAAGAGTGTGTTTTATTATTCTTAATGCTTTTTATTATTTTGATTCCTTCTTTGGGCATGGTGATGTATCGAATAAAGAAGCCATGCTTTTGTGAATGGTTGAACTAATAAATATGATATTGGATTGTTATCTATGCAAAGGCCAGGGTAAAACATGCCATGAATGGAATAGGAGTAACCAAATAGGGATTCTAGGAAGTTCATGTGGTCCGTTTAAATCGTAACCGAATAGGGAGATTTAACTGAAAGGAATCCAAAAACACTTAATGCTTCTTAATTTGAATTAATCTAGAATAGCCCTGGAATACGGATATTCGAAGTTAATGATTCTTGAGATTGTGGTTAGACCTGGAATATGGATAACCAATTTATTGGGGATTCTACCATCTTGGAAAACATATTAAACGAAACTTGTCCATTCGAAACTCTTGTCAATTATGGTTTAGGTGAAGTCGAGTCCTTAGCACGTTAGTTCATAAGAGTCTTCATTCCAAAGTTTGCTAATCTTTTGTTATTTACTATTGCATTCTGTTTTTCCCTTTTTAGTTAATTGTTAGTAACTTTTTCTCCGACAATTATTCGTTTGCTCAAATAACAGTAAGAGTCGAGTCATAATTTTTGTAGTATTTGCTCAGTCCTTGTTGGGAACGATATTTACTCATCATTTTATTGCTTGAACGATTAGTGCACTTGCTAGTGTCAATTTCATCGCATCAAGTTTTTGGCGCCGTTGCCGGGGACTGAAATAAAATATTACATTTATTGTGATTCTACTAGTTAATTTGAGAGTTTATTAATTTTTTTTAAGTCTATTTTGCAGTGTTTTTGTTACTAGTGCATGACACGTACTAGTGGGAGAATACTTGCGGAATTGAATCCAGAGATTGAGCGCACTTTTCAAGCTTTGAGAAGAGCAGCACCAGTAACAGTTGACACAATGGTAGAAGGAAACAATGCATAGGTGCAACGTGCACTGTGGGATTATGCCATGCCAAAGATTGATGGTGTTGAGTCTAGTAATCGGCGACCATCTATCCAAGCGAACAATTTTGAAATTAAGCCCGCCATCATTCAGATGATTCAGCATTCAGTACAATTTGGGGGCTTATCGCAAGAAGGTCCAAATGTTCACTTGGCAAATTTCCTGGAAATTTGTGACACATTTAAGCATAATGGAGTATCGGAGGATGCAGTTCGCTTAAGGCTTTTCCCATTTTCATTGAGGGATAAAGCAAAAAGCTGGTTGACTTCTTTACCTACCGGATCCATAACAACATGGGCAGAATTGGCACATAAGTTTTTAGGGGAGTACTTCCCTCCTGCAAAAACTGCAAAGTTACGTAATGAAATTTCTATGTTTTTGCAGGTTGATCGAGAATCACTCTATGAGGCATAGGAGTGCTTTAAAGACCTGTTGAGAAGATTTCCTCATCACGAGTTGCCCACTTGGATGCAGGTATAAACTTTTTATAACGGTTTAACTAGTACAACCCGAAACATGATTGATGCAGCTGCAGGTGGCACTATCATGAGAAAAACTCCAGAAAAAGCCATTGAATTACTAGAAGAAATGGCTACCAACTTTTATCAATGGCCAATTGAAAGGTTACCTATCAACAGAGCCTCAGGATTGCACAATGTAGATGCTGTTACAGCTCTAGCAACACAACTGGAGACTCTCAACAAGAAGATTGATGGACTTTATCCTACTACACATGTTATATGTGAATTGTGTGGTGGTAGTGGCCACTATAGCAGTAACTGTCAAGCAGGTAATCAGTTTGCGTATAATTCATCTACTGAACAAGCTAATTTTGTTTCAAATTTTCATAGGCAGAACAATCCATTCAGCAACACATATAATTCGAGATGGAGGAATCATCCAAACTTCTCCTGGAATCAAAGCAATGCAAAGCAACCTCATCCTGAATATACCCCTCAAGAAAAGAAGTCCAACTTAGAGGATATGAGGGCTAAATTTTTAAGTACAGCAGAAACAAGATTCCAAAATGAAGAAGCATCCATAAAAAATCTGGAAGTTCAAGTCGGTCAACTAGTGAACATAATTTCTGGACGTGCACAAGGTTCCCTCCCGAGCAACACAGAAAAGAATCCTAAGGAGGATGTCATGGCTTTAACACTACGGAGCGGCACACAATTTGAAGAGCCACAACCTAAAGGAATCACTCATCAAGAAGGCGAGAAAGAAGAGACTGAGCAAGAGGAGAAACGTGTTTCAGCAAAGAAATGTACTGGTAAAGGTTTGATCGATTCTAACCTTGAAACTAAATATATGCCACCTCTTCCCCATCCTCAGAAATTTATGAAAGAAAAACTAGATAAGCAATTTTCAAAATTTTTAGAGATTTTCAAGAAATTGCATATTAACATTCCATTTGCAGAGGCTTTATCACAGATGCCTAGTTACACTAAATTTTTGAAGGAAATTTTGTCTAATAAATGGAAGCTCGAGGAACAAAGAACGGTAATGTTAACTGAAGAGTGCAGTGCTATACCGCAAAACAAGCTACCTCAAAAATTAAAAGATCCAGGGAGTTTTACTATACCTTGCACTTTAGGAAATTCATTTTTTGATAAAGCTTTATGTGACCTTGGTGCAAGTATCAATCTTATACCTCTTTCAATTTTCAGGAAACTTGTATTAGAAGAAATCAAAACAACAACAGTGTCATTGCAATTAGCTGATTGATCTATTAAGAGACCACAGGGAATTATCGAAGATGTACTGGTAAAGGTTGATAAATTTATATTCCCTGTGGACTTCATTGTTCTCGATATAGAAGAGGATCGTGAGGTACCTCTTATACTTGGATGTCCATTCCTTGCTACAGGGAGAGCCCTAATTAATGTACAACAAGGAAAATTGACTTTAAGAGTCAATGATGAGCAAGTAGTTTTTGATATGTATAAAATTATGAAATACCCTTATGGCTTTTCTACTTCTTCTTGTTTTCAAGTGGATATTGTTGATAACCTCATTGAGGAGTTTCAAGAGAAAACATTAAATGAAGATACTTTGGAGGGATGCATCATGGAATCAGGAACTAATACCACTAAAAAACTCATTATCGAAGAAGAAGCAAGGAACTTGGAGTTTGAAATGGGAAAAGAAGTGCCAAAAGAACAAATAATAATAACTGAATTGAAAACTTTACTTGCTCATTTAAAATATGCTTATTTAGAGAAAAATATTTTCCCTGTTATAATATCCTCTTCGTTGACAGGTAAAATGGAAGAACGGTTGCTGGAAGTCCTAAGAAGGCACATTTTTTCGGGAAAGCTGAAATCTCGGTGGATTGGACCGTACACCGTGATAAGTGTCTCACCTTTTGGTGCCGTTGAGGTTCGACATGAGAAAAACAAGGAGACATTCAAGGTTAATAGGCATAGATTGAAGCACTACATTATGGGGACTTTTGACCCTAAATCATCCACCACCATTCTCCAAGAGCCATGAAATAGAAAGTCAAGCTAAAGACTATAAATTAGAACTACCATTTTGGTTTTTACTTTTAATTTTTTCTTGCCTTTAGAAATTATTTGGTGTGTTTTAGATTTGTTTGTTTTGCTTAATTTATTTGTATTTCAATTTTTATGGCCTCACAGTGTGCATTTTTTGGTTTATTTTCAGCCCTGCTTGAAGTCAGGATAGCAATCCAGCGCTGCAGCCTCAAATTTCTGGCACTGCAGCACCAAGTCTTTCATTTATATGCTGTCCAGGTCAGAGATTCAGCGCTACAGCCTCACAATGTTGGCGCTGCAGCGCCAGGACCTGTGCACACAAGCTGTTTCTGCACTCACGCACGTTAAATCTACCCATAAATCCATCGCTGCAGCGCTGGAAAGTGGAAGCTACAGCCCCAGGTCGCAAATTGAGATTTAAATGCATAGCTTTTCCACAGTTAGGGCACTCTAAAATTTAATTTCCAGGTGCTCTCCCCCTCCACTACCACCATATTCCGATCATAACAGTGATCATGAGGATGAAGACATTGATAAAGACGATTGATTCGGCCTCCAACTATTCAGGGGAGTTCCTTTCTCTTGCTTTATAATTCAAATTCTATACATTGCGGACAATGTATCATTTAAGTTTGGGGATGGGAACTTTATCTGAATGTTGTGTACTGCTCATGTTTCTAGTTATTTTTCTATTTGTTTTATCTGAGTGCTTTCTGTTGTTTGTGTTTGATTTTGATTTTGCCGATGATGAGAAATAAATTGACTTGATTATAGCCATTGAAAATTTGAAAAATTTTGTGTTTGTCTGTGTCCTTGAATTTGTTGTTAGATTTATTTTTAATCGAACTCTATGAACTCAATGAGCATTTACACCTAAGCACTTTGTTGTATTGCTGTTTCGGAGAACGTTTATGTGAGCGGTGTAGTCTTGTGATATCTTGGACTCTAGAACTTGTTTAAAGACCACTCGAGGCGAAATCCTAGGTAGTACTGTACCAAAGAATGGATCCAGGCCATGTTTGGAAAGTTTGAGCCTTTCTAGCCAACCCTTGATATGTGATTATCCTTAGTTTTCCCCTTTTGAGCTTGGATACACGTTGTTTTGTCACCCAATCATATAACTTATTTCCCTTTAAATATATATATATATATATATATATATATATATATATATATATATATATATCTCCACCTTTCACCTGTAAGCACATTGATTAATAAAGGGACTATTCTCTTAAGTGGTGACAGAGGATTGAGCAAGAGAAAGTGGTCTTCACTTGGCTATGATAAGTATCACATATTTCCCATCAAGAGTGACCAAGGGAAAGATCGAAGTTAAAAAGGTTTACCACACGAACTATTTGATCAAGTTGTATTCTACCTAACACAGGCAGCTGGCAAAGCTGTGTTTGATCGTCGTGTACATTTTATGTTATAGTTTCAGTAATGCACACGAAAACAAAAGACTAGTGCTACTGTAGTACAAGCATACAAAAAAAAGAAAAAAAAAAGAGAAAAAGAAAAGAAGAAGAAGAAGAAGATGTGACAATAGCAAAAGTATTGGAAGTATTCCATGATAACTGAGGGAAAGTTTGAAATTAAATTTTTATTGGTTGATGTGCTTAAGGTGATGTGATTCTCAAATCAATCTTTTACCATACCTTAACCTTAGCCAAAGTTATAAGCAGAATAAAGTCCTGGTGATCTCGGGCATTGTCATGGCCTACATTAGTGGAGAGTGGTGTGAAAAGCAAGCTTATGGACTTTGAAAGATTGGCATTGTCCTACTTGCTTGCATAAACCAATCAGAGTGGCGAGATGATTAAGTTTATAAAGGTGTTACACACACACGTTTGAAGAATTTGATGTAAGATAAAGCTGCCAATAAATTTGAAATTCTAGACATTTGCAGCATTTGGAAAGTTTTCTTGCGTTACGATTTTTATGCAATCTTTGAGGCATGTTATATGAAATCTAATCAAACCATCTCGCACTCTTAGGATGTGTGTGCACAGAATTGTGTTCTAGTTTGCTCGAGGACTAGCAAAAACGTAAGTTTGGGGGTGTGATAACTCTGAATAAATCATGTTATTATACTGCTTTTAGGCATGTTTTTGGTGTTCATCTAAAGCATTAGAATTATGTTGCATGTGTTTTTAGCAATTTGAGTTTAGTTTATCTTATTTTACTAATAAGTTGTTTTTAGTTGATTTATCAAATGCTAAGTCATGGAAATTTATTGTGCAGACACTTGCTAGAGCGCTGGAGAGCACTGGAAAGCCAAAATGCACAGAGAGGACAGAAACTCAAGGCTGCAGCGCCAAGATGTTGGCACTACAGCGCTGGTAGCTGACACGGAGAGAGGATTTGGACAGAAAGTTGGCGTTGCAACACCAAAAAGTTGGAGCTGCAGCGCCAGAATTAGGGTTTTTTATGTCTTGGCACTGCAGTGCTAGGATGTTGGCACTGCAGCACGAGCCCACGAATTTTGAATGTTATAAATTAAAACCCTAGCTGAACAAGAAGAGGAGACGGCCGTAGAAGAAGAAAACAGAATTTGGAAAAGAAAAGAAGCCAAAGGAGAGTTGGAGACACTCCGGGAGGCTACGCATCAAGCTTTTAACTCATTCTTCTCCGGTTTTGTATTATTCTTATCTATCTATGTTGATGTTTTATAATATGAACATGGTTTGTTTGAATATTATTATGGACTAGATAATTTTGTGTTAAGGATAGATGGATCCTAAACCTATATCTGGAGTTGTTGTTTGGACGAGTGGAATTTAATACGTTTTTCAAAGAGTGTGTTTTATTATTCTTAATGCTTTTTATTATTTTGATTCCTTCTTTGGGCATGGTGATGTGTCGAATAGAGAAGCCATGCTTTTGTGAATGATTGAACTAATAAATATGATATTAGATTGTTATCTATGCAAAGGCCAGGGTAAAACATGCCATGAATGGAATAGGAGTAACCGAATAGGGATTCTAGGAAGTCCATGTGGTTCGTTTAAATCGTAACCGAATAGGGAGATTTAACTGAAAGGAATCCAAAACACTTAATGCTTCTTAATTTGAATTAATCTAGAATAGCCCTGGAATACGGATATTCGAAGTTAATGATTCTTGAGATTGTGGTTAGACCTGGAATATGGATAACCAATTTATTGGGGATTCTACCATCTTGGAAAACATATTAAACGAAACTTGTCCATTCGAAACTCTTGTCAATTATGGTTTAGGTGAAGTCGAGTCCTTAGCATGTTAGTTCATAAGAGTCTTCATTCCAAAGTTTGCTAATCTTCTGTTATTTACTATTGCATTCTGTTTTTCCCTTTTTAGTTAATTGTTAGTAACTTTTTCTCCGACAATTATTCGTTTGCTCAAATAACAGTAAGAGTCGAGTCATAATTTCTGTAGTATTTGCTCAGTCCTCGTTGGGAACAATATTTACTCATCATTTTATTACTTGAACGATTAGTGCACTTGCTAGTGTCAATTTCATCGCATCAAGTTTTTGGCATCGTTGCCGGGGACTGAAATAAAATATTACATTTATTGTGATTCTGCTAGTTAATTTGAGAGTTTATTAATTTTTTTAAGTCTATTTTGCAGGATTTTTGTTACTAGTGCATGACACGTACTAGTGGGAGAATACTTACGGAATTGAATCCAGAGATTGAGCACACTTTTCATGCTTTGAGAAGAGCAGCACCAGTAACAGTTGACACAATGGTAGAGGGAAACAATGCAGAGGTGCAACACGCACTGTGGGATTATGCCATACCAAAGATGGATGGTGTTGAGTCTAGCATTCGGCGACCACCTATACAAGCGAACAATTTTGAAATTAAGCCCGCCATCATTCAGATGATTCAGTATTCAGTACAATTTGGGGGCTTATCGCAAGAAGATCCAAATGTTCACTTAGCAAATTTCCTGGAAATTTGTGACACATTTAAGCATAACAGAGTATCGGAGGATGCAATTCGCTTAAGGCTTTTCCCATTTTCATTGAGGGATAAAGCAAAAAGTTGGTTGACTTCTTTGCCTGCCGGATCCATAACAACATGGGCAGAATTGGCACATAAGTTTTTAGGGAAGTACTTCCCTCCTACAAAAACTGCAAAGTTACGTAATGAAATTACTATATTTTTGTAGGTTGATCGAGACTCACTCTATGAGGCATGGGAGTGCTTTATAGACATGTTGAGAAGATGTCCTCATCATGAGTTACCCACTTGGATGCAGGTACAAACTTTTTGTAACTGTTTAACTAGTACAACCCGAAACATGATTGATGCAGCTGCAGGTGGCACTATCATGAGAAAAACTCCAGAAGAAGCCATTGAATTACTAGAAGAAATGGCTACCAACTTTTATCAATAGCCAATTGAAAGGTTACATATCAACAGAGCCTCAGGATTGCACAATGTAGATGCTGTTATAGCTCTAGCAACACAACTGGAGACTCTCAACAAGAAGATTGATGGACTTTATCCTACTACACATGTTATATGTGAATTGTGTGGTGGTAGTGGCCACCATAGCAGTAACTGTCAAGCAGGTAATCAGTTTGCGTATAATTCATCTGCTGAACAAGCTAATTTTGTTTCAAATTTTCATAGGCAGAACAATCCATTCATCAACACATATAATTCGGGATGGAAGAATCATCCAAACTTTTCCTAGAATCAAAGCAATGCAAAGCACCCTCATCCTGAATATACCCCTCAAGAAAAGAAGTCCAACTTGGAGGACATCAGGGCTAAATTTTTAAGTACAGCAGAAACAAGATTCCAAAATCAAGAAGCATCCATAAAAAATCTGGAAGTTCAAGTCGGTCAACTAGCGAACATAATTTCTGGGTGTGCACAAGGTTCCCTCCCGAGCAACACAGAAAAGAATCCTAAGGAGGATGTCATGGCTTTAACACTAAGGAGCGGCACACAATTGGAAGAGCCATAACCTAAAGAAATCACTCATCAAGAAAGCGAGAAAGAAGAGACTGAGCAAGAGGAGAAACGTGTTTCAACAAAGAAATGTATTGGTAAAGGTTTAATCGATTCTAACCCTGAAACTAAATATATGCCACCTCTTCCCTATCCTCAGAAATTTATGAAAGAAAAACTAGATAAGCAATTTTCAAATTTTTTAGAGATTTTCAAGAAATTGCATATTAACATTCCATTTGCAGAGGCTTTATCACAGATGCCTAGTTACACTAAATTTTTGAAGGAAATTTTGTCTAATAAATGGAAGCTCGAGGAACACGGAACGGTAATGTTAACTAAAAAGTGCAGCTCTATACTGCAAAACAAGCTACCTCAAAAATTAAAAGATCCAGGGAGTTTTACTACACCTTCCACTTTAGGAAATTCATTTTTTGATAAAGCTTTATGTGACCTTGGTGCAAGTATCAATCTTATGCCTCTTTCCATTTTCAGGAATCTTGTATTAGAAGAAATCAAAACAACAACAGTGTCATTTCAATTAGCTGATCGATCTATTAAGAGACCACGGGGAATTATCGAAGATGTACTGGTAAAGGTTGATAAATTTATATTCCCTGTGGACTTCATTGTTCTCGACATAGAAGAGGATCGTGAGGTACCTCTTATACTTGGACGTCCATTCCTTGCTAAAGGGAGAGCCCTAATTGATATACAATAAGGGAAATTGACTTTAAGAGTCAATGATGAGCAAGTAGTTTTTGATATGTATAAAATTATGAAATACCCTTCTGGCTTTTCTACTTCTTCTTGTTTTCAAGTGGATATTGTTGATAACCTCATTGAGGACTTTCAGGAGAAAACATTAAAAGAAGATACTTTGGAGGGATGCATCATGGAATCAGGAACTAATACCACTGAAAAACTCATTATCGAAGAAGAAGCAAGGAACTTGGAGTCTGAAATGGGAAAAGAAGTGCCAGAAGAACAAATAATAATAACTGAATTGAAAACTTTACTTGCTCATTTAGAGAAAAATATTTTCCCTGTTATAATATCCTCTTCGTTGACAGGTAAAATGGAAGAACGGTTGCTGGAAGTCCTAAGAAGGCACATTTTTTCGGGAAAGCTGAAATCTCGGTGGATTGGACCATACACCGTGATAAGTGTCTCACCTTTCGGTGCCGTTGAGGTTCGACATGAGAAAAACAAGGAGACATTCAAGGTTAACAGGCACAGATTGAAGCACTACATTACGGGGACTTTTGACCCTAAATCGTCCACCACCATTCTCTAAGAGCCATAAAATAGAAAGTCAAGCTAAAGACTATAAATTAGAACTACCATTTTGGTTTTTACTTTTTAATTTTTTCTTGCCTTTAGAAATTATTTGGTGTGTTTTAAATTTGTTTGTTTTGCTTAATTTATTTGTATTTCAATTTTTATGGCCTTACAATGTGCATTTTTTGGTTTATTTTCAGCCCTGCTTGAAGTCAGGACAGCAATCCAGCGCTGCAGCCTCAAATTTCTGGCGCTGCAGCACCAGGTCTTTCATTTATATGCTGTCCAGGTCAGAGATTCAGTGCTGCAGCCTCACAATGTTGGCGTTGTAGCGCCAGGACATGTGCACATAAGCTATTTTTGCACTCACGCACGTTAAATCTGCCCATAAATCCAGTGCTGCAGCGCTGGAAAGTGGAAGCTACAGCCCCAGGTCGCAAATTGAGATTTAAATGCATAGCTTTTCCACAGTTAGGGCACTCTAAAATTTAATTTCCAGGCGCTCTCCCCCTCCACTACCACCATATCCCGATTATAACAGCGATCATGAGGATGAGGACATTGATAAAGATGATTGATTCGGCCTCCGACTAATCAGGGGATTTCCTTTCTCTTGCTTTATAATTCAAATTCTATACATTGCAGACAATGTATCATTTAAGTTTGGGGGTGGGAACTTTATCTGAATGTTGTGCACTGCTCATGTTTCTAGTTATTTTTCTATTTGTTTTGTCTGAGTGCTTTCTGTTGTTTGTGTTTGATTTTGATTTTGCCGATGATGAGAAATAGATTGACTTGATTATAGCCATTGAAAATTTGAAAATTTTTGTGTTTTTCTGTGTGCTTGAATTTGTTGTTAGATTTATTTTAAATCGAACTCTTTGAACTCAATGAGCATTTACACCTAAGCACTTTGTTGTCTTGCTGTTTCGGAGAATCTTTATGTGAGCAGTGTAGTCTTGTGATCTCTTGGACTCTAGAACTTGTTTGAAGACCACTCGAGGCGAAATCCTAGGTAGTACTATACCAAAGAAAGGATCCAGGCCATGTTTGAAAAGTTTGAGCCTTTCTAGCCAACCCTTGGTATGTGATTATCCTTAGTTTTCCCCTTTTGAGCTTGGATACATCTTGTTTTGTCACCCAATCATATAACCTATTTCCCTTTCCAAAAAAAATAAAATAAATAAATATATATATATATATATATATATATATATATATATGTATATATATATCTCCACCTTTCACCTGTAAGCACATTGATTAATAAAGGGACTATTCTCTTAAGTGGTGACAGAGGATTGAGAAAGAGAAAGCGGTCTTCACTTGGCTATGATAAGTATCACATATTTCCCATCAAGAGTGACCAAGGGAAAGATCGAAGTTAAAAAGGTTTACTGCACGAACTATTTGATCAAGTTGTATTCTGCCTAACACAGGCAGCTGGCAAAGTTGTGTTTGATCGTTAAGTATATGCTATGTTATAGTTTCAGTAATGCACACGGAAACAAAAGACTAGTGCTACTATAGTACAAGCATACGAAAAAAAAAGAAAAAAAAAAGAGAAAAAGAAAAGAAGGAGAAGAAGAAGATGTGACAATAGCAAAAGTATTAGAAGTATATAACTGAGGGAAAGTTCGAAATAAAATTTTTATTGGTTGATGTGCTTAAGGTGATGTGATTCTCAAATCAATCTTTTACCATACCTTAACGTTAGCCAAAGTTATAAGCAGAATAAAGTCCTGGTGATCTCGGGCATTGTCATGGCCTACATTAGTGGAGAGTGGTGTGAAAAGCAAGCTTATGGACTTTGAAAGATTGGCATTATCCTACTTGCTTGTATAAACCAATCAGAGTGGTGAGATGATTAAGTTTATAAAGGTGTTACACACACACATGTTTGAAGAATTTGATGTAAGATAAAGCTGCCAATAAATTTGAAATTCTAGACATTTGCAGCATTTGGAAAGTTTTCTTGCGTTATGATTTTTATGCAATCTTTGAGGCATGTTATATGAAATCTAATCAAACCATCTCGCACTCTTAGGATGTGTGTGCATAGAATTGTGTTCTAGTTTGCTCGAGGACTAGCAAAAACGTAAGTTTGGGGGTGTGATAACTCTGAATAAATCATGTTATTATACTGCTTTTAGGCACGTTTTTGGTGTTGATCTTAAGCATTAGAATTATGTTGCATATATTTTTAGCAATTTGAGTTTAGTTTATCTTATTTTACTAATCAGTTGTTTTTAGTTGATTTATCAAATGCTAAGTCATGGAAATTTATTGTGCAGACACTTGCTAGAGCTTCAGAGAGCACTGGAAGGCCAAAATGCGCAGAGATGACAGAAACTCAAGGCTGCAGCGCTGGTAGCTGACACAGAGAGAGGATTGGGACAGAAAGTTGGCGCTGCAGCGCCAGAAAGTTGGAGCTGCAGCGCCAGAATTAGAGTTTTTTTATGTCTTGGCGCTGCAGCGCTAGCCCGCGAATTTTGAATATTATAAATTAAAACCCTAGCTGAACAAAAAGAGGAGACGGCCGTAGAAGAAGAAAACATAATTTGGAGAAGAGGAGAAGCCAAAGGAGAGTTGGAGACACTCCGGGAGGCTACGCATCAAGCTTTTAAATCATTCTTCTCCGGTTTTGTATTATTCTTATCTATCTATGTTGATGTTTTATAATATGAACATGGTTTGTTTGAATATTATTATGGAGTAGATAATTTTGTGTTAAGGATAGATGGATCGTAAACCTATATCTTGAGTTGTTGTTTGGACGAGTGGAATTTAATACGTTTTTCAAAGAGTGTGTTTTATTATTCTTAATGCTTTTTATTATTTTGATTCCTTCTTTGGGCATGGTAATGTGTCGAATAGAGAAGCCATGCTTTTGTGAATGGTTGAACTAATAAATATGATATTGTATTGTTATCTATGCAAAGGCCAGGGTAAAACATGTCATGAATGGAATAGGAGTAACCGAATAGGGATTCTAGGAAGTTCATATGGTCCGTTTAAATCGTAACCGAATAGGGAGATTTAACTGAAAGGAATCCAAAAACACTTAATGCTTCTTAATTTGAATTAATCTAGAATAGACATGGAATACGGATATTCGAAGTTAATGATTCTTGAGATTGTGGTTAGACCTGGAATATGGATAACCAATTTATTGGGGATTCTACCATCTTGGAAAACATATTAAATGAAACTTGTCCATTCGAAACTCTTGTCAATTATGGTTTAGGTGAAGTCGAGTCCTTAGCATGTTAGTTCATAAGAGTCTTCATTCCAAATTTTGCTAATATTCCGTTATTTACTATTACGTTCTGTTTTTCCCTTTTTAGTTAATTGTTAGCAACTTTTTCTCCGACAATTATTCGTTTGCTCAAATAACAGTAAGGGTCGAGTCATAATTTCTGTAGTATTTGCTCAGTCCTCGTTGGGAACGATATTTACTCATCATTTTATTACTTGAACGATTAGTGCACTTGCTAGTGTCAATTTCATCGCATCAATAGGACTCCACCTAGTAAGGGGTAGGGAGGAGATCCTAGTCGTTGAGATTTATAGACCTCACCCAGTAAAGGGTAGGGAGAGGATCCGAATTATTTATAATGGGGAATGTCCCCTTTTTATTATTAACCCAAATAAAGGCAAATGAATATGATTTAAATAAATAATGGGGAATTATTTATAGATTGAATATGATTTAAAGATGAAATGAATTAAATAAAAAATTGAATATGCATCGTATTATATTTGATCACAATTGCATAACGGATGATTGGTGCATAATTGATGACTTTGATTGGCCCATGAGAGGCACATGTGATGTTTGGCACAAGAGAGACATGCATTGTAATTAGTCCATTAAAGGACACATGTTGTGATTGGCCTATGAGGGGCATGGGATGTGTTTGGTCTGGTGAAGGCCAAGAAATTACTGATTTTTGTGAATTGAGAAGCATTGTAGCTAAGGTTATGTTACGTAAGATAAATTTATGGATTTGAAATTTAAATAAATTGGTGTTGTGATCTTTATTTATTTTATGATAGGAAGTTGAGGAAAAATCTAAAGTCCTTTTTTAACTATGCTTTGAAATAAAAAAAAAAGATAAATTCGTTGACTTTTTTTTTAACTGAAAATTTAAGAATTTAGATTCGTTCCTTGTATTTGTACTTTGTAAATTTTTATAAGAGTTGGATTATTGTATCAAAAATGTTTTGTATGTAAAGACATGTGTTTGTGTCTAATTGTAGTGCTAGAAAAGTTTGTTGTTGTATTGTGAGTTGTATGATTGCATATAGGTCGAGTCGCTTAAAGCTAAAAAGTGATGATACCTCATCGGGTAGGGCTCACCCAGGGATAGGTCGTTACACTTGGATAACTTGAGGATTTTAGATTTAAATCAAAGTAAGGGTCCTTACAAGACTAGTATTTAGATGACCCCAAACTTACTGGTTAACAAAATTATCAAAATAGAAACGGGAACTAGGTTTATGATTTTACCTGCAAATCAGTATTGGATAAAACAACGACTTAGAATAGTGAAATTTGATAACAACCAATCTGGTTCCAACCTAAGTCAAAGTTCAACTTTTGATTTTCTTTGAGCTTTGCTGAAAGGAAAGGAAATAGAGAGGAGCCTAAACTCTCATTTAGCTTTTAATAAAATTTAGAGAGGATTAAGGAACTTTTTAGAACTTAAGAACACTGTTGATTTGGGATAGAAAACAAAGAGCGATATTGTTTGGCTTCTTGGAATGTAGTTGGGAAAATATAAAAAATCTAACTCATGCAACCATGTGTTCTGTCAATGCTAAACAATTTTTGAATCTATGAAAATCACAAGACAAATGGAATGCCAGAAAAGTAAGGTAAAACGAAGATCAAACTATAATATAGTCATTGACCTAAGCAATCATACTAAAAGAAAGGTTCACATAGGATTTGTTACATTTACAATTTTTGATTTGGTTCCAAAATGATAAAGCATAAATCTGAGGTATAAGAATACCTAAACAAAAAAATATACAAAACTGTAATGAGATGGAAATATTAATAGAATCGTAAGAATTTTAAACACTATCAAGCAACGTTGCATCAGGTCCAAAACAAATTCCTTAACCAACAAATAAAGAAAACATGCTTAGCGGACACTTTCTTAATAGCATTTGAATTAATTATCTTGATATATAAGATCAGTCAAGCATAGAAGAGAAATCCGAATCTCAAATCATTTCCACAAATACAAATATCTTTTTATCAAATAAATGTTGATAAGCATCTCTTTTTATTTGATATAATCACAACTACTCAGTAAATTCACAAAAGAAATGCAGTTAGGACCAAACATTTCTTTACACCTCAACACAATAAACAAGTTCTTAATTTAGAGAGAAAGGAACAAAAAAATTAAGAGTAGCAGGTTTATACTAAAAAAACCTTTCACAAGGTAATTAAAAACTTGCTTTTATTAATAAAAATCACACAACGAGACATCGAAACAAGCAGAGATGCTACATATTTTACTAAATCGTGGTATTCCTTCATAGATGTACTTATTTCTTCATACATACACATGTATATACATCTCACTAATACATAAGACACACTTTTAAAGGAATTAGCATAAAGTAACAATTTTCCTTAAAGTTGGATTCATTTTGATTCAACATGGTTATTAAAGCTAGATTTGATAAAATAAAGTTGACTTGGCTAGGCTCAACTTATCTAAGTCCAAAAATAATTTAGCTAGACCATGTTCATCTAAGTAGCTAAAATTAAAATAAAGAAAAAAAAATTGGTAAGCTATAATGTCTCAAATAACACACCAAATTTATGGACTTAGTCATAAAACTAAAAAGAATGAAAAATATATTTGAAACTAAACAAACAAATCTGTTACAAATTATCATCAAGGCACTAATTTTTTTTGTTGCTAATTACCTTAATCTCTCTCTAATTACAAAATAAAGCGACTAGTGACACTTCAGCCTATCATCAAAAAGACAACATTCACATAGAAATAAACAAAGCAAAAGAAAATGCAAACTTAATAAGATAACGCATCCCCAATACCTAATGACTACCCCAACTCACATCGTACTAGGCTTAGTCCCTAAAGATCACAACCTTAGATCTGATACCATTTTATTGTCATGCCCTAGCTGAAAACGAGTTGAGGACATGACAACGGTTACTTACCTATAGAGTTTCGCCTACAAGTGAGCAAAGTCATACTAAACATAATAAAAAATAAACCTTCAGAAGTACAATTTTTTTAAGATTTAGATTACATACTTTCCCTAAAACAAGTCTCCAAAATACAAATGAAATAAAATATTAATTTAACATGTCATAGGCTCATAATGCTCACTCCCTTGTATCCCCACATACGAAAATCTCAATTTCAAAATCTGAAAAGAAAAACAAAGGAGTGAGCTTAACAACCCATTCAGTAATAATACTCAACCTAATTACGATAAGTATGTGCTCAAATAGTGAAGCTACATGTAATTATGAGATATCAGTAATCAAACTAACTCATCCACTTGAATCATCATCCATTGAGTTTAACAAATATGATAACCAACATATTAGGAATAAATCATCAGTTCATTTCACAATGAAATGATTTACAAAAATTCACAACATTGTGATCGAAAGCCAGTAATTCAAAAATCTCATATAGGATGCTCATCAGTCTCAAAAAAGCTATTGCCACATTTAACACCTATGGCAGGTCTAGGAGCCCATTTAACCCCAAGGTTGCCAAGTCCAGGAGCCCATTTAAACCTTGGGCTACCAAGTTCAAAAGCCCATCCAACCTTTGGGCTACTAGATCCAAAAATGCATTTAAACCTTGGGCTGCTAGGTTCAAAGATTCACATATCCCCTTGATGAGACTAAAAGCTCCATATCAATCAACTCAATCACAAATCATTGTATTGCAAAAGTCTCAATACAAATCAAGTCATTTTCCAAAGCTTAAACACAAATCAACATATTCCAAAGTATCAAAGACAAATCAAATTGATTTCCAAAGGTCAAACACAAATCATCATATTACAAAGTCTCAAACACAACCATAATTGATAAACTCAAATTAAACATCAAATACTATAATATGCAGCAATAACCAATTGAAATAATTGAAATGCTTAAACTATGAGTTTAACATGATAACAATGAAAACTAAGTAATTGAATATCCATTAATAGGAAGCACCAGTTGAGTAAGATTACTTACTTCACTCGCCAAAGCACAATGATTCCATATAATCAAAATTTTTGTAGTCACCTTGAAAAGAAAAGACACTAAAACCAAAAAAAATATTTTATTTTATAATTCAAACATTCTAATATATGCCAACTAAATTCTTTGAGGTCATTGGACAATAGCTACACGTTCATCTGACTCAAAATAAATTTCCTAAACTAGAATCAATTTCCAATTTAAAGAATACCAATTAAATATATATATATATATATATATATATATATATATATATTATTTTCAATATGAAACAACTTAAAAAAAAAAAAAAAACTCAAGTGCAGCCCCTATATCAATGGAACCCAACAATGACTGGGCTCACTTATTACTTATTCTTTTTTCCAGCTTTAACTAATACAACTAGGCTGCTTTGAACATTAATAATTATCTCCACAGATAGAATTTCAAGTGATCTATATATATATATATCCAAAAATTAATCTCAAAATACTATTGTTTTGACTCAAAAATCACCCAATTTCAACACCAAATGATCAAGTTATGGTGTCCTAAAGTTAGACCCTGATGCTGTTAGAAACCTAAAACCCAATTTTTTTCCAAACAACAAACTTTAACACTTTAATTCTCTCAACATCCTAAGAATTATGATTCAAAACACATACAACTAGAAAGGTTGTTCAAAGGGCTACAAAGCTCAATCACAACTTACTCTGATCCGTTGCCGAAAAATCACTTTCCAACAACTTAAAGTTGTGCTTTGCTAAAATTCTTTGTAAAATCACAACTCTCAAAATACGAATCCAAATCAAATGAAACAAAATCCAAATTAAAATTTATGGAGGTAAAAATATACGTTTAAAATATCATGGTCAGACCCTCGCCAGAGCTCCAACAACAGCGTTGAAAAATTGACCACATCAAAACCCCTCTAAACAATTAAAAAAAAAAGTGAAAGAAAACATGAATTAGCAAGAGTTGGGTTGAAAAAATACCTCGAATTAGTCATTCTTGTAAAAAAATTTCTTTTGTTTATATCTTTCTCTCTCCCTCTCTCTCTTTCTTTTTCTCCCATTCTCCCATTCTCTCTAGATTTCTCTCTTATCAACAAATGACCAAATTTTTGTTTATTGTTTATTTTATTTTTCAAAGCATGGGCTGACTAAGCCCAAAAGTAATGGTTTGGGAATGACACTTCGGCCATAGCTAAACAATCACTTTCTATGATAATCCCACCAAAGCCCAATTCCACTACAATATTGACTTATTCTTGTAGAGGAAATGCTTATATCATCACGAGATCAAATATATTTTAGAAACACATGGATTCAAGACTAAGAAAAATACCCTCACCATCTTGAACAACAATGCCCACTCCACCCAAACAGTGAACTAAATTGAGTGCTCCATCAACATTGATTTTGAAAATACCCGTAGGAGGAGCTTTCAAATGAACTCTAGCTTGCCTTCTTCTAACATTGTCATTTCCTTGGGCTTCTTGAAAGTCTTTAAGAACCATATATGGATTAGCCACAAGTTGGAACTAAGTTTTCTACATAATGAAATGCCACAAATCAAATCTGCCTGTGATAACCCAAATTCTATCGGTGATAGTCATGATCGACGAAAATCCGTCAGTAATATCTTCGTTGCTGATACTATATTATCTCGGACGGATAGAAATCCATCAAAAAAAAAATGGTACCACCAATGGATAATTGGTAGGTGATTATTTTTTTTAAAAATTTTGTTTTTAATAAAAAAAATATTATTACTGATGGAATCCATTCTATCTGTGATACATTTTAAAGAAAATAAATTTTAATTTTTAGAATTAAAAATTCACTATTGGTGATATTTACTTTTTTTAAAAAAAATTCTTAATTTTTAGAATAAAAACTTATCACCGACAGATTTATTCCGTCGGTGATAGCATTATTATTTTTTAAAAAAATATATTTTTTGATATGTTTAAAAGTTGTTCGAAATTCAATTATTCAAAATTATCAATAAATATATCAAGTGCTAATGATATTAATAAAAAAGGTATTTACAAAATACAAATCTCTTCCAAAAATACAAATCTATGCAAAAAATAGTAGTATAATAAAAATATTTTCACATAAAAAATATCAAAGGTCCGTCAAGTTCGCATCCTCCCAATCGATATCGCCTTGGCCCGCAGTAGCCGAATTTCTTAAGCTCACAATAGTCGAACTGCCATGGCCATAAACAACTGAACCTATAGGGTCCTATTGAACAAAACAATAGTCATAAGATATATACTCATATAAATGAATATGGAAATTAATAGCATGTCAAATTTCAAAACTTGTGCTATTCAATCTACACTTTATTAGCCTTAAAACCGGTAAGTGTTGAAATTTATTAGCTTAAAACCCACATGTTTGCTAACTAATGATCCAAAATGGATTATGTTTCTTCACATGAGTCACATTCGACCCCACAGACGTTTCGGTAACCATGACTCATCCATTAAACAAGTATTTTACATTTTCCCTCTAAAATTGCTAAGTGTTGTGTTGGTATTTGTCTTAGCATTAAACAGTTGCAAGGAAGGAGGAAAAATAAGCATGGATTGGATACCAGGCCAAGCTACGGCCATGCCTTGCCTAGGGTTCGATGCCCAGCATAGAGGAGCTTTTGGCTAAGTGTACGCCGCGACTCAGACTCCTCTAGGTCATGGTGCCCAGAAAGGTGAGAAGAGGAATTTGTTCAGCCCTACTCTGGGCTGTAGCACACCCTGTTTCAGGCCGCGACTCCAAGCACACTGATGCACACATATTTTAGCCTTTTGAATGGTGTGTGGGACATGTTTAAAAATGCACAGATTTACTTAGGATTGATGGAGGGCCATGGTTAATTGGTCATCAATATCAAAGGGTGGAGATTGACCCTCAAGATTGGTCAAGAAGTTGGTGCACTATATAAAGGGTCACCTAGCTTCAATCCCTAACAACTTGAGTGAAAACTTGTGATTGAAAGTGAGATCAATTGTAAGAGTGTAAAGACACCAAACAAGAGAGAATCATTTGTAAGGCTGGTTGTTTAGAAGAGAGGGTAGAATAGAAAGGGGATTCAACGGCTTGTAAGGGGAATTTTCTTGGGAAAATTCTGTGTGAAAATTCTAGGGTTAGTTCTTATCACTTTCTATTTCTTCTTATCTTGTTTCTTGAACAACTTTTGTGTTCTTGGAAGGGTGTTGCTGATTGTAAAGAACTCCATTGATAAGATAGTGCAGAGAGCTCGGAGGAGCTCATGGGGACGTAGGCATATTGCCGAACCTCGTCAATAAATTGCTTATGTTCTTTTCTTTCTTGCTTTGACTGGTTGCTGTTTCTTTTTCTTATACAAGTCACTCTAGACTTGGGTGTTTGGAAGATCATCACCTGGGCATTCTTGTGAGGTGATTTCCAACAGTGATATCAGAGCTAGAGGAGATACCACAACAGTGGTATCAAAGCTTGCACAGCTGGGTATCGGAGCAAGAACAGAAGGTATCGAAGCAAGAATCCAAAAATCAAAAAACAAACTTCTTGAGTGATTCAAGAACGGAGTAAAAGATCAAGATCAGATCATGTCCTTGAGGGTGATTCAAGAACGGTATTGAGATCAATCTTCGATCGTGTTCTTGAGGTTTAGAAGGAGTTGGAAAGAATTTGTGGGTGCTGCACAAATATTGGATCATCTCCACAAGATGCGTTCAAATTTCATTGTTGAGAAGTTTGATGGAAAGAGAGACTTTGCTCTTTGGAAGCTAAAGATCAAGGTTGTTCTTATGGAACAAAAGATGGACTTGGCTATTGGAGAAGATGATGCTTTTCCAGTAAGTATCATGGAGAACTAGCGGATTGAGATGAAGAAGATGGCATACAACACCATTTTCTTGCACATGTTGGATAGCATCACAAGGGAGTGCGGAGACTCGAAAGATCCTGCTGTCATATGGAACAAACTAGATGAGTTATTTCTTACCAAAACTCTCTCTAATAAGATTTATCTCTTAAAAGAATCTTTTCTTTTAAAATGAATTATAGTAAAGAGTTGCAAGATAATCTTGATGTGTTTAATAAGCTAGTTCAAGATTTGAATAGCTGTAGCATTACATTCCTGGATGAACAATTTGTTGTTATTTTGTTAAATTCTCTTCCTGATTGTTTTGATAATTTGATTAATGCTATTGAGTATGGAAGAGATACTTTAGCCAAGGAGATTGTGATCAATGCCATAAGGGCTCATGATTTCAAAGCCAAGATGAGGGAAGCATCAAGTAGAGAAGGGTTGTTCATTAGAGGAAGGCCAACAACTCAGAATGGTAGTAACATTCATGGCAACTACCAGGAGAAATCAAGAGGTAAAGGATAGAGCCATGGGAGATCTCATTCCAAATCAAGATTTGGAGGAAAGAGGTGCTTCTACTGCAACAAGGAGGGTCACTTCAAGAAAGATTGCAAGAAGAGGTTATAGAATGAGAGTGGGAGAAGTCATACCAATAGTGGAGAGGCTTCAGCTATCAAAGGAGAACAGCAAGATGATGTTCTTGTTGTGTGCTCAAATGTGAGCAGGAGGCAAAGCAGCGAGAAATGGATTCTGGATTTTGGGTGCACTTATCACATGTGCCCTCATAAGAAATGGTTCAAGAATTTGAAGGAGATCAATGATGGAAGGGTTTTCTTGGGGAATGACAATTCTTGCCAAGTGAGGGGGATAGGAGACATCTAGTTGAGGATTTTTGATGGAGTCATAAGGCTGCTGCAAAATGTAAGGTATCTCTAGGATTTGAGGAGGAATTTGATTTCATTGGGGCAGCTGGATTCTATGGGTTATACATACAAAGCTGAGGGAGAAAAGATCAAGGTGACCAAAGGATCTTTGATAGTGATCAAAGCAGCAATAAAAGATGGACTCTCTAAGATGATCAGAGAGACAGAAATCAATGATCAAGTAGCAAGCTTGATGGCTGAGATGAATAAGGTAGCACTTTGACACACTCGCTTGGGACATATGAGCGAAAAGGGCTTGCAAGTTCTTAGCAAGGATGGTATACTTGGAGGAGACAAAGTAGAGAAATTGGATTTCTGCGAGTGTTGCGTTCTTGGGAAGCAACACTGGGTCAGCTTCAACACTGGAGTGCACAAGTCTAAGGGCATTCTTGACTACATTCATTCGAACCTTTGGGGACCAGCAAGAACACCAACACAGGGAGGTAAATTTTACTTTTTGTCTTTAATTGATGATTATTCAAGAAAAGTTTGGATTTATTTGCTTAAAAATAAATCAAATACTTTGAATAAATTTGTGGTGTGGAAAAAGTTGTTGGAGACTCAAACGGGTAGGGTAGTTAAGGCTTTATGAATCGATAATGGCCTAGAATTTTGTAATAAGGATTTTGATAAATTTTATGAATTAAATGGCATTATAGTATAGAACGGTTGTAAAAACACCTCAGCAAAATGGAGTTGCTGAGAGGATGAATATAACCCTTATGGAAAAAGTTAGGTGCGTGTTAATAGGATCCAGTTTACCAAAATATTTTTGGGGAGAAGCTATGTCTACAACTGCATACTTGGTACATAGATCACCCTCTAGAGCTTTAGAGCTCAAAACTCCTATAGAGATGTGGAGTGGGAAACCCCCTGAGTTAAGCAACCTTAGGACTTTTGGATGTGCTACATTTGCACATCAAAAGGATGATAAACTTAACCCAAGGTCTAAAAAATGTGTATTTTTAGGGTATGGTGATGGGGTTAAGGGGTATCGGTTATGGTCCTTAGAACCAAAAGAAATGAAACTCATAATAAGTAGGGATGTTATTTTTAATGAATTGTTATTTCCCTATTTGGAGAAAATTAACCCTAAAGGGGCTAGTGAGCAAACTAGTCTGAAATTTGTTGAGCATCACATCAAGGAGAATTCAGTTCAGGTAGAGCAAAGAAGGCAAGAGGATTCGGACTAGGTAGAGCCCATTGATGAAGGCCAAGCTCAAGAAACTCAAGAAGATGCTGAACTAGAAGAGGTTAATGCAGCAAGTCAGAATGACTACCACCTCACAAGGGACCGGGGAAGGAGTGTGGTTAGACCACCTTTGAGATATGGGTTTACAGATACTAATATAGCAGCTCCTTGGACAGAAGGAGGGATGGTTGAACCAGAAACTTACATGGAAGCCATGGATTGTAAGGATTCATCAAAGTGGCAACCAGCTATGGAGGAAAAGATGAATTCTTTGAGGAAGAACAACTCTTGGGTATTGGTGCTAAAACTAGAAAAACAGAGAGTTGTGGATTGTAGATGGATCTACAATATCAAAGAAAGGAACACTCTTGGGGATGAAGTCCGGTATAAAGCTAGGCTGGTAGCGAAGGGGTTCACATAAAAGGAAGGCATAGATTTCACCAAAATATTCTCACTGGTTGTGAAATACAAGATGATACAGATAGTATTGGCTATGGTGGTCCAATTTGATTGCGAAATCGAGCAAATGGATGTGAAGACAGCGTTCTTACATGGAGAGCTCGATGAGGCCATTTACATGAAGCAACCTGAAGGTTATGAGGAAGGAAGGAAGGCAGTGACATTTGGTGTGCCAACGGATCTCTATATGGCCTGAAGCAATCACCTTGGCAATGGAATAAGAGGTTTGATTATTTTGTAACCAGTTTGGGTTTCATGAGGAGCTACTATGATTCGTGGTTGTATTACAAGGGACACAAGGTGGAGGAAATGGTGATCATCCTAATCTATGTTGATGATATGCAAGTTGGAAGGCTCAATTGCAGTCGGTGGTAGCACTGTCAACAACTGTGGCTGAGTACATAACAGCTACGGAAGCCATCAAGGAGGCTATGTGGTGCAAAGGGTTGCTAGAAGAGTTAAAGGTACTAGAGGAGCAGGTTATGGTGTATTTGGATAGCCAAAGTGCATTGCATTTGTCCAAGAATCAGGTGTTCCATAAGAGGACAAAGCACATGGATGTTCGGTACCATTTCATTCGATAAAATGTTATTGAATGAAGCATTCATGTGGACAAGGTGACCATGGAAGAAAACTTTGCGGATTTAGGTACTAAATTTCTACCTCTAAGTAAGTTCAATCATTGCCTTAGACTACTTAGAATTGGAGTCTGTTGATATAATGACTCAAGACAAGTTTGGATCCTGAGTTCTCTGCACAATGGGTTCAGGTTTAATCGCTTAGACAATGGTAGAGATTGTTGGTATTTGTCTTAGCATTAAACGGTTACAAGGAAGGATGAAAAATCAGCATGGAGTGGACACCAGGCCAAGCCGTGGCCCTACCTTGTCCAAGGTGCGACCCCCAGCATGGAGGAGCTTTTGGCCAAGTGTGCACTGCGGATCAGACTTCCCTAGGCCGTGGCACTTAGAAAGCTGAGAAGAGGAAGTTATTCAACCCTACTCCAGGCCACAATAGCCTTATTTCAGGCCGCGGCGCTAGGTACACTGATGCACACATATTTCAGCCTTTTGAGTGGTGCGTGGGACATGTTTAAAAATGAACAGATTTACTTAGGATTGATGGAGGGCCATGGTTAATTGGTGATCAAGACCAAAGGATGGAGATTGACTCTCAAGATTGATCAAGAAGTTGGTGCACTATATAAATGGTCACCTAGATTCAATCCCTAACAACTTGAGTTAAAACATGTGATTGAAAGTGAGATCAATTTTAAGAGTGCAAAGACACCAAACAAGAGAGACTCATTTGTAAGGCTGGTTATTTAGAGGAGAGAGTAGAATAGAAAGGGGATTCAAGGGCTTGTAAGGGGAATTTTCTTGGAAAAATTCCAAGGTTAGTTCTTATCACTTTCTGTTTCTTCTTCTTGTTTCTTCAAGAATTTGTGGGTTCTTGGAAGGGTGTTGCTGATTGTAAAGAACTCCATCGATAAGATAATGTAGAGAGCTCGAAGGAGCTCACGAGAACATAAGCATATTGCTGCACCTCGTTAACAAATTGCTTGTGTTCTTTTCTTTCTTGCTTTGATTGGTTGCTGTTTCTTTTTCTTATACAAGTCACTCTAGACTTGGGTGTTTGGAAGATCATCACCTGGGCATTCTTGTGAGGTGATTTCCAACATGTTGAACTTTATTGACATAAACCCCACACTTTTGCTAACCGATAATCCAATATGGATTATTTTTGTTCACACAAGTCATGTTCAACCCGAAGGACGTGCCAGTACCCCTAATTAGTCTATTAGATAAGTCTTTTATTATTTTTCCCCTAAAACCATTAAGTGTTGAACTTCATCCTCAAAATAGATTATATTTATTCCAAGAAGTTGCATTTGACCCCACAAAAGTGCCAATAACCCCCTTCTCGTTCATTATACAATTCTTTTACATTTTTGCCCCTAAAACTACTAAGTGTTTAACTTTTTTAACCGAAAACCCACACTTTTACTAATCAGTGATCCAAAATGAATTTTGTCTATTCACATGAGTTATGTTCGACCCCACAAACATACAGGTACCCCTGGTTAATTCATTAGACAAGTTTTGTTTTTTACATTTTTACGCTACTAAAACAGCTAAGTGTTGAACTCTATTGATCTAAACCCCACACTTACACTATGAAATTAGAAAATAATTATTTCATATTTTATTAATTAGCAAAACAATAGTAAGATATTTAATATATATAAAATAAAAATTATATATCATTACATATAAAAAAAAATTAGACAAGTCTTTGAAATGGTTTACTTTTGGTGGATGGTATAAGTGGAAAAATATTGCAGGTGACATCCCAAAACAAGCACAAAAGTGTTGCATCATATGGTTAAGCTTTTGATGCAATTGTGGCTTCTTCTACCTCTCATGCTACAACTGTTGCTGCATCTTCTACCTTTCCAACTTCATCTATTGTTGCACCATCTATCTCATGCGGGCCTCATCAAAACTGAGAGGTTCTCGATAAATTAAGCGGTGGAAGTGGAGGATGAACTACATCCTGCTAAGCTGCTAACAAAACTATGACCATCATGAGGATTTGGATCCTATTAGTATGCTTCTTATAACCCTCCCACAACAGCTCAACAACATTTCTCAGCAAATCATAGAACTTGGAATCATGAGGATTTGGATCCTCTTTAGTAAGTTTTACCGCTAAACTAATCTCCTCATGATGAATCCACCTCCAGTAATTATGAGTAAAACCCTTCTTATATAGGTGCTCAGTAATCTTATCTCAATTTTTAAACATATAATTCTGACATTTATAACAAGGACGCCGAGTAGTTCTCTTATACATAAATGATAGATTCTCATATGTAAAGTTAAGAAAACATTAAGCTTTTCCATTGCTATTGCATAATCTACAACCCAACAGTCCATCAAACTTCGATCAACTGATATCATTCTAGATACTAAAACAATATTGAATAGTTTTAAAACTTATATATATTCTTTCAATCATGCTCATCGATTTTGCTTAATTTCTCATGCATATAAAAAAGATACCAATCAAAATAATGATACAATTTTAATTATTTGATTTCTTTAAGAAAAAACTCTTAATCTTAATTTTTTATCTTCGACATATAGTTAGTTAAATAGATTTTCCAATGAAGGTAAAGTGGAATTAAACAAGTATAGATTTTATATAAATCCATAACAAAACGAATGAGGCAGCATTCATAGGTTTGGATTTATGTAATTAAATCAATCAATAGAAGGAGAAGTAAAGTAAGTGGTAGACCCTAGCTTTTCTGCATGGTGGTCTCTTTTGTGGCAATGACCCTAGGTGGGATGTCCACCGTTTCTCCTTCTTCTTTCTCCCTTTTCCTCCTACAACTCAGCCTAAAGTCTCTCATCCTTCTTATAGAGCAATACATCTATCTAAATCTTCTATTCTAAATTCTCAAGTTTTCTGTTTATCGAATATTTCCATCTCTTCCAAACCTCTAGCAATGCATGATGGTTTTCTAGTAATAGAACTTTCTTCTACAGAGGTTCATCAAGCGGAGAAATTATTTTAACATGCCTTAATTACCAAAATTCTTGAAACGCAGACCTCCAATTAATACTAATAGAGATCATATTCATTCTTTATGGGGCCTAGACACTCCTTCTGTTATTAGTTTAATTAATCCGAGGAATGTACTCATCATTCTCTTTTCAAAAGAAGATTTTGCCAAGGCATGGTCATTAGAAACTCATCATTGATAATAATCTATTTTGACTTTTCAAGTGGGATCTAGATTTTGATATTTCAGTGGAGTCGAAACATGCAACAATATAGGTCACACTTCCTAAACTTCCCCTGCCTCTTTCCCCCAGTTCTTTCCTCAAAGAAATAGTGGATACCTTTGGATCCTTCCACACAATAGATGAAAGATTAATGATGGTTTCTCATCCCTTGTATGCTCGGGTATACGTTGATGTTGATCTTTCCTACCTATTCATTCTCAAATTTGGATATTTGTGGGTGCAGATAAAAATAATAGTTTTTGGCAATCTATTGTAGTGTAATCAAAAAAGGATTATTGTTCTCATTGTTTATTGAAAGGACATACAACTAGTGTTTACAGAAAGTTGAGCAAACCTAATCACACAAATAACAATCACACTCAGGCATTTGCTCCAAATAAAATCTCAAGTTTGCAAAACCGTAATCTTTCTAAGGATATCCTTCCATAGCTTGAGCATACAACTCCAATTCCTCCCTAAGCCAAGGTATAGAAGAAAAAGTCTTCTATCAAGGTGCTTGTAATAGCATCATCTAATATCAAAACTCATACTTTAATACCAGTAGTGACCTCGGTTCTTGAATCTCACAATCCCTATGCGACACTGGTGGCTTCTGATTCAAAAGACTCTTCTTATGATGATAACCCTAGAGATATATAGGATCTTTATGTTTATGAGTCCCCTAATTAGTTTGTTGTTCTCCAAGAAAATGATACCCTAGATATGGATAATGTGGACAAGCTTGAGAATACAGATCAACCACTATCTGATGGTACAACAGTAGTAAAAGATGATAGCGCAATTATTCTAATATATGATCCACTAAAGTTATTGAGATTAGTTTTTAAAGGTAATCTTTCAGGTTTGTTGAAGCAATATCGATTGCAGGTTGACACTAGCTCTCATTCAACCCCATTGAACAAGAAGAGATTTAAGAAATTAGTTGAAGCATCAGATCGTGTTACTAAGTCTGTTTCTATATTACAATTCCTAACTTCCAGATCTTGTTAATGTTTAATTGCTTGGTTTGGAATATCAAGGGCTTTTAAGACACTACAAAGCTTAGTTAGCGTTAGTCGAACTTAAACAGACTTGTCACAAGATTGATTCTTTTGTTAGAAAACTCAAATTTTCATCTTACTATCAAAGTAGTGCTGGTAATACTAACATTTGGATCTTTAGGTCTCATTAAATTAATCTAGAGGTGGTTAATGTTCGTGAGCAAGTAATAACATGCCAGCTTCACCTACTTTTTATAAATGTTTATTGTCTTTTTACTGCAATTTACGCTAAGTGTACAAGTTAAGAGTGTGTTTTGCTTTGGGACGAATTAAAACATTAGGCTGCTACTTGTTCAATTCCGTGATTGGTGGAAGGAGATTTCAATTTGATCTTTATTTTATCCGAAAAGGCTAGGGCATCCTTCAAATATATATGTCATGGAAGACTTTAATAATTTTCTTATTCATTTGGGTCTTAGACATGTGGGTTATTGTGGGAATATTTTCACATGGTGCAACTATCAACATGATATGGCTAGGATCTAGAAAATACTTGATAGATGTTTCTATAATAGATCTTGTTTTATTTATTTTTCCTAACATTGTGGTGGATCAATTAACCAAACACAACTTTGGTCGTTCTCCTCTTTTGGTCAGTCAGAAGGAAATCAATCTAGAAAACACAGAAAATTTAAATTTTTTATCAATTTCCATAAACCCTAATCATTTTATTATTCATATAGAACATACGTCTAAGAACAAGAACATTCAATGATTAGAATTGTTACCTTTGATTTGTAGTGTTCTTAATCTCCTTTGATTTTGTTGTTGTCAAATTCTCTTGTGCTTCTGAATCCAAGAATCCAAATTCTTTTGCGTTCTTGTATTCAAAACAATCAAAAAAGCATACAATCTCTAAAGTTGATCCATATAGGGAAAATCTCGAATTAGGATTTTTCTCTAAATTTGTTATCTCTTAGTGGAAGAAGAATAACCAAAATTCTCTATGAGAAACTTGCGTATAGATTATGTGCTAGCAAAATTCTGCAAATAATAAACTATTTATAGTGTAAGGGTTATGTACGACTAGCCATTAACTGTAAACTAAACCCTTGCAGTTATTTCCTAATTACACATTTCCATTTTAGTGTGTGACCTTATAGGTTCAAAATAATTCGGTAGTAGGCTATAAATTTTATGTAATTGCAATTGGAACCCTTTCCAATTAATTAGAACTCTTTCTAATTTATTTTGAATAAAAACCCCTTTTGGTTCTCCCTTTTGTAAGAATTAATTAATTATCCACTAAATTAGTTCTTAGGGCTTTTATAATCATGAGCGACAGTTAGCAACATATCATAACTACCTAGATAGTGTGAATTTGGTTATGAAATCTTAAACTTTTATCGTGCAATTCAAACTTTTCATCATGAAATGTTCTAATTAAGCTAATTAGGGTATGGAATTATTGTCAAACCCTTACCATTAATTCTATGTGTCTAGATCTCAAGACTATAATTCTAATGCTGAAATTAGCAACTCTTTTCTAATTCTCACCCTTCCTTTACCAAGAAACTTTCCGAATTATATCTTAGTAGATCACATAAGATATTTTTTTTTTACTTAAGAGTGATAGATCTCTTATAGTACATTCACATATCTCCATATCAAATCCATTACACCCAATTACTAATAATTTATGATCCATGAATAAAACCATATTAAATAGCATCAAAGTAGAATAAGTTATATATAAGATAACCATGGTGTCTCAGGTCTAAAGATCACATGCACGACTATAATGTAAGAACCACCTATTAACAGGCAAGTAAAACTCCATGTAGGTGTTTTTAAGTTAAGTCATACTTAGTGAAATAATTTTCTAATGAGCATCCACATACTTGTTTTAGTGTCTACCACACAAGTGACTTTGATATCAAGCACCGTCCTAATTGTACAAACATAGTATGTATTAGTCTAACCGGATTACTAATGTCTAGTTAGTATCCTACAACCAAGAACGTTAAATAATAAATATTGCAAAAAGAATAGGTCTCATAATTATGATCACATCATAATCCTATCTTTATTTCTCTTATACTATGGACTTAATCATGATAGCATAATTTAACAAATATTCATGATTAATAAAACTTGTTATTAATTATGATAACAATTTGAATAATATTATTTTACAAATAATGTGTTAAAACACCTAATGTCATTGTCTTGTAGAGCATACTACTAACAATCTCCCACTTGCACTAAAGTTAATCGCCCATGTATCTCATACCCATCTTCTCAGATGATGATCGAAGTGCTGCTGTGTCAATGCCTGAATTAGTGGATTTTTTGTATTATCTACTGATGGAACCTTTTGTATGCTCGAGTCCTCTCTTTGAATGATTTCTCTAATCAAGTGAAAGTGACACTCAATGTGCTTGGATTCTGATGAGACCTTGGTTCCTTAGCTTGAGCTATTGCCCTATTGTTATCACAGTATAAAGGTATTGGGAGTTCAATGGTAGAAACCAATATGATCTCGGTTATGAACTTCTTCATCTAAACTGCCTCATTTCCATAGTCAAACGCAATAATATATTCAACCTCAGTGATGGAATCTGTAGTTGTATCTTGCTTACAAATCTTCCAGCTCACTACTGTACCATTCAAGATGAACATAAATCTAGAAGTGGACTTTTTGTCATCCACATCAGACTGAAAGTCTAAATTAGTATACCCTTTCGATTTCAAGTCACTACCTCTATATGTGATGAACAAATCTTTAGTCCTTCTCAAGTACTTAAGAATGTTCTTCATAGCAATCTAGCGTTCTAAACATGGATTAGACTAATATCCGCTAGTAACACTTATAACATCACTGATATCAGTTTTAATACATGACATAACATATATGAGACTTCTTATGGCCGAATCGTAGGGGAATTGACTCATGTTATCTATCTCTTGGGGAGAATTAATTAAAGAGATGTACTCCATGCCTGAAAAGTAGCAATCATCTCTTAGAGTTTTCCATGTTGAACCTCTTTAACATTTTGTCTATGTATATAGATTAGAACAAACCAAACATCCTTCTAGATCTATCTCTATTGAGCCTTATCCTAACGATATAGGATGCTTCTCCAAAATCTTTCATGGAAAAGTTCTCTGAAAGCCAAAATTTGACTGATTGTAACATTCCTTCCCAGTGAGTATTGTGCCATCAATGTACAATATCGAAAATATAATTGTGTTCCCACTAGTCTTTTTGTACACACACGGTTCATCCATATTTTTTAGAAAACCAAACATTTTGATTACCTTGTCAAATCGGATGTTCCATCTTCGAGAAGCTTACTTTAATCCATAGATTGATCTTTGTAGCTTGTGCACTTTGTGGTCACTACCACTGGAAGAAAAACCTTCTGGTTCCTCCATGTGTATATATGTTTTTATCTTTCCATTGAGGAAGACAATTTTAACATCAATTTGCCATATCTTATAATCATAGTGTGCAACTATGGCAAGCAAGATCATGATAGACTTAAGTCTAACTACTAGAGAAAAGGTTTCATCAAAGTCAACTACTTGTCTTTGTTTGTAACCTTTAGCTACTAGCCTTGCCTTAAAGGTCTTTATCTTCTTATTGGCACCCATCTTTCTTTTATAGATTCATTTGCAACTAATAGGTACAATACTTTCAGGCGGGTCAACTAAAGTCAAAAATTGGTTAGAATATCATTCACCAAATCCCACATAATGGGCTTTGTTATCTTCAAATGGGCTTTCATTTCTTCCTTACGCACTCGGTCATCCGTAAGCTTCCATGAAAATTCTGATCTACTCCTATCAAACTATTTTAACTAATTAAATTACAATAATTAATAAGAAAATTTTATTCAAATTTAAGGGGAGTTACAATAAGAGGGAGATAGAATTTTACTACAAGATATAAAAGAGATGCGAGGTACGCAAGCCCCATTTAAAATGACATATCCCAAAACATAGAAATAAATATTACAATCTATTGTAATTAAACCATGCATTCAATCACATTGAATAATAACAAATAACATACCTCAATTATTTTGTCATAAGTTTATAATCACCCATCCTTGAATATGCATACAATCAAATTGCATATACAAATTCAAATGTAATTTATTCTAGCTATGGATTTAATTCTAAGATTGCTTATCCTAATCAAATTATTTTTCCAAAACAATTTCCTTACTCTATTTCAAGTAGGATTTATATTTCTTATTTACTAGAATTCATAATTCCAACGTAATAAGAATTTTGGAGTTTCAATTTCTGATCAAATTCCAATTTCTTAAAACCTTTTTGAAAATAAAAAAATATACAATTAATTTAATTAAAACGGTTATTAATTTTGAAGAAATTTGAAACAATTTCAAAAAATAAAAAAACCGACTTTCATGTCTTTACAGTTGAATGCAGAAAGTTTATGTCCAAATAATTCATATCAGGTCTTGATAGCATAGTTAACTGGCCTAAGGGGCAATCGACTATCCAAATACTTTTCCCGATTTTCAATTAGGTCTTTGAGGACACAATCGACTGTCAGCGACTGTCCCTTTGATTTATGTACTTTTTTCAAGTTTTTTCATGCAAATTTTCTTCCCAATATATATATATATATATTTGATTTAGAATCATATTTTGGTAAACCAAATTGCAATCTCTATAGATTTGATAAGCCTGAAAAAAAATCTATAATAATTTTATTATAATCATATGATGATAAACAATTTAAGAACTCTTTTTTGAATTCTATTAACTTAGGGTTTCATAAACTCTAATGTAACTTTTAGATTATGAATTTGCAATCTATAGAACTTGAAGATTAAATCTTTTACAGCCATAATGATTACGCCCAAAGTATAATGTGGTAGTTGTAGCACAGCTTTGGGGTGTCAATTTCACAGGGAAAAGCGATCTACAAAGGAAAAGTGCAAACCTTAACACGAATGATAACAATCAAGTGAGAAGATATGAATTTTGATAATGAAGTAATTGTGTAAATAGATTGAAATATATGATTAAAAAACAACAAGGTTCTGGGAATCCTCCTTAGGTTCGTTGGTTTATTCCCATTTTGATTTAATTGTTTTATCTCGATTGCAAGTTCCACATCCCAAACAGCCAATCGACAAATATTCAACTAAAGCACATGTAAGCCCTAATGTAATTGAAATGAATTACTCTTTCTTTCGATTTAAGCACACATGACCTATCATATAGATTTATCAAGAAACAACAATATATCTTATTGACGATATCGCAGTAATGGACAAATCTAAAAGATAAATCTACCGAACTCAATCACATCCAACAATCTTGACATAAGAAGAGCATGACTAGAGTTATATTAAAGATAAAGATACAATCACCAGATTAAGAGAAAATCTTCTAATTAAATTAAATAGTAAATCATAACAATATTTTGACAATAAATCACAACTACAACTGAATCAATAATGGAAAATAAGAACAACAACACCTAGGGATTCATCCCTTCGCCTTACTTGGAGATTAGTTGGCTATAGGGTTCATGCTTGAACACTTTGATGGAGGAGAATGTGGCAGCCTTCTTGTGTTTTCCAGCCTTGGTGTTTTAGGGTTTAAACAATCATTAAAGTCCTAATTTGGTCAAAGCTCAGAGAAGAGAATCGTGTGTGCGTTGCGACTCTTATTTACTAGAGCTTAGGCTTTGGCTGGTCTTAGGAAAGTGGAGGCTCTGGGCACCGTGGCCCTGGCTTGTCCGGGCCGCAGCTCTACCTAGAACTCAAGCTGGTGGCGGTTCTGGGCGCCACGGTCCTGCCTTGTCCTGGCTGTGGCTCTCACTTGGTGCTTTCTTGCTCTTTTGGCCTTTGGTTCTGGAGGCCGAGGCTTAGACTTCTTCAGGCTGCAGCGCCCATACTTAGAACTTGGTTTCTCTATATTTATCCTTCCACAACCATGCCTTCGCTCCAATCTACCTTGAGTCTTTGTACTTCAAGCGACGATAACTTTTCCTCCTCTTTTGAACTTAAAGTACCTGAAAATGCACCGAAATAGATCAATGATCCAAGAATGACACTTAAGAGTTGTTAACATATAAAAGTGCAATTAAAACATAGATCAACCCTAAAATGCTAACAATTAAATACTGTTAAGACGCATTTTATGACTCTCATCACAACCTCCAACTAGCTTATTGCTAGTCCCTAACAATTTAAGCGAAAACAAGAGTATGAATTCTATGGTAGGAATCAAAACAAAGTAAAGTAATACTAGAGTTAAACCAAGAGAAATTCACTTTTTGTCTCAGAAATTGCACATAATACACAGCATATAGAATCATTAAATAATGCTCAAGTCCAAAAGTAATCCAAACGTCAATATTAAAATTGTTATCGACTCTTAACATCCATCTTACCACAATCCATTAATCCGAACACTCGGATGATTTTATGCATAACATTCATGAATACAAGTCTTGACCTCTAGAATATTTAATTTGCGTGACATCAATCACAAAAAAAACAAGCTCCATAGGCTCATTTTTCAAATCACTCTCCATTATTGTAGAAAACTCACACCACCTTGGATCAATTGGTCTTTAATAAGCTTGTAATGTTAGGCTAAGGTAAAAGTTAAGAAAGGACGGGAAGGATTCAACAAGCAAAAGAACTCAATCTCTTAGTTCTAAACACAACCACTTTAAGCACTGGATAACCTTACTTCAACATCTAACTCTTTCAACCATTTTTCGAGCGTTTTTTTAATCAATAAATCACCACTTTTTTTTCCTTCTTTCTTTGCCATAATTCACTTCTTTTTTACTTTGGTATAAGACTATTCACCTTTTTTTCATTCTTTTCTTTTCCACAACCCCCAACTTATCTCTTTTAATGTACTTGGGTCATGGTAGTAACATTTTTTTTCATATTTCCATCCTTACTCCTCTCAAGTGCTTCGCAACAAATGTGTATAACTAAGTTCTTTCAAAAGATGGGTAAGGATAAAATATTTTTAGGCTCATGAAGGTAAGTAAATGGGTTATCGAAAGAAGCAAGACTCAAATTCTTTTTCGAGAAAAGGGCACAAACAGGTGACTAGTGATATAGCAAGGATAAGTTTAAAAGGCTCAAACGGTCCAAAAATAGCCTATATCATATCCTAAGTAATGTACATTCTAGGAATTCAACTCAAGTGATTATCAAATAAGTTGTAGAGCTTGTCGAGACCCTCAAAAGTATTCACAAAGCAATCACACACAAAACTTCTCTAAATGTTTTAGACTAATCATACAATCTTACCACAAGCTAGAGTCTCAAACCAAATGAAGTTTGACACTTAAATTATTCTCCAACCGAAGCAAGATTTAACTTCTTCTAAATGCTATATGCTATCTCAATTAAGCTCATATCATTGACATGTGAATTAACTACAAGGCTTAACACAAAGCATGCTAAAAACAAACAAAAGGGAAAGTAGCACCAAGCAGTTCAATGAAAGAGAAAAATACGTTTCCTCCACTCCCAATTTAAAAATTCCATTGACCTCAATGTGAAAGAAAAGGTATAGGAAACTCCCTTTGTAAGTAAAAGTGCACACAAGCTGAAAATTGTGCACCATCATGTGAATTGCATGCCATTCTTCTTGCTGAAATTCTGATCTACAACATAGAACAAAAAAACAAAAAGAAAGAAATTGTGGTGTACCATTAACATTCCCATCGTATGTTAGGTTATCACATGAAATGGAAAGAAATAGCTAAAAATGAAAAGAAAGTGTTGTTATTTGTCTAAGGTTCAAACAGGTTCAACCATGGTTTAAAATTGGTTAAAGTCTAAACCAATTGTGGAATATCAAATTTAAGCAAGTTAAAAGGTTGCACACATGTATGTGCATCAATTTGGAGCATGGGAAGGCCATGTGCACTACTGAGCCCATTTCTGCACCTAAGCAGAAGCTAGTGTGCACAGCAGCAGAAAGGAGCAGCACCAATGTGCGCGGTGCGCCGCGCACAGCCAATGCTGTGCCTTCCAAAATAGCATGATTCAGGTCCGGGTGAGGGGCACGCCACGCAGCACCAGCGGCGCACCTTCCAGAAACTCCTCCAGTGCACTCTGCCCAGCGGCGCACCGTGCCCTGCTGAACGGCGCACCGCAAGGCACACTGCTGTACACACACACAGCAGGCTTCAAGGCTCTCCAAACTGTGTTCGCGTAAGACCAAAATGCATAGAATCATTTGGAGATGAATGAAGGGCTAGAATTTAAAGGAGATGATGATCAAAGGGAGAAGATTGATTCATAAGATTATCCAAGAAGTGAAAGGCTAGAAAAGGGGTTCTCAAGGCTCATTTTTATAGATGAATATAACATGATAATGCACACAATTTTGTGACATTGTGAGATCAATTGTAAACTCATAGAGAGAATTATGTAAGAGTGACAAACACAAGAGAGACTCTTTGTTAGGCAAGTTGTAAAGAAGAGATAGTAGTATAGAGAGTGAGTTGTAATCTCCTTTCTTCTCTTCTTGTTTCTTCAAGACCATTGTGGGTTCTTGAAAGGGATTGCTGTAACTTTGTAAGAACCATTTGATTAGTGTAGAGAGTTCGCAGGAACTCACGGGGACGTAGGCACATTGCCGAACCTCGATAACAATTGCTTGTCTTCTTTTCTTTCTTTGATTTTCTGTTCTTGTGTTCAATTGCTGAAATTCTTTCTACGAGTCACTCAAGACTTGGGTGTTTAGAAGATAACCGCCTAGGCATCTTGCTTAGGTTATTTCAAACAGTGGTATTAGAGCTTTGGTCAGTAGAATCAGAGCTGCACAGCTGGTTATCGAAGCAAGAAGTAGAAGGTACGGAGCCAAGACTCCAAGAATCAAAGATTAATTTCTTGGGTGATTCAAGAACGGTATAAAGATCAAGATCCGGTCGTGTTCTTGAAAGTTGATTCAAGAACGGTGTTAAGATCCATCTTCGATCTATGTTCTTGAGGTTGAAGAAAGCATTTGTGGGTAGTGCATAAATCTGGGATCTTGTCCGCAAAAGAAGGCTTCAAATTTCTGTGTAGAGAAGTTTGATGGAAATGGAGACTTTACCCTTTAGAAGCGGAAGATCAAGGTGGTTCTAATGCAACAGAAAGTGGACTTGGCCATTGGAGAAGATGATGCTTTTCTAGCAAGTGTCACGGAGGACCAGCGGACCGAGATGAAGAAGATGGCTTACAGCACCATTTTCTTGCACATGTCGGATAGTGTCACAAGGGAGTGTGGAGACTCGGAGGATCCTGCTGTCATATGGAAGAAACTAGATGAGTTGTTTCTTACCAAAACTCTCCCTAACAAAATTTATCTTCTTAAAAGAATCTTTGCTTTTAAAATGGATCCTAGCAAAAGAGTTGCAAGATAATCTTGATGTCTTTAATAAGTTAGTTCAAGATTTGAATAGCTGTAGCATTATTTTTCCAGATGAACAATTGGTTGTCATTTTGTTAAATTCTCTTCTTGATTGCTTTGATAACTTGATTAATGCCATTGAGTATGGAAGGGATACTTTGACAAAGGAGATTGTGATCAATTCTATAAGGGCACATGATTTCCAGGCCAAGATGAAGGAGACATCAAGTGGTGATGGGCTGTTCGTAAGAGGAAGGCCAGCAACTCGGAATGGCAGTAGCAACCATGGCAACTACCGAGAGAAATCAAGAGGTAGAGGGCAGAACCATGGGAAAATCTCATTCCAAGACAAGACTTGGAGGAGGAAGGAGATGCTTCTACTACAACAAGGAGGGCCATTTCAAGAAAGATTTCAAGAAGAGGATATAGGATGAGAGAAGAAGCCATACCAACAATGGAGAGGCTTCGATTGCCAAGGGAGAACAGCAAGATGATGTTCTTGTTGTGTGCTCGAATGTGAGCAGGAGGCAAGGTAGCGAAAAATGGATACTTGACTCCGGGTGCATTTATCATATGTGCCCTCACAAAGAATGGTTCACGAAATTTAAGGAGGTCAATGATGGAAGGGTCTTCTTGGGGAATGACAATTCATGCCAAGTGAGAGGGATTGGAGACATTCAATTGAAAATTTTTGACGGAGCCACAAGGCTGCTACAAAATGTAAGATATCTTCTAGATTTGAAGAGGAACTTGATCTCATTAGGGCAGCTGGATTCCATGCGGTATACATGCAAAGTAGAGGGAGGAAAGATCAAAGTGGCCAAGGGATCTTTGGTAGTGATCAAGACAGCAAGAAACAATGGACTCTATGAGATGATCAGAGAAACAGAAACCAATGATCAAACAGCAAGCTTGATGGCTGAGATGGATAAGGCAGCCCTTTGGCACACTCGCTTGGGACACATGAGCGAAAAGGGCATGCAAGTGCTTAGCAAGGAGGGTCTACTTGGTGGTGACAAAGTAGAAAAACTGGATTTCTGTGAGAGTTGCATTCTTAGGAAGCAACACCGGGTCAGCTTCAATACCGGAGTGCACAAGTCCAAAGGGATTCTTGACTACATTCATTCGAACCTTTGGGGACCAGCAAGAACACCAACACAGGGAGGTAACTTTTACTTTTTGTCTTTAATTGATGATTATTCAAAAAGAGTGTGGGTTTATTTGCTTAGGAATAAATCTGATGAATTGAATAAATTTGTTGTGTGGAAGAAGTTGCTGAAAACTCAAATGGGTAAGGTAGTTAAGGCTTTACGAACCGATAATGGCTTAGAATTTTGCAATAATGATTTTGATAAATTCTGTGAATTAAATGGCATTCTAAGGCATAAGACAGTTGTAAAAACACCCCAGCAAAATGGAGTTGCTAAAAGAATGAATAGAACTCTTATGAAGAAGGTTGGGTGCATGTTAATAGGATCCGGGTTACCAAAATATTTTTGGGGAGAAGCTGTGGATATAGCTGCATACTTGATAAATAGATCACCCTCTAGAGCTTTAGAACTCAAGACTCCCATGGAGATGTGGAGTGGAAAACCCCCTGAATTAAACAACCTCAGGACTTTTGGTTGTGCTGTGTATGCACATCAAAAAGAGGATAAACTTGGCCCTAGATCTAGAAAATGTGTATTTTTAGGATATGGTGATGGGTTTAAGGGATATAGGTTGTGGTCCTTAGAAAAGAAGGGCATGAAATTGATTATAAGTAGGGATGTTATCTTTAATGAATTATTATTTCCCAACTTGGAGAAAACTAACCCTGCAGAGGCTAGTAAGCAAACCAGTCCAAAAATTGTTGAGCATCGCATCAAAGAGCACTCGGTTTAGGTAGAGCAGAGGAGGCAAGAGGGTTCAGACCAGGTAGAGCCCTTGGATAAAGGCCAAGCTTAAGAAACTCAAGAAGGAGAAGTTGATGCAGTAAATAACTACCAGCTTACAAGAGACTGGGGAAGGAGAGTGGTTAGACCACCCTTGAGATATGGGTTTGCAAATGCCAATGTAGTAGCTCATTGGAGAGAAGGAGAGGTTGAACCAGAAACTTACATGGATGCCATGGAGTGTAAGGATTTATCAAAGTGGCAGCTGGCTATGGAGGAAAAAATGGATTCTTTGATGAAGAATAACTCTTGGGAGCTGGTGCCTAAAGTAGAAAAACAGAGAGTGGTGGATTGTAGATGGCTCTACAAGATCAAAGAAGGGAATACTCTAGGGAATGAAGTCCGGTATAAAGCTAGGCTGGTGGCGAAAGTGTTCACACAAAAAGAAGGCATAGATTTCACCGAAATCTTCTCACTGGTTGTGAAGTACAAGACGATCCAGATAATGTTAGCATTGGTGGTCCAATTTGATTGAGAAATTTAGCAAATGGACGTGAAGACTGCATTCTTGCATGGAGAGCTCGATGAGACTATTTTCATGAGGTATCCCGAAGGCTATGAGGAAGGAAGGTAGGGAGAGCTAGTGTGCAAATTGAAGAAGTCTCTCTACGGTTTGAAGCAATCACCTAGGCAATGGAACAAGAGGTTTGATTCCTTTGTAATCAGCTTGGGTTTCATGAGGAGCTACTATGATTCTTGCTTGTATTATAAGGGGCTGAAAGTTGAGGAGATGATGATCATCCTCATTTATGTTGATGACATGTTGCTGGTTTGGAGCAACATGGAGAGGATAAAGAAATTAAAGGCTCAACTCAGTGAGGAGTTTGAGATGAAGGATCTTGGTCATGCAAAGAAGATCCTTGGGATGTGTATCATCCGAGAAAGGGAGAAAAATAGATTGAAGATCTCCCAAACTTCCTACATAGAGAAAATGATATCTAAATTCTCTATGGAAGATAGAAAACCAGTGAAGGTTCCCCTTGCTGGTCATTTCAAGTTCTCCAGTGATCAATGTCCAAGATCGGAGGTGGAGAAGAAGGAAATGGAGAAAGTCCCCTATTCTAGTGCAGTTGGTTCAATTATGTACACCATGGTGAGCACTAGACCGGACATTGCTTATGCAATGAGTATTCTTAGCAAGTTTATGAGTACTCCCAAAAAAGAGCATTTGCTTGGGATGAAGTGGTTGTTGAGGTATTTGAAGGGAAGCCCAGAAGTATGGCTGGCATATGAGAATAGGGGTAATGCAATCTGCCTTGAGGGGTTTACTGATTTGGACTATGGAGCAGACCGGGATAAAAAGAGATCAATTACCTCCTATTTCTTTAACTTAAATGAATGTTTTGTAAGTTGGAAGGCTCAGTTGTAGCCAGTGGTAGCACTCTCAACAACCGAGGCAGAATACATAGCAGCTATGGAGGCCATTAAGGAAGCTATGTGGTGCAAAGGGTTGCTTGAAGAGTTGAAGGTACTGGATGAGTAGGTTGTTGTATTTTCAGATAGTCAAAGTGCCTTGCACTTGTGTAGAAATCCAGTGTTCCATGAGAGGATGAAGCATATGGATGTTCGGTATCATTTCATTTGGGAAAATGTTACGAAAGGATGCATCCATGTGCACAAGGTTGCCACAGAAGAAAATCCTATTGACTTGGGTACTAAGGTTCTACCTCTAAGTAAGTTCAATCATTGCCTTAAATTACTTAGGATTGGAGTTGGTTAATTGGAGACTCTAGATGAGTTTGGATCCTGAAGCTTTCTGCACAATGGTTCAGGTTTTTTGAACACTTAGACAAAGGTAGAGATTGTTGTTATTTGTTTAAGGTTCAACCATGGTTTAAAATTTGTTAAAGTCCAAAAAAATTATGGAATATCAAAGTTCAGCAAGTTAGAAGGTTGTACACATATGTGTGCATCAATTTGAAGCATGGGAAGGCCATGCGCACTAGTGTGCGCACTTCTGCACCTAGGCAAAAGCTAGTGTGCACAGCAACAGGAAGGAGCAGCACCAGTGTGCGCGGTGCGCCGTGCACAGCTAGCGCTGCGCCTTCCAAAATGGCTTGCTTCAAGTCTAGTTGAGGGGCGCACCACGTAGCACCAGTGGCGCACCATCCAGAAACTCCTCCAGCGCACTCTGCCCAGCGGCGCACCGTGCCCTGCTGAGCGGTGCACCGCAAGGCACACTACTGCACACACACACAGCAAGCTTCAAGGCTCTCCAAACTGTGTGCACACAAGACCAGAATGAACATCATCACTTGGAGATGAACGAAGGGCTAGGATTTAAAGGAGATGATGATCAAAGGGAGGAGATTGATTCACAAGATTGTCCAAGAAGTGAAAGGCTATAAAAGGGGTTCTCAAGGCTCATTTTTATAGATGAATATAACATGATAATACACAAAAGTTTGTGACATTGTGAGATCAATTATAAACACATAGAGAGAATTGTGTAAGAGTGACAAACACAAGAGAGACTACTTTGTTAGGCTGGTTGTAAAGAAGAGATAGTAGTATAGAGAGTGAGTTGTAATCTCCTTTCTTCTCTTCTTGTTTCTTCAAGACCATTGTGGATTCTTGAAGGGGATTGCTGTAACTCTGTAAGAACCATTTGATTAGTGCAAAGAGTTTGGAGGAACTCACGGGGACGTAGGCACATTGCTAAACCTCGATAACAATTGCTGGTCTTCTTTTCTTTCTTTGATTTTCTATTCTAGTGTTCGATTGCTGAAATTCTTTCTACAAGTCACTCAAGACTTGGGTGTTTGGAAGATCACAACCTGGGCATCTTACTTAGGTGATTTCCAACAGAAAGTATGAAAATTAAATAATAAAAAGGAAGACAAAATAAATGTTAGTACAGTCATCCGATAATAAATAAAATAAAAGGGGACAAACAAGATAGAACCCAAAAGTAATCCTCTTTATCATTCACTTCATTCTCTTCACCTTCCTCTAGAGTTGGATCAAAAGATGAACCCGGATAGGGTGGCAAAGCGGGAAAGTGATCCATGTCACAACTAGTAGCAGAGGCAAGGTGTTGGCACATTTGACCAAAAGAAGAGTAAACCCCCGCTTAAAAATCAGCTTGCCTAGCTAAGAATCATTCTTGATGATCAAACCTATCATGCAAGAATTTCTGATGCTCGCCAAAACGAATCTCTAAATGCTCAAGGCGCTTGGCAATAGTGAAATGCCTAGAGGGGGGAGGAAGGGGGGCTGTAATTGCTGCTCTCTCTCCTGGAGTTGGTGGCCTTGAGGCTTTAATCAGAGTTAGCATGCCATCATCGATGGGTTTTTTTGGTTGCTGGGCCTCCTCATCAGGACTGTATTGGACTCCAGCTCGGATGCACTATAATCCAAGCTTTTGTCTCACAGTGTGTATAATAGAATTTAATATGATTTGGTCCACATCTATAGTCATGCCCATCAAAATGGCATAAATCAGGACAGCTCTCTCAACAGTAAGGTCACTATATTGTGTAGCAGGCATCATCCTCTGACATACAAAATATTGCCAAGCCCGAGCATTGGTAGTTAGAGAAGTACCGAGCAAGGTTATAGGCATATCACCCGTCATTTTCCATGTAGTGCTCGGAATACAGAGAGTATTGTAAATCTCTTCATAATTAATTTTAGACATATATGAACTATACTCACAGTTTTCTATGTCAGGTAGCTCACAAAATCTATTGATAGATATGCTGCTAAAGGAAATTGTTTGTCCTCTCACCTTCACTTTACCATTTCTATGCTCGTCTGCATTAGCGTAGAATTCTCTAACCACATTTGTGAGGGAATGAGATGGGGGTCTTGTAAATGTACCCCAATTCCTATCAATAATCATTCTAAACAAAGATGGATTTCCCCTCTCTGTGATGTTGAATCCTCTCTCAGGAATGGGTTTTCTAGTCTGTATCATCCTAACATATCTCTCACTCGCCTCAAAACTAACAAATTTGCTCTCATCATACTCTTGATGTTGTTTCCCCCTTGGTCTCTTGGTCTTAGGTACCATTTGAATCAAATATAAAGAACAATAGAACTAATTCACAATTAACCACCCAAATAACACAAATGAACAACAAAGAGAAGAAATTGATCTTACTTGATGCCCAAAGGTGGAGAGAAGAAAGACTACCCATTAATTTGAAATCTTCTTGAAGAACCGAAAGTCTTCTTGGAACCAAGCTTTGTAGAGAAATTCCTAGCAAAATTTGCAATATTAGTGCTAAATCCTTCAAGAAATGATGTTAGAATAAAGAAATTTTGAGTAAAAATGAGTGGATAAGTGAGGGTTTGGAGCAAGGATGAGAGAGAAATGAGTGTGCTGGTTTTTTTTGTAAGAGAGAAATGAAGAGGAAAGGCAGAATTTAGGGTTTTAAAAGGGCTAGGCTCGGGTGGGCGATGCAGCGCGCACGAACAGGGGTAAGGCATAGGCTGGTATGCACACTGGGCACTACAGCGTTGTCGGTCGGGCCTAGGTGCGCTGGCTGCTAGGCTGGTGCACACACTGGGCGCTGCAGCGCTGTGGGCCAGGCCTAGGCGTGTTAGGCCTGTTTTCTACAAAAAAACCTTGTTTGTTCCACATGAAAAAAATAAATCTAGCCAAATAAAATGAAGAAAAATAAATAAATATTCTCGAAGCTAAAAATTGGATTAAAGTAAACTATAAAAAACTAAAAATTAAAATTGAAAGAAACTTAATTAAAACAAAACAAACAAAAACAAAGGAAAAATAAATAAAAACATACCTATATGGTGTGGTCAAGGTGAATAGACCGGATCCATAAGTGGAATGTCTTCCACTTCCGGATCTTGCCTATCAGTTAAGATTTTAAGTCATTGACCATTGACTTTAAAGATCCGACCATCTCTAGTATCCTTTATTTCGACCACCCCATTTGCAAAAACATTTTTCACTACAAAAGGATCGATCCACCTCAACCGAATTTTTCTAGGGTGCTTATGGAGACTAAAATCGTATAAGAACACCCAATCATTAGATTTAAATGTTTTCCTCAAAATACTTTTATCATGAAACACTTTTATCTTCGCCTTATAGATTCTAGAGTTCTCATAAGCATCATTTCTTAACTCCTCTAACTCGGTCAACTGATATTTTCGAAGCTTACCCACTTCTCTTATGTCAAAATTAAAATACTTGATGGCCCAATAAGCTTGATGTTCGAGCTCTATGGGTAAGTGGCAAGGCTTTCCAAAAACAAGCCTATAAAGTGACATACCTAAGGGGGTTTTGAAAGCTGTATGGTAGGCCCAAAGCACATCAACTAGTCTTAAAGACCAATCCCTGCGATCCAAGTTGACCGTTTTTTCTAAAATTTGCTTGATTTCCTTATTTGCAAGTTCTACTTGTCCACTAGTCTGAGGATGGTAGACTGTAGAAATTTTATGTAACGCCCCATATTTTCTCATCAAAGCTTCAAAAGAACAGTTGTAAAAATGTGTACCTCGATCACTAATTATAGCACGTGTCGTACCAAATCGAGATAACACATTTTCTTTGAAAAATTTAATTACCGTTCTATTATCATTGCTTCGGCAAGCTGCTACCTCTACCCATTTGGATACATAATCTATTGCCACAATGATATATTGGTATCCGAAGGAAGGAGGAAATAGTCCCATAAAATCAATGCCCCAACGATCAAAGATTTCAATCACTAAAATTGGGTTTAAGGGCATCATATTACGATGAGACATAGCTCCTAAATTTTGACACTTTTTACATGAGCGACAATAGATGTTTGCATCTTTAAACAAGGTAGGCCAATAAAATCCACACTGTAAAATTTTTGCAGTGGTTTTTTTCATTGAAAAGTGGCCTCTATAAGCTTGGGAGTGACAAAATTCTAAGACGCTAGCAATCTCTTCATTAGGGATGCACCGCCTTAAAATTTGGTTAGAGCAGTACTTGAAAAGACAAGGGTCATCCCAATAAAAATTATGTACCTCATTCAAGAACTTTCTCTTATCTTGAGCGCTCCAATCCATTGGTATCTCACCGGTAGCCAAATAATTTATAATATGAGCAAACCATGGTAGAGAAGTAATAGAGAGTAATTGCTCATCGAGAAAATCATCCTTGATTGGCATGTCATCAGAGGTGTCCTCAAATGTGAGCCTTGAGAGATGGTCTGCCACTAAATTCTCTACTCCTTTCTTGTCTTTGATGGTGATGTCAAATTCTTGTAAGAGTAGGATCCACCGTATTAGTCGTGCCTTAGCATCCTTCTTTGTAAGAAGGTACTTGAGGGCTGCATGATATGTGAAGATAAGAATAGGAGAACCAACTAAATAAGCATGAAACTTGTTCAAAGTAAATACTACAACTAGCAATTCTTTTTCAGTGGTGGAGTAGTTCATTTGAGCACTATTTAAGGTTTTACTAGCATAGTAAATGACATAAGGTGTCCCCTCTCTTCGCTGTCCAAGAACGGCACCTATAGCATAGTCACTAGCATCACACATGATTTCAAAAGGTAAAGTCCAATCAGGTGACTGCATTATAGGTGCTGAAGTAAGCTTGGCAATCAGCATTTTAAAGGCCCCTTGACAAGCTTGAGTCCATTCAAATGGGGCATCTTTAACTAGGAAGGCACATAGTGGTCTAGATATGTTGGAAAAATTTTGTATGAACCTCCTATAAAAACCAGCATGGCAAAGGAAAGATCTTACATCTTTTACTATCTTAAGTGTGAGCAATTTAGAGATTAATTCAATCTTAGATTGATCAACCTCTATCCCCTTAGAAGAAACAATATGGCCCAAGACAATACCAGATGGTACCATAAAATGGCATTTTTCCAAATTTAAGACTAATTCCTTCTCCTCACAACGAATCAACACTCTTTCTAAATTCATTAAGCATGCATCAAATGAAGATCCAAAAACAGTTAGGTCATCCAAAAAAACCTCCATGCAATTTTCAACCATGTCACTAAAAGTGCTCATCATGCAACGTTGAAAAGTTGCAAGGGCATTACATAATCCAAATGGCATTCTACGAAAAGCATAAGTGCCAAAAGGACAAGTGAAAGTGGTTTTATCTTGGTCTTCTAATGCAATTTCAATTTGATAATAACCAGAATAACCATCTAGGAAACAGTAAAAAGGATGACCAGCTACATACTCAAGAATTTGATCGACAAAAAGGAGTAGGAAATGGTCTTTTTGGGTGGCAGCATTTAATTTTCTGTAATCAACACACATTCACCACCTGGTCACAAGTTATGTAGGGACTAACTCTCCTAGGTCGTTTTTTACTACAATGACACCAAACTCTTTAGGAACGACTTGTGTAAGACTTACCCATTTACTATCAGTTATGGGATATATAATTCCCGCATCTAATTGTTTCAACACTTCATTTTTCACTATTTCTTTCATAGTGGGGTTAAGCCTATGTTGACGGTCTCTGCGAGGACTAGTTCCTTCATTCAAATTTATCTTAAGAGAACAGATTAGGGGACTAATTCCTTTTATCTCAGCCATGCTCCAACCTAAGGCTGATTTTTGTGCATTTAAGGTCCGAATTAATTTCTCACCTTGAGACTCAGACAATTCAGATGAGATAATAACAGGAAAAGTATCACATGGATCGAGAAAAACATGCTTTAAACCCTTAGGTAGTGGCTTCAATTCGACTTTAGGTGCTTCCACATTTGAGAGGATTTGTTTCTCACTTCTCTCGAGCAACTCCTTAAACTTCAGTTGCCATGCTCGAGTGCCATAATCCTGAGATTTATCAAAAATGGCACAAATATCAATTATATTAGTTTTATCATTAATAGAATCAATCTCAGAATTAACAAGAAAATATTTAAGAGGGTCAAAGTCATGAGCTATTGAAACTCCTTTATCGATGAGTGACTCGATCATGTATAAGTGGTGGTTCTCGTCCTCATCTTTAGGCTGTTTTGCAACGTTGAAAATGTTCACCTCAAGAGTCATGTTTCCAAAGGATAGCTTCATGAGTCCATTCCTGCAATTAATAAGAGCATTTGCAGTAGCAAGGAAAGATCTACCCAAAATCAAAGGAATTTTAGAGTTAGTGTCAACAGTAGTGGTAGTATCAATGATTAGGAAATCAACAGGATAATAAAATTTATCAATTTGAATGAGAACATCCTTTACCACACCCTGGAGTACTTTGACTAAACGGTCAGCCAATTGTAATACCATAGTAGTTGGTTTTATTTTTCCTAATCTCAGCTGCAAATAAATAGAAAATGGCATTAGATTTACAATAGCTCCTAAATCTAGCAAGGCTTGTCCAACCTCATGATTTCCAATGCTACAGGCAATGGTTAGACAACCAGGATCCTTGTATTTTGGGGGAATTCTTTGCTCAATTAAAGCACTAACTTGCTCTATTAGGAATGTTGTTTTCTTTACATGGTGCTTCCTCTTAATTCTACATAAATCCTTGAGAACCTTTGTATAGGTAGGAACTTGTTTAATAACATGTAAAAGAGGTAGATTAAGTTTTACTTGCCTTAGGTTCTCTAGGATTTCATTGTTTAGGTCCAGATTTTTCTTGTTTGATTTTAAGGCTTGAGGGAAGGGTGCCTTAACAGGGCTCTTGGTAACCTTAGGGTCCTTGGGCAGTTTGGTATCACTACTACCTTGACCCTTTTCCACATCCTCGGGTGTGTTTGATGTTAGGATGTGTAAATACTTACCACTTCTTGCCACAATGGCATTTACATTTTCCAGATTTGTTTGTGCCATGTGCTGACCATGGGGTGTGGACTAAGATTGGGAAGGGAACTTACCTCGCTCAGTCACACTTAAGGAGCCCATTAATTTAGACATTTGGTTCCTTATTTCCTTATTCTCTTCCACAACCTGTGTGATTAATGCTTCACACCTTTGGTTTGTCTTACCCTGTGCCTCAATAAAAGCTTGTAAAATGTCTTCTAAAGAAGTCTTAGAGAATGAAGGTGCATGATATGGTGCAGGGTATGACCTAGGGGGTTATGCAAGCTACTGATTTTCAGACTTCTTGTTGAAGTTGGGGTGATTTCACCATCCCGGATTATAGGTGTTAGAGAAGGGTGCTACAGGCTTCTTGTACATGCCTAAGGCACTACATTGTTCCTCATACATCCCTTTCATATCTACAAATGTGGGGCACTCTTGAGCGGGATGATCTACCCCGCCACACATAAAACATTGTTCCGAAGATTCGACATGATTAACCACGTGTGTTGGCTTTGAGCCTTTATTTTTTAACGCATCTAAGTCCCTAGTGAGCATTTGGACCTTAGTGTTTAGGCTCTCTTCTTCCCTAAGATGGTATATTCCACCACTATTTGGGTTTCCTACAGGTCGTTACCTATTTATGCTTTCAGTAGCACTAGGTCTAGTCCAAGTGTGAGCTTTTTCAGCAAGCTCATTGAGGTACTCTATGGCCTCATCAAGATCTTTTTGCAGAAATTTACCATTACACATTATCTCTACAAATTGGCACTCTCTATAGGTAAGTCCCTTATAAAAGTAGCTCACTAAGCACCAACTCTCATACCCATGGTGAGGCCACATACTTAATAGCTCCTTAAATTTCTCTCAAGACTGATACAAAGTCTCATTATCCTTTTGTGCAAAGGTGGAGAATTGCCTTTTTAAAGCATTGGTCTTATGTTGAGGGAAGTATTTATTGAAGAAGACTTGAGTCATCTTATTCCATGTCCCAATAGATTGTGGTCTTAGTGAGTATAGCCAACTCTTAGCTTTATCCTTCAAAGAGAAAGGAAAAAACTTGAGTCTCACGATATCATCAGCTGGATCTTGACTATGAAAAGTCACAACTACTTCCTCAAACTCCCTAATGTGTGCATATGAGTTTTTTTTTTCTAAGCCATGAAATGTAGGGAGTAATTGTATCATCCCTGTTTTGAAATCTTGATGGCGAGTGTTAGCTGGAAACATTATGCATGATGGTGTGGCTGTTTGGCTAGGATGCAAGTAATCTTTAAGTGTCCTAGCAACATTCTCATTAGAGTTTTAAGCCATGTTAACAAAGTTTTCTAAATTCTCGTTTAGGTGTACACTAGGGTTTGATCTAGGTGAGGTTTCACTAATGGATGTGGAAAGAAAGAGTAGCTCTGCTTCAGGTCTTTTAATGAATCTACCTCGCGAATCTCTTGGTCTAAGCATACACCAAATAAGTTAAAAGGAAATAAATAAAACAAAACAAATAAAAGAAATCAGAAAATAAAAAACTTAAAGAAAGGAATAATAGTACTGTCTTGTCTTAGAGTTGACAATCTTCCTTGTATGTAAGCGCGTTTTCCCCAGCAACGGTGCCCAAATTTGATTACACCCAAAGTATAACACGGTAGTTGTAGCACAACTTTGGGCTGCCGATTCCACAGGGAAAAGTGATGTACAAAGGAAAAGTACAAACCTTAACACGAACGATAACAATCAACTGAGAAGATATGAAATTTGATAATGAAGTAATTGTGTAAATAAATTGAAATATATGATAAAGAAACAACAAGGTTCCGAGAATCCTCCTTAAATGCGTTACCTTATTCAAATCTTGATTTAATTATTTGATCTCGATTGCAAGTTTCACATCCCAAACAGGAAATCGGCAAATATTCAACTAAAGCACATATAAAGGCTAATGTAATTGATATGAATTACTCTTTCTTTCGATTTAAGCACACATGACCTATCCTATAGATTTATCAAGAAACGACAATATATCTTACTGACAATATTGCAGTAATGGACAAACCTAAAAGATAAATCTACCGGACTCAATCACATCCCACAATCTTGACATAAGAAGAGCATGACTAGACTTATATCAAAGATAAAGATATAATCACCGAATTAAGAGAAAACCTTCTAATTAAATTAAAGAGAAAATCATAACAATGTTTTGACAATAAATCCCAACTACAACTAAATCAATAATGGAAAATAATAACAACTACACCTAGGGATTCATCCCTTCACCTTGCTTGGAGATTAGTTGGCCATAGGGTTCATGCTTGAACACTTTGATAGAGGAGAATGTGGTAGCCTTCTTGTATTTTCCAACCCTGACAATTGCTTCTTCTCAAATCCTAAGTGATCTATTTATAATACAAAAGGTCCAAGGGTATTTTAGGGTTTAAACAATCATTAAAGTCCTAATTTGGTCAAAGCTCGGAGAAGAGAATCGTGTGCGCGCCGTGGCTCTTATTTACTAGAGCCTAGGCTTTGGCTGGTCTTAGGTAAGTGAAGGCTCTGGGTGCCGTGGCCCTGGCTTTTCCAGGCTACGGCTATGCTTGGAACTCAAGCTGGTGGCGGCTCTGGGCACCGCGGCCCTGGCTTGTCTAGGCTGTGACTCTCACTTGGTGCTTTCTTGCTCTTTTGGTCTTTGGTTCTAGAGGCCGAGGCTTGGACTTCTTCAGGCCACATCGTCCATACTTAGAACTTGGTTTCTCTACATTTGTCCTTCCACAACCATGCCTTCGCTCTGGTATGCCTAGAGTCTTTGTGCTTCGAGCAACGATAACTTTTCCTCCTCTTTTGAACTTAAAGTACCTGAAAATGCACCGAAATAGATCAATGATCCAAGAATGACACTTTAGAGTTGTTAACATATAAAAGTGCAATTAAAACCTAGATCAACCTTAAAATACTAATGAATAAGTACTGTTACGATGCATTTTTTGACTCTCATTACATAACAATAAATTATCATATACTATGTAAATCATAAAGATGACTCTCATACCATTTAAAGAAAAGTGATCTAGAAAACATAGTGAAAATTTATTTTTTTATCGATTTTCGTAAACCCTAACCACCTTATGATTGACATAGAGCATATGTTTAAGTACAAGAATATTCAAGGATTAGAATTGTTGCCTTTGATTCATAGTGTTCTTGATCTCCTTTTATTTTGTTGTCGTCAAATTCTCCTGCACTCCTAAATCCAAATTCCTTTACGTCTTGAATTCACAACAATCACAAAGTATGCAATCTCTAAATTTGATCCACACAGGGAAAATCTTGAATTAAGATTTCTCTCTAAATTTTGTTCATTCTTTTGGAAAGAAGAAGAACTAAAATTCTATAAGAGAAACTTGTGTGTAGATTATATGCTAGCAAAATTTTGTAGACAAATAAACTATTTATAGTGTGTGGTTATGTACAACTAAACATTAATTACAAATTAAACCCCTGTAATTATTTTCTAATTTCATATTACTCCTTTTTGTGTGTGACCCCTTAGGTTCAAACTAATTTGGTTGTAGGCCATAACTTTTATGCAACTACAATTAAAACCCTTTCTAATTTATTTTGCATCAAAACCCCTTTTGATTCTTGCTTTTGTAAGAATAAATTAATTATCCATTAAATTTGTTTTTAGGGCTTTTACAATCATTAGTGACTCCTAGCAATATATCATGACAACCTAGACAGTGTGAATTTTGTTGTGAAACCTTGAACCTTTCTGTTAGCAGTTACTATACAATTCAATCCTTCGATCATACAATATCTCAATTAAGATAATTAAAGTATGGAATTATTATCAAACCCTTAGCATTAATTATATGTCTAGATCTCAAGATTATAATTATAATGATGAAATTAGAAACTCCTTTTAATTCTTACCATACCTTGACCAAGGAACTTCCTGAATTATATCTTAATGGACATTTTCTCTTTTTACTTAAGAATTCAATGTAATGCGATGCGAGTTCACTTCTCTTCATTTCCAATTTCAACTCACTTTTACTTGCCTTTCATGGGCTAATCAAACAGAAATTAGGATGTCTCCCATATAAATAATTTGGATCCCCTCCCTACCCTTTACTAGGCGGAGTCATATATTTAAAATAAAATTTGGATTAACTCTCTACCCCTTACTAGGTGGAGTCCTTACATTTAAAATCAAATTGGTTCTCCTCCTTACCCCTTACTAGGCAGAGTCCTTACATTTAAAATCAAATGTAATAATTATAAATCATAATTCAAACAAATCTTCAATCAAGCATTCGTTAACTTCTCATATCATTAAATTCATAACTTATATAAATAATATCACTTTATATATGTATGTATAAAAAATTCTCATTTCTATATCATTTATACTTCAACAACCTTTTGATTTTATAGTCATAAATTCAAATAGTATATTGTTCATACGAGAGAGGTCATACCAAGAAGCTTATACAAGCAATCATATATATATATATATATATATATATATATATATATATATATATATATATATATATATATATATATTTCTATGTGTATACTTACGTACTAAGTACTTAATTTCAATAGTTTTGGAGTAGGGTTCCAATCGTTATGGCCATTATATTCTCATACGTCCTTCATTATAGATTATCACTAAAACTCAAACTCTACGTACGTATCAATCTAGATATACTAATGTTTACCATTTTATAATTAAGTTTATATAGTATACTTTTAAATCTTTTACATATTATTGAACATGCTATAGTGCTTACTAAAAGTAAGGTGAACCTCACATTTTTTTCGTACCATGCTCCAACCTTAGATTGCTTCTTAGTTTTTAGTGTCTTTCTTCGATCATACCTAACGTATATAATTACTTACTATACTTATTCAAGAAACATATAATTTAAATATAGCCAAGCATTTCATAAAGCTTATACTAATAAAGAAAACTAGAGGTTAAGTCACAAATCTTCTTCCTTTTGTATAAAACTTTTATAAGCCTTGTTCTCGCATAGTTTAAAATAAATGAAATCCCTTCAATATCTTAGCTTTCAAAACTTTAACATGTTTTTGAACTCATAGCACCTTAGAAGAAGTCTATGGTTGAAATATTTAACAAGAGTGGATCATTTTGGGAAAAAAATGGGGTTGAATAGAGGTTCAGGGGCTCGGATAGTCGACTGTCCATATTAGGTAGTCGACTGCAGGCTTCCAAGAGATTTGTACAGTCTGTCTAAGGTCCAGATAGTTTCACAGTCTATTGTGCTCATTGGATAGTTGACTGTTTGGTCGCGATTTTAGAAAATTTTTAGAGAAAAACTTCATTTTTCTTCAAAATAACTTATTATCTCCCATGGGACTTCTAATCCAAATCAAATAAAAGTTCTCAAGGGTTTTAAATCAAAGATTATACATCACCTGAAGCATATTTCATATGAAAACACATCAAACTTAGAAATCCATCACAAAATCATTTTCTTTGAAAATAACTTTCTTCTCAATCTTTATCTTAAGCAAACTCTTCAAATCAAGCCTTAACAATCTTCATTATCTAGTTTAATAAACAAGCATAATGCTTTAAAAATAAAGGCGAACAAGATTTACCATAGGTTAGCAAGAAACTCTCATCATTTCCTTCCTCTTCCTCCCTTTCTTCTTCTCTCTCTTTCCTTTTTAACCTCTCGTTTTCTAGGTTTTCTAGAGGGTTCCAGCATTTGCTGGTCTCTCCCTCTCTCTCACACTCCATTTATAGACAAAAAATTTCATTAATTATGTAATAACCCTTTTTGTTTACACCTTTTCTTATTTCCACCACATAACTTTTCAAATTTCTGTTTTTTGCTTAGTTCCTTTTACTATTCTTCAAAAGTTTCCTCCAACTTCAAACACAATAGATAAAAAAAATTTAACTCAAAAGTGAACAAGCAACACCAACAATGCACAGAAGTAAAACTCCATGACTTTTAATATTATAAATAAAATACTAGGCTCTACAATTCTCCCACATTAAATAAAAAATTTTCCCCTGAAATTTCCTTAACTAGGGTTCACAAGTATTGGGCTTAACATTTTCTTAGTTCGTCTCATATTCTCTTCCATTTGATTTATATTAAACTTTTATCAAACCAACCCTCTAAATAAGAGTATCATTCAAAATCTTTTCCTTCACATCTTTCTTTTATCATTTTTTTTAAAAAATATAAGATCTTTGCTATCTCCTATTCTTCTTTAATTCATTTAACTTGCGTCTTTGCTTGACAACCATAGGCACAAAGTAATCCATTTCATAGCAACACTTGAACACTTTTACGACCCATTCAACAAATCTCCATTCTAGTTTTATCACTTAGTTGCCTTCAATAATAACTTACCTAATTTATCTTTAAACTTTACTTGCACCTCCCAAATATTTTCCTTTACATGACTTTTCCTTTGGTGTTGATCGTACTTTAAGTTTTTCCATTCTCTTAGAATCTTTCTATCTCTTTACATAAGTTTATATATCAAATTTTCTACTCAAGAATTTATAACTCACCTCAAATCATCATTTCTCTTGTTTAGTAGGTCGTCCAACTCAAAATTTTCTAAGGCTCTGTATTCTATAACCTGATAGTTATTAGTCCTTGTATTAAAAAATTCTCACACCAAATCTCCAAATAAAAAAATTTCCCAAATTTTCCAATTTCCTACTCATTCGTACATGTAACATCTCAATTCATACTTAAAATCTTATATTAAAACTTTTAACTTTATATCTTCTTTAACTCATCATTTCATACTTTTATTTCTTCTCCTTATAACTGTTCTATCCTTAATACCTTCTATAACTTCTAACTTTTTATAGTTTACACTTCGAAGAAAGTTCCAACTGAATCAATGATTAGTTGCAATTCCATAAATTCTCGAATCTAAATTGATATGTTCTCAACCTCTTGATTTTTTATCATAAATTTATCGAGTTACTCAATCTCATTTTAATTTTTAACAACATGGTCCAATACAAGTATCTAATAAGTTTTTCCATCATTCTCAAGTTCCAATGTCTCCTTCCTTTTTATGGTTACTAAATGGTAACACAGATTTTCTCGATTCTTACTTGATCTTTTATCGTCTAGTTTACCGAAATATAATATCCTTGTCCCTTTACTTCGCCTCTAACTTTCCAAAAATCCTTACACACTCAAGTTCCTTTCTTGATTTAACAATAGCTTCAAAATAATACTCAATATTTATAGCACAAAATCTTAATCAAATCTTAAAAGGAATCCCTTAACTCAATCATAAATGGTACCTTCTTTCACATACTTAGTAAAGGTCTACTTTCAACTCTTTTAAGTTTCTAAATGGCTCCTTGATTGGATTAAGATCTTATTTTCACCCTTCATTTAGCTTCTTCATAGATTCACAACATTTAGTAACTTCTAACCTTTCAAACTATTTCATTGATAAACATTTCTTTTAACACTAACCCTTCCTAAGGTGTTCCGAACTTTAAAAGCTCTTAAGTTACTAGCCCTCTCTCAGAATCCTCATTCTTTCTTTCATTTTCCTTGTTCAATTATCTCTTGGCCTTGCATATCATATCCATCTCTCTTTTAAGTCACATTCCAAAGATACATCTAATTAAGTAATAATTTCCTTATCTAAGAAAACATAGCAAACATTCACAAATTCACAATTTTTTCTAACATTAATGACCATCTTTTCTATACTCTAACTATATTTACAATAAGTCATCCATAAATCTTTCGATTTCTTATCACTTAAAAATCTGAATTTACCATCACATATCTACTACCATAACCAAGTAAATATTCCATAAAATTTTCTTTTTTTTAAGTAAACTAAAACCTTCAAGTCCACAATAACTACCGTCAACCATTTAATTGTTTCTTCCAAAAACAAATTAGAATCAAAGATTTCTAGGTTTGAGAATGAATCTATCATCTTCTTGTATCAACTTCATTAAATTCGAGGTTTAGCACACCTTTTTCCCTTCAAAAATTTTCGTATATTCCACTTTCCTAGTTTCTTTAATAAGGTTCTCATTCACCTTAAAACTTTACTTATGACTTACCTAGCCTCATCCATGCTTCACTCAATTGTTTTCTTTCATTATATTTCAATAAATTCCTACCCTACTTGATTCCTTACACTAATTACTTATCCAACAATTTGCTCTTACTTCTTATATAATCTTTGCTCCATCTATGTCCTTACCAGTATTTTAATTATCCATTTTTTAAATCTCGCACTCCAAAAATATACTTGTAATTTTTGTGAATCGTTACTACTTCTCGATTCTTGAACTTCTCATATTTTTCAATTGCTAACATAGTCCAGATTTTCAAAGTACTTCAAACCGACATTCAAACAACTACTTTTAGTCTATGATGAACTCTCAAACACAAGCACATTGAAACCCACAAAGCAAAACTCTATTTGTTTCAAATTCAAAATCTCTGCAAACTTCAATAATAACTGATGGAAATCACCTTGACAAGATGCCCAGGCGGTGATCTTCCAAGCATCCAAGTCTAGAATGACTTGTAAAGATTATGAATCAAAAACAGGAACAAAATTCAAAGAAAGAAAGACGACAAGCGATTTGTTATCGAGGTTCGACAATAGCCTACGTCCCCGTGAGTTCCTCTGAACTCTCTACACTAAATCAATGGTTTTTTTGCAATCACAGGAACCCCTCTCCAAGAAGCTCAAGTTCTTGAAGAAACCAAGAAGAGAATAAAGAAGATGATAAGAACTATTACAAAAGCTCTCTATCAAATCTATGGTACTCTCTCTTTACAACCAGCCTCTCTACAATGTGTCCCTCTTTTGTTTTCTATCTTTGCACTCTCACACAATTCTCTTTTGTATCTCTTGTAAAAATGAACACTTGTGTGTCCACAATGTGTCCTCTTGTAATCTTACAATATACGATGATATGAATGAAGCTATGTGACCCTTTATATAGTGTACCAACTTCTTGATCAATCTTGAGTGTCCTTCTCCACCCTTAGATCTAGATGACCAATCAACCATAGCCTTTGATCATTCTTTAGTCAAGCTATGCATTTTGGACATGTCTCACAAACTCAACTAAAGGTTGAAGCATGTGTGCCTGAAGGTGCGGCCTGAAACAGGGGGGCGTCACGGCTCAAGGTAAAGCACCAATTCACCACTTTCTGGGCTCTGCAACCTGGAGGAGGGGGCACCGCAGCCTGGGCCTTCCTCCAGCTCTCCTCCTTGCTGGGTGCCGCAACCTAGACAAGGTAGGGCCACGACACACACTGGTGCTGAGCCCTTTTGGTTCCTTGTGTGCTGAGGCACACACCTAGTGTCTACTTAATTTATATTTTTTAGCTTAGAAATTTGTTACTTTGAGTTGTTTTCGTTGTTTTTCAGGTTTACAAGCACCAAGAAATGAGTTTCACTAAATTGCCAGAATTGCCCGTACAGATCAATCATCTTTGAAAATTAAACTGTATTGATCCAATAAGAACCAGGAGATGAGCCAAATGTTCTTAGAAAGATCCGGAAGTCTATTTTCTGGAGAATTTTATGGCTCATAAAAATAATTTTTCTAGAGAAAGTTATGGCAGGTTTAGTAGACAAAGGTCAGGCTGTGTAGGCTGTGCGGGATTTCAGCGTGAGCAGAAGTTTTGAAGGGCATGTGAAGGCTTAAATCCCACATCCCACATCGGTTGGAAACATATTTCACTCGTGGTATTTTCCTATATAAGACCCACCCCACTTCAGCTTTAGAGATCATCGGAAAATCTGAGATCATCAGAAAGTGAATCCAGAGGGTCTTCAGGAGCAATCCAGAGGGCCCTTAGGAGCAATCCGAAGTGCAATTCCTGGGCCATTTGGTGTAATCTGGTGGACATCTGCTAGCATTTTGGTGGATCCCGAAGGCTTTGCTACCACGAGGGGAAGCGCCGCCCAATAGCGAGTGGAATTTCTCCTATGTATAGTAATTTATTTCTTTTTATTTAGTTTTAAAGTTTAATGTTTAGCACTTGTATTGTGAACTTTAGTTTCATAACTATGAGAGGCTAAAATCTTCAGCTAAGGTTGAAGATGAAGCCTTTCCTTTGTTTCGCGTTATATTTTCAGATTTGCGCATAACAATTCTGATGTTTTTAGTATAAATGTTATGTTCAATTATTTGAGTAGATCTTACGATTGATTGCTTTTAATTGTTAAATTGAATATTCCTTGTGTTTCATCTGATGGATACATCGAATTGTTTTCGATTAAATTGGATTTCCTTTGTGATTTGTTAAAAGCAGAGACATTGGATGCTTTTGGTTTAATTGGGATATTCGTTGTTTTTTGTTTAAAGTTGGATTCATGAAATATTTTAATTACTTTTATATAGAACATGAAAATATATGCTTTACTTTGGTTAGGTGGATTCAGAAACCTTAATCTTTTTATCATTTTCTTTAAACCAATTTAGTTTAAGTTTATATTTCTTTTGCAAAAAGTACAATTCAAAATTCGGAACTAGGTTAAGATAAGGTTAGTTTAGATAAAATTATATTTTCACAATGCAATTCCCTGTGGATTCGACCTCGCACTTGCACAACACTATATTGCAAACGACTCGTGTGCTTGCGAGTAATTTAAAACTAACAACAAGTTTTTGGCGCCGTTGTCGGGGAGTTATTTTGTTATGAAATTTTTTTTCTGAATTAATTTTATTTTTCTACTAGTTTAGTTAGCATTTTTGTTCTTATTTTTCTTTTGCAATTTTATTTTAGTTTATTTGTTTCTATTTGCAATTGCCCAAAAAAATAAAATAAAAATTTTAAAAAAATGTGGATGAATCCAGCGCCGGTTCCACAATCTTTGGAGGATGTTCTCAAAGATTTCATGAAGATTACCAGCCAGTCCATCAATACAGCCAATATATTCAAAGTTGATAGTTGTTCCATTTGTGCTAGCCTTATGCATTGCAAAAATATGTTTACACTTGTTAAGCTTGCTCATGAATGCGCATCATAGTTTTGTGTAAAATCTAAACTTTTGATTGACACTATGAACATTTGGTTTAACTATGTTTTTTTTTTTGTTTTAGTTTTTAATTTAGTATTGCTAAGGGACTAGCAATATATAAGTTTGGGGGTGTGATAAATGCTTAAATATTCATATTTAAGCCCCCTTATTTACATTTGTTAAGTCCTTAATTACGTTAATTTGGTCTCTTTTACTCCATTTGTGTGTTTTACATGTTTTTATAGGGTTTTGGAGAAAAAAAAGCAATTTTGGCACTTAAAGGAAGCAATCTGGAATCCCTGGAGCATTCTTTGGACAAATTGAGATCGATCGCGCCATGTAATGCGATTGAGCACACATTGCGATCGTGCGCAGACATGAGTGATCGAGTGCACAATGCGATCGAGCACAAGACTTATGCGATCGAGCGCACATGTATGGGCGTGAACAGTAAACTGCAAAACCCTATTTTGGACATAAAGAGTTTTTGTCGATTTAGGAAATTTAGGGTTTCCTGCACCTCTTAGGACTTCTCAAAGACCTATAAATACACCTGTAAAGTACACACAATACACTACAACTTAGAGAACACTTCTATTAGCTTTTACTTGGAGTTGTAAGCTTTGGGAGAGAATTGACACCTCTTCTCTCGGGTTTATTCTTCCCTTATGTTTAGTTTATATATGATGTTTACTTTAGACAACATGTGTAACTAACTTTCTTAAAGGGCTCAATTGAAGCCCTAGTTATGCTTTCTAATATATTTATGCATTTATAAATCTTTGCCAATAGCCTTTACTATGTTGCTTAACTTGATTAATGCCTGTGCTTATTTAAGTTCCTCATATGTATATGTATGGCCAGTGTATGCATGTGGTATGGACCTGTTAGTTAGATCAATTTGGATGACCGAGTCTTGGGTCTAACATTAGTAACAAGGGATATCTTATCCGGATACCCGGGGTTAATCAACATGGAAAATCGGGAGTAAATACCATGCCCTAGGGTCTCATGTGGTTGTCGATTTCCATAGTACTTATGCTTTCTTAAGGAACAACTCAAGTAGATACCATGCTGAATCCCTTAAGGAAGAAAATAGTTAGAGTAGATACCATGCCTAACTCGTTGCTTAGGGAAATCAATAGCTTAAGGAGTAGATACCATGCCCTTAGGTTGGCAACCAGTAGGTATACATGATAAGGCTAGTGCACTGATAACTTATAAAATTGGGAAAGTATGACTAGTGGTGGATATCAAAGCCCTATGTCTTTATTATTATTAAATCACACACAACAGTTATTTTATTTTTACTTAAAGAAACTAATTCTAAAAACTGAACTTTACCAATCCCTGTGGAGATGACCTTGCTTTCACACACTATACTACACTGATGACCTTGTGCACTTGCAAGTAAAATGAGTGCTATTATTAGCCCATTAATTTAGGTAGATAATCGCTCAACAGTGCACAGCTATGATGATGTCACTATTAGTGTCTTCATATTCTTGCTCAATATCCCATCTCCGTGATGCTATGGGTGATGGTAGTCTCCAATGGATCAAGTTGTTGGACCTAAAAAGCTTGCTCAATAAAGTTTTGTATCATAGAAACATTAAAGCATTCCAAGTCATCTTGAGGAAGTTTCATTGTATCAAATATTTTAAACTCTATTTTTTCACCATTGATTTTCATACTCACTATACCCTTCTTCACACAAATCTTAGTGTCGGCAGTTCTCATGAAGGGTCTCCCTAATATGATAGGCAACGGCAATGGCATAGGGCATTCTTCCATGTCTAATACAACGAAATCAGCAGGTAAGATGAACTCGCCAACCTTTACTAAGACATCCTCAACTATACCCCTCGGTCTTTTAATACTCCTATATGCTAATTGTAAGGTAATAGAAGTCGGGTGTAGCTCCCCAAAACCTAGTTTTTCAACTACTGTGTATGGTAGCAAATTGACACTTGCTCCTAAATCTAGTAATGCTCGCTCAAACAGGTGATCACTTATCCTACAGGGAATAGTAAAACTACCCAGATCTTTTAGTTTTAGTGGTAGTTTTCTTAACAATATCGCACTTACCTCTTCAGTTAGAGCCACTGTTTCATGTTCTTGAAACATTCTTTTATTAGTGCAACAATCTTTTAAAAATTTAGCATAAGCAGGAATTTGTTTAATTGCATCTAATAAGGGAATGTTAATTTCTACTTTTCTCAAAGTTTCAAAAATATCAAGCAATTTATCTTTCTTTGGCGTACCTTTGAGGGAAGGGTGGTGCATTCCACTTCTCTACTTCACTTACCTTGGATGTGGATGGCTTAGCTTGAGATGCTTGAGCTGGCTCATTAACTCCTATGATCTTACCATTTCAGAGATTTGTAACGGCTTTCAGCTGCTGATGTCCTCTTGGATTTGGTTGTGTTTGTGCAGGAAGTTCACCTTGCTTTTTTTCACTTAGCTTCTTAGCTAATTGCCCCATTTGTTCTTCTAGCCTTTGAGTGGTTTGTTTTTGGTGATCTAATGAAGTCATCAATGTTGTCATTAGTTGCTGTTATTGAGTGGCTAATTTCTTTACAAGACTTTATAGACCATCCTTCTTGGGTTCTGGAACTGGTTGGGCTGCTTTATGGAAGTTCCTTTGTTGCCCTTGAAGGTTCAAGGTGTTTTGATTGTTGCTCCATGAGAGATTGGAGTGGTCTCGCCATCTAGGGTTGTATATAATTGTATATGCACTGTTCAGTCCCACATAGTTTGCTTGCTCGGGATCTATAGATGAATACAAATGGCAGGTCTCAGTAGTGTGATCAAATTGAGAACATAAAGCACATACCTGGCTTTGTGTAGTTTGTGGTCGAGGAGAGATGTTTTGAGTAGACATGGCTTTTACAATCATATCTAGCTTCCTCTCCAAAGCAACTATTTGGGCAGAAGGTCCACCATTCAGAGTAACCTCATATATACCTTTGCTCTTCACTCCTTGTCTACCTCTAGAGGAGAATTGTTGGGTACGCTCACTCAATACCTCAAACAGCTCCATGGCTTCTTCACTACTCTTCTCCATCAGCACATCTCCACAACCAAAATCGGCAATACCTTTATTCATGTCATTTAGACCTTCATAAAAGACAAGCACCAGCTTATCTTGAGGTAGGTTGTGGTGTGGGCATTTGAGTAGTAGCTCATTGAAGTGTCCCCATGCCTCAAAGAACAGATCTCCATCCCTTTGTTGGAAGGATTGGATCTCCTTCCTCATTTGCCTCGTCTTATGGGCTGGGAAGAACTTCCTTAGGAATTTGCCAGCCAACTCCTCCCAAGTGTGGATTGAAACTGCAGGCAAAGAATTGTACCATAGCTTAGCATTATCTTTTAAGGAAAAGGGAAATAGAATTAACCTTATTCCTTCTTGGTCTAGGCCCTGGATGTGCTGGAATTTGCAGAGATCAAAGAATTCCCGAAGGTGCAAGTGTGGATCCTCTGCCGTTGTACCCCTAAAGTGAGTCAAAGCATTGAGTATCTACGGGGATATGTAATAGTTGCCCTCTGCTTCAGGTTGATATGCAACATATGAAGGATGGTTGAGGTTATGTGGGATGAAGGATTACTTCATCGGTCTTCGTGCAGATGGTTGCTGGATTTATAGCTGTTCCGCCATTGGTGCTTCTTCCGTAAATTCCTCTTCTTCCTCCTCAAAGTTGTCTCTAAGATTTTGTCAGATGGTCCACTCAAGCTCGGGATCAAGGGGAAATACTGTTGGATGTCGGGATCGAAGTCCGTGCATGAATTAGGTAAAACAGCTTCAGTGCAGCAGTTCAACTTAGCTGCTCGGGTAACTCTCTGTCCTATTTGCGCTCGATCGTATAGAAGGTTGTGATCGATCGCAAATATTACAGAACCACTGATTAGGGTTTGATGTACCTGAAAAAAAAGAGAAATCGATTAGGGTCTGATGAAAAATAAAAATAAAGATGGTAAATAAAATAATAACGATGATTAAACTAAACGAAAGTAATCCTAAAATGAAATTTAGTGCAGTCCCCGGCAACGGCGCCAAAAACTTGTGCGATTATACACCTAAATAATTAAGCAAATAATCCTACTAGTTTTACTTGCAAGTGCAGAAGGTCAACAGTGTAGTATAATGTGCGAAAGCAAGGTCATCTCCACAGGGAATGATAAAGTTCGGTTTTAGAATTAGTTTCTTTAAAGTAAAAAGAAATAATAACTGTGAATGTGATTCGATAATAATAAAGACATAGGGCTTTGATAGCCACCACTAGTCATACTTTCCCAATTGTATAATGTATCAGTGCACTAGCCTTATCATGCATACCTACTGGTTGCCAACCTAAGGGCATGGAATCTACTCCTTAAGCTATTGATTTCCCTAAGCAACGAGTTAGGCATGGTATCTACTCTAACTCTTTTCTTCCTTAAGGGATTCAACATGGTATCTACTTGAGTTGTTCCTTAAGAAAGCATAAGTTCTATGGAAATTGACAACCACATGAGACCTAGGGTATGGTATCTACTCCCGGTTTCCCATGTTGATTAACCTGGGTATCCGGATAAGATATCCCTTGTTACTAATGTTAAACCCAGGACTCCGTCATCCAAATTGATCTAACTAACAGATCCATACCACATGCATACGCTGGCCATACATATACTTATGAGGAATTTAAATAAGCACAGGCATTAATCAAGTTAAGCAACGTAATAAAGGCTATTGGCAAAGATTAATCAATGAATAAATATATAAGAAAGCATAACTAGTGCTTCAATCTAGCCCTATAAGAAAGTTAGTTACACATGTTGTCTAAAATAAACATCATATATAAACTAAACATCAGGAGAAGAATAAACCCGAGAGAAGAGGCGTCAATTCTCTCCCAAAGCTTACAACTCTAAGTGGAAGATAAGAGAAGTGTTCTCTAAGTGGTGGTGATTTGTGTGTGCTTTACAGGTGTATTTATAGGGCTTTAGTAGACCAAGAGGGTGCAGGAAACCCTAAACTTCCTAAACCGTAAAAACTCTCTTATTTCCAAAATAGGGTTTTGCAGTTTACTGTTCACGCCTGTATATGTGCGCTCGATCGCACATGTCTTGCGCTCAATCACAGTGTGTGCTCAATCTTTCTTGTGTGTGCACGATCGCTATGTGAGCTTGATCGCATTGCATGGTGCGATCGATCGCAGCTTGACCAGAGACTGCTCCAGGATTTCCAGGCTTCTTCCTTTAAGTGCCAAAACTGCTTCTTCTCTTTCAAAACCTATAAAACATATGTGAAATACACAAATGAAGTAAAATGAACTAAATTAACGTAACTAAGGACCTAATAAATGTAAATAAGGGGGCTTAAATATGAATATTTAAGCACCTATCACCAAGTTACGTTTGGAAGAGAATGTCAAGCGATCGAGGGAGCCATAAAGAAGGCTCAACCTAGCTATGCAAAAGGTTATGAGGATTGAAGTGATAAAGCTGTTTGATGCAGTGATCAATTATCCAATCTTTGTTAGCAAGTGGTTGAGCCCGATTCATGTCGTACCCAAGCGGGCTAGAGTGATGGTAGTGAAGAATAAGGACGATGAGTTAGTGCCAATTCGTGTTCAGTCAGGATGGGAAGTATGTATAGACTACCGTAAGTTGAATGCTGTCACAAGGAATGATCATTTTCCACTCCCATTTATTGATCAGTTGGTGGAGTGCTTAGTTGGGCATGATTACTAATGTTGGGTCTGGCTGAAGACGTTAAACTTAGCACTCATGGGAGGCACCCCATAGCTTATCCTTTCTGTTTATTTATTATTTTACATATTTATGACTAATGTTTGTTTCCAATATTTTTTGTTTTTCAGTCTTTATTTTTCAGGGACAACGTGTACTTCAATTCAAGTTTGGGGGTATGCTATGAGCCATACCAGTCCAGCTAGTTTTCCATCTCCCAGGTTAGCTCTTTCCATATTATTCACACATTGGGGTCAATGTGTAATTTAAGTTTGGGGGTATGGGAGACACATTTCACACACTTTGTCCCAATTTATTGTTGTTGTTGTTGTTTTTTTTTTTTTTTTAGTGAAGATAAATGCATGTTCATGTTCGTCTGAAAATTTTGGTTGATCTGAAAATTTTTGATGTGATTTCATTGGTGAGTTTTAAACTTTGAACACATGATCTGATGATAGAGTTTAAACTTTAGCTACTTACTTTAAGCATTCGAGAATTCACATGTTTGATCTAATCTATGTGAGGTATGACATGTGATGTTAATGTGTATGTTTCTTATCTTAACTGAAACGGGATGACTTGTTGGATAAACACTTGGGCATAGAAAAGCATAAAAATAAAAAAAAATAAAAAAATACTACTAATGATCATCATCAATAAACTTTCCACTGAGTAACTGGACCTCTTGCCTCAGTAAGCAGTGAGTGTTCACATCAAAAGGTAGAAATTTTGCTTGGTAGCATTAAGGACAGTTTAGTTTCTTAGCCTTCTTGACTCGAGTTAGTAAGTCCTTAGGGGTGTCTTTACACCTAATGCCCTAAAACCATCTGGTTTGGGAGTCATTGACTCAACACTCGTTACATGGGTCAATTAGATAGCTTAAGGGAACTAAACATAGAAGATCCATATAAAAAAAAGAAAAAAAAAATTAAAACTATGCCATCGTTGTTCATTCTGATGAGAAATTCTATGAATCTTGAGGTGTGGAAACATTGTACATTGAACTTATTTGGAAACCTCATCAGTATATGCTAATTCACTTTACACTGATTCAAGCTTATGATATCTCAGCATGCCTCTTGTAAGTAATTAGGTTTTAAATTCTTATTCATTGTGAAGATGGGTTAGATTTTTTAAGCTTGCTAATGAATGAATTTCATGATTTTGAGTGCTCCTTAAATTTTTGGATACCATGATTAATGAACTTATCTTTGTGTTCTTTGTTTTTCATTTAGTTTTTTATTTTGTTTTGCTAAGGGACTAGCAAAATGTAAGTTTGGGGGTATTTGGTGAGTGAAAAATATTACATATTTTGGCTACTTAATTTACGTTTTTTAGCTTAGGAATTTGTTACTTTGAGTTGTTTTCGTTGTTTTTCAGGTTTACAAGCACCAAGAAAGGAGTTTCACTAATTTGCCAGAATTTCCCGTACAGATCAATCATCTTTGAAAATTAAACTGTATTGATGCAAGAAGAACCATGCGATGAGCCATATATTCTTAGAAAGATCTGGAAGTCTATTTTCTGAAGAATTTCACGGCTCATAAAAAGGGTTTTTCTAGAGAAAGTTATGGCAGTTTTAGTAGACAAAGGTCAAGCTGTGCGGGCTGCGCGGGATTTCAGCGTGAGCAGAAGTTTTGAAGGGCATGTGAAGGCTTAAATCCCACATCGCACATCGGTTGGAAACATATTTCTATATCCCACATCCCACATCGGATTGGAAACATATTTCACTCGTGGTATTTGCCTATATAAGACCCACTCCACTTCAGCTTTAGAGATCATCGAAAAATCTGAGATCATTAGAAAGTGAATCCAGAGGGCCTTTAGGAGCAATCCAGAGGTCCCTTAGGAGGAATCCAAAGGGCAATTCCTGGGCCATTTGGGGTAATCCAGTGGACATCTGCTAGCATTCTGGTGGATCCCAAAGGCTTTGCTACCACGAAGGGAAGCGCCGCCCAACAGCGAGTGGAATTTCTCGCATGTATAGTAATTTATTTCTTTTTATTTAGTTTTAAAGTTTAATTTTAGCACTTGTATTGTGAACTTTAGTTTCATAATTATGAGAGGCTAAAATCTTCAGCTAAGGTTGAAGATGAAGCCTTTCCTTTGTTTAGCATTATATTTTCAGATTTGTGCATAACAATTCTGATTTTTTAGTATAAATGTTCTGTTCAATTATTTGAGTAGATCTTATGATTGACTGCTTTTAATTGTTAAATTGGATATTCCTTGTGTTTCATATGATGGATACATCAAATCTTTTCGATTAAATTGGATTTCCTTTGTGATTTGTTAAAAGCAGATACATTGGATGCTTTTGGTTTAATTGGGATATTCGTTGTTTTTTTTTTAAAGTTGGATTCATGGAATTTTTTGATTACTTTTATATAGAACATGAAAATATATGCTTTACTTTGGTTGAGTAGATTTAGAAACCTTATTCTTTTTATCATTTGCTTTAAACCAATTTAGTTTAAGTTTATATTTCTTTTGCAAAAAATACAATTCAAAATTCGGATCTAGGTTAAGATAAGGTTAGTTTAGATAAAATTACATTTTCACAACGCAATTCCCTGTGGATTTGACCTCGCACTTGCACAACACTATATTGCAAACAACTTGTGAGCTTGCGAGTAATTTAAAACTCACAACACGACCTGGAGGAGGGGGCACCGCAGCCTGGGCCTTCCTCCAACCCTCCTCCTTGCTGGGTGCCGCAACCTGGACAAGGCAGGGCCACAGTGCACACTGGTGCTGAGCCCTTATGGTTACTTGTGTGCTGAGGCACACACCTAGTGTGCTGAGGCTTCAAAGCCTTCATGCTGAACCTCTTCAAACCTCAAGTATGTTTAAACCTTAACCATATTTAAACCTTATACAAATACCAAAAATCTCTACCTTTGTCTAAGTGTTTAAACCCAAACCATTGTACAGAGAACTTCAGGATCCAAACTTATCTTGAGTCATCAATCAACCGACTCCAATCCTAAGTAGTCCAAGGCAATGATTGAACTTACATAGAGGTAGAACCTTGGTGCCTAAATCTGTAAGATTTTCCTCTGTGGCTACCTTGTCCACATGAATGCATCCTTCCGTAACATTTTCCCGAATGAAATGATACCTAACATCCATGTGCTTTGTCCTCTCATGGAACACCGGATTCTCACACAAGTGCAATGCACTTTGGCTATCCGAAAACACAACAACCTACTCTTCTAGGACCTTTAACTCTTCCAACAACCCTTTGCACCACATAGCCTTCTTTATAGCTTCCATTGCCGCTATGTACTCAGCCTTGGTTGTTGAGAGTGCTACAATAGGCTGCAACTGAGCCTTCCAACTCACACAACATCCATTTAAGTTGAAGAAGTAAGAGGTAATCGATCTTCTTTTATCCCGGTCTGCTCCATAGTCTGAATCCGCATAACGTTCAAGACATATAGACTTACCCCTCTTCTCATAAACCAGCCCTACTTCTGAGCTTCCCTTCAAGTACCTCAGCAACCACTTCATCCCAAGCCAATGCTCCTTTTCGGGATTACTCATAAACCTACTGAGAACACTTATTGCATAAGCAATATCAGGTCTAGTGCTTACCATGGTGAACATAACCGAACCAACCGCACTAGAGTAAGGGACCTTTTCCATTTCCTTCTTCCCCACCTATGATCTCGGACATTAATCGCTGGAGAACTTGAAATTACCAGCAAAGGGAACCTTCACTGATTTGTTATCTTCCATAGAGAACTTAGATATCATCTTCTCTATGTAGGAAGTTTGAGAGATCTTCAATCTATTTCTCTCCCTTTCCCGGATGATACACATCCTAAGGATCTTCTGTGCATGGCCAAGATCCTTCATCTCAAACTCCTCACTAAGTTGAGTCTTCAATTTCCTTATCCTCTCCATACTGCTCCCAACCAGCAACATATCATCAACATAGATGAGGATGATCACCACTTCCTTAACCTTCTGCCCCTTATAGTACAAGCATGAATCATAGTAGCTCCTCATGAAACCCAAGCTGATTACAAAGAAATCAAACCTCTTATTCCATTGCTGAGGTGATTTCTTTAGGCCATAGAGAGATTTCTTCAATTTACACACCAACTCTCCCTGCCTTCTTTCCTCATAGCCTTTGGGTTGCCTAATGTAGATGGTCTCATCAAGCCCTCCATGTAAGAACGCTGTCTTCACATCCATTTGCTTGATTTCCCAATTAAATTGGACCACTAAAGCTAACACTATCTGTATCGTCTTGTACTTCACAGCTAGTGAGAAGATTTTGGTGAAATCTATGCCTTCTTTTTGCATGAACCCTTTGCCACTAACCTAGCTTTATATCAGACTTTATCTCCTGGAGTATTCCCTTCTTTGATCATGTAGATCCATCTACAATCCACAACTCTCTGTTTTTTTTGGTTTGGGCACCAACTCCCAAGAGTTGTTCTTCCCCAAAGAATCCATTTCTTCCTCCATAGGCAGCTGCCACTTTGACGAATCCTTACACTCCATAGCATCTATGTAAGTTTTTGGTTCAACTATCTCTCCTTCTATCCAAGGAGCTGCTACATTAGCATTCGCAAACCCATATCTCAAAGGTGGTCTAACCACCCTCTTTTCCCGGTCCCTTGTGAGCTAGTAATCATTCTGACTTGTTGCATCAACCTCTTCTAGTTCAGCCTCCTCTTGAGTGCCCTAAGCTTGGCCTTCATCAATGGGCTCTACCTTGTCCGAACCTTTTTGCCTTCCTTGCTCTACCTGAATCGAATTCTCCTTGATGCGATGCTCCACAAATTCCGGACTGCTTTGCTCACTAGCCCCTGCAGGGTTAGTTTTCTCCAAGTAGGGAAATAACAATTCATTAAAAATAAAATCCCTACTTATAATTAGTTTCATTCCTTTTGGTTCTAAGGGCCACAACCTATATTCATTAACCCCATCACAATATCCTAGAAATACACATTTTCTAGACCTTGGGCTAAGTTTATCATCCTTTTGATGTGCAAATGCAGCACACCCAAAAGTCCTAAGGTTGCTTAACTCAGGGGGTTTCCCACTCCACATCTCCATGTGAGTCTTGAGCTCTAAAGCTCTAGAGGGTGATATATTTACCAAGTATGCAGTAGTAGACACAGCTTCCCCTAAAATATATTTTGGTAAACTGGACCCAATTAACATGCACCTAACCTTTTCCATAAGGCTTCTATTCATCCTCTCAGCAACTCTATTTTGATGAGATGTTTTTACAACCGTTCTATGGCTTAGAATGCCATTTAACTCACAGAATTTATCAAAATTCTTATTGCAAAATTCTAAGCCATTATCGGTTCGTAAAGCCTTAACTACCCTACCTGTTTGAGTCTCTGGCAACTTCTTCCACACCACAAATTTATTCAATGCATCTGATTTATTTTTAAGCAAATAAACCCAAATCTTTCTTGAATAATCATCAATTAAAGACAAAAAGTAAAATTTACCTCCCTGTGTTGGTGTTCTTACTAGTCCCCAAAGTTCCGAATGAATGTAGTCAAGAATGCCCTTAAACTTGTGCACTCAAGTGTTGAAGCTGACCCGGCGTTGTTTCCCAAGAACACAACACTCGCAGAAATCTAATTGCTCTACTTTGTCTCCTCCTAGTAGACCATCCTTGCTAAGAACTTGCAGGCCCTTTTCGCTTATATGTCCCAAGCGAGTGTGCCAAAGGGCTGCCTTGTCTATCTTAGCCATCAAGCTTGCTACTTGATCATTGATTTCTATCTCTTCGATCATCTCATTGAGTCCATCCTTTATTATTGCCTTGATCACTACCAAAGATCCCTCGGCCACCTTGATCTTTCCTCCCTCTACTTTGCATGTGTAGCCCATGGAATCCAGTTGCCCTAATGAGATCAAATTCCTCTTCAAATCTGGAAGATACCTCACATTTCATAGCAGCCTTGTGACTCCATCAAACATCCTCAACTAGATGTCTCCTATCCCCTCACTTGGGAAGAATTGTCATTCCCCAAAAAAACCCTTCCATCATTGATCTCCTTGAAATTCTTGAACCATTCCTTGTGAGGGCACATGTGATAAGTGCACTCGGAATCCAGAATCCATTTCTCGTTGTTTTGCCTCCTACTCATATTTGAGGACACAACAAGAACATCATCTTGTTGTTCTCCTTTGGCAACTGAAGCCTATCCATTGTTGGTATGGCTTCTCCCTCTCTCATCCCACATCTTTTTCTTGTAATCTTTCTTGAAATGGCCCTCCTTGTTGTAGTAGAAGCATCTATTTCCTCCAAATCTTGATTTTAAATGAGATCTCCCGTGGCTCTACCCTCTACCTCTTGATTTCTCCCGGTAGTTACAATGAGTGCTACTGCCATTCCGAGTTACTGGCCTTCCTCTAATGAACAACCCTTCTCCACTTGATGTCTCCCGCATCATGGCCTTAAAGTCATGTGCTCTTATGGCATTGATCACAATCTCCTTATTTAAAGTATCTTTTCCATACTCAATAGCATTAATCAAATTATCAAAACAATCAGGAAGAGAATTTAACAAAATGACAGCCAATTGTTCATCCGGGAATGCAATGCTACAGCTATTCAAATCTTGAACTAGCTTATTAAACACATCAAGATTATCTTGCAACTCTTTACTAGGATCCATTTCAAAAGAAAAGATTCTTTTAAGAAGATAAATCTTATTAGGGAGAGTTTTGGTAAGAAACATCTCATCTAGTTTCTTCCATATGACAGCAAAATCTTCTGAGTCTCTGCACTCCCTTGTGACACTATCTGACATGTGTAGGAAGATGGTGTTGTATGCCATCTTCTTCATCTCAATCTGCTGGTCCTTCATGATACTTGCTAGAAAAGCATCATCTTCTCTAATAGCCAAGTCCACCTTTTGTTGCATAAGAACAGCCTTAATCTTCTGCTTCCAAAAGGCAAAGTCTCATTTTCCATCAAACTTCTCAACACATAAATTTGAAGCCATCTTTGCGGACAAGATGCCAGATTTATGCAATACACACAAATGCTTTCTTCTAAACCTCAAGAACACGATTGAAGATGGATCTTAATACCGTTCTTGAATCACCCTAAAAAACATCTGATCTTGATCTTTACTCCATTCTTGAATCACCCAGGAAGTTGATATTTTATTCTTAGAGTCTTGACTCCAATACCTTCTTGTTCTTGCTTCGACACCCAGCTATCCAAAACTCCTCCAGCTCTGATACCACTATTGTGGTATCTCCTCTAGCTTTGATAGCGCTTTTGGAAATCACCTTGACAAGATGCCTAAGTGGTGATCTTCCAAACACCCAAGTAAATAATGACATGTAAAGATTAGGAATCGAAAACAAGAACATAAATCAAAGAAAGAAAGAAGACAAGCGATTTGTTATTGAGGTTCAGCAATAGCCTACGTCCCCGTGAGTTCCTCTGAACTCGCTACACTAAATCAATGGTTCTTTTACAATCACAGTAACCCCTCTCCAAGAAGCTTAAGTTCTTGAAGAAACCAAGTGATGAGAGAAAAATATTGCATATGTTGGCCACTTAATTTACATTTGTTAGATTAGGAATTTGTTACTTTGAGTTGTTTTCATTGTTTTTCAGGTTTACAAGCACTGGGAAAGGAGTTGCACTAAAATTGCCAAAATCGCCTTACAGATCAGTCATTTTTGTGGATTTTACTGTATTGATTCCGGAAGAACCAGGAGATGAGCCATATATGCTTGGAAAGATCCGGAAGTCTATTTTCTGAAGGATTTTAGTGCTTGCAAAAATGATTTTTCTAGAGAAAGTTATGGCCATTTTAGTAAACAAGGGTCAAGATGAAGATGTTTAGTGCGCTCGATCGCACCAGACTTGCGATCGATCGCAAATGCGCACTCGCACATCCCACATCGGTTAAAAATGCTCTGTAGTGCACCAATGTGCGCTCGAGCGCACTAGAGTGCGATCGATCGCACTCGGGCAGTATCCCACATCGATTTTGAAACCCATTGTGCTCCGTGACTTTCCCTATATAAACACCATTTGGCTTCATCATTCAGTGTACAATTCCTGAGCCACTTTGGTGTTTACCGGTGGACGTCCGTCAGCATTCTGGTGGATCCCGAAGGCATTGCTACCATGAGGGGAAGCGCCGCCCGGCAGCGAGTGGAATTTCTCCCATGTAAAGTTGTTTATTTATTTCTTTATATTCAGTTGTTTTAGTTTAAATGTTTAGCACTTGTTATTATAGTTTTATAGTTATGAGTGGCTAGACTCTTCAGCTAAGGTTGAAGATGAAGCCCCGCCGTTGTTTGGCGTAGTAGTTCAGATTTGCTTGTACAAATCTGACAATTATTTGAGTTAATCTTATAATTGATTGAGTTTAAATTGTCTGTTGGATTTTCTTTGTGTTTCATCTGATGGATACATTGAATGCTTTTCGATTAAATTGGATTCCCTTTGTGATTTGTTAAGAGCGGATACATCGGGTGCTTTTGGTTTAGTTGGGATATTCTTTGTTTTTTGTCTTATAGTTGGATTCATTGAATGTTTTGATAGGCTATATTTTTAGAACATGTATACTTAACTTCGGTGGGGTGGATTCGGAAACCTTAGTGCTTTTTATTAGTTTTTAAATCAATTTAATTTAATTTTAATTTCTTTTGCAAATTATCATCTGAAATTCGGAACTAGGTTAAAATAGAGTTAGTTTAGATTAAATTATATTTTCACAACGCAATTCCCTGTTGATTCGACCTCGCACTTGCACAACATTATATTGCAAACGACTCGTGCGCTTGCGAGTAATTTAAAACTCACAACAAGTTTTTGGCGCTGTTGCCGGGGAATTGTTTTGTTTGTGAAAATTTTTGGTCTGAATTGATTTTATTTTTCTACTAGTTAGTTATAAAAAAAAATGTGGATGAATCCAGCGCCGGTTTCACAGTCTTTAGAGGACGCCCTCAAGGATTTCATTAAAACGACCGGCCCGTCCCTCAATGCTGCCAACACTTTCAATGTTGAAAGCTGTTCCATCTGTACTAGTCCTATGCATCTAGCACAGAATTGCCTATCAATGCCGGCTTGTGCCGAGTATCCTATGGAACAAATGAATGCTTTCAATGACTGTTGTTGGCAATCAAATGGATCTTGCTCCGAAACATACAATCCAGGGTGGTGGGACCACTCTTATTTTTTATGGGAGCAAAACCAACCAATGAATCAGGGAGGAGCCCCTTACCATGCTCACAATCAATACACTCCCAAATTTCCTCCACCAATTCCAAATTATGGTCACTCAGCTTATCCAGCACCATCACCCGCTTACCAAGCTCCCATTCAAGCGCCAGTGTCGGTTTCACAGTCATTGGAGGACGCTCTCAATGATTTCATGAAAGCGACTAGCCAATCTATGAGTGAAGTGATGAGTGCAACAATAGAAAACACCCAAGCGATTGCCACATTAGAGAGTCAAATTGATCAAATCACAAGTTACGTGGGTGAAGGAGAGGAAGGAACGTTCCCCAGTCAAACTGATCCTAACCCAAAGGAACAGTTTGCGGTGGGAAATTCTTCAACTCCAATGCATTGGCAGGAACAAGTGCAATCAACTGTCCCATACTTGTCTGGGAGACAAGTGGACAATCAAGTGGAAGAGAACCCTACTATGCACCAAGGGCAAGAGAGTGGCAACAACGAGAAGAGAGATGCTGAGCCATCTACAGCCACTCATATTATTAAGGATCTCTCTAGGTCATTTTTACCTAAAGCGCCTTACCCTGAGAGACTACAAGTGCCCAAGAAAGAAGGGAAGTCTGAGGACATTATGGAGGCATGCTTTGCTCAATTTGAAGAGAATTTGGATTTAGATAAGTTACTTGAGCAAGCAAATACTATCGTCGAGTCTACTCCTCGGGAGAGCAATAGGACGGAGGAGATTGTGGATGACTCCCGCACTGAGGACCCCCTAGAGGTATGCTTTGCTCAATTTGGAGAGGATATGGATTTAGATAAATTACTTGAGCAAGCGAATGCCATTTTAGAGTCTCCTCCTCGGAAGAGCAATAAGACGGAGGAGACCGCCGCACCTGAAACCCCCAAGAAGGAACTTAATCCTTTACCAGATAATCTTAAGTATAAGTTCCTAGGTTCAGTCGATAGTTTGCCTATGATTATACCTTCAGATCTGGGTGATGCTCTAGAGGAGAAATTATTGGATGTCTTAAGAGAGCATAAGGAAGCTATAGGCTGGACCATTGAGGACATCCAGGGGATCAGCCCCTCGGTGGTGACGTACAGGATACATTTGGAGGAGGATGCTGAGCCATCGAGGGAGCCACAAAGAAGGCTCAACACTGCTTTGCAAGAGGATGTGAGGGCGGAAGATATTAAGCTGTTAGAGGTAGGGATCATTTATCCCATCTCTGATAGCAAGTGGGTGAGCTAGATTCCAGTCGTGCCCAAACGTGCTGAATTTACGGTTGTAAATAAAGACAACGAGTTGGTTCCAACTCGAGTGCAGTCAAGATGGAGAAAGTGTCTAGACTACCGTAAATTGAATGCTACCACTAGGCCTGATCATTTTCCATTCCCATTTATTGATCAGATGGTGGAGCATTTAGTTGGGCATGTTTACTAATGTTGGGTCTGGCTGAAGACGTTAAACTTAGCGCTCATGGGAGGCACCCCACAGCTTATCTTTTCTTTTGTTTATCTATTATTTCGCATTTTTATGATTAATGTTTGTTTCCAGTATTTTTTGTTTTCCAGTTTTTATTTTTCAGGGACAAAGCGTACTTCAGTTCAAGTTTGGGGGTATGCTATGAGCCATACCAGTCCAGATAGTTCTCCATATCTCAGGTCAGCTCTTTCCATATTAGTCACACATTGGGGTCAATGTGTAATTTAAGTTTGGGGGTATGGGAGACATATCACACACTTTGTCCTAATTTGTTGTCTTTTCGTCATAGAGATAAATGCATGCTCATGTTATCTTGAAATTTTAGTTGATCTAAACATTTTCTGTGATGTGATGTCATTGGTGAGCTTAACATTTTGAACACATGATCTGGTGATAATTTTTTAAAATTTAGTTACTTACTTTAGGCATTTTGAGAATCCACATGTTTGATCTAATCTAACACGAGCACATTAGCACAAATTATGTGAGGTATGACACGTGATTTTAATGTGTATTTTTCCTTATCTTAACTGAAACTGGATGACTTGTTGGATGAACTCTTGGGCATAGGAAAATATAAAAAAAAAAAAAATTATCAATAAACTTTTCGCTGAGTAACTGGACCTCTTGCCTCAGTAAGCAGTGAGTGTTCACGTCAAAAGGTGGAATTTTGCTTGGTAATATTAAGGTCGGTTTAATTTTGTAGCCTTTTTGACTCGAGTTAGTAAGTCTTTAGGGGTGTCTTTACACCTAATGCCCTAAAACCACTTGGTTTGGGAGTCATTGACTTAACACTCGCTACATGGGTCAATTAGAAAGCTTAAGGGAACTAAACATCGCCGTGCCTTATTAAAAAAATACTATGCCTTTTTCGTTCATTTTGATGGGAAATTTGGTGAATCTTGAGATATGGAGACCTTACACATTGGAGTTATTTGGAAGCTTCATTTTTATATGCTAATTCACTTTACACAGTGTCAGACTTGTGATGCCTTAACCTGCCTTTTGTAAGTAATCAGATTTTAACATTTCTATTCATTGCGAAGATGGGTTGATCTTTTTAAGCTTGCTCATGAATGAATATCATGGTGATGTGTGTTCCTTAAATTTTTGGATACCATGAATACTGAACTTATCTTTATAATCTTTGTTGTTCATTTAGTTTTTTATTTTGTTTTGCTAAGGGACTAGCAAAATGTAAGTTTGGGGGTATTTGATGAGAGAAAAATATTGTATATGTTGGCCACTTAATTTACATTTGTTAGATTAGGAATTTGTTACTTTGAGTTGTTTTCGTTGTTTTTCAGGTTTACAAGCACTGGGAAAGGAGTTTCACTAAAATTGCCAAAATCGCCTTACAGATCAGTCATTTTTGTGGATTTTACTGTATTGATTCCGGAGGAACCAGGAGATGAGCCATATATGCTTGGAAAGATCCGGAACTCTATTTTCTGAGGGATTTTACGGCTTGCAAAAATGATTTTTCTAGAGAAAGTTATGGCCATTTTAGTAAACAAGGGTCAAGCTGAAGATGTCTAGTGCGCTCGATCGCACCAGACTTGCGATCGATCGCACCAGACTTGCGATCGATTGCAAATGCGCACTCGCACATCCCACATCGGTTAAAAATGCTATGTAGTGCGCCAATGTGCGCTCAAGTGCACTAGAGTGCAATCGATCGCACTCGGGCAGTATCCCACATCGATTTTGAAACCCATTGTGCTCCGTGACTTCCCCTATATAAACACCATTTGGCTTCATCATTCAGTGTACAATTCCTGAGCCACTTTGGTGTTTACCGGTGGACGTCCATCAGCATTCTGGTGGATCCCGAAGGCATTGCTACCACGAGGGGAAGCTCCGCCCAGCAGCGAGTGGAATTTCTCCCATGTAAAGTTGTTTATTTATTTCTTTATATTCAGTTGTTTTAGTTTAAATGTTTAGCACTTATTATTATAGTTTTATAGTTATGAGTGGCTAGACTCTTCAGCTAAGGTTGAAGATGAAGCCCCGCCATTGTTTGGCGTAGTAGTTCAGATTTGCTTGAAAAATCTGACAATTTTTAGTATAAATGTTCTGTCAATTATTTGAGTTAATCTTATAATTGATTGAGTTTAAATTGTCTGTTGGATTTTCTTTGTGTTTCATCTGATGGATACATTGAATGCTTTTCGATTAAATTGGATTCCCTTTGTGATTTGTTAAGAGCGGATACATCGGGTGCTTTTGGTTTAGTTGGGATATTCTTTGTTTTTTGTCTTATAGTTGGATTCATTGAATGTTTTGATAGGCTATATTTTTAGAACATGTATACTTAACTTCGGTGGGGTGGATTCGGAAACCTTAGTGCTTTTTATTAGTTTTTAAATCAATTTAATTTAATTTTAATTTCTTTTGCAAATTATCATTTGAAATTCGGAACTAGGTTAAAATAGAGTTAGTTTAGATTAAATTATATTTTCACAACGCAATTCCCTGTGGATTCGACCTCGCACTTGCACAACACTATATTGCAAACGACTCGTGCGCTTGCGAGTAATTTAAAACTCACAACACCAAGAAGAGAAGAAAGAAGATGATAAGAACTATTACAAAAGCTCTCTATCAAAATCTATACTACTCTCTCTTTACAACCAGCCTCTCTACAGTGAGTCCCTCTTATGTTTTGTGTTTTTACACTCTCACACAATTCTCTCTTATATCTCTTGTAAAAATGATCACTTGTGTGTCACAATGTGTCTCTTGTAATCTTACAATATATGATGATATGAATGAAGCTAGGTGACCCTTTATACAGTGTACCAACTTCTCTATCAATCTTGAGTGTCATTCTCCACCCTTAGATCTAGATAAGCAATCAACCATAGCTTGTGATCATTCCTTAGTCAAGCTATGCATTTCAGACATGTCTCATGAACTCAACTAAAGGCTAAAGCATGTGTGCCTTAGTGTGCCTAATGGTGCGGCTTAAAATAGGGGGCGCCACAGCTCAAGGCAAAGCATCAATTCACTACTTTTTGGGGCTCGCGGCCTGGAAGAGAGGGAGCCACGGCCTGACCCTTCCTCTAACCCTCCTCCTTGCTGGGCACCACAGCCTGAACAAGGCAGGGCCGTGACACACACTGGTGCTGAGCCCTTTTGGTTGCTTGTGTGCTGAGGCACACACCTAGTGTGCTGAGGCTTCAAAGCCTTCATGTTGAACCTCTTCAAACCTCAACCATATTTAAACCTTAGACAAATCCCAACAATAACAATTTATTAAGTCAAGTTATACAAAATCTGTAAAATAATTTCTCACAAGAACCATAGTGGAAACAACATGAAAAGGAAAACATCAATGCAATAAGTTTACATAAATCAATTTAGTTTTGCAAATTAGCAAAACTCATTCCTTTAAGAAAACATTTTTAACAAAATCTCCAATTATTTTTAATTTGTAGTTTATTAATAATCAATGATGTTCACAACATCAAAGCAAAAATTTTTGAGAAAAATTGCACCACTTATAGGGAAAACCTTCCCTTACACTTTTCACTTTACTATACTTCCTCCAACAACCAAACAACATTATAACATCTTTACGAACATATGAATGACATAATAATCAAATTATTTGCATCAATTTAAAGCATTCACAATCCATGATTTCATCAAGAGCAATTATTCATAAGGTTGCACAAAATACAACAAGTCATTTCAACAAAGTTAATTTCACAAAACCATTGTAAGGCTTCAAGTTAGTAATACAATTTAAAGAGAGAAGAAATTTATTCTTAGTTTTTCACCTCCCAACATTTTCATCAAACATTTGGCTACATAAAATTTTCCACAATTGTACGAGAAGCACATATGAATCAAACATTTCTATACATAAAGGTATCTTATCAAATGCTTTCATCAAATTATTATTAACGAGATTCCATAGCACAACAATTCAATCCTAACAACATTAAATTCACATAACAATCATACACAAATCGACTTAGCTTAAATCTCAAAATGTATTACTCCCACTTAAACCATTACAAGTTAACCTTCCTAAACGATATCCTCTCTAACTCTGCACAACTGACTTTCTATGAATACTCCATGCACCATGAACTATTCAACTAAGTCTACAGAACCTCAAACCTAAAGCATTGATACCAAAAATGTGATGACCCATCCCGAGTGGACCCTATTCAGAATAACTCCATTACCTTTAAACATTGAGCACCCTGAATCAAAATGCAACCATATCAATCAAGCTACAATTCTTTCAATCACTTCAATTTAACACAAACATAGAATCTTGAATACAATGAATTCTTTAATATAAATTACCAACTCTAAGTTGTTACAAGAGACACAGTGAAAAGGATAAACTCTTTCAAGTACTTTTAACTCAAACATCTTTTACAAATTCAAAACCAAAAACAAAACTTAAACTCCTAAGCAGACTCAATAATGAGGATACCGTGGATGATAACCTTACTTAGGTCTTCCATCAACTTTGACCATAAACCTTCTGGTGACTTTCCTGAAATATTAGTAAAAATAAAGAGGTGAGCTAAAAAGCTCAATGAGTAAAATGTCTTACTAAGAGTAATCATTTTAGGGAAATTCTTCTTAAATTCCAATTCTTATCATATACTTTATAAGTAGGTATAGGTGTAAAATGACTTACATCTTTTAGATTTTTCAAAGGAGAGTCCAATCTTTAGAAAGTAAACATTTATTATATAAATGCAATTAGGGGTAAGCATAGAACCCGGTTGACCCGCGAACCCGACCCAAACCGATATAATGGGTTGGGTTAGGTTGGGTTGTGTATTTTTAAAGATTGGGTTGGGTTGGGTTGAAAATATTTTAAACCTGGTGGGTTGGGTTAGGTCATGGGTTCAAAATTTTCAACCTAACCCAAACCGATAACCCGGTCAAATATATAATTTTATATTTTATATTTATTGAATAAAAAATATTTTATAAATAATTATAGTATAATTGTAAAATATAATATCATAAATTGTCCATTCTAATTACTACTAGTGTGTAAAATTATATGTAGAAGATACTCTAATGTCCAAACAAGTCTCATACTTTCCAATTACCCATATTTTAATTTCAAATATTTACATTAGAAACAAATAATGATTTCGAATTATAAAATAGTTTTCATAATTATTCTTAAGCATAACTTTAATTAGAATAAATTGATGCACAATTAACTTATGCTAACAAAATTTTGATATCATGTACCGTTGTAACTATAAAATAAACATTGAAATTAACACTCTAGCCTACAAGATTCCAGTCGGGATCAACGTATATAGATAAACTTATATTCCAAAAAGATGTACCATAATGTTGATGGAAGAAATACTGAATGTATGATAAATTTTAGTAATACCAACTTGCTAGAAGCCTTTCATGCAAACATTATTGAACCATTCAATTTTCCTCTCTGTGACCTTTTAAGAGCCATCATGTTGCTTCCAACTGCATTAAAGCATATTCCAAAAATTAGACTGATTAGTGAGAAAGCACTAGCATGGCCAACAAATGCTAAGTTACTAAAATATATTATTAGCAACTATGCAGAAATCCAAATTTTCTTCGTAATTGAACAATTTTCTAAAGTAAGTTAAATTCATGTCAACTAAAGCAGTTCATAGCACAACATTCAGAAGAAGATTGTGTTTTTCAATATAACGATGAATCCATACTCTAACATCAAGGGCTCAGATTGTGAGCATGCAAATAAGCAATTGACTATGGTCACTTCATTAGGCTTGATATTACTTGCTTGCTTTTCACGAAACAATGCCAAAGCATCCTTACCAAGTTTGGCTTCAACGTAGCCTCCAATTATGGCATTCCATGACACAACATCCTTCTCTTGGATGTCATCAAAAAGCTTATTAGCAGTATCCAAAAAGCCAAATTTAACATAACCTACAACCATTGTAGTCCATGAGACAATTGTTCTCTTTTCCATTTTATCAAATATTCTTTATGCTGTCAGGCACATATATTATACTTGTAATATGAATGGATTTAGTTTTGGATTTAATAGAGTATATTTTTTTTTTGTTATGTAATATGTATGGTTTAATTATTTAGTAAAATATATATATATATATATATATCAACCCGATGACCCAAACCGACCCAAACCGATTAGACTGGGTTGGGTTGAGTTGAGGTTGGATGGATTCATGGGTTGGGTTGGGTTGAGATTTTTCCAATCCGATATGAATGGGTTGAGTTGAAATTTTAGGATAACCCGACCCAAACCGACCCATGCTCACCCCTAAATACAATCTTACCATAATATTAGTGCAAAATATTTATTCAAAACGTTCATCTCCTTTTATATTCTTATCATAACACAAGTAATTATCATCCACATGTATTTCATTTAACAAGTCACATCGTATGCCTTTTATAGGCCAAAAATCAAATACCCTTCGTGGGCCAAACACAAAACATCTTCATGGATCAAACACAAATTTTGCCTCTCATGGGCTAAGTATAACTCATGCCATTCATGGGCCAAATATAATTCATACCTCTCATGTTCCAAATATAATTCATGCTTCTCATGGGTCAAATATAATTCACCAACCATCAATGGAAGAATGCAATGCAATGCGATGTGAGTTCACTTCTTTTCTTAACTTCTCTTACCTTCCAATTTCAATTTCTTTTTACTTTCCTCTCATGGGTTAATCATATAGCAATTGGGACATCTCTCCATGTAAATAATTTGGATCTCCTCCCTACGCCATACTAGGTGGAGTCCTATATTAAAATAAAATTTGGATCACCTTGCAACCCCTTACTAGGCAGAGTCCTTACATTTAAAATCAGATTGGATATCCTCCTTACCCTTTAGTAGGCGGAGTCCTTACATTTAAAATAAAATTGGATCTCCTCCTTATCCCTTACTAGGTAGAGTCCTTACATTTAAAATCGAATATAATAATTGTAAATCATAATCCAAACAAATCTTTAATCAAGCATTCGTTAACTTCTCATATCATTAAATTCATAACTTATATAAATAATATCACTTCATATATGTATGTATAAAAATTTCTCATTTCTATATCATTTATACTTCAACAACCTTTTGATTTTATAGTCATCAACTCAAATAGTATTTTGTTCATACTAGAGAGGTCATACTAAGAAGCTTATACAAGAAATCATATATATATATATATATATATATTCTCATACTAAGTACTTTAACATTTTTTTGAACACATAGCACCTTAGAAGAAGTCTATGGTTGAAATATTTAACAAGAGTGGATCATTCCGAGAAAAATGGGGGTTTAGAGGCTCGGATAGTGGACTGTTTTTATTGAGCCATCGACTGTAGGCTGCCCAGAGATTTGAATTTGTTGACTGTCCAAGGTCTAGAGAGTTTCACAATCGGCTGTGCTCATTGGATGATCGATTGTCTGGTCGAGATTTCACAAATGTTTTTAAGGAAAAAGTTTGTTTTTCTTTAGAACAAGTTCTTCTCTCCCGTGGGACTTCCAATTCAAATCAAACACAAGTTCTCAAGGGTCTAAAATCAAAGATTATCCATCACCCAAAGCATATTTCATATAAAAACACATCAAACTTAAAAAATCCATCACAAAATCATTTTCTTTGAAAACCACTTTTTTCTCAAGCAAACTCTTGAAATCAATACTCAACAATCTTCATTCTCTTGTTTAATAAACAAGCTTAATGCTCTAAAAGTAAAGGAGAACAAGATTTACCTTAGGTGAATAAGAAACTCTCATTCATTCTTTCCTCTTCCTCCCTTTCTTCCTTTTTTTCTTCCTCTCTTTTTTCTTACTTACTTTTTATCTTATCTTTTTCTAGGTTTTCTAAAGGGCTCCAACATTTTTTGGTCTCTCCCTCTCTCCCACACTCTATTTATAGATAAAACTTTCCATTAATTGCACAATAACCTTTTTTGTTTGCACCCTTTCCTTTTTACCACTATGATCCCACTGTTCTTTAGAACAACTTGGACTGGACTTACCCATTTACTATCTAAGATGGGGTAGATAATGCCAAAATCCAATAGTTCCAATACCTCTGCCTTGATTACCTCCTTCATATGTGGGTTGAATCTTCTTTGAGTATCCCTGGTGGGTTTTGCTTCATCCTTAAGGTAGATATGATGCTTGCACTTGGCTGGACTTATCCCCTTGATGTCAGCAATGGTCCATCCGATAGCAGTTTTGTGCTCTCTAAGAACTCTCAACAGTTTCTCTTCTTCCCCAACACTTAGATTGTCAGCAACTATCATAGGTAATGTGTAATTCTCTCCCAGATAAGCATAGGTTAAATGCTTCGACGCCTACTTTAATTCCAATTTTGGTGCCTGGATAATGGAAGGGAGAAGAGTAGTATTAGTAGGCACAAGAGGTTCAAATCGAGGGTTATACTTACTTGAATGTTTTGGAGAGGCCTCGAGGAGGTGCACAGCTTCAATGATGTCATCAATAACATCTTTAGGTTCTGGCTCAATATCCGATTGTATGAAACTATAGGTGAGGGTGGTCTCCAATGGATCAATGTGATGGACCTGAAAAGCTTGTTCAACAACACTTTGCATCATACATATATTAAAACTTTCCATATCATCTTAGGGTAATTTCAATGCATCAAATATTTTGAATTCTATTTTCTCACCATTTACCTTCAAACTTACAATACCCTTTTTTCACACAAATTTTTGTATCAGTAGTTCTCATAAAGAGTCATCCAAAGATAATGGGCAAAAACAATGGCATAGGGGATTATTCCATATCTAATACAATAAAATCAGCCGCTAAAATAAACTCACATACCTTTACCAAGACATCCTCGAGAATACCTCTTAGTCTTTTGATGCTTCTGTCTGCCAATTGCAAGGTGATGGAAGTCGGTTGAAGCTCCCTCAAACCTAGTGTTTCAAATACAGTTTATGGAAGCAAATTGACACCCGCTCCTATACAGTTATACTCCTTAGGGGTTAGATAAATGGGTAAGGTATTAGATTAAATCCGAGTTGGGTTTGAATTTATTTTTAAATTCTAATGGGTTTGGGATTTGTAAACCATAATGGGCTTGACTTTTGGTTATTTAAGTAAGAATGGGTTGGGTTGAGGTCTAATTGGTTTGAGATTTTTAAACCATAATGAGCTTGGCTTTTGGACATTCAGCAAATGTGTGATGCCAGTGACTTCGCCTTAGGAGTTGTCTTGGGCCAGAGAGTCAATAAGGTACCTTATGTTATCTATTATGCTCTTAGAACTTTGAATGATGCTCAACTAAATTATTCTACTATTGATAAAGAATTGTTAGCTGTCATTTTTGCTTTGGAGAAGTTTAGATCATACTTGAAATGCTCTAAGGTTATTATATTTACTGATCATGCTGCTTTGAGATATTTGTTTGCTAATAAAGATGCAAAGCCTAGGTTGTTCAAATGGGTACCCTAATTATAAGAGTTTGACTTGGAGATTAGAGACAAGAAGCGCAGTGAGAATGTAGTTGCAGATCACCTATCTACGCTACCTCATAAGGACGACAAAAATGAGCTACCTTTGAATGAGAATTTCCCTGATGAACAATTGTTCACATTAGAGGTAACACTTCCATGGTATGCCGATATTGTGAATTATATAACTTCTTATATTTTTCCTCCAGGTATGTCTAGTCAAGAAAGGAAGCGGTTGATATCTATTTCTCGACATTACCATTAGGATGACCCCTGCCTTTTCAAATTCTGCCCTGAACAAATCATCCAAAGGTGTGTCTCAGAGGAGGAGCATTTGAGCTTATTGCAACATTGCCAACAGTTTGCTTGTAGAGGACACTTTGGGGCCAAGAGAACAGCTCTTAAGGTATTACAATTAGGTTTTTATTGGCCTAATTTGTTTAAAGATGCCTTTTCATTTTGCAGCTCATATGATAGATGCTAGAGGACAGGTAACATCTCATCCCGAAATCAGATGCCATTGCAAAATATTCATGTAGTAGAGCTTTTTTATGTATGGGGTATTGATTTCATAGGTCCATTTCCTAACTCATATGGTTATTTATATATTCTTATGGGTGTGGATTATATGTCCAAATGGGTCAAGGCTGTCCCCTCAAAGACTAATGATCTCAAAGTGGTTGTAAAGTTTTTATAGGATAACATCTTTACTAGGTTTGGGACTCCAAGAACAATCATCAGTGATGGAGGAAGCCACTTCCATAACCAATATTTTGCTGCCCTGATCAAGAAATATGGGATCACCCATAAAGTTGGCACTCCATATCATCCTTAAACTAGTGGCCAAGTAGAGATAAGTAACCGAGAGATCAAAGGCATCTTGGAGAGGATCGGGAATCCTAGTAGGAAGGAATGGTCATTGCACCTAAATGATGCCCTATGGACATATAGAACAACTTACAAGACACCAATTAGGATGTCTCAATATCGATTAGTCTTCATGTCATCTACCGATGGAGTTAGAGCATCGAGCATATTGGGCCATCAAGCAGTTCAACTTTGACATGAAACAAGTGGGTGATAAGAGAAAGCTACACTTGAATGAGCTGGAAGAATTAAGGCATGATGCATATGAGAACCCCAAGCTCTACAAGGAAAGAACCAAAGCCTATCATGATACATAACTAGTTAGGAAGGAGTTCCATGTTGGACAAAAGGTGTTGCTCTACAATTCTCGATTAAGATTGTTCCCAGGGAAGCTTAAGTCCCAATAGTCTGGTCTTTATGTGGTCACCAAGGTCTTTCCTCATGGTGCTTTGGAGGTTCATGGTTCTAACCGCAATCAGACATTCACAATCAATGGACACAGAGTAAAGTTACACCTTGAAATCAAATGGCTACCAAGAGATAAAGTTTTGGCACTCTAGTATGTCCAGTATGCAGAGGCTCCAAGAGCACTTAAGCCACAGGTAGGGGACTTCAAGTGCTCCCTTCCACAAGAGATTAGCACTGAAGCTACTGAAGAGAGAGCATTTGAATAGTCCAGGCTTTGATAAATGTGTAGCTCGAGCACTTCTAGTGAGGTCAGTGGTACTGAGGCCACTGAGTCCGATACACTTTTATTTATTTTTATTTATTATTTGTCATTAATTTTAAACTTTTTCATCCTTTCTTTAGTTAATTTAAATAGAATTCTATCTTTGCGATCGAGCACACTTTACAGTGCACTCGAGTGCAATCTCGCCATACGCCCAATGGCGCCCGAGTGTATCCACACATACACACCTGCACACAAGTGCGATAGAGTGCACTTGTGACAGAGAGTCACGTGCCTATTTTAGGTCATTTTCTTTTCCCCTCACTTTCACTCTACACTCTCTGCACTAACCACATCACTTGCACTCTCTGCACTCATAGTATAGCTGCCACCACACGACCGGCCGCCCCAGCTCCTTACCACCAATAGGAGGTTGGAAACCTTTTGAAAAGTTGTGCAACCATTCGGTTTCGAAGTTGCCCACCACCTATTCGACCCAAGTCCTGACTAACATACCACATAGTGGGATCGAGCGCAATAAGTCTATGATCGAGCGCAGAAGCAAAGTGCTATCAAGCACACCTTACTGAGATCGAGTGCACCATTGCTGCAGCTTTTGTCCAAAATGCCTAAGCACACTGCCTCCATATCCCGTGCTTCAAGAAGCCGAGCACAGTCTTCCCGACCCACTTTTAAGCAACAAGAGATCTTGTTTGAAACCATATTGAACATAGGCGGTGACTTCAAAAGCTTTGAAGCAACTCAATGGGCTGTTTAAGAGTTATAATGCCATGGTTTGAAAAGGTTGTTCAAGCCTGTCAGCTCTATCGCCTACACCAGATTCATTGTTCAGTTCTATGAGAACCTCTCCTTCGACTATAGCAGGTCAGGTGTATTGTCCTCATCTGTTCAGGGTAAGTACATTGACTTGACATCATCAAATATAGTTGTTGCCCTAAAATATAATGACGAATATTCACCTGAGGGTGCCCAGTTGGACGAGCAGCTAGAGTCTTTCTCCATTTTTTCCATCATTGAGGACATGTGTGTAGGGCAGTATGTAGATAGGCATAACAATGCGGGGAGTCGATCCAAGTTACCTCCACAACCCTGGCTTGTGGATTCTATTCTACAGCGTAATGTGTGCCCATTGGGACATAAGACTTACAGGCGTGACCAATTCCTCCAAGCACTGTATGCCTTTCATAGAGGCCATTGATACTCTATCCCTGCGATTATTTGGAGCTAGATTCATAAGTTTTAGGACCACGTCCATGCATGCCAGGTCACCACTGCAAATGCCTGGGGGGCTCCCATTCCAATTCCTCCTCACTTACATTTTCAAGAAGAAGGGAATTAAGGGCACCTCCATAAATGGACCAGTCAGGGAGCACCCATTCTTTGGCAAGAATCAGTGGACCCAAAGCCAATAACACATGCCCAGAGGACTCGGGGGGCCTGCACCTGTTGTGAAACGTGCAACAATTATGATGAGTAATATGAAAAGCAAAGAGAGAGAAAGTAATAAAATACACACTGATTTAACGTGGTTCGGCAGTATGCCTACGTCCATGAGAGCGAGCAGTCGCTAAATTTCACTATATAAAAGTAGGGTTACATCATATGTATTTATACTAACCTTAACCTTATAGAGGTATTAGAAAATTCCTCAAATACCCCTGTATCGTACTGCGGGGGTGTTGCCCCCGCTCTCCCAACCTATTAGTTGTTTCGCTCCGTTCCACTCGGTAAGCTATGCTCCCCTCACTCCACTCTGTTTCACTCCAGTATCAACCTAATTTCTCTGTAAATATGTTCCACTCGATATGAGCCACATACTACAACAATCTCCACCTTGGTGAATATCCACCCCTTAGGAGAAAAAAAACATAACCTGGAACTCCACCTAGGACAACAGGTTAGGACACCTCCCATCTAGCTCCTAGAGACATTAATCAAGTCCAAGCAGTGCTTAAGCTTATCTATGGTAACAGGCTTTGTCAACATGTCTGTTGCATTCTCATAAGTGTGAACTTTTCAAGCAATAGTTCACCAGAACCAATTCCCTGTTCCTATGAAACCTTACATCTATGTGCTTGGTTCTCGCATGATACACCTGGTTCTTTGCCAAATAAATGGCACTCTGACTATCACAATGCAACTGAACTCCACCTTGCTGAATACCCAGCTCCTTGACTAGCCTTGTAAGCCACAAAGCTTCCTTGGCCACCTCAGCCACTGCCATATACTCTGACAGTGCAACTAGAGACTGAACCATGGACCTCCAACAAATAGGCCCCCCACAAGAGTGAATATATAACCTGTGGTAGACCTCCTATCATCCAAATCCCCTGCATAGTCTGCATCCAAATATCCCATAACTAAAGGATCACCATGTTGTCTGCCAAAATTATGCCATAATCTGTAGTATCCCTCAAGTATCTAAAAATCCACTTGACTGCATCCCAATGTTGTCGTCTCAGACTTAATAGAAACTTGCTCACCACATTGGCGGCTTGTGCCAAATCGAATCTTGTTAAAACCATAACATTCATTAAGTACCCCACTACATTGGCATATAGAACCTTTGACATGTCTTGAACTTCATCATTTCTCTTCGGGCACTGAGCTTTAGAAAATCTGAAGTGATTCACCAAAGGTGTACTCACTGGTTTTGCATTATCCATGCTGAACCTTGATGCGATGAAATTGACACTAGCAAGTGCACTAATCGTTCAAGTAATTAAATGATGAGTAAATATCGCTCCCAACGAGGACTGAACAAGCACTACAGAAATTACGACTCAACTCTTACTGTTATTTGAGCAAACGAATAATTGTCAGAGAAAATGTTACTAACAATTAACTAAAGGGAAAAACAGACGTAATAGTAAATAACGGAAGATTGCAAACTTTGGAATGAAGACTCTTATGAAATAATGTGCTAAGGACTCGGCTTCACCTAAACCATAATTGACAAGAGCTTTGAATGGACAAGTTTTGTTTACTATATTTTTTAAGATGGTAGAATCCCAAATAAATTGGTTATCTTTATTCAGGTCTAACCACAATCTCAAGAATCATCAACTTCAAATATCCATATTCCAAGACTATTTGAGATTAATTCAACTTAAGAAGCACTAAGTTCAATGGAATTCCTTTCAGTTAAATCTTCTTATTCGGTTATGATTTAAACGGACCACATGAACTTCTTAGAATCCCTATTTGGTTACGCCTATTTCATTCATGGCATGTTTTACCCTGGCTTTGCATAGATAACAATCTAACATCATATTTATTAATTCAACCATTCATAAAAGCATAGCTTCTCTATTCGACACATCACTATGCCTCAAGAATGAATCACAATAATAAACAGCATTAAGAAGAATAAAACACACTCTTTGAAAAACAAAGTAAATTCCAACTTGTCCAAATAGCACTTATGACATAGGTTTAGGATCCATCTATCCTTAACACAAAAATATCTACTCCATAATAATATTCAAACAACCCATGTTCATATTATAAAACTTCAACATAGCTAGATAAGAATAATACAAAACCAGAGAAGAATGATTTAAAAGCTTCTGCGTAGCCTCCCGGAGTGTCTCAAACTCTCCTTTTGCGTCTCATCTCCTCCAAATTCTGTTTTTTTCTTCTACGGCTACCCTACGCCTTCTTGTTCAGCTAGGATTTCTATTTATAACTTTCAAAATCCGCGGGCTGGCGCCACCAGCGCCAAAGTCCCAACACTGCAGCTCCGAGACGTATTTCTAACCCTATTCTGGCGCCGCAGCTCCAACATCCCAGCACTGCAGCGCCAACTTTCTGTCCAAATTCCTCTCTTTTTGCCAGCTACCAGCACTGCAGCACTGCAACCTTGAGTTTCTATCTCCTTCATGCATTTTTCCCTTCCAGTGCTCCAGCAAGTGTCTGCACATAAGATTTCCAAAACTTAGCATTGATCATTCAACTAAAACAACTTATTAGTATAATAAGATAAACTAAACTCAAATTGCTAAAAACACGTGCAACACAATTTTAATGCTTAAGATCAATTCCAAAAATGTGCCTAAAAGCAGCATAATAACATGATTTATTCAGAGTTATCACACCCCCAAACTTATGTTTTTGCTAGTCCTCGAGGAAACTAGCACAAAATTCTATGCTCACACATCCTAAGAGTGCGAGATGGTTTGATTAGATTTGATATAACATGCCTCAAAGATTTCATATAGATCATAACGCAAGAAAACTTTCCAAATGTTGCTAATGTCTAGAATTTCAAATTTATTGCTAGCTTTATCTTACATCAAATTCTATAAACGTGTGTGTGTGTAACATCTTTATAAACTTAATCACCTCACCACTCGGATCGGTTTATGCAAGCCAGTAGGATAATGCCAATCTTTCAAAGTCCATAAGCTTGCTTTTCACACCACTCTCCACTAATGTAGGCCATGACAATACTCGAGATCACCAAGACTTTATTCAGCTTATAACTTTGGCTAAGGTTAAGGTATGGTAAAAGATTTATTTGTGGCTCACATTACCTTAAGTACATCAACCAATAACAATTTTATTTCAAACTTTCCCTCAGTTATCATGGAATACTTCCAGTACTTTTGCTGTTGTCACATCTTCTTTTTCTTCTTTTTTTTTTTTTTTCGTATGCTTATACTATAGTAGCACCAGTCCTTATTTCTGTGTGCATTAATGAAACTACAACATAGTATGTACACGACGATCAAACACGGCTTTGCCAGCTGCCTGTGATAGGCAGAATACAACTTGATCAAATAGTTTGTGTGGTAAACTTTTTAACTTCGATCTTTCCCTTGGTCACTCTCGATGGAAAATATTTGGTACTTAACACAGCTAAATCGAAGACCACTTTCTCTTGCTCAATCTTCTGCCACCACTTAAAAGAATAGTCCATTCATTAATCAATGTGCTTACAGGTGAAAGGTAGAGTTGTAGCAATTTTTTTTTTCATGTTTTTTCTTTGAAAAGGACATAGGTTAGATGATCGGGTGACAAAATGATATATATCCAAGCTCAAAAGGGTAAAACTCAGGATAATCACATATCAAGATTTAGCTAGAAAGGCTCAAACTTTCCACACATGGCCTGGATCCTTTCTTTGGTACAGTACTACCTAGGATTTCGCCTCAAGTGGTCTTCAAACAAGTTCTAGAGTCCAAAAGATCACAAGACTACACTGCTCACATAAACGCTCTCTGAAACAGCAAGACAACAAAGTGCTTATGTGTAAGTGCTCATTGTGTTCAAAGAGTTCGATGTAAAATAAATCCAACAACAAATTCAAGCACACAAACAAACACAACATTTTTCAAATTTTCGATGGCTATAATCAAGTCAATCTATTTTTCATCATCGGAAAAATCAAAATCAAACAACAGAAAGCACTAAGATAAAACAAACAGAAAAATAACTAGAAACATGAGCAGTGCACAACACTCAGATAAAGTTCCCACCCCTAAACTTAAATGATACATTGTCCGCAATGTATAAAATTTGAATTATAAAGTAAGAGAAGGGAACTCCCCTGATTAGTCGGAGGTCGAATCAATCGTCTTTGTCAATGTCCTCATCCTCCGGATCACTACTATGACTGAGATATGGTGGTAGTGGAGGTAGCTGCTGTGCGTCGATGCCTAAATGATTGGAAAAAATCCTTATCATCTGGTCATTGGTTTGAAAACAACCTGCAACGTATGATGCCTGCTGCTTACCCCATTGCCGAAGCTTATGAAGCTCCGTCTTAACCGCTGTCAGACGATCAGAGAGTGATATATTTCGTTGTTGGTGTTCTGGGGGAGGCTGTGAGGAAGAGACGCCTGGGCTCGGTGCTTCTTCTATATCCGTGATCTGATAGATAGTCCTGAGATCCAGCGGATGCATTGGTTGTTTGATTTGTTCCCTCGCAGTCCAGGTAACACCACACGATCTACAAAGTGCTGTTATCAAATATGGAAAATACAACCCCACACTGATTGAATTTGCGCTGTATAGAATGCTGTTCTGGATAATGCATCCCACATCAATACTTAATCCTTGGTAGATGGTGAATAACAAGATTGCTCTGTCTCTTGTGACATCACTTAAATGGTTCGTCGGAAGCAAACGAGCGCCTGCAAAGTAATTCCAAGCTTTTGCTGTCCTATCTATTGCACTCGAAGGAAATGAAATCCGCTCATCACCGAACAATTTCCATTGTGTCTCAACTTTGCAAAGAACTCGGATTACCTTGTCGAGGTCAGGTGCACTGGCATAAGCACTATACTCATCCATTGGGATGTTGGGAGTAGTGAGCAATTTGTTGATTGTGCCTTTGTCGAATGCCACTAATTTCCCTCTAACTTTTACCTTCAGATTCGTGTGCTCTGCATCATTTGCATAAAATTCACGCATAACCAGAATAATTGCAGCTTCTAGTGTTGTGCAGAATTGTTCCCATTTTCGGGCAGCGATGATCCTATGAATGAGGGGGAAGTGTCCCTTGGTGAGATTAAATCCCGGGATTGGGACTTTCTTGAGTTGAGAACGCTCAAACCTCTGTTCTGCTTCCTTTTAGACAAAAAGCTCGGAATTGTAACCGGTAGAGCTAGGTCTCGTGCGTTTGGGATGAGCCATTTAATTAAGACTTTTGTGCTTTAAATAATCAAACTTCAAACTGTAGAAAACAACCGAGAGCAACACCCTCTTCCACACACACAGATGCCCAAATAATTTTTTTTTTTAATAAAACTTTCAATCCAAGTTACGCAATGTCTTCAATCAATTGAGTCTTGAATAACCCAGCAGAATAGAGTGCATATTTAATCCATTAACACCAGAAATTTATTCAGCTACAGTATCCTTTTCTCCCAACGCACAGCCATGTGAAAATTTTCAGCATAAACTTAAGAAAATGAAACTTATCCGTTCATACCTTCCTCAATATTTCATCAAATCACCATGTATTATAAGATACCCATAAACAACTCAAGTGATTTCACTTAAAAATATGGAGTTTTGGTGTCTCAAAGTGGAGAAATCTTACTTGATTAGAAGACATCAACAGCACCCAAAAACACTTGAGAGGAGGGATTCTCGTGAAGAATTAAAGCAATCCATGGTGAAAGATGCAAAAGGACCTTGATTATGTAGTGCGATGGGGAAGGGAAGTGTAATTTTGGTGTTTTGGAGAGAGAGAGTAGCTGAAAATCTGATTTTGGAATGCCCTAACAGTGGAAGAGCTGTGTATTTAAACACTAGTGTGCGACCTGGCACTGCAGCGCCAACTTTCCAGCGCTGCAGCGCTGAATTTCTGGACAGTTCAACGTGTGAGCAGGAGCAGCGTGTGGGTGTAGGACCTGGCGCTGCAGCGCCAAAAGTGTGAGGCTGCAGCGCTGAATCTCTGTCCTGATTAGTGTGTGGGGGCAGGACCTGGTGCTGCAGCGCCAGAAGTGTAAGGCTGCAGCGCTGAGACTCTGTCCAGACTCCAAATAAGCCTGAAAATAAACCAAGAATACACACTGTAAGGCCATAAAAATTGAAGTAATAGATAAATTAAACAAAACAAAAAAATTGAAACACACAAAATAATTTCAAAAGGCATGAAAAATAAAAATTAAGAACCAAAATAGTAGTTCTAATATAGTCTTTAGCTTGACTTTCGGATTTATGGCTCTTGGAGAATGGTTGTGGATGATTGAGGGTCAAACGTCCCCATAATGTAGTGCTTCAATCTATGCCCATTAACCTTGAATGTCTCCTTCTTTTTCTCGTGTTGTATTTCAACGGCACCAAAAGGTGATACACTTATCACGGTGTATGGTCCAGTCCACTGAGATTTCAGCTTTCCCAAAAATATGTGCCTTCTTAGGACTTCCAGCAATCGTTCTTCCATTTTACCTATCAATGAAGAAGATATTATAATAGGGAAAATATTTTTCTCTAAATAAGCATATTTCAAATAAGCAAGTAAAGTTTTCAATTTAGTTATTATTATTTGTTCTTCTGGCACTTCTTTTCCCATTTCAGACTCAAAGTTCCTTGCTTCTTCTTGGATGATGAGTTCTTCAGTGGTAGCAGCTCCTGATTCCATGATGCATCTCTTTAAAGTATCTTCATTTAATGTTTTCTCCTGAAACTCCTCAATGAGGTTATCAACAACATCCACTTGAAAACAAGAAGAAGTAGATAAGCAAGAATGGTATTTCATAATTTTATAGATATCAAAAACTACTTGCTCATCATTGACTCTTAAAGTCAATTTCCCTTGTTATACATCAATTAGGGCTCTCCCTGTAGCAAGGAATGGATGTCCAAGTATAAGAGGTACCTCACAATTCTCTTCCATGTTGAGAACAATGAAGTCCACAAGGAATATAAATTTATTAACCTTTACCAGTACATCTTCTATAATTCTTCGTGGTCTCTTAATAGATCGATCAGCTAATTGCAATGACACTGTCGTTTTTTTGACTTCTTCTAATCCAAGTTTCCTATAAATTGAAAGAGGCATAAGATTAATACTGGCACCAAGGTCACATAAAGCTTTATAAAAAAATGAATTTCCCAAAGTACAAGGTATAGTAAAACTCCCTGGATCTTTCAATTTTGGAGGTAGCTTGTTTTGCAGTATAGCGCTGCACTCTTCAGTTAACATTACCGTTCCGTGTTCCTCGAGCTTTTGTTTATTAGAAAAAATTTCCTTAAAAAATTTAATTTAGCTAGGCATCTGTGCTAATGCCTCTGCAAATGGTATGTTAATATGCAACTTTTTAAAAATCTCTAAAAATTTTGAGAATTGTTTATCTAATTTTTCTTTTTGGAATTTCTGAGGATAAGGAAGAGGTGGCATATATTTAGTTTCAGAGTGAGAATCAATCAAACCTTTACCGATAGACTTCTTGGCTGAAACACGTTTCTCTTCTTGCTCAGTCTCTTCTTTCTCACCTTCTTGATGAGCAATTTTTTTAGGTTATGGTTCTTCCAATTGTGTGCCGCTCCTTAGTGTTATGGCCTTGACATCCTCCTTAGGATTCTTTTCTGTGTTGCTCGGAAGGGAACCTTGTACATGTCCAAAAATTATGGTTGCTAGTTGACTAACCTGAAATTCCAGATTTTTTATGGATGCTTCTTGATTTTGGAATCTAGTTTCTGCTGTACTTAAGAATTTGGCCATCATATCCTCCAAGTTGGACTTTTTTTCTTGAGGAGGATATTCAGGATGAGGTTGCTTAGCATTGCTTTGATTCCATGAGAAGTTTGGATGATTTCTCCATCCCTGATTATATGTGTTGCTGTATGGATTGTTTTACCTGTGAAAATTTGAAACAAAATTAGCTTGTTCAGCAGATGAATTATATGCAAACTGATTACCTGCTTGACAGTTACTGCTGTGATGGTCACTACCACCACACAATTCACTTATTGTATGTGAGTTGGGATTAAGTCCATCAATCTTCTTGGTGAGAGTCTCCAGTTGTGCTGCTAGAGCTGTAACAGCATCTACATTGTGTAATCATGAGGCTCTGTTGACAGGTAACCTTTCAATTGGCCATTGATAAGAGTTTGTGGCCATTTCTTCTAGTAATTCAATGGCTTCTTCTGGAGTTTTTCTCATGATAGTGCCACCTGCAGCTGCATCAATCATGTTTCGGGTTGTACTAGTTAAACTGCTATAAAAAGTTTATACCTGCATCCAAGTGTGCAACTCGTGATGAGGACATCTTCTCAAAAGGTCTTTAAAACGTTCCCATGCCTCATAAAGTGACTCCCGATCGACCTGCAAGAACATAGTAATTTCATTACGTAACTTTGCAGTTTTTGCAGGAGGGAAGTATTTCCCTAAAAAAATTTGTGCCAATTCTGCCCATGTCGTTATGGATCTGGCTGGCAAAGAAGTCAACCAGCTTTTTGCTTTATCCCTCAATGAAAATGGGAAAAGCCTTAAGCGAATTGCATCCTTCAATACTCCGTTATACTTGATTGTGTCACAAATTTCAAGGAAATTAGTCAAGTGAACATTTGGATCTTCTTGCGATAGGCCCCCAAATTGTATTGAATGTTGAATCATCTGAATGATGGTGGGCTTAATTTCAAAATTGTTCGCTTGTATAGGTGGTCGTCGAATGCTAGATTCAACACCATCCATCTTTGGCATAGCATAATCCCACAGTGCACATTGCAGCTCTGCATTGTTTCCTTCTGCCATTGTATTAACTATTACTAGTGCTACTCTTCTCAAAGCGTGAAAAGTGCACTCAATCTCTGGATTAAGTTCTGCAAGTATTCTCCCACTAGTACATGTCATGCACTAGAAACGAAAACCCTGCAAATAGACTTAAAAACCAAATTAATAAACACTCAAATTAACTAGCAGAATCACAATAAATGTAATATTTTATTTCAGTCCCTAGCAACGGCGCCAAAAACTTGATGCGATGAAATTGGCACTAGCAAGTGCACTAATCGTTCAAGTAATAAAATGATGAGTAAATATCGTTCCCAACGAGGACTGAACAAGCACTACAGAAATTATGACTCAACTCTTACTGTTATTTGAGCAAACGAATAATTGTCAGAGAAAAGGTTATTAACAATTAACTAAAGGAAAAAACAGACGCAATAGTAAATAACGGAAGATTTGTAAACTTTGAAATGAAGACTCTTATGAACTAACGTGCTAAAGACTCGACTTCATCTAAACCATAATTGACAAGATTTTTGAATGGACAATTTTCGTTTACTATGTTTTTCAAGATGGTAGAATCCCGAATAAATTGGTTATCCTTATTCAGGTCTAACCACAATCTCAAGAATCATCAACTTCAAATATCAATATTCTAGGTCTATTCTAGATTAATTCAATTTAAGAAGCACTAAGTTCAATGGAATTCCTTTTAGTTAAATCTCCCTATTCGGTTACGATTTAAACGGACCACATGAACTTCCTAGAATCCCTATTCGGTTACTCCTATTTCATTCATGGCATGTTTTACCCTAGCTTTGCATAGATAACATTCCAATATCATATTTATTAATTCAACCATTCATAAAAGCATAGCTTCTCTATTCGACACATCACTATGCCTCAAGAAGGAATCACAGTAATAAACAGCATTAAGAAGAATAAAACACACTCTTTGAAAAACAAAGTAAATTCCAACTTGTCCAAATAGCACTTATGACATAGGTTTAGGATCCATCTATCCTTAACACAAAAATATCCACTCCATAATAATATTCAAACAACCTGTGTTCATATTATAAAACTTCAACATAGCTAGATAAGAATAATACAAAACCGGAGAAGAATGATTTAAAAGCTTCTGCGTAGCCTCCCGGAGTGTCTCCAACTCTCCTTTTGCGTCTCTTCTCTTCCAAATTCTGTTTTTTTCTTCTACGGCTGCCCTCCGCCTTCTTGTTCAGCTAGGGTTTCTATTTATAAATTTCAAAATCCGCGGGCTGGGGCTGCAGGGCAAACATCCCAGCGCTGCAGCACCGAGATGTATTTCTAACCCTATTCTGGCGCTGCAGCTCCAACATCCCAGCGCTGCAACGCTAACATCCCAGCGCTGCAGCCTTGAGTTTTTGTCTCCTTCATGCATTTTGCCCTTCCAGTGCTCCAGCAAGTGTCAGCACAGAAGATTTCCAAGACTTAGTATTGATCATTAAACTAAAACAACTTATTAGTAGAATAAGATAAACTAAACTCAAATTGCTAACAACACATGCAACACAATTCTAATTCTTTAGATCAACACCAAAAATATGCCTAAAAGTAGTATAATAACTTGATTTATTCAGAGTTATCAAACCTCTCTAACACCCTCTTAACATAGATACGCTGAGATAACCATAATCTTTTGGAAGATCTGTCCCTGTGAATCTCCATCCCAATGATCTTCTTGGCTGCACCCAAATCCTTTATATCGAATTCTTTGCTCAACAAAGTCTTCAACTTGTTGACCTCACTCATACTCTTCGCAGCAATCAACATATCATCCACATAAAGTAACATAAAAATAAATGAACTATCATCAAGGCTCTTCACATAAACACAACAATTATACTCACATCTCTTGTAGCCAATCAGGATCATGTAAGAGTCAAATCGCTTATACCACTACCTCGGAGATTGCTTCAACCCATAAAGTGATTTTCTCAATTTACAAACCAAGTATTCCTGTCCAGGCTAACTAAACCCTTCTGGCTGTACCATGTAAATCAACTCCTCCAAATCACCATGAAGAAAAGTTGTCTTTACATCCATCTGCTCCAACTGCATATCGAAATGCGCTACCAAACCCAACACCGCCCTGATGGAAGTGTGTCTGACCATAGAAGATAAGATCCCACCATAGTCAACCCCTTTCCTCTGTGAGTAACCCTTTGCTACAAGACGAGCCTTGAACTTTTCTCCCTCTTTTTCTGATACTGCTTCTTTCTTCTTATACACCCATTTGCATCCTATCGCTCTTTTCCCCTCTAGAAGCTCCACCAAGTCCCATGTTTGGTTCTTATGTAGAGACTCCATCTCCTCCACTATAGAACCCATCCATCTACTCTTCTCTTGGTTGTGTACTACCTTCTGAAAAGTGATAGGATCCCCGCTACCAGTAATGAGTGCATAAGAAACCAAATCTTCAAAACCATACCTGGTGGGTGGACTAATTGTGCATTTGGGCTTGTCTATATCTATATTGTGATGCTGTTGATCTTCTGAACTAGAGCTCCCTGCATTCTGAGCATTTCCTTCCCTACCATGGGTCTCTAGCTCCACCTGCACCACATACTTATTTCTGTTGCAATTTTCTGGCACCTATTTCTCTTCTTCCTGACTATGCTGCAACATAGCTTTCTCATCAAAAACCACATCTCTACTGATCACCACCTTGTTTGCCTTTGGATCCCAGAACTTGAAGCATTTCACCCCTTTATGATAACCCAGAAAGATACACTATCTAGACTTCGCATCATCCTTTGATCTTTCCTCAATAGGAACATGCACGTAGGCTGGACATCCAAACACTCTCAAACCAGAGTAGTTTACCGCGCTGCATGTCCACACCTCCTTTGCTACTTTTTTATCTAGTACTGCCCTAGGTGACCTGTTAATCAAGAAACATGCCATATTCACTGCTTCTGCCCAGAAGTTCTTTACAAGCCTTGCATTCAACCTGAGACACCGAGCTCTTTCAGCTATTGTTCTATTAATCCTTTCCGTTACATTGTTCTGTTGTGGTGTTTTGCATACTGTGAAGTGTCTCTTAATCCCATGCTGCTCACAAAACTCCATGAACTTTGAATATGTTCACTCAGCACCATTTTCAGACCTAAGGCATTTGATCTTCCTCCCTGTCTGGTTTTCTACTTCAGCTTTCCACAACTTGAACTTGGCAAATATTTCTGACTTATGCCACATAAAGTACACCCAAACCTTTCGCGAGTAGTCATCAATAAAACTCACAAAATACATATGTCCTCCTTGTGATGCTACCCTTACTAGCCCCCAAACATCTGTATGAACATAGTCAAGAAATCCCTTTGTCTTATATGTAGCTGTCTTGAACTATACCCTATTCTGTTTCCCAAGAACACAATACCTACAGAAATCAAGCTTGCATGTTTTGACACCCTTCAATAGATTTCTCTTATGGAGCTCCATCATCCCACACTCACTCATATAACCTAACCTTATATACCATAAGACTGTTCTATCTGACTCAGACTCTACACCTGCAACTCCACCTACAACTGTGGTACCTAGTAGTGTATAAATATTTCTTGCTAGTTTCTGTCCCTTAATCACTGTTAAGACACCTTTACTCAGCTTTATTACTCCACTTTCAGACTTGTAACTAAACCCATTACAATATAAAGTGCCCAATGAAATCAGATTCTTTCTTAAATCTGGTATATGTCTAACATCACACAACATTCTAACAACACCATCAAACATTTTAATTATGATATTCCCTATTCCAACAACTTTGCATGATGAATCGTTACCCATCAGAACATAACCAGAATTTACTAACTTGTAGGTTTTCAACCAAACTTTATTTGGTGTCATATGATATGAGCATACTGAATCCATAATCCAAGAATCTGTGAGATGACCTGAACTGGATGAAATAGAAAGCATATCCCCGTCATCGCTCTCTGAGTCTTCTTCTTCCACTACATTCGCAGACTTTAATGGACCCTTTTTATTCTCTGTATTCCCCTTCCTTAAATCTGGACAATCTCGTTTTATGTGCCCTTTTTTCGCACTTAAAACATTATATGTCCTTCCTCTTCCTGGATTTAGATCGAGATTTATTGTTACTCGATCCGCTTTGGGACTTGTTTCTCTTATATTCCTGGTTAGTCCTCACCACAAGCCCTTCACCTTGTAAATTCTCATCACTAGCTTTCTTCTTCTGATGAAAACCTAATAGAGCACCTGTGATCTCCTCAAATTCAAGAGTTTTTTTCCCCCACATTAGAGTTGTAACCAAATTTTCATACGTAGGAGAAGCTGGTAGGGAATTCAGTAACATTAACGCCTTGTCTTCGTCTTCGAACTTCACATCAACTCGCTTCAAATCACTGATAATCCAGTTAAGCACATTGATATACTAGTTCAGATCTAAGCCCTCTAACATCTTAAGACCATATAGTTTTTCCTTAAGATAGAGCTTATTCGTCAACGACTTGGACATATACCGACTTTCCAGTTTCAACCAAACTGCCGTCGGTGATTCCTCATCCATGACGTGATACATCATGTCATCAGCCAAACAAAGCTTAATAGTTGCCATAGCCCTCATTTCCAGTTCCTTCCAATTTATGTCTTCCATACCTTTCGGCTTCTTTCCATATAACACCTTCACCATGCCCTACTGCACTAACAAATCATTGACCCTCTTCTGCCATAATCCAAAATTTCCAGATCCGTCGAACTTGACCATGTCGAACTTCATAGAAGAAATCGTAGACATCGTGACCTGGGCTCTGATCCAATTGTTATGAAATGTGCAACAAGTATGATGAATAATATAAAAAGTAAATAGAGAGAAAGTAATTAAACACACACTGATTTAACGCAGTTCGACAGTATACCTACATCCACGGGAGCGAACAGTCACTAAATTTCACTATATCAAAGTAGGGTTACATCATATATATTTTTACTAACCATAACCATATAGAGGTATTAGAAAATTCCTCAAATAATCCTAGTCATTCCGCTCCGTTTCATCAGTACATTATGCTCCCCTCGCTCCACTCCGCTTCACTCCGGCATCAGCGTGATTTCTTTGTAAATATGTTCCACTCGATATGAGCCACACGCTACAATAATGCACCTACTGTTGAGAAGCTAGAGGATGATCCTATGGAGACCGAGGACCCCATAGCTAGCAAGACTTGGGAGGAGGACCATGCTGACATGGGACCCACAGAGTATCAGCACATCCTTGAGAAGATGTCCTCCTTCCAGTATGAGCTAGCCGATATTCGACGGGAGGATCGGGAGGCTACGTGCCTAGTTCATCAGTGCATAAATGGGTTGGAAGCACACTTTAAGAGGCAAGAAGCGATGCTCCAGGCCATTCTAGACCGACTACATCTCGCCTCGGGTGCCTCATCTTTAGCATCACATAGAGGCCAACAGTGAGAGAAGGTGCACTGTCTAGCTGAAGATGTAAAACTTAGCACTCATGGGAGGCACCCTACAGTATATCCTTTTTTTTTATTGTTTTTCAAATTTCTTGTTACTATTTATTTTTAGTATTTTTTTTGTTTTTCAGTATTACTTTAGTATTTTTTTTTTAGGGACAATGTGTGCATTAGTTCAAGTTTGGGGGTGTGCTATAAGCCATACCAGTCCAGCTAGTTCTCTATCTCCTAGGTCAGCTCTTTCTATGTTATTCACATATTAGGGACAATGTGTAATTTAAGTTTGGGGGTATGGGAGACACATTCACACACACTTTCTCCCAGTTTTTTTTTTTATTATTATTGAAAAGATAAATCCATGTTCATGTTGTTTTGAAATTTTGGTTGATCTAAACAAATACTATGATATGATTTCATTAGTGAGCTTAAAATTTTGAACACATGATCTGATAATAGAGTTTTAAAGTTTAGTTACTTACTCTAGGCATTTAAGAATTCATGTGTTTGATCTAATCTGACACGAGCACATTAGCGCATAATTGTGTAAGGTATAATATGTGATTTTAATGTGTATGTTTCCATAGCTTAACTGAAACTAGATGACTTGTTGGATGAACACTTTGGCATTGAAATGTAGAAAAAAATTTGCACAAAAAGAGAAAAATGCTCATAATGATCATTAATAAAACTTCCACTGAGTAACTGGACCTCTTGCTTTAGTAAGCAGCGAGTGTTCACGTTAAAAGGTGGGAATTTTGCTCATAATGATCATTGATAAACTTTTCACTGAGTAACTGGACCTCTTGCCTCAGTAAGCAGTGAGTATTCACGTCAAAAGGTGGGAATTTTGCTTGGTAGCATTAAGGTCAGTTTAGTTTCATAGCCTTTTGACTCGAGTTAGTAAGTCCTTAGGGGTGTCTTTACACCTAATGCCCTAAAACCATCTGGTTTGGTGGTCATTGACTCAATACTCGCAACATGGGTCAATTAGAAAGCTTAAGGGAACTAAACATGGCGAAGTCTCATAATAAAAGAAAGAAGGAAATAAAACTATGCCATTATTGATTATTCTGATAGGAAATTCGGTGAATCTTGAGACATGGAGACAGTACACATTGGAGTTATTTGGAAGCTTCATTTTTATGTGCTAGTTCACTTTACACTGAGTCAAACTTGTGATGCCTTAGCCAACCTCTTGTAAGAAATTATATTTTGAACCCCTATTCATTGCGAAGATGGGTTTGTAATTTATGCTTGCTCATGAATGAATATCATGGTTTTGTGTGCGACTTAAATTTTTGGATACCATGAATGATGGATTTATCTTTGTGTTATTTATTTTTCATTTAGTTTTTAGTTTTGCATTGCTAAGGGACTAGCAATATGTAAGTTTGGAGGTGTGATAAGTGTTTAAATATTCATATTTAAGCCCCTTAATTTTTATTTGTTAAGTTCTAGTTCTGTTATTTCATACTATTTTATTTCTTTTCTGTGTTTTCTGTGTTTTTCTAGGTTTTTGAAGAAAATAGAGCATTATCTGGCTTAGAGAACAAATCTGGAAGAAGTGGAAGCTGCTTAGTGCAATCGAGCACAAAGGTTTGCAATAGAGTGCAATAGCACCCAAGCCAAGGATCGAGTGCACCAGCACTCGTGCGCGCAAGAAGAAGGCTCGAGCGCACCTGCGCTCGAGCGCACCAGTCTATGATCGAGCCACAACCTATTTTGGAAAGTAGGCGTAGGGTTTTGTTTTACAAGTTAGGGTTTCCAAATGTCCCTAAAATTTATAAATAGGCCTATAAACACGGAAAGAATGAGCTTTTCGGAGAAAAGATTTTAGGAGACGAATTGACGACTCTTCTAGGAAGTATTTTCGGGTTTATTATTTTCTATTTATTTTAGATTATGAAGATTTTTAACATCAAAACCAAGTGTAACTAATTTACTAGTAGGGCTCGATTGAAGACCTGATTATGTTTTTCCATATATGAATATTGTTGCCTTTGCGATAGCTATATTATGATGCTTAACTTGATTAATGCCTGTTTTATTGAATTCCTCATATGTGTTTACCTGATCAATATATGCATGTGGTATGGATTAGTTAATTAAATCAATTTAGATGACTGAGTCTTTGATTTAATAATAGTAACAAAAGAAATCTGTAGCTCGAGATTTCAACCCAAGAGGGGGGGTGAATTGGGTTTTTAAAAACTTTTCGCGAAATTAATATAAGTTTATAAAAACTAACAAGCAACAGATAATAAATACAAGTAATGAGCTGTAAATAAAGAGTTTAAGGAAAGAGGATGCAAACACAGTTATATTGGTTCGGCAATATCGAATTCGTTCCGACCCTACATCCACTCTCTTCAAGGAACACCTTGAAGTAATCCACTAAGAAAACTTAGTCGCACAACTTAGCCGGGTGTTGCACAAACCGTACACAAGCAAATTACAGGAATTGCTTAAGCCGAAAAATCCCCTTCCTTTCAGAAGTTTCCCCTTCCTCTCGGAAGTAATCCCTTTACAAAGATGGTGTAAAGTAAAAGGTAGAGAAACAGCAAATGAAAACTTATTACAATAGAAATGTCTCTCTTTCAAAGTAAAGCTTGAAGAAATGGCTCAATAAGATTATTTCAAAGCTTTTTGTGTTTCAAGAGTATAAAAACTTGATTATGTGAGATCAACTCTTTTTGAATATGTGCAGCTTGTTATTGAATGCTTAACTAAATTGGTTTATATAGCAATCAATTAATATGGCCGTTTAGGACTTTAATTTGAAAAAGATTTACTTTAAAACGTTCAGATTTGGAGTCCAATGGTCATAATTTTGAATTACCAGTCGACTGGGTTCACTTGAAAAATACTCGTTTTCAGACCTTCTAGGTATCCAGTCGACTGGTATATATCATCCAGTCGACTGGGGACTTTCTGTCCATTTTACCAGTCGACTGGGTTGTTTCATCCAGTCGACTGGAGACTTACTGGTCAAAGTACCAGTCGACTGGGTTAATTCATCCAGTCGACTGGGTACCTTCTGACCCATATACTAGTCGACTGGTATATGTACCCAGTCGATTGGGTTGTCTTCCAACCCAGTTTTTCTTCTGTTTTTCATCAAAAACATTTTAAAAATAATGGTTTTAGAAAAATCTTTTGTGTTTGAGCCTTTGAACAAGCTAATACAATGTATGAGTGAGACTTACATTGGTTCTAAACCTTAAGACCTATTCTAGATCTTCAGTCTTCACTTGATACTTGATTTGGTTCGAGTTTTTGCACTTTGTTCCTTGGTTGAATGTGTTTGATCCTTAATACAACTTAGTTTAAACATGTTAGTTAAATAACAGTTGTGTTTTGCCATCATTAAAATACGGGCGAGGGTCAACAGTCTCCCCCTTTTTGATGATGACAAAACTAATAATGTAAAAATAGTTTTAAAAACTAAGTGATAGGATTTTTCAAAAATTTGAACAGAGTCTCCTCTGTTTTTCGAGTAAAACCACCCTGTTAACAAGCAAACACAGTTTATATTTCTTTCAACCAATCCAGAATCAAACTCAACCAATCAATAAACATTTTAACAAAGTTATGGAGCAATGCTCCCCCTAAATCTATGCATTGGTTGCGTTTTACTTAGATTTTCTCGTTTTTCTCATTTTTCTCCCCCGTTTTAACAACAGCAATCAAAGGGGGCATAACATAAAAAATAAGCTACTTAGCCAATATAGTCAAATAGATTATAAGAAAACAAAGTTGTACGCGAAGATTTGGCTTCATTCGAATCTCGGAAGCCTTCCCGGGAAGAACCGAAAGTTTTCAAGCGTATAAGCATTTTATAGCAGTTTTAGTGACCAAACAGAGTTTTAAAACAGTGCTAACATATTACAAATAGCGTAAATAAATGCAAGAAATATGGCTAATAGTAATACATCATCATAGAGAAAAAGTCACTACAGGCAGGGCTTCACAGAGCCATAACTAAGAAAAAATACATGAGATGTCTGTGCTATGTGATAAAAACTGGAAAAGCGCTAAGTAAAGATTAAAGATAGAGACTCATGGTGCGGGAGAGTCCGAGCTGTCACGAAGAAGTTCCCTAATCTTAGCTAGGGAACCCTCGGTGTGCTCTCGATGTAACTCGAAGTCGTCCCGTACGTGGTCTATGGAGGAGCTCAACCTCTAGTAATCAGACTGCATGGACTGAAAATCGGACTCCATCGTCATTTGAAGACTCGTGATAGCTCGTAGGATGTCACCATAACCAGTCTGACCGGTACTCGAGTCACCAATGGGAGGTGCTCAGGTATCCGTCTCCATCTCAACAGCCGTATCAGCATCCTCATCACTGTCACTCGCATCCTCTTGGATCCTTAGGCGCTTTCCGGCCTTCGGATAGATGAACCCTTCACGAACAGTACATCCCATCTTTTTCAGAGATGAGATGTTGATGATGTCCGTCAATCCGATATCTTGAGCCTCGGAGGTAGGTAAAGGTACCCGGAAGTGCTAGAGGATGAGCGTAATGAGCATCCCATAAGGAAGACACCCGGAGTCGTTTGCTTCACTGTTTATCATGTTGGCGAGCAGCAGAGGATATATATTGAAGTGGTGCCCAGATTTTAGGCACCAAATCAATACCGTATCTATTTTAGATAAATACCCTCGACTCCCGAGTCTTGGGTGGATGGTCCAACTGACAATCAATTGAAACAACTTTGAGTCGAGGGGCAAGTCACTACATGTGTGAAATGTAGTGGGTCTGTACACATAGTTAGGGTCGCCCCTGACTATCCGACAGGCCTCCTCAACTTCAAAGTTGTCTGGCCATCCATCCAGACTCCATTGAACCCCCCTTATAGGGATTCTCAGAATGCTCATCAAGAGGTCAGTGTTGACCTCAAACTCCACACCGTTAACTCTGGTTTTGAATCTCAGAGCCAGAGGACTGGGTTTCACCAAGTTCGCATAGAACTGGTGAATCAGTCGCGGGTAATACTTTTCATGAATTCTGACCAGTGGGGTCAGATTTATTGCCTCAAAGGATGGTAGAATATCGAAATTACCATGGCGAATAGAGTCGAAATCAACGACTCTACCTGTCATGATTTTCTTGTGACGGATTATTGAATTATACCTCTTATGAGACGCTGGGCTGTAAAACAGAGTCTGCTCCAGCTCTGTTCTGGGCTCCTTGCTGGATGACCCTGCTGCTCCCTTCCCTTTCGACTCCGAAGCCGAAGGTTTTGAAGACCTTGGCTTTTTAGGCGCATTAGGTCCACTTGTTGTAAGTTTAATACGGATTTTGTCACTCATTTTGGAGAAATCTGGAGTTTTTGAAAAAAAAAGGTTTTGGTAAAAATGAGAGATTTTAACCGTGGAAAGTTAAAAATCTCTTTAGGAATGTGTAGATCGGTGTGTGTAGAAGGGATTTGGATGGTTTTTGGATCAAAAGGATGAATTTTTCTAGAGAGAGAAAGCTTGGGCTTTTTGAAAATGGCTTAAAATGGCGAAAATGAACAGTCCCTTTTATAGAATCGCGATACTAGTCGACTGGGGTCGATATACCAGTCGACTGAGTCCCTTTGAAAAGATGTACAGTTTTTTTACCAGTTGACTGGGTAAACGTACCAATCGACTGGGTAAACTGGCAGTGAGTTACCAGTCGACTGGGCTATCTTTACCAGTCGACTGGAGGACAAGGGTTTTTCAAAAAATTGGCTCCAAATAGGATTTGATCTTATAGACGACTGGAGAAAACTTACCAGTCGTCTAGAATATTTGGCAGAGAATTACCAGTCGACTGGGTTAAAAGTACCAGTCGACTGGAAGATCAGGCAGAGACTTACCAGTCGATTGGGTCAAAAGTACCAGTCGACTGAAATATCAGGCAGAGACTTACCAGTCGACTGGATCTTGAGTAAAATTTCCAGTCCTGAATTTTTTTAGCACGATTTTGTTTATCTATGACATTTTTGAGTGAGGGGAATAATTAAACATGAATTAATACTCTATCACTCAATGTCAAACTTGCAAATGATGAAATAAGATGCAATCAAACATTTAATTTATCAAAATCAAGCAATACCATCAACATTCTAATCTTACAAAAACTAGCTTCGCTTAAGGGTTTCGTAAGAATATCAGCAATTTGATCTTCTGAAGGTATGAATTCTAATCTTATATCACCTTTTTGAGCATGATCTCTTAGGAAATGATGTCTAATCTCTATATATTTGGTTCTAGAGTGCTGAATAGGATTTTTGGTTAGGTTGATGGCACTAGTATTATCACAAAATATAGGAATATTTTTGAGACTCATGCCATAGTCTTCTAGTTGTTGTTTCATCCATAGTACTTGGGCACAACAACTGCCAGCTGCTACATATTCCGCCTCAGCGGTTGATAGTGCAACTGAATTCTGTTTCTTGGAGAACCAAGAAGTTAACATAGCACCTAAGAATTGGCATGTTCCACTTGTGCTCTTTCTATCTAACCTACATCCAGCAAAATCAGCATCTGAATATCCTACTAACTCAAAAGATGATTCTCTAGAGTACCATAATCCTATGGTCTGGGTCCCTTATAGATATCTAAGGATTCTTTTTACTGCAACTACATGTGATTCCTTAGGATTAGACTGAAATCTAGCACACATGCATACACTGAACATTATATTAGGTCTACTTGCAGTCAAATATAGTAAAGCACCTATTATGCTTCTATAATGTTTAGAATCTACAGTTTTACCTCCTTCATCAAGATCAAGTTTGGTGGTTGTGCTCATAGGCGTTCCAATTGGCTTTGAGCTTTCCATCCCGAACCTTTTTAGTAGATCTTTGATGTACTTTTGTTGATTGATGAAGATACCTCTTTTTAGTTGCTTGATTTGCAGTCCAATGAAGTAGGTAAGTTCTCCCATCATGCTCATTTCAAATTCATCTTGCATGCACTTTGCAAACTCTTGACACATAGATTCATTAGTAGCACCAAATATAATATCATCAACATATATTTGAACTATCAAAGTGTCATTCTTGTGAGTTTTTGTGAAGAGAGTTGTGTCTATTTTACCTCTTACAAAATCATTGTTAATCAAAAATTTACTTAATCTTTCATACCATGCTCTTGGAGCTTGCTTCAACCCATATAGAGCTTTAGAAAGTTTATAGACATGATTTGGAAGACTAGGATTTTAAAATCCAAGAGGTTGTTCAACATAAACCTCTTCTTCTATAAAGCCATTTAAAAAGGCACTTTTCACATCCATTTGAAATAGCTTGAATTTATTAAAGCATACAAAGGCTAATAACATTCGAATAGCTTCTAATCTAGCTACAGGAGCATAAGTTTCATCAAAATCTATTCCTTCCTCTTGATTATATCCCTTAGCAACTAGTCTAGCCTTATTTCTAGTTACTATACCATTTTCATCCATTTTATTTCTATATACCCATTTAGTTCCAATAATTGAATGATCTTTAGGTCTTGGAACTAGTTTCCAAACATCGTTTCTCTCAAATTGATTTATCTCTTCCTGCATTGCAATTATCCAATCATTATCTTTTTCAGCTTCTATAAATGTCTTAGGTTCTACTTGAGACAAATAAGCTACAAAATTGCAAATATTTCTAATGGAAGAGCGAGTTCTTACCCCTTGTGAAGGATCACCAATTACTTGATCAATTGGATGATGATTTACATACCTCCAATCCTTGGGTAGATTTTCCTCTTGTTGACTTGAGGATGGTTGGTCCAAATTGGGAGTTGCCATCCCTTTATTTGTTTGAGAAGAACTCACTTTTGGGTCAACAATGGGAGTAGGAGTTCCCATTCTTGGAATAAAATCTGCATCATCTTTAAAGGAAACTTCTCCACTACTCATTGGGTTAGATTCATCAATAGTTACATGCACAGATTCTTTTCCTACTAGAGTTCTCTTATTGAAAACTCTATAAGCCTTACTTGTAGTTGAATATCCTAAAAATATCCCTTCATCGGTCTTGGAATCAAATTTACCCAAGTTAGTTTTATTGTTATTTAAGATGAAGCACTTACTACCAAAGGCACGAAAATAGGAAATATTGGGCATTCTCCCTTTCCATAGTTCATATGGTGTTTTATCAAGCAAGGGCCTTATCAAAATTCTATTTAAAATATAGCAAGAAGTATTCACGGCTTCAGCCCAAAAATATTTTGGTAAATTATTTTCACAAAGCATTGTTCTTGAAAATTCTTCTAGAACTCTATTTTTCCTCTCAACAACTCCATTTTGTTGAGGAGTTCTAGGAGCTGAAAAGTTGTGATTAATTCCATTTTCATCACAAAATTTTGAAAAGCTTTGATTTTCAAATTCTTTGCCATGATCACTTCTTATGCTTGAAATACAAATTCCTCTTTCATTTTGTACCTTTTTGCAAAACTTTTCAAATCCTTTGAAAGCTTCATCCTTATAAGCAATAAAAATAACAAAGGTATATCTTGAATAGTCATCAACAATAACAAGAGCATATTGATGGCCACCTAGACTAATGGTACTAATTGGACCAAATAAGTCCATATGCAAAAGTTCCAAAGGTCTAGTAGTTGAGACTACATTTTTTGCTTTAAAAGATATCCTAGATTGTTTTCCCATTTGACAAGCATTGCAAATTTTGTCTTTCTCAAAATTGATTTTAGGAAGTCCAATAACTAAATCTTTTCTTGAAACAATTTTTAGCAAATTCATGTTTACATGACCAAGCCTTCTATGCCATAGCCATTGATTTTCACTAAAAACAGGAAAACATTTTTCATTATCGGAATGCAAAGATTTCAAATCAACTATATAGACATTTTCATGTCTATGGCCAATGAATTTGATCTTGTTGCTCTTTATGTCTATAACTAGACAATGAGAGGTCTCAAATGTGACTTTATATCCTTTGTCACATAATTGACTAATGCTATGTAAATTTGGCTTAAGGCCTTGTACTAGCAATACATTATCTAAGGTTGAGAAATCATTACCGACTTTTCCATGCCCGATGATCTTTATTTTAGTATTGTCTCCAATGGTCACAAGTCCACCATCTCTTAGAGTTAGCTCCTTGAATACTCTTTTATCACCGGTCATATGCTTCGAGCAACCGCTATCAAGGTACCAACAGTTACCTTTCTCCTTGGTGTGAAGACAAATCTACATCACACAAGGATATACGATAGCACTTTTAGGTACCCAAAATTTCTTGGGTCCTTTGGGGTTAGTCTTGGAAAATACGGTTCCTTTTGGGACCCATACTTTCTTAATATGAGGTGCTCTATGAACAAGTTGATGATGCACAGTCCTAGCATGATAGTCATAGAAATTTCTAGGATGTCTTACATGTGAATTCCTATAAACCTTAGGATAATAGTTCCTAGGATACATGTTTCTATGGTAAGGAGTATGAAAATTCATGTCATTTCTATAAAGAGTATGATGATGCATTCTAGGATACCCATGATGATAATTCCTAGGATGAGCACGAGCAGAATGTATTCTTTGATTATACACATTGTTCCTAGAATGAGCATGATAATTATTTCTAGGATGTGTATGAGCAATTCTAGAATGAGCATACATATAAGTATGAGTATTTTTAGAATACTTCAATTTAGTATGATCATTTAAGTTTCTAGACTTCCTAGCATTTATTGAGGGAGTGCTTTTAACAATGCTAGGAGCTTTTGAAGTAGAGGCTCCATCTACACAAGAGGCTTTCATGAATAAGCTCTCTTTTGTTTTTTGTTTTCCCAATGGAGAATATCCTACACCAGATTTTCCTTCACTTAATCTTTGGGAAGAAAGCACTTCATCAAGTTTTTCTTTACCAAGCATAAGTCTAAATATAGTGCTGTTTAATTCAGAAATTTTATTTTTCAAATTCTCATTTTCATCTTTAAGAAAATCTTGAGACGAATCATACAGTAAAGATGATAATTTTTCTTTTTCTTCTCTAAGAATTATCATTTCTTTAGAAAGAGATGATACTTCTTTCTTAATAACAGAATTTCTAGAATCAAATTTCTTTAATTCTTCATGCATTTCATTTATGACTTCAAGCAGTTCTTCACTACTACTAACAATATTATTTTTTGAAGAGGGAGAAGATGTTACCTCACTTTCATCATCGATTGCCATCAAACAAAGGTTGGCAATTTCCTCGTATCCGATTTCTTTGTCTGATGACTCATCTTCTTCGTCATCGCTCCAGGTAGTTGCTACCATAGCTTTCTTCTTGAAGCCCTTGTATGGTTTGTTTGAAATCGGACAATCAACTTTTATATGTCCTAGCTTTTTGCAGCCATAGCACATAAGTGGTTCCCTTTTTAAGGTGGGATCCTTTGAGTAAGGTTTCTTGCTTTTCTTCAAGAACCTATGGAATCGTTTGGTGATTAAAGCCATTTCACCATCCTCTTCACTGCTCTCTGCTTCTTATTCTAATTCCTTTTCTTTGTTGCTCGTAGAAGCTTTGAGAGCAATTTGCTTTTTCTTCTTCTCATCATCATTGATGATGGGAGTCATTTCTTCCATCTCGTATGTCAATAATGACCCAAGTAGCGTCTCAACATCCAGCTTGTCAAGATTTTTGGCCTCCTGAATGGCTGTCCTCTTTGGTTTCCATTCTGGTGGCAGAGATCTTAAGATTTTTCTGGTTAGTTCAACTTCCTCAATATTCTTGCCAAGCAATTTTAAACCATTTATAATAGTAGTGAATCGTGAGTGCATTTCGGAAATGGTTTCGTTAGGAGACATCTTAAAAGATTCATACTCAGAAATTAGCATGTAAATTTTAGACTTTTTTACTTCACTTATTCCTTCATATGTGACTTGCAATTTGTCCCATATTTCTTTAGCAGAAACGCATGCAGATATTTTGTTATATTCAGAAATATCTAATGCACAATGTAGCATGCTTGTTGCTCTACTATTGAGAGACATCGTTCTACAATCCTCGTCAGTAAACTCAGTTTTGAGTTTAGGCATTGTATGAAGAGTCTCTCCAATAACTGTTTCTTTTGAAGGAATTTTAGGTCCTTCTTCTATAATTCTCCATAGATTGTAATCTTGTCCTTCGACGAAGATTTTCATTCTATTTTTCCAATAGTTATAATTTGAGCCATTGAACAATGGTGGTCTAGTATAGGAGTGTCCCTCAGAGTAGCTAATTGCTGCCATTGGATCAACTCTAGGATTTTAAGCCTAATAAAGAGAACGAGGCTCTGATACCAATTGTAGCTCGAGGTTTCAACCCAAAAGGGGGGGTGAATTGGGTTTTTAAAAACTTTTCGCGGAATTAATATAAGTTTATAAAAACTAACAAGCAATAGATAATAAATACAAGTAATGAGCTGTAAATAAAGAGTTTGAGGAAAGAGGATGCAAACATAGTTATAGTGGTTCGGCAATATCGGATTCTTTCCGACCCTACGTCCACTCTCTTCAAGGAACACCTTGAAGTAATCCACTAAGAAAACTTAGTCGCACAACTTAGCCGGGTGTTGCACAAACCGTACACAAGAAAATTATAGGAATTGCTTAAACCAAAAAATCCCCTTCCTTTCGGAAGTTTCCCCTTCCTCTCGGAAGTAATCCCTTTACAAAGATGGTGTAAAGTAAAAGGTAGAGAAACAGCAAATGAAAGCTTATTACAACAGAAATGTCTCTCTTTCAAAGTAAAGCTTGAAGAAATGGCTCAATAATATTATTTCAAAGCTTTTTGTGTTTCAAGAGTATAAAAACTTGATTATGTGAGATCAACTCTTTTTGAATATGCGCAGCTTGTTATTGAATGCTTAACTGAATGGGTTTATATAGCAATCAATTAATATGGCCGTTTAGGACTTTAATTTGAAAAAGATTTGCTTTAAAACGTTCAGATTTGGAGTCCAATGGTCATAATTTTGAATTACCAGTCGACTGGGTCGAGATACCAGTCGACTGGGTTCACTTGAAAAATACTCGTTTTCAGACCTTCTGGGTATCCAGTCGACTGGTATATATCATCCAGTCGACTGGGGACTTTCTGTCCATTTTACCAGTCGACTGGGTTGTTTCATCCAGTCGACTGGAGACTTACTGGTCAAAGTACCAGTCGACTGGGTTAATTCATCCAGTCGACTGGGTACCTTCTGACCCATATACCAGTCGACTAGTATATGTACCCAGTCGACTGGATTGTCTTCCAACCCAGTTTTTTTTCTGTTTTTCATCAAAAACATTTTAAAAATAATGGTTTTAGAAAAACCTTTTGTGTTTGAGCCTTTGAACAAGCTAATACAATGTATGAGTGAGACTTACATTGGTTCTAAACCTTAAGACCTATTCTAGATCTTCAGTCTTCACTTGATACTTAATTTGGTTCGAGTTTTTGCACTTTGTTCCTTGGTTGAATGTGTTTGATCCTTAATACAACTTAGTTTAAACATGTTAGTTAAATAACAGTTGTGTTTTGCCATCATTAAAATATGGGCGAGGGTCAACAAAATCCATGCTCGATTCTTGTGTTAATCAACATGGGAAACAAGAAGTATATAACATGCCCTAGGTCTTGTATGTTTGTCAATTTTCACGGATCTTATGCTCTCTTAAAGAACAACTTAATATACACCATGCTAAATCCTTTAAGAAAAAGAAGAGTTAGAGTATACACCATACCCAACTCGTTTCTTAGGGAAATAGATAGCTTAAGGAGTATACACCATGCCCTTAGGTTGACAACAGTAGGTATTCATAATGTGATTAAAGCATTGGCACACTATTTTATTGGGAAAGCATGATTAGTGGTGGATATCGGAGCCCTACAATTTTATCATTATCGAATCAAACTTACTTTTCCTTTCTCTTGTTTTATATTGCAAAACTAATTTTAAATCAAAATTTACCAATCCCTGTGGAAATGATCTCGCACTTGCACATTATACTGCTATGTTGACCTTGTGCACTTGCAAGTAAAACTTCAATTATTTGCTTATTAATTTAGGTAGATTTTTGCACAACAGCAGGCAAACCCAAAGTTCTCATTAGCAGAAAAATAACCTAAGTCCTTATTAGCAGGCAAAATCACAAATCAAAGTCCTCGTTAGCATGCAAACCTAAGTCCTCACTAGCAAGCAAAATCACAAACCAAAGACTTCGTAACAGGCAAACCAAATCCTCGTCAGCAAGCAAACCAATGACGTTGTCAGCAAGCAAACCTAAGTCTTTATTAGTAGGCAAAATCACAATCCTATCATCAGCAAGAAAATCTATGTCCTTCTTAGCAGGCAAAATCAAAAACCCAAAGTCCTCTTCAGCGGGCAAACCAAAGTCTTCATCAGTAGGCAAACCAAAGTCTTTGTCAATAGGCAAACCAAAGTTCTCATCAGAAAGCAAACCAAAGTCCTCATAGTAAGCTCCAATCAATCCAGAAGTATCGTACGAGTGAATGGACGCCAGCTCCATCACTCTAGGTATGTGTTATTCTCATGGGTGATCCAATGACATTAGTTTTTTCCTAATAACATATTTATTTTTATACGCACATAATATATTTATCGTTCTAAAATTTTGAAACAAAATAACGATCACTCACAACATTTTATTGGTTTTGATTGGAACTCTAAAAAAGCACCAATCAAAGAGGGACAAATTGTACACACCTATTTTCGTTCCAAAATTTTTGAGTTGACCATGCACGGATTCCTATGATGAATCTTTGATCCTAATACGCTTGGACTTAATAAATATGGAAGTTTGAATTTAATTGAGGAGTAAGACCAATTGTAAGCCTCTTTTGTTCAATCCATTTAATCCATTTTGGGTTTAAATCAATTGAGCCATATTTGATCCAACCAATCTAAGACCAAAGTCTTCATTTTAATTTTGGTCAAATCCAAAACCCATTAAAGCCCATTGATCTTTCCTAAACCTAAACACTTTTGACCTAAATTTCAAGCCTAATAAGACTTCTAATTTTTTTAAAAGTGAATTATCAATTTTACCCTCCACACCCCATGATTGGCCCACTTTTGTCAAAGTAAAAGTTATATTTTTACAACCAAAAATATGTCTTTCTCATCTCACTATGTGGTTAGCCATAAGGAGGAATTTTCCCTCATGCTTTTTGTTTTTTGAAATCACTTCTCCCTCCTAGGTTCTTTTACCTTCCTTTTTACTAAATGCTACATTTTTTCCACACAAAATAATACATTTTTCACCTAAGAACACAACCATGCACTTCAGAAACAACAAATTTTTCTTCCTCTTTGGATAGCTATGTGTACCAAAAAAAAGGAGTTTCTCTTCTTCTCAGTTTACTTATTTAATTGAATATTACCTTATTAAGCTTTCATCCTTTCCTACATGCCAGATACAACATTTTTTTTACCTAAAAAAATCATATTTTATGCGTAAAAAACAGTACCTAAAAAACAATAGTTTTTTTAGAGTGTGAAGCCTTCTTTCCCACTTCTTTTGCTTTATAATTTCACATCTCTTTTAAATAAGCTTTTCCACTTTATCATATATTAAAACCAAAGAAAAATTGTGCTTTTCCCCTCAATGGTCAGCCGAACTAAAGAGAATTTCTTCTCACCTCTTTTGCTTTTGCTTTATTGAAAACACTCCAAAATGTACTTTCTTGTTCACCTTTTTGCAAACCTTCTTCTGCACTTTTTTCCACCTCAAAAGTTGAACACCTTTTCACCTAAAAAGTTGAAACTACTTTTTCCCCACCCTATATGGCTAGCCATGCACCTTCTTTTTACCCGTTATTTTTTTTCTTTTAACCCCTTTGGCGAGCTTTTACTCCTCCTATAAATACCCCATCTTTGCTTATTGGGAAACCACCCTCAAGATGCCCAAGAGGTGATCTTCCAAACACCAAAGTCCACAAGGACTTGTACAAACAAATACAGTAACAAATCAAAGCAAGAAAGAACACAAGCAATTGTTATCGAGGTTCAGCAATGTGCCTACGTACCTGTGAGCTCCTCCGAGCCCTCTGCACTAAATCTTATGAGTTCTTACAAATAGAAATACCTTTTCAAGAAACCTCTAGTTCTTGAAGAACAAAAGAAGAGAACAGGAAAGTGATAAGAACTTGAGTTACCCTAGAATTTCTCCTAAGAAATTTCACTTACAAGGCCCTTGAATCCCCTCTCCATACTACTCTCTCTAAACAACCAGCCTCTCTACAATGAGTCTCTCAAGTGTTTAGTGTCTTTGCACTCTCACAAAACTCTCATTTACATCACAAGTTATGTATAACACATGTATATTGAGATTGAAGCTAGGTGACCCTTTATACAGTGCACCAACTTCTTGACCAATCTTGAAGGTCAATTTCCACCCTAAGATCTTGAGGACCAATCAACCATAGCCTTTCATCAATTCTAAGTGATCCTGTGCATTTTGATCATGCCCCACGCATCATTTGAAATGCTGAAACATAAGCATCAGGTGTGCCTCATGTTGAGGCTTGGAACAGGGCATGCTGAGGCTTGGTGCTTCGTGTTGAGGCTTGGATGAGCTGGGCCGCGAAGTGGACTAGGGCACCCTCTTCATCCTTTTTAGGTGCCACACCTTGGGGAAGCTGAGCCACAGCTCAGCCTGGAGGGCACACATTATGGACTTGCTACAAGGTGAGGCGTGCACACCTTGAGCCGTGATAAGTGCTTAAATAGTCATATTTAAGCCCTTTAATTTATGCTTGTTAGGCTCTTCATTTATCTATTTCAGTAGATTCTACTTCATTTTCGTGTTTTATGTGTTTTCACAGGACTTGGACAAATAGATGATATTTTGGAGCTTTTAGGAGTAAAAGTCAAGATTTTCCAACCAATAAGGTGCGCTCGAGCGCACCTCCCTTGTGATCGAGTGCACAGGTACACAAGCACACTTGAAGAAGGCTCGAGCGCGCACTTGCACTCGAGCGCATCCCACATACGATCGAGCGCAAACACTCCAGAGGCGGAAAAGCCAGATATGGAAAGAATTATCCGGACGTCAAATAGGAAATTAGGGTTTCGGGACACCTTGAGAACCCTATAAATAGCCCTGTAAAACACATAAACCATACCTTTTGTTTTAGACTTGAAGTTACAATCTTAGGAGAGGAATTGACGACTCGTCTCCCGAGTCTTCTTTGGGTTTTATTTTTCTGTTTTTCATTCATTATGGTTATTATGTTTAGTTTAACTAGCATGTGTAACTAAACTCTTATAAGGCTCGATTGAAGCCCTAGTTATGCTTTTCCACATGTTGTTTTCTTGATTAACTTTGCTATAGCCTTGTTAGAATGTTTAACTTGATTAATGCATGTTTGTATTTAAATTCCTCATATGTGTGTGTATGATCAACGTATGCATATGGTATGGATTAGTTAATTGAATCAATTTGGATGACCGAGTCCTGGGTTTGACAATAGTAACAAGAGATATCCACACCAGATTCTCGAGTTAATCAACACAGGAAATCGGGAGTGGACCAAGCCCTAGGTCCCGTGTGGTTGCCGATCTCCACAGCCCTTATGCTCTCTTAAGAAACAACTCTGTATACACCCATGCTGAATCCCTTAAGAGAGAAAAGAGTTAGAGTATACACCATGCCTAACTCCTTGCATAGGGAGATCAATAGCCTAAGGTGTGGACCAAGCCCTTAGGTTGGCAACCATTAAATATTCATGATAAGGCTAGAGCATTGGCACCTTACTTAGTGGGAAAGTATAATTAGTGGTGGATATAGTAGTCCTATGTCCTCATTATTATTAACTCACAATCAACAATTATTTCTGTTTTTACTTTGAAGAAACTAATTCTAAATCGAAATTAACCAATCCCTGTGGAAATGATCTCACACTTACACACTATGCTACCATTGACCTTGTGCACTTGCAAGTAAAACAAGTTCGGTTATTTGCATATTTATTTAAGTAGATAATCGCTCAGCAAGTTTTTGGCGTTGTTGCCAAGGATTACGCTTAAAATTCTATTTAGAATTACTTTTCATTATTCCCTTTTTTTATTCTATTTCTATTTTTGTCAAAAAAAATCTCAAAATTTCTAAGTTTTTGTTATTATTTTAATTTTCGTTTCATTAAAACCCTAATCGATTTCTTGTTGTTCTCTGTTTCAGGCACTCTAGGAGAGCTTTCTGTGCCACTTGCGATCGAGCCCACCCTCCTATGCGATCGAGCACAATTGAGGCAAAGAGTTACCCGAGCAGCAGTGTTTGACTGCTGCACTTACGTGACTGCCCCCGATTCATGCATGGACGTCGATCCAAGCATCCGACATTCTTTCCCTTTGATATCGAGCTTGAGTAGACTATTCGACAAAGGCTTAGAGGTAACTCAGAAGAGGTAGAAGGAGGGATTGAGGAAGAAATACCAATGGCAGAACAGATAGCTGAGCAGTAACCACCTGAGCGGAGGCTGATGAAGCAATCCTTCATCCCACAGAGCCTCGATCAACCATCGTGCATTGTGTATCAACCTGAGGCAGAAGGAAACTACTACATACCTCCACAAACACTCAGTGCACTGACTCACTTTATGGGTACACCTAATGAGGATTCACATTTACACCTTCGAGAGTTCTTCAATCTTTGCAAATTCCAGCACATCCGAGGCTTAGACCAAGAAGGAATAAGGTTAATTCTTTTCCCTTTTTCCTTGAAAGATAATGTTAAACTATGGTATAATTCTTTGCCTGCAGTTTCCATCCACACTTGGGAGGAGTTGGCTAGCAAATTTCTAAGGAAGTTTTTCCCAGTCCAAAAGACGAGGCAAATAAGGAATGAAATTCAATCCTTCCAACAAAATGATGGAGATCTATTCTTCGAGGCCTGGGGACACTTCAACGAGCTACTACTCAAATGCCCACACCATAACCTACCTCAAGACGAACTGGTACAAGCTTTCTATGAAGGTTTGAGTGACACTAGCAAAAATATTGTGGATTGAGGTTGTGGAGGAATGCTGATGGAGAAAAGCAGCGAAGAAGCTGCGGAGCTCTTCAAAACCCTAAGTGAACACATGCAGCAGTTCTCCTCTCGAGGTAGACATATAACCAAGAGTAAGAGTATGTATGAGGTAAACTTGAATGGAGGATCATCTCCTCAAATAACTGCTGTGGAGAGGAAACTAGACCTATTAGTTAAAGCTATGGCTGCTCAGAAGACCTCACTTAACCCATAAGCTACACCACTCTAGGTATGTGCTATTTGCTCCTAATTTGATCATAATACTGATACGTGTCCCTTATATTCATTTGCAGATCATGAGCAAGCAAACTTTGTGGGACCAAACAATTATTCGCCAAAGAATAACCCTTATGCAAACACATATAACCCTGGATTACGGAATCACCCGAATTTCTCATGGAGCAACAATCAGAACGGTCAAGGGTAGCAAAGAAACTTCCAACCAGCAGCCCACTCAGCTCTCGAGACAAAGAAGAATGACCTCGAAAGTCTTGTGAGGCAATTGGCATCTCAACAGCAACAACTCATGACTTCGCATGAACAATTCATGGGAGAAATGAAACAATTTCGGACTGAGATAAGATAAATCACTGTAAAACATGATCAAGCCATTCAAGGACTAGAGGTACAAATGGGGAAATTGGCTAAGGAACTGAGTACTAGAAAGCAAGGAGAGCTTCCAGCCCAACCAATACCTAATCCAAGAGGATATCAGCAATTAAATCCTGTGACAACCCTGAGAAGTGGAAAGATCATAGGCATCGATGAGTCTACACGAGCATCTCCAAACAAAGCCTTCACATCTAAGGTAGGTGAGATAAAAAAGGTAAATGAACCTCCACCCTTCCCTTAAAGGTTAGTAAAATCTAAAAAGCAAACTAAATTGAGTGACATTTTCGAAACCTTGAGAAAGGTGGAAATAAACATTCCTTTATTAGATGCAATAAAATAACTTCCTGCTTATGCTAAGTTTCTAAAAGATTATTGCACTAACAAAAGGAAGTTTTAGGAGAATGAGATGGTAACCTTGACCAAAGAGGTGAATGTTGTACTATTAAGAAAAATACCACCAAAACTAAAAGATCCAGGTAGTTTTACCATTCCTTGCAGGCTAGGTGATCAGCTATTCGAGCATGCATTATTAGATCTAGGATCAAGTGTCAACATGCTACCATACAGTGTATTCGAGACACTACGTTTGGGGGAGTGATAGGAGCTTAAATATCCATATTTAAGCCCCTTAATTTACATTTGTTAAGCTCTTTGTTTACATATTTTATTATATTTTACTTCATTTTTGTGTTTTCTATGTTTTTTAAAGGCTTGTGAAGAAAAGAAAGCATTTTGAAGCTTTAAAGGAAGAAAACTAAAGATCTGGAAAGAGCCAGTGCGATCGAGCGCAACATGACTATGATCGAGCACAAAAGCAATCGTGCGTACACATAGAAGGCTAGAGCAGACCCATGCGCTCGAGCACACACGCACAAAGAGGCAGCAGAGCTAGTTTTGGAAAGAAGCCTCCGGATCCTATTTTTAAAATTAAGGTTTTGAGACACGCTTAGAACCTTATAAATAGACTTTTAAAACACAGAGACAGTATATCCCTTTTAGTTTAGTTTTTGTTCGGGGGAGGCCAGAGGCTGGACGAGCCCGGAGGAGAGATTATGGAGACGAATTGACGACTCTTCTCTATAGTGTTTTTAGGTTTCTTTTTTCCTTTGTTATTTGACTTTATGATGTTGTTTAGCATCACAACTATGTGTAACTAATTTTCTAGTAGGGCGTGGCTGAAGCCCTAATTATGTTTAACCAATAATTCAATATTGGCATCTTTGCAATACTTATGATATGATTCTTAATTTGATTAATTCTTGTTTTTATTTACATTCCTCATATGTGTGTGTCTGATCAACTTATGCATGTGGTATGGATCAGTTAGTTGAATCAATTTGGATGACCGAGTTCTAGGTTCAACAATAGTAACAAAAGATATCCACATCAGATTCTTGGGTTAGTCAACATGGGAAACCGGGAGTGGACCAAACCCTAGGCCCCGTGTGGTTGTCGATTTCCACATACCTTATGCTCTCTTAAGGAACAACTTAGTATACACCATGTTGAATCCCTTAAGAGAGAAAAGAGTTAGAGTATACACCGTGCCTAACTTGTTTCTTAGGGAAATCCATAGCCTAAGGAGTGGACCAAGCCCTTAGGTTGACAACCAGTAGGTATTCATAGCATTAGTAAAGCATTGTCATATTATTTTATTGGGGTAGCATGATTAGTGGTGGATACCAAGTCCCTATGTCTTTATTATTATTATCTAAACTTAATATTTATTCCAATCTATTTTTACTTTGTGAAACTAATTCTAAATCGAAATTCACCAATCCCAGAGAGTACCTGAGCAGCAGTACTGAAACTACTGCACTGAAGCGGTTCAACTGATTCATGCAAGGGCTTCGATCCAAAAATCAAATCTTTTTTCCACTCAATACAGAGCAAGGAGTAAATAGTAAGGGCATGTTTGAAGTGAACTTAAATGGTGGATTTCTAAATTGGTTGGATACTATGGAAAGAAAGATAGATATGCTTGTAAAACGCACGACTGCGTAGAACATCCCTCCTCGTCCACAAGCTATGCAACTCCAAGTATGTGCTATATGTTATAATGTTAATCACACTTTTGAAACTTACCCTGTGTATTACTTTGCATATCCAAAGCAAGTAAACTATGTGGGACCAAACAACTATCATTCCAAGAACAATGCATATGCAAATACCTACAATCCTGGATGGCTAAACCACCCCTACTTCTCATGGAACAATGATCAAAATTCCCTGAACCTTCAAGGACAGCAAAAGAACTCTCGACCAGCAGCCCAATCAGTTCCAGAATAAAGGGATATTGACCTAGAGAGCATTGTGAGGCAACTGGTAGCTCAGCAACAATGACTAATAACTTCACAAGAACATTTCATGGCAGAGGAAATACAATTTTGGACTGAGCAAAGACAAATCAATGCCAAGCATGAGCAAGCTATTCAAAGACTAGAGTTACAAATAGGGCAATTGGCTAAAGAACTAAGTGAAAGAAAACAGGGGTAATTTCCAACCCATCACGTTGATCCATTAGAAACTACTCTTACCTGTAGTGTCACAAGATCGAATTTTGAGCCCGAATGTGAGGATGTTACTGATGACATCATTAAAACTATGCACCTTCTTGAGGCCCCTCCAAAGCATCCAAGTAAGTACACCAATCTATTTGACACTTATATGCCTTCTAATACTACTTTTTTCCCTTTTATTGTCCAGGCGCCAAATTTAGAGTTGAAACAATTACCGAAGCATTTGACTTATGCTTATATAGGAGAGACTAAGACACTACCTGTGCTAGTTGCTGCCAATCTTAGTTTTGGGGAAGACTAAGACTTGGTCCTGCTAAAGACGTTAAAATTAGCACTCATGGGAGGCACCCCACAGCTTATCTTTTTATTTTTTTATTTGTTTTTCATATTTACTATTATTTATTTACCTTTAGTACTTTTTGTTTTCTTGTATTACGTTAGTTTTTCTTTCTTTTAGGGACAATGTGTGCATCCGTTCAAGTTTGGGGGTGTGCTATGAGCCATACCGGCCCAGCTAGTTCTCCATCTCCCAGGTCAGATCTTTCCATGATATTCACACACTGGGGACAACGTGTAATTTAAGTTTGAGATATGGGAGACACATTCACACACTTTGTCCCAGTTTTTTTTTAGTATTTTTGAAAAGATAAATGCATGTTCATATTGTTTTTAAAATTTTGGTTGATTTAAAACAAATACTATGATAAAACTTCATTAGTAAGCTTAAAATTTAGAACACATAGCCTAGTAATAAAAATTTTAAAAGTTTAATTACGTACCCCATGGCGCTTAAGAATTCACAAGTTTGATCTAAATCTGACACAAGCGCATTAGCACACATTTGTGTGGGATATGACATATAATTCTGATGTATATGTTTTCATAACCTAACTGTAATCAGATAATTTGTTAGAAAGATACTTTGGCATAGAAAAATAATAAAAATGATTATCATGCAAAAAGAGAGAATAAAGTGCTCCTAATGATCATTAAATAAACTTTCCACTGAGTAACTGGACCTCTTGCCTCAGTAAGCATTGAGTGTTCATGTCAAAAGGTGGGAATTTTTCATTTAATAATCGTAAAAATTTCCGTTGAGTAACTGGACCTCTTGCCTCAGTAAGCAGTGAGTGTTCACATCAAAAGGTGGGGATTTTCGCTTGGCAGCATTAAGACTTGTTAGTTTCGTAGCCTTTTTTACTAGAGTTAATAAGTCCTTAGGGGTATCTTCACACCTAATGCCCTAAAACCATATGGTTTGGGAGTCATTGGCTAAACACTCGCTACTTAGGTCAATTAGAAGGCTTAAGGGAACTTAACATGGCAAAAATCTCATGATGAAAGAAAAAGATAAAGTAAAAACTATGCCATTTTTGTTCTGTCTAATAAGGAATTCAATGAAAGTTTGGACACCAAAACACTATACATTAGAAATATTTGGAAGCTCCATCTTCTATGTGCTAATCCACCACACACACTAAGTCAAACCTGTGATGCTTTAAACTAGCCTTGTGCAAGTAACATGAACTTTTAAAATCCTTATTCATTGCAAAAATGTGTTTTTATTATAAGCTTACTCATGAACAATCATCATGGTTTTATGCACAACCCAAATTTTTAGATATTATGAATGATGAGTTTATTTTTTATTTTGTTTTTTATTTAGTTTTTAGTTTTGTATTGCTAAAGGACTAGCAACATGTAAGTTTAGCGGTGTGATATGAGCTTAAATATTCATATTTAAGCCCCTTAATTTACGTTTGTTAAGCTCTTTGTTTACATATTTTATTATGTTTTACTTCATTTTTTTGTTTTCTGTGGTTTTTATAGGTTTGTGAAGAAAAGAAAGCATTTTGAAGCTTTAAAGGAAGAAAACTGAAGATCTGGAAAAACCTAGTGCAATCAAGTGCAACATGACTATGATCTAGTGCAAAAGTAATCGTGTGTACACATAGAAGGCTCGAGCGCAGAAGCATGCGAACGAGTGCGCACACACAGAGAGGCGGCAGAGCCAGTTTTGGAAAGAAGCCTCCGGATCCTATTTTGTAAATTAGGGTTTTGAGACATTCTTAGAACCCTATAAATAGACTTTTAAAACATAAAAACAGTATCTCCCTTTTAGTTTAGTTTTTATTCGGGGATGCCAGAGGCCGGACGAGCCCGGAGGAGAGATTGTGGAGACGAATTGACGACTCTTCTCCATAGTGTTTTCGGGTTTCTTCTTTCCTTTGTTATTTTACTTTATGATATTGTTTAGCATCACAACTATGTGTAACTAATTTTCTAGTAGGGCGTGGTTGAAGCCCTAATTATGTTTAACCAATAATTCAATATTGGCGCCTTTGCAATACTTATGCTGTGATTCTTAATTTGATTAATTCCTGTTTTTATATACATTCCTCTTATGTGTTTGTCTGATCAACTTTTGCATGTGGTATGGATCAGTTAGTTCAATCAATTTGGATGACCGAGTCTTGGGTTCAACAATAGTAATAAAAGATATCCACGTCAGATTCTTGGGTTAGTCAACATGGGAAACTGAGAGTGGACCAAACCCTAGGCCCCGTGTGGTTGTCGATTTCCACAGACCTTATGCTCTCTTAAGGAACAACTCGGTATACACCATGCTGAATCCCTTAAGAGAAAAAAGAGTTAGAGTATACACCATGCCTAACTCATTGCTTAGGTAAATCCATAGCCTAAGGAGTGGACCAAGCCCATAGGTTGACAACCAGTAGGTATTCATAGCATGAGTAGAGCATTGGCATATTGTTTTGTTGGGGTAGCATGGTTAGTGGTGGATACCAAGTCCCTACGCCTTTATTATTATTGTCTAAACTCAATATTTATTCCCATCTATTTTTACTTTGTGAAACTAATTCTAAATCGAAATTCACCAATCCCTGTGGAGATGATCTTGCACTTACACACTATGCTACCATTGACCTTGTGCACTCGCAAGTAAAATAAGTATGATTATTTACTTATTTATTTAGCTAGATAAATGCACAACAGTTAGAGGTGCAGTTTACACGATAGGAGGCGATGCTACAGGCCATCCTTGACTACCTGCCTCCTGCACCCGGTACCTCTTCGACTACACCCACTGATGATCATCAGTAAGAGGATACCCCGTCTGGCTGAAGATGTAATACTTAGCGCTCATGGGAGGCACCCCAAAGCATATCCTTTTTATTCTAGTATTTTTCTTTTGTTTATGTTTATATTTACATATCTACTATCCATATTTCTTGTTTTTTGGCACAACGTTCATTTTTCTTTGTCAGGAGCTTAGTGTGTGCATCCAGTTCAAGTTTGGGGGCGTGTTATGAGCAAAGCAAGCAATCTTGTTCTCCATCTCCCAGATCTGATCTTTTTATGCCACACACACATTAGGGGAAATGTGTATTTTAAGTTTGGGGGTAGTGGGAGACACTGTTATGCACACACTAGACGCACACACTTGAAACACATGCACACACTAAGTCCAAGTTTTTTTTAGAAAAGATAAATACATGTTCATGTGGTGATAAAAATTTTGGTTGATTTAAAATATAATAAAACTTCATTAGTAAGCTTAAAATCTAGAACACATAGTCTTGTAATAAGAATTTTACAAAGTTTAGTTACCTACCTCAAGGCACTTAAGAATTAAAGAGTTTGATCTAGATTTGCACAAGCATATTAGCACGCATTTGTGTGGGGTTTGACATATAATTCTTTTGTATATGGTTCCACGACCTAACTGTAATCGGATAACTTGTTAAAAGAAGACTTTGGCATAAGAAAAAATAATAATAATAAAGAAAAATGTTCATCATGTAAAAAGAAAATAAAAGCTTCTAATGATCATTAAAAACTTTTCGCTGAGTAACTGGAACTCTTACCTCAGTAAGTAGTGAGTGTTCATGTCAAAAGGTGGGAATTAAGCCTTTAATGATCATAATAAAAATTTCCACTGAGTAACTGGGCCTCTTGCCTCAGTAAGCAGTGAGTGTTCACATCAAAAGGTGGGAGTTTCACTAAGAAGCATTGAAACCTATTAGTTCTGTAGCCTTTTTGACTCGAGTTAGTAAGTCCTTAGGGGTGTCTTTACACCTAATGCCCTAAAACCATCTGGTTTGGGAGTCACTGGCTAAACACTCGTTACAAGGGTAAAGTAGAAAGCTTAATGGAACTCAACATGGCAAAAAAATCGCATAATAAAAGAAAAAGAAAAGAAGCAAACATTATGCTATTATTGTTCTTTTTTATAAGGAATTCGATGTAGGTTGGACACCGAAACACTATACGCTAAAATTATTTGGAAGCCTAATCTTATATGTGCTAATTCATCATGCACAAATCAAACTTGCGATGCCTTAAGCCAACCTTAGGTAAGTAACATGAGCTTTAAAAAATCCTTTTTTCAAATACAAAAATGTATTTTTATTATAAGCTTATTCATAAACAGTTATCATGGTTTTATGCACAACCCAAATTTTTTATTCTCATGAAAATGAATTTATCTTTAATTTTGTTTCAACATAGTCTTTTATTTTGTATTGCTAAGGGACTAGCAATATATAAGTTTGGGGGTGTGAAAAATGCTTAAATAGTCATATTAAGGCCCCTTAATTTATGCTTGTTAGGCTCTTTATTTATTTATTTGAGTAGATTCTACTTCATTTTCGTGTTTTATGTGTTTTTGACAAGACTTGGACAAAAAAATGATATTTTGGAGCTTTCAGGAGTAAAAGTCAAGATCTACCATCCAGCAAGGTGTGCTCGAGTGCACCTCCCTTATGATCGAGCTCACAGGCACACGAGCGCACTTGAAGAAGTCTCGAGCGCACACTTACGCTCAAGCGCATCCCGCATACGATCGAGTGCAAATACTCCAGAGGCAGCAGAGCCAAATATGGAAAGAAGTCTCCGGACCTCAAATAGGAAATTAGGGTTTCAGGACACCTTGAGAACCCTATAAATAGCCCTGTAAAATACATAAACCATACCTTTTGTTTTAGACTTGAAGTTACAAGCTTAGGAGAGGAATTGACGACTCGTCTCCCGAGTCTTCTTTGGGTTTTATTTTTCTGTTTTTCATTCATTATGGTTATTATGTTTAGTTTAACTAGCATGTGTAACTAAACTTTTATAGGGCTCGATTAAGCCCTAGTTATGCTTTTCCACATGTTTATTAATTGATTACTATATGTGTGTGTCTAATCAACGTATGCATGTGGTATGGATTAGTTAGTCAAATCAATTTAGATGATTGAGCACTGGGTTCGACAATAGTAACAAGAGATATGCACATCGGATTCTCGAGTTAATAAATACGGGAAACTGGGAGCAGACCAAGCCCTAGGTCCCGTGTGGTTGCTGATCTCCACAGCCCTTATGGTCTCTTAAGGAACAACTCAGTATACACCCATGTTGAATCCCTTAAGAGAGAAAAGAGTTAGAGTATACACAATGCCTAACTCGTTGCATAGGGAGATTAATAGCCCAAGGTGTGGACTAAGCCCTTAGGTTGGCAACCATTAAATATTCATGATAAGGTTAGAGCATTGGCACCTTACTTAGTGGGAAAGTATAATTAGTGGTGGATATCGTAGTCCTATGTCCTCGTTATTACTAACTCACAATTAACAATTATTTCTCTTTTTACTTTGAAGAAACTAATTCTAAATCGAAATTAACCAATCGTAGTGGAAATGATCTCGCACTTGCACACTATGCTACTATTGACCTTGTGCACTTGCAAGTAAAACAAGTTCAGTTATTTGCATATTTATTTAAGTAGATAATCGCTCAACAAGTTGTGGCCTGGAGACCTGATGCTGAAGCTTCTCCAACCTTGTTTAAACCTTAGACAAATATAAACAATCTCTACCTTTGTCTAAGCTTTTAAACCCGAACCCATTGTGCAGAGAACTCAGTATCCAAACTCAACTTGAGTCACCATATCAACCGACTCCAATCTTAAGTAGTCCAAGACAATGATTGAACTTACTTAGAGGTAGAACTTTGGTGCCTAAATCTGTGGGATTTTCTTTCGTGGCCACCTTATCCACATGGATGCATCCTTTCGCAACATTTTCCCAAATGAAATGGTATCGAACATCCATATACTTTGTCCTCTCATGGAACACCGAATTCTTACACAAGTGCAATGCACTTTAGCTATTCGAAGACACCACCACCTGTTCTTTTAGGACCTTCCACTCATCCAACAACCCTTTGCACCATATAGCCTCCTTTATAGCTTCCGTAGCCGCCATGTATTCTGCCCTGGTTGTTAAGAGTGCTACCACTGGCTGCCACTATGCCTTCAAGTACCTCAGTAATCACTTTATCCTAAGCCAAAGCTTCTTTCAGGGATTACTCACAAATCTACTAAGAACTCTAATTGCCTGAGAAATATCAGGTCTAGTGCTGACCATCATGACCATAACTGATCCAACCGCACTAGAGTAAGGGACTATTTCCATTTCCTTCTTCTGCTCATGCATTCTAGGAGATCATTCACTGGAGAACTTGAAATGATCAGCAAGGGGGACCTTCACTGGTTTACCATCTTTTGTAGAAAACTCGTACAATACCTTTTCTATGTAGGAAGACCGAGAAACCTTCAACCCGTTTCTCTCCCTTTCCTGAATTCTTCTCATCCCAAGGATCTTTTATGCAAGACCAAGATCCTTCCTCTCGAAATCCTCACTGAGTTGAGATGTCAACCTTTCCATCTTCTCCCTGTTGTTATCAACCCACAGCATACCATCGACATAGATGAGGATAATCACCACTTCCTCCACCATGTGTCCAGGTCAGAAGGTTTCTGTGAAATCTATGTTGTCTTTTTGCGTGAACCCCTTTGTCACAAGCCTAGCCTTATTTCGGACTTCATCCCCTAGTGGGTTCCCTTCTTTGATCTTGTAAGTGCACTTACAATCCACAACTCTCTATTTTCCTGGAATGTGCACCAATTCCCAAGAGTTGTTCTTCATCAAAGATTCCATTTCTTCCTCCATAGCTAGCTTCCATCTTTATGAATCCTTATATCCCATGGCATCAATGTAAGTTTCTTATTCACTTATCCCTCATTCTGTCAAAGGAGTTGCGACATTCGCAGCTGCAAAACCATATCTCAAAGGTGGTCTGACTAGCCTTTTTTCCCGGTCCTTTATGAGTTAATAGTCATTCTGACTTGTTGCATCATCCCCTTCTATTTTAGCCTCCTCTCGAGTGTCCTAAGCTTGGCTTTCATCAATGGGCTCTACCTGGTCTGAACCCTCTTGCCTTCCTTGCTCTACCTGAAACGGAATTTTCCTTGATACTATGCTCCATAAATATCGAACTGGTTTGCTCACTATCCCCTACAAGGTTAGTTTTCTCCAAATAGGGAAATAATAATTCATTAAAAATAACATCCCTACTTATTATGAGTTTTAATCCTTCTTTCTTTAAGGACCACAACCTATACCCCTTAGCTCATTCCCCATATCCAAGAAACACATTTTTTAGACCTTGGGCTAAGCTTATCATCCTTTTGATGTGCAAACACAGCACATCCAAAAGTCCTAAGGTTGTTCAACTCAGGGGGTTTTCCACTCCATATCACTATAGGAGTCTTGAGCTCTAAAGCTCTAGAGGGTGATCTATTAACCATATATGCAGCAGTAGACACCACTTCCTCCCAAAAACATTTGGGTAATCCAGATCCTATTAACATGCACTAACCTTTTCCATAAGGGTCTTATTCATCCTCTCAACAACTCTATTTTGCTGAGGGGTTTTCATAACCATTCTATGTCTTAGAATCCTATTTAACATATAGAATTGATCAAGTTCCTTGTTAAAAACTTCTAAGCCATTATCGGTTCTTAACACCTTAACTACCCTGCCCGTTTGAGTTTCCTCCAGCTTTTTCCACACCATTAACTTAGTTAAAGCATCTAATTTATTCTTCAGCAAATAAACCCAAACCTTTCTTGAATAATCATTAATTAAAGACAGAAAGTAAAGATTACCTCCCTGTGTTGGTGTTCTTGCTGGCCCACAAAGATCCACATGAATATAGTCAAGAATGCCTTTAGACTTGTGCACTCCGGTGTTGAAGCTGACTCGATGTTGCTTCCCAAGAACACAACATTCGCAGAAATCAAGTTCTTCTACTTTGTCACCACTAAGTAGACAATCCTTGCTGAGAACTTGCAGGCCCTTTTCGCTCATATGTCCCAAGCGATTGTGCCAAAGGGTTGCCTTATCTATCTTAGCCATTAAGCTTGCTACTTGACCCTTGATCTCCGTGTCTCCGATCATCTCGTAGAGACCATCCTTCATTGCTGCTTTGATCACTATCAAAGATCCCTTAGTTACCTTGATCTTTCCTTCCTCTGCTTTGTATGTGTATCCTATGGAATCTAGCTGCCTCAATGAGATCAAATTTCTTCTCAACTCCAGAAGATACCTCACATTCCGCAGCAGCCTTGTTAACACCCTCAACTAGATGTCTCATATCTCCCTCACATGGCAAGAAGTATCATTCCCCACGAAAACCTTTCCATCATTGGTTTCCTTGAAATTCTTAAACCAATCCCGGTGAGGGCACATGTGATAAGTGCACCCGGAATCCAAGATCTATTTTTCGCTGCCTTCTTGCCCCCTGCTCACATTTGAGCACATAATAAGAACTTCATCACCTTACTATTCTACCTTGGCAACCGAAGCCTCTCCATTCTTGGTATAGCTTCTTCCCTCATCCCTTAACCTCTTCTTGCAATCTCTCTTGAAATGACCATCCTTATAGCAGTAGAAGCATCTCTTCCCTCCAAATCTCTATTTAGAGTGCGCTCTCCCATGGATTTCTCTTCTACCTTCTGGTTTTTCCCGGTAGTAGCCATGTATGTTGCTGCCATACCAAGTTGCTAGCCTTCCTCTAACGAACAACTCTTCTCCACTTGATGCTCTCCTCATCTTGGCGTAAAGATTATCTTACAACTCTTTATTAGGATCCATTTTAAAAGTAAAGATTCTTTTAAGAAGATAAATCTTATTACGGAGAGTTTTGGTAAGAGATAACTCATCTAGTTTCTCCCAAATGACAGTTGGATCTTCCGAGTCTCCGCACTTCCTTGTGACACTATCCGACATGTACAGAAAGATGATGCTGTATGCCATCTTCTTCATCTCAATTCGCTGGACTTCCATGATACTTGCTGGAAAAGTGTCATCTTCTCCAATCTCCAAGTCCACCTTTTGTTGCATAAGAACAGCCTTGATCTTCCACTTCCAAAGGGCAAAGTCCCTCTTTCCATCAAACTTCTCAACGATGAAGTTCAAACCCATCTTGCGAAGAAAATCTCAGATTTATGCAGTACCCAAAATTGATTTCCAACTTCTTCTAAACCTCAAGAACACGATCTAAGATTGATCTTAATGCCATTCTTGAACCACCCTCAAGAACTTATACAAACAAATACAGCAACCAATCAAAGCAAGAAAGAACACAAGCAATTGTTATCGAGGTTCGGCAATGTGCCTACATCCTTATGAGCTCCTTCGAGCCGTTTGCACTAAATCTTATGAGTTCTTACAAATAGAAACACCTCTTCAATAAACCTCTAGTTTTTGAAGAACGAAAGAAGAGAACAAGAAAGTGATAAGGACTTGAGTTACCCTGGAATTTCTCCCAAGAAATTCCACTTACACAGCCCTTGAATCCCCTCTCTATACTACTCTCTCTCTAAACAACCAGCCTCTCTATAATGATTCTCTCTATGTTTAGTGTCTTTGCACTCTCACTGAACTCTCATTTACATCACAAGTTATATCTTACATATGTATATTGAAATTGAAGCCAGGTGACCCCTTATATAGTGCACCAACTTCTTGACCAATCTTGAAGGTTAATTTCCACCCTTAGATCTTGAGGATCAATCAACCATTGCCCTTCATCAATTCTAAGTGATCCTATGCATTTTGATCATGCCTCACGCATCATTTGAAATGTTGAAACATAGGCATCAGTGTGCCTCGTGCTGAGGCTTGGAACAGGGCGTGCTGAGGCTTGGATGAGCTGGACCAGGGCACCCTCTTCATCCTTTCTGGGCACCACACCTTGGGGAAGCTGAGCCGCGGTGCAGCCTGGAGGGCACACATCCTAGACTTGCTGCAGGGTGAGGCACACACAGCTTGAGCTGCAGCTTGGAGACTTGATGCTGAAGCTTCTCCAACCTTGTTTAAACCTTAGAAAAATACCAACATTGCTAACACAAAGCCACTAACATAACACTAAGGCAAAGTAATGCAAAAAAGAGATAAAAAAAAAGTTTAGTGCGAAAGAAATAAGTGAGAAAAAGAGATAAAAGAGAGAAGAATAAGAAGATCAAAGAGGTAAATATAACAAAAGAGAAGAGATTTTTCAAGAAAAGTGAGAAAAGAGCAAAGAGTGAACACACAAAAAAGAGCTGGTGAGAGTTCTTTATCATTTTTGGCCATCATTTATTTATTTTTTATTTTTTTGGTCTTATAATCTTCATTCAAATCATTCTTCCAACTTCACTAAGTCCAAAAGAGCACAAGAATCTCCGAGGATAATCCCCGTGTGCGAAAAGTTTCCTTAGCCAAAGAAGATTGGTTAAACATCTACCTCTTAGAAAATAAATCATTAGTGTGATTAATGTAGTTAAACCACCTTGAATATGGACTAGATTAATTTAACTCACTTAAAAAGTTTCATTTTAAGATACATACTAGTTTCTTAGCATTTTATTTTTCACTAGTTACATGTCTTTCTTTAGTTAGCTACTAGTCATAATGTAGTCTCTCTTCGTTAAATGCAATATTGAGTTAATGGTAGTTTTGAAGTTCTTTCCTTTAGTTTAGTACCTTAAGAATATCTTCTAAGTTATATGTTTTATTTTAAGTTGTCATTAATTATATGCGAACTTTAATTCTTTAAGAAGAATTTTTGGCTCCTTAGGTCCTTGTTAATTTTGGGACCCCTGTGGCCCATTAGAAATGTTACTAATGACTAATTATTTTGAATCCCATCTTTAAGGTAATTTTGTTTAATTCCATTTAGCTTTATTTCTATTTTTAACTCGCCTAGTTTAAAGTAGTCTAGTTTTAATCCATTTAGTTAATCTTCATGTTTAACCTATCTAGTTTAAAATAGTTTAGTTTAATTCATTTAATTTAATCTTCAAGTTTAATTCATCTATTTTAAAATAACTTAGTCATAATCCACTTAGTTTAGCCTATATAATTAATCCACCTAGTTTAAATGGGCATATTTTAAATTACTTTCTATCTTCAATCCATACTTTGGAAGTAGTTTTAATATTTTCTTCACTTCATAGTCAAAGTAATTTATTTCCTTTGCATGCTTACTTTAAAGCTAATATCCGGTGTTGCTTTGTTTGAATAAAAATTACAAAATGTGTGCTTGGCTTTATTAGTAGTGTATGATAATAATACTTGAATTAAAATTTCAATTAATTTTCTTTTAAACACAAAGGGCGAGAAATTGGTCTAGGTTAGAGAGGGAGTTTTAAATCCTCACTCTTTTGAATCTAAATCTCTCAAGCCTTAGATTTTCTTACGTAGACCAATGATAAGGGATTTGACACCCTTCATGGTCAAATGGTGGCTCTTTTCCCGTCATCCTTACTTTGTGCTTAGATGACAGACGACTCATTGTGTAATACATTAAAAGTGCACCCATCACTGGAGCCTCCTTACTACTTATAAAGGTTTTGTATTAGACTTTTTAGGTTTCATTTGTTTCCATATGCCTATTCATTGTAATCGACACCCTCGCCATATCTACCTTTTTTAAGCGGAGTGGCCTTGGGTAATGAGTTAAATGCATGAGTCTAAGTTGAAAAAGAGTGGTACCAACACTAGGGTTTCATTTACTAGCCAATTCCTAATTTTTTCAGTTTTGCTCTTTGAATCTCTCTTTCTCAACTTCTCTCTCTAAGAAAGAAGGAACCCTAGCCACGATAGCTACCAACAACTACTCCCCATCACACCAGCCACCACTCGACCACTACTAGTTCTCCATGATCTCTCTCATTCACCTCGTGTTTTTCTCTCTGTGTCTGCGTAAGAAGGAATGACTAGCGTAGACCTCCACTATCCACCACACCAACCACCAGCCACCACCCCACCATTGACAGTTCTCCATGATTTTTTTCACTCACCTTATGTTTTTCTCTTTCTGTCTCTGTGTCTGTGTAAAAAGGAATGGCTAGTGCAGGCCTCCACTCCTTACCACACCAGGCCATCAATTTCAAGTCACGGCCTACTTTACTAGCGTAACGTTCAATTAGAAGTAAGATATGGTCTATTTTTTCCATCTCTTTTGTATTTGTATAAATCTTTTTATCTCTCTCTAGGCCTTTGTATCTTTTCTCTGTCCCTGTATTTCTCTTTCTTTGTCTCTATAACGCTTACCCTAAATAGTAAACACTCACTATGACTCTATAAATGTGTTATATTTTTCTCTCTCTGTCTCTGTATAAGAGAAGAGGAAAATAAGAAGAGTTAATTCTCATTAAAGGGACGTTGGCGATCTTATGCTAACAAACAAGGAATGGCATAAAAAAAGCCCACCTTTTGCCACTCATTACTCTTCCTTTCACTCTTTTCTTTTTTATACTATTTTTTAAAGTGTTTGATTTTGATTATATAATATGATTCATGAATTGAATTCATGTGAATCAACTATCACCCACTCCCTAGCATCCAACATTATTGGAAATCATCTTGACAAGATGCCCAGGTGGTGATCTTCCAAACACCCAAGTCTAGAATGACTTGTAAAGATTTGGAATCGAAAACAGGAACAGAAAACCGAAGAAAGAAAGAAGACAAACAATTTGTTATTGAGGTTCGGCAATGTGCCTACATCCCCATGAGTTCCTCCGAACTCTCTGCACTAAATCGATGGTCCTTACAAGTTACAGTAATCCCCTTCAAGAAACCTTAAGTTCTTTAAGAAACCAAGAAGAGAAGAAAGGAAAAAGATAAGAACTAACAATGCTCTCTATCTAATCTAGACTTCTCTCTCTTTACAACCAGCCTCACTACAAAGAGTCCCTCTTGTGTTTATGTCTCTCACACAATTCTCTCTTGTATTACAATTGATCTCAAAGTATGTCACAAACTTTTGTTTTTCTATTTGGGAAAAATGAGGCTAGGAAACCCCTTTTATAGCCACCCACTTCTTGAGATTCAATCCTTACCCTTTGATCATGATTAACACTTAATCATGGCCTTCCATCACTCCTAAGTGGTGTTGTGCATTTTAACCTTGCACTTACACACCTAAGAGAAGGTCAAAACAGGCTATCCATGTGTGCTTGACTTTGCCTAGTGCCTAGGTGCTCAACAAGGCGCGGTGCGGTGCTAGGCAGAGCGCCTTTGCACACTTTCTGGGTGGTGAAGTGCTGGTGGGGAGTGGTGCAGTGCTGGGGTGCTTCAGAAGGCATGCATTCTAGGCAGTGCGGTGCTGGGCTGTGCGCGATGCGGTGCTGGCCATCACCTATAGTGCGCACACACCTTCAGCTTGTGTGCAGAAGTGCACACACTAGTGCGCCTACCCTTACCTTGCTCCAAGGTGATGCACACACATGTGTGCAGTCTTTTAACTTATTGAACTTTAATTTTCCAACCTTGGTTTAGACTTTAACCATCTTTGAGCCATGTTTAGATATGTTTAAACCTTAGACAAATACCAACAATCTCTGCCTTTTTCTAAGTGTTTAAACCCGAACCATTTTTGTAGAGAGCTTCGGGATCCAAACTCATCATGAGTCATCTATCAACCAACTCCAATCTTAAGTAGTCTAAGACAATGATTGAACTTACTTAGAGGTAGAACTTTAGTACCCAAATCCACAGGATTTTCTTCCATGGCTACCTTGTCCACATGGATGCATCCTTTCGTAACATTTTCCCAAATGAGATGATACTGAACATCCATGTGCTATGTCCTCTTAAGGAACACTTGATTCTTACATAAGTGCAATGCACTTTGACTATCCAAAAATACTATAACCTACTCCTCCAGTACCTTCAACTCTTCAAGCAACCCTTTGCACCACATAGCCTCCTTAATAGCCTCCGTAGTCGCTATGTATTCAGCCTCCGTTGTTGAGAGTGCTACCACTGGCTGCAACTAAGCCTTCCAAATTACACAACATCCATTTACGTTGAAGAAGTATGAGGTAATTGATCTCCTTTTATCCTGGTCTGCTCTATAGTCCGAATTAGCAAAACCTTCAAGGCAGATGGACTTACCTCTCTTCTCATAAACCAGCCCTACTTCTAGACTTCCCTTCAAGTACCTCAGTAACCACTTCATCCTAAGCCAATGCTCCTTTTCGAGTTTACTAATAAACCTACTGAGAACACTCATTGCATGAGTAATGTCAGGTCTAGTGCTTACCATGGTGAACATAACAGAACCAACTGCACTAAAGTAGGGGACTTTCTCCATTTCCTTCTTCTCCGCCTTCGATCTTGGAAATTGATCATTGGAGAACTTGAAATGACCAACAAGGGGGTACCTTCACTGGTTTGCTATCTTCCATAGAGAATTTAGATATCATCTTCTCTATGTAGGAAGTTTAAGAAGCTTCAATCTGTTTCTCTCTCTTTCCTGGATGATACACATCCCAAGGATCTTTTGTGCATGGTCAAGATCCTTTATCTCAAACTTCTCATTGAGTTGAGTCTTTAATTTCCTTATCCTCTCCATACTGCTCCCAACTAGCAACATATCATCAATATAGATGAGGATGATCACCACTTCCTTAACCTTCTGCCCCTTATAGTACAAGCACGAATCATAGTGGCTCCAAATGAAACCCAAGCTGATTACAAAGGAATCAAACCTCTTATTCCATTGCTGAGGTGATTGCTTCAGGCTATAGAGAGATTTCTTCAATTTGTACACCAACTCTCCCTGCCTTCCTTCCTCCTAGCCTTCAGGTTGCCTCATGAAAATGGTCTTACTGAGCTCTCCATGTAAGAATGTTGTCTTCACATCTATTTGCTCAATTTCCTAATCAAATTGGACCACCAATGCTAACACTATCCGAATCGTCTTGTACTTCACATCCAATGAGAAGATTTTGGTGAAATCTATACCTTCCTTTTGTGTGAACCCCTTTGCCACCAGCCTAGCTTTATATCAGACTTCATCCTTTGGAGTATTCCCTTCTTTGATCTTGTAGAGCCATCTACAATCCACAACTGTCTGTTTTTCTGGTTTGGGCACCAACTCCCAAGAGTTGTTCTTCACAAACAATCCATTTCTTCCTCCATAGCCAGTTGCCACTTTGACGAATCCTTACACTCCCTGGCATCCGTGTAAGATTTTGGTTCAACCTCTCCTTCTATTCAAGGAGCTTCTACATTAGCATCCGCAAACCCATATCTCAAAGGTAGTCTAACCACCCTCTTTCCCTGGTCTCTTGTGAGCTGGTAGTCATTCCGACTTGCTACATCAACCTCTTCTTATTCAGCCTCTTCTTGAGTTTCTTGAGCTTGGACTTCATCCAAAGGCTCTACCTGGTCCGAATCTTCTTACCTATTTTGCTCTACCTGAACTGAGTTCTCCTTGATGCGATGCTCCACAACTTCCAGACTGGTTTGCTTACTAGCCCCTGCAGGGTTAGTTTTCTCCAAATAGGGACAAACAATTCATTAAAAATAACATCCTTACTTATAATCAGTTTCATGCCCTTCTTTTCTAAGGACCACAACCTATATCCCTTAACCCCATCACCATATCCTAGAAATACACATTTTCTAGATCTTGGGCTAAGTTTATCCTCCTTTTGATGTGCATATGCAACACAACCAAAAGTCCTAAGGTTACTTAATTCAGGGGGTTTTCAACTCCATATCTCCATGGGAGTCTTAAGCTCTAGAACTCTAGAGGGTGATCTATTTATCAAGTATGCAGCTGTAGCCACAGCTTCTCCCCAAAAATATTTTGGTAAACCAGAACCTATTAACATGCACCTAACCTTTTCCATAAGGGTTCTATTCATCCTTTCAGCAACTCCATTTTACTGAGGTGTTTTTACAATCGTTCTATGCCTTAGAATGCCATTTAATTCACAGAATTTATCAAAATCATTATTGCAAAATTCTAAGCCATTATCGGTTCATAAAGCCTTAACTACCTTACCCGTTTGAGTTTCCAGCAACTTTTCCCACACAACAAATTTATTCAAGGCATCAGATTTATTTCTAAGCAAATAAACCCACACACTTCTTGAATAATCATCAATTAAAGACAGAGAGTAAAAGTTACCTCCCTGTGTTGGTGTCCTTGCTGGTCCCCAAAGGTCCGAATGAATGTAGTCAAGAATCCCCTTAGACTTGTGCACTCCGGTGTTAAAGCTGACCTGGTGTTGCTTCCCAAGAATGCAACTCTCATAGAAATCCAGTTTCTCTACTTTGTCACCACCAAGTAAACCATCCTTGCTAAGAACTTGTAGTCCTTTTCACTCATGTGTCCCAAGCGAGTGTGCCAAAGGGCTGTCTTGTCCATCTCAGCCATCAAGCTTGCTGCTCAATCATTGATTTCTGTCTCTTCGATCATCTCATAGAGTCCATCATTTTTTGCTGCCTTGATCACTACCAAAGATCCATTGGCCACGTTGATCTTTCTTCCCTCTACTTTGCATGTATACCCCATGGAATCCAGCTGCCCCATTGAGATCAAATTTCTCTTCAAATCTGGAAGATACCTCATATTTCGCAGCAACCTTGTGACTCCATTAAACATCCTCAATTGGATGTCTCCAATCTCTCTCACTTGGCAAGAATTGTCATTCCCCAAGAAGACCCTTCCATCATTGATCTCCTTAAAATTCTTGAACCATTCCTTGTGAGGGCACATATGATAAGTGCACCCGGAATCAAGAATCCACTTTTCATTGCCTTACCTCATGCTCACATTTGAGCACACAATAAGCACATCATCTTGCTGTTCTCCTTTGACAATCGAAGCCTCTCTATTGTTGGTATGGCTTCTCCTCTTATCCCACATCCTCTTATTGCAATCTTTCTTGAAATGGCCCTCCTTGTTGCAGTAAAAGCATCTCCTTCCTCCTCCAAGTCTTGTCTTGGAATGAGATCTCCTATGGTTATGCCCTCTACCTCTCGATTTCTCTCTGTAGTTGCCATAGTTGCTACTGCCATTCCGAGTTGCTGGCCTTCCTTTTACGAACAGCCCATCTCCACTTGATGTCTCCATCATCTTGGCCTTGAAATCATGTGCCCTTATGACATTGATCACAATCTCCTTTGTCAAAGTATCCCTTCCATACTCAGTGGCATTAATCAAGTTATCAAAGCAATCAGGAAGATAATTTAACAAAATAACAGCCAATTGTTCATCCAGAAAAATAATACTACAGCTATTCAAATCTTAAACTAGCTTATTAAAGACATCAAGATTATCTTGCTATTCTTTTAAGAAGATAAATCTTGTTAGGGAGAGTTTTGGTAAGAACAACTCATCTAGTTTCTTCCATATGATAGCAGGATCCTCCGAGTCTCCGCACTCCCTTGTGACACTATCTGACATGTGCAAGAAAATGGTGTTGTAAGCCATCTTCTTCATCTCGGTCCGCTGGTCCTCCGTGACACTTGTTGGAAAAGCATCATCTTCTCTAATGGCCAAGTCCACTTTCTGTTGCATTAGAACCGCCTTGATCTTCCGCTTCCAAAGGGAAAAGTCTCTATTTCCATCAAACTTCTCTACACAGAAATTTAAAGCCATCTTTTGCAGACAAGATCCCAGATTTATGCACTACCCACAAATACTTTCTTCAACCTCAAAAACACAGATCGAAGATGGATCTTAACACCGTTCTTGAATCTACCTCAAGAACACGATCAGATCTTGATCGTTACACCGTTCTTGAATCACCCAAGAAGTTGATTTTTGATTCTTGGAGTCTTGGCTCCATCACCTTCTTGTTCTTGCTCCGATACCCAGCTATGCAGCTCTGATACCACTGTCTAAAGCTTTGATACCACTATTGGAAATCACCTTGACAAGATTCCCAGGTGGTAATCTTCCAAACACCCAAGTCTAGAATGACTTATAAAGATTTGGAATCGAAAACAAGAACGGAAAACCCAAGAAAGAAAGAAGACAAACAATTTGTTATCGAGGTTTAGTAATGTGCCTACATCCTCGTGAGTTCCTCTAAATTCTCTGCAATAAATCAATGGTTCTTACAAGTTACAGCAATCCCCTTCAAGAAACCTCAAGTTCTTGAAGAAACCAAGAAGAGAAGAAAGGAAGAAGATAAGAACTAACAATGCTCTTTATCTAATCTAGACTTCTCTCTCTTTACAACCAGCCTCACTATAAAGAGTCCCTCTTGTGTTTATATCTCTCACACAATTGATTTCAAAGTATGTCACAAACTTATGTTTTTCTATTTGTGAAAAATGAGGCTAGGAAACCCCTTTTATAGCACCCATTTCTTGGTCATTCTTGAGATTCAATCCTCACCCTATGATCACGATTACCACTTAATCATGGCCCTCCATAACTCCTAAGTGGTGCTGTGCATTTTAACATTGCACTCACGCACCTAAGAGAGGGTTAAAATAGGCTTTCCATGTATGCTTGACTTTGCCTAGCGCCTAGGTGCTCAACAGGGCGTGGTGCGGTGATGGACAGAGTGCCTTTGCACACTTTCTGAGTGGTGCGCCGCTGGTGGGGAACGGTACAATGCTAGGGCACTTCAAGAGGCATGTGTTTTGGGCAGTGCAGTGCTGGGCTGTGCGCGGTGCGGTGCTGGCCATCACAAAAGTGCACACACTAGTGCGCCTACCCTAACCTTGCTCCAAATTGATGCACACACTTGTGTGCAGTCTTTTAAGTTGCTAAAATTTAATCCTCCAACCTTGGTTTAGACTTTAAGCATCTTTGAACCATTTTTATACATGTTTAAACCTTAGACAAATACCAAACATCGTCCTTTTTTTAAAAAATAAATTATCCTACTTTCATAATTTTCATACCCAAAAAACTTTACTTCTTTATTTCTTCCATTTTTTCCACAACTGTGCACTAGTACTGATGGTAGTTGTTTTTGGTGGCGGATAATAATGTGCTTGTTGGTTGTTTATATTGCATCAATTGTTGAAAGATATATAAATGCTTCGCATTATTCTCTTCTGTGATGCACTCACTAAGCAAATGCACCACATACAATGACATCTAATTATCTAAGCACCACACAAATATGAAATATTTACTATATTAGACCATTTTTCAAAATTAAATAAAATTGACTGGTCTATTTTGATTTGGAAATATGTTTTTGTCTGTACATAAAGCATTATAAGATTACTCATGGAGTTATAGTACTGTTCTTGTATAGGTACAACTTGGTTATGTTTTACCCCGTACAGTGTTGCTCTTGTTGTTAGTGTAACCTTAACTGTGATTCTGTGAATCTGTATTGCTATCTCTGTGTGAATTGCTCTTTTTGTTTATTTTATAAACTGATTTCTCTATTATTTAAGATGTAAAAACACTTTAGTTAAAAGGCTATTCTTTCTAGTGAAGTGATAGACTAGTCTCTGTTAAATTTTGTTTTCTGCATTTAGCAAATTATGCTTTCATTTTGATGATTAATAGTTTTGTTGTATGGTCTAGTAGCACTTGTGGTTCATATTTCTTTTGTAAACTTTCTTTGTATTTTCCTCCTTCATTTTTTCAAAATAGTTTTTGTTTTAAACTATACATAGTTTAATTGTATCATAACTAACTAGTGAGAGTCCAATGATAATGCTTTCTCTCTTTCTTAGATGTCAAAATATGAAAGCACCCATGATACCATAAATGATGATCCAATAATAAATTCTCGTTCTCCACTGCCTAAAAGGTAGAATAAGATATGGTTAATGGTTTGGGACCACTTCAAAAAATTTGTGGGCAAAGATAGTTATCCAATGGCTAGGTGAAACTACTGCAAAAGAGAGTTCTCTGCTCATCCAAAAAGTAATGGCACAAAAACACTCAAGTATCACATGAATAATTGCAAGCTTTTGGCCCATAAAGTAGATAGTACACAAGGTCAAGTAGCCATCAATGATAAGGGGGAGGGAAAGAATACCATTACTAGTTGGAAATTTGACCAAAATGTTATTAAGAAGGCATTAGCTTATACGATAATTGTTGATGAGCTGCCTTTTAGATTTATAGAGGGTGTAGGCTTTAAACTTTTGATGGCTGCTACACATCCTTGGTTTTGTATCCCGTCAAAGATGATGGTTACTAAAGATAGCTATCAATTGTATTTTGATGAGAAATTGAAGTTGAAAAAAAAAATTCAAAGACTTGTGTCAAAGCATTCATCTTACCACTGACACATGGACCTCCATTCAAGGAATTAAATACATGGTTCTTATTGCACACTTTATTGATGATGATTGGAAGTTTCATAAAAGAGTGTTAATTTTTGTCCAATTTCTGATCACAGAGGTTATGATATTGGTAAGGTAATTGAGATGTGTTTGATTGAGTGGAAGATTGACAAGGTGTTTACTCTTATAATAGATAATGCTTCTTCAAATGATAATGTTGTAGGGTACTTGAAGAGAAAGTTATGTCATTGGGGTACTAGCATTTTGGGTGGGAATATGTTTCATATGAGGTGTATTGCACATATAATTAACCTAATTGTTCTGGATGGCTTGACGGAGGTTGGAGATTTGGTTGCTCGAGTTAGGAGGCTTGTGAGGTATATAAAGCAATCTCCATACAGGTTGAAGAACTTTAGAGAGGCTATCAAGCTAGAAAAGATAGAAAGTAAAAGTTTGTTATGTCTAGACATCCCTACTAGATGGAATTCAATCTAATTTATGTTGGAAATGGCCCAAAAGTTTGAGCAATCTTTTGATAGGTATGAATATCTTGATAGTAGTATTAGGCATGAACTTCAAATGGTGTTGCCAAATGAAGATGATTGGATCAAAGTTTAAGAGGATAGTTGAAATAATGGAGTGCTTTTATGATCTCACTGATAGGGTTTCGGGTTCATTATATGTTACATCAAATAATTTTTTTCATTAGATTAGTGAGGTGTTGTGCGAAAATATACTCAAATTAATGAGTAAATAATCGTATTAGTTTTACTTGCAAGTGCACAAGGTCAACAGTGTAGTATAGTGTGCGAAAGCAAGGTCATCTCCACAGGGATTGGTAAAGTTCGGTTTTAGAATTAGTTTCTTTAAATAAAAATAAATAAAATAACTGTTGTGTGTGATTTGATAATAATAAAGATATAGGGCTTTGATATCCACCACTAGTCATACTTTCCCAATTGTATAAGGTATCAGTGCACTAGCCTTATCATGTATACCTACTGGTCGCCAACCTAAGGGCATGGTATCTACTCCTTAAGCTATTGATCTCCCTAAGCAATGAGTTAGGCATGGTATCTACTCCTTAAGCTATTGATCTCCCTAAGCAATGAGTTAGGCATGGTTTCTACTCTAACTATTTTCTTCCTTAAGGGATTTAGCACGGTATCTGCTTGAGTTGTTCCTTAAGAAAGCATAAGTACTATGAAAATCGACAACCACATGAGACCTAGGGCATGGTATCTACTCCCGGTTTCCCATGTTGATTAATCCAAGAATCTAGTGTAGATATCTTTTGTTACTAATGTTAGACCCAGGACTCGGTCATCCAAATTGATCTAACTAACCAATCCATACCACATGCATACGTTGGCCATACACATACATATGAGGAATTTAAATAAGCACAGGCATTAATCAAGTTAAGCAACATAATAAAGGCTATTGGCAAAGATTTATCAATGAATAAATATATGAGAAAGCAAAACTAGGGCTTCAATCGAGCCCTATAAGAAAGTTAGTTACACATGCTGTCTAAAAACATCATATATAAACTAAACATAAAGAGAAGAATAAACCCGAGAGAAGAGGCATCAATTCTCTCCTAAGCTTACAACTCCAAGTAAAAGCTAAGAGAAGTGTTCTCTAAGTTGTGTTCTGTTGTGTGCGCTTTACAGTTGTATTTATTGGGCTTGAGAAGTCCTAGAAGGTGCAGGAAACCCTAAACTTCCTAAACCGTAAAAACTCTCTTATTTCCAAAATAGGGTTCTGCAGTTTACTGATCACACCCGTACATGTGATCTCGATCGCACGCGTCTTGCGCTCGATCATAGTGTGCGCTCGATCCTTCTTGTGTGCGCACGATCACACTGTGCGCTCGATTGCATTGCATGGTGCGATCGATCGTATTTTGTCCAGAGGCTGCTCCAGGAATTCCAGGTTTCTTCCTTTAAGTGCCAAAATTACTTCTTTTCTTCCAAAACCCTATAAACACATGTAAAACACACAAATGAAGTAAAATGGACTAAAATAACATAACTAAGGACCTAATAAATGTAAATAAGGGGGCTTAAATATGAATTTTTAAGCACCTATCACACCCCCAAACTTACATATTGCTAGTCCCTTAGCTATACTAAACAAAACTAAAATGAAAAATAACAACACACAGATAGATCCAATGCTCATAGTGTCCAAAAAAAAGTTTAAGTCTTAACACAAAACTATGATGTGCATTCATGAGCAAGCTTAACAGATACAAACATATTTTTGCAATGAATAAGAGTTTTGAACACAAATCACTTTCTTGAGGCAATTTAAGACATCACAAGTTTTACTTTGGTGTATGGTGAACTAGCACATAAAAGATTAGGTTTCCAAATAATTCTAATGTATATGTTTCAATGACTCAAAATTCACCAAATTTCCTATTAGAATCAACATAGATGGCATAAGTTTTCTTCTTTTCTTTTCTTTGTGAGATTTTTGCCAAATTAATTCCCTTAAGCTTTCTATTTGACTCATGTAACGAGCGTTTAGCCAATGACTCCCAAACCAGATGGTTTTAGGGCATTAGGTGTAAAGACGCCCCTAAGGACTTACTAACTCGAGTCAAAAAAGCTACGAAACTAACAGGTCTCAATGCTCTTATCAGAATTTCCACCTTTTGACATGACACTCACTACTTACCGAGGGAAGAGGGCCAGTTACTCAGCAGAAAATTCTTTTAAATGATCTTTTGAGTTAACAAATTTCCCACCTTTTGACATGACACTCATTGCTTACTGAGGCAAGAGGGCCAGTTACTTAGTAGAATGTTTGTTTTATTGATCATTAGGAGCATTTTTCTTTTTGAGCAATAACGAACTTTTTTTCTATTTTCTTATGCCAAAATGTTAGTCTAATAGGTCATCTGGTTCATAGTCAAGCAAAAGAAACATACCAATCAAAATTACATGTCATACCTCACACAATATAGTGCTAATGTGCTTATGATCGTTTAAGTCAAACTCGTGAATCCTTACATGCCTAAAAGGAGGTGATCTATGTTCAAAACTTAATTATTGGCCTATATATTCAAGGTGTTAAGCTCACTTATGAAGTCAAATCATATTATTTGTTTAGATCACAAAAAAAAATTTAGAACAGTATGAACATGCATTTATCTATGAAAACAACAATGCAACAAAATAACAATAAAATGGGACATAGTGAGTGTGTGAAAATGTCCCCATACCCCCAAACTTAAATGGCACATTGTCCCCAATGTGTGAATAGCATGGAAGGAGCTGACCTGGGAGATGGAGAACTGATGGCTGGCATGGATCGTAGCACGCCCCTAAACTTCAACTGGATGCACTCATGATGTCCTTAAAAAAGAAAGAAAAACAAACATAAACAGGAAAACAAGTAATAATAAACAGAAATGAAAAAGTAAACATAAACAAAAATGAAAAAGTAAACATTAACAATAAGGAAAAAAAATACGAAAAAAGGATATGCTTTGGGGTGCCTCCAATGAGCGCTAAGTTTTAACGTCTTCAGCCAGACGTGGTATCCTCTCACTGCTGATCATCAGGTGGTGCAGTCGCAGAGGTACCGGGTGCTGGAGGTAGGCGATCAAGAATGACCTGCAGCATAGCCTCCTGTCATGCTAACTGTGCCTCCAAACTATCTATGCACTGATGCACAAGTGTGGTAGCAGCAGAGACCTCACCTCGGAAGGAGGACAGCTCAGCTAAAAAGTGCTGGGACTCAGTGGCTCCCATGTCTGAATGGTCTTCCTCTCGCACAGAGCTAATGACAGGGGTCTCGTTCTCCATACAATCTTCCTCAACTCTTTCAACTGCTAGAGCAGGTGCTGGGAGTCCTCTAGGCATGTGTGAGAAGCTATGTGTCCACTGAGCCTTCCTGAAGAAGGGATGCTCTCGCACTGGTCCATCGCTGGTGGTCCCCTTTATCCCTTTCTTCTTGAATATGTAAGAGAGTAGGAACGGGAAAGGGAGGCCCCATGCATTGGATGTGGTGGTCTGACGGCCATGAACGTGATCCTAAAACTTATGTAGTTGGCTACAAATGACAGCCAGAATGGAGTACCAGTGGCCTCTGTGGAAGGCATATGAGGACTGGAGAAACTGGTCTCATCGCTGTATCTTGTGCCCCAATGGACACACATTGTGCAGTAGGATTGTGTCAACGAGCCAAAGTTGTTGAGGCAACTTTGACCGGATGGCTGCATTGTTATGTCTGTCAGCATACTGGCCAGCGCACATGTCTGTAATGATCTCAGCTAGGGCAAAGGACTCCGGTTGCTCCTCGATATCGATGTCCTCGGGAGGAGACTCATCAGTGCAATGAAGGGCAGTGGCTATATCGACACTAGTTACCTAGATGAATGTGCCCCGAACTGAAGAAGTGAGTACTCCCGGTCTTCTGCAGTCAAATGATAGGCTCGTATAAAACTGGACTACGAGCTGGGAGTAAGCAGTGGAGCAAACCGGCTTAAACAACCTCTTCAACCCTCGGTGTCTAAATGCTTGGACAGCCCATTGAGTGGCGTCCATGTGCTTAAATACTTCATTGATGGCGAAGGCAGTCTAGAACAAGAGCTCCTGTTCCTCGATGCTGGGCTGAGATGACGAGGCACGACTGCTGGATGCACCAGAGGTGGAAGCAGATGGTTTGGTCATGTTTTTGTTTGCTTCTGCCTAATTTGCGATCTATCTTAAATAGGTGTGCTCGATCGCACACTGGCTATGCGCTCGATCGCTCCCGGTCAGGCTTTTCCTCGAACAGCTTGTGTGCACCAAAAGACCAAGTTATGGTCTTAAAGATTTGAAATCATTCCTAACCTCCTGCAAACAACAAGAACTACCCAATCACACATAAAATAACATAAATATATGCTTAAAAATGTAATTAAACATGTAAAAATTCGTGTGTGTGTGGATGGAAATGGGTACCTTGTGTAGTGGACAGAATATGGAGTGGAGAGGGTGTATGCGGTGGTAATGGGTGTTTGATGGTGGTGATGGTGGAGTGGAGATGGTGGTGATGGGGAAGTGGGTGCTGGAGTGAATGAATGGTGGTACTGGAGTGAGTGTGGAAGAGGGTGTGAGAGAGAGTGAAGAAGTGGGTGCGAGTGGACAGTGAGAGAATGTAGGTGAGTGTGAGTAAATATTGTCAGACTTATAACTAAACCCTATGCCATGAGTGCGCTCGATCGCACACGGGTTGCGCTAGATCGCACTTGTGTGCTCGAGCACATTGACTGGTGCGCTTGATCGCACTCTTGCGCTCGATCGCATGGAATGTTGCAATCGATCGCAATCAGTGTGCATGCGCAAAAAGAAAAACTTACCTTAGCTGAAAAAATGATGAATTTGGAACAGTACAACCTTACCATTTGTTAGTGGCCTCAGTACCACTAACCTCAGTAGAGGCGCTTGAGTTGTATGAGTAATCAAATATGAGCTGCTCAAGCACTCTTATGCTATAGTACTTAGTCAGTTGGGAGGAAGCACTTAGAGTCAATCTCTTGTGGCTTCAGTGCTTGTGTTTCAGCTGTATACTATACTGATTCAAGTGCCAAGTCTTCATCTCTTAGAGGAAAGTTAATGTCTAGGTAAGGCTTGGCTCTGTGTCCATTTATCGTAAAGGGCTAATTTCCGTTTGGACTACAGACTTCTAATGCACCATGAGTGAAGACCTTGGTAACCATGTACGGACCGTACCATCTGGACTTTAGCTTGCCTAGGAACAATCTTAATCGTGAGTCATAGAGGAACACTCTTTGTCCTATATGGAACTCCTTCCGTATGAGTTGTTTGTCATGATAGGCCTTTGTCCGTTCTTTGTACAACTTGGCATTCTCATCGGCATCATATCTTAATTCTTCAAATTCATGTAGATGCAGCCTTCTTTTCTCCCCCGCTTGTTTCATGTCGAAATTAAATTGCTTTATGGCCCAATATGCTCGATGTTCTAATTCTACTGGGAGATGACACGCTTTTCTAAAGACTAGGCGGTAGGGAGACATGCCAATTGGAGTCTTATAAGCTGTCCGATATGCCCATAGAGCATCATTGAAGCATAGAGACCAATCCTTTCGACTAGGCTTCACTGTCCTTTCTAAGATTCCTTTGATCTCTTGGTTGCTTATCTCTACTTGGCCACTAGTTTGAGGATGATATGGAGTGCCTACTCTATGAGTGATCCCATATTTCTGGAGTAGTTCGGCAAAAGAGCGATGATGAAAGTGGCTGCCCCCATCACTGATGATTGCTCTTGGAGTCCTAAATCTCGTAAAGATGTTAGCCTGCAGAAACTTTACAACTACTTTGTGATCGTTAGTTTTTGAGGGGACAGCCTTGACCCATTTGGACACATAATCCACTCCCACAAGAATATATAAATAACCAAAGGAGTTAGGAAAGGGTCCCATGAAATCAATGCCCCATACATGAATATTCTGTAGGGGCATCTGATTTCAGGAAGAGATGTTACCTGTCCGCTGGCATCTATCACATGAGCTGCAAAAGAAGAAAGCATCTTTAAACAGATTAGGCCAATAAAAACCAGATTGTAGTACCTTTAGAGCTATTCGTTTTGGTCCAAAATGTCCTCCACAAGCAAACTGGTGGCAGTGTTGTAATAAGCTTGAGTGCTCCTCTTCTGGGATGCATCGTCTAATGATTTGATCGGAGCGAAATTTGAAAAGGTAAGGATCATCCCACTGGTAGTGTCTTGACAGAGATATTAACCGTTTCTTTTCTTGAGTGGTCATGCCTGGAGGAAAAACTTTAACAGTTAGATAATTCACTATATCAGCATACCATGGAAGTTTTACCTCTAGTGCGAATAGTTGTTCATCAGGGAAGTTCTCATTTAAACGCAACTCTTTATCATCATTTTCATAGGGAAGCCTTGACAAATGATCCGCACCGACATTCTCATTGCCTTTCTTGTCTTTGATGTCTAAATCGAATTCTTGTAGTAGGAGTACCCATCTGATTAGCTTAGGCTTCACATCTTTCTTAGAAAACAAATATCTCAAAGCAGTATGGTCAGTGAATACTATAACTTTAGAACCAATAAGATATGATCTAAACTTCTCTAGTGCAAAAATAACAGCTAACAATTCTTTTTCAGTAGTAGAATAGTTAAGCTGAGCATCATTTAAAGTACTAGAAGCATAGTAAATAACATGAGGTACCTTAATGATTCTTTGACCTAACACAGCTCCCAAGGCGAAGTCACTGGCATCACACATTAATTTGAAAGGGAGATTCCAATTTGTTGTCATCATTATTGGGGCAGAGGTGAGAACATTCTTCAAGGTGTTGAAAGCTTGCATACAATCATCATTCCATTCAAACTTGGTATCTTTAGCCAATAATGCACACAGAGGTCTTGAGATTTTGGAGAAGTCCTTGATGAATCTTCTATAGAAACCGGCATATCCCAGGAAACTTCTAATCCCTTTGACTGTGAGAGGGGGAGGCAGCGTTGAAATGATGTCTATCTTAGCCTTGTCTACCTCGATACCTCTGTTTGAGATGGAGTGCCCTAACACAATACCTTGTTGAACCATGAAGTGACATTTCTCCCAATTTAGCACTAAATTACTCTCTTCACATCTCTTTAGGACATTTTCTAAATGATTTAAGCACTCATCAAAATTAGAACCAAAGACGCTAAAATCATCCATGAACACCTCAATGTATTTCTCTGCCATATCGAAAAAAATGTTCATCATACATCTTTGAAAAGTGGCTGGTGCGTTGCATAAACCGAATAGCATTTTTCTATAAGCAAATGTACTGAAAGGACATGTGAAGGTAGTCTTTTCTTGATCCTCAGGTGCTATGGCAATTTGATTGTATCCACTATACCCATCCAAGAAGCAGTAATAACTGTGACCGACAAACCTCTCTAGCATTTGATCAATGAATGGCAGAGAAAAATGATCTTTTCTAGTTACTTTGTTCAATTTTCGGTAATCAATGCATAATCTCCAACCCGTTGTTTTTCTCGTAGGTATGAGCTCCTCATTTTCAATTTTTACAACGGTAATCCCACTCTTTTTAGGAACAACTTGGACCGGACTCACCCATTTGCTGTCTGATATAGGGTTGATGATGCCAACATCTAGTAGCTTCAATACCTCGGCCTTTACTACCTCTTTCATGTGTGGGTTAAGTCTTCTTTGAGCATCTCGAGTGGGCCTTGCTTCTTCTTCAAGGTAAATACTATGCATGCATTTTGCTGGACTTATCCCCTTAATGTCAGTAATGGTCCATCCAATGGCAGATCTATGCTCCCTAAGAACTCTTAACAGCTTCCCTTCTTCTCCACTACTCAAGTTAGCAGCTACAATCACAAGTAAGGTCTTCTTTTCTCCCAAGTAGGCATATATTAAATGCTTGGGTAGCTGCTTTAGTTCCAATGCTGGTGCCTGGACAATGGATGGAAGAAGAATAGTATTAGTGGGTATGAGAGATTCAAATGGAGGAGGATACTTACTGGAGTATTTTGGAAAGGTCTTAAGGAGGTGCACAGCTGTGATGATGTCACTAGTAACATCTTCATATTCTTGCTCAATATCCACCTCTGTGATGCTATGGGTGATGGTAGTCTCCAATGGATCAATGTGTTGGACCTGCAAAGCTTGCTCAACAAAGTTTTGTATCATACAAACATTAAAGCATTCCAAGTCATCTTGAAGAAGTTTCATTGCATCAAATATTTTAAACTCCATTTTCTCACCATTGATTTTAATACTCACTATGCCCTTCTTCACACAAATTTTAGTGTCGGCAGTTCTCATGAAGGGTCTCCCTAATATGATGGGCAAAGGCAATAGCATAGGGCATTCCTCCATGTCTAATACAATTAAATCAGTAGATAAGATGAACTCGCCAACCTTGACTAAGACGTCCTCAAGAATACCCCTGGGTCTTTTAATACTCTTATCTACCAATTGTAAGGTAATAGAAGTCGGTTGTAGCTCCCCCAAAACTAGGGTTTCGAATACCGTGTAAAGTAGTAAGTTTACCCCCGCTCCTAGGTCTAGTAAGGATTTGTCAAACAGCTGATCACCTATTCTACAGGGAATAGTAAAACTACCCCGAATCTTTCAGTTTTGGTGGGAGTTTTCTCAATAGTACAGCACTTACTTCTTCAGTTAATGCTACAGTCTCATGTTCTTGAAATTTTCTTTTATGAGTGTAACAATCTTTTAGGAACTTAGCATAGGCAGGTATTTGGTGAATTGCATCTAGTAATGGAATATTGATTTCAACTTTCTGCAAGGTTTCAAAAATATCAAGTAGTTTATTGTCTTTCTTTTGTTTTACTAACCTTTGCGGGAAGGGTGGTGCATTCACCTTCTCTGTCTCACTTACCCTTGATGCCGATGAGGTTTTTTTGGATGCTGCTGTAGACTCATCGGACCCTATCACTTTGCAATTTCTCAAAGTTGTGACAGCCTTTAGTTCTTGATGCCCCCCAGGGTTGGATAGTGTTTGAGCTGGGAGCTCTCCTTGCTTTCTGCCACTGAGCTCTTTAGCCAGTTGTCCCATTTGTACCTCTAGTCTTTGAATTGCTTGCTCATGTGCTGCAGTGGTCCGTTTGTGCTGAGTCATGAGTTATTCTTATGACGTCATCAATTGCTGTTGCTGAGTGGCCAGTTGTCTCACAAGACTTTCGAGGTCGTTCTTCTTTGGTTCGAAAACAGTTTGGGCTGCTGGTTGGAAGTTTCCGTGCTGCCCTTGATTGTTCTGATTGTTGCTCCACGAGAAATTTGGGTGGTTTCGCCATCCAGGGTTGTATGTGTTGGCATATGAGTTGTTCTTCGGTGGATAGTTGTTAGGCCCCACGTAATTGGCTTGTTTTGGATCTGCAGATGAATACAACGGACAAGTGTCAGTATTATGATCGTACTGGGAACATATTGCACATACTTGGAGTGGGGTAGATGGTATGCTGGATGAGGCATTTTGAGTAGCCATGGCTTTTACCAGTAAGTCTAGTTTTCTTTCCATCGCTGCCATTTGAGGGGAAGATCCTCCATTTACATTTACCTCATACATACCCTTACCCTTGGTCACATGTCTACCTCGAGAAGAGAACTGTTGAGTGTGTTCGCTGAGGGTTTCGAAGAGTTCAATTTCTTCTTCACTGCTTTTCTCCATCAGCACTCCTCCACAACCTAAATCAATAATACTCTTATTAGTGTCGTTTAAACCTTCATAAAAGGCTTGTACCAATTCATCTTGAGGCAGGTTATGGTGTGGGAATTTGAGTAGCAAGTCGTTGAAGTGTCCCCATGCTTCGAAGAAGAGATCTCTATCTTTTTGTTGGAAGGACTGGATCTTCTTCCTCATTTGTCTCATCTTTTGGGCTGGGAAGAACTTCCTCAGGAACTTGCTTGCCAACTCCTCCCAAGTGTGGATGGAAACTACAGGCAAAGAATTATACCATAGTTTAGCATTATCTTTTAAAGGGAAAAGGAACAGAATTAACCTTATTCCTTCTTGGTCTAGGCTTTGTATGTGCTGGAACTTGCAAAGATCGAAAAATTCTCGGAGGTGTAGGTGTGGATCTTCATTAGGAGTACCCCTAAAATGAGTTAAAGCATTCAATATTTGTGGGGATATGTAATAGTTTCCTGCCACCTCAGGTTGATAAGCAATGCATGATGGTTGATCAATGTTCCGTGGGATGAAGGAGTGCTTCATCGGTACTCGTGTAGGTGGTTGCTGGTTTTTGAGTTGTTCAGTTATTAGTGTTTCGTTCTTGACTTCTTCTTTGTTCTCCTCGAAGTTGTCCCTAAGCCTTTGTCGGATAGTCCGTTCAAGCTTGGGATCGAGGGGAAAGAATGCTGGATGTCGGGATCGAAGTCCGTGCATAAATCAAGTCACAACAGCTTCAGTGCAGCAACTTAACTCTGCTGCTCGGGTAACTTTATGTCCTATTTGCACTCGATCGTACAGAAGCCTGCTATCGATCGCAAGTACCACATAAGGTGCGATTAGGGTTTGATGTGCCTGAAACAGAAAGCAACTCGATTAGGTTTTGATGAAAAACAAATATGGTAAACAGAAAATAACGTAATAATGATTAAACGAAAGTAATTCTAAAATAACTTTAGCGCAGTCCCCGGGAACGGCGCCAAAAACTTATTGTGCAAAAATATACTCAAATTAATGAGTAAATAATCGTACTAGTTTTACTTGCAAGTGCACAAGGTCAACAGTGTAGTATAGTGTGCGAAAGCAAGGTCATCTCCACAGGGATTGGTAAAGTTCAGTTATAGAATTAGTTTCTTTAAGTAAAAAGAAATAAAATAACTGTTGTGTGTGATTTGATAATAATAAAGACATAGGGCTTTGATATCCACCACTAGTCATACTTTCCCAATTGTATAAGGTATCAGTGCACTAGCCTTATCATGTATACCTACTGGTCGCCAACCTAAGGGCATGGTATCTACTCCTTAAGCTATTGATCTCCCTAAGCAACGAGTTAGGCATGGTATCTACTCTAACTCTTTTCTTCCTTAAGGGATTCAGCATGGTATCTGCTTGAGTTGTTCCTTAAGAAAGCATAAGTACTATGGAAATCGACAACCACATGAGACCTAGGGCATGGTATCTACTCCCGGTTTCCCATGTTGATTAATCCAAGAATCCGGTGTGGATATCTTTTGTTACTAATGTTAGACCCAAGATTCGGTCATCCAAATTGATCTAACTAACCAATCTATACCACATGCATACGTTGGCCATACACATACATATGAGGAATTTAAATAAGCACAGACATTAATTAAGTTAAGCGACATAATCAAGGCTATTGGCAAAGATTTATCAATGAATAAATATATGAGAAAGCATAACTAGGGCTTCAATCGAGCTCTATAAGAAAGTTAGTTACACATGCTGTCTAAAAAAATCATATATAAACTAAACATAAAGAGAAGAATAAACTCGAGAGAAGAAGCATCAATTCTCTCCCAAGCTTACAACTCCAAGTAAAAGCTAAGAGAAGTGTTCTCTAAGTTGTGTTCTGTTGTGTGTGCTTTACAGGTGTATTTATAGGGCTTGAGAAGTCCTAGAAGATGCAGGAAACCCTAAACTTCCTAAACCATAAAAACTCTCTTATTTCCAAAATAGGGTTCTATAGTTTACTATTCACGCCCGTACATGTTCCCTCGATCGCAGTGTGTGCTCGATCCTTCTTGTGTGCGCACGATCGCACTGTGCGCTCAATCGCATTGCATGGTGCGATCGATAACATTTTGTCCAGAAGCTGCTCCAGGAATTCCAGGTTTCTTCCTTTAAGTGCCAAAACTACTTCTTTTCTTCCAAGACCCTATAAACACATGTAAAACACACAAATGAAGTAAAATGGACTAAAATAACATAACTAAGGACCTAATAAATGTAAATAAGGGGGCTTAAATATGAATATTTAAGCACCTATCATGAGGTTGATGCCCTTTTGCAACAATGGAGTAAAAGTGAGGAAAATGACTTGAATTAGGTAATGAAAATGAAAAAGAAGTTTAACAAATATTTGGGTCACATTGAGAATATGAATCCTCTTATTTATATTGGAGTGGTTCTTGATCCTAGACATAAATTAGAATATGTGGAGTTTGCTATTTTGAAGATGTATGAAGGTGAAATGGGTGAAAATATGATGAATATGGTGAAAGATGCAATTAAAGGCTTGTATGATGATTGTAAGAATAAGGTGATGTCGGATACACAACTAAGTGACAAATCACAGTTCTAATGATGGAACTTCACAAGTTAGCTTGGGGAGGGGAAAAAAGAAGATCATTAAGACATCCTTTAAGAAGCACATAACCATAACTAGTAATGGATATTGTAAATCTGAATTAGATAAGTATCTTTGTGAATCTCTTGAAGGTGATGATGAGGAGGAAGAGGATGAGTTGTTTAATATTTTAGGGTGGTGGAAAGTTAACAGTCCAAGATTTCTATTTTATCACAAATTGCATGTGATGTGTTGGTTGTTCCTATATCCACGGTTGCTTTCGAGTCTGTATTTAACATGAAGCCATGTTCTTGAACCTTTTAGGAGTTCTTTGACTCCTAAGATAGTGCGATCCTTTATATGTGATTTAGGTTAGGTTCGAGAGTCAAAAGAGTTTGGTTAATGTTGAAGAAGACTTGGAAAACCTTAATAAATTTTAAGAAGGTATTATTTATTTTTGTTGCCAATTAGTTGGTAAGAACTTTAATTTTGTGCTTCCGTGTTCGTAAATAACTATAATCTTTTGTTGTTTTGGTGTTTCTGTTTAATAGATAATGTTTTGGTGTTTCTGTTTTTATATGTTGCATTTTTGGTGCATACATGTTGGTGTTTTAGTGTTTTGCTATCTTGGTGATATACTCTATTAAAAAATCTTAAATTTGACATTTGGCTTGCAGGTATAGTTTAAATTTGCTTTGGTATTTCGATACATGATGATGATTACTGGAGGTTTTCTTTTTAGAAATGGGATAAAGATTAGGGTGTCAATATGATGAAGGTTTTTTGATGTTTGGGTAATTGAATTATTGGGTAAAGATTTTGATTTGGGTACAGATTGACATATACCTAGTGTACAACAAGTTGGTAACAAACCAATTATTGGTTTTAAGTGGGTTAATTTACATTAATGAATCAATGTTTTTTTTCTTTTGGGGTTGATGGTAGGATTATTATGTATTTAAGTGGGGGCTTGTTCTTGATCCTTTGACAATATGAAAATTGTGGATTGTAATTCGTAAACAAATGTGTAAACCGAGGTTCAAACCCAAGAGGGGGTGAATTGGGTTTTAAAAACTTTTGCTAATTAAACTTGCAAGTTTTTAAATAATTAAATACACAATGCACACAATCAAATAATATACTTGAAAGTAAAGAAGTTCAAAGGAAGAGAAAGTGCAAACTCCGTTTATAATGGTTTGGCAATATCAGAATCCTTTCAACCCTACGTCCACTCTCTTCAAGGAACCTCCTTGAAGCAATCCACTAAAACTTTAGTCGTGAAACTTCATGGGTGTTGCACAAACCTTATAACCAATCCCTTCCTTATGGAATGTAATCTCTTCTTCACGGAAGCTAATCCCTTCCTCACGAAAGTTACAATGAAGTGTTTAATCCTAAACACTCTAAGAGTTATTATAACTCTTCCCCCTTTACAATAAATGAGATTTGCTATAAAGTAAATGGTAGAGAGATAGCAATAAGTGCTTTTACAAATGAATAATATCTCTCTTTCAAGAACAAGCTTGAACAATAAGTTTTTCAAAGCTTTTGAGAATTAATAAACTATCTTGTGTATTGAATGTATTCTCTTCTACTTTTAAATGCTTATTGAAGTGGATTTATATAGCCTTCAAATAATATGGCTGTTAGAGACTGACTTGGTAAGTTTGGAGCATTAAATGCTTATGTCCCACGTTTCAAACAGACATATTTTTGAATTACCAGTCGACAAGTGAAAAATGTTCACGTTTAGGCTTAAGAAGAGTACCAGTTGACTGGGTCATAGGACCAGTCGACTGGGTGAAGTTACCAATCGATTAGGATTTTAGTACCAGTCGACTGTGAACTTACTGCCCCATATCCCAATCGATTGGTATGTGAAGCCAGTCGACTGGGTTGTCCTTCAACCCAGTTTTCATATTTCAAAACTATTTTTGACTTAGAAACTTTTGTATAGTTGGTTTTGTTAAAGTATTTTTACAAAATGAGCCACAGATCAAGCTATGTAATTGAACATAAGAGATTTATAATTGTTTCAATTACCTTAATGCTTATTCTAGATCTTTTGTCTTGTTGTGATGTCTGAATCGAGTTGAGTTCTTGCATCTTGTTTCTGTACCAAATGCTTTTAATGCTTAAAAACTTAGATAAAAATGTTAGTGTAGTTAGAGTAGTGTTTTCACATTTATTAAAATCAAACATGGGTCAACAATCTCCCCCTTTTTTATGATGACAGAACTAATGAGAGAAAAACAGTTTTTAAAAGCTAAGTGTTGGTTTTTAGAAAAATTTGGGTATAATCTCATATGTTTTTTAGATAAAAGCCAACCTGTTAAGCATTTAAAATGCAGTTTATAAATAGTTATATCAACTTAATCTCAAATCAACCAAGCATACATTTCTATAATACATTTGTCAATGTGATCGGAGCAAAGCTCCCCCTAAATCTATGTTCTATTCTAAGTTTACATTGATTTTTCTATTTTTCTCTCTCATTTTAACAATAGTAGAAAAGGGGGTACAAACTCAAAAAATAAGCAACTTGGATATGAAAGGCAGAAAGATAATGAAAAAACAAACTTGTATACAAAAACTAGGCATTATTTGGAACTAGAAGACTTCCCAGGAAGAACCGGAAGTTTTCACACTAGTATAAGTAGTTAAAGCTTATTATGGAGTACAAATGGCTTAAACCAAGTAATCATATAGCTCAAAAGTAAAGTAAGTATATGAACCATAAACTAGATAACTAAAAGGTAGGCAAATATATACAAGTATCCATACATCATAGGCTTATAGAAGTTGAATATCAAGTATAATTATAAAAAATGTATGATAAAACATGAAATGTTCGTGCTAAAACTATCTAAGAACTGTACAAATGAAATCTAAATGATAGATCGAAAGATCTCGACAAGTAGGAGTTAGAGTCATCACTGAAGAGATCTCGAATCTCTACCAAGGAGCCTTCTGAGTACTCTTAGAGTAACTCAAAGTCATCCCTGAGGGTGCCAATCTCGCGACGCATTTATTCAATATCAATCCGTACCGACTGGAAGCTCTGGCCGACAAAAGTGCTCAAGCTTTGGAAGCCCATCTGCATGGACAGCTGGAGGCTCATAATAGCTTATAAAACATCATCATGTCCAACTTGACTACCGCTAGAGCCACTATATTGAGCATACTGTGGACTCGGGTCAGTGTCCATGGCAGTAGGAGGAGCTACATCATCAGGAACCTCATCCTCCTCCTCGCTGCTTGTTGTGCATTTATCTACCTAAATAAATAAGAAAATAATCATACAGTTCTACTTGCAAGTGCATGTTATGCCGATTATCTACCTAAATTAATATGCAAATAATCGCACTCATTTTACTTGCAAGTGCACAAGGTCTGTGGTAGCATAGTGTGCAAGTGCGAGATCATTTCCACAGGGATTGGCGAATTTCTTTCTAGGACTAATTTCTTCAAGTTTGAAAAGAGAAATAATAGTTGATTATGAGTGAATAACAATAATGAGAATATAGGACTATGATATCCACCCTAATTATACTTTCCCACTAAGTAAAGTTTCAGTGCTCTAGCCTTACTATGAATATCTAATGGTTGCCAACCTAAGGGCTTGGTCCACACCTTAAGCTATTGATCTCCCTTTGCAACGAGTTAGGCATGGTGTATACTCTAACTCTTTTCTCTCTTAAGGGATTCAGCATGGGTGTATACTGATTTGTTCCTTAAGAGAGCATGAGGGCTGTGGAGATCGACAACCACACAGGACCTAGGGCTTGGTCTGCTCCTAGTTTCCCGTGTTGATTAACCCAGGAATCCGGTGTGGATACCCCTTGTTACTAATGTCAGACCCAGGATTCGGTCATCCAAATTGATCCGACTAACCTATCCATACCACACGCATATGTTGATCAGGCACACACATACGAGTAATTTAAATACAAGCAGGTATTAATCAAGTTAAGCATTCAGACAGGGCTATAGCAAAGATAGTCAATGAATAGATCTATCGAAAAGCATAACTAGGGCTTCAATCGAGCCCTATAGGTGTTTAGTTACACATGCTAAGTAGAATAAACATGCTAAACATTATGAAAATAAAAAATGAAAAGTAAAACCGAAGAAGACTTGGGAGACGAGTCGTGAATTCCTCCCCTAAGCTCTCTACTTCGAGTCTAGAACAAAAGATGATCTATTATGTTTTTTACAAGGCTATTTATAGGGTCCTAAAACCCTAATTCCTATTTGGAGTCGGAGAACTTCTTTCCAACTCTGGCTTCTGCCGCTTCTGGAGTAATTGCACCCGAGCGCAGGTGTGCGCTCGAGCCTTCTTCAAGTGCACTCTTGTCCTGGTGCGCTCGATCTGAATGAGGTGCGCTCGAGCACACCTTGCTGGATGGCAGAACTTCATTTTTGCTCCTAAAAGCTCCAATTTATTATCTTTTTGTCCAAGTCCTGAGAAAAACATAAAAAATACGAAAATGAAGTAAAATCCATATAATTAGCTAGGTAAAGAGTCTAACAAGTGTAAATTAGGGGGCTTAAATATGACTATTGAAGCACCTATCACACCCCCAAACTTATATATCGCTAGTCCCTTAGCAACACAAAACTAAAGACTATGTGAAAACAAAACTTTGAAAGATAAATTCATTCTCATGATACTTAAAAATTTGTCATTCATGAGTAAGCTTAAAATAAAAACACATTTTGGATTGTAAGAGGACTTTCAAAAGTTTTATGTTGCTTACCTAAGGTTGCCTTAAGGCATCGCAAGTTTGATTTGTGTGTGATGAGTTAGCACATATAAGATGGGACTTCCATATAATTTTAGTGTATAGTGCTTCGGTGCCCAAATCTTTATCGAATTTCTTGTTAAATAGAACAAAATGGCATAATACTTGTTCTTTTTCTTTTATCATGCGATCTTTGCCATGTTGAATTCCATCGAGCTTTCTATTTGACCTTTGTAGCGAGTGTTTGGCCAATGACTCCCAAACCAGATGGTTTTAGGGCATTAGATGTAAAAACACCCCTAAGGACTTACTAACTCGAGTCAAAAAGGCTACAAAACTAACAGGTTTTTATACTTTTTAATGAAATTCCCACCTTTTGACATGAACGCTTAATGCTTACTGAGGCAAGAGGCCCAGTTACTCAGTGAAAATTTCCATTATGATCATTAAGGGCTTACTTCCCACCTTTTGACGTGAACACTCAATGCTTACTGAGACAAGAGGCCCAGTTACTCAGTGGAAAGTTCTTAATAATTTTTAGAAGCTTTTTGGATTTCTTTTTGCATGATGATTATTTTTCTTTATTTTTATTATGCCAAAGAGTTCTTTTCAACAAGTTATCGGATTATAGTTTAGGTAATGGAAACAATACAGAAGAATTATATGTCATACCCCACACAAATGCGTGCGAAATGTGCTTGTGCAAATTTGGATCAAACTCGTGAGTTCTTAGGTGCCTTGAGGTAGGTAACTAAACTTTGTAAAACTCCTATTGCAACATTATGTGTTCTAGCTTTTAAGCTTACTAATGAAGTGTTAGCAAATTTTTAAATTAACCAAAATTTTTGTTTACCAAAAGAACATGCATTTATCTTCCTAAAAAACTGGGACTTAGTGTGTGCATGTGTTTCAAGTGCATGTGTGAGAGTATCTAGTATCTCCCACTACCCCCAAACTTAAAATACACATTGTCCCCAATGTGTGTGGCATGGAAAGATCTGACCTGGGAGATGGAGAACTAGGTTGCTTGCTTTGCTTGTAACACGCCCCTAAACTTGAACTGGATGCACGCACTAAGTACCTGACAAAGAAAAATAAATGTTGTTCTGGAAAACAAGAAATATAAATACTAGATATGTAAATATAAATATAAACAAAAGAAAAAACACTAAAATGAAAAGGATAAGTCTGGGGTGCCTCCCATGAGCGTTAAGTTTAACGTCTTCAGTCGGACCAAGCCTTATTCTTCACCAAAACTAAGATTTGTAGTAACTAGCACAGGTAGTGTCTTATTCTCTCCCATATAAACATAAGGTAAGTGCTCTGGTAACTGCTTGAATTCTAAGTTAGGTGCCTGTACAATAAAAGGTAAAATAGCATTAGTAGGTACATGAATATCAAATGGATCGGTGTACTTACTTCGATGCTTTGGAGAGGCTTCAATGAGGTGCATAGTTTCGATGATGTCATCAGTAACATCCTCAGATTATGGCAATATACTCGATCTTGTGAGACTATATATAAGAGCAGTTTCTAATGGATCAGCGTGATGGTCATGAAAAACTTGTTCAACAACACTTTGCTTTTGTTTACTTAGCTCCTTAGCTATGTGCCCCACTTGTACTTCTAGTCTTTGAATAGCTTGCTCATGCCTTGCATTTATTTGGCTTTGTTCAGTCCAAAATTGTCTTGCCTCTACTATGAACTGCTCTTGTGAGGTCATCAGCGGTTGTTGTTGAACTGTCAGTTGCCTCACAATGCTCTCTAGGTCGCTCTCCTTTGCTTTCGGAACTGATTGGGCTGCTGGTTAGAAGTTTCTTTGTTGCTCTTGAAGGTTCCATGCATTTTGATCGTTGCTCCATGAGAAGTTGGGGTGGTTTCGCCATTTTGGATTGTAGGTTGTTGCATATAGATTGTAGTTATTTGGTCCCACATAGTTTGCTTGCTCTCGATCTACAGATGAATATAAAGGGCAAGTTTGAGTAGTGTGATCAAAACGACTACAAATAGCACATACCTGGAGTGGTGTAGCTTGTGGCCTAGGTGAGCAATCCGACCAATCATAACTTCTACAAGCATATCTAACTTTCTCTCCATAGCATCTAGACAAGCATATCTAGCTTCCGCCATTGGTGCTTCTCCCTTGATTGAATCAATTGAACCGCTTCAGTGCAGCAGTTTTAGTTCTGCTGCTCAGGTACTCTCTGGACCTTTTGCACTCGAGCACACCCTGAACTGCGCTCGATCGTATTGGGCTTGCGATCGATCGCACCAAGTAGTGCGCTCGATCGCAATGAGGACAGAGACTCCTCATCTGCACACCTGAACAAAACAGAAAACGAAAAGAAGGAACAAATTTGATTTTTGATTAAAAAAATAAAATGGAACAGAATAAAATAAAATAAAATAAAAAACTAACGAAAATAATTCCAAAAAGAAATTTAGTACAATCCCCGAAAACGGTACCAAAAACTTGTTGTGCCGATTATCTACCTAAATTAATATGCAAATAATCTCACTCGTTTTACTTGCAAGTGCACAAGGTCTGTGGTAGCATAGTGTGCAAGTTCGAGATCATTTCCACAGGGATTAGTGAATTTCTTTCTAGGACTAATTTCTTCAAGTTTGAAAAGAGAAATAATAGTTGATTATGAGTGAATAACAATAATGAGAATATAGGACTATGATATCCACCCTAATTATACTTTCCCACTAAGTAAAGTTTCAGTGCTCTAGCCTTACTATGAATATTTAATGGTTGCCAACCTAAGGGGTTGGTCCACACCTTAGGCTATTGATCTCCCTATGCAACGAGTTAGGCATGGTGTATACTCTAACTCTTTTCTCTCTTAAGGGATTCAGCATAGGTGTATACTGAGTTGTTCCTTAAGAGAGAATGAGGGTTGTGGAGATCTACAACCACATAGGACCTAGGGCTTGGTCTGCTCCCGGTTTCCCATGTTGATTAACCCGGGAATCTGGTGTGGATATCTCTTGTTACTAATGTCAGACCCAGGACTCAGTCATCCAAATTGATTCGACTAACCTATCTATACCACATGCATATGTTGATCAGGCACACACATACGAGGAATTTAAATACAAACAGGTATTAATCAAGTTAAACATTCGGACAGGGCTATAGCAAAGATAGTCAATGAATAGATATGTGGAAAAGCATAACTAGGGCTTCAATCGAGCCCTATAGGTATTTAGTTACACATGCTAAGTAGAATAAACGTGCTAAACATTATGAAAATTAAAACTGAAAAGTAAAACCGAAGAAGACTCGGGAGACGAGTCATCAATTCCTCCCCTAAGCTCTCTACTTCGAGTCTAGAACAGAAGATGATCTATTATGTGTTTTTACAAGGCTATTTATAGGGTCCCGAAACCCTAATTCCTATTTGGAGTCAGAGGACTTCTTTGCAATTCTAGCTTTTGCCGCCTCTGGAGTAATTGCACTCGAGCGTATGTGGGTTGCACTCGAGTGCAGGTGTGCACGCGAGCCTTCTTCAAGTGCGCTCTTGTCCTTGTGCGCTCGATCTCAATGAGGTGCGCTCGAGCACACCTTGCTGGATGGCAGAACTTCATTTTTTCTCCTAAAAGCTCCAATTTATTATCCTTTTGTCCAAGTCCTGAGAAAAACACATAAAATATGAAAATGAAGTAAAATCCATATAATTAGCTAGGTAAAGAGTCTAACAAGTGTAAATTAGGGGGCTTAAATATGACTATTTAAGCACCTATTAGTGCACAAGGTCAATAGTAGCATAGTGTGCAAGTGCGAGATCATCTCCACAGGGATTGGTGAATTTTGATTTAGAATTAGTTTCTTAATATAAAAATGATAGAAATAGATGTTGAGTGTGAATTAATAATAAGAATAACATAGGGCTTTGATATCCACCACTAATCATACTTTCCTATGAAGTAAAGTGCCAATACTATAGCCCTATCATGAATACCTAATGGTTGTCAACCATAAGGACTTGGTCCACTCCTTAGGCTATTGATCTCCCTAAGCAACGAGTTAGGCATGGTGTATACTTTAGCTCTTTTTTATTCTAAGGGATTTAGCATGGTGTATGCTGAGTTATTCCTTAAGAGAGAATAAAGGCTGTGGAAATTGACAACCACACGGGACTTAAGGCTTGGTCCACTCCCAGTTTCCCATGTTGATTAATCCAAGAATCCGGTGTGGATTTCTTTTGTTACTATTGTTAGATCCAAGACTCAGTCATCCAAATTGATCTAACTAACTTATCTATACCACATGCATACATTGATCAGACACACACATATAGGAATTTAAATAAACATAGGTATTAATCAATTAAAGCATCATAACATGGCTATTTGCAAAAGTGATCAATGATCATATATATAGGAAAGCATAATTAGGGCTTCAATCGAGCCCTATTAGGAGGTTAGTTACACATGTTCAGTAAACAAAACATCATAACCACAACTAACTAAAACAAAAAAAATAAAACCTGATGGATGCTGAAGAGACGAGTCATCAATTCCTCTCCAAGGCTTACAACTTCAAGTTCAATCCAAAAGTATGTTTTATGTGTTTTACAAGGCTATATATAGGGCTCTAAGGGTGCCCTGAAACCCTAATTTCCTATTTAAGGTCTGGAGACTTCTTTTCAATTCTGGCTCTGCTGCCTCTGAGGCATGTGCGCTCGATTGTATACGTCTACGCTTGAGCACATGTGTGCTCTCGAGCCTTCTGAGTGTGCGCTCGTGTGCCTGCGCACTCGATCATAATGGAGGTTACTAGATTGTAGAACTTTACTTTTTTATTCCTTAGAGCTCCAAAATGTCATCTTTTGTCAAAGCCTTGTGAAAAACACATAAAACATGAAAATGAAATATAATCTACTAAAATAGATAAACAAAGAGCCTAACAAGCGTAAATTAAAGGGCTTAAATATGACTATTTAAGCACTTATCACACCCCCAAACTTACATATTGCTAGTCCTTTAGCAATACAAAATGAAAGACTATATTAGATAAAATTAAAGATAAATTTATTCTTCATGATATCATAAAATTTTGGTTGCACATAAAACCATGATGACCGTTCGTGAGTAAACTTATAATGAAAACACATTTTTGCAATGAATAAGGATTTTAAAAGTTCAGGTTACTTACCTAAGGTTGGCTTAAGACATCACAAGTTTGATTTGATGTGTGGTGAATTAGCACATAGAAGATGGAGCTTCCAAATAATTTTAATGTATAGTGTTTCGGTGTCCAAACCTTCATCAAATTCCTTACCAGATAGAACAAAAATGGCATAGTATTTACTTCTTTCCTTTTTCTTTCATCATAAGATTTTTTTTTTTTTTTTGCCATATTGAGTTCCATTAAGCTTTCTAGTTGACCCTTGTAACGAGTGTTTAGCCAATGACTCCCAAACCAGATGGTTTTAGGGCATTAGGTGTAGAGACACCCCTAAGGACTTACTAACTCGAGTAAAAAAGGCTACAGAACTAACAGTTCTTAATGCTGGTAAGTGAAATTCTCACCTTTTGACATGAACATTCACTGCTTACTGAGGCAAGAGGTCCAGTTACTCAGTGAAAATTTTTATGATCATTAAATGCTTAATTCCCACCTTTTGATGTGAACACTGCTTGCTGAGGCAAGAGGTCAAGTTATTCAGTGGAAAGTTTTTAATGATCATTAGAAGCTTTTTATTTTCGTTTTGCATAATGGACATTTTTATTTATTTTTCTTATTCCAAAGTGTTCTTCTAACAAGTTATCTGATTACAGTTAGGTCATGGAACATATACATAAAAATTAAATGTCATACCCCACACCATTGTGTGCTAATGTGCTCGTGTCAGATCTGGATCAAACTAGTGAATTCTTAAGTGCCTTGATGTAGGTAACTAAACTTTAAAAAATTCCTATTACAAGACTATGTGTTCTAGATTTTAAGCTTACTAATGATTTTTTATCACATTTTAAATCAACCAAATTTTTTAAATCTTTTCCAAAAAAAAAAAAAATTGGGACATAATATGTGCATGCGTTTCAAGTGTGTTCATGTGTTAGTGTCTCCCACTACCCCCAAACTTAATGTGCACATTGTCCTCAATGTGTATGTGACGTGGAAAGATCTAACCTAGGAGATGGAGAAATAGACTGTTTGTATTGTTCGTAGCACGCCCCCAAACTTGAACTGGATGCACGCACTAAGTTCCTGAAAAACAAACGTTGTGCTGGAAAACAAGAAATATATATGTATATATATATATATATATAATAAATAGATAAATAAACATAAATACTAATAAGAAAAGAAAATATGATAATGAAAAATGATATGTTGTGGGGTGCCTCCCATGAGCGCTAAGTTTTACATCTTCAGCCAGACGGGGTATCCTGTCACTGCTGGTCATCAGGTGGTGCAGTCGAAGAGGTACTGGGTGTAGGAGGTAGGCAATCAAGGATGGCTTGTAGCATCACCTCCTATCGTGCAAACTGCGCCTCTCTATCCTCTCGGTGGATGTCTGATAGCTCACAGCAGAAGGAGGACAGCTCCTCTAGAAGGTGCTGGTACTCTGTGAACCCCATGTTTGGCTGATCCTCCTCCCAAATAGGGCTCTCTGTGTGATGCTATGTGTCTATCGGATCTTCCATCACAGGCTCATGAATAAGAGCATGCACTTGAGGTCCTCAAGGCATGTGGGACTGGTTGAGGCTCCACTGGGCCTTCCCGAAGAACGGATGGTCGCTGACTGGTCCTTCGACAGAGGAGCCCTTGATCCCCTTCTTTTTGAAGATGTGGCTGAGCAAGAAGAGTAAAGGGAGCCCCCATGCATTAGCCATGGTGGTTTGTCATGTTGGAAATAACCTTGAAAAGATGTCTAGGTGGTGATCTTCCAAACACCCAAGTCTAAAATGACTTGTAAAGAAAAGATATAGCAACCAAAGCAAGAAAGAAGACAAGCAATTGTTATCGAGGTTTGGTAATAGCCTACGTCCCCGTGAGTTTCTCCGAACTCTCTGCACTAAATCAATGGTTCTTACAATCACAGCAACCCCTCTCCAAGAATCCACAAGTTCTTGAAGAAACAAAAAAGAGAACAAGAAAGTAATAAAGTCTTGAGATACCCTAGAACTTTCCTCCTTGTAAATTCCACTTACAAGTCCCTTGAATCCCCTTTCTATACTAATCTATCTCTTTACAACTAGCCTCTCCAATGAGTCCCTCTTGTATGTCTGTGTCTTTGCACTCTCATTCACATGTTCTGTCACAATTCTTGTTGAGAATGAAGCTAGGTGACACTTTATATAGTGCACCAACTTCTTTACCAATCATGAGTGTCATTCTCCACCTTTAGATCTTGATGACCAATCAACTATGACCCATCATCAATCTTAAGTGATTCTATGCATTTTAACCTTGCACCCACACACTTAACAAAAGCCTGAATCAAGTGGAATATGTGTGCCTTAGTGTGCCTAGCACCTAGGCACTGAACAGGGCATGCTGCGGCTCTAGGCAAAACACCCTTTTCACCACTTTCTGGGCACCGTAGCCTTAGTGAGGGAGAGGTATGGCACTGCCCTCCACCAGGACTTCCTCCTTGGTAGGCACTATGGCCTCGAAGGAGTAGGGCTGCGGCGCACACTATAGCTAGACCTCCTGATGCTATGCGCACTTCTTTGTCTTGCTGAATAGAGGTGTGCACACACACCCAAAGTGATGCGCACACTTGTGTGCACTCCTTTAACATGCTAAAATTCATTCTTCCATCTCTTATTTAAACCTTAACCATGTTTAAACCTTAGACAAATATTAGCAATCTCTACCTTTGTCTAAGTGTTTAAACCCGAACCATTTTGCAGAGAACTTCATGATCCAAACTCATCTTGAGTCATCAATCAACCGATTTCAATCCTAAGTAGTCCAAGGTAATGATTGAACCTTCTTAGAGGTAGAACCTTAGTACCTAAATCTATAAGACTTTCTTCCATGGCCTTCTTGTCATCATGAATGCATCCTTTCGTACCATTTTTCAAAATGTAATGATACCAAACATCCATATGCTTTGTCCTCTCATGGAACGCTGAATTCCTCCACAAGTGCCATGCACTTTGGGTATCCGAAGACACCACCACCTACCCTTTTAGGACCATCCACTCATCCAACAACCCTTTATACCACATAGCCTCCTTTATGGCTTTCGAAGCCACTATGTATTCTGCCTCTGTTGTTAAGAGTGCAACAACCGGCTGCAACCGAGCCTTCCAATACCTCAGTAACCACTTCATCCCAAGCCAAAGCTCTTTTTTGAGATTACTCACACATCTACTGAGAACACCCATTCCCTGAGAAATGTCGGGTCTAGTGCTCACCATCATGCATATGACTAGCCCATCCGCACTATAGTAAGTGGCCTTAACCATTTCCTTCTTCTCCTCATCCATTCCAGGACATCTTTTGCTGGAGAACTTGAAATGACCAACAAGGGGAATCTTTGCTGGTTTACCATCTTCCATAGAAGATTGAGAAACCTTCAACCCGTTTCTCTCCTTCTCCTGAATTCTTCTCATCTCAAGGATCTTTTGTGCAAGGCTAAGATCCTTCCTCTCGAACTCCTCACTAAGTTGAGATGTAAACCTTTTCATCCTCTCCCTGTTGTACCCACTTGACAGTATATCAACAACATAGATGAAGACACTCACCATTTTCTCCACCTTGTGTCCAGGTGAGAAGGTTTTGTGAAATCCATGCCTTTCTTCTCGTGAACCTCTTCGCCACTAGCCTAACCTTATTTTGAACTTCATCTCCTGGAGGGTACCTTTCTTTGATCTTGTAAGTCCACTTACAATCCACAACTCTCTGTTTTATCGGAATGTGCACCAATTTTCAGAAGTTGTTCTTCCTCAAAGAATCCATTTCTTCCTCCATAGCTAGTTTCCATATTGGCGAATCCTTACATTCCATGGCATCAATGTAAGTCTCTTATTCACTCATCTCTCCTTCTATCCAAGGAGTTGCTGCATCCACAGCATATGTAAAACCATATCTTGAAGTTGGTCCAACCAGTCTTCTTTCCCGGTCTCTTGTGAGCTGATAGTCCTTTTGAGTTGCTGCATCATCCTTTTCAGTTCAACCTTCTCATGAATGTCCTGAGCTTGGCATTCATCAATGGGCTCTACCTAGTCCGAAACCTCTTACCTTCCTTGCTCTACCTGAATCGAATTCTCCTTGATGTTATGCTCCACAAATATCGAACTGGTTTTCTCCAAATAGGGAAAATATTCATTAAAAATGACATCCCTATTTATTATGAGTCTCAATCCTTCTTTCTCTAAACACCACAACCTATACCCTTTAGCCTCTTCCCCATATCCTAGAAACAAATATTTCTAGATCCTGGGCTAAGTCTATCCTCCTTTTGTTGGGCATATGCAGCACACCCAAAAGTCCTAAGATTGTCCAACTCAGAAGGTTTTCCACTCCACATCTCCTCGGGAGTCTTATGGTACACAAACCTAGAGGGCGATCTATTAACCAAATATGCAGTTGTAGACACCACTTCCCCTCAAAAACATATGAGTAATCCGGATCCATCTAATATGTATCTAACTTTTTCCATAAGGGTCTTATTCATCCTCTCAGCAACTCCACTTTGATGAGGGGTTTTCACAACCGTTCTATGTCTTAAAATGCCATTTAACCTACAGAATTGATTAAGTTCTTGGTTAAAAATTTCTAATCCATTATCTGTTCTTAACACCTTAACTACCCTGCCCCTTTGAGTCTCCACCAGCTTTTTCCACACCACTAATTTATTCAAAGCATCTGATTTATTTTTAACCAAATAAACCCAAACCTTTCTTGAATAATCATCAATTAAAGACAGAAAGTAAAAGTTACCTCCCTGTGTTGGTGTCCTTGCTGGTCCCTAAAGGTCCGCATGAATGTAGCCAAGAATTCCCTTAGACTTGTACGCTCCGGTGTTGAAGCTGACCCGATGTTACTGCCCAAGAACACAGCTCTTGTAGAAATCGGGTTTCTCTACCTTGTCACCATCAAGTAATCCATTCTTGTTGATAACTTGAAGGCCTTCTTCGCTTATATGTCCCAAGCGAGTGTTCCAAAGGGTTGTGTTCTCCATCTCAGCCATCAAGCTTGCTGCTTGACCCTTGATGTATGTGTCTCTGATCATCTCATAGAGACCATCCTTCATTGCTGCTTTGATCACTATCAAAGATCCCTTGGTTACCTTGATATTTCCTCCCTCTGCTTTATAAGTATACCCCATGGAATCTAGCTGCCCCAATGAGATCAAATTCCTCTTCACATCCGGAAGATACCTCACATTCCTTAGTAGCCTTACCATTCCATCAAACATCCTTAACTGGATGTCTCTTATCCCCCTCACTTGGCAAGAAATATCATTCCCCAAGAAAACTCTTTCATCATTGGCTTCCTTGAAATTCTTGAATCAATCCCGGTGAGGGCACATGTGATGAGTGCACCCGGTATCCAAGATCCATTTCCCACTGCATTCTTGCCCCTTGCTCACATCCGAGCACACAACAAGAACATCATCATCTTGTTGTTCTATCTTGGCAACCGAAGCTTCTCTATTCTTGGTATGGCTTCTTCCCTCATCTCTCATCTTCTCTTTGCAATCTTTCTTGATATAACCTTCCTTGTGGCGGTAGTAACATTTCTTCCCTCCAAATCTCAGTTTGGAATGCATTCTCCCATGGCTTTCTCCTCTACCTTTGTCCTGGTAGTAACCATGTATGTTGCTGTGTACTCTCTCATGGCTCTCTCCTCTATCTTTGTCCCGGTAGTAGCCATGGATGTTGTTGTGCACTCTCCCATGGCTCTCTCCTCTACCTCTGTCCCGGTAGTAGCCATGGATGTTGCTGTGCACTCTCCCATGGCTCTCTTCTCTACTTCTGTCTTGGTAGTAGCCATGGATGTTGCTGCCATACCGAGTTGCTGGCCTTCTTCTAATGAGCAGCCCTTCTCCACTTGATGCACTCCTCATCTTGGCATCAAGATCACCTTGCAACTCTTTATTAAGATCAAATTTAAAAACAAAGATTCATTTATGAAGATACCTCTTATTAGGGAGAGTCTTGGCAAGAAACAACTCATCTAGTTTCTTCCAAATTGCAGTTGAATCTTCCGAGTCTCCGCACTCCTTTGTGACATTATCCGACAAGTGCAAGAAGATGGTGTTGTATGCCATCTTCTTTATTTAAGTCCGCTGGTCCTCCGTTACACTTGTTGGAAAAGCATCATCTTCTCCAATAGCCAAATCCACTTTCTGTTGCATAAGAACAACCTTGATCTTTCGCTTCTATAGGGAAAAATCTCCCTTTCCATCAAACTTCTCAACAACGATATTTGAAGTCATCTTTGCAAACAAGATCCCAGATTTATGCAATACCCACAAATGCTTTCTTCAATCTCAAGAACACGATCGAAGATGGATCTTAACACCGTTCTTGAATCACCCTCAAGAACACGATTTGATCTTGATCTTTACTCTGTTCTTGAATTAACCAAGAAGTTGATCTTTGATTCTTGGAGTCTTGACTCCGTTACCTTTTTGTTCTTGCTCCAATACCCTCTAACCAAGCTTTGATACCACTGTTGGAAATCCCCTTAACAAGATGCCAAGGTGGTGATCTTCCAAACATCCAAGTCTAGAATGACTTGTAAAGAAAAGATACAGCAACCAAAGCAAGAAAGAAGACAAGTAATTGTTATCGAGGTTCAGCAATAGTCTACGTCCCCGTGAGTTCCTATGAACTCTCTGCACTAAATCAATGGTTCTTATAATCACAGCAACCCCTCTCTAAGAATCCACAAGTTCTTGAAGAAACAAAGAAGAGAACAAGAAAGTGATAAGGTCTTGAGATACCCTGGAACTTTCCCCCTTGGAAATTCCACTTACAAGTCTCTTGAATCTCCTTTCTCTACTAATCTCTTTCTTTACAACCAGCCTCTCCAATGAGTCCCTCTTATATGTCTATGTCATTGCAATCTCATACAATTCTCTCATTCACATGATCTGTCACAATTCTTGTTGAGAATGAAGCTAGGCGACCCTTTATATAGTGCACCAACTTCTTGACCAATCTTGTTGAGGGAGAGGTGCGGCACTGCCCTCCACTAGGATTTCCTCCTTGCTGGGCGCTGTAGCCTGGAAGGAATAGGGCTGCAGCACACACTGAAGCTAGACCTCCTAATGTTGTGTGAATTTCTTTATCTTGCTGAATAGAGGTGTGCACACACACCCAAAGTGATGCGCACACTTTTGTGCACTCCTTTAACATGCTGAAATTCATTCTTCCATCTCTTGTTTAAACCTTAACCATTTTTAAACCATGTTTAAACCTTAGACAAATATCAACATGTCAGCTATGTACATGGTCCCAGAACTTATGTATCTGGCTCCAAATGATGGCTGGTATGGAGTACCAGTAACCCCAGTGAAAGGCATAGAGGGCCTGTAGGAACTGATCCCTCCTTTGAGTCTTGTGCCCCAAAGGGCACACATTGCACTGGAGGATAGAGTCCACAAGCCACTGGCGGGGAGGCAACTTCGACTGATTCCCCATATTGTTATGTCGATCTGTATACTGGCCCACACACATGTCCTTGATGATGTGGGGCAGAGGAAATGGGTTTGGCTACTCCTCTATATGGTTGTCCTCTGAAGTGGACCCATCACAATAGTGGGGGCAGTGACGATGTCTATGGTGGTTAGCTCTATGAATCTTCCCTGGACTGTGGAGGATAAGATCTCTGGTCGGGTGCAGTCATAGGTCAGGTTCTCATAGAAACTAACTGTTGAACAGACCGACTTGAACAGCCGCTTGAGACCCCGAGCCTCCATCTTCTGGCGTCCAAACTCTTGAAATCCTCATCGATATTGAACGTAGTCTCGAATAGGATTTCACACTACTCGAAACTAGGCCGAGTGAAATAGGAGCGACTGCTAGAGGCTTGGGAACTGGAGGCCATGTGTTTAGAAAACTAGTGCAGCTTCTAGTGTGATTGCGCTCGATCACAGTTGATGGTGCGCTCGATCGCATAGATTGAGGTGCGCTCGAGCGCACTTACTCAAACAATATGTCGAATAATTAACGTGCAACAAAAACTCGAAGCTGTAGAAAAACCCACGAACTCGATCCTATCCCCCTGCAAATATGAAATAACAAAAAACAACCAAAACACAAGGTAAATAATAATAGAATACTTTTATAAATCAAGAATCGTGTGTGATGGTGTGTAAATATTTAGAAATTAAAGAATGGGCATACCTTGTGTTCTTAGGATGATAGTGGTTACGCAATGGAGGAGGAAAAAGTGTTGTGCTGGTGGTAGGTTGTTTATGGTAGTGAGATGGTGGTGGTGTGGAGTGCCAGAGCTGAGAGGGAGGTTTAGAAGCAGATTTTTGTTTTTTTTTTTTTGAGTTAGGCGAGGGTAAGTGTGACAGACGGGAATAGGAAGTGCACTGGAACGTAAGGTAAGAAAAAATGGGTTTATGGGTGAAGTGTGAATAAAACCCTCACGTGCCTTCTCTACCTCGAGTGCATGGTGAAATGCGCTCTATCGCACTTGTGGGGAGGTGTGCACTCGTATGCTCTAAAGAGTAAAGTGAAGGTGCGCTCGAGCACACTATGTAGTGCACTCGACCGCAACACAATATGTATAGAAAAATTAAAACTTATGAAGATTGAAATAATAAATCTAGAACAATATAACCTTACTGTACTTTTTGTTGTTATTTATCTAAGGTTCAAACAGGTTTAACCATGGTTTAAAATTGGTTAAAGTCCAAACCAATTGTGGAATATCAAAGCTCAGCAAGTTAGAAGGTTGCACACATGTGTGTGCATCAATTTGGAGCATGGGAAGGCCATGCGCACTAGTGTGCACACTTCTGCACCTAGGCAGAAGCTAGTGTGCACAGCAGCAGGAAGGAGCAGCACCAGTGTGCACGGTGCGTCGTGCCTTCTAGAATGGCATGCATTAGGTCCGGGTGAGGGGCGCGCCACGCAGCACCAGTGGTGCACCATCCAGAAACTCCTCCAGTGCACTCTACTCAACGGCGCACCATGCCCTGCTGAGCGGCACACTGCTACACACACACGCAGCAGGCTTCAAGGCTCTCCAAAGTGTGTGCACACAAGGCGAAAATGCACAGCATCACTTGGAGATGAATGAAGGGCTAGGATTTAAAGGAGATCATGATCAAAGGGAGGAGATTGATTCACAAGATTGTCCAAGAAGTGAAAGGCTATAAAAGGGGTTCTCAAGGCTCATTTTTATAGAAGAATATAACATGATAATATACACAAGTTTGTGACATTGTGAGATCAATTGTAAACATATTGAGATAATTGTGTAAGAGTGACAAGCACAAGAGAGACTCTTTGTTAGGCTGGTTATAAAGAAGAGATAGTAGTATAGAGAGTGAGTAGTAATCTCCTTTCTTCTCTTCTTGTTTTTTCAATACCATTGTGGGTTCTTGAAGGGGATTGCTGTAACTTTGTAAGAACCATTTGATTAGTGCAAAAATTTCGGAGGAACTCACGGGGACGTAGGCACATTGCTGAACCTTGATAACAATTGCTTGTCTTCTTTTTCTTTCTTTGATTTTCTGTTCTTATGTTTGGTTGCGGAAATTCTTTCTACAAGTCACTCAAGACTTGGGTGTTTGGAAGATCACCACCTGGGCATCTGAATTAGGTGATTTCCAATAGTGGTATCAGAGCTTTGGTTAGTGGAATCAGAGCTACACAGCCGGTTATCGAAGCAAGAAGTAGAAGGTACGGAGCCAAGACTCCAAGAATCAAAGATTAACTTCTTGGGTGATTCAAGAACGCTGTAAAGATCAAGATCCGGTCGTGTTCTTGAAAGTTGATTCAAGAATGGTGTTAAGATCCATCTTTGATTTGTGTTCTTGAGGTTGAAGAAAGCATTTGTGGGTAGCGCATAAATCTGGGATCTTGTCCGCAAAAGATGGCTTCAAATTTCTGTGTAGAGAAGTTTGATGGAAAGGGAGACTTTGCTCTTTGGAAGCGGAAGATCAAGGCGGTTCTAATGCAACAGAAAGTGGACTTGGCCATTGGAGAAGATGATGCTTTTCCAGCAAGTGTCACGGAGGACCAGTGGACCGAGATGAAGAAGATGGCTTACAGCACCATTTTCTTGCACATGTCGGATAGTGTCACAAGGGAGTGCGGAGACTCGGAGGATCCTGCTATCATATGGAAGAAACTAGATGAGTTGTTTCTTACCAAAACTCTCCTTAACAAGATTTATCTTCTTAAAAGAATCTTTGCTTTTAAAATGGATCCTAGTAAAGAGTTGCAAGATAATCTTGATGTCTTTAATAAGCTAGTTCAAGATTTGAATAGCTGTAGCATTATTTTTCCGGATGAATAATTTGTTGTCATTTTGTTAAATTTTCTTCCTGATTGCTTTGATAACTTGATTAATACCATTGAGTATGGAAGGGATACTTTGACAAAGGAGATTGTGATCAATGCCATAAGGGCACATGATTTCAAGGCCAAGATGAAGGAGATATCAAGTGGTGATGGACTGTTCATAAGAAGAAGGCCAGCAACTCGGAATGGTAGTAGCAACCATGGCAACTACCGGGAGAAATCAAGAGGTAGAGGGCAGAAGCATGGGAGATCTCATTCCAAGACAAGACTTGGAGGAGGAAGAAGATGCTTCTACTGCAACAAGGATGGCTATTTCAAGAAAGATTGCAAGAAGAGGATATGGGATGAGAGGAGTAGCCATACCAACAATGGAGAGGCTTTGGTTGCCAAGGGAGAACTGCAATATGATGTTCTTGTTGTGTGCTCGAATGTGAGCAAGAGGCAAGGCAACGAAAAGAAGATAATTGACTCCGGGTGCACTTATCATATGTGCCCTCACAAAGAATGGTTCAATAATTTCAAGGAGGTCAATGATGGAAGGGTCTTCTTGGGGAATGAAAATTCTTGCCAAGTGAGAACGATTGGAGACATTCAATTGAAAATGTTTGATGGAGTCACAAGGCTGCTACAAAATGTAAGATATTTCTAGATTTGAAGAGAAACTTGATCTCAGTGGGGCAGCTGGATTCCATGGGGTATACATGTAAAGTAGAGGTAGGAAAGATCAAAGTGGCCAAGGGATCTTCGGTAGTGATCAAGGCAGCAAGAAACGATGGACTCTATAAGATGATTGGAGAAACAGAAACCAATGATCAAGCAGCAAGCTTGATGGCTGAGATGGACAAGGCAGCCCTCTAGCACACTCGCTTGGGACACATGAGCGAAAAGGGCTTGCAAGTGCTTAGCAAGAAAGGTCTACTTGGTGGTGACAAAGTAGAAAAATTGGATTTCTGTGAGAGTTTCATTCTTGGGAAGCACACCGGGTCAGTTCATTCGGACCTTTGGGGACCAACAAGAACACCAACATAGGGAGGTAACTTTTACTTTCTGTCTTTAATTGATGATTATTCAAGAAGAGTGTGGGTTTATTTGCTTTGGAATAAATCTGATGCCTTGAATAAATTTGTTGTGTGGAAGAAGTTGCTAGAAACTCAAACGGGTAGGGTAGTTAAGGCTTTGCGAACCGATAATGGCTTAGAATTTTGCAATAACGATTTTGATAAATTCTGTGAATTATGGCATTCTAAGGCATAGGACGGTTGTAAAAACACCCCAGAAAAATGGATTTGCTGAAAGAATGAATAGAACTCTTATGGAGAAGGTTAGGTGCATGTTAATAGGATCCGGGTTACCAAAATATTTTTAGGGAGAAGCTGTGGCTACAACTGCATACTTGATAAATAGTTCACCCTCTAGAGCTTTAGAGCTCAAGACTCCCATGGAGATGTGGAGTGGAAAACTCCCTGAATTAAACAACTTTAGGACTTTTTGTTGTGCTGCGTATGCCCATCAAAAGGAGGATAAAATTGGCCCTAGATATAGAAAATGTGTATTTCTAGGATATGGTGATGAGGTTAAGGGATATAGGTTGTAGTCTTTAGAAAATAAGGGCATGAAACTGATTATAAGTAGAAATGTTATCTTTAATGAACTATTATTTCCCTATTTGGAGAAAACTAACCCTGTAGGGGCTAGTGAGCAAATCGGTCCGAAAATTGTTGAGCATCGCATCAAGGAGCACTCAATTCAGGTAGAGCAGAGGAGGCAAGAGGGTTCAAACCAGGTAGATCCCTTGGATGAAGGCCAAGCTCAAGAAACTCAAGAAGGAGAGGCTAAACAAGAAGAGGTTGATGCAGTAAATAACTACCAGCTCACAAGAGACCGGGGAAGGAGAGTGGTTAGACCACCCTTGAGATATGGGTTTGCAAATGCCAATGTAGCAGCTTCTTGGAGAGAAGGAGAGGTTGAACCAAAAACTTACATGGATGCCATGGAGTGTAAGAATTCGTCAAAGTGGCAGCTGGCTCTGGAGGAAGAAATTGATTCTTTGATGAAGAACAACTCTTGGGAGCCAGTGCCTAAACCAGAAAAACAGAGAGTGGTGGATTGTAGATGGCTCTACAAGATCAAAGAAGGGAATACTCTAGAGGATGAAGTCCGGTATAAAGCTAGGCTGGTGGCGAAAGGGTTCACACAAAAAGAAGGCTTAGATTTCACCGAAATCTTCTCACCGGTTGTGAAGTACAAGACGATCCGGATAGTGTTAGCATTGGTGGTCCAATTTGATTAGGAAATTGAACAAATGGATGTGTAGACTGTATTCGTACATGGAGAGCTCGATGAGACCATTTTCATGAGGCAACCCGAAGGCTATGAGGAAGGAAGGCAGGGAGAGTTAGTGTGCAAATTGAAGAAGTCTCTCTATGGCCTGAAGCAATCACCTCGGTAATGGAACAAGAGGTTTGATTCCTTTGTAATCAGCTTGGGTTTCATGAGGAGCTACTATGATTCTTGCTTGTACTATAAGGGGCAGAAAGTTTAGGAGATGGTGATCATCCTCATTTATGTTGATGACATGTTGATGGTTGGGAGCAGCATGGAGAGGATAAAGAAATTAAAGGCTCCACTCAGTGAGGAGTTTGAGATGAAGGATCTTGGTCATACAAAGAAAATCCTTGGGATGTGTATCATCCGGGAAAGGGAGAAAGATAGATTGAAGATCTCCCAAACTTTCTACATAGTAAAATGATATTTAAATTCTCTATGGAAGATAGCAAACCAGTGAAGGTTCCCCTTGCTAGTCATTTCAAGTTCTCCAGCGATCAATGTCCAAGATCGGAGGCGGAGAATAAGGAAATGGAGAAAGTCCCCTATTCTAGTGCGGTTAGTTCAATTATGTACACAATAGTGAGCACTAGACCGAAAATTGCTCATGCAATGAGTGTTCTCAGTAGGTTTATGAGTAATCCTAGAAAAGAGCATTGGCTTGGGATGAAGTGGTTGCTGAGGTATTTGAAGAGAAGCCCAGAAGTAGGGCTGGTATATGAGAAGAGGGGTAATGCAATCTGCCTTGGGGGCTGGTATATGAGAAGAGGGGTAATTCAATTACCTCCTATTTCTTCAACTTAAACGGATGTTGTGTAAGTTGGAAGGCTCAATTGCAGCCAGTGGTAGAACTCTCAACCATCGAGGCAGAATATATAGTAGCTACGGAGGCCATTAAGGAAGCTATGTGGTGCAAAGGGTTGCTTGAAGAGTTGAAGGTACTGGATGAGCAGGTTGTGGTATTTTCAGATAGTCAAAATGCCTTGCACTTGTGTAAAAATCTAGTGTTCCATGAGAGGACGAAGCATATGGATGTTCGGTATCATTTCATTCAGGAGAATGTTACGAAATGATGCATCCATGTGGATAAGGTTGCCACGGAAGAAAATCCTACTGACTTGGATACTGAAGTTCTACCTCTAAGTAAGTTCAATCATTGCCTCGAATTACTTAGGATTGGAGTTGGTTAATTGGAGACTCTAGATGAGTTTGGATCCCGAAGCTTTCTGCACAATAGTTCAAGTTTTTTGAACACTTAGACAAAAGTAGAGATATTGTTGTTATTTGTCTAAGGTTCAAACAGGTTCAAACATGGTTTAAAATTGGTTAAACTCTAAACGAATTATGGAATATCAGAGTTCAGCAAGTTAGAAGGTTGTACACATGTGTGTGCATCAATTTGGAGCATGGGAAGGCTATGTGCACTAGTGTGCGCACTTCTGCACCTAGGCAGAAGCTAGTGTCACAGCAACAGGAAGGAGCAGCACCAGTGTGCGTGGTCCACCGTGCACAACCAGTGCTGCACATTCCAGAAAGGCATGCATCAGGTCTGGGTGAGGGGGACGTCATGCAGCACCAGTGGTGCACTATGTAGAAACTCCTCTAGCGCACTCTGCCCAGCGGCACACCGTGCCCTGCTGAGTGGCGCACTGCAAGGCACACTGCTGCACACACATGCAGCAGGCTTCAAGGCTCTCCAAAGTGTGTACGCACAAGGCCAAAACACACAGCATCAATTGGAGAAGAATGAAGGGCTAGGATTTAAAGGAGATGATGATCAAAGGGAGAAGATTGATTCACAAGATTGTCCAAGAAGTGAAAGGCTATAAAAGGGGTTCTCAAGGTTAATTTTTATAGAAGAATATAACATGATAATACACACAAGTTTGTGACATTATGAGATCAATTGTAAACACATAGAGAGAATTGTGTAAGAGTGAAAAACACAAGAGAGACTCTTTGTTAGGCTGGTTGTAAAGAAGAGATAGTAGTATAGAGAGTGAGTTATAATCTCCTTTCTTCTCTTCTTGTTTCTTCAAGACCATTGTGGGTTCTTGAAAGGAATTGCTGTAACTTTGTAAGAACCATTTGATTAGTGCAGAGAGTTCTGAGGAACTCACAGGGGCGTAGGCACATTGCCGAACCTCGATAACAATTGCTTGTCTTCTTTTTCTTTCTTTGATTTTCTATTCTTGTGTTCGATTGCTAAAATTATTTCTACAAGTCGCTCAAGACTTGGATGTTTGGAAGATCACCACCTGGGCATCTGAATTAGGTGATTTCCAACACTTTTAGTGGCCTTAGTACCACTAACCTTGATAGAGGCACGTGAGCTACAGGTATGAAAATGGAAATTTCTCAAGTGCTCTTTATAACAGCTTCAGTGCTACTTCCTTGTAAGGGGGCACTTAGAGCCCACATCAGGTAGTTCAAGTGCCCTGAACAACTGATTGATCTCCAATTCTGGTCCCTGAACAATAGGAGAGAGAAAAGTAATATTAGTAGGCTCAAGAGGTTCAATTGGAGGACTATGCTTACTTGGAGGCTTTGGTGTGTCCTTCAAGGGGTGCATGGCTTTATTGATGTCTTTAATCACATTGTCATCCTCTGGTTTGATATCTAATCTTAGGACACCATGATTGAGGGTGGTCTCCAATGGATCACTGTGATGGACCTGAAAAACTTTCTCCACAACACCTTGCATCAAACTTACATTAGAATATTCATTATCATTTTGATTGATTTTAATGTATTAAATATTTTGAATTCTATTTCCGCATCATTTACCTTCATAGTGATAATACCCCTTTTACATTAATATTTGTGTCAGTGGTTATCATAAAGGGTCTTCCTAAGATGATGGGTAGAGGTAATGGCATAGTACATTCTTCCATATCTAATACAATAAAATCAGCAGGTAAAATAAATTTACCTACTTTTACCAAAACATCCTCGAGAATACCTCTTGGTCGTTTAATGCTTCTGTCAGCTAGTTGCAAAGTGATGGACGTTGGTTGAAGTTCCCCCAAACCTAGTGTCTCGAATACACTGTATACTAGCAGATTGACACTCACTCCTAGATCCAATAATGCATGGTCAAATAGATGGTCACCTAGCCTTCAAGGAATAGTAAAACTATCCGGATCTTTTAGTTTTGGTGGTAGTTTTCTTAATAGCACAGCATTTACCTCTTCAGTCAAGGCTACTGTCTTATGCTCCTGAAACTTCCTTTTATTAGTGCAATAATCTTTAAAAAATTTAGCATATGCAGGAATTTGTTTAATTGCATCTAATAAAGGAATGTTTATTTCCACTTTTTTCAAAGTTTCGAAAATGTCAATCAGTTTAGTCTCTTTCTTAGGCTTTACTAACCTTTGAGGAAAGGGTGGAGGTGCATTTACCTTCTCCATCTCACTTACCTTATATGTGGATACTTTTTCTGGAGATGCTTGTGCAACTTATCAACGCCTATGATCTTTCCACTTCTTAGGGTTGTCACAGCATTCAGTTGCTGATGTCCTCGTGGATTAGGTATTGGTTGGGCTGGAAGCTCTCCTTGCTTTCTGTTACTCAGTTCCTTGGCCAATTGTCCCATTTGTACCTCTAATCCTTGAATGGCTTGATCATGTTTTGCAGTGGTTTGTCTCATCTTAGTCCGAAATTGTCTTGTTTCTTCCATGAACTGTTCGTGTGAAGTCATCAGCTATTGGTGTTGAGATACCAACTGCGGGTGCTGAGTTACCATTTGCCTCACAAGACTCTCGAGGTCATTTTTCTTTGTTTCGGGAATAGATTGGTCTGCTGGTTGGAAGTTTCTTTACTGCCCTTGACCATTCTGATTATTGCTCTAAGAAAAGTTTCGGTGATTCCGCCATCCAGGTTTGTAGGTGTTTGCATACGGATTGTTCTTTGGCAGATAGATGTTTGGTCCCACAAAGTTTGCTTGATCATGGTCTGCAGATGAATACAAGGGACATGTATTAGTATTATGATCAAATTGGGAACATATCACACATACCTGGAGTGGTGTAGCTAGTGGATTAGGTGATGCATTTTGAGCAGTCATGGCTTTAACTAGTAGATCTAGTTTCCTCTCCACAGTAGCTATCTGAGTAGACGATCCTCCATTTAAGTTTACCTCATACATACCTTTGCTATTGGTCACATGTCTACCTCGAGAGGAGAACAGCTGGGTGTGTTCACTTAAGGTCTCAAAGAGCTCCATGGCTTCTTCGCTGCTTTTCTCCATCAGCACTCTTCCACAACCTGAATCCATAATACTTTTATTAGTATCACTTAAACCTTCATAGAAAGCATGTACCAGTTCATCTTGAGGTAGGTTGTGATGAGAGCATTTGAGTAGCAACTCGTTGAAGTGTCCCCATGCCTCAAAGAATAGGTCTTCATCCTTTTGTTGGAAAGACTGAATCTCCTTCCTCATTTGCCTCGTCTTTTGGGCTGGGAAAAACTTCTTTAGGAATTTGCTGGCCAACTCCTTCCAAGTTTGGATAGAAACTGCAGGCAATGAATTATACCACAGTTTAGCATTATCTTTTAAGGAAAAAGGGAAAAGAATTAACCTGATTCCTTCTTGGTCTAAGCCTTGGATGTGCTGGAACCTACAGAGATCGAAGAAATCTCGAAGGTGCAAGTGTGGATCCTTATTAGGTGTACCTCTAAAGTGGGTCAATGCATTGAGTATCTGCGGAGATATGTAGTACTTGCCTTTCGCCTCGGGTTGATAAGCAATGCAAGATGGTTGATCGAGGTTCCGTGGGATGAAGGATTGCTTCATCGGTCTTTGCTCAGGTGGTTTTTGATTTTTGATCTGTTTTGCCATCGGTGTTTCCTCCTCGGTCTCTTCTTCTACCTCTTCGGAATTGTCTCTAAGCTTTTGTCAGATGGTCCACTCAAGCTCGGTATCGAGGGGAAAGAACGTTGGATGTCTAGATCGAAGCCCGTGTATGAATCGGTACTAATTGCTTTAGTGCAACAGTTCAACACTACTGCCTGGGTAACTCTCTGCCTCAAATGCGCTCGATCGCACAGAGGGTGCGCTCGATCGCAAGTGGTGCAGAGAGTTCTGTTGGAGTGCCTGAAACAGAAAATAGAAAGAAAATAGATTAGGTTTTTGATTAAACAAAAATAAAGGTAAAAACATAAACTTAAAATTTGATAGAAATAGAACAGAAGATAAATAAAAATTACTAAACTAAACGAAAATAAGTTGTGAGTGCCAAATATTGCATGTTTTGTGATAGGAGCTTAAATATTCATATTTAAGCCCCTTAATTTACATTTGTTAAGTTCTTTATCTATATGTTGTAGTCTATTTTACTTCACTTTTGTGTTTTACACGTTTTTATAGGGTCTTGGAGAAAAAGAAGCATTTTTGGCACTTAAAGGAAGAAATCTGGAAATCCTGGAGCAGCTGCTGGCTAGATTGCGATCGAGCGCAATCCTTTGTGCGATCGAGCGCAGCATTGCGATCGAGCGCACCACATATGGGCGTGAACAGTAAACTGCAGAACTCTGTTTTGGAAATAACCCTATTTTGGAAATAAAAGAGTTTTGCGTTTTAGGAAAGTTTAGGAACTCATTAGCCGATTAGGACTTCTCAAAGACCTATAAATACACTTGTAAATATACACAAAGGGCATCACCTCTTGGGGGGATCACTTCTTAGATCCCTTCTTTTATCTTTTGCTTTAGCTTGGAGAAGGAGACCATGGAGCGGAATTGATGACTCTTCTCTCGGGTTTCTTCTTTCCTTTTTATTTTATTATGTGTAATTAAATTCTTAGTAGGGCTTGGTTGAAGCCCTAATTATGTTTACTCAATAAATTTAGTATTGGCACCTTGCGATATTTATGTTGTGTTGCTTAAACTTGATTAATACCTGCTTTTATTTAAATTCCCTATATGTATATGTCTGATCAATATGTGCATGTGGTATGGACTTGTTAGTTAGATCAATTTGGATGACCGAGTCCTGAGTCTAACATTAGTAACAAGGGATATCTTATCCGGATACCTGGGTTAATCAACATGGGAAACCGGGAGTAGATACCATGCCCTAGGTCTTATGTGGTTGTCGATTTCCATAGTACTTATGTTTTCTTAAGGAACAACTCAAGCAAATACCATGCTGAATCCCTTAAGGAAGAAAAGAGTTAGAGTAGATACCATACCTAACTCGTTGCTTAGGGAAATCAATAGCTTAAGGAGTAGATACCATGCCCTTAGGTTGGCAACCAGTAGGTATACATGGCATGAGTAAAGCATTGGCATACTGTTGTACTGTGGTAGCATAATTAGTGGTGGATATCAAGCCCCTACGCCTTTATCTTTAGTATTTTATCTTTATCAAAATCAACTCTTTTATTATTTTTATCTTTTTATTACTGCAAAACTAATTCTAAAGTTAAATTTACCAATCCTTGTGGAGATGATCTTGCATTCGCATACTATGCTACATTGTTGACCTTGTGCACTTGCAAGTAAAACAAGTACGATTATTTACTCATTAATTTAGGTAGATAAACGCACAACAGGTTTTTGGCGCCGTTGCCGGGGATTGTGCTAAATTTCTTTTTGGAATTATTTTCGTTAGTTTTTTTTAATTATTTATTATTATTTATTCTATTTTATTTTGTTCTGTTTTATTTTTATTTTTATCAAAAATCAGATTTATTCCTCCTTTTCGTTTTCTGTTCAGGTGTGCAGAGGAGGAGTTTCTATCCTCATTGCGATCGAGCGCAGTGCCTTGTGCGATCGAGCGCAGTGCCTTGTGCGATCGAGCGCAAGTCTGCGATCGAGCATAGTTCAGTGTGCGCTCGAGCGCAAATAGTCCAGAGACTACCCGAGCAGCAGTACCGAAGCTGTTGCACTAAGATATTCCTACTGATTCATGCAAGGGCTTCAAGTGAGGAACCCAACCATCCTTCCACTTGATATAGAGAGTGAGCAGATCATTCAAAAGAGGCCTAGAAACAACTTCGAGGAGAAAGTAGAAGAATTTGAGTGTGAAGCACCAATGGAACAACTTTACAACCAACTGCCACCAGAATGGAGACCTATGAAACAATCCTTCATTCCACAGAACCTCAACCATCCTTCATGCATTGCATATCAACCTAAGGCGGAAGAAAATTATTACATATCTCCGCAGATACTCAGTGCCTTGACTCATTTTAGGGGTACACCTACTGAGGATCCACACTTGCACCTTCGAGAATTCTGTGATCTCTGCAAGTTCCAGCATATTCGGGGCCTAGATCAAGAGGGAATCAGGTTAATTCTTTTCCCTTTTTCATTAAAAGATAATGCTAAAATGTGGTATCATTCATTGCCTGCAGATTCCATCCATACTTGTGAAGAGCTATCCAGTAGATTTCTAAGGAAATTTTTTCCAGCCCAAAAGACAAGGCAGATGAGGAAGGAGATTCAATCCTTCCAACAGAGGGATGGAGACTTTTTCTTCGAGGCATAGGGACACTTTAATGAGCTGCTACTCAAATATTCATATCACAACTTACCTCAAGATGAGCTGGTACTAGCTTTCTATGAAGGTTTGAGTGGTATAAATCAAGGTATAGTGGATTCCGGTTGTGGAGGTGTGCTGATGGAGAAGACTAGTGAAGAAGCCATGGAGCTGTTTGAGACATTAAGTGAGCACACCCAACAATTCTCCTCGAAAGGTGGACAAGGAATTAAAAGCAAGAGTATGTATGAAGCGAGCTTCAATGATAGATCTTCAAATCAGATGGCTGCAATGGAAAGAAAGCTAGACATGCTCATAAAAGCCATGGCTGATCAGAACAACTCACCTAGTCCACAGGCTACACAACACCAGGTATGTGCTATATACTTTCATTTTGATCATAATACTTATACTTGTCCTCTGTATTCAACTACAGATCAAGAGCAAGCAAATTATGAGGGACCGAACAGCACATATACAAATACCTACAATCCTGGATGGCAGAACCACCCCAACCTCTCATGGAGCAACACTCAAAATGTTCAAGGACAGCACCAATACTTCCAACCAGCAGCCCAACCAGTGCCGGAATCAGAAAATAATGACCTAGAGAATCTTATGAGGCAACTGATGACTTCACAAGAACAGTTCATGATTGAGCAACGATAAACCACTACAAAACATGAGCAAGCCATTCAAAGACTCGAGGAACAAATGGGGCAATTGGCTAAGGAGTTAAGTGAAAGAAAGTTGGGTGAACTTCCAGTCGAACCACTACCTACTCCAAGAGGACATCAGCAACTAAATGTCGTGACAACTCTAACAAATGGTAAGATCATTGAAACTGATGAGCCTACACAAGCATCCATATCCAAGGTAAGTGAGATGGAGAAGGTAAATAGTGAGAAGGTTAAAATCAAAAGATATAATGCATTAAAATTACCCCCAGATAATACAAAATGTTTTAATGTATGCATGACGCAAAGTGTTGTTGAGGAAACTTTTCAGGTCCATTACATTGATCCAATAGAAACTGCTCTTATCTATAGTGTCCCAAGATCGGATATTGAGCCCAAATGCAAGGATGTTACTGATGACATCATTGACACTATGCACCTCCTTGAGGCCTTTCCAAAGCATCCAAGTAAGTACACCGATCTATTTGACCATCATGTGCCTACTAATATTATTTTCCCTTCTATTGTACAGGCACGTAACTTGAAATTCAAGCAGTTGTCAGAGCACTTACCGTATGCTTATATGGGAGAGAATAAGACATTTCCTATGCTAGCTGCTGCCACTCGTAGTTTTGGGGAAAAATAAGGTTTGGTCCGGCTGAAGACGTTAAACTTAGCGCTCATGGGAGGCACCCCACAGCTTATCCTTTTATTTTTATTATTTTACGTATATATTGTTATTTATTTATTTTTATTACTTCTTGTTTTCCCGTATTACGTCAATTTTTATTTTTTAGGGACAATGTGTGCATCCGTTCAAGTTTGGGTGTACGCTATAAGCCATGCCAACCTAGCTAGTTATCTATCTCCCAGGTCAGCTCTTTCCTTGTTATTCACACATTGGGGACAATGTATAATTTAAGTTTGGGGGTATGGGAGACACATTCACACACACCTTGTCCCAGTTTTTTTTGTTTTGTTGTTTTTTATAGATAAATACATGTTCATTTCATTCCAAAAATTTTGGATGTTCTAAACAAACAATATGATTTGACTTCATAAGTGAGCTTAACACCTTGAACATATGGACCAATAATTAAGTTTTGAACCATAATCACTTTCTTTTAGGCATTTAAGGATTCACAAGTTTGACTTAAACTAAACATGAGCACATTAGCACATAGTTGTGTGGGGTATGACATGTAATTTTGATTTGTATGTTTCTTTTGCTTGACTATGAACCAGATGACCTATTAGATTAACGCGGTGGCATAAGAAAATAAAAAAAAATTCGTTATTGCTCAAAAAGAAAAGAAAAAAAAATGCTCCTAAAGATCATTAAAAAGAACTTTCCATTGAGTAACTGGCCCTCTTGCCTCAGTAAGCAGTGAGTGTCACGTCAAAAGGTGGAATATTTTGCTCGGTAGCATTAAGATCAGTTAGTTTTGTAGCCTTTTTTACTCGAGTTAGTAAGCCCTTAGGGGTGTTTCTACACCTAATGCCCTAAAACCATCTGGTTTGGGAGTCATTGGCTAAACGCTCGTTACACGAGTCAAATAGAAAGCTTAAGGGAACTAACTTGGCAAAAATCTCACAAATAAAAGAAAAGAAGAAAATCTATGCCATCTTTGTTGATTCTACTAGAAAATTTGGTGAATCTTGAGTCATCGAAACACTACACATTAGAATTATTTGGAAACCCAATCTTTTATGTGCTAGTCCACCAAACACTCAGTTAAACTTGTGATGTCTTAACCTACCTCATGAAAGTGATTTGCATTCAAAACTCGTATTCATTGCAAAGATGTGTTTATACTTGTTAAGCTTGCTCATGAATGCGCATCATAGTTTTGTGTGAAACCTAAACTTTTGTTGGACACCATGAGCATTGGATTTATCTTTGCGTCTTTGTTTTTCATTTAGTTTTTGGTTTTGTATTGCTAAGGGACTAGCAATATGTAAGTTTGGGGGTGTGATAGGAGCTTAAATATTCATATTTAAGCCCCTTAATTTACATTTGTTAAGTTCTTTATCTATATGTTTTAGTCTATTTTACTTCACTTTTGTGTTTTACACGTTTTTATAGGGTCTTGGAGAAAAAGAAGCATTTTTGGCACTTAAAGGAAGAAATCTGGAAATCCTGGAGCAGCTACTGGCTAGATTGCGATCGAGTGCAATCCTTTGTGCGATCGAGCGCACCACATATGCGATCGAGCGCACATGTATGGGCGTGAACAGTAAACAGCAGAACCCTGTTTTGGAAATAACTCTATTTTGGAAATAAAAGAGTTTTGCGTTTTAGGAAAGTTTAGGAACTCATGAGCTGATTAAGACTTCTCAAAGACCTATATATACACTTGTAAATCACACACAAAGGGCATCACCTCTTGGGGGGATCACTTCTTAGATCCCTTCTTTTATCTTTTGCTTTATCTTGGAGAAGGAGACCGTGGAGCGGAATTGACGACTCTTCTCTCAGGTTTCTTCTTTCCTTTTTATTTTATTATGTGTAATTAAATTCTTAGTAGGGCTTGGTTGAAGCCCTAATTATGTTTACTCAATAAATTTAGTATTGGCACCTTGCGATATTTATGTTGTGTTGCTTAAACTTGATTAATACCTGCTTTTATTTAAATTCCTCATATGTATATGTCTGATCAATATGTGCATGTGGTATGGACTTGTTAGTTAGATCAATTTGGATGACCGAGTCTGGGTCTAACATTAGTAACAAGGGATATCTTATCCGGATACCTGGATTAATCAACATGGGAAACCGGGAGTAGATACCATGCCCTAGGTCTCATGTGGTTGTCGATTTCTATAGTACTTATGTTTTCTTAAGGAACAACTCAAGCAAATACCATGCTGAATCCCTTAAGGAAGAAAAAAGTTAGAGTAGATACCATACCTAACTCGTTGCTTAGGGAAATCAATAGCTTAAGGAGTAGATACCATGCCCTTAGGTTGGCAACCAGTAGGTATACATGGCATGAGTAAAGCATTGGCATACTGTTGTACTGTGGTAGCATAATAAGTGGTAGATATCAAGCCCCTACGCCTTTATCTTTAGTATTTTATCTTTATCAAAATCAACTCTTTTATTATTTTTATCTTTTTATTACTGCGAAACTAATTCTAAAGTTAAATTTACCAATCCTTGTGGAGATGATCTTGCATTCGCACACTATGCTACATTGTTGACCTTGTGCACTTGCAAGTAAAACAAGTACGATTATTTACTCGTTAATTTAGGTAGATAAACGCACAACATTTTGGCCTCTTAATTTATATTTGTTAGCTTAGGAATTTGTTACTTTAAGTTGTTTTTCGTTGTTTTACAGGTTTACAAGCTTCGAAAGGAGTTTCACTAAATTGCCAGAATGGCTCGTACAGATCAGTCATTTTTTAGGATTAAACTGTATTGATTCAGGAAGAACCAAGAGATGAGCTATATATGCTTGGAAAGATCTGGATGTCTATTTTCTGGGGAATTTGACGGATCAATAAAATGATTTTTTTAGAGAAAGTTATGGCAGTTTTAGTAGACAAAGGTCAGGCTGTGCATGATTTCAGTGTGACAGATCAGCCATTTTTTAGGATTAAACTGTATTGATTCACGAAGAACCAGGAGATGAACCATATATTCTTGGAAAGATCCAGATGTCTATTTTATGAATAATTTTACGGATCAATAAAATGATTTTTCTAGAGAAAGTTATGGAAGTTTAAGTAGACAAAGGTCCAAGAGCAAAAGCTGGAATCTGCAGTATCCCACATCGGATTGGAAAGACATTGCACTTGTGTTGTTTCCCTATATAAGCCCCTCTTCACTTCATCTTTAGTAGGCAATCCAAGTGCAATTTTGTGTGCAACTCGGAGGACTTCTGCTAGCATTCTGGTGGATCTCGAAGGCTTTGCTACCACGAGGGGAAGCACCGCCCAACAGCAAGTGGAATTTCTCCCAATGTATAGTCAGTTTTAATTTATTTCTTTTTTTAGTTTTAAAGTTTAATATTTAGCACTTTTATTGTGAACTTTAGTTTCATAATTATAAGAGGCTAAAATCTTCATATAAGGTTGAAGATGAAGCCTCGCTATTGTTTGGCATAATATTTTTCAGATTTGATCATACAATTCTGATATTTTTAGTATAAATGTTATGTTCAATTATTTGAGTAAAATCTTATTATTGATTGTTTTTAAATTGTTAAATTGGATATTCCTAGTGTTTCATCTGTCGGATACAGTGGATCATTCAAATTAGAATGGATATTCATTGTGATTTGTGAATTAAACAGATATATTGGATGGTTTTGGTTTAGTTTGGGTATTTGCCGTGATTTGTATAATGGTGGATTCATGGAATGATTTGATAGATTATTTTTATATAGAACATGAAGATATATGCTTTACTTTGGTGGGGTTGATTCAGAAAACCTTAGTGTTTTTATCAGTTATTTTTAAATCAATTTAGTTTAGTTTATATTTCTTTGCAAAATACAGTTCAAAATTCGGAACTAGGTTAAAATAGGGTTAGTTTAGATAAAAATATATTTTCACAACGCAATTCCCTGTGGATTCGACCTCGCACTTGCACAACACTATATTGCAAACGACTCATGCGTTTGCGAGTAATTTAAAACTCACAACAAGTTTTTGGTATCTTTGTGGGGGAATTTTTTTGTTTGTGAAATTTTTGTATGAATTGATCTTATTTTTCTACTAGTTTAGTTAACATTTTTGTTTTATTTTTTATTTTTTTTTGTTTTTTTTATTTTTTATTTTGTAATTTTATTTTAGTTTATTTGTTTCTATTGGTAGCCTATAAAAAATTAAAAAAAAATGTGGATGAATCTAGTGCCGGTTTCACAGTCTTTAGAGGACACCCTCAAGAATTTCATGAAGATAATCGGCCAGTCCATCAATACAACCAATACATTCAATGTTGATAGTTGTTCCATCTGCGCTAGTCCTATGCTTTTAGCACAGAAATTGTCCATCTGCACCGGCTTTTGTTGAGTATTTCATGGAACAAATGAACGTTTTCAATGACTATCAGTGGCAATCAAATGGATCTTACTCCGAGACGTATAATCCAGAGTGGCAGAACCACCCTAATTTTTCATCGAAGCAGAACCAACTGATAAATCAGGGAGGAGCCCCTCATCATGCTCACAATCAATACCCTCCCGGATTTCCTCCACCAGTTCCAAGTTATGGTCACTCAGCCTATCCAGCACCATTACCCGCTTACCAAGCTCCCACTTAAGCACCAGTGTCGATTACACAGTCATTGGAGGACACCTTCAAGGATTTCATGAAGATGACCGGCACTCCATCAATGAAGTAAGGAGTGTGCAAATAGTAAACACCCAAGCGATTGCCAAGTAAGAGAGTCAGATGGATCAAATCGTAAGTCACGTGGGTGAAGAAGAGAAGGGAAGGTTCCCCAGTCAACCTGTGCCTAACCCGAAGGAACAGTTTGCGATGGGAAATTCATCGACTCCTATGCACGGACAGGAACAAGTGCAGTCGATTGCCACATTGAGATCTGGGAGACAAGTGGACAATCAAGTGGAAGAGAACCCTGCTATGCAGCAAGGGCAAGAAAGTGGAAACAAGAAGAAAAGAGATGCTGAGCCATCTACAACCACACCTACTATTAAGGATCTTCCTGGGTCGTTTGTACCTAAAGCGCCTTACCCTGAAAGATTACAAGCGCCTAAGAAAGAAAGGCAGTCTAAGGACATTGTGGAGGCATGCTTTGCTCAGTTTGGAGAGGATTTGGATTTGGATAAGCTACTTGAGCAAGCAACAGCTATCTTGGAGTCTGCTCCTCGGGAGAGCAGTAAGACGGAGGAGACTGTGGGTGAATCAAGCATTAAGGACCCCTTGGAGGCATACTTAGCTCAATTTGAAGAGGATTTGGATTTGGATAAGTTGCTTGACCAAGCAAATGCTACTTTGGAGTCTGCTCCTCAGAAGAGCAGTAAGACGGAGGAGACCACAGCACCTGATCCCTCCAAGAAGGAACTTAAGCCTTTACCGGACAATCTTAAGTATAAGTTCCTAGGTTCAGTAGATTCTTTGCCTGCGATTATAGCTTCTGATTTGGTTGAGGCTCAAGAGGAGAAATTAGTGGACATTTTAAGAGAGCACAAGGAAGCTATTGGCTGGACTATTGAGGATATCAAGGGAATCAGCCCCTCGGTGCTGATACACAAGTTACATTTGGAGGAGAATACCAAGCCATCGAGGGAGCCACAAAGAAGGCTCAACCCAGCTATGCAAGAGGTTGTGAGGACTGAAGTGATAAAGCTATTGGATGTAGGGATCATTTATCCAATCTTTGATAGCAAGTGGGTGAGCCCGATTCATATCGTGCCAAAGCGAGCTGGATTGATGGTAGTGATGAATAAAGACGACGAGTTGGTTCTAACTTGTGTGCAGTTAGGATAGAGAGTGAGTATAAACTACCGTAAGTTGAATGTTGCCACAAGGAATGATCATTTTCCACTCCCATTTATTGATCAGATGGTGGAGCGCTTGGGTAGGCATGATTACTAATGATGGGTCTGGCTGAAGATGTTAAACTTAGCACTCATGGGAGGCACCCCACAGCAAATTCTTTCTGTTTGTTTATTATTTCTTGTTATTGTTTTTCTCTAGTGTTTTTTGTTTTCCAGTCTTTATTTTTCAAGGACAAAGTGTACTTCAGATCAAGTTTGGAGGTATGCTATGAGCCATATCAGTCTAGATAGTTCTCCATTTCCCAGGTCAGCTCTTTCCATATTATTCACTCATTGGGGTCAATGTGCAATTTAATTTTGGAGGTATGGGAGACACATTACACACACTTTGTCCTAATTTGTTGTTGTTTTTCTTCATTCAAAAAAAAAGAAGGTAAATGCATGCTCATGATATTTTGAAATTTTAGTTGATCTAAACAATTTCTGTGGTCTGATGTCGTTGGTGAGCTTAAAATTTTGAACACATGATCTGGTGATAAAGTTTTAAAATTTAGTTACTAACTTTAAGCATTTGAGAATTCACATGTTTAGTCTAATCTAAAACAAGCACATTAGCACAAATTGTGTGAGGTATGACATGTGATTTTAATGTGTACGTTTCCTTGTCTTAACTAAAACTGGATGACTTGTTGGATAAACACTTTGGCATAAAAAAGTACAAAAACAAAAAAAAAACAAAAAAATATGATCATAAATAAACTTTCCACTGAGTAACTAGACCTCTTGCCTCAGTAAGCAGTGAGTGTTTACATCAAAAGGTGAGAATTTTGCTTGGTAGTATTAAGGCCAGTTTAATTTTGTAGCATTTTTTACTTGAGTTAGTAAGTCCTCAGGGGTGTCTTTACACCTAATGCCCTAAACCATCTGGTTTGGGAGTCATTGACTCAACACTCGCTACATGGGTCAATTAGAAAGCTTAAGGGAACTAAATATAGCAGAGTCTTATAATAAAAAAAGAGAAGAAAATAAAAACTATGTCATTTTTGTTCATTCTGATGGGAAATTCGGTGAATCTTGAGACATGGAGACCTTACACATTAGAGTTATTTGGAAGCTTCATTTTTATATGCTAATTCACTTTATACAGTGTTAGACTTATGATGCCTTAACCTGCCTTTTGTAAGTAATTAGATTTTAACATTTCTATTCATTGCGAGATGAGTTTATTCTTTTAAGATTGCTCATGAATGAATATCATGGTGATGTGTGCTCCTTAAATTTTTGGATACCATGAGTGATGAACTTATCTTTATGTTCTTTGTTTTTCATATAGTTTTTAGTTTCGTATTGCTATAGGACTAGCAATATGTAAGTTTGAGGGTATCTGATAAGTGCCAAATATTGCATGTTTTGGCTCCTTAATTTACATTTGTTAGCTTAGGAATTTGTTACTTTGAGTTGTTTTTCGTTGTTTTACAAGTTTACAAGCTTGGAAAGGAGTTTCACTAAATTGTTAGAATTGCTCATACAGATCAGCTATTTTTTAGGATTAATCTGTATTGATTCAGGAAGAACCAGGAGATGAGCCATATATGCTTGGAAAGATCCGGATGTCTATTTTCTGATGAATCTTACGGATCAATAAAATATTTTTCTAGAGAAAGTTATGGTAGTTTCAGTAGACAAAGGTCAGGCTGTGCATGATTTCAGCGTGACAGATCAGCCATTTTTTAGGATTAAAATGTATTGATTCAGGAAGAACCAGGAGATGAGCCATATATTTTGGAAAGATCCGGATGTCTATTTTCTAGAAAATTTTACGGATCAATAAAATGATTTTTCTAGAGAAAGTTATGGCAGTTTTAGTAGACAAAGGTCAGGCTATGCATGATTTCAGCGTGACAGATCAGCCATTTTTTAGGATTAAACTGTATTGATTCAGGAAGAACTAGGAGATGAGCCATATTTTCTTGGAAAGATCCGGATGTCTATTTTCTGGGGAATTTTATGGATCAATAAAATAATTTTTCTAGAAAAAGTTATGGAAGTTTTAGTAGACAAAGGTCAAAGAGCAAAAGCTGGAATCTGCAGTATCTCACATCAGATTGGAAACACATTGCACTTGTGTTGTTTCCCTATATAAGCCCCTCTTCACTTCATCTTTAGTAGGCAATCCAAGTGCCATTTTGTGTGCAATCCAGAGGACTTTTACTAGCATTCTGGTGGATCTCGAAGGCTTTGCTACCACGAGGGGAAGCGCCGCCCAACAACGAGTGGAATTTCTCCCAATGTATAGTCAGTTTTAATTTTTTTTTTTAGTTTTAAAGTTTAATGTTTAGCATTTTTATTGTAAGCTTTGGTTTCATAATTATAAGAGGCTAAAATCTTCATCTAAGGTTGAAGATGAAGCCTCGCCATTGTTTGGCATAATATTTTTTAGATTTGTTTATACAATTCTGATATTTTTAGTATAAATGTTCTGTTCAATTATTTGAGTAAAATCTTATGATTGATTGCTTTTAAATTGTTAAATTGGATATTTCTTATGTTTCATCTGCTAGATACGGCGGATCATTCAAATTAGATTGGATATTCATTGTGATTTGTGAATTAAACGGATACAATAGATGGTTTTGGTTTAGTTTGGGTATTTGCCGTGATTTTAATAATGGTGGATTCATAGAATGATTTGATAGATTATTTTTATATAGAACATGAAGATATATGCTTTACTTTGGTAGGGTGGATTCAGAAAACCTTAGTGTTTTTATTAGTTATTTTTAAATCAATTTAGTTTAGTTTATATTTCTTTGCAAAATACAATTCAAAATTCGGAACTAGGTTAAAATAGAGTTAGTTTAGATAAAAATATATTTTCATAACGCAATTCCTTGTAGATTCAACCTCGCACTTGCACAACACTATATTGCAAACGACTCGTGCGCTTGCGAGTAATTTAAAACTCACAACATAAGTCAAGAAGGAAATTTAGCGCAATCCCTGGCAATGGCGCCAAAAACTTGTTGTGCGTTTATCTACCTAAATAAATAAGCAAATAATCGTATAGTTTTACTTGCAAGTGCACAAGATCAATAGTAGCATAGTGTGCAAGTGCGAGATCATCTCCACAAGGATTGGTGAATTTTTATTTAGAATTAGTTTCTCAATATAAAAAAAAATAGAAATAGATGTTGAGTGTGAATTAATAATAATAAGAACATAGGGCTTTGATATCCACCACTAATCATACTTTCTTATTAAGTAAAGTGCCAATGCTATAGCTCTATCATGAATACCTAATCGTTGTCAACCATAAGGGCTTGATCCACTCCTTAGGCTATTGATCTCCCTAAGCAACGAGTTAGGCATGGTGTATACTCTAACTCTTTTCTCTCTTAAGGGATTCAACATGGTGTATACTGAGTTGTTCCTTAAGAGAGCATAAGGGCTGTGGAAATCGACAACCACACGGAACCTAGGGCTTGGTCCGCTCCAGGTTTCCCATGTTGATTAATCCAAGAATCTGGCGTGGATTTCTTTTGTTACTATTGTTAGAACCAGGACTCGGTCATCCAGATTGATCTAACTAACTTATCCATACCACATGCATACTGATGAGTGAAAAATATTGCATATTTTGGCTACTTAATTTACATTTGTTAGCTTAGGAATTTGTTACTTTTTCGTTGTTTTCGTTGTTTTTCAGGTTTACAAGCACTAAGAAAGAAGTTTCACTAGATTGCAAGAATTGCCCGTACAGATCAATCATCTTTGAAAATTAAACTGTATTGATGCAAGAAGAACCAGGAGATGAGCCATTCATTCTTAGAAAGATCCGGAAGTCTATTTTCTGGAGAATTTTACGGCTCGTAAAAAGGATTTTTTTAGAGAAAGTTATGGCAGTTTTAGTAGACAAAGGTCAGGCTGTGCGGGCTGTGCGGGATTTCAGCGTGAGCAGAAGTTTTGAAGGGCATGTGAAGGCTTAAATCCCACATCCCACATCGGTTGGAAACATATTTCTATATCCCACATCCCATATCGGATTGGAAACACATTGCACTCGTGGTATTTGCCTATATAAGACCCACTCCACTTCAGCTTTAGGCATCATTAGAAAATCTGAGAGCATCAGAAAGTGAATCCAGAGGGCCTTTAGGAGTAATCCATAGGGCCTTTAGGAGGAATCTGAAGTGCAATTCCTAGGCCATTTGGTGTAATCCGATGGACATCTGCTAGCATTCTGGTGGATCCCGAAGGCTTGCTAACACAAGGGAAGTGCCACCCAACAGCGAGTGGAATTTCTCCCATGTAAAGTAATTTATTTCTTTTTAATTTAATGTTTAGCACTTTTATTATGACTTCTGGTTTCATGATTATGAGTGGCTAAAATCTTCAAACTAAGGTTGAAGATGAAGCTCTGCCGTTGTTTGGCATAGTAGTTTCAGATTTGTTTGTTCAATTCTGATGTTTTTTAGTATAAATGTTATGTCAATTATTTGAGTAAAATCTTATGATTGATTGCGTTTAAATTGTTCTGTTGGATATTCCGTGTGTTTCATCTGATGGTTACATCAAATTGTTTTTTATTAAATTGGATTTCCTTTGTGATTTGTTAAAAGCGGATACATTGGATGCTTTTGGTTTAATTGGGATATTTGTTGTTTTTTGTCTTAAGTTGGATTCATGGAATGTTTTGATAGACTATTTTTACATGAAGATATATGCTAAACTTTGGTAGGGTGGATTCAGAAACCTTAGTGTCTTTATTATTAGCTTTAAACCAATTTAGTTTAAGTTTATATTTCTTTGCACAATATAATACAAAATTCGAAACTAGGTTTAAATAGGGTTAGTTTAGATAAAATTATATTTTCACAACGCAATTCCTTGTGGATTCGACCTCGCACTTGCACAACACTTTATTGCAAATGACTCGTGCGCTTGCGAGTAATTTAAAACTCACAACATATACGTTGATCAGACATACACATATGAGGAATTTAAATAAACACATGTATTAATCAATTAAAGCATCATAACATGGCTATTTGCAAAGGTAATCAATGATCATATATATAGGAAAGCATTATTAGGGCTTCAATCGAGCCCTATTAGGAGGTTAGTTACTCATGTTCAATAAACTAAACATCATAACCATAATTAACTAAAACAGAAAAATAAAACCCGAAGGATGCTGAAAAGACGAGTTGTCAATTCCTCTCCAAGACTTACAACTTCAAGCTCAATCCAAAAGTATGTTTTCTGTGTTTTATAAGGCTATATATAGGGCTCTAAGGGTGTCCCAAAGCCCTAATTTCCTACTTAAGGTCCAGAGACTTCTTTCCAATTATGGCTTTGCTGTCTCTGGGTCATGTGCACTCAATCGTATACGTCTGCACTCGAGCCTTCTGAGTGTGTGCTCGTGTGCCTGTGCTCTCGATCACAAAGGATGTGCGCTCGAGCGCATCTTGCTGGATTGCAAAACTTTACTTTTTTATTCCTTAGAGCTCCAAAATGTCATTTTTTTGTTAAAGCCCTGTGAAAAACACATAAAACATGAAAATGAAATATAATCTACTAAAATAGATAAACAAAAAGCCTAACAAGTGCAAATTAAGAGGCTTAAATATGACTATTTAAGCACTTATCACTGCTGTCATCACCATCATCGATCTGTATGTTCCTCCCTACCTTGGTATATCATCCCATCTCGGATCGTGTACCCCATCTTCTTCAGAGAAGAGATATTGATGATGTTCTTGGGGCCGATGTCCTAAGCCTCTGAGGTAGATAGAGGGATACAAACGTGCTGGAGGATCAGGGTGATGAGTATCTCGTAAGGAAGGCACCCCGAGTAACTCGTTTCATCATTTATCATGTTGGCGAGCAGAATGGGGTACATATTAAAGTGGTGTCCAGTTTTAAGACACCAAATCAATACCACATCTATCTTCGAGAGATAGCCCCAACTCCTGAGTCGTGGGTGGACGATCCAACTCACGATGAGATTGAACAGCTTCGAGTCGAGGGGCATGTCACTACAGGTGTGAAATGTAGTGGGCCTAAATATATAGTTAGGGTCTCCCCTAACAATCGGGCATGCCTCCTCATAATCGAAATTATATGGTTATCCGTCTGGACTCCACTGGATCCCTTCCATGAGGATTCTTAGTATACTGACTAGAAGGTCAGTATCCGCCTCAAACTCAATGCTCATGACGCTAGTTTTAAACTGAAGAGCTAGTGCACCCGGTTTAACTAGGTTGGCGTAGAATTGGTGAACAAGCCATGGATAAACTTTTTGGTGTATGTTGACAAGTGATGTCAAGTGTATGGCTTTATAGGCAGGCATAATATCAAATTTTACATGATGGATAGAGTTGAAGTCGATGAATCTACCCGTTATGATTTTCTTGTGGTGTATAATGGAATTATACCTGCTTTTTGTAGTAGAGCTCCAAAATAGCGAATCATCGAGTTTAGTCCTCGCCTTTTTGCTCGACGAACTAGCTAGCCCGTTCCTTTTTGTGTTTGGACTCGTGGATTTCTTAGAGCGCGACTTTGTAGGCGCATTGGGTCCTCCAAAGGTGTATTTCACTCGAATTCTCTTAGACATTTGGAAAAAAAAAACATTTTTAGAGAGATTTTGGGAAATATGGATTTTTCAACCGTGAAAAGTTGAAAAATTAATGATTGGGGTATGATTGAAGGTTGTGTGGTGTGGATTTGACAGATTTTGGGATGAAATCATGAGTTTTCTAGAGAGTGAAAGCTTGGGGTTTTCAATAATGGCGTGAAGTCTGAAAAATCTGAAAAGACTATTTATAGAATCATGACACCAGTCGACTGGGTTAGGGTACCAGTTGACTGGGCCCTTCTAAATTTTAGAATTTTTTGACATACTAATCGAATGGGTCAAGATACTAGTCAACTCGGTAAACTAGTAGAGAAACACCAGTCGACTGGATGTACCATACTAGTCGACTAGGTGGATCCCCAAAATTTCAAATTTTTGGCTCCAAACAATGTCTTGTAATACTAGTCGACTGGGTGTTCATACTAGTCGACTGGTAAAATGGATAGTGTGAAACTAGTCGATTGGGTATCCCTTACCAGTCGACTAGGGTTATTGAAAATCTTGCTCCAAGTATTCTCATGTAATACTAGTCAACTGGTTCCTTGAACTAGTCGATTGGTTGAATTGGCAGTGAGTTACCAGTCGATTGGGGTCATATTACCAGTCGACTGGGTCCTTTATGAAACTTAAAATTGAGCTCTAACTAAGAATTTTAGCATTAATTTTTTTATCTATGAAATCTTGAGTGAGAGATATATTAAATGAGAGTTAATACTCAGTCACTAGATGTCAATTTATGTATATGATGAATGTGAATGCAATCAAACATATAGTTTATCATAGTCTTTCAAGCCCATCAATAGTCTAATCTTACAAAAGCTATCTTCAGTTAAGGGTTTGGTAAGAATATCAACTATTTGATCTTCTGAATGAATGAATTCTAGTCTAATATAAACCTTTTAAGCATGGTCTCTTATGAAATGATGCCTAATTTCTATGTGTTTGATTCTAGAATGCTGAATAGGGTTTTTGGTCAAGTTGATGGCACTTGTGTTATCACAATGAATTGAAATATCTTTAAAGTTCATGACATAGTCTTCTAGTTGTTGTTTCACCCATAATACTTGTGCACAACAACTTCTGACAGCAATATATTCCGCTTCGGTGGTAGATAGTGCAACCAAAAAATTGGTTTCTTAGAAAACCAAGAGGTTAAGATTGCACCTAAAAATTGGCATGTACCACTAGTACTTTTTCTATCTAGCCTACAACTTGCAAAATCAACATCCGAATATCCAACAAGCTCAAAAGATGATTCTCTAGAGTACTATAAGCCTAGGTTTTGAGTCTCTTATAAGTACCTTAGAATTCCTTTTACATCAATTACATGTGATTCCTTAGGATTAGCTTGAAATCTAGAACACATACATACACTGAATATTATATCAGGTCTACTTGTAGTTAGATAAAGTAAAGCTCCTATCATGCTTCTATAATTTTTAGTATCTACACACTTACCTCCTTCATCTAGGTCAAGTTTTGTAGAGGTGCTCATAGGAGTGTCAATTGACTTTGAGCTTTCCATACCAAACCTCTTTATTAGGTCCTTGGTGTACTTTGATTAATTGATGAAGATCTCCTCCTTCAATTGTTTGATTTGAAGTCCAAGAAAGTAGATGAGTTCTCCCATTATGCTCATTTCAAATTCTCCTTGCATGCACTTAGCAAACTCTTTCCATTAGAAGCACCAAATATAATATCATCAACATATATTTGGACTAAAAGTGTGTCATTCTTGTGTGTTTTTTGTGAAGAGAGTTGTGTCTATTTTTCCTCTTATAAAACCATTTTCAAGCAAAAACTTACTTAATCTTTCATACCATGCTCTTGGAGCCTGCTTCAACCCATATAGAGCTTTAGAAAGTTTATAGAAATGGTTTGGAAGACTAGGATTTTCAAATCCAAGAGGTTGCTCAACATACACCTTTCTTCTATAAAGCCATTTAGAAAGGCATGTTTTACATTCATTTGAAATAGCTTAAATTTATTGAAGCATGCAAAGGCTAATAACATTCGAATAGCTTCTAATCTAGCTACAAGAGCATAGGTCTCATCAAAATCTATTTCTTCTTCTTGATTATACTCTTTAGCAGCTAGTCTAGCTTCGTTCCTAGTTACTATTCTATTTTCATCCATTTTATTTCTATATACCTATTTGGTTCCTATTACTGTGCGATTATTTGGTCTAGGAATTAAATTCTATACCTTATTTCTTTCAAATTGATTTAGTTCTTCTTGCATAGCATTTATCCAATCATTATCTTTTTCAACTTCTATAAAAGTCTTAGGTTCTACTTAAAATAAATAAGCTACGCAATTACAAATATTTCTAATAGAGGATCGAGTTTTTACCCCTTGTGAAGGATCACCAATCACTTGATCTATTGGATGATAATTCACATACCTCCAATCTTTGGGAAGACTATCCTCTTGTTGACTTGTAGATGGCTGATCAAGATTGTGAGCATCTACTTCTTGATCTATTTGTGGTTCATTCTCCTTTGATTCAATAATGGGAGTAGGTGTTTCTATCCTTGGAATAAAATCTGCATCATCATTAAAAGAAATTACTCTACTACTAATAGGGTTAGATTCATCAAAGGCTATATGTACGGATGCTTCAACCACAAGATTTCTTTTATTAAAAACTCTATAAGCTTTACTAGAGGTTGAATATCCTAAGAAGACCCCTTCATCGGTCTTTGAGTCAAATTTACCCAAGTTAGTTTTATTATTATTTAGGATGAACCATTTACAACCAAAAGCACAAAAATAAGAGATATTAGGCTTTCTACCTTTCCATAGTTCATAAGGAGTTTTATTTAGTATAGGCCTGTGTAATACTCTATTTAAAACATAGCATGAAATATTTACGGCTTCCACCCAAAAAAAATTTGGCAAACTATTTTCACAAGGTATTATTCTTGCAAATTCTTCTAGAACTCTAATTTTCCTCTCAACAACTCCATTTTGTTGAGGAGTTCTAGGTGCTGAAAAATTGTGATCAGTTTCATTTTCATCACAAATTTTGAAAAGCTTTGGTTTTCAAATTCCTTTCCATTATCATTTCTTATACTTGAAATAAAAATCCATTTTCCATTTTGAACCTTTTTACAAAAGTTCACAAATCCTTTGTATGCTTCGTCCTTGTATGCAATAAAGATAACAAATGTATATCTTGAATAATCATCAATAATAACAAGAGCATATTGATGGTCACCTAGACTAATGGTACTTATTGGACCGAATAAGTCCATATGCAAAAGTTCTAATGGTCTAGTCGTTAAGACTATATTTTTTTATTTAAAAGAAATTCTAGTTTGTTTTCCCATTTGACAAGCATCACACACCTTGTCTTTTTCAAATTTGATTTTTGATAGTCTAATGACTAAATCTTTTCTTGAAATGATTTTAAGCAAATCCATATTCACATGGCCAAGTCTTCTATGCCATAGCCAGTTTTCACTAAAAGTGGGAAAACATTTCTCATTTTTCGAATGCAAAGATTTTAAATCAACTATAGAGACATTTTCGTGTCTATGGCCAACAAGATTGATTTTGTTACTTTTGATGTCTACAACTAGACAATGAAAGGTTTCAAATATTAGTTTGGTTCCTTTGTCACATAGCTGACTAATACTAAGCAAATTTGGCTTAAGGCCTTGCACATACAATACATGATCAATGGTTGAGAAATCATTACCAACTTTTCCATGCCCGATGATCGTTATCTCCAATGGTGACATGTCCACCATTCCTTAGAGTTAGCTCTTTGAATACACTTCGATCACCAGTCATGTGTTTTGAGCATCCACTATCAAGGTACCAATAGTTACCTTTCTCCTTGGTATGGAGACATATCTACATTACACAATGATATACAATTGCACTCTTAGGTACCCAAAATTTCTTGGTCCTTTGGGGTTAGTTCTAGAAAATATAGTTCCTTTAAGGACCCATTCTTTCTTAACATTGTAAGGTGCTCTAAAATTGTAGACATGTTGATAAGGCATGATCCTAGGATAATAGTTATTGATATTTCTAGGATTTCTCAAATATGCATGCCTATAGTTCCTTGGATAAGTATTCCTATGATACATGTTTCTACTGTGAAGATTATGAACATGGATGTCATTTCTAGGAAATGTATGATGATGATTTCTAGGATATGTACTTACATTATTATGAACATACATATTATTTCTAGGATACACATGATGGTAATTCCTAGAATGTGCATGTGTAGTGTGAAAGTTATGAGTATACATATTATCTCTATGATGCACATGATTATTACTCTTAGGATGTGTATATGCATTTCTTGAATGATTGTTCCAAGCATTTGCATTTCTTGAGTAAGCATACATATATGCATGTGTATTTCTAGGATGTTTACTTCTAGTAAATGCATTAGGATTTATATTTGCATTTATAGGCTTACCAGCATGTATTGAGGGAGCGCTTTTAATCTTTCCAGTAGTATTGGAAATGGAGGATTCATTCACACATGTTGTTTTCATGAACAAAGTCTCTTTTGACTTTTGCTTGCCTAATGGAGAATAACCCAAGCCAGATTTACTCCATTTAACCTTTGGCTAGATAGCACTTCATCTAGCTTTTCTTTTCCAAGCATAAGTCTAGATATTGTGCTATTTAATTCCATTATTTTCTTCTTTAAATTTTCATTTTCATCTTTAAGAAAATCTTGAGAATAAATATAAAGAATTGAAGATAGTTTTTCTTTTTCTTCTCTTTAGCCTTACATCTCTTTAGAAAGAGATGAGACTTCCTTTTTTAGGGTTATATTCCTAGAATCGAATTTCTTCAATTCTTCATGCATTTCATTTATATCCTCAATTAAATCTTCACTACTACTAACAATGTTATTATTAGAAGAGAAAGAATTTGATACCTTATTTTCGTCGTCGATTGCCATCAATAATAGGTTTGCAATCTCCTCGTATTCGACCTCATTGTCTGAGGATTCTTCTTCTTCAACATAACTCCAAGTGGTTGCAATCATAGCTTTCTTTTTAAAGCTCTTATATGGTTTACTTGCTATTGTGTAATTCGCCTTGATATGACCGGGCTTTTTGCAACCGTAACACACAAGAGGTTCTCTTTTTTGGAATGAATCCCTTGGTTTCTTGCTCTTTTTTAAGAACTTGTGAATCCTTTTGGTGATTAGAGCCATCTCACCATCTTCTTCGCTGCTTTCTACCTCTTCTTTCATTTCTTCCTCTTTGTTGCTCGTAGAGGCCTTGAGAGCAATCACTTTTTTCTTCTTCTCATCATCATTGACAACGGGATTCATTTCCTCCGTCTCGTATGTCAATAGTGATCCGAGAAGTGTTTCGACATCAAGGTTATCGAGATCTTTGGGCGTAGTGATGGTCGTCTTCTTTGCTTTCCAAGTGGATGGCAAAGACCTTAAGACGTTCTTTGTTAGTTCAAATTCCTCAACGTTCCTACCAAGAAGCTTCAAACCGCTAACAATGGAAGTAAAACGTGAGTGCATTTGAGAAATTATTTCGTTAGGAGACATTTTGAAAAATTCATACTCGGAAACTAGAATATAAATTTTTTATTTTTTGACTTTGCTAATGCCCTCATATGTAACTTGTAATTTGTACCAAATTTCTTTAGCTGTAACACATTCAGAAATTTTATTATATTCAGCTATATCTAAAGCACAATGTAAAATACTAGTGGCTCTATTATTTAGAGACATCATTCTACAATCCTCTTCATTAAACTTTGTTTTGAGTTTAGGTATTTAATGACTGATTTCTCCAATAGTTATTTCCTTTGTAGGAATTCTAGGTCCTTCTTCAATGACTCTCCATAGATTGTAATCTTGAGTTGACTCAAGGATTTTCAGCCTGAAATTGAGTATGAGACTCTGATACCAATTGTAAACCAAGGTTAAAACCCAAGAAGGGTGTGAATTGGGTTTTAAAAACTTTTGCTAATTAAACTTGCAAGTTTTTAAACAGTTAAATACACAATGCACACAATCAAATAATATACTTGAAAGTAAAGAAGTTCAAAGGAAGAGAAAATGTAAACTCCGTTTATAATGGTTCGGCAATATCGGAATCCTTCCGACCCTACGTCCACTCTCTTCAAGGAACCTCCTTGAAGCAATCCACTAAAACTTTATTCATGCAACTTCATGAGTATTGCACAAACATTACAACCAATCCCTTCCTTACCGAAGCAAATCCTTTCCTTACGGAAGCTAATCCCTTCCTCGCAGAAACTAATCCCTTCTTCACAGAAGCTAATCCCTTCTTCACAGAAGCTAATCCCTTTCTTATGGAAGTTATAAAGAAGTGTTTAATCCTAAACACTCTAAGAGTTATTACAACTATTTCACCTTTACAATAAATGAGATTTATTGCAAAGTAAATGGTAGAGAGATAGCAATAAGTGCTTTTACAAATGAATAATATACCTCTTTCAAAAATAAGCTTGAACAATGGCTTAAAAGTAAGTTTTTCAAAGCTTTTGAGAATTAATGAGCTATCTTGTGCATTGAATGTATTCTCTTCTACTTTTAAATGCTCATTGAAGTGGGTTTATATAACCTTCAACTAATATGGGTGTTAGAGACTGACTTGGTAGTTTGGAGCATTAAATGCTCATGTTCCCCGTATCAAACAGTCATATTTTTTAATTACCAATCGATTGGGTCCTTGTATCAATCGACTAGGTCAAGTGAAAAATGTTCACTTTTAGGCTTAGGGAAAGTACCAGTCGACTGGGTGAAGTTACTAGCCGATTAGGTTTTTAGTCCCAGTCGACTGGGAACTTACTATCCCATATCCTAGTCGACTGGTATGTGAAGTCAGTCGACTGGGTTGTCCTTCAACCCAGTTTTCATGTTTCAAAACTGTTTAGTTTTGTTAAAGTGTTTTTGCAAAATGAGCCATAGATCAAGCTATGTAATTGAACATAAGAGATTTACAATTGTTTCAATTACCTTAATGCCTATTCTAGATCTTCTGTCTTATTGCGGTGTCTGAATCGAGTTGAGTTCTTGCATCTTGTTTCTGTACCGAATGCTTTTAATGCTTAAAGACATAGATAAAACTGTTAGTGCAGTTAGAGTGGTGTTTTGTCATTTATTAAAATCAAATATAGGTCAACAAGATGTTATTGTAATTTGTAAATAAGGGCATTTGCTAAGTGCTAACAATATTGTGCTTTTATTTTTTATTTACAACTGAAACTGAATGAAATTGCAACCTGCCAAACTATCAATGCCAATATGATAAGATTTTATCTTCTTTTTTTTTTCTTTTCTGTTTTTGCTTTGATTCTTGAATTTTGAGTGTATCATTCCTTTCTTGTTTTAGAGAATTATAATCTTTGAACTGTAACTTTTGTTGGATTAGAATGCAGGTTTAAAACAACAAGTTTAAAATAGTATTTTGAATTGTGTCTTTAAAGTTTGTTGCAGTTAATAAGGTCGGTTAACCAAATTTTAACCGAAAACCAACCGATTTAAAGTCAGTCTAAAAAATTCGAAACATGTTTGTAAAGTCGATCAGGACCATAGAAAAAATTTTATACCGAAAAAGTCGGTTAATTTTTTAATCAGACCGGCCGATTGTAAACCCTTAATTGCATAAGAATGCAATCTCTTGTATTTTCTTTTCTCATCTCAAGAAATCATTTCAAGTTATTTCTCTCTAGCTCTTTGCAGCATTGGATAAGGAACATTTATTTTATAATCCTTTTAGACAGCAGCATCAAATGCTTTCATAGGCCATTTGGGGTCAGGCCTGAATATTTTCACATAAATCTTAGATAATCTCTTTGCATATATTCTTTGACTTGATACATCTGTGCTTATTTACAAGAGTCTTAACCCTAAATGTTGGGTCCCTAGAAGTTCTACTAATATAAATCTTCCATGGACACCTGATTACGCCCAAAACATAACGTGGTTATTGTAGTACAGCTTTGGGGTGTCGATTCCACAGGGAAACAAGTTAATTACAAAAGAAAATGTGTGAACCTTAAAACGAACGATAAAAGTTAAACGAAAGATTTTTGAGTTTTGATAATGAAATAATGTGAGAAAAATTGTGTAAATATAAATGAAATATAAATAAAGAAACAACAAGGTTCCAAAAATCCTCCCTAGGTTTGTTGCTCTAATCCTAACTTGATTAAGTTGTTTTTATCTCGATTGCAAGTTTCACATCCCAAACAGGAAATCGGAAAATATTCGATTAAAGCGTATTTATAAATTCTAATGTAATTATTATGAAATCTTCTTTACTTTCAAGCACACATGACCTAACTTATAAATTATCAAGAGATGACGATATATCTAAATGACAATACCGCAGCAATGGACAAATCTATAAAAGAGATCTACCGGACTCAATCACACCCAAACAGGTACACATAAGAAAAGCATGATTGAACTTATATGGAAAAGAAGCATGCAATCGCCGGAGTAATAATAAATCTACTAATTAAATTAAGAATAAAACATAACAATGTTTAACAAAAATAATTCCACTACAACCGAATCAAATAAAGAAAAATAAGAACAACTACACCTAGGGATTCATCCTTTCGCCTTGCTTGGAGACTAGCCGGCCATGGAGCTCATGCTTGCTTGAGTTGCCTCCGGCCTCTCAACGATCATCTTCTCCTTGGTAGCGAAAGCTTCGGAAATTCCTCAGCTTACCCTCCAAAATTATACTTCAGATTCGTCCTAAAGGCCCTCTGGATTACTCCTAAAGGCCCTCTGGATTCACTCTCTGATGATTTCAGATGAGCTCCGATTGATACCTCAAAGCTGAAGTGGAGTAGGCCTTTTATAGGAAAATACCACAAGCGCAATGTGTTTTCAATCCGATGTGGGATGTGGGATATAGAAATGTGTTTTCCAACCAATGTGGGATGTGGGATTTAAGCCCAAAATCACGCTGAAATCCCGCACAGCCCGCACAGCCTGACATTTGTCTACTTAAAGTGCCACAACTTTCTCTAGAAAAATCCTTTTGACGAACCGTAAAATTCTCCAGAAAATAGACTTCCAGATCTTTCTAAGCATATATGGCTCATCTCCTGGTTCTTCTTGTATCAATACAGTTTAATTTTCAAATATGATTGATCTGTACGGGCAATTCTGGCAATTTAGTGAAACTCCTTTCCAGTGCGGGCAACAGTTGTTGCTCTTTTAAGCCCTCCATCTTGTCCTTTCAGAAGCATTCCTTCACTCCAGTATGCCTCAAGTCTTTGTGCTTCAAGAAATGATAACTTTTCCTCCTCTTTTGAGCTTAAAGTACCTGAAAATGCACCGAAATATATCAATGATCCAAGAATGATACTTTAGAGTTGTTAACGTATAAAAGTGCAATTAAAACCTAGATCAACCCTAAAATGATAACAATTAAGTACTGTTAAGATCCATTTTATGACTCTCATCACAACCCCCAACTAGCTTATTGCTAGTCCCTAGCAATTGAAGTGAAAATAAGAGATGAATTCTATGGTAGGAGTGAAAAACAAAGTAAAGCAATGCTAGCATTGAACCAAGAGTAATTCACTTTTGTCTAAAAAATTGCACATAACATACAGCACATAGAATCATTAAATTTCACCTAAGTCCAAAAGTAATCCAAACATCAATCTTAAAATCGTTATTGACTCTTAACATCCATCTTACCACAAACCATTAATCCAAACACCCGGATGATTTTATGCATAACATTCATGAATACAATTCTTGGCCTCTAAAAACATAAAAAAAATTGCGTGACATCAATCACAAAAACAAGCTCCATAGGCTCACTTTTCAAATCACTCTCCACTATTGTAGAAAAATCACACTACGTTGGATCAAAAAGTCTTTAATAAGCTTATAACATTAGGCTAAGGTAAAGGTTAAGAAAGAACGAGAAGGATTCAACAAGTAGAAGAACTTAATCTCTTAGTTTTGAACGTAACTCTTTAAGCATTGGATAAACTTACTTCAACACCCAACTCTTTCAACCATTTTTCGATCATTTCTTTCAACAAATCACCATTTTTTTTCTTTTCTTTCTTTCTTCTTTCTTTGCCATAATTCTTTTTTTTATTTTTTTATTTTTGGCACGTAACCATTCACCTTCTTTTTCATTTCTTTTTCTTTTATTTTCCACAATCCCCAACTGTTGTGCGTTTATCCACCTAAATAAATAAGTAAATAATCGCACTTGTTTTACTTGCAAGTGCACAAGGTCAACAATGTAGCATAGTGTGCGAATGTAAGATCATCTCCACAGGGATTGGTAAAGTTCAATTTAGAATTATATTCGCAATATAAAAAGATAGAAATAATAAAAGTGTTGAGAAATAATAAAAATAAAATACTAAGAATAAAGGCGTAGGGACTTGATATCCACCACTAATTATGCTACCACAATATAACAGTATGCCAATGCTTTATTCATGCCATGTATACCTACTGGTTGTCAACCTAAGGGCATGGTATCTACTCCTTAAGCTATTTGATGAGTCTAAAATATTGCATATTTTAGACCCTTAACTTATATTTGTTATGCTCTTAGTTAGTATTATTTTACTCTATTTTACGTTTTTCTTGTGTTTTGTGTGTTTTTACAGCTTTGTGGAGAAAGTGCAGCATTTCAGGTTGATTTGAAGCTTCTGGAGACATTGCGCTCGATCGCAACAGACATGCGATCGAGCGCACCAGCGCTCGAGCGCACCTGCCTTTGAACGAGCGCAAGGTCAACATCCCACATCGAAATATTTGAAGATCAGTGCATCTGCGATCGATCGCAGCAGACATGCGATCGAGCGCACATGAGATCGTGCGCACAAGACATGCGATCGATCGTACCTGCGATCGATCGCACCACCATGCGATCGAGCGCACACGGGCCTGTATCCCACATCGTTTCTGCAACCTGTTTTACTCCGGGTCTCCCCCTATATAAACACCATTTGGCATCATAATCCAATGTACAATTCCTAAGCCACTTTGGTGTTTACCGGTGGACTTCCGCCAGCATTCTGGTGGATCCCGAAGGCATTGCTACCACGAGGGGAAGCGCCGCCCGGCAGCGAGTGGAATTTCTCCCATGTAAAGTTGTTTATTTATTTCTTTATATTCAGTTGTTTTAGTTTAAATGTTTAGCACTTTTTATTATAGTTTTATAATTATGAGTGGCTAGACTCTTCAGCTAAGGTTGAAGATGAAGCCCCGCCGTTGTTTGGCGTAGTAGTTCAGATTTGCTTGTACAAATCTGACAATTTTTAGTATAAATGTTCTGTCAATTATTTGAGTTAATCTTATAATTGATTGAGTTTAAATTGTCTGTTGGATTTTCTTTGTGTTTCATCTGATGGATACATTGAATGCTTTTCGATTAAATTGGATTCCCTTTGTGATTTGTTGAGAGCGGATACATCGGGTGCTTTTGGTTTAGTTGGGATATTCTTTGTTTTTTGTCTTATAGTTGGATTCATTGAATGTTTTGATAGGCTATATTTTTAGAACATGTATGCTTAACTTCGGTGGGGTGGATTCGGAAACCTTAGTGCCTTTTTTATTAGTTTTTAAATCAATTTAATTTAGTTTTAATTTATTTTGCAATATCATTCTGAAATTTGGAACTAGGTTAAAATAGAGTTAGTTTAGATTAAAAATTATATTTTCACAACGCAATTCCCTGTGGATTCGACCTCGCACTTGCACAACGCTATACTGCAAACGACTCGTGCGCTTGCGAGTAAATTAAAACTCACAACACTATTGATTTCCCTAAGTAATGAGTTAGGCATGGTATCTACTCTAACTCTTTTCTTCCTTAAGGGATTCAGCATGGTATCTTCTTGAGTTGTTCCTTAAGAAAACATAAGTACTATGGAAATCGACAACCACATGAGACCTAGGGCATGGTATCTACTCCTGGTTTCCCATGTTGATTAACTTGGGTATCCGGATAAGATATCCCTTGTTACTAATGTTAGACCCAGGACTCGGTCATCCAAATTGATCTAACTAACAAGTCCATACCACATGCACATATTGATCAGACATATACATATGAGGAATTTAAATAAAAGCAGGTATTAATCAAGTTTAAGCAACATAACATAAATATCGCAAGACGCCAATACTAAATTTATTGAGTAAACATAATTAGGGCTTCAACCAAGCCCTACTAAGAATTTAATTACACATAATAAAATAAAAAGGAAAGAAGAACCCGAGAGAAGAGTCGTCAATTCCGCTCTACGGTCTCCTTCTCCAAGCTAAAGCAAAAGATAAAAAAAAGGGATCTAAGAAGTGATCCCCCCAAAAGGTGATGCCTTTTGTGTGTGATTTACAAGTGTATTTATAGGTCTTTGAGAAGTCCTAATCGGCTTATGAGTTCCTAAACTTTCCTAAAACGCAAAACTCCTTTATTTCCAAAATAGGGTTATTTCCAAAACAGGGTTCTGCAGTTTACTGTTCACGCCCATACATGTGCGCTCGATCACATATGTGGTGCGCTCGATCGCAATGCTGCGCTCGATCACACAGAGGAGTGCGCTCGATCGCAATTTAGCCAGCAGCTGCTCTAGGATTTCCAGATTTATTCCTTTAAGTGCCAAAAATGCTTCTTTTTCTCTAAGACCCTATAAAAACGTGTAAAACACAAAAATGAAGTAAAATAGACTAAAATATATAGATAAAGAACTTAACAAATGTAAATTAAGGGGTTTAAAATATTTAAGCTCCTATCACACCCCCAAACTTACATATTGCTAGTCCCTTAGCAATAAAAAACCAAAAACTAAATGAAAAATAAAGACACAAAGATAAATCCAATGCTCATGGTGTCCAACAGAAGTTTAGGTTTCACACAAAACTATGATGCGCATTCATGAGCAAGCTTAACAAGTATAAACACATCTTTGCAATGAATACGAGTTTTGAATGCAAATCACTTTCATGAGGCAGGTTAAGACATCACAAGTTTAACTGAGTGTGTGGTGGACTAGCACATAAAAGATTGGGTTTCCAAATAATTCTAATGTGTAGTGTTTCGATGACTCAAGATTCACCAAATTTTCTATTAGAATCAACAAAGATGGCATAGATTTTCTTCTTTTCTTTTATTTGTGAGATTTTTGCCAAGTTAGTTCCCTTAAGCTTTCTATTTGACTCGTGTAACGAGCATTTAGCCAATGACTCCCAAACCAGATGGTTTTAGGGCATTAGGTGTAGAAACACCCCTAAGGGCTTACTAACTCGAGTAAAAAAAGGCTACGAAACTAACTTGTCTTAATGCTACAGATTAGATTATTCCCCTTTTTGACGTGACACTCACTGCTTACTGAGGCAAGAGGGCCAGTTACTCAATGGAAAGTTCTTTTTAATGATCTTTAGGAGCCTTTTTTTTTTTTGAGCAATAACGAACTTTTTTTATTTTCTTATGCCACCGCGTTAATCTAATAGGTCATCTAGTTCACAGTCAAGCAAAAGAAACATACAAATCAAAATTACATGTCATACCCCACACAACTATGTGTTAATATGCTCATGTTTAGTTTAAGTCGAACTTGTGAATCCTTAAATTCCTAAAAGAAAGTTATTATGGTTCAAAACTTAATTATTGGCCCATATGTTCAAGGTGTTAAGCTCACTTATGAAGTCAAATCATATTATTTGTTTTGAACACCCAAAAATTTTGGAATGGAATGAACATGTATTTATCTATGAAAAACAACAGAACAAAAAAACCTGGGACAAGGTGTGTGTGAATGTGCCTCCCATACCCCCAAACTTAAATTACACATTGTCCCTAATGTGTGAATAACAAGGAAAGAGCTCACCTGGGAGATGGAGAACTAGCTAGGTCGGCATGGCTTATAGTGTACCCCCAAACTGGAACAGATGCACACATTGTCCCTAAAAAAGAAAAACTAACGTAATACGGGAAAACAATAAGTAATAAAAATAAATAAATAACAATAAATACGTAAAATAATAAAAAATAAAAGGATAAACTGTAGGGTGCCTCCCATGAGCACTAAGTTTAACGTCTTCAGCCGGACCAAGCCTTATTTTTCCCCAAAACTATGAGTGGCAGTAGCTAGCATAGGAAATGTCTTATTCTCTACCATGTAAGCATACGGTAAGTGCTCTGAAAACTGCTTGAATTCCAAGTTAGGTGTCTGTACAATAGAAGGGAAAATAATATTAGTAGGCACATGATGGTCAAATGGATCGGTGTACTTACTTGGATGCTTTGGAAAGGCCTCAAGGAGGTGCATAGTGTCAATGATGTCATCAGTAACATCCTTGCATTTGGGCTCAATATCCGATCTTGGGACACTATAGATAAGAGCAGTTTCTATTGGATCAACGTGATGGACCTGAAATGTTTCCTCAACAACACTTTGCGTCATGCATACATTAAAACATTTTGTATTATCTAGGGGTAATTTTAATGCATTATTTCTTTTGACTTTAACCTTCTCATTATTTACCTTCTCCATCTCACTTACCTTGGATATGGATGCTTGTGTAGGCTCATCAGTTTCAATGATCTTACCATTTGTTAGAGTTGTCACGGCATTTAGTTGCTGATGTCCTCTTGGAGTAGGTAGTGGTTCGACTGGAAGTTCACCCAACTTTCTTTCACTTAACTCCTTAGCCAATTGCCCTATTTGTTCCTCGAGTCTTTGAATGGCTTGCTCATGTTTTGTAGTGGTTTGTCGTTGCTCAATCATGAACTGTTCTTGTGAAGTCATCAGTTGCCTCATAAGATTCTCTAGGTCACTATTTTCTGATTCCGGCACTGGTTGGGCTGCTGGTTGGAAGTGTCGTTGCTATCCTTGAAGATTCAAAGCATTTTGAGTGTTGCTCCATGAGAGATTGGGGTGGTTCTGCAATCCAGGATTGTAGGTATTTGCATATGCGCTGTTCGGTCCCTCATAATTTGCTTGCTCTTGATCTGTAGTTGAATACAGAGGACAAGTATAAGTATTATGATCAAAATGAGAGCATATAGCACATACCTGGCGTTGTGCAGCCTGTGGACTACATAAGTTGTTCTGATCAGCCATGGCTTTTATGAGCATGTCTAGCTTTCTTTCCATAGCAGCCATCTGATTTGAAGATCTATCATTGAAGCTCACCTCATACATACCCTTGCTTTTAATTCCTTGTCTACCTTTTGAGGAGAATTGTTGGGTGTGCTCACTTAATGTCTCAAACAGCTCCATGGCTTCTTCACTAGTCTTCTCCATCAACACACCTCCACAACCGAAATCCACTATACCTTGATTTATGCCACTCAAACCTTCATAAAAAGCTAGGACCAGCTCATCTTGAGGTAAGTTATGATGTGGACATTTGAGTAGCAGCTCATTAAAGTGTCCCCATGCCTCGAAGAAAAGGTCTCCATCCCTCTGTTGGAAGGATTGAATCTCCTTCCTCATCTGCCTTGTCTTTTGGGCTGGAAAAAATTTCCTTAGAAATCTATTGGATAGCTCTTCCCAAGTATGGATGGAATCTGTAGGCAATAAATGATACCACATTTTAGCATTATCTTTTAATGAAAAAGGGAAAAGAATTAACCTGATTCCCTCTTGATCTAGGCCCCGAATATGCTGAAACTTGCAGAGATCACAGAATTCTCGAAGGTGCAAGTGTGGATCCTCAGCAGGTGTACCCCTAAAATGAGTCAAGGCACTAAGTATCTCCGGAGATATGTAATAATTTTCTTCCACCTTAGGTTGATATGCAATGCATGAAGGATGGTTGAGGTTCTGTGGAATGAAGGATTGCTTCATAGGTCTCCGTTTTGGTGGCAGTTGGTTGTAAAGCTGTTCCATTGGTGCTTCACCCTCAAATTCTTCTTCTCTCTCTTCAAAGTTGTTTCTAGGCCTCTTTCGAATGATCTGCTCACTTTCTATATCAAGTGAAAGGATGGTTGGGTTCCTCACTCGAAGCCCTTGCATGAATCAACAGGAATACCTTAGTGCAGCAGCTTCAGTACTGCTGCTCGGGTAGTCTCTGGACTATTTGCGCTCGAGCGCTCTAAGCACTGCGCTCGATCGCACTTAGGTTTGCGCTCGATCGCAGTGCCAGAATTAGCACTGATGCACACCTAAAATAGAAAGAAAGAAAATAACAAAAACGAAGAATTAAGTTAGATAATTGATGAAAATAAAATAAAACAAAACATATTAAGAAAAATATTTAATGAAAAATAAGAAGGAGAAAAAAAAATTGAACAAAATAAGAAAAATAAACGAGAAATAATTCTAAACAGAAATTTAGCACAATCCCCGGCAACGGCACCAAAAACTTGTTGTGCGTTTATCCACCTAAATAAATAAGTAAATAATCGCACTTGTTTTACTTGCAAGTGCATAAGGTCAACAATGTAGCATAGTGTGCGAATGCAAGATCATCTCCACAGGGATTGGTAAAGTTCAATTTAGAATTATATTCGCAATATAAAAAGTTAGAAATAATAAAAGTGTTGAGAAATAATAAAGATAAAATACTAAGGATAAAGGCGTAGGGACTTGATATCCACCACTAATTATGCTACCACAATATAACAGTATGCCAATGCTTTATTCATGCCATGTATACCTACTGGTTGCCAACCTAAGGGCATGGTATCTACTCCTTAAGCTATTGATTTCCCTAAGCAACGAGTTAGGCATGGTATCTACTCTAACTCTTTTCTTCCTTAAGGGATTCAGCATGGTATCTGCTTGAGTTGTTCCTTAAGAAAACATAAGTACTATAGAAATTGACAACCACATGAGACCTAGGGCATGGTATCTACTCTCGGTTTCCCATGTTGATTAACCTGGGTATCCGGATAAGATATCCCTTGTTACTAATGTTAGACCCAGGACTCGGTCATCCAAATTGATCTAACTAACAAGTCCATATCACATGCACATATTGATCAGACATATACATATGAGGAATTTAAATAAAAGCAGGTATTAATCAAGTTTAAGCAACACAACATAAATATTGCAAGGCGCCAATACTAAATTTATTGAGTAAATATAATTAGGGCTTCAACCAAGCCCTACTAAGAATTTAATTACACGTAATAAAATAAAAAGGAAAGAAGAAACCCGAGAGAAGAGTCGTCAATTCCGCTCTACGATCTCCTTCTCCAAGCTAAAGCAAAATATAAAAGAAGGGATCTAAGAAGTGATCCCCCCAAGAGGTGATGCCTTTTGTGTATGATTGACAAGTGTATTTATAGGTCTTTGAGAAGTCCTAATCGGCTCATGAGTTCCTAAACTTTCCTAAAACGCAAAACTCCTTTATTTCCAAAATAGGGTTATTTCCAAAACAGGGTTTTGCAGTTTACTGTTCACGCCCATACATGTGTGCTCGATCGCATATGTGGTGCGCTCGATCGCAATGCTGCGCTCGATCACACAGAGGAGTGCGCTCGATCACAATTTAGCCAGCAACTGCTCTAGGATTTCCAGATTTATTCCTTTAAGTGCCAAAAATGCTTCTTTTTCTCTAAGACCCTATAAAAACATGTAAAACACAAAAGTGAAGTAAAATAGACTAAAACATATAGATAAAGAACTTAACAAATGTAAATTAAGGGGCTTAAATATGAATATTTAAGCTCCTATCACCAACTTATCTCCTTTAATGTATTTGTTGCTATGGTAGTAATTTTTTTTTCATACTTTCATCCTTACTCCTCTTGAGTGCTTCTCAACAAATGTGTATAACTAAGTTCTTTTAAAAGAAAGGTAAGGATAAAATATTTTTAGGCTCATAAAGATAAGTAAATGGTTTATCAAAAGAAAAAATGCTCAGTTTTTCTTTTCAAGAAAAAGGCTCAATTTTTCTTTTCAAGAAAAATGCTCAAATGGGTGACTAGTGATAAATAGAGCAATGGTAAGTTTAGAAGTCTCAAACGGTTCAAAAATGGCTTATATCATATCCTAAGTAGTGTGCATCCTAGGAATTCGCCTCAAGTGATTATCAAGTAAGTTCTAGAGCTTGTCAAGACCGCAAATGTATTCATAAAACAATCACACATAAAATTTCTTTAAATGTTTAAGACTAATCATACAATCTTACCACAAACTAGAATCTCAAACCAAATGAAGATTGATATTTAAATTAATTTCAAACCGAAACAAAATTTAACTCCTTCTAAATGCTATCTACTATTTCAATTAAGTTTATATCATTGACATGTGAATTAACTCCAAGGCAACCACAAAGCATGCTTAAAACAAAAAGAAAGGGAAAATGACACCAAGCAGTTCAATGGAAAAAGAAAAATGTATGGAAATAAAGAAAATGGAAACAAAGAGATGCGTTTCCTCCACCCCCCAACTTAAAAATTGCATTGACCTCAATGTAAAAGAAAGAGTAAAGGAAACTCCCCTTGTAGCCAAAGGTGCACAGAAGCTGAAAATTGTGCTCCACCATTTGAACTGCTTCGTATTTTGGTCCCTGAAAAAGAAATGCGAAAGTAAAACTGGAAAACAGCAAGATAATAATAATAATCAAGAGAAAAAATAAATATGAAAAACAATAAAAATAAAGGATATGTTGTGGGCTGCCTCCCATGAGCGCTAAGTTTTACGTCTTCAGCCAGACACTTTTATTCCCTCCTTGAAAAACATAGGTTGAATGCATCCGCCACTGCTTCATTACCAAATTTGGTGCTTCTATGCTTTTAGGGGGCCTCAAGGATGTTATCAGTAACATCCGCAAATTCTGGCTCGATATATGCTTTGGTGAAGCCATAGATGAGGGTGGACTAAAATGGATTAAGGTGCTGGACCTTTTCCATGAATGAGTCAATCATGTATGCTTGTGCTTGATGGCTTTCATCCATGTCCTCTGATTTCTCCGTTGTTAGGATGTGTAATGACTTACCCCTCTGGGTCTCAATGGCATTCACCTCCTTCAAATTCTTTTGTGCTAGGTGCTGACCATGGGGTGTGGACTGAGCTTGAGAAGGGAACTTACCTCGCTCAGTCACACTCAAGTAACTCATCAACTTGGACACTTGGCTCTTTATCTCTTTATGTTCTTCAACAACCTGCATAATTAAAGACTCAAGCCTTTGATTAGTCTTACCCTGTGCCTCAATAAAAGTATGTAAAGTGTCTTCTAAAGGGCTCCTAGAAGATACAGGTGCATGATATGGTTCATGATATGGTGCAGGGGGTTGTGCAAGCTGCTGGTTTTCAGACTTCCAGCTGAAATTGGGGTGATTTCGCCATCCCGGATTATAGGTATTAGAGAAGGGTGCAGAAGGCTTCGTGTACATGCCTAAGGCATTACATTGTTCCTTATACATCCCTCTCATCTCAATAAATGTGGGACACTCTTGGTCCAGATGATCTACCCCGCCACACATAAAACATGGTTTAAAAGATTTTGCATGATTAACCGTGTGCGTTGGCTCTAAGCTCTTAGTCTTTAATACCTCTAGTTCCCTAGTGAGCATCTCGACCTTGGCCTTAAGGTTATCCTCTTCCCTAATATGGTAAATTCCACCACTATTTGGGTTCCCTATAGGTCGTGACCTATTTGTGCTTTCAGTAGCACTAGGTCCAGTCCAAGTGTGAGCTTTTTCAGCAAGCTCATTGAGGTACTCTATGGCCTCATCAGGATCTTTCTCCAAAAATTCACCATTGCACATCATCTCTACGAATTGGCGCTCTCTATATGTAAGTCCCTCATAAAAATAGCTCACCAAGCGCCAACTCTCATACCCATGGTGAGGGCACATACTCAATAACTCTTTAAATCTCTCCCAAGACTGATACAAAGTCTCACTGTCCTTTTATGCAAAGGTGGAGATTTGTCTTTTTAAAGCATTGGCCTTTTGTTAGGGAAAGTATCAGTCCACGACCCAATAGATCATGGTCTAAGTGAGTATAGCCAACTCTTAGCTCTATCTTTCAAAGCGAAAGAAAAGAACTTAAGCCTCACAGTGTCATCGGTTTCGTCTTGACTATGAAAAGTCGCGACTACTTCCCCAAACTCTCTAATGTGCACATATGGGTTTTCATTATCCAAGCCATGAAATGTAGGGACTAAATGTATCATCCCTGTTTTAAACTCTAATGGGAAAGTATTGGCTAGAAATATGATGCATGATGGTGTGGCTATGCGTGTAGGGTTGAGGTAATCCTGAAGGGTCCTAGGGGGTTGATATTCATGTTCACTCATTTCTTCGGGACTAGATGGACTGTCAAATAAAGAATTTAGAAATGAATTGAATTCTAACTCTAGCACAGGCATACAAGAATCTCTATGTCTTTGCATTCAAGGTAACAAAATAATGAAAAAAATTACTATAAAAAGAAAGAATAGGATAAAATTAAATTAAATTAATGCAGCAAGCTAAAAGAGGGAACAAAGTTACCGCCTTTACAAACTGCTGAAAAGAAAAACTATTTACAGTTCTTCTACCATCATGTCAAAAGTTGACAATCTTCTTTGTACTTAAAAACATTTCCCCGACAACGGTGCCAAAATTTGATTACGCTCAAAACATAACGCGGTTATTGTAGTACAGCTTTGGGGTGTCGACTCCACAAGGAAACAAGTTAATTAAAAAAGAAAATGTGTGAACCTTAAAACGAATGATAAAAGTTAAACGAAAGATTTTTGAGTTTTGATAATGAAATAATGTGAGAAAAATCGTGTAAATGTAAATGAAATATAAATAAAGAAACGACAAGGTTCCGGAAATCCTTCCTAGGTTCGTTGCTCTAATCCTAACTTGATTAAGTTGTTTTTATCTCGATTGCAAGTTTCATATCCCAAACAGGCAATCGAAAAATATTCGATTAAAGCACATTTATAAATTCTAATGTAATTGTTATGAAATCTTCTTTACTTTCAAGCACACATGACCTAACTTATAAATTATCAAGAGACGACGATATATGTAAACGATAATACCGCAGCAATGGACAAATCTATAAAAGAGATCTATCGGACTCAATCACACCCAAACAGGTACACATAAGAAAAGCATGACTGAACTTATATGGAAAAGAAGCATGCAATCACCGGAGTAATAATAAATCTACTAATTAAATTAAGAATAAAACATAACAATGTTTAACGAAAATAATTCCACTACAACCGAATCAAATAAAGAAAAATAAGAACAACTACACCTAGGGATTCATCCCTTCGCCTTGCTTGGAGACTAGCCGGCCATGGAGCTCATGCTTCCTTGAGTTGCCTCCGGCCTCTCAACGATCATCTCCTCCTCAGTAGCGAAAGCTTCGGTGATTCCTCAACTTTCCCTCCAAAATTATACTTCGGATTCGTCCTAAAGGCTCTCTAGATTGCTCCTAAAAGCCCTCTGGATTCACTCTCTAATGATTTCAGATGAGCTCCGATTGATGCCTCAAAGCTGAAGTGGAGTAAGCCTTTTATAGGGAAATACCACTAGTGCAATGTGTTTCCAATCCGATGTGGGATGTGGGATATAGAAATGTGTTTTCCAACCAATGTGGGATGTGGGATTTAAGTCCAAAATAACACTGAAATCCCGCACTGCCCGTATAGACTGACCTTTCTCTACTTAAACTGCCATAACTTTCTCTAGAAACATCCTTTTGACAAACCGTAAAATTATCCAGAAAATAGACTTCCGGATCTTTCTAAGCATATATGGATCATCTCCTGGTTCTTCTTGTATCAATACAGTTTAATTTTCAAAGATGATTGATCTGTACGGGCAATTCTGGCAATTTAGTGAATCTCCTTTCCAGTGTAGGCAGCAGCTGTTGCTCTTTTAAGCCATCCATCTTGTCCTTTCGGAAGCATTCTTTCACTCCATTATGCCTCGAGTCTTTGTGCTTCAAGCAATGATAACTTTTCCTCCTCTTTTGAGCTTAAAGTACCTGAAAATGCACCGAAATAGATCAATGATCCAAGAATGATACTTTAGAGTTGTTAACGTATAAAAATGCAATTAAAACCTAGATCAACCCTAAAATGATAACAATTAAGTACTGTTAAGATGCATTTTATAACTCTCATCAACACCCTAGCTTGCACTTGGCATAAACCCTAAACTTATCTTTATTTTGTATCTAATATTATACTGATTTATTATGGCATTTTTGTCAATGGCGGTCTTAATCGAAACAGGATCTCTAAACCTTAGCTTAAGGTCAAACTTTGGATCAACTAAGTCCACTTCCTCATTACATTCTCTATCATGTACTCCTCTCGTGTCTTCATTAGAGTCACTACCCATGCCATGTAGTTCATCTGAGTCTTCATCAGATGGTAAACTAACATGCTCATCTTCTTCTTTTGCATAAAACCTAAAAATGGTATGTTTTACCTTTCTTGCTTAGCCACTATTTCCCAACACATCCCTTTCCCCTCGTGTCAACATGAGCTTTAAATTCGGCATGATCATCACTTAAACCATCGTTAGAATCCTGACTATCATCATCAGTCCTTTCATCTGTATCTACCACCTAATCATTAACCACCACATCATCTTCACCATAACTATGTTGACTATCCCTTACAAGTGCATCCTTCAAAGTTTCATCTATCTGTGATTCATCCCTCATAGGTGCTTGCCTCAATGATTCACCCATCACTAAATTCATCAAAAATTTATATGTCATTTCCATATCCCATAAATAATCATCAATAAAATTCATGTGTGATTCATCCCTCAAAAAATCCTCACAAAAATTCACGTGTTATTTATCCCTCATTGTTTCCTCCCTCACCGTTTGATCACTCACTATTTCATCCCCAACTTCTTCATCCCTTATAGTTTGATGACTCACTATTTGATCCCCCACTTCTTCATCCCTCGCTATTTGATCACTCACTATTTGATCCTCAACTTCTTCATCCCTCACTGTTTGATCCCCCACTACTTCATCTCTTGCAACTTCAATGATCAAAACCTTACCCCTCATAGACCCACCTTTGTATACACATATTGAATTAGGTGTAGCAATAGCATCATCATCAATTTCCTCAATTACAGCCTGCTTGTTTGGCTTATCCACCTCAGCTCTGTCATCAACAATTATAAAGTACTCTTGCCCATCATATCCAACCTCATCCATCTCCTCATAAATTTCCTCAACATCTATGCCATGTAGCAGCATCACATCATCAGTAGTTAGGTGGTGTAGGTGAACCTTTATTACCCTACTATCAATCACACTAAGTGACATCTTAAACACCTTAGAGTCAGTTTTCAATGGCAACAAGCCACCATCATCACAAAGCTGCTTGTTTGGATCTCCTTAATAATAATTAATGAACTCACCATGTCCAATAACCTTAACCATTTCATTCATATATAAAAGACACAACTTATCCCCATGACACCAATCAAAATAATCTACTTGACCATAAACATATACATCCTTATTAGGTGATAAACGTCCCCCATGGTGATAATCCAAAGTAAATAATCCACCATCATTAAACTGCATTAAAAACAAAAAAACAACTTTTATATAATGCGATAACATAGACAGGCTCAACCTCAATGCATTTTTTATAATGCAAGTTTACCAAGACACGTTAGCTTAAACTGCATTTTAATCAGTTCAAGAACAGAGCATTAGTTTAATTGCACTAAGAAGCTCAGTGCACTTAAAATGTATCACGTGACATATGATTTTACCATGAACATAGCATTAGTTTAATCAGTCTAGTAACCTAATCCAGTGTTAAAATGCAACACTTTACACATTACCCACATGCTTTCTACCAAACTAAAACAAGACTAGCACACACATTACTAAAATTTGTTAATGGGTTTTGGTAAATCTAAACACAAACACTTAATAAAAAAAAATGCACAAACAGTTTTGGCATTACAATAACCAACAATGATTTTATATCAAAGCAACAACAACACTTAATAAAAACAAAAACGATCCCATAATAGCACTGATAACAACGAAAACAAATAGTTTTCATAACAAATAAATTTCAAAAAAAAAATACATATTCCATGATTATCAAAATGAGTAGGAAAAAAAAAAAAAACTTAATATAAAAGGGGTACCATCATCTGGCCCTCTCCTTATGTTAAAAAAAAACTCCTCATCCAAGTCTTTGCTAGCTTCTTCATTGAACATCAATGGCTTCAGTGTTAAGATTTCAGCTTCAAAACACTAACTCAAACGACGTAACAATATTTCCACCAATTTTAGTCAAAAAATTTCGTAAACTTGTAACAGAAAGTAAGATTTCGGCTTAAAAAGTAGGAAGAAGTACAAAATCTATTTGAAAACTAGGGTTTTTTCTCTCTCTTCCAGTTATTCAAGCAAAAAATAGAAGGATCAAAGGCATCAAAGGCTTAACCTTTTAAAAGACTGTTCAATTCCACACGTGTTCCCCTTCCTCGAACATTTAGATTTTTTTCTCCAATGCTATGCTGATTAGGTTCCACGTCAGATGTTCGTCAAGTTTTCAACAGAAGAATGGACGGTAAAGACTTGATTATTAAGGAAATAAAAATTTAATCTTGATATTGCATAATTTCAAACCTCAATGACCAAAATGTTAAAAAGGGCAAACCTTATGGACAAAAATGCCTATTTAGCCTCTTTAAAGTTACAGAGTAGTTTCAATTTTTTCCTTTCCTTTTTACTTTTTCAATAAATTTTTTAACGTTTTGGTTTGGTTTTGAATTAGTTCTTATGATGGATGGACACTTAATAGATTTTATATTTCTTTTAGGTTTTTTTATAAAATTAATGATATGTTGGAGACTTTCGATTTGTTTAAGTGGGCTTTAAGTCGTGCTTATTTTTAAAAATTTGAAAAACAAACTTAGTCAAATTAAATCAAACCCCATTAAATATCAATTAACAAGTGGTTTTATTTGGTTTGACTAATTTATTTTTTACAAATTTCAAAAGATAAATGTCGACTTAAAGCCAGCTTTAAGCCCACTCTAACGAACCCTATGAAATAATTAACTATATTTTAATTACAAAATCTTAGCTCATAAGACAAATTGAGATTCAATATTATATATGTCTTAGTTTCAAATCTTACATATCTACTTATTCAATATATATATATATATATATATATATATATATATATATATATATATATGTGTGTGTGTGTGTGTGTGTTGATGCTGAAAATCTGCCTAGAAGTTGAACGGTCTGGAAGTGGTACCTACACACACGAAATAAGGGAAAATCCTAAAAGTCACAGGGGGTCTCTCTGATTCCTAAGTTAGAATAAGGCTTCTTTAGAGAATGAGTGTTGTGAGTGAGAATTGTGTGTACCTTTTGATTATGAGAGCCCTTTTTTATAGTGTTTTGGAGCAGAGTCCGATTAGGAGAGTGATTTAGTGTTATGATAGGAATTGAACTGATGTAGATAAGTTTGGAGGTATCCATAGGCTAGAATAATTTATCCATAAGCTGGAGTGTTATAGTAGTACTAGGGCACTTGGTGTGTAATTACTATTGTGCCCTTTGCCAGATGTAGGTGTTGGATTGGCTAATTTGTCTGAGTTACGAAATTACCTATTTGCCTTTGGTGTTTGCCACATGTCATCATGATGTTGGATAATGAGTGTTGTTTGTGAATTTACCCTTTTTTTCTCTGGCGAACAATATATGTCATTGCATCATTAGATGGGGAATTTTTTAATACATCAAATGCCCCCCACTTCCTTAAGTGCAGTTATGCATTTAAGAAAGTAGTTTGTTCAAAGTGTGTTGTGTTGTTTGGTTCAAGCTCGATGTTGTTTGGCTAACTGGGTACGAAGAGGATGTGGTGTTAGCACTCGAAGTTGTAAGATGTCAATCGATAGCTTAGTGCTACCCTTTGGGTGTCCCTAGTTTGATAAGGGGTAATAGCTTGGTGTAATCCCATGGGGGTTTGGTGCTACTTCAAAGCAATGTAATGGATCCGTGGACTGCGGATTCTGCAAGTAGGGAAAAATCATGGATCTGAGCGGAGTGAACTTAATTTGGATACCTCGAGGCGAGGCAAAATTATTAGTCTGGACTTTAAGTTTTGTGCCTCAAAGTGAGGTAATTATAGGGTCAGAATAGAACAAACTTGAGTATCTCAAAGCGAGGTGAATAGGGAGTCTAAATGGAATAAACTCGAGTACCTTGAAGTGAGGTGAATAGGGAGTCAGAATGGAACAAACTCGTGTACCTCGAAGCGAGGTGAGTAGACAGTCTGAATGGAACAAACTCAAGCACCTCGAAGTGAAGTGAATAGGGACTTTGAATAGAATAGACTCAAGTACCTCAAAACAAGGTGAATAGAGAGTTTGAATGGAACAAATTCAAGTGCCTCAAAGTGAGATGAAAAGGGAGTCTGAATGGAACAGACTCGAGTACCTCAAAGCAAGGTGAGTAGGGAGTCTAAATGGAATCGAGTTGTGATCTCATTGGAGTTTTTGGTTAGCCCTATCTTTTTCAACCAAAAAAAAATATAAAGGTACAAGGTTGAAGAATTCTCGGGGCATTCAGCTTTGGATTTTTTGAAAATGCCTAAGGCTGACAAATGCTCAGAGCATTCAGCTTGAGATTTTTTGAAAATGTCTGAGGTTGAAGAATGCTCAAAGCATTCAACTCGGGGCTTTTTTGAAAATGCCTGAGGCTGAAGAATGCTCAAGGCATTTAGCTCGGGATTTTTTTAAAATTGCTAAGCCTGAAAAACACTCGAGGCATTCAGCTCGGGGGTTTTTGAAAATGCCCGAATCTGAAGAATGCTCAACTCGAGATTTTTTTAAAATGCTTGAGGATGAAGAATTCTCGGAGCATTCAGCTCAAAGCTTTTTTGGAAAATGCCAAACGTTAAAGAATGCTCAGGGCATTCAGCTCGGGGTATTTTAAAAATGTCCGAGGCTGAAGAATGCTTGGAGCATTCAGCTCAAGGCTTTTTTGAAAATTCTTGAGGCTGAAGAATGCTCAGGGGATTCAGCACGGGATTTTTTGAAAATGCCTAAGGTTGAAGAATGCTCGGGGTATTTCAAAAATGCCCAAAGCTGAAGAATGCTCGTAGTATTCAACTCGCGATTTTTTTAAAATGCCTAGGACAGAAGAATTCTTGGGGCATTCAGCTTTGGACTTTTAAAAAATTCCTGAGGTTGAAGAATGCTCGAGGCATTCAGCTCGAGAATATTTTAAAATGCCTGAGGCTGAAGAGTGCTAGGAGCATTCAGCTCGAGACTTTTTGAAAATGCCCAAGGCTGAAGAATGCTCGGGGCATTCAGCTTGGGACTTTTTTAAAATGCCTAAAGTTGAATAATGATAGTGGAACTCAGCTTGGGACTTTTTAAAAATGCTCAAGACTAAAGATTTCTCAGGGTATTCGGCTCAAGGCTTTTTGAAATTGAAATTTGTTCATCTTATATCGAGATTCAATACTTGGAGAATTTTGTATTTTCCCAGTTGTGGATATTTTTTGCATGTAACTATGCTTTGGTTGAGTTAGTGATTGCAGCTGTGGGCATTTGGCCTATACACAGAGAAGATGCCCATTTGATAGACTTTTAATGATAGTTAATTGAAGCCCATGATGTTTTTAAGCGAATCAGGGCCTACGAAATCCCATAGAGCAAGCGTACAGGTGATGGTTCTAGAACCTCTTGGTAATTGTATTTCGGACATTATACTTCTTGGTAACTGAGAAGTCTCATCGGTAAACGAATCATTGCAATCTTGGCCCTTCATTTTGAGATGATCTGGGTCATTCATTGATCTGTAAAATAAGGAAGGTTTCTACTCATTTTCATATCACTTTCAATTTTCTCTAATAAAATTTCCTTTAGAAAGCACTTAGAATTTAGAGAGGTAGTCTTCGAAGCCTTTTAACTTTGGTCTTCTTTCTTTTCGTAGGTGAGTCCTATTTTATTTCTTTTTATTCAAATATCTTTTACCAATAGTAGTTTAAATTCATCCTGGGCAGAGGAAGATAGTTCCTCAGCCAAATCTCATGTAGAGAGAATAGAGCATGATAATGAGGCTGAAGATGAGCCTACCTTGAATGATATTCAAGATGAAATGGTTGTTGGTAGTAGAGAGATCGAATTTAGGGCTAAGAGGATACCAAATGCACTAAAATATTCTAAGCTAGAGAAGTTAAGAGGGAAGTATAGATCCCTATTGATACTCTTTTAGGAACACCGATGTACGAGAAAAGGCATGCGACCATTCTTATGTGGATCCTCCTTTTGAGGTTTATATGTACACTCACTCTCTATAGGCTAGTTTAAAATTTCCAATTCATCACTTCATTCGACTTGTATTGAATTATTATAATATTGCCACTTGTCAACTTTTCCTGAACTCACTTCATTTATTGGTAGGATTTGTTTATATGTGTAAGATGGTTGGTGTGTACCCAACCCTCGATATCTTCAAAAAAAATTCTATAAGTCTCCATTTGGACCATAGCTAGGTGGTTTTGAGCCAAAAGGCTAAGAGAGTGGTGGTGAGAAACAATCTATCTTCAAATAAGGTCGAAAAAAGAGTTTTTCTTCATTCAAAGTGATTTGGACTTCAAAATTCTTCATGCGTCGGATCTTAATTTTTTGAAAAAGAGTTGATGCCCATCCTTTAGTGGTCTGGAAGAGGGAATGGTGAAAGAAGTTGTAGAGGCTTCAAAGCTCAATAGCAATGTCATTCTGGCGAGGCTTAGGCTTTGTCCTCTCGAGAGTATACTTTTTTTTTTACATTTATGTTCCCTTCAAGCATCCTAGATTGATTATGAGCCTTATACTTTTCTTTTTCTTATGTAGATATGGCTTTGAATCATTCTTAAATACTAAAGGCAGTTAAGATGCCTAACCTAGGGGGCAATGCCAGGGATAAGACCAATAGCAACCATAAGAGGAAGAGAAAGTGTGATGCTTCTACCTTTGAGAGTCGTAGAGTTAGTCCCCAATTTTCCCCTATCTCCTACTTTTGGATTTATGAGCCTTTCTCTAAGCATTACAATCTTGTGGCTCGGGTCTATCAATGCTCCTCTAATATCCACGGAGGTGTTCCACCCGAACTGGTTCATAAAGGTTACGGACTCAGTGATGGGAGGAACTCAGATTGCGAGGGAATGGTTGATCAAAGGAATCCCTCCTCAAGATAGAACCAAGCTCAAAACATTAGCCCCCGAGGTACTTATGCACTCTTAGAGGAGCTTCAAGCCAATGTGAGGCCATTTTCCTTTAATCCTTTTATTTTTTTTCAATTTCTTGACGTCTCAGGTATTATGACTTATTGTTTATTTTTACCTTTGTCAAACTAGCGTAGCTAACAAAGGGTTGGAGGACCAACTAGCCTTGCCTAATGACTTGAAGACTGTTCTGCGGTCTAGGGATGAAGACCTCGAGCTTATGAAGATTCAGTTGTCTAGCTTCAAAGAGGCATATGTCACCCTTGAGGGAAAGATGGTTGGTGCCATGGATGAGTCAATTGCTGAGTTCAGGGCCTCAAGAGCCATGGCTGCTGAACTAGAGGTCGCGGGTCAACAGGCTATGGAAAAGTTTCGCTTCTCATAAGAGTACCATATTGAGTTGGTTGCTAAGAATGGGAAGCAATATCTGGATTGTTTCGTAGATGTGAAAAGCAAGATGGTCGAGATATTACCTGCCTTGGACCTTTCAGCCATCAAAATATTTGAAGGCGAGACTACCATGGCCCCTGAGGAGACCTTAGGTGTGGAGGAGGGAGACGAGGCTGAGACTGGTGTTCGAGCGACTGAGAAGGTTGATATTGTAAAGGATGAGTAGGTTTTACCCTCTTTGTTTTTCTTTTTTTATTTTGCTATGTATTTGAAGGACCGATAGTGCCCTACTTTGTTCCTGTATTTTAAAGGGTAATAGTGCTTTAGATTAAAAAAAATTATTTATGAATAGACTCGTGCTTTTAGTGTTTCTTTGAATCTTCTTTTTCATTCCTGTGTGGTTTTCCTTAGGATTTTTATTAAGATCAATTGAGATAGTCCAAGGCTCTTTCAATGAAAAGTATAAATTATAATGACTCCGAGGGTAGGAATAGCTTATAGCTCTAAGCTTAAAGTTTCACTTGGAGTTGCTTGGAGGTCTAAGTGACTGCTTTTACTCATTAAGGTTACATTTCTGGTGTGGGCTTCGAATTTTAGTTTTTGAGCAAACATAGGGGTCTTGACGCTTATTAACTTGTGTTAATCGAGGAGATATCCAAAGGGTAAGGTATCGGGGCCTCACCTTTGGTGTCCTTTTTCTCCTAAGCAGAAAGAGCTTAGGGCTCTTATTTGAAATAAATGTTGATTAAAAAGAAATGGAGCTAATTTTTTATTGATAATATCTAGAGACTACATATATAACTGGAAAAGAAAATTAGATCGGTAATAAATTGAAGAGAATAGAGAAATTCTACTGATAGAGCTTGCGGAGATTCTCAGCGTTCCCAGTCCGAGGTATCAGCTTGCCATTCAAGTCCTCAAGTTTGAATATATCGGATTGGTAGACCCTTTTGATGCGATAAGTCTATCCTAGTTTGGAAGGAACTTTCTTGTTTCTTAAGGATGAGACACTTCCTTTTTACGAAGTATCGGATCAAGTAACCTGAAGTTTTTTTCGCGGACTCGGGAATTGTAATATCTCCCACCCTTTGGTGGTAGGCAACAAGTTTGAGTTGGGCTTTGTTCTTTTCTTCATTAATCATATCAATGTTCATTTAGAGAGCTTCCTCATTGTTGGCTTCATCAAAGCTTTGTACTCGCAGTAAGGAATCCCTATTTCAAGTGGAATGACAGCTTCCGAACCATATGCTAAGAAGAAGGGAGTTTCTCCTATAGGTTTTTGGGTCGTCATTTGGTAGGCCCAAAGGACATTTGGAAGGTGTTTTATCGATTACCTATCTTCATCTTTGAGCCTCCTCTTGATGCCATAGAGGAGGGTTCTATTGGTTACTTTGCCCTGCTCATTGGCCTGGGGATAACCTACCAAGGAGAACTGATGTTTAATTTTGAGGTCTTAGTAGAAGGTCTTAAATTAGGAGATATCGAACTGCTTGCCATTTTCGGTGATAAGTACCATTGGTATGTCGAATCAACATACTATACATTTTCACACAAGTCATTGGGTTTGATAGTCGGAGATGTTAGCAAAATTTTTGGCTTCCGTCCACTTAGTGAAGTAGCCAATGGCGATTATCAGGTGCTTCTTTTGACCTGAGGCTTCTCAGAATGGCCCAAGGATAGCCATTCCCTACATGGTGAAGGGATGCAGACTAGTGAGTTGGCAGCATGTCGGGGCATGAAAGCGTATTGCTGGCATGTTTTGCACTTCTTAACCATTTCAGTAGTGTCTTTGAGCATTTTCAGCCAATAGTAGTTGTATCGAGGTATCTTAAAGGCCAGAGCTCGACCTCCCAAGTGGTTGTCACATATTCCCTCATGAACCTCTCGGAGGGCGTAGTCTGCATCGGTAGGCCCGAAGCATTTCAGATAAGGCATTGTGAGGCTTTTCTTGTACAATTGATCTTCGATAATGGCATACCGCGAGGCACGGGAGATAATCTTCTTGGCTTTGACTTTCTAACTATAAAGTATTCCATCATTTAAATAATATAGGATCGGGTCCATCCAAGTTTGCTCCTCGATCAATGGTGCGACCAAGGTCTCATTGATGATTGGGGTGGAGAGAATCTCTAAATAAACATTTTGTGTGAGATTAGTCTGCCTAAAAGAGGTAAGTCATGCCAAAGCATCTGCCTTTACGTTTTTCTCTCGGGTTACTTGGGTTATCTGGGATTTCTTGAAGGTTGCTTTCAACTCTCGAACTTTCTCGATATACCTAATAATCCATGCACCTCTGACTTCATACTCATTAATCATTTGATTGACTACCAACTATGAATCATTGAATACCTCCAAGGCTTTGATAACTAATGTCTTTTCCAATTTCATCCCTACGAGCAGTGCTTCATACGCGGCCTTGTTGTTTGAGGCTTTGAAGTCGAATCTAAAGGCGCATTCTACTTTAAACCTTTGGGGCTACTAAGGATAAGTCTGGCTCTACTGCTGGTGTCGTTTGAGGATCCGTTAATATACAAGGTCCAACTTGACGTTTGCTGGTTTGCTCAAATTCTTGCCCCTAGCCGAGCATTTTGGAGAATGTGGTTTCCACAATGAAGTCAGCTAAGGCCTGAGCTTTCATCGCTGTCCGAGGCTTGTACCAGATATCAAACTCTCCGAGTTCTATCTATCACTTTAACAGCATTCCAGAAATGTCGAGTTTGTGGAGCACTTGCCTCAAGGGCTATTTGGTGAGCAAGATGATAGTGTGGGCTTGGAAGTATGGTCTAAGCTTCCGAGTCTTGATCAAGATGGTGTAGGCCATTTTATCAATAGAGAGCTATCTCACCTCGATGTCATGGAGAACTCGACTAATATAATAAATGGGTTTCTATGCCTTACCTTTTTCTCGAATCAGAACTGAGGCCACTATGTCTTGGCCTATTATTATATAGAGAAAAAGTTCCTCTCTAGTGGCTAGCTTAGTTAGAAATGGTGGCTAGCTCAAATATTTCTTCAGTTCTTCAAAGGCCTTTTGGAAGTCTTTGATCCAAGCAAAGTACTTTGCTTTTTTGATCACTTTAAAGAAATGTGGGCATCTTTTAGTTGATTTAGACATGAAAAGGTTAAGTGCGGCTATTCGTCTAGTCAGCTTTTATGCTTCTTTGATATTCCGCGGAGGTTTCATATCCAGAATTGCTTTTATCTCCTTGGGATTTGCTTCTATCCCATGTTGTGTGACCATGAAGCCCCGGAATATACCGAAGGTGACTCTGAAGATGCACTTACCTGGGTTGAGTTTCATTTGATATTTCTGGAGTATTCTGAATATCTCCTCCAGGTTGGATTCATGGTCTTTTGCTTCAATGCTCTTGACTAGCGTATCATCCATGTATACTTCCATATTCCTCCCGATCTATCGCTTGAAGATCTTATTAATCGGCCTCTACTAAGTTGCACTTGCATTTTTTAGCTCAAAGGGCATTATCTTGTAACAATATAAACCCTGATTAGTGACGAATGTGGTCTTTATTGATCAAACTCTTGCATAAGGATCTAATTGTAGCCCGAATAAGTGTCCATGAAACTTAATAGCTCATGGCCTGAGGTTGCATTGACTAGCTGATCTATTCGTGGCGAAAGGAAACTGTCTTTTGGGCAAGTCTTGTTTAAATCAGTGAAGTCTATGCAAATCCTCTATTTACTCTTCGCCATTTTTACCATGACTATGTTAGCGGCCCAATCCAAGTAGTGGGCCTCTTAGATGAAGTCAACCGCTAAGAGTTTGTTTACCTCTTCTTCTATGGCTTCTTATTGCTTTGGGACAAAAGATCTCTTCTTCTAAATTATGGGCTTATAGTTTGGATCCACGTTCAATATGTGGACGATGAATCGAGGTCAATGCTGGGCATGTTGGAGGCCGATCATGCGAATAGATTATGATTTCTTCGAAGGAAAGAGATCAAGGATTTTCTAAGGTCTTAGGGAAGATTAGACCCAATCTGCATGGTTTTAGAGTCTTTATCTTTCAAGGGAACGATTATTAACTCTTCCACAAGTTGGCTCCATGGAGTCTTGAACTCATCTCGGAAGTCTTCAATTTCCAAAGATAGGACTTCGAATTTTTTATGCCCTTAAACGGAATTGAGGTAACAGGATCGTGATGCCTATTGATTTCCTTGGATTTTCCTAACACCATTATCAGTAGGGAATTTCATTTTTAGGTGATCAATGCCCTTATCTTGTTTAGAGTCAGCCTTCCGAGTATCACATTCTAAGAGGATGAGTGTTTGACCACCAGAAAATTGGTTGTTACAGTGGTGAGCTACGTGGTTGTTCCTGCTTTGACAAGAAGGGCTATGCTTCCTTCGGCAAATATTGGGGTTCCCAAAAAGCTAAATAGCGGAGAAGACACAGGCTTGAGCTGTTAATTATTTAGTTTTATCTTCTTAAAGTCATTATAGTAGAGGATGTCAATCGAGCTTTCATTGTTGTTGGTATTTGTCTAAGGTTTGAACAGGTCCAACCATGGTTCAAAGATAGTTAAAATCTAAACCAAGGTTGGAGGATTAAAGTTCAGCAAGTTAAAAGACTGCACACATGTGTGTGCATCAATTTGGAGCAAGGGAAGGCCAGGAGCACTAGTGTGTGCACTTCTGCACACACGCTGAAGGGGTGTGCGCACAGCTGGGTGAAGGGGTAGCATCACCAGCACCGCACCGCGTCTCATAGAATGGAGGCTCCAGATACGCACCAGCACCTCACTGCTCACCCATCAACGGTGCACTGCACAGAAGGTGTGCAAAGGCACTCTGCCCAGCACCGCACCGCGCCCTATTGAGCACCTAGGCACTAGGCAAAGGACTGAACACATGGACAGCCTTGTTTAACCCCCTCTTAGGTGCGTGGGTGCAATGTTAAAATGCACAGTACCACTTGGGAAGTGATGGAGGGTTATGATTAAGTGGTAATCATAATCTTAGGGTGAAGATTGAAGCTCAAGAATGACCAAGAAGTGAGTGGCTAAAAAAGGGGTTTCCTAGCCTCATTTTTTATGTATACAACAACACAATTTTGTGACATACTTTGAGGTCAATTGTAATACAAGAGAGAATTATGTGAGAGACATAAACACAAGAGGGACTCTTTGTAGTGAGGATGGTTGTAAAAGAGAGAGAAGTCTAGATTAGATAGAGATCATTGTTAGTTCTCATCTTCTTCCTTTCTTCTCTTCTTGGTGTCTTCAAGAACTTGAGTTTTCTTGAAAGGGATTGTTGTAACTTGTAAGAACCATTTGGTTTAGTGTAGAGAGTTCAGAGGAACTCACGGGGATGTAGGCACATTACCGAACCTCGATAACAAATTGCTTGTCTTCTTTCTTTCTTTGATTTTCTATTCCTGTTTTCGATTCCAACTCTTTCTACAAGTCATTCTAGACTTGGGTGTTTGGAAGATCACCACCTGGGCATCTTGTCAAGGTGATTTCCAACAATTGTCCGCTAATTCTTTCCACGTTATAATTTGAAATGAAGAGCGTGATGACCATGGCGTCGTCATAGGATGCTTGTACAACCTCCAAATCTTCATTCGTGAAAGACATCACCTGATCCTTCTTGACCCGTTTGTGAGATCCACTAACTGATGCCACTAACCTAGCATAGGCTTTTCTTGCATATAAAGATTGCTCCCTCGCTGTTGGCCCCCCATAGATAGTTTTGATGGTATCGATTATTGTAATGGCATAATCTTGATTACCCCGATGACACTTATCCCTTTGATCATCATTTCTTAGACTTGCCCTCGGACTTCGTTTGGAGTGGCTGTTTCTTTCATGATTCAACTTTTCAGCTAGATACTAATATGGTCGCCCGGGTCGGTTTTCATTGTCGCGGGTCAGGTGAAGCTCTGTATACTCGTTCAGGTACCCCCTACGAATGAGGGACTCAATTTGGATTTTTAGAGCATCACACTTCTTAATGTCATGCCCAAAATCTTTGTGAAAATGGCACCATTTTCTTCGGTCTTTATTTTTGCTAGTGTAAAAGGGTTTCCACGGCCATTGTAGAATGTCTTGATTCTGAATTGCCATCAGCACATTAGTCCTGGAGGCATTTAGCGGAGTGAAATTTTCAAACATGCAGGTGGTTTTGCCCTCTCGACAGGGCTTTTTAGCTGCATTATCCTTTGGGTCATTTGAGTTCTTTCTTTTCTCTATTATTTCTTCCATTTCCCTTTTAAATGCCTAATATTCCTCTGCGATCATGTATTCTTCAGCTCGAGTGAGTATGTCGTTCATATCTTTATGAGGGTGCCTAGTAAGTTTGTGGCTAAAGGATCTAGATCTGAGCCTATTTTTGAATGCCAAAGTTTGAATATTAGAGTCGAGATCTAGGATCTCCCATACAGTGGTGTTGAACCGTGAGATGTATTCTCGAAGCTTTTCTCCCTTGCGTTGGATGATATTGAAGAGGCTCTATGACATTTTCTTTGACCCCTTTGCTGCTGAGGAAGTGTGCTGTAAAAGCACGGCTTAGTTCTTTAAAGGAGTCGATGCTGGCAGGTTTGAGGTATGAGTACCAGTTGCTTGCAGCCATCTTAAGGGTCAAGGGGAAAGCCCAACACATGACAACCTTAGGATTGCAATTTAGAAGCATGGTCATCTTGTAAAGCCGAAGATAATCCATAGGATTAGTGGTGCCATCGTATGCTTTATGAGAGGCATTCTGAAGTGTCTTGAAAGAGGTTTATCTAAAATGGCTTGTGTAAAGGAGGATCCTGAGAATTAATTTCATCCAGTACATTAGTGTTCCTCCCTTTAAATGCCTCTTCTATCTTTTTGTCCATGTCCTCCAGCCTTTTGTCAAGGTCGGCATGGCTTTTGGTCGTGGAGAGAATTCGGGATTTTGGGGAATCGTTAGGAGAAGACTCGGTGGTTGAGTGGCTATTGTCTCGCCAGGTTCTAGTCCGAAACCTCATAGGTCGAGGACTTCGTTGGATTAGTGGAGGTGAAAAAGGATGAGAGATCTCCTAATTTGGCGATTAGTTTTGCCACCATCTGTGTGAACACCTTGAATTGCTCTAAGGTGATTAGTGCAGGTGGAATTGGGTTTCCTAGGGCGTTTGGATCCGTCGGGTTAGATCGAACGGGTGATTCTTGCCTTATTCATGCATCAGATGGTTCGCTATGATTCTACTCTGAAGTGTCATGTTCCTGGATACCAGGAAGTTGTTGGACCAGTTGTTGGTTGCAGCTAAAGGCCCAAGTAGTAAGGCCAGTAGTGTCCTTAGCAGGATTTTTGGGCGGCATCGTTACAGATGAGTTTTTTCACAGAATTCGAGAGTGATTGCCACAGACGGCGCCAATCTATTGATGCTAAAAATTTGCCTAGAAGTTGAACGGTTGGGAAGTGGTACTTGCGCACACGAAACAAAGGGAAAATCGTCGGAGGTCTAGATGGGTTGTGCCTCTAGGGGTACTCTCCGATGCCTGAGTTAGAATATAGCCTTTTTAGAGAATAAGGGGAACCAAAGAGAATGACTATTGTGTGTACCTTTTGATTATGAGAGCCCCCATTTTATAATGTTTTAGAGTAGAGTCTGATTTGGAGAGTGATTTGATGTTATGATAAGAATAGAACTCCTGTAGGTAAGTTTGGAGTTATCTATAAGCTGGTATAATTTATCCATAAGCTAAATAGTAATTCATTCGTAAGTTGGAGTGTTATAGTAATACTAAGGCATTTGGTATGGAATTATTGTCATGTCGTTTGCCAGATGTCGGTGTTGGATTGGCAAATTTGTTTGGGTTATGAAATTACTTCTTTACCCATGGTGGTTGCCACATGTCATCGTGATGTTGGATAATAAGTAGGGGTGAGCATGGGTCGGTTTGAGTCGGTTTAACCTAAAAATTCAACCACCCAACCCATTTATACCGGGTTGAAAAAATCTCAACCCAACCCAACCCATGAACCCATTTAACCTCAACTCAACCCAACCAATTCTAGTCGGTTTGGGTTGGTTTGGGTCACCGGGTTTATATATTTTTTCTACTAAAAAATTAAATCATATATATTACATAACAAAAAAATATTATACTAAATCCAAAACCAAATCTATACATATTTCAAGTAAAAGTTGTGTGCATCAGCTTTATATAAACTAATATTCAATACTTTTATTAACATCTTGGATATTGTTATGAAAACAAGCATTAACAGATACCCTTTCCAACATACAACACACCAAAATTCACCAACCAAACGAGATGACTAGAAGCACAACAAACTTTGTGTTCTTTACTTTCTCAAATGGGTCAATAGTTTTTAATGCTAAATCCATGAAATGGACTGTACATTGTTTTAGTGCAGAAGAGAAGGCAACACTGAAGGTGAAAATTAAACGAATTTCTGTAAGCCCAAGGAAAAGTAATTTAATTTTTTTTATATCAATATGATATTTTAAGGAGTGTTTTGTTTGTTTATGGAAAATTAATTAATTAATTATTATGTTTTACATCGATCTTTGTGATATGTGGACCGTACATCCATGTAATGTTAAAAAAACAATTTAAAGATTGACAATCAAGATTCATCACATGATTTATGAGTAAAGTTTAATTAAAGTTTAACTTATTCATAGTCGGTGGGAATCCTCTTCAAAAGGGTAAACCTTTCAAAAAATCTTCGTAATAAAATATATATTTTTCATAATAAAATATTTTATTAACTAAATGTGCTTTCTAATCCAAAAAAGCAAATGATTAAAGATTTCTTATAGGTTTTTTTCCAAGGATTTCTTATAGTTGATATTTACTTATTACTACCAATTAGTTACAGGGAGATGCATAATTGATTGTGTCTTAATTTAGTGTCAACTATATATCCTTGCTATAATCAAAATTCCCCATTTCTTAAAGCTAAAGAATGTTTAACCATATTAAAGAGAACAAACATAAAACTCTAGAAAATGAAAGTTAACATTAGATTTGAAAATACAAAAGCCTGAGGGCAATTAAAACATTGGTTCTAAACTTGGTACTGTTTGTTTTCGAAAAGAAAAAGTGTAAAAAGAAAAGGAAAAGTGCAAAAACTAGGCCAGCACTTTCTAAGGAAAAGGAAGACTGCATACCTTTTTGGCTTTCTCTCACCAAACTTCACATTCGTCACTTGGGTTTTTTTCAAGAGAAAACGATAGCCCCATAGCCCCCACAAAAAAACAAAGAAAGAGATAATGAGGAGACTGAAATTTTCAATCAGAGATGCTAGGTTTAGTGAATTGTAATTTCTTTTTCCCAAAATATTCATCATTCTATTATCTAATTACAACAAGCTATGCCCTGTTTGGCTGTTTGGATTTGGACTGTGCTACATATAATTTTACTCATTCATTATACTATAATTATTTAAACACAATTTTATATTTAATAAATATAATATATATATAATATAATTATATATTTGACCGGGCTACTGGTTTGGGTCGGTTTGAAAATTTTGAACCCATGACCCAACCCAACCCATCAGGTTCAAAAAAATTTCAACCCAACCCAACCCAACCCATTGTATCAGTTTGGATCGGATCCACGGGTTAACCGGGTTCCATGCTCACCCCTAATAATAAGTGTTGTTTGTAAATTTATCGTTTTTGCCCATGGTGAGTGATACGTGTCATTGCATCATTTGATAGGGAATTTTCCTCTACATCAATATGAAATAAAATATTAGTCTAATTATTTTGCTTGTGGGCTCATGGTACACATAGCTTCGGCTGTTGCGATCTAACTATAGATATTCTTTCACTATCTTGACTGGTAGCCACCTTATTTATGCTACTTCTCCTCTAAACTCTCACCTTTCAATCCCTTCACGGAATTTTCAAATTTTATAACATCAATAGGTTATATGGTTTCGAAGTATAAACATGATTTCACAAAACCTTGTTGTAACTCGTAACTGGATTTGAGGACTAATGGAAAAAACGACCATAGTTTGAAAATCAAAGGTAGGAAAAAAAAAACTATTGTTTGGATCTAAACATGTGTAATAAAAGACTTGTTTAATTTCACAAAAAGATTACACTCATACAAATATACTCGATAAGATAGATTTTCATATCTGTTTCCTCGGACTTGGAATTTGGAACTTCATAATAGACTCTTACACTTCGATACTCTTATACTTTGATAGGATAACTTGCCTTTCTCTTCAATGAAATGCCTTCGCAACATGCACTTTTATAGGGGAAAGAGTCTTTTATAGGGTTGAAGCCCGGGCTCAATTTTTAATATATATATATATATATATATATATATATATGAATGATAGTTTAAGCCCACTAGCCCAGCATTCCTGCACCCAAACCTTACAGCCCCATGGCCCATGCCAAATTTCTGAAGTAAAAAAAGCAACCAAAACCCTATTTAGCTTTAAGCTCAGCCTTCCTGCATCATCTGATAAAGATTTGTGCTTTTCTTTTTCTTTCCAATTTCAATTTAAGTTCTTTTCCCCTTCGTTTTAATTGAAAGAAGAAATGAAATTTGAACTGTAAGTCTTTGCTTTGAATTGCTTTGTAGTGTTTTAGATGTTTAGCTTCTTGGAATGATAAAGCTTTACTGAATTAGGTTCATTTGAGTAAGCTGTAAGCCCTTTTTTTTCTTCTCAGGTTTTTAGATTTTGCTTTGTGGGGGAAAAAGACAGTTATTTTAATTGAATTATGGCTTGAAATTTTTGTTTTGGGTAACATATCATGATAAAATAAAATTAAGAAAGAAAAAAAGAAACATGTAGAGACAGTTGTTAATATTTCTAGTCATTGTCAAATAATGGTGAAGGGATAGAGATATATAACCCTTTGATTCTACTCAATACTTGACTGTCAAAAAAAGTGGGAAAAGAAAGATTTGGAATCAATTAATTAGCTCAATGGCCACATCAAATTGTACACTCTCTCTAATTTCCTGATTTAGTCCAACAGGATAATAAAAGGCTGGGCGGTTGGATAAAGGGAAAAGGAAATTGTATGATAAAAATAATGGGCAATATTTTAATTTAAAAAATTTTAAAAATCTAAAACATGTGAATTATCTATAGTTTCAACGGCAAGTTCAAAAAGAGCATTTTCAACAATGAAATTTATTAAGACTCAGCTTTGTAGTAAGATAGATGATGCTTTCCTTAAAGATTACATGCTTCTAAATTTTGAGAATGATATTGCACTTCAGTTTTCTATTGATGAAATAATATATGATTTTAGTTCAATGAGAGAACGCAAAGTTCAATTTAGATGGTGTTGAAATAGAAAGAGGAATATTGAGAAACAATGGCTTGACTTTTCCATTGATTAAGAATGAATATATATATACACAAAATTGGGCATTGCCATGAGTTATTCAAAACACAAAAATAGGAAATTATCCTAGAATTAGGGGATTGCAACTTATTACAAGGATATTACAACTAATTCCAGGAATTTAAAATAGAAAGAAATTTTGTTTTAATTAATTCTCTAATATGCCCCCTCAAGATGAAGCTCCGAAGGAGACGCCAATCTTGACCCTTAATTCTTGGAAGTGGCTTCATGTAAGCGATTTGGTAAGAGTGTCGGCAAGTTGATCTGCTGAGGAAACATGAGTAACACGAAGAGCACCTGATTGAACTTGATCCCGAATAAAGTGATAGTCAATTGCCACATGTTTCATGCGCAAATGAAAGACTGGATTAGAATAGAGATAGGTGGCACCAACATTGTCACAGTAGATAATAGGTGGTGTAGGAAGAGTGACGCCAAGCTCTGTGAGAAAGGAACAAATCCAATTGATTTCTAAAGTAGTAGCGGCAACCAATCGATACTCAGCTTCTGTGGAGGACCGAGCAACTGTACGCTGTTTCTTGGATGACCAAGAAACAGGATGACGACCAAGATAGACAATATAGGCACTCGTAGAGGTATAGTCATCTTTGTTGCCAACCCAATCTGCATCTGAGAAGGCATGAAGAGAAAGTGGATTTTCCTTATGAAGAAATAATCTATAAGTCAATGTGCCACACAGATATCGAAGCAGTCGTTTTGCAGCATTCCAATGTTTAGACATCGGGCGATGCATGAATTAGGAAAGCTTGTTAACAGCATATGCTATGTCTGGGCGAGTGAGGAAAAGATACTGTAGAATGCCAATAATTGTTCTATATTTTGTGTAGTTAGTCAGAGTTGTACCTGAATGAAGTGTGAGATTTCCATCTGTAATAAGTGGTGTAGCAACAGGTTTTGCACCAAACATTTTTGTTCGGGCAACAAGATCAACGATGTAGCGCTTTTAAGTAAGCAACAGACCATATAGAGTGGTGAGAAACTCAATACTGAGAAAATAAGACAAGGCACCAAGATCCTTGATTGAAAATCTTTGTGCCATGAGGTCAATGTAGCGCTAAATAATATTGGTGTTGGTACCTGTGATAATAATGTCATCCACATAAACAAGTAGATATATAGTAATGTCACCTGAGTGGAGAATGAATAGAGAAGTGTCTGCATGAGAGTTTGTGAACCCAGACTCAATGAGGAACTGGCGAAGTTCAAGGTACCAAGCTTGTGGGGCCTGCTTGAGTCCATATATAGCCTTCTTTAATTTGCATACATGTGTTGGATTGTCTCTATCAACAAATCCCGGGGGCTGGGCCATTTAGACATCTTCGAAAAGATGACCTTGAAGGAAGGCATTATTAACATCCAACTGTCGCAACTACCAACCTCTACTGACTGTCAGGCTTAGAACAAGGCGTATTGTTGTTGGCTTGACAACTGGACTAAAGGCGTAATGATAATCCACTCCAGGTCGCTGATGAAAACCTTTGGCAACCAATCTGGCTTTGTATCTGTCAACAGAACCATTAGGAAGCTGTTTCATAAGAAAAACCCACTTACATCCAACAAGATTCTACAGAGAAGTAGATGGAACAAGCTCCCAGGTTCCATTCTAAACAAGAGCAACAAATTCATCATTCCTAGCTTGTCTCCATTTGGGATCTTTTAGGGCTTGGTTAACAGCATGAGGCTCAATGTCTGGTGGTTAAGAAAGGACAACAGTGAGATTCATCTTGGGAAGGTGTTTGTGGATGTTGTTTTTTCGCTCTAGTGGTCATGGGATGGGTATTTTGATGGGTGGGTTGAGCTGTGGTTGAAGTAGAAGAGGTATCAAAATTGTGTGGTTCTAGTGGTAAACGGTCAACCGTGGTTTCTTGGCGATCAACCGAACTATGTCCGAGTAAAGGGAGGTCTGTGGACAGAGGTCAACAGTCGACTGGTGAGGAAAGACGGTCGACTGTTTGGGCATTTTGTGACGGATGTTGACACGAGGAATCCCTTTGTGTAGGTGTATTGAGTGAGCCACTTGAAATGGGTAGATATTTGAACCGGGGGAAGCCATTTGGAAATGATCTCTGGGGTGGGACGAGATAGATGGGATTGGTGAGTGGTAAGGGGAAAAGAGTTTTCAAGAAATTTAACATGACGAGAAATATATGTTTTAGAAGTGGACAGATCAAGACAGATATAGGCACTTTGTGTTGAAGAGTAACCAAGAAAAACACGAGTGGAACGAGAGGCAAGTTTATGTTGAGAATAAAGACGAAGCCACGGATAACATGAGCAACCAAACACCTGAAGTTTATTGTAGTTAGGTTAAGACTCAAAGAGTTTTTCAAAAGGAGATGAAAGATGTAGTGTGGGTGTGGGCATACGGTTGATGAGATATACAGCAGTGGCAAAGGCATAGGTCCAATAAGTTAGAGGCATGGATGCATGAGTGAGAAGAGATAGACCGGTTTCAACAATATGGCGATGACGTCGTTCGAAAAGACCATTGTGTTCTGGTGTATGGGGTGGTGTAGTAAGATGGGATATACCATTGGTGGAGAGAAAACTATCAAGGGCTTGATATTCGCCACCATTATCTGAATAGAGGGTAACAATTCGGTGTTTAAATTGGTTTTCGACTAATGCCTTGAAGTGCACAAAGACATCATACACATGGGATTTCCGTTTAAGTGGATAATACCAAACGTACCGTGTATAATGATCAACAAAAATAACATAATATTGAAAACCATTAACTGAATAAACAGGAGAGGTCCATACATCAGAAAAGAGAAGTTCAAGCGGATGGGATGAGGTTAAAGTAGAAGAAGAAAATGGAATTTTATGATTTTTATTACATGAACAGGCATTACAATGTGTGGAAGAGGATAACGGACTGGTAAAGAAAACCTGGAAACAATATTATTCATAATAGTAAATGATGGATGACCTAGTCTAAAGTGCCACTCGGACGAAGTGGTCTTGACACTGGAAAATGCAAGCAACGGTGAAGAGGTAACTGAAGAGGATGTGGTCGATCACTCATATACGCCATCCTTAGGTTCACCAATCAAAAGGATTGCCCTCGTGTTTAGATCATTCACCTGAAAAGCAGAGGGTGAGAATTCAATAGAAACATGGTTATTAGTGCAACTTTGATAAATTGAAATTAAGTTCTTTTTCATGGAAGGGACACAAAGGACGTTTTGTAAAGTAAAAGGGCGTGAGGAAATAGGGATAGTGGTAGAACCGGTATGGGTGATGTGAAGGGCCGATCCATCGCCGATCATGACATCATCAAATCTTTGATACAAGCTATGAAGAGAGAGATTGCTCAAGTCAGACGTAACGTGGTGAGATGCTCCACTATCCAGTAGCCAAGTAGGAGTAGTGTTGTTGTTGAGAACAACATGATTGGCTCGTGGCTGCCAGGGTGTGGAGGGGCGATATCCCTGACAGCCTTGAGGGTGAGGTGTCGGGGATTGCTGATTAGTGACAAGCCGAAACATCGGGCATCGTTTGGCAGTGTGTCTTTGAATGCCGCATGCTTGACAATGACCCAAATAAGGCTTGGGTTGGCGTTGATCATGAGGAGAAAACACAGCGGTAGGGCCTAGTTGTTGTGGATTGGTGGCTGGTGGACGCCAATTGGGACTATTCTTGAAGGCTGTGGGATTTGCCATTGCTGGTAGTTATAGAAAAGGTGGTTGAGCGGTCTGAAGAGATGCTTCTTTGTTGAGAAGTTTCTCATGGAGTTCAGCAAAAGAAATTGACATGTCATGGGCATTAATTGCATCAATAACAGATTTGTACTCATCACTAAATCCTTCAAGAACCCGATCAATAAGATCCTCATCATCAACTGGCTTCCCCAGAAGAGTAAGTTCATCAACACGAGTCTTTATCGCCTGCATATATTCACTAATTGATTTTGAGCCCTTGTTACATCGCTTTAATTGTTCCTTCAATTGTTTAATATGACCACGAGATGGTTTGGCATAGGTATTAACTAAGGTTTGCCATGCATCATGGGAAGTGGTGGTGCAGGCAATAAGTGGTTGCAGTGAAACGGAGATAGCACCGAGGAGAGCGCTGAAGATGAGACGATCCTGATGCTTCCAGGTTGTGTATACTGGATTCGGTGATGCAACACCATTGACGGTGACAGTGGGTGGTGGTGGAGTATGAGTGCCATCAATGAAGTGATGAAGATCATAACCTTCAAGAAGAGATTGGATTTGAAGGCTCCATGTGAGATAATTGGTGGATGACAATTTGGTGATATTGGAGAGATTGACTGTAAGGAGGAGATGTTGAGGATCCTGGGAGTTTGGGATGGTGATAGGGTCATTCGTGGAAAAGGGGGTCGCATCAGAAGCCATTGAAAAGACTGGTGGCGAAAGAAGGAAAAAAAAAAAGGAAAGAAGAAAATACGCCCAAGAAGATTAGGCTCTTGATACCATGTTGAAATAGAAAGAGGAATATTGAAAAACAATGGCTTGACTTTTCCATTGATTAAGAATGAATATATATACACAAAATTGGGCATTGCCGTGAGTTACTCAAAACACAAAAATAGGAAACTATCCTAGAATTAGGGGATTACAACTGATTACAATGATATTACAACTAATTAGAGGAATTTAAAATAGAAAGAAAATCTGTTGTAATTAATTCTCTAATAGATGGAAGGTATTATTGTATTTCTTAATTTTATAAATTTTTAATAAAAATAGATATTATTATCAAAGTTTTATAATATCATATTATTTGTATTCTATTTCTTAGTTTTGTATTGCAAATGAATTGTTAGTCTTAAATATCAAGTTAATTTTAATCTCAAATAAATAGTTATTCTTGATTTGGTTAGAAAGATTTATTATTTATGTGTGATTAAAATAGAATAAAATTAGTTATAATCTCATCTTTTTTGTCCTATTTCTCCCGAGACAGAATATATACCACCCATGTCGAACTAAAATTTTTCTTTTTTACTTTTCTTACTATTGAATAATAATAATAATAATAATAATAATAATAATAATAATAATAATTATTATTATTATTATTATTATTATAAGCAAAATATTATTAAAAATATTTTTCTTATAATAATATTAATATTTTAAATAAAATTAATTATTCTAATAATAATAATTACTATTATTATAATAATAAATATAACAACTATAATAATTCTAATGAATATTATTATCATAATTATAATAATATTTTTTCTTATAATCATTATAATAATTACAATAATAATGATAATGATAATAATAATTATTATTATAATTATAATCATATTTATAATGATATTATGGTAATAATTACATAATAATTATTATGAGACGGAGGGGGTAATTATTATGTAATAATGATAATATTTATATTAATAATATAATTATTGTGATAATAAATATTGTTATTAATAAATTATAATTGTAAAAAATATTATTATTGTAATTAAACTAATAATTATTATAATTATGATGATAAAAATAATAATTTAATAATAACTATTATTTATTACTCTTATAATAGGAAATATAATAATAATATCATTATCATTATTATTATTATGATTGTAAATGTAATAATTATCTAATGATGATGACAATAATAATTATTATAATAATGATAATGATAATAATAATTATGATGATAGAAATAAAAATTTAATAAAAATTATTTATTATTATAATAATAGTAATTATAATTATAATAATAACAATTAAATTTTAAGGTTTGTGAAAAAGTTAGAGATCATTAAGAATAATAAATAATGCCAAGGTATTTTAGTACTTAGATATCTTATCTTACTTTAATCACAATCTAACAATTTCATTAATCAAAAATAGTATTAAAAAATTACTATTTTAATTCCCTTTTATCCTAATCCCATCTCCCAATAATCATTTCCGTAAATTAAAGAAACCCCTGGAGTACTTGAGCCTTTGCGAGCTTCCTTATGCTCTTTCCTTTAGATTACTTGGGCCTCAATTGGATTTTTACTTGGATTAGGTCGACTCTCTTTCCAAGTCCTTGTCCTCCTCCTTTCCTTCTAGTCTGCTCCTACTCGGTGCATTGTAACCTCCAAGAGCATTTCATATAGGATAAATTCAAGACTCCAACCAACCAAAAAAGAAAAACAAAATGAAATATCCTGATAAAATACACAGTACCAAATCTCTTATATTCTTGATTCAATTTAGTCTAAAATTAAATCTGATATAAGTTAAACTAGCAAAAACATCTTTCCACACCGTAATCAAGGGTTGCAGAAATGATGGGGCTTGGTGCATCATTTTTTTCATGCATTTAGTCATTACATGATTCATATTCATAGACTTTGCAAACGTGATCAGAGTACATTACATGAATGCGGTTACAGATACCAAATAGCATAAGAATATGAATAACTTTCGATCACTGGGATTATAGTCAAAACTATTAACAACGAACGACAAATGAAATTGCTACAAAAGAATTAAAATAAACAATCACCCAGCAGACCAAGTCATTAGGAGAACATTGTATCAACAATAATAAGACTTCCAGTCTTCATCAAGCTGATCCAAATTCTGTAAACCACTTCTCATGCCGCTCAATATCAGTAGCAGATACACTTCGCTGGACCTTTACCAAGGCTTCTTCAAAGTCACACATAGCAATAGGGTCTTTCGAAATTTCATCCTTGGACATGCTCTTAATCTCATCACGTGTCTTTCCTGCTATTTTACGCCTCATGCCATTCAAGGAAGCATCACGGCAAACATTTGTGAGATCATCTCCACTATATCCATCTGATCGGCGAGCCACTTCATCAATATCCACATCAGGGGCCACCTGACATATAGATTTCAGTAAGTACAGAGTCAAGGCAATCCACTATGGTACTAGTAGCACATTTAATGGTCATACAGCGAAAAAGAAAATAGAAGGTAAGAATGGGTAGGTTGATCTACCCCACTGACAGCCCAAAAAAAAAAGTCCATAGCATGCCACCATATGAATAAGTGATTCGAGTAATAATGCACTCCAGCAGCCAGTGGCAAAGTCAAAACTTTTAATTAGTGAGGGAAATGAAGAAATAATTAATAATATTTTCAATAAAATAGAGTCATCATTTTTAATTATTAAGCTTTGAACAATTTTGCACGTTATCATGAGAATAAGTTTCATTGACAAGTTATGGTTACTCCAATTTTGGTTTTTGTTTGATAAACATTACTTGATTCAAAGACCAATATCTTTACCAAAATCAATTAGTTTATACACAAAAAATTCATCTATTTAATATTGCAACTTAAGTCAATTTAAAGGGAAATATTTGCTAAATTAGCAAGACTAAAACACTAGAATCCTATAAAAATAAAATATTATTTAAGTGATTAATTTCACAACAACATAATATTGTTTCCAACTGAAAAAATTGCTTTCATATATCACAATTTTGTTCCCAATTGACAGAACTCTAAAATATTTAGGCTTCATAAAAAAAAATCACTATTAAATCAAACCAAAGCTTACCCATAGATACTACCATAAACAACATTTATTTAAAGAGAAAGGAATGTTGTAATATATTGAAAAATAAACACAATTAGAGTTTTTTGTCTTATCTTTATTCTAGTTGAAGGGAACTATTACCAAAAACAACCCAAATCTTTTTATGTTTTCTCATTGTTCTCATTATTCTCATTATTCTCCTCCACTTTCCGACCTTTTCATTTCTATTTTCTTGTACCAAAAAAAAATAACAAAAGACATTACAATAAGAAACACAAAAAGCCCCATGAACTCTACCTTCATGGTTAAAACATATTTGTGCTTGTGATTTCAATTTTCAAGTGGAATAAAATGCAATCAGTTAGCACATGATCTCATGTATTGTGTTTTAGAATGACAATTACATTCCTTTTTTCTAAGCTCTTCTCTGTGTGTGTGTGTGTATATATATATATAACCACAACACAATAACTCTTCACCAATAAATGTCTAAAAAAATTCAAATAAATATAAACTAGAGTAATATAATTACTTACAAATTAAAAGGTAAACAAAACAGCTACATAATGGGAGAGAAATGTAGAGAAAAAGAGAGCTTTTTTTTTTATAAGTAGAAAAAGAGAAAGAGAACTTATAAAAGCAATAAAAACTACAGATTTATTAATTAGTTTTCAAATTCAAATATTAAACTCAAATTTCTACTGATAATTTTAAATTTTTTTTTTGGATAAATAATGATAATTTTAATGTTTATCTCATTTACATTTTATAAATTAAAAATTCTTAAAAATCAAGAAAATGCCACATAGGATTAAGCTGCCACATATGACAACCTTATTTTAATATATACAATAAATTACTTTTAGGGTCATAATTTTATATTTAGATATTGAACCCTTTCAATTTTATTAGTGAGTCAAAATCAATTACTTCTACCAAATCTAAAAGATTCATTCATATAGATTAAATTCAATTTCAGCTCAAAGTATCATCTACAGATTACAGATATGCAGCATAACCAGTTAAACTCAGTTCATTGAGGTGTTGGTCAACGGTATATTAGGCAAGATAACATATGGCACTGCATTTATGGCATCCTTACAACTAAAGTTAAACTAATTTTAAAAACACAAGAAACAAGGACAAATTCAATAATGGTGCATTCGGATTCATGAATTTGAAATGTGTGTATTTCTATTTCAAATTATTTAAGAAAAGCTTGGATGGAATGCAAAGGCTAGAGCTTTGAAATGCATGAAAGAAAAATGATATTTCCAATTCACAAGTTTTTAGGGCTTGAAAGAATTCATGTAATTGCAAAATTCTTAACTGTGAATTTCATCCAAGCTTTTCAAACTAACTTAAATACAAATACATGTATTTCAAATTGATGTTTCCAAATGAACCATAAAATTAAGTAAAATATGGTACCAAAACAAAATAAAAAAGGCATGGCGACCAGATCTCGAATTCTTGATCCAACAATACATCTACATAACTATTCAAGGATTTTTCAGATCAGTTTACCTCAACCGTCTTCAAATTGATTCGAATAAGCTCCTTGCGACTCTCAAAATTCGGAAGGGGAATATATATACGCTTTTCCAGCCTCCTCCTACATTATATTAAGAATTAGATAAATATAGCAAGAGCGAACATCTGACTGTAAAGGCCTTACAAACATACAGCTCTTCAAAGTAACAAAAATCCATAAATAAATAAAATATGAAGAGAACCAACCTGAGAGCCTCATCTATGTCCCATGGGAAGTTAGTTGCTGCTAATACCATTACTATCTTACGGCTACCATCTTCATTCGTGCCAGTATTATTTACACCATCTACCTGAACCAGAAGTTCAGACTTCACCCTTCTAGATGATTCATGCTCCCCAGAAGCCCTAAAGAAGTAAATCGTTCATATTTCAAGTCAGCATTAATTTAAACAAACAAAACTACTAATATCAAAAATTGGTGCTTTCTTGAATTTACAGAGAGAGAGAGAGTTCAAAGCATCATCACATCAAAAGATAAGAACTGCATCTATGTGCCACCTGAAAAATATGAGTGATTTAAGAAAGAGAAGAGAAGCACACATACGCATACTACAAGCAGTCCTTGAACACCCAGCATAATAAATGATTCTGGATAAGACATTGAGAACTCTCAACCTCGATAGCCTCTGAACATAAACAATAAGCAAAATTTCTACAATGATAGGTGAGGAAACTTACCCCCGGGCATTGCAAAGAGAATCAATCTCATCAATGAAAATTGTACTTGGTGCGTAAGCTCTGGCAAGATCAAATAAGCACCTCACCATGCGCTCACTCTCCCCACGCCATTTTGAGGCTAATGTAGCAGAAGATACATTGAAAAATGTGGTGCCACACTCAGTAGCAACCGCTTTAGCCAGAAGTGTTTTACCAGTCCCAGGAGGGCCAAACATAAGAACACCTTTCCACGGTCTCCTGATTCCCTGCAAGCGAAAAGCAATAAGTTTATCCTTACAAGTGTCATTTTTATATGGAATAAAAGGGGAAGAAAAATGCCCTCACATTGGTTTTACTTGTTGGCCTTTTCTCTATCTGGTGTTCACAAAACCACTACTGTTTTACATAAACCATAGACATTCCTATGTTTCTTCCATTTGATGGAAACATACACAGAAAACTGGCCTTAAATTCACGGTGAATGGCTAAGATTAAAAATTTAAGTCGCATTTTAAACAACTTTTGTGCTCATTGTACCCTTTCAACTAATACAAAATCAAATCCATACAATCAGTTTGCCACTAGAGAACTGTAAAAATTATGATGGAGGATGCAATGAAAATGAGATCTGGAGGGTTTAATGATGTAGTATATTTTGTTATATATTATAATTCTATTTTAGGTTAGGAAATTAGGTGCTTTAGTTAGGGTTTTAGGTGGTTTCCTTTTATTTTCATGTTTGTGCTTATATATATGAGCACTTTCTTTTGTTAAGTCTTAGGCATAGATTGAGGAATTACACTTATTGTATTGCTTCCTCCATCTTTATGCCCAATATCATCAATGTTATCTCCTATTATTTTTGCATTACTGCTAGCAATCTCTCGTTCCCATTGCGTTCAACATGGTAAGTGTAATTCCTCAAATCTATGCCTAAAGCTTAACAAAACAAAGCGCTAAACATAAACATAAAAGGAAACCACCTAAAACCCTAAATAAAGTATCTAATTTCCTAACCTAAAATGTAACCATAATGGCGACTTTTGGGAGGGATTTAAGCAAGCTTAAATCAGCTTGCTTCAGCTTGCTTAAATCCCTCCCCAAACGACACCAATATATTACAAAAAGTACATCATTAAACCCTCAATATATCATTTTCAATGCATCCTCCATCAAATTAACATTAAGATATAACAGCAATAGAATAGAAGGTTCCAAAATAACAAAACTGGCAGCATTTACTTATCAAAAAAAAAAAAAAAAAACTGGCAGAATTTATTCTGGCATTATAATCTCTGTAACCAAATGACTAAATGACTTAAATCGGATGTCATTTAGATTAATTGAATTTCAGCTCTCATGCATGATATCAGTTTGGCTGCTAAACATACCTGAAAATATTCTGGCATCCATAAAGGAAGAACAACAGCTTCCTCTAGAAGCCTTTTCGCTTCAGTCAAACCTGCAACATCATCCCACCGGACTCCAGGGCTGGTTTCCAAGACATCCCTTTCAAGCATTTCAGCCAAGTCTGGATCAGGTCCCTCATACTGTCTCGTCTTTGACTTCCCATCTTCCGCATCACCATTCTGATAATCCATGTAAATCAATTAGCAAAATAGAGAAATGAAATCATTCACTTAAAAAGAATATAGAAACAGATACAAACCATATTATCGTCATTATTTCTTTTTCTTTTTTAGGTAAGTCGTATTATCATCATTATGTAGGAGAAAAAGTAAAACTGTTTCAGTGGCCAATAAAAAAGTGGTATGACTTCGGGTTTAAAAATAAAAGAGTACCACATAAAATGTCCGGAGTCATACCCAACAATCAATACAAGAAAGATTACCAACAACCAGACATCTTCAGGGAGAATAGAAATATTCCAAGTCACTGGTTCAAGACTCCCCTTTAATATCACAAAAATTTTGGTACCGCCAATCAGAAAATGTAAACTAGTACACAACCAAATTTGAAAGTTTGCACCCACTCAATCACTCAGATACCAATAAAACAAGTAGTATGAGTTGGGGCTTATAAAAAGAGAGTACCAAAAGAAATTTCGGAGATCATAGCCCAATATCAATACATAAAAGATTACCAACAATCAGACATCGTCAGGGAGAATAGAAGTATTCCATATCACTGGTTCATGACTCCATTTCAATATCACAAAGAAAAACAAGATCTCAAAACTTTGGTACCCACAGTCACAACAAAGTAAACTAGTACACAACCAAATTTGAAAGTTTGCACCCACTTGTTCATTCACCAAGCATAAGTGAAAGTTAAACAACAGAAAATACTTCCAGAAAGTCCACCAATGATGCATGAAAACCAATGGGCTCCCTCGAAATAAACACATACAGTAAGCCCACGCTCCAAACATAGTGACAAGCCAGAATGCTTGCATAGTTGTTATGTCTACTTGAACTCACCGATGAATCTGCCTTGCTAGATTTTCCAGAACCAGTGCCTTTCTTCCCAGTAGTTGATGATCGGACACTAGTGTTAGTTTTACTTGAACCACCAGCCTTTGCACCACGGCCAGATGTACCACCTCTTGTAGAACCACGAGCCCAAGTCCCATCTTGGGGCGATTTCCTCATACCCACTTGACCAGCCGTGGTGGGTCTTCTACTTGAAGTATCCCGACTTGGGGGCCTCCAGACATCAGGGTCATCCATCGAAGCACCAGATGAAGTTGGGTACTCATCTAGTGGTTGAAAAACAAATGATGATTTAGCATTAATTGGTGGAGAAGCAGGGCGCCGCCCACTGGGAATTTGTTTGAATGCCCTTCTCTCCGCCTCCAATTGCTTCACAACATCCGTCTCCTCTGATATGTCTTTTTTGATATTCATCCATTTTGTGCGAATTAAAGGGTCATCAAGCGTGTTTAGGTGCCTAAAAATAGAACAATAGTTCAAAGCTTCATTAAATTAAAAATTGCATACCAAACTATTGGCTTTTTTTTCTTTCCAAAATAGGTTTAAGAGAGAATATCGTATTTTATTATCTACTATCAGTACAACTTATCCAAAAAAAATTATCTACCATCAGTACAATAGTGGTTTTGCTGTGGTTTTCTGAATTTTGAAAAAAAAAAATCTCACTTTAAATTATTTTTCAAATCAAAACAAAAACGTCAGAGCCTCACCCCTGGTCCTTTCTCAGTACAATTATCTTCCTTTTTTTGTTTTGATAGATAATAATGATTTTCTTTAACCACTAATATTTGAAATATATATACACAAATGCAACGTATCATTACACCTAAATTTTATTTTCTTTCTCAGTTAATGTTTCCATTAGCTAAATTTGCATTGAATCAGCAAAAGCAATCTAAAAATTCCAAAACGAAAGCTAAACATGAAACATATAAAACAAAACCAACTCCATTTCTATACCAATAAACTATGAAAAACTCAAAATTTTGCCAAACAACAAGTAACAATTCACAAAAATAACAAATTCTTATAAAGGATCTGTGAGTGTGAGAAAAGTGTGATTTCAAAATAAAGAACAAAGAGAATGAAAGAATTACTTGTTGATCTGGGCAATTGCACCGTCAAAGAAGATAATCGAAGTGTCGTATAATCCTTCAAGCGCATACTCTCTCGCCAATTTCAAGTGATCTTGCAACCCAACCAGCGAATTAGTGCCCACCATTTCTCTCTCCTCTCCCTCTCTGTCTCACTACTATTTCTAGAGATTTACATTCAAAATTCCCAAAATCTTGGGTTTTACTTGAGGAAAAGAAGAAATATGTTGAGCTCAAAAACTCTCTAGGTTTTTGTTGATGAAGCAGTGAACCTTGGCGACGGTTAAACGATCGAGAGCCGCGACGCAGGCGAAGATGGAAGCTGTGATATTACAAGTTCGCCCTTGATCTTTTTGGGATTTAACTGAGGAAAAGTAATTTGCTTTCGGCTTTTGGACGTTGGGCTTTTTGATTGGATTTGGGAGGGAGGACAGAGCAAGACCCTAAACTATCATGTGTGTTTATTCTTCCAAATTTTTTTAATCACCAAACTTTTTCTCTTTTTTTTCTTCTGTTTTTTTTTCTTTTTCTTATGCATTTTGGTTACTAGATTTTAATCCCCCAATTAATGAAACTTAACTATTGGGCTACATTTTCTATTGGGTAAACTATAGTTTTAGTCCTCTGAGTATACCCGATTTTCTATTTTAGTTCCTCGACTAAAATATTTCTTAATTGATATCACCAACTATTGATTTCGTCCTTTTTGGCCCTCTTCTTAATTTTCTGTTGAATCTAAACCGTCAAATGCTAGATCAGTGTGCTGAACGGGCTATATTTGCTAACTAACATGGTTAAAAATCTTAATTTTAGTAAATAATATTTTTTTCTCAAAAAATTTATATATGAATTTTATAAAATTTATGTAATTAATTTAATAGAAATAATCAGATCCAACCAGTGAGAGCAATAACAAGAAAGAGAGAAGGGAGCAAGGAAACGTATCCATGGAGGTAAGATTTTCTGTGACTCTAGGTCTCTCATCTGCAGACCTTAACTACCACCCTCCTCTGAGAGACTTCACTTCCCTCTTAACTCACTTCTCTACTCTCATATCAACCCAAAACACTTAACACTCTCGTCCAAAAATCTTCCAAAAATTCCCTCACGTTTATCTCAACTTCTATTTTCACATATCCCCAAATAAAACCCATATCCTTAAATTGGTTTAAACACACCTCAGAAACCAACCCTAATTCTCGAAAATACCAAGAACCTACCAATAATTACAACAAATCTGTCTTTACCAATCCTTATTTTGCCTCAACTGCATTTTTCATTAAGCTCCAAACCCTACACAAATTCCTAGAATGGCTCAAACCCACTTCAAGAAACAGTCCCAAAGTCTAATCCTTTATGAAGAATTTATTAGTCGCCGAGAGAGTGCTTACTAGTGCAGGTGGTGGAGGTATTCTTAGTGCATTCTGTAAACGAAATGTGCATATTTGATTTATAGCAACACATTTGATGTCATGGATTGAAAAATTTAATGATGGTGGACGGTGGTGCATGGGGGAATTTGGTGGCTAGGGTTCAACTAAAAGAGAGGGAAGTGAAAATTTGAGTCACTAACCTTAGTAAATTTGGTTAGATCTGGAAAAATTTATACAAAATCCGACAAGGTGTAGTGGATGAGAGGAAAAAGGAATAAAAGAAAGAGAAGAAGAAGAAAAAAAAAAGTGATGCAGAGGGAGTTCGTTGCAGGGAGGGGGAAAAAGGAAATGGTGGAGAAGAAGAGGAAAAGTAAAAGAAAGAAGAAAAAAAAATTTTGGAGCAGGAGCAGGTGATGGAGATGCATAGGTAGTGTTGTTTTAGCTTTGTTTTGTTCCATTTAAGTTAGTCTTACATTGTGCGTTTAAAAGATTGTACGAATTGAGGTTTGCTCAGCAAATATATTCAGGTCAGCACGAGCATTTGATGGTATAGATTCGATGAAAAGTTAACAGGAGGATCAAAATAGGACAAAATCAATAGTTGTTGATATCGATTAGGAAATTTTTTAGTTAGGGGACTAAAATAAGAAATTGTGTATATTCGGAGGACTAAAAATATAGTTCACCCTTTTTTATTTCATTTGATAGGTTTATGTAGACTGATGTTTCAACCCAAGAGGGAGGATGAATTGGGTTTTTAAAAACTTTCGCGGAATAAATACAAGTTTATAAAAACAGATAACCAATAAGCAATTAAGTAAGTAATATGTTGTATATAAAGAGTTTAAGGAGTAGAGAATGCAAACACAGTTTATAGTGGTTCGGCAATATCGGATTCGTTCCGACCCTACGTCCACTCTCTTCAAGGAACCTCCTTGAAGTAATCCACTAAGAAACTTAGTCGTACAACTTCACCGGTATTGTACAAATCTTACAATCTCTTCCTCTCGGAAGCTATCCCCTTCCTCTCAGAAGTAATCTCCTTCCTCTCAGAAATAATCCCTTTAAAATAAATGCTGTAAAGTAAATGGTAGAGAGATAACAATGGAAGCTTATACAACTGAATAATATCTCTCTTTCAAAGTAAAGCTTGAAGAATGGCTCAGCATGAATATTTCAAAGCTTTTTGTGTTTCAAAAAGTAAATGACTTGATTGTGTGTGTTATTCTCTTTTTGAATGTCTCCAGCACTATCTTGAATGCTCGATAGAGTGGGTTTATATAGGTATGTATTAATATGGCCATTTAGACTTTAATTTGAATTGATTCTAGCTTTAAAAGCTCAGATTTTGAGTCCCAACGATCATATTTTTTGAACTACCAGTTGACTGAGTCCTCTTAAAAAATCTCATTTTTAAGACTATAGTGGTACCAGTCGACTGGGTTGATCTTACCAGTCGACTGAGAACTGTCTGTCCATTTTACCAGTCGACTGGTATGTTTCACCCAGTCGACTGGGGACTCACTATCTCTTTTACCAGTCGATTGGTATGTTTTACCAAGTCAACTAGGGACTGACTGTCTCATATACCAATAATGTGGTATTTATAACCAGTCGACTGGGTTGTCTTCCAACCCAGTTTTTCTGTTTTAAAAAGTGTTTAACTTAAACTGTTTGATTAAAAAGATCTGTTTAAAAAACCTTTTTGTGTGTGAGCCATTGGACAAGCTTTTCAATGTACAAGTGAGACTTACACTTTGTTTTAATACCTTAGACCTATTCTAGTTCTTCAGTTTTCACTTGAAAGTTTGATTCGGTTTGAGTTCTTGCACCTTGATCCTTGGTTGAATGCTTTTGTTGCTTACTACACTTAGATTGTACTGTTAGTATAATAACAGTTATGTTTTGTCGTCATTAAAATACAGGTGAGGGTCAAGAATCTCCCCATTTTTGATGATAACAAAACTAGTAAGTAAAAACAGTTTAAAAAACTAAGTGTTGGGTTTTTTAGAAAAATCGAACAGAGTTTCCTCTGTTTTTCGAGTAAAACCACCCTGTAAGCAAGTAAACGCAGTTTATATATCCAACTCAACCAATCAATATAAAACCCAACAAATCAAAGAATCATACACCATATTCTATGGAGCAGTGCTCCCCTTAAATCTATGCACTGGTTTCTGTTTACTTTGTTTTTCTCGTTTTCTCATATTTTCTCTCCTATTTTGACAACAGCAACTAAAGGGGCCAGAACTAAAAAAATAAGCTACTTAGCTACCATAGTCATCTAGAGTATGCTTAAAAAAACTTGTACACGAAAATTTGGCTCCATTCGGAGTTCAGAAGCCTTCCCGGGAAGAACCAAAAATTTCCATACTAGTAGAAATAGTTTCAGAGCATAAATTTGAATAAAGGCAGTTATAAAGCATGCAACCACATCACAAATAAGTAATACAGATGTATGAAATATGCTATGCATGAAACTTCTTCATAAATAAAAAGTTTATACATGAACGAGCTTCGTAGAGCCATATATAAGTAAGAAATACAATAAAGTATGTCTGTGCCACAAGCTAAGAACTAGAAATACTAAGTACATCAAAGAAAACATAAAAATAGACTCAAAGAGCGGGAGATTCTGAGCCATCACGAATGAGATCCCTAATCTCAGCTAGGGAACTCTCGGTGTGCTCTCGGTGTAGCTCGAAATCATCCCGGAAATGCTCGATGGAGGAGCTCAACATCTGAAACCCTGACTGCATGGTCAGCTGGAGGCTCGTGATAGCCTAAAGTAGATCATCATACCCAGCCTAACCAGTACTCGAGTCACCAATAGGAGGTGCTTGGGTATCCGTGTCCATGTCAGCAGTAGCAGCAGCAGCCTCATCATCCTCATCATCACTGGTCTCATCCTCCTGAATCTGTATATACTTCCCAGCCTTCAAATAGATGAAGCTGTCATGGACTATGCAACCCATCTTCTTCAGTGATGAGACATTGATGATATTCTTTGGCCTGATATCCTGAGCCTCGGAGGCAGGGAGAGACACCTGGAAGTGCTGGAGTATGAGTGTGACTAGCATCCCATAAGGAAGACACCCGGAGTCGCTCGCTTCGCCATTTATCATGTTGGCGAGCAGCAGGGAGTTTATATTAAAGTGATGCCCAGTTTTAAGGCACCAAATCAATAATTTATCTATCTTAGATAGATACTCCCGACTCCCTAGTCTCGGGTGAATGGTCCAACTCACTATGAGGTTGAACAATTTCGAGTCTAAAGGCATATCACTATATATGTGAAATGTAGTGGGTCTGTACACATAGTTAAGGTCGCTCCTAGCTATCTGACAAGCCTCCTCAACATCGGAATTATCTGGCCATCCATCCAGATTCCATTGGATCCCTCCTACAGGGATCCTCAAAATGCTCATGAGGAGGTCAGTGTTGACCTCAAACTTTACACCCATGACACTGGTTCTGAATCTCAGAGCCAGTGGACTGGGTTTCACCAAGTTCGCATAGAACTGGTGAATTAGTCTCGGGTAATATTTTTCATGCACTCTGACCAGTGGGGTCAGGTGAATTGCCTCAAAGGCTGGCAAGATATCGAAGTTCCCATGATGACTAGAGTCGAAATCAACAACTCTACCCATCATAATCTTCTTGTGGCTGATTATCGAGTTATACCTTGCTTTGGCTACACGGCTGGAAAATAGAGACTCATCAAGCTCTGTTCTGGGCTTTTTGCTTGATGAGTCGCCACTCCCTTCCACCAAAAATGGGTTTTTAGGAAAAAGAGTTTTTGGTGGAAATAGGAGATTTCAACCGTAGAATGTTGAAAATGAGGTTTTAAATGATTAGATCGATGTGTTTAGGTGTTGTTTGGATGGTTTTTGGATCAAAATGGTGAAATTTTCTAGAGAGAGAAAGCTAGGTTTTTCGAAAATGGCGTAAAAATCTGGAAAAAAAAATGAACAGTCTATATATAGAATCGCGATACCAGTCGACTGGGTAAGGATACCAGTCGACTGGATCCTTTTGAAAAGATGAACATTTTTCATACCAGTCGACTGGGTCAGTGTACCAATCGACTGGGTAAATGGGCAGTAAGATACCAGTCGACTGGGTAGTTTTTACCAGTCGATTGGATGATAACTGAATTTTTAAAAATTTGCTCCAAACAAGGTCTTGATGTACCAGTTGACTGGGTAATACATACCAGTCGACTGGAAAAATAGGCAGTGACTTACCAGTCGACTGGAACAGATTTTCCAGTCGACTGGACCCTTTAGAAAATTTCCAGTCTTGAGTCATAGCACAAAATTTATTTATTTATGACATCTTTGAATGAGGGAAATATTTAAACAAGAATTAATACTCTTTCACTATATGTCAAATATGCAGATAATAAATGATGAAGCAATCAGACATTCAGTTTATCATAATTCAGTAATCCTATTAACATTATAATCTTACAAAAACTAGCTTCACTTAGAGGTTTTGTAAGAATGTCAGCTATTTGATATTCTGAAGGTATAAATTCTAGTCTTATATCACATTTTTTAGCATGGTCTCTTAAGAAATGATATCTTATATCTATATGTTTAGTTCTAGAGTGCTGAATAGGGTTCTTAGTTAGGTTGATAGCACTAATATTATCACAAAATATCGGGATGTCTTTGAGGTTCGTGCCATAGTCTTCTAGTTGTTGTTTCATCCATAACACTTGGGCACAACAACTTTCAGCTGCTACATATTCCACCTCGGTGGTTGATAGTGCAACGGAATTTTGTTTCTTGGAAAACCAAGAAGTTAACACCTAAGAATTGGCATGTTCCACTTATGCTTTTTCTATCTAACCTACATCCAACAAAATCAGCATCTGAATATCCTACTAGCTCAAAAGATGAATATCTAAAGTACCACAATCCTATGGTTTGGGTTCCTTATATGTATCTAAGGATTCTTTTTACTGCAGCTACATGTGATTCCTTAGGATTAGACTGAAATCTAGCACACATGCATACACTGAACATTATATCAGGTCTACTTGCAGTTAAATAAAGTAAAGCTCCTATTATACTTCTATAATATTTAGTATCTACACATTTACCTCCTTCATCAAGATCAAGTTTTGTAGAAGTACTCATAGGTGTTCCAAGTGGCTTTGAATTTTCCATCCTGAACCTCTTTAGTAGGTCCTTAGTGTACTTTGATTGATTGATGAAGATGCTTCCTTTTAGTTGTTTGATTTGAAGTCCAAGGAAATAGGTAAGCTCTCCCATCATGCTCATTTCAAATTCACCTTGCATGCACTTTGCAAACTCTTGACACATAGATTCATTAGTAGCACCAAATATAATATCATCAACATATATTTGAACTGTCAAAGTGTAATTTTTGTGAGTTTTTGTGAAGAGAGTTGTGTCTATTCTACCTCTTACAAAATCATTGTCAATCAAAAATTTACTTAAGCTTTCATACCATGCCCTTGGAGCTTGCTTCAACCCATATAGAGCTTTAGAAAGCTTATAGACATGATTTGGAAGACTAGGATTTTCAAATCCAAGAGGTTGCTCAATATAAACCTCTTATTCTATAAAGCCATTTAAAAATGCATTTTTTACATCCATTTGAAATAACTTGAACTTATTAAAGCATGCAAATGCTAATAACATTCGAATAGCTTCTAATCTAGCTATGGGAGCATATGTCTCATCAAAGTCTATCCCTTCTTCTTGATTATATCCCTTAGCAACTAGTCTAGCCTTATTTCTAGTCACTATTCCATTTTCATCCATCTTATTTCTATATACCCATTTAGTTCCAATTATTGAATGATTTTTAGGTCTTGGAACTAGATTCCAAACATTGTTTCTCTCAAATTGATTTATTTCTTCTTGCATTGCAATTATCCAATCATTATCCTTTTCAGCTTCTATAAATGTCTTAGGTTCTACTTGAGACAAATAAGCTATATAATTGCAAATATTTTAATAGAGGAACGAGTTCTTACTCCTTTTGAAGGATCACCAATCACTTGATCAATCGGGTGATAGTTTACATACCTCCAGTCTTTAAGAAGACTATCCTCTTGTTGGCTTGTAAATGGTTGGTCCAAATTGTGAGTTTCCATCTCTTCGTTTGCTTGAGATGGACTCTCCTTTGGGTCAACAATGGGAGTAAGAGTTTCCGTTCTTGGAATAAAATCTGCATCATCATTAAAGGAAACTTCTCTACAACTTTTCCATGCCCGATGATCTTTATTTTTGTGTTATCTCTAATGGTGACAAGCCACTATCTCTTAGAGTTAGCTCATTGAATACACTTTTATCACTGGTCATATGCTTTGAGCATCCACTATCAACCAACAGTTACCTTTCTCCTTGGTGTGGAGACATATCTACATCACACAAGGATATACGATCGCACTTTTAGGTACCCAAAATTTCTTGGGTCCTTTGAGATTAGTCCTAGAAAATATGGATCCTTTTGGGACCTACACTTTCTTAATAGTATATGGTGATTTATAGACATATTGATGATGCACAATCCTAGGATAATAATTATTGAAATTTCTAGGATTTCTCAGTTGTGCATGCCTATAATCCTTAGGATAGGAGTTCCTAGGATACATGTTTCTATGGTGAGGAATATGAATGTGCATGTCATTTCCAGAAAATGTATGATGATAATTTCTAAGATACATGTTTGTATGCACACTATTTCTAGGATGATAGTAACCCCTAGTTTGTCCATTGTGCATATTCTGATTATAAATATTGTTCCTAGAATGCACATAAGTATTTCTTGAATGAGCATACATATAAGCATGAGTATTTCTAGGATGCTTCATTTTTTGTATATACATTAGAATTAGTATTTCTAGACCTACTAGCATTCATTGAGGAAATGCTTTTGACCTTGCTAGTGGTCTTTGAAGTGAAGGCATCATTCACACATGATACTTTCATGAATAAGCTCTCTTTTGATTTTTGCTTGCCTAATGGAGAATAACCAAACCCGAATTTTCCTCCACTTAGCCTTTGGCAAGAAAGCACTTCATCAATCTTTTCTTTTCCAAGCATGAGTCTAGATATAATGCCATTCAATTCTAATATCTTATTCTTTAAGATTTCATTTTCATCTTTTAAGAAATCTTGAGAAGCATCATAAAGCAATGAAGATAGTTTATCTTTTTCTTCTCTAAGGCTTATCATTTCTTTAGAAAGAGATGATACCTCTTTCTTAAGAGTTGAGTTCCTATAATCGAATTTATTCAATTCATCATGCATTTCATTTATTACTTTCTAGCAGTTCTTCCCTACTACTCACAATATTATTCTTAGAAGAAGGAGAAGATGATACCTCATTTTCATCGTCGATTGCCATGAGACATAGGTTGGCAATTTCCTCGTATCCGATTTCTTTGTCCGATGACTCTTTTTCTTCGTCATCACTCCAAATGGTTGCTATCATGGCTTTCTTCTTGAAGCTCTTATATGGTTTGTTTGAAACCATACAGTCAACTCTAATGTGACCGGGCTTCTTGTAGCCATAACACATAAGTGGTTCCCTCTTAGAGGTAGGATCCTTTGTGTAAGGTTTCTTGCTTTTCTTCAAGAACCTATGAAACCGTTTAGTGATTAAGGCCATTTCACCATCTTCTTCACTTCTCTCTACGTCTTCTTCTAATTCCCCTTCTTTGTTACTCGTAGAGGCTTTGAGAGCGATCACCTTTTTCTTCTTCTCATCATCATTGACAATGAGATTCATTTCTTCCATTTCATATGTCAATAATGACCCAAGAAGTGTCTCAACATCAAGTTTGTCGAGATCTTTGGCCTCTGTGATGACTGTCTTCTTTGTTTTCCAAGTGGGTGGCAAAGATCTCAAGATTTTTCTTGTTAGTTCAAACTCCTCAATGTTCCTACCAAGAAGCTTCAAACCATTTACAATAGTTGTGAAACGTGAGTGCATTTGAGAAATTGTTTCTTTGGAGACATTTTAAAAGATTCATATTCAGAAACTAGCATATAGATTTTTTATTTTTTAACCTCACTAGTTCCTTCATATGTAACTTTCAAATTATCACATATCTCCTTAGCCGAAACACATGCAGAGATTTTATTGCATTCAGATATATCTAAAGCACAATGTAAAATGCTTGTGGCTCTACTATTGAGAGACACTCTACAATCCTCATCATTGTGCTCAGTTTTGAGTTTAGGCATTGTATGATTGATTTCTCCAATAGTTATTTCCTTTGATGAAATTCTAGGTCCTTCTTCAATGACACTCCACAGATTATAATCTTGTCATTCGACAAAGATTTTCATTCTGTTTTTCCAATAGTTATAGTTGGAGCTATTGAACAAAGGAGGCCTAGTATAAGAGTGTATTTCAGAATAGCTATTTGCTGCCATCGGATCAACTCAAGGATATTAAGCCTAAAATTGAGAATAAGGCTTTGATACCAATTGTAGACTAAGGTTTCAATCCAAGAAGGGGGGTGAATTTGGTTTTTAAAAACTTTCACAGAATAAATACAAGTTTATAAAAACGGATAACAAACAAGCAATTAAATAAGTAATATACTGTAAATAAAGAGTTTAAGGAGTAGAGAATGCAAACATAGTTTATAGTGGTTTAGTAATATCGGATTTGTTCCGACCCTACGTCCACTCTCTTCAAGGAACCTCCTTGAAGTAATCCACTAAGAAACTTAGTCGTACAACTTCGCCAGTGTTGTACAAACCTTACAATCCCTTCCTCTCAGAAGCTATCCCCTTCCTCTCGGAAGTAATCCCTTTACAATAAATGTTGTAAAGTAAATGGTAGAGAGATAGCAATGGAAGCTTATACAACTGAATAATATCTCTCTTTCAAAGTAAAGCTTGAAGAATGGCTCAGCATGAATATTTCAAAGCTTTTTGTGTTTCAAAGAGTAAATGACTTGATTGTGTGTGTTCTTCTCTTTTTGAATGTCTTCAGCACTCTCTTGAATGCTCAATAGAGTGGGTTTATATAGGCATGTATTAATATGGCCGTTTAGACTTTAATTTGAATTGATTCTAGCTTGAAAAGCTCAGATTTCGAGTCCCAACGGTCATATTTTTTGAACTACCAGTCGACTGGGTCATCTTAAAAAATCTCATTTTAAGGCTATAGTGGTACCAGTCGACTGGGTTGATCTTACCAGTCGACTGGGGACTGTCTGTCTATTTTACCAGTCAACTAAGGACTGACTGTCTCATATACCAGTCTTATGGTATTTGTACCCAGTCGACTGGGTTGTCTTCCAACCTAATTTTTCTGTTTTAAAAAGTTTTTAACTAAAACCATTTGATTAAAAAGATCTGTTTAAAAAACTTTTTGTGTGCAAGCCATCGGACAAGCTTTTCAATGTACAAGTAAGACTTACACTTTGTTTTAATACCTTAGACCTATTTTAGTTCTTCAGTCTTCACTTGAAAGTTTGATTTGGTTTGAGTTCTTGCACCTTGATCCTTGGTTGAATGCTTTTGTTGCTTACTATACTTGGATTGTACTGTTAGTATAATAACAGTTGTGTTTTGTCATCATTAAAATACAAGTGAGGGTCAACAGTTTAGTTGAAACCTTTTTAATGAGTAAATTTCATTTTTTTTTGTCCTTCAAGCATGCAACTTATCTTATTTATGTCCTTAAGGTTTGATTTGTCTCAATTGGGTACTTGAAGATTATAGAAAAGTGCGTTTAGCTGTGAAAAATAATTTTCATCTCTATTTTCTTTAGTACTTTCCTTAATAATTTATACATTCTTAGTATAATTTCGAAAACAACATTTTTCTTTCTAATATAATATTGAAAAATATTATGAACAAAAAAGTTTGTTTCTCAACTTTTCAAATATTATGTTAGAAAGAGATCTAGTATTGTTTTACAAATTATGTTAAGAATGTGCAAATTATTGTAGAAGATGTTAAGAAAAATATAAATGAAAATTTTTCACAAATAAATACCAATTTTTGAAGAAAGTGTTAAAGAAAATGGAAATACACACTAAGGGCCTGTTTAGTTATGGAAAATTTTCATTTCCATTTTCCTTAATACTTTATCCAATAATCTGGACATTTTTAACATAATTTGAAAAATAACATTTACAAATTTTTCAATATTATCTTAGAAGAGAAATATTATTTTCCAAGTTATATTAAGAATGTCCAAATTATTGAAGAAAGTGTTAACGATAATGAAAATGAAAATTTTTCACAACTAAACGGATCCTAGATATTCCTGTTTATATCTTTAACTTTGAAATCCCCTACTCAACTCCAATGTGTAAAGTCACTTTAGATCTAACCTGCTCAATTTAGGCAGATAAATTGACATCATCACCAACCCTTGATAAACTCCAACCTCTCTGTTATTCTAAAACAAAACAACTGGTCTTTTTCTTTGTTCTTAGACAAACTGAGTCCCCTATGCTCCCCAAATTTAAACCAAAAAATCTACTTCAATCCATGGAGTCAAACCACTAATGGTCATATGAAAGACACATAATGTTCTCGAGTAGGAATTCTCCCCTTATTTAGCCATGTTGGATGCCACAGAATTTGAGTGAGATATTTTGAAGCTAATGATTTAAATTGGAAAAAATTTAGACTTCATATACAAAATTGAGACAAATCAAGTCTTAAGGACATAAATAAGATGAAATATAAACTTAGAAAACGAACACTACAAGATAAGTTATACATGGTGGCACTTTTTTAAGCATATTTCAATGCTTTAAAATGCCGCAATATGTGATATCGAAGCTTTAATCAAGCGCCAGTATATGTGGTATCGCAACACCAAAGCCGACGCTTACCAGAAACATCGCAATGTGCTTCCTGGCACTAAGAAGCACTACAATATACCAATCCTATTACGTATATATTGGAGCTTTAAAATGCCACAATATGTGAATAATTTTGTGGCGTTTTAAAGCGCTAAAATATACCACATATTGGCACTTTAAAGCGCCGAAAATAATTTTTGTGGCACTTTAAAGCGCTAGAATACACCTGGCATGTTTTTACATTATTTCGGTTTCATATCAACACCTACTATATATATCATTAAACCCATATAAATTCAAATATCAATACAAAGTTATTTCATAACACAAAAAACATTGATATTTAACCATGTAAATTCATACACAACCAAGTAATTGAAATGAAGTCCCAATAAGTCTTTTAAGTGTCATTACACTTGAATTCAAATACGAGATCCTCCATTAACCAACCTCTGTAGTAAAGACTTGAGCTCATCCATTTGGGACTGTATATTGGTCATTTGATCATCGTGCTTCGTTGTTATTTCTTGAATATGATGCTCATGCTTTTTATTGATTTTTTCTATCTGTGCTTTCAAATTATGTATCTCGTCTACATAAGCTCCATTGTATCCCACATCATTCCTAATCTGAGCTGAAAATCTAAACATGTTGGTGGGATTAACTCCAAACCCTTGGTCTCGTACATGTCCAGAAGTCTCTTCACCCATAAGTTCCGTGAAGACTTTATTTTGTATTTGTAAATTGTTACTAGCAGTAGAAGAACCTAAAACAGCAACAAGTTTGGCCACATGAGCCTCAACAGTCTCCCATAATTAAGAAATAAAAAAGATAATAAACAAACTCTCCTAAAGAGATAATAAACAAAATCCCCCAATGAATGAGCAGCTATTTGTAGCAAAAGTTACATAAAACAAAATGAACAAAAGTTAGGTAGTCAGATTTTACAAAAAACATGAAGAGTTTCCCCTCTTTTTCCATAAAACCTCTGGAAAAAGAAGAATAGAAATACAATCCAACCAAAGTAGCCACAACCAGCAATATAGATCATTATAACAGTTTCCCTTCTTTTCACTCAGGCCAACTGAAAATACCATAAAAATCAAACTACAAAATCAGAGGGAAAAAAAATAAGGCATCCTTTTAACTTGTGTCCTCCTAATTAAATGATAGTTAACATAATGAAATAGAATCACTTCACAAATACTAAGTTGGTCATGTGGATGCACCTAAAAGTAATGTTGACAAACTTTAACAAATATCTCACACCTAAAAGATTTTAATTGCCTTTAACTTTAGAGGGTAACAATGTTTAGTCAAGTATTTGAGAACTAGTTTTTTTAAACTTATCACAAATTATCTTGAGGCTTCATCAATAAAAGTTCCATCCTTGCATTTATGGGTTTCAATAAATAAAACTATACTCGCCTTGGCTCAGTTCCATGTTTCATCTCCTACCATTTATGAAAAGAGTGCAAATAATGACTCAATACACTACATCTCAAATGAAAATTTTATTGAATGAAGTAAATCAACTCATATATTCATCCATTTTTCTAGCAAAACTCTTTGATCCGGAGGTGTGAGGATATTGTTGTCTTTCACATGCTGCTGTCCCTATCGTAGAATATTTCTACAACAACCATAAACCAATTTGACTAATCAATCATTAAAAGAAAATATAAACAATTAGAATTCTAATGAACATAATTAAGAATAAAAAATTTCACTTTTCTTAGAAAACCAATAGTTTACAAATTGTTTCTGCTAGTCTTGATCTACTCATTTTGGAACTTATTGCTCAAAACTTGTTGCTTTGTTGTGTTTCTCACGTGGTCCATTTTAAGCACATACTTGCAGTCCTTCCATTTTTTACCAATCATCCTCACTAATATTTTATCGATCGTCTCAATCATAGGATAATAAAACTTCCTCTACAACAAAGAAAATAAATAGTACAAATAAGTATTTTTGGTCTTAAGGAGTATATGTGTGTACAACACCACAAAAAAGGAAGAAAAACCCCAAATTGGTCATTGTTAATTACCTGAATTAATAAAACAAGGTCTTTTTGTAGTTGGAAGGCAACTTCTTCCAGTCCGTAACTAAGTGAACAAAGTTTCCCTCTCTTTGCAACTTTATATAACAGGTTACTTAATATTTGTCCACCTTTTTTCACAGGTTGATTAAGTGCGTTGAAATGGACCATAATTTTCTCTCCACGTTCCAATGACCACATTTGTGACGTTCGCATGACATGTATTTGCTTTCTCACCATTCTTTGAGAATCTATACATTGAAAACATAAATCTTATAAATATGATAACACTATGATATCAAACTAGTTTCAAAGAGAATGTCTTATAATAAAAAATTACCAATTATCTCGTATTTTTCATTATCATTGTTTTGACTTTCTATTCTTGCTGGCCCAGGCTTAGAATCACTTTGAGATTCAAGATCATCTTCAAGTTGATACTCATACTCAGGTTTAACATCTTCTGGATGTTGTGAAGACCTAGTTAGAGATTGGTTTAACATAGTAGCTCTAATTGAGGGAGAAATAGGTTTTGACCTAAACATATTTCTTCATGTTTAAAACAACATTGTTGGTGATGAGAGTCGTAAAATGCATCTTAACAGTACTTAACTATTATCACTTTAGGGTTGATCTAGGTTTTAATTGCACTTTTATACGTTAACAACTCTAAAGTATCATTCTTGGATCATTGATCTATTTCGGTGCATTTTCAGGTACTTTAAGCTCAAAAGATGAGGAAAAGTTATCATTTCTTGAAGCACAAAGACTTGAGGCATACTGGAGTGAAGGAATGCTTCTGAAAGGACAAGATGGAGGGCTTATAAGAGCAACAGCTGCTGCCTGCACTGGAAAGAGTTTCATTAAATTGCGAGAATTACCCGTACAGATCAATCATCTTTGAAAATTAAACTGTATTGATACAAGAAGAACCAGGAGATGACCAATATATGCTTAGAAAGATCCGGAAGTCTATTTTCTGGAGAATTTTACGGTTCGTCAAAAGGATTTTTCTAGAGAAAGTTATGACAGTTTTAGTAGACAAAGGTCAGGCTGTACGGGCTGTGCGGGATTTTAGGGTGATTTTGGGCTTAAATCCCACATCCCACATCGGTTGGAAAACACATTTCTATATCCCACATCCCACATAGGATGGGAAACACATTACACTCTTGGTATTTGCCTATACAAGACCCACTCCACTTTAGCTTTGGGAATTGGGGATGAATCCAGAGGGCCTTTAGGAGCAATCCAGAGGCCCTTTAGGAGGAACCCGAAGTTTAAAGTTTGAAGTTCGGGAGAGATGATCGTCGGGAGGCCGGAGGCAACTCGATGACGCATGAGCCCCATGGCCGGCTAGTCTCCAAGCAAGGCGAAGGGATGAATCCCTAGGTGTAGTTGTTCTTATTTTCCTTTATTTGATTCGGTTGTAGTTGAAATTATTTTCATTAAATATTTTTATGTTTTATTCTTAATTTAATTAGTAGATTTATTATAACTCCGGTGGTTGCATGCTTCTTTTCCATATAAGTTTAGTCAGACTTTTCTTATGTGTACCTGTTTGGGTGTGATTGAGTCCGATAGATCTCTTTTATAGATTTGTCCATTACTGCGGTATCGTCATATTAGATATATCGTCGTCTCTTGATAATTTATAAGTTAGGTCATGTGTGTCAGAAAGTAAAGAATAATTCATAGCGATTACATTAGGATTTATAAATACGCTTTAATTGAATATTTTTCGATTGCTTGTTTGGGATGTGAAACCTACAATCGAGATAAAAACAACTGAATCAAGTTAGGATTAGAGCAACTAACCTAGGGAGGATTCTCGGAAACCTTGTTGTCATTTTTATTTTAAACTTATTTACAAAATTACCCTTTCCTCAAAACAACTCTGATTTTATCCTTTTAATCTTTTATCGTTTGTGTTGAGGTTTACACCTTCTGTTGTACTTAACTTATTTTCCTGTGGAATCGACACCCCAAAACTGTACTATAATAACCGCGTTATGTTTTGGGCGTAATCAGTTGGTCTAAGTTAGGGTTAAGGCAAAACAAATTAAACTGAAAGAAAATGCACTGACTTATGTATATCATTGAAATACACCAAAGTTGTTTTCTTTATCAAACTTGTTATTTTTATTAAATATCAAGGAACCATAATATTTAAATTCATGTTAATGTAGCAGAGTCTCTATCATGCGGGAATCACTATCTCTAGACCAGCAACAAAATATGAAAATGTTTAGATATCTTAGGTAGAAGTTGTAGTGTTCAACAATGTATTTATTATGATAGCTTTAGAAAATAAGGTAAGAGACAGAGAAGTGGAGAAGATCTTAAATTGGTTAGTGATGAGTGCCAAATATTGCATATTTTGGCCCCTTAATTTACATTTGTTAATTCTTTAGTTGCGTCATAATCTGATATTTTGTGTTAGTTCTATGATTTTTAATGTTTTATAGGATTGCAAATGAAATTGGGGATTTAATGTGAAAAAACTGCAAAAACTGGAATCTGCTGTTACAATCAAGTACAAGAAACCTGCGATCGAGCGCAACAGCACTCAAATATTTATTTATATGTTTAGCTTAGGAATTTATTACTTTGAGTTGTTTTTTTTGTTGTTTTATAGGTTTACAAGCACAAAAAAGAAGTTTCACTAAATTGCCAGAATTGGCCATACAGATCAGTCATTTTTACGGATTAAACTGTATTGATTCAAGAAGAACTAGGAGATGAACCATATATACTTGGAAAGATCCAGATGTCTATTTTCTGGAGAATTTTACGACTCATAAATATGATTTTTCTAGAGAAAGTTACGACAGTTTTAGTAGACAAAGGTAAGGCTGTGCATGATTTCAGCATGGTAGAAGTGATGTGGATTAAACTGTAATAATTTAGGAAGAAACAGGAGATGAGCCATATATGCTTGGAAAGATCCATATATCTATTTTTTGGGGAATTTGATGGCTCATAAATATGATTTTTCTAGAGAAAGTTATGGCAGATTTAGTAGAAAAAGGTCAGGCTATGCATGATTTCAGTATGGGTAGAAGTTTTGAAGGGCATGTGAAGGCTTAAATCCCACATCCCATATCGGTTGAAAACACATTCTACATCCCATATCCCACATCCCACATCCCAAATCCCACATCGGATTGGAAACACATTGCATGCATGGAGTTCCCCTATAAAAACCTCATTTCACTTCATCAAAGAGGTGTGCAATCTCAGAGGCTTTGCTACCAAGGGGTGCAATCTGGAGGATTTTGCTACCAATCGGGGGAAGCACCGCACAGTAGTTGCGGGTGGAATTTCTCTCTCCATGTATTGTTATTTTTAATTTATTTCTTTTAAGTTTTAAGGTTTAGCACTTTAATGTTTGCTCTAATTTTTCCCTTGAGATTTTTGTTGTCCATTATATTTATGGGTAACTAAATTCTCAAGTAGAGCTAGGGAGGAACTTGCACAATAGATGATATTTTTATTTTTTTAATTTATGTATTTGATTTTCAATTACTAAAACTCTTTTGTTTTAACATTCTTAATTCATTGGTGATCTTTTCTTCTCCGAATAATGGTAGAATTTATTCTGTTTATGAATTCAGTCATGCTTTGTCTATTGAATGGATTAGCTCTTTGATTATGTTGGGATCAATTATTTATCTATAATGATTGAATTCTTTGCTGCAATATCACTTCTTAAGTATAGTGTCATCGTTGGATTTTCTCAATAGTGATAATAATTTACCTATTTTAAAAGTGGTGAATGATTTTTCAAAGGGTTTCATTTGGTTTAATCTTGGTTTATTAATCTACACCTTCCGATTGAGAATTTTGGGAATTGAGTTCCCAATTGAGTTATTCAATGAATTAAGAATAATTAAAATACTAGATTTGTGCAAGGGATTTCCGACGCTTTACTGTTTGTCAAATTTGAGTACTTTCTCCGTTAATCACTTTGCTTCACTTTAATTTGTATTTAAAAATTAATCTTTGTTCTCTATTAATCATTTAATATTTTTCTTTAGCTTCTATATCCCTTCTACTATTCTTTAAATTTGTCTCTCTGTAGAATCAACACCCAAAAGTTATGCTACAACTACCGCGTTATTCTTTGGGAGTAATTAGTTAGCGAAGCTATTAATGTAGAAATTGCATGCATATGGTCTTTATGAATGGTGATATGAGATACTAGAAACCTAGCAGCAAACTTCAATGATGAATGGAAAATTGAATAGCAGCAGCTTCAGCAAACTTAGGACACAGTATCAAGGAGATGACTGTAACTTTCCCATTAAGGTTTGAATAAGTAGTATAAAGAATATGAAAGCTATAATATTCCTATCCCTAGCTATGTAATTTAACAAAGTTAACTTTTTTTTATTATAAAGGCTTAGATTACTGAGGAGAAATGAAAAGAAATATCGATAGCTATGTAATGACAAGCTCAGGTTCTTGCTAAAAAAGAGTACCTTGCAGCCTGCTGACATGCTCCTATATAAAATTGGGATGCTCAGAATTTTCATTTTTCTTATTCTAACCTTCCAAGGATGCACGATCATGTTGCTTTCTAGGAAGAGGCAGTAGCCAACTTACCTTCCTAACAAGAAGTTTAGCAAGTATTATTGGACAGTTCTGGCCTAAAGAAGTTCGACTTTTGTCACATTGTTGACTTGCTTGATAATCATAAGCTTCTTCTATTAGACTAAAGGTACAAACATAACTTAGGAGTTCTCTTTTCTCCCTATTTTCAAGGGCGGCACCAGCTACAAGAATGGGGTCCATCTCTTACCCCCACCCTAAAAAAAAAAATGTCATATATAGGGTACAGATTAGACCTTCCCAGTACAATTACTAAAGCTCCCCCCACCCTCCCCAACAATTTTCCCCAAATTGACATTTCTGCTTCCGCCCTGCCTATTTTCAAGCACTAGAGACTTGGAAACTCTTAAGTAAATAGAAACTAAAATGCATCCAGAAGATCATCTACTGCCAATGTTCAAAATGCTTCACTTAATCTGAGGTCTTTTTCAGTATATATATAAATTGTTTAACAATGTTACATTGTATATTAAAGTACATGGAGGAGATATAAAAACCTGTTAAATTAACATCGAAAAAGCTAGCACCTAGCAATTTTGCACCCTTGAATTTGGTTTGTCGCAATGTAAACTGTAAAACCGGGAACATCAAGAAATTAGAAACCCCAACTGGATAATTCCTTAAAAGAGTAATTAACAATTAATTGATTAGTTTATTCAAAATATCGTCTTAAAATCTTGCTTGATCAAAGTTTTGCCACTAAAATCCTTCCCGGTCAGATCCTGTCCTCTCGTCACTTCTTGACTGTGTGGACGTCCACCCTTTTAACCATCCAAATTAGCCAAAATGAATCCAAAATAAATCTAAATTCTACTTTCATAATAATACAATTGTAAAAATTTAAGAAAAAAATGAACAACATTGCATTTTTGATATCTAAAGTAATTCTATCCTTTGTAAACCATTACATTGAAAGAAATAAAATTAGGTGTGTTGATGCCAAAAACGGTTGGTACTGACGTGGCCTGGGTGCTGACGTGGCCCGGGTGCTGACATGGCTCGGGTGCTGATATAGTCTGGGAGCTGATATGGCTTGGGTGCTGATATGGCCTGGCCCTGTACAAGTAAAAGGGGTGAACTAAAGGCCCTCGGAAGGAGGGGAGGGAGAGACCTCCGAGGGCACTCTAAAGCTTAAGTTATCACGAGGGCTTAAGGGAGAAACTGAGGACTTAAGGAAGAAACCGAGGGCTTAAGGAAGAAGTCGAGGGCTTGAGTAATTGGAGTGTAAGTAAAATGAGTCTGAATCCATGTAAATTCCATACCTTGGCTTATTTATAGCCATCCGCCCGTGGTAGGGCATTGATTATAAGCTTAAGAGAAGGTATGCTATAGGGTGGTTGTAGGGTGGCACGCCATAGGGTGGCTGCAGGGTGGCGTGCCGTAGGGTGGCTGTAGGACTGCGGATGTAGGCGGCTGTAGGGCAGCATAGGGTGGCTGCAGGGCTATGTGCGTAGAGGGGTCCTAGGTGTGGGTTTGCCGAGCTGTTCTTCATTAGGCCGGAGAGTTTACTGGGCCGGAGGGTTTACTGGGTTGCTCATTGGACTGGAGTGTTTACTGGGCCGGAGTGCTAATTGGGCCGGAGTATTTTGGGCCACATCATAGGCCCCCTACTTCCTTGAGTATAAAGTTTCCTTGTTTTCCGTTTTTTGCATTTAATTCTCTCGTTGAGGGTGTTTTCCCTTCTTATAAAAGGGGCTTCTGACACATTTTCCTTTAAACTAAAACAAGTCTAATTTCTCGAGAAGAGAGGAGTTTGGCCGTACCTTCTGACTGAGAGGTCGCGTGGAAAATTCTGATGGTGAAGGTCCCAGCGAGGGAGAGGAGTCAGCAGTTCCTTGAGGGATTTCTGGAAGCCAAAAGGGTGGATGGGCCCACTCTGGAGGGGGAATGTCGTTCAACGAGTAAGGACCTTCTCCTGATTCCAAGCGGGAGTCAGGACCTCTTTCAGATTCCGAGTGGGGACAAAGACCTCTTCCAGATTCCGAGCGAGAGCAGTTGAAGAGGTCCCTTGGGTCTGGAGCTGCTCATGGCAGGTGAGGGCTTTCAGGCTCAAGAGGGAAACCGAAGAGGGCTGAAGAGGGTGAGGGAGCTTGTGTATTGGACTGCCTAAAAGCTTAGTGTTTCGGTTTTCCCTTTGTACTTCGAGGCCGTTAGGGCCATATTTTCCTTGTACTTCGAGGTCATTAGTTGTAATTCTCTTGAATTAATAAAATGTCTTTCTTTCAATCTTTGCCTTGCATGATATCTTTACCTTTCATACTTATTCAATAAAATGAACTTGATTTTGGGCACAATGCGGGAGAAGCTTCAAATGCTTGAAGTAGGAGAACTTGTCCGAGCGTTTGACAAGCAGCTCAAGCACTCGGACCTGGAGAACTTGTCCGAGCATTTGACAAGCAGCTCAAACGCTTGGACCTAGAGAACTTGTCTGTGCGTTTGACAAGCAACTCAAACGCTCAGACCTGGAGAACTTTTTCGTGCATTTGACAAGCAGCTTGAATGCTCGGACCTGGAGAACTTGTCCGAGCATGTGACAAGCAGCTCAAATGTTCGGACCTGGAGAATTTGTCCAAGCGTTTAACAAGCAGCTCAAATGCTCGCATCTGGAGAACTTGTCAGAGCGTTTGACAAGCAACTCAAACACTTGGACCTGGAGAACTTATCCGAGCATTTGACAAGCAGCTCAAACGCTCGGTCCTGGAGAACTTGTCCGAGTGTTTGACAAGCAACTCAAACGCTTAGACCTGGAGAACTTGTCCGAGCGTTTAACAAGTAGCTCAAACGCTCGAACCTGGAGAACTTATCTAAGCGTTTGACAAGCAGCTTAAACGCTCGGACCTGGAGAACTTGTCCGTTTGATCAAGACTTGGAGAAATTATGCTCATATTGTTTCTTCCTTCTTGCGTACGTGTGCTTTTTCCTTACTTTGGACCCTCTGGGTTTCCCTTTTCGCAGGCGCAACAAATAATGACGGCTAACGTTAAATGGCGGGGCATTAGTGATAGTAAGAGGCGTGCTTAGATTGACAGCTGTCACCTCAAGGTACGAAAACGGCACCTTGGTGACAGCGAAAGGCTTGTCGCTTTGTTTGGAGAACTTGAGTTAATGCCTCTCGATTCTGTTGCCCGGGCTTTTATAAAATAGGATCTGTGCTCTTTCATTTCTCACTTGCATTTTTGAGAGTCCATAGCTAGAGAAGAATTTTGAGAGTGCTCGGTTTTTTTAGGAAGCAACCCCAAAAAAGAATTTGATGAGTAAGATGTCTGAGAGTGATATAAACGGGGATCTTTCCAGGGAGCTAGAGGAGGCAATGGGAGTTTCCTCCAGCGAAGAGGTCTCTTCATTAGAAGCCGTCCCCCGTGATGGGGCTCTGGCCCTCGTGCCCTACGCTCCAAGGAGAGTGAGGATGGGGAGTCATCCGGGGAGGAGGATGTTCGAGCGTCAATTCTCGTCAGGGATGACACCCTGGATACTGAGAGGGAGGAGTGGACATTTGAAGCGAACTTCATTCCAAATTCTATAGTAGAGTCTAAGCTCGTAGGGATCAGGATTAGGTTTAGGATCCCCATGGATTACCATATGAGGGCTCCAGAAGGCGGGGAGAGGGCCTGTGACGTCCTCCCTAGGCGGGTGCCTTATGAGGTGTGTGTTTACGAGCAGCGGCTGAAGGCCGGGCTCAAGTTCCCTCTCCATCCGTTTTTCTGCTCGGTGCTTCAATATTTCAGCATCGCGCTAAGCCAATTGTGCCTAATTCTGTCCGACTGATCCTGGCATTTATTGCCGTGTGCCAAGAGGTGGGAGGAATAATGAATATGAATATGTTCAAAGCGAACTTTCAATTAGCCCACCTTGGTCATACGGGTGGGTCATTATGAGTTCGAGGAGGCGGAAGAGGGTTTTAAAGTATAAGCCTTCTTCTATGAAGAGGTGGAAATGAGCTTTCTTTTTCATAAGGAGTGCTGAAAGCTTCAATGTTCCCCTCACTTGAAGTTTGGAGCGTGTTGGCAAGTGCAAAAGGCCGCACCTCCTACACCGAGAACAGAAGACGGTGAAGGCTATGTTGGCCTCACCCTTAGAAGTTGAGGTGCTCGGAGATAACAAAGAGCTTCACAGGCACGGCCTTTGCCCTCCTAGCCTTCCGTCGGACCTCGAACACAGCAACTTTTAGCCTTTCCTTCTTGTAGTAACTTTGATTTTTTATTCCAAGTTATTAACGCTCGTTCTTTGTGCAGAGATGGATGTGGCTGCCAAGGCTATGGAGAGTGCGAGACACATGTCCCGAGAGAGGAAAAGGGCTGTGGAGGCTGGTATCTAGGGGTAGGAGCAGAAGAAGGTCTGGGCCTCGACCCTGGTTCTAGTAGCTGAAGGGAGCCCTCCGAGGGTTCCAGCTTCTGAGGGTGCGAAACACCCTGCTGCATCTACTCCCTCATAACCATCTTCCTCTAGGGGAGGATCCGGAGCTACTACTACTTTCATGTCGCAGTGGGCGCTGAGGGGTGATGACTCAATGTTCGCTTACTAGAAGGTCGCGCGTGAGCACCTCATCTTGGGGATCCCTCCCCCCGATATACTGGAGCTCTCGACGAAGCCCCTTGAGGCGTTGTGCTCTACTGCAAAGACCACTTTTTCCCAGGTAACGCCCCTTTACCTTACTCTATTTTTTACTTGTTTTCTTTTAATAATGTTTGTGTTTCAAGCCGGAGTCCTTACTCAACGTTGTGCGGATCTTGGTGATCGCTTGGCAAAGACCTAGTATAAGCTGGAGGAGACCCGGGAGCTGGTCTGGGTTTTGTCTTCTTCCTTGGAGTAGGCCGAACGGGCCAATGACGATGCTGTCTTTGAGAGGGACCAACACCACAAGTCCAAGGATGCTCTTAGGAAGGATAGGGACCTGGCCCGGGCCCAAATAGAGAAGGTAGTTGCAAAGGCTACTGAAAGAGAGGAAGAACTGTTGGATTAGGCCGATGATTAGATCATGATGGGCTTTAATTAGGCCAAGAGTCAAGTTGAGCTCCTTTACCCGAGGATCGATTTTTCAGGCCTCGATCTTGGTGCTCCTCCGGGAGAAATGGACGTGGTTGTCGCGACGGATCCTGGCACTACGGAGGTCGCGGAGGATGAGGCGCAAGGGACTGCTAGGAGTGATACCCAGAAAGTAGGGGGTGAGGACGAGGCCTAGGAGGCTCCCACTTCCTTAGACTAGGTTTTCTTGTGCTTTGCTGTACCCAAGGCCATTAGTGCCTAATTTTGTACTTAAGTTTTTACTTAATGAAATTTTCAGAATTTCAAACTTCAAACTTTATTAAACCTTTGCTTTTACACTTCACTGATAAAATTTACGAAGATTCTCCGCGTTCTAAGTGCGTGGAATAGGTTTACCATCTAATTCCTCGAGCTCATAGGTGCCAATTAGGCAAACCCTTCGGATTCGGTATGGGCCTTCCCAATTTGAAATGAGCTTTCCAATGTGGTGAGGACGGGACACTTCACTCTTTCGCAGGACAAGGTCATGGAGTTTGAAGCTCCAGTTCTGGACTCGAGAGTTGTAATACCGGGCTACCCTTTGCTGGTATGCGGCTAAACGGACCTGGGCTCTGTCTCGTGCTTCGTCAACCAAGTCTGCATTTATCTTTAAGGCTTCCTCATTGTTACTTGGTTCGAAAAGTTATACGTGCATCGAGGGAATTCCAATTTTGATGGGGATAACAGCTTTTGAACCGTACGTCACGAAGAACGGAGTTTCCCTCATTGGAGTACGTACGATCATCCGATAGGCTCAAAGAACATTGGGGAGTTGGTCGGCCCAGTGTTTGTCTTCTTCGTCTAGTTTTCTCTTGATTCCTTGGAGGAGGGTTATGTTGGTGACTTTGGCTTGGCCATTGGCCTGCGGGTATCTGATGAATGAGAATCGATGTTCGATTTAGAGATCTTCACAGGACGTTTTGAACCAGGAGCTATCAAATTGCTTTCCGTTGTCGGTGACCAATATCCGAGGAATCCCGAACTGACATACGATCGACTTCCAAATGAAGTTCCAAGTTTGGTGGTCTGTGATGCTGGCCAGTGGTTCCGCCTTAACCCACTTAGTGAAGTAATCAATGGTCACGATGAGGTGCTTCTTCTGTCCAACAAACATGGGGAAAGGGCCAAGGATTTCCATCCCCCATATAGCGAAGGGGAGGGGACTGGTGATGGAGACAAGAGGGTTAGTGGGTCGGTGCGATATTGGAGAGCATCGTTGACAGTTTTCACATTTCTTGACTAAATTAGTAGCATCTTCTTTCATTTTGGGTCAGTAATACCCTTGGTGGAGGACCTTGAAGGCTAAGGCCCGGACTCCTAAGTGATTCCCACATACCCGAGTAGAAAGATCAAGCTAGGAAGCTAATCTCCCAAGCCTCCTGGTACACCCTCATAGAAGGAAAATTATACAAAAGGGCCCGAGGCATCATAGATAAGGAAGGGTCAGGGCCCTTTTGTATAATTGTCCTTCTATGAGGGTGTACCGGGAGGCTTGGGAGATTAGCTTCCTAGCTTGATCTTTCTACTCAGGTACTATGCCATCCTTCAAATACCGGAGGATTGGGTCCATCCATGTTGCTTCCTCTTCCACTAGTAGTACTGGAGTTTTGTCTATACTTGGGACGGAGAGGGTTTCCTAGTAGATAGCTTGGGTCGGCACCAGGTGCCGAGATGAGGCCAGGTTGGCTAAGGCTACCTTGGAGTTTTCAGCTCGAGGGATTTAAGTTATCCTGAATGTCTTGAAGTTCTCAGTGAGCTTTTTCACTTTTTGGAGATATTAGGCAAGCTTTTCTCCCTGAGCCTTAAACTCTCCCTTTATCTGACTCATTACTAATTGAAAGTCGCTAAATGCATCCAGAACTTCGACGGCCAATGCTTTGGCCAATCTTAGACCAGCTAGGAGGGCTTCATACTCCGCCTCATTATTGGAGGTCTTGAACTTAAACCTTAAGGTGTACTCAATCGTAAAGCCATCTGAACTACAAAGAATGAGTCCTGCCCCGCTCCCCAGTGAATTGGAGGATCTGTCGACATGGAGGGTCCACCTTGGAGGGGATCCACTGGTCTCTGATGTTATTGACTCATCCAGATCTATGAACAGAGTTGATTTACAATGATGTCGGCCAAAGCCTGGCCTTTAATTGCTTGTCGGGGCCGGTAGCAGATGTTGAACTCTCATAGTTCTACTACCCATTTTACCATCCTTCCAGATACATTCAGATTATGCAGGACCTGCCTTATGGGTTGATCTGTCAAGAGGGTGACGATATGCGCCTGGAAATAGGGTCGGAGCTTTCGTGCAGCTACTACCAGGGCGTAGGTCATCTTCTCAATAGGAGGATACCTTGTCTCAGCTTCGTGGAGAATTCTGCTAACATAGTAAATGGGCTTCTGGATGCCTGCTTCTTCCCGGACGAGGACAGAGGCCACGGTGTTCTGCTCAGCTGACAAATAAAGGAACAACTCCTCATCTAGGAGTGGCTTGGTTAAGAACTGTGGTGAACTCAGATACCTCTTCAAATCTTCGAAAGCTTCATGGAAACTCTCGGACCAGGAGAAATCTTTTGCTTTCTTAATGGCCTTAAAGAAAGGCAGACATTTTTCCGCAGATTTAGACATGAAACGGTTCAGGGCCGCGAATCTGCCGGTGAGCTGCTGGACTTCCTTCACGGATTTAGGGGGGTCATATCAAGGATGGCTTTTATCTTTTCTATGTTGACTTCTATACCCCTCTAGGTAAACATGAAACCCAAGAATTTACCCCTGCTACCCCGAATGCACACTAGGAGGGATTCAACCTCATGTTATGCTTGCGTAGTACTCTGAACGCATTTTCTAAGTCGTAACAGTGGTTCTGTGCCTCTGTGCTTTTAACCAGCATGTTGTCCACATAGACTTCCATATTCCGCCCTATCTGTTTGTTGTGAGTTTTAAATTACTTGCAAGCGCACGAGTCGTTTGCAATATAGTGTTGTGCAAGTGCGAGGTCAAATCCACAGGAAATTGCGTTGTGAAAATATAATTTTATTTAAACTAACCCTATTTTAACCTAGTTTCGAATTTTGTATTATATTATGTAAAGAAATATAAACTTAAACTAAATTGGTTTAAAGCTAATAATAAAGACACTAAGGTTTCTGAATCCACCCTACCAAAGTTTAGCATATATCTTCATGTAAAAATAGCTTATCAAAACATTCCATGAATCCAACTTACGACAAAAAACAACAAATATCCCAATTAAACCAAAAGTATCCAATATATCCGCTTTTAACAAATCACAAAGGAAATCCAATTTAATCAAAAACAATTTGATGTATCCATCAGATGAAACACACGGAATATCCAACAGAACAATTTAAATGCAATCAATCATAAGATTTTACTCAAATAATTGACAAAACATTTATACTAAAAAACATCATAATTGAACAAACAAATCTGAAACTACTATGTCAAACAACGGCAGGGCTTCATCTTCAACCTTAGTTTGAAGATTTTAGCCACTCATAATTATGAAACCAGAATTCATAATAAAAGTGCTAAACATTAAACTAAAAAGAAATAAATTACTTTACATGGGAGAAATTCCACTCGCTGTTGGGCGGCACTTCCCCTTGTAGTAGCAAGCCTTCGGGATCCACCATAATGCTAGCAGACGTCCACCAGATTACACCAAATGGCCCAGGAATTGCACTTCAGATTGCTCCTAAGGGCCCTATGGATTGCTCCTAAAGGCCATCTGGATTCACTTTCTGATGATCTCAGATTTTTCGATGATGCCTAAAGCTGAAGTGGAGTGGGTCTTATATAGGCAAATACCACGAGTGCAATGTGTTTCCAATCCGATGTGGGATGTGGGATTTAAGCCTTCACATGCCCTTCAAAACTTCTGCTCACACTGAAATCCCACACAGCCTGACCTTTGTCTACTAAAACTGTCATAACTTTCTCTAGAAAAATCCTTTTTACGAGCCGTAAAATTATCCAGAAAATAGACTTCCGGATCTTTCTAAACATATATGGTTCATCTCCTGGTTCTTCTTGCATCAATACAGTTTAATTTTCAAATATGATTGATCTGTACAGGCAATTCTGGCAATTTAGTGAAACTCCTTTCTTGGTGCTTGTAAACCTGAAAAACAACGAAAACAACTCAAAGTAACAAATTCCTAAGCTAACAAATGTAAATTAAGTAGCCAAAATATGCAATATTTTTCACTCATCAAATACCCCCAAACTTACATTTTTCTAGTCCCTTAGCAAAACAAAATAAATAAATAAAAACTAAATGGAAAACAAAGAACATAAAGATAAGTTCATTACAGATGGTATCCAAAAATTTAAGGAGCACCCAAAATCATGAAATTCATTCATGAGCAAGCTTAAAAAATCTAACTCATCTTCACAATGAATAAGAATTTAAAACCTAATTACTTGCAAGAGGCATGCTAAGACATCACAAGCTTGAATCAGTGTAAAGTGAATTAGCATATACTGATGAGGTTTCCAAATAAGTTCAATGTACAATGTTTCCACATCTCAAGATTCACAGAATTTCTCATCAGAATGAACAACGATGGCATAATTTTATTTTCTTATTTTTCTCTTTTTTTATAAGGCTCTGCTATGTTTAGTTCCCTTAAGCTTTCTAATTGACCCATGTAACGAGTGTTGAGTCAATGACTCCCAAACCAGATGGTTTTAGGGCATTAGGTGTAAAGATACCATTAAGGACTTACTAACTCTAGTCAAGAAGGCTACGAAACTAAACTGTCCTTAATGCTACCAAGCAAAATTTTCACCTTTTGACGTGAACACTCACTGCTTACTGAGGCAAGAGGTCCAGTTACTTAGCGGAAAGTTTTGCAATGATCATTATGAATAAAATTCCCACCTTTTGACATGAACATTCACTGCTTATTGAGGCAAGAGGTCCAGTTACTCAGTGGAAAGTTTATTGATGATGATCATTCTTTTTTCTTTTTTTTTCTTTTTTTTAATTTTTTTAAATTTTTTTTTCATGCTTTTCTATGCCCAAGTGTTTATCCAACAAGTCATCCAGTTTTAGTTAAGATAAGGAAACATACACATTAAAATCACATGTCATACCTCATACAAATATGTGCTACTGTGCTCGTGTTAGATTAAATCAAACATGTGAATTCTCAAATGCCTAAAGTAAGTAACTAAGGTTTAAAACTCTATCATCAGATCATGTGTTTAAAATTTTTAAGCTCATCAATGAAACCACATCACAATTTTTCAAGTCAACAAAAATTTTCAGACGAACATGAACATGCATTTATCTTCACGAAGAAAAAACAACAATAAATTAGGACAAAATGTGTGTAACATGTCTCCCATACCCTCAAACTTAAATTATACATTAAACCTAATGTGTGAATAATATGGAAAGAGCTGACCTGGGATATGGAGAACTATCTGGATTGGTATGGCTCATAGCATACCCCCAAACTTAAGCTGAAGTACGCGTTGTCCCTGAAAAATAACGACTGGAAAATAAAAATACTGGAAACAAACATTAATCATAAATATGTAAAATAATAAATAAACAGAAAGGATAAGTTGTGGGGTGCCTCCCATGAGCGCTAAGTTTAACGTCTTCAACCAGACCCAACATTAGTAATCGTGCCCAGCTAAGCGTTCCACCATTGGATCAATAAATGGGAGTGAAAAATGATTATTCCTTGTGGTAGCATTCCACTTATGGTAGTCTAGACACACTCTCCATCCTGATTGCACACGAGTTGAAACCAACTCGTCGTCTTTATTTATCACTACCGTCAATCTAGCCTACTTTGGCACGACATGAATCGGGCTCACCTACTCGCTATCGAAGATTGGATAAATGATCCCTACATCCAATAGTTTTATCACTTCAGTGCTCACAACCTCTTGTATAGCTGGGTTTAGCCTTCTTTTTGGCTCCCTCAATGGCTTGGCATTCTCCTCTAAATGTAACTTGTGCATCACCACTGAGGGGCTGATCCCCTTGGTATTCTCAATAGTCCAACTGATAGCTTCCTTATGCTCTCTTAAAATGTCCAATAATTTATCCACTTGAGCATCAACCAAATCTGAAGCTATAGTCAGAGGCAAAGAATCCGCCGGACTTAGGAACTTATACTTAAGATTGTCCAGTAAAGGCTTATATTCCTTCTTGGGGGGTCCAGGTGTTGTGGTCTCCTCCGTCTCGCTGCTCTTCTGAGGAGCAGACTCCAAAGTAGCATTTGTTTGCTCAAGTAACTTATCCAAATCCAAATCTTCTCCAAACTGAGCAAAGCATGCCTCCAGGGGGTCCTCAATGCTTGATTCACCCACAGTCTCCTCTGTCTTACTGCTCTCCCGAGGAGCAGACTCCAAGATAACAGTTGCTTTCTCAAGTAGCTTATCTAAAGTCAAATCCTCTCCAAACTGAGCAAAGTATACCTCCAGATTGTCCTCAGATTCCCCTCATTTCTTAGGCATTTATAATCTCTCAGGGTAAGACACTTTAGGTACAAACGACCTAGGGAGATTCTTAATAATAGGTGTGGCTGTAGATGGCTCAGCATCTCTCTTTTCCTTGTTGCCAGTTTCTTGCCCTTGTTGCATAGCTGGGTTCTCTTCCACTTAATTGTCCACTTGTCTCCCAGACCTCAATGAGACAATTAATTGCACTTGTTCCTGCCCGTGCATAGGACTTGATGAATTTCCCACCGCAAACTGTTCCTTCGGTTTAGGCTCAGGTTGACTGGGGAACCTTCCCTTCTCTCCTTCACCCAAGTAACTTGCGATTTGATCCATTTGACTCTCTATCTTAGCAATCACTTGGGTGTTTACTATTTGCGCACTCCTTACTTCGCTTATGGATTGGCCGATCATCTTCCCGAAATCATTGAGGGCATCCTCCAATGACTGTGAAACCGACGCTGGCGCTTGAATGAGAGCTTGGTAAGCGGGTGATGGTGCTGGATAGGTAGAGAAACCATAACTTGGAACTGGTAGAGGAAATCCGAGAGGGTATTGATTGTGAGCATGATGAGGGGCTCCTCCCTGATTTATCAGTTGGTTCTGCTTCCATGAAAAATCAGGGTGGTTCTGTCACTCTGGATTGTACGTCTCGGAGTAAGATCCATTTGATTGCCACCAATAGTCATTGAAAGCATTCATTTGTTCCATGGGATACTCGACAAAAGCCGGCGTAGGTGGACAATTTTGTGCTAAATGCATAGGACTAGCACAGATGGAACAACTATCAACATTGAATGTATTGGTTATATTGATGGACTGGCTGGTCATCTTCATGAAATCCTTGAGAGCGTCCTCTAAAGACTGTGAAACCGGCGCTGGATTCATTCACATTTTTTTATATTTTTTAAAAAATTTTCTTTTATTTTATTTTTGGGCAAATGCAAATAAACTAAATTAAAATTAAAATTAAAGTTAGATTTAAAATGAAAATTAAAATTAAAATTAAAAAAAATAAAACAAAAATGTTAAACTAAACTAGTAGAAAAATAAAATTAATTTAGACAAAAATTTCACAAACAAAACAATTCCCCGGCAACGGCGCCAAAAATTTGTTGTGAGTTTTAAATTACTCGCAAGCGCACGAGTCGTTTGCAATATAGTGTTGTGCAAGTTCGAGGTCGAATCCACAGGGAATTGCGTTGTGAAAATATAATTTTATCTAAACTAACCCTATTTTAACCTAGTTCTGAATTTTGTATTATATTGTGCAAAGAAATATAAACTTAAACTAAATTGGTTTAAAGCTAATAATAAAGACACTAAGGTTTCTGAATCCACCCTACCAAAGTTTAGCATATATATTCATGTAAAAATAGCCTATCAAAACATTCCATGAATCCAACTTACGAAAAAAAACAACAAATATCCCAATTAAACCAAAAGTATCTAATGTATCCGCTTTTAACAAATCACAAAGGAAATCCAATTTAATCAAAAACAATTTGATGTATCCATCAGATGAAACACATGAAATATCCAACAGAATAATTTAAACGCAATCAATCATAAGATTTTACTCAAATAATTGACAGAACATTTATACTAAAAAACATCGGAATTGAAAAAACAAATATGAAACTACTATGCCAAACAACGGCAAGGCTTCATCTTCAACCTTAGTTTGAAAATTTTAGCCACTCATAATCATGAAACCAGAATTCATAATAAAAGTGCTAAACATTAAACTAAAAAGAAATAAATTACTTTACATGGGAGAAATTCCACTCGCTGTTGGGCAGCACTTCCCCTTGTGGTAGCAAGCCTTCGGGATCCACCAGAATGCTAGCAGACGTCCACCAGATTACACCAAATGGCCCAGGAATTTCACTTCGGATTGCTCCTAAGGGCCCTATGGATTGCTCCTAAAGGCCCTCTGGATTCACTTTATGATGATCTCAGATTTTTCGATGATGCCTAAAGCTGAAGTGGAGTGGGTCTTATATAGGCAAATACCACGAGTGCAATGTGTTTCCAATCCGATGTGGGATGTGGGATATAGAAATATGTTTCCAAACGATGTGGGATGTGGGATTTAAGCCTTCACATGCCCTTCAAAACTTCTGCTCATGCTGAAATCCCGCACAGCTCGTACAGCCTGACCTTTGTTTACTAAAACTGCCATAACTTTCTCTAAAAAAAATCCTTTTTACGAGCCATAAAATTCTCTAGAAAATAGACATCCGGATCTTTCTAAGAATATATGGTTCATCTTGCATCAATACCGTTTAATTTTCAAAGATGATTGATCTGTACAGGCAATTCTGGCAATTTAGTGAAACTCCTTTCTTGGTGCTTGTAAACCTGAAAAACAATGAAAATAACTCAAAGTAACAAATTCCTAAGCTAATAAAAGTAAATTAAGTAGCCAAAATATGCAATATTTTTCACTCATCACTGTTCCTTGAAGATTTTATTCACCAACCTCTGATAGGTTGCCCCAGCATTCTTGAGCCCGAAGGGCATGACTTTGTAGTAGTACAGCCCTCGATCAGTGATAAAGGTTGTCTTGTCCTGATCTGATTTATGCATGAAGATCTGGTTGTAGCCGGAGTACGCATCCATGAAAGAAAGGAGTTTATGCCCCAAGGTGGCGTCCACCATCTGGTCAACTCGAGGGAGAGGGAAGCTGTCATTTCAGCAGGCCTTGTTTAAATTGGTGAAGTCAATAAAAATATGCCACTTGCCATTGGCTTTCCAGACCATTACCACATTGGATACCCACTTAGGGTACCTTGCCTCTCTGATGAAACCGGCTTCCAGCAATTTGTCTACTTCAGTATTGATAGTCATATAGCGCTTGGAGGCAAAGGTCCTCTTCTTTTGAATGACTGGCTTGCACTTGGGGTCCACATTCAGGCAATGTTCAATGGTTCCAGGGTTGATCCCCAGCATATCCGATGCTGACCAGGCGAACAGGTCTTTGTTTTTTTGGAAGAGGGATAAAAGTTCTTTCTTGTGTTCTTCAGAGGGGTTTGCGCATATTTGGATAGTTCGGGTAGGGTCCTCCCCGAGTGGTACTAGGGTTAGCTTCTCTACAGGTCGTCCTCTTAGGGTTTGCATCTCGTCCCTAAGATCCTCTACTTCGAGAGGCAGGGCCTCAGTCTTTTTCCTTTCTTTGACAATGTTCAGGTAGCAGGCCCGGGAGACTTTTTGATCACTTCTACACCTTCACTGGTGGGAAATGTGACTTTCAGGTGATAGGTGGAGACAACAGCCTTCAGTTTGTTGAAAGTGGGTCGACCGATGATCATATTGTAGGAGGAGCTGCTTGACTACTAGGAATGTGGTCTGTACTGTGGAGGTCCTTAGCACTGTTCGTGCAGTTTCTGGGAGGACTATGCTTTATTTGGCAAATACTGGAGATTCGTTGAAACCATACAGGGGGATCGGGGCTGGCTCTAGATGCCCATCCTTCAGTTCCATACATTGGAAAACATCATGAAACAATATGTCTACATAGCTTCCATTGTCAATCAGGACCCGCCGTATTTTATGGTTGGCCACCAAGAGGGAGACCACCACTGCATCGTCGTGAGGAGTTTGCACATCTTTTAAGTCTTCTTCTGTAAAGGAGATCACTGGCTCTGTTCTCTTTCTCTTATGGGGACCACTAATAGAGGCTACGGCCCTTCTTGCTCAGTCCTGGGATTCCTTTGAGGGTCTCGTCGCTCCTGCTATTGAGGATAGGGACGTTAAGCATCTCTTCTTGATGGTGCGGGCTCATCCCTTCTTCGAGGTTCAGTAAACTCTTTTAGGTATCCCCAATTGATAAGAGCTTCAATCTGCTCCTTCAGGTCGTGGCATTCCTCAGTGTCATGACCATAGTTCTTGTGGAATCGACACCACTGTCTCTAGTTCCCCCCCAGCCCCGAGATGCGGCATCATGGGTGGCCATTGGAGAATAGACTTATCTTGGAGTTACATGAGGACGTTGGTTCTAGTCGCATTGAGGGGGGTGAAGCCGTCTACTCGGGGGTGGGGTCGATACCTGTTCTTTTGATGGAGCCTCTTAACCACTCCTCTCTGAGGGTCGGGGTCCTTCCTCTTCTTCTCCGTTTCTCCCTATCTTTCCCTTCTGAAGGCTTGGTCATCCTCTACCAGCATGTACTTCTCAGCTCGGGCTAGAATCTCATTCATGTCTCTAGGCGGGCGCCGAGTGAGTTTGGAGTTAAAGATACCAGACCTTAATCCATTCTTAAATGCCATTACCTGGACATTTGGGTTGAGGTCAGGAATTTCCCACGCCGCTGTATTAAACCTTGATATGTAGGCTCGGAGCCTCTCCCATCGATGCTGAATGATGTTGAAGAGGCTTTCCAAAGTTTTCTTCGACCCCTTACTACTGAGGAAGTGTAAGGCGAAGGCGTAACTGAGCTCTTTAAAATTATTGATGCTCCCTAGTTTCAGACGTGAGTACCAAGTACCTGCTACCTTTTTGAGAGTTAGGGGGAAGGCATGGCACATGATTGGGTTGGAGTGCCGGTGCAGCATCATAGTTGTTTTGTAGTGCTGTAGGTGGTCCATAGGGTTTGCGGAGCTGTCATACATTCTGACTTGAGGCATCCTGAAGTTGGGTGGAAAGCGAGGTCTCGAGAACATCTTTCATGAATGGAGGGTCTTGGATGCTGAGCTCATCCATGATATTGAGATTCTTGTGTCTCAGAGCCAAGTCTGTTTTTTTTCCATTTCTTCAAACCATCTATCTAAGTTGAGATTGCTTTTTGAGGAGGAGCTCTCCTTGGATCGGCTATAATGCAGCGAGGGCTCGGTAGGGGACTGGTTGTAGGTCGGGTCATCCCTGTTGGATGACTCTGCTTGCTTTAAAGCTTGGTGAAGAGGGAAGGAAGGTTGCCGACCTCCTCCCCGAACCTGGGACGCTAGGTTGGCTATCATCCTGGAAAGCTTCTAGAACTGAACTTGAGTCGCTGGGGCTTGAAGGTGTGCAGCCGCTTCCTCGTCATCAGGAGAGTCAGTTTTGGAGAGATGAGGGCGCTGCTCTCTGGTGGAGGGTCTTCTGCTCGATCCAGATTGGTGACTGCGAGTGCTGCCTTAGATGGGAGCTGAGCATGCTATTGGAGCTTCCTTGTCGGTCCTTCTATTACTACTCCTTGGTGGCATCGTGACAGTTGAGTTCTTTTGTATTTTTTCACTTGCATTGTAGCGAGAGATTGTGGCTTTCCACAGACAGCGCCAATCTGTTGATGCCAAAAACGGTTGGTGCTAACGTGGCCCGGGTGTTGACGTGGCTCGGGTGCTGATATGGTCTGGGAGCTGATATGGCTTGGGTGTTGATATGGCCTAGGCCCTGCACAAGTAACAGGAGTGAACTAAAGGCTCTCAGAAGGAGGGGAGGGGGAGACTTCCGATGGCGCTCCGAAGCTTAAGTTAGCACGAGGGCTTAAGGGAGAAACCGAGGGCTTAAGGAAGAAGCCGAGGGCTTGAGTAATTGTAGTGTAAGTAAAATGAGTCTGAATCCATGTAAATTCCATACCTTGGCTTATTTATAGACATCCACCCATGGGAGGGCATTGATTACAAGCTCAGGAGAGGGTGTGTTGTAGGGTGGCTGCAGAGTGGCATGCCGTAGGGTGGCTGTAGGGCTGTGTGAGTAGAGGGGGCCCAGGTGTGGGGTTTTCGGGCTTTTCTTCATTGGACCGAAGAGTTTGCTGGGTCGGAAGGTTTACTAGGTTGCTCATTGGACCGGAGTGTTTTAGGCCACATCAAGGTGCATAGTGCATTATGTTTTGATTAGCCTAAATAATAACAAAACCACCCAAGCAAAATATTCCATTGTATATCCGTATCGTGCTCAAGCTCAATTTCGTTAATAGTTTATTCCCGTTTTAAAGATAAAAAAATTTAAAAAGCTTCTACATGCTTTTTGCAATGAGAAATAAAAAAGAGCGCTAAAACACAAAGAAATGAGATAGGTTATGTATATTGCAGCTTTGCATTAAAAAGATTCAAATACAAAGAACAGACAATGGCAGACATGTAACTTAAAAAAAATGAAAAAGCAACATAAGTTAATGCTCAAGAACTTCCTTATAGGCTTTGACTATGCTTGATGAAAGGTTAAAAGATAAAGCCAAAACAGGAGAGAATGGCAAAAAAATTTAACCTGTAATTTCTTTTGAGATCTGTTGCAATGTGTGTTTTAAACTTGAAATCAAAACAGTATACTACCAGAAACCTGCAATCAATAGATTGTTCATGAGATTTCAAGAAGAAAAAAGAAAAATCAATGGAGACTAAGAGAAACAAAAAGAAAACCGAGCATAATGCTACCAGAAACCTTCTCTAAATATGGATTGAGCATAATACTGGGCACATGTGCACAAATGTTCCCCCATCCCTAAAAGCAAACAAATCAATAAAACCGTATAAAAAGACTAAAAGCATACAAATTAACTAAAATCTATTAGAGATACAAAGATTAAGAGAGTACATACTAGATTCGAACGAAAAGTGTGCAGCTTGACGAAGAAGAAGCAAAATGAGCTGATTGACGAAGAAGAAGGTACTGTGAGTATTATATTTCTTAATTTTATCCTCTGAATAATTAAGCACGCAAACTCATTTAGCTAAGTTTTTTTGTCGTATTTCAGCGCTTCAAAGAGCTAATATATGACGCAAACATATAGTGGTGCTTTAAAGTGCCGATACATGACAATGCCACATAGTTACACTTAAAAGTGCCACTATATGAAAAAATTTATAAATATTTAGTTCAGTGCTTTCAAGCGTCAATATAATGCAGCTAATACTCATATTTCAACCTTTACAAGCGCCGCTGTAAGGACTATGGACAACACATATCTCCACATTGGTATGATATTGTCCACTTTGGGCCTAAGCCCTCATTGATTTGCTCTTGGGTTTTTACCCCAAAAGGCCTCATACCAATGGAGATATTTGTCCATCCTTATATACCCATGATCCTCCCCACTTCTAGCCAATGTGGGACTTTGGTTGTATACCCAACAATCCTCCCCTCGAACAAAGGACCACCGAGCCTCCCCTCAAACGATCATCCATCCGTTTACTCTCTACCAACCAGGATTCTCCACTCCACTGTGTTGGAGCACACGCCTTACATGGAGCACCACCTGCGTCGAGAGCTTGCTCTATCCCAGGTCAACTCCTCTTCATCGTGTTATGACCAGGACACGTCCATGAAGAATCTGGAGCACACCGCCTGTCAAATCGAGCTCAATCCACGGATCTCATCGTGATCTAACCTGGGCCCACCACCTTATTGTTCGGCATTTTGAGGATTCATCCACATGGCTAACTCTGGGGCATGGCTCTGATACCACTTGTAAGGACTATGGACAACACATATCTCCACATTGGTATGATATTATCCACTTTGGGCCTAAGCCCTCATGGATTTGCTCTTAGGTTTTTACCCCAAAAGGCCTCATACCAATGGAGATATTTGTCCATCCTTATATACCCATGATCCTCCCCACTTCTAGCCAATGTGAAACTTTGGTTGTATACCCAACAACCGCAATATTAAATGGGTTTTTGCATATTCTGGCGCTTAAAAACGTCGATATTTGTGCTGAAAAGAAAGCGCTGGCGGATGCCATTTATCTTATAGTAGAAAATTAAAATTTGCTCTTTTTTTTGCCTAATTGAAACTTTATTTGAAAATTTACTCTCTTTTTGACACATATCAAATAAAGATGTTGAGGTTAATAAAATTTCTTATCATGGTATCATTTACTAACCAACAATATTTCCTTCGTTAATTAAAGCACTATTTAAAGAGAAAAAAAAAAGTCCATTTCTAATGTAACACTATAAGTAAAGGAGTGGAATGCAACACTAACAGTTAATTCACAGAAAAAGATTTGAAAATGAGAGGATGAATATTTTTTTAAAATATTAACATTAGTTTGAAACCAAATGAAAATAGAATTTATTTCATTTTTAAATAGAATTCATTTCATTTTCGAATGAATTGAAAAAAGAATTCATTTAGAAATGAATTAAAATTAAATTTTATGTTTGGCTTTCTTATGTTAAATTATAGAATTTGAATTTTCATGTTTAAAATTTGGATACATAAAGAAATCAAAAAAGGAAAGAAAGAGAGGGTGGAGGAGGGAGATGGATGAAATGAGAGAGTATTTTGATCAATATAACTTTTTACTCTTCATTTTGTTGAATTTATTGTAAATTCTATCAATTTTGATTGAATTTGCAATAATCTAGCTCGATTTTATAGTGAATACATTTCGAAATGAATTCCATAATTATTTTCTTTTTAAACATAACAAGTATATAGTTACAAATGAATTCCATAAAATTTACATAATTCATTTGTCCCAAACACACTAGAAATGAATTTTTATGTTTTGCTTTCTTAGGTTAATTTGTAGAATTCAATTGAATTCTTATGTTTAAAATGTTCGAAATAAATGAAGAATTCAAAAGAGAATGGGTGAGGCAAAAGAGAGGAAGAGAAATCGAAGAAAAGAGGAAAGAATGAGCATTTTAGTCAGCATAACTTTTTACTTTTCATTTTGTGGATTTAATTTGTAAATTGATAGAATTTACAACAAGTTAACTCAATTCCATAATGAATTCATTTCGAAATGAACTCCATAATTTGTTTTCCAAACATAACAAGTATCTAATTATGAAAGAATTTAATAAAATTTATAGAATTTATTTGTTCCAAACACACTCAATATACTCAGTCTATGTACTTAATAAAGAGAATAAAAATGTAAAAGGAAAATATTACACCCTAACTTATTTCACTTTCTACTCCCTACTCTTTTTAATTTGAGAAAATTAAAAAATGTGGATGACAATTGACAATTTATATTTTTTTCTTTTTCATCCTCACCCCTTTTTTCCCTGTCAAGTAAAAAAACATATTACCATATTTCATTTATTTATTTCTTCCGTCATCTATCTTTTCCATTCTCTCTTCCTAGCCAAAAATTGTCCTCTACTACTTCAATTTTATGGTTGGAGAGATTTAACATTATTTTATTTTTCATAAGTTCAAATGTAAAACTCATATTTTGAGTAGGAAAATTGTTTTATCACTATCAATTTTTTATTATAAAAAATATAAATTTCATCACTAAAAAAACAAAGAACCTTATAATTTACCGTGACTTTGAACAACTGAAAGTTTCAAATTTGCGGCTACATTTTCTATCTAATTGGATAGTTTTAGTTGGAAATTTTTTTTAGTAAATTATAATTTTTGTCATTCAAGTTTACAGCTTATCCTATTTATGTCCTTAAAATTTGATATGTTTCAATTGGATACTTAAAGTCTATAAGAGTACGTTTAGTTGTGGAAAATATTTTTCATTTTTCATTTTTCATGTCTATCATCCTTAATACTTTCGTCAACAATTTGTATATTATTAAAATAATTGTGAAAACAACGCTTCTCTTTTCAACATAATATTAAAAAAGTTGGGAGAAAGAGTTGTTTATCAATTTTTTTCAATATTATGTTGAAAAGAGAAATATTATTTTTCAAATTATGTTAAAAATGTGCAAACTATTGAAGAAAGTGTTAAAGAAAAATAGAGATGAAAAATAAAAAAATATATATTTTTCATAACTGAACATATCATAAATGTTTCTAATTATGTTCTTAACTTTGAAATCCCTCACTCAATTCTTCCGTGTAAAGCTAGTTCAGATTTGACCTGACCAATTTGAACGGAAAAATTGACGCCATCATCGACACTTTTATAAGCTCCAACTTCTCTGTTATTCTAAAAAACCAACTGAGTCCAAACCTTTCTTTCTCAAACAAACCGATCTCCATTTATCCCTCAAATTTAAACCAAAAGTCCGCCTTAATCTATAAAGTCAAACTGCTAAGGGTCATGTGAAGGACACATGACATTGTTGGGTGGGAATTATCCTGCTTATTTAGCCATGTTGGACGCCATGCATAAATTGAGCGAGAGATTTTGAAGCCAATAACATAAGTTGAAATATTTATAAACCTCAGGTATCTAATGAAGACAAATCAAAATCTTAAGGATATAAATAGGACACACCGCAAACTTAAAGAAAAAAAAATTAAAATTTACTCTTTTTGCATAATTGAAACTTCATTTTCGAGCACAAACCAAATGAAGGTGTTTAATAAACACCATTGCATGTATTTTTCTCTTTTTATTATAATAAACAGGTAAGGATTTGTCAAACCCCCTCCACCACAAGAATTTTTTTTTTTTTTAATTTTAAAAAAGGTGCTAAGGTTAATAAAATTTCTCATCATGGTATCAGGTACTAACCAACAATATTTCCTTCATTAATCAAAGCAAAATTTAAAGAGAAAAAGAAGCCTATTTCTAATCTAACCAGATGGTAAAGGAGTGAAATTCAACACTAACCGTTACTTTGCAGAAGAGATGGGAAAAATGAGAGATGCACATTTTTTAAAAATATTAACAAAGTGAAAAGATTAAAAAAGAAAACCTTAATATATTCAGTTTATAGGCTCTACAAAGAGAATAAAAATGTAAAATGAAAAATTAAATCCTATCTTATTTCTCATTTTACTCTCTAATCTTTTTCGATATAAGAAAATTAAAAAAATGTAGATGACAATTGACAATTTGCACTTTTCCTTTTTCATCTTTACCCTTTTTTTCCCTGCAAAGTAAAGAAAAAAAAATGCTACTTGCTAGTAAAGAAAAAAAACCTATGCTACCATATTTATTCATTTCTTTCTTCCTTCAGCTATGTTCTCCATTTTCTCACCGTAGCCTAAAATTTTCCTGTACCACTTAAATTTTATGGTCGGAGAGATTAACACTTTTTTTTGGCATAAGTTTGAAGGTAAAACTCATATTTTAAAGTAGTAAAATGGGCTTTTTTATTTTTTTTTTTTACCATCAAGTATAAATTTTAACTCGTTCCCATTTTTTTTTTTGAATTTTTTATTTATTTCAAACATTTTAAACATAAAAATTTAATTGAAATCTACAAATTAACATAAAAAACTTACAAATAAAAATTTATTTCAAAATAAATTATATTTTCAATTCATTTGAAAATTAACTGAATTCTGTTTAAATTCGAATTCCCTTTCCTCCATTGAATCAAATTAATAGAAAAAAAATTCTACACAATTCCAAACATCAAAACTGATACTCCATAACTAAAAAAATGAGCAATTTATAACATAAAGGGATTTGCATGTAATAAACATCCGTCTATGCGTTATATACATGCACCTCTGAGAAAAAACCTTTTCAATATAAATACAACAGAAACTACAGTTCTAATTCCAGATAAATTTTCCAATTATTTGAATGCACCAGCTGTGAAGTATTACAAACTGGCAAATGGATTTTCGAATTTCTATTTTACAATTAATCATAATGTTCGGTCACTCGACCATCCCATCTCTCACCAATTCTTCTAAACCTCTCCTTAGCCTCTCCGCAGCTGCTTTACAGTCATCTTCTTTCAAGCCACCAAAGGAGACCCTTAAATGTCCTGGACAACCGCATGCACCTCCAGGGATCACAACCACCCCATGTCTGTGAGCAAGCCAATGAACGACTTTAAAGTCATCGAGATATTTTTCTGGAAGCCTTGCCCACAAGTAAATTGCTCCTTCTCCACCTTTCACAGCATCTTCTCCCAATGGAAAAAGTGCTTCTATAACTATTTCTCGGTTCTTGACAAGATCTTTCACTTGTTCAGTGATCCACTCAGGTCCCATTTCTAAGGAGTACAGCGCAAGGTACTGTGAAATTATTGAAGCACATATGGGGATGTTGTCTTGAACTTTGAGAAGTTGAGCTGCAAAGCCTTCCACTTCTGAGGGGTATGCTATCTGCGTCCATTCATTTTTTAGCTAACTTATTGTTGTACAAAACAGAGAAATAAATGATGAGGGAATAACAATAAGGCAAGTGATTTGAAGTAAAATATTTCCAATTCCTGAAAAAATGGTATAAAAATCGAAGCATGACGGGATATAACCAAAGGAGGTCAGATCTGTATTAGGGAGAAAAGATGCTTTGTTAGGTGGAAACTAAAACACTTAAAAGTCTAGTCTTTGATCAATATTTATCAAAGATAATTACTTTCAAAAGTTGGAGGTGGTATCACCAATGAAGCGAGAAATGCAGTATTTATGACTCATTGACTATCTAAAATAAGAACGCTGTTATTCTAATATCCTTCTTCCCTTTTTCAGTACCACCTGGGCACGTCATCAATGGACACCTTATTGTCATGTTGGACAAAAGACATCAAAACAGACGTCAACGTCCTAAAACGCGGAAGCAACAGTACTTGATTCTCCTCAGTTTTCCATTGTTATTGAAGTTACCAGCACACTATCCCTGTGATCAGTTTACATGCCAGCGAATATGCAATAGTCGAAATTATTTGCACACTATCCATATTTTACTCATATAAGCTCATAACTCACTAGTTTACATTCTAGCATTAGCAATAATAATCGGTGACCAAGCTGCCACACCACACCACTGTTGCTTTAGCACCATGCCTCAAATCATCAACAAACAACTACTGCACCATCATCCCAACATAGCCAAAAAAAAAAAATACAACCAGACTAGATCTGGTTTTGGTGAACCAGATATAATAATTAACCAGATCTGATATGAATCACACTGACAACAGTATGAAAGGGCATGAGAGAAAGAAAGAGGAAGAAAAAAAAAGGAATGGCTATTTCTCTCTCTTAGACCCCCTCTCTCCCCTAGCCAGTGGTCGACATCAAGTCTTCTCTTTGACCACTCTATTTCTCTCACTAATAGGACTGTAAATAGGCTCGACTTTTGACTCGGTCATATGATTCTTGAGCCAATCTCGAGCAGAATTTTTGGCTCGTAAAATTCTTAAGCTAAGCTTCAGCAGAGCGTGGCTCGACTTGATAAAAGTTCTAGCATTTTAAGCTCGTTAGTTTTCAAGCCAAACACTCAATTGCTCGGCTTGGCTTGACTCAACTTGAATCAATAAATTAATATAATTATATATATATATATGTAATTTTATGTAATTTATATTCGATTTTTCACTTAGACAATATATATTTATGGATGGATCATGTTGTGTAGATCTTTGAAGCTTAAAAATACCAAGACGTTGATTTAGTAGTGATATTTTTTTACAAAGTAGTAGAGACAATGTATTGAGTGATTTTGAGATTTTCAATTGGATTATAAATGCCTGGTTGGGAGAGCTCCTCAAACAACTTTTATTGTCAAAAAGCAGAAGCTTTGCCAAACACCTCTTTTTTTACCTTTTTTTTTTTATGAATCAGAAGCTGAAAATCAAAAGTTGGGTTTTGTAGTTTTTAATCCCATAATCAATTTTAACACTATTCATGTTCCAAAATTACCCTTATGCAGCAAAGGTAATTACACTATTTATGTTCCTAATCAAATTTTAAATGTAACAATGATGCATAAATTATTATTAGAACATTGAGATTATTATTTAATAAAAATATTATTTTATTTATTTAATAAAAATAATATTATTATTAATTTGATTTAATTATTAAAAATATCATTATTTTAATTAATATTATTTTATTATGAATAAAATTAATATATTTATATTATATAAATAATAAAGTCAATTTGATGAAAAAAATGCCTCCAAATAGTCAAATAGTACTCATATACCCTTTTTAGTAATTTCGACATCTAAAAGTAGTTTTACAACTTATTTACCAAAAATATCAATTAGTTTGAATAAACAATTTTTACGAAATACCAAATAATTTTTAACTCCACAACATTTTTACCTAAAGTTGCTTTAAAATCACTTTTGAGTCCTTACAATAGAATCAGAAGTTAAGCCAAACCGGCTCTAAATATTTATTGTCTAGAGAGTACATATATCTTATGGTTTTAATTATTTGTCTTTTTAAAAAATAAATTATAATTGATATCATACCTATAATAAAATATATTGTTATTTTAATAATTAATTTTTATATTTCATGAAATTTTTATTCGCATACAAGTTCAGTAATGTACCATTTGTTAAACTAAATTAATTATGGAACAATATTAATTCAAGAATTAATTAACTTGAGAACAATTAGATTTGAGCTCGAGTTTAGGCACCCTCAATCGAAAAGCTCGTGATCCAAGCTCAAGCAAAATTTTTAAAGCTCGAGCTTAGCTCAAGATCGTATTTAAAAATTTCAAACCAAGCTTAAGCCGGGAGCTGCTCAGCTCATTTATAGTCCTACTCACCAAAACCTTTTCTCTCGCTCCCTTCCCCTTCTTCCTTTCTATAAGTTGAACCCATCTCCCGTAAGCTCACACTCATAGCATTGGTTTTGCCCCATTAAGTAACAGCTGCCCCACCATTCTAAATTGGCATATTGAACACTGTCAAGCATCGGTGCAGGGGTCTGACGGGGATGCAAACGAGGGGTTTTTTAAATAGAATTATCCTTAAACTAATCATACAATTTTTTTTCTGAATAAATTTCCCATTTAAAAAGAACAAAAAAATGCAATTAGCATATAAAAAAATAGTTTGATCACCCAGTATTATAAACATGAGAAATACAAAGCATTACTTACATATCCAACTCGCCATCCCATCATCCCATAGGTTTTTGAGAAGGAAAAGATGTTGACTATGTGATTTCCCTCAATACACGAGTGTTGTCGACCATCATACATAAAATATCTGCAGATAAGTTGTCAAAGCTCACATATAGGACCGGATGCTTCTTGACTATACACTTAAAAAAAATCTAAATCTATTGCTGAATCAAAAGTTAATTGAACTCCCAACTGAGGAAGAATTTTATACTGCAACAGAAAATCATACCCAAAGAAAACACCATTCATTGACTTGCTCATCAATATGGTGCCTAAAAGTGTAAAAGCAATGTGATATTTAATTCCACTAGAAAAAAATTTTGAGTCAACTGAGAAAGAATATTTCAATTGCAACAGAAAAATATACATGAAGGTAACACCATCCATTGACTTACTCATCAATATGGTGTCTGAGTGGACAAACAGACAAACTATGCGATGTTTAACCCAATAAGGACAAACTGAACATATTGGATAACCTACCCACACATTTATCTAGTGAATCAATATCTATATAATTTTTAGGTGCCATTTATAAGACGCAGGTGCATTTATCTAACAGTAGTTTAAGCTAAGTGAAGTTTAACTGCAACTACAAAGAAGAGATATTAAAAAGGTTTTTTTTTTCTTTATTCAATGAAAAAAGGCGAAATGGGCACACCCTTAATAGGCAAATACAGATGAAGCATACAAGATAGAAACCTTAAAAGAGAGAAGAAAAACAAAAATTTGAAAAAGGTAGCGGAATAAACACTGAAAGTGGGGACATCACCGAGAGAAAAAAAAAAAGAGACGAGATTAGAAGAAGGTTTGATTCAGCACAACTGTGCATATTGATATAAAACTCTTAAGTCATAATAAATCTAAAATTCCTTCATTTTCCACTAATAGATTAATCTATATTTTAATTTTGGGGTTTTGAATCATGAATAAATTTTCATGATTAATCGTATTCTCGGCCGGAGCATTGAACCTATTTGAAGTGGCTCATTTCGTACCAGAAAGGCTTGGAAGATTGCCTATAAGGATAATACACGTTCCAATTGACCGAGCCTAATTCTAATTGTTTTGTTCCGAAGCAAAGATGTTTCTTTTTCTTTGTTTCAACAAATAGACAGATCAATTCCTGTGCAACCATGGCAGATGCTTCCCAATCATTATAATAGAAAACCCACATCCTTATAGTTATTATGGGCTCAATTCTAGATAAGAATCAGAAATCCAAGAACTTCATGGCCAGTAAATAATCTCAATATATCTCCCATGACATATATTATTACTTCCTCAAGATTAAACTGAGAATATAACAGTCTAATAAATGCATCTAGAACAAAAACAGAAGGAACTTACTCGTATGTATTATCTACAACTAGCCAAGACCCAGCGTCTCTGCAGATATCTGAAATCCTCTGCTCAAAACAAAGACCTAATTAGAAGATTTAGAAGAAACTAAAAGCAATAAAATTGAACCATTCTCAAGGCATTATAATTTCTTCTGATAAACACATGCAAACTTACATAGTTACATTCATACATGCATGTGTATATATATACATAATATGTATACAAGTATCAGGGAGAGAGAGACCTTAAGTAGAGGTTCTGGTATGTAGGTCCCAGATGGGTTGCCAGGATTAACAACAGTAACAAGCTTTGGTGTTGGTTTAGTTTCCAACAATGTCCTTTCTAACCAGTCTGAAAATTAAAGTAATACTAATAAGTGATATACTGCAGGAAACCTATAAAAAAATGATATACTGCTGGAAGAAAATGTCCTTCCATATGGATTCTGTTAAATACACATTAGTTTTCTGACATTCCCGTTTCAAATGACGGCATGTCAGGTGCTATTTCATGCATAGAGCACATATACGTGTACAATAACAATCAAGTAAGATCTTAAGTTAAGTGTTGAGAAACAATTATCCAACAGCTTAAGCTGATGCAAAATTGCCCAACATTATATTTAAGCTCCGACATTAAAATAACCAAATTTAGCATTCGATTTCATTTTTTATCTTTGTTTTTTCCTTGCTATAAACTAAAACCAAAACCGTAGAAAAATGGTTGAGAATAGGCTTTCATTTTTGGCTCAAATTCCTATTTAAGCTTTTTTTTGGGGGAATTAAATACACATACCTACCCTATGGTTTCACCTAGTTTAGAATATACCTCTTAAGGGTTTTTTCATGACAATTGAGGACATATGGTAACTCCATCATGCACTTGTTCATGCAGTTATCTTAAAGTCATGTGACTTACACATGCGCCGTGGTTCCCACCTAATATAAGAGATTTGAGCCCTAATAATAATCAACAACCCCCATCGCCCTCAAATCCACGATTAGTCCCAGATTAGAGCGATTAGAGAGTTGATATCCCAAAGACTAAATCGTGGATTTGGGGGTTCTTGATTGTTATTAGGGATCAAAACTATGATAGGTGAGAAATACAATGCACGTGCAACTCACAAGACTTCAAGTTAACGGTGTGAACTTAGCGAGCATGAAGAAGTTACCATATGTCCTCAATTTTCACGAAAAAATCTTCGGTATATCATAAATGAGGTGAAACCATAGGGTAGGTATGTGCATTTAACCTTGTTATATATAATTAAAATCAAATTAAATTAAAGCACCAAACCTTCCTAAATACTTCAGAACACTAAAATGATTTTTTAAAACAGGGTGCTTGCATCCATTATAAATCTACGCATTCGAAGGAATGAAGCATGTGAAGACTAAACCAGGTAGCAGATTATGGATTCAAGGAATCAAGATTACAAAAAAGTTTCTCATAATGACAACAGAGCCAACAAAAACCACCTTAATTTATAGCTCAAAGTCTGTTATAGATTTCAGCAACAAATTATCAATTGCCACCTATGTTTAGTGAACACAGATGAAGGTCCATCCCCAATGCTTGAAGTCCAGACTTGATACCCTAAAAGATACAAAATTTTGAAACTAATATTTGCATTTGACGTTTCCCACAAAACTCAGCTAGCACAATAACTATAATGCTTATTTTTTCTCAAAAATCTGAAGAACATTGAGGATAAAAGCCTATGACCTAGCCCTTACCCCTGAGCTAAAGCTCCAGTAAAAATTATAATGCTATGCAATGAACATTTTCTCAAGCTTCGAACCTGCATCCGGATGGAGAGTTTGTGGGTTACCAGGACCCACTAGTATGTTAGTGATGCCTGTCATCTGGAAGGACATGTAGGCATTGAAATAGTAGGGTGCAAACATAACAACAGAATCACCAGCATCACATAATGTGAGGACAAGATTCACAAATGCCTGCAATTGAAATAGATAAAAAGATATATCAGAGTTCATACAACAGGAAAGTAGATGGAAACTGATATATTAGGCCATGGAACAGAAACAATTAATAGTTTTGTTTCAGACCAATGACAGAGTTCATCAATCATTGTCAGAAGGGTGCCGTAAGGGTAACAGCAAAAAAGTTCGAATTGCATTTATGACAAAGGGAAGACCGACAAGAACTTTAAAAGAAAAAAGAAAAAAGAAAATAAAGGGGGGACAAAGGGAAAGACAATGTTTTATCTGAAATTCATTGGTTGCTCCAAAATCATATTTAATCATATTCAGGGAAACAATTTCACATTCGTGAATGCACCCAAAAGAAAACAGAAGATTCTCCTATCATTTAATTCAGGAAATGCTAGCAGGATACTGTCAAACTAGACAGCAAGCGAAAGTATATATTTTTCATGCATTTAATAAAGTATTGCTTCCTTCCACTTAACATGAGTCTTATCAAGAAGTTTGGACTGTCTGGAACAAAGACATTAAGAATTGCTTTATAAAATATTGTATTAGATTATGAATGAGAAAAGAAGCACTTAAATTCAGAAGAATGAAGCATGTGAAAAGAAAAGCTAGCAAGCTTGCACATATACACAATTATCCATTAAATTGCAACAGCTGGACCCTTCAACTTATCTCTGCAGCCAAGTAATATCAATTAAGCAGAACATATAACCTCACATTCAATTTAACTTTGGTATCTTTTCCAAACCTAATTACTTGCTGAATCGAGTGAACTTTTATGCACCTTTTATGAAAATAAACAACATAAATTCTAGAATGCACTCTTGGTTACCTGATTGGCACCTGCCGTAACCATCACTGCAGATTTGTACAACTTATTTTCTTGACGCAACTGCAGAAGAAACATAAAGGGATTAGTTTGCAAAATGTTTTCACAGCTTTCCAGTCACATAGAAATATAGAACCAATTCTGGATCAACACAACAACTTCACAGGCAGACTGGACTGATGCAATAAATTGGTGAAATGTTGTGAACTTTCTAAAAGATAGAGGTAGCACCATTCTGCCCATGATGAAAGGAAGTCAGCTAAAATGGATAATCATGTGCAGCCTAGTGTCAATTGCTATAGCAGTAAGGAAAAATATCATACAGTGTGTAAAGTTATCTCATCATAGATAATTTCAGTGGCACATACTGTAACATTTTCTTTCTCCTTTTACCAGAATGATAAGAAATTTAACCCACATTGGTTTGATACTTCCCTTCTGATTTTGCAATTTGCATCAGGTAGCCACCATCAATATATGTCAAAAATATTTAGATCTTTAAATAATTAGCATTTAGGTGGCATTTTAAATATAATAGTAAATGCTTTTTTAATAAGTAAATGTTAATAAATACATATTTTATATATGCATATACAAGTTATCAATCTAATATTTTTTATAACCATAAAGGTCAACAATCAAACTTATTCAAACCAAACTTATCAACTAGCCAAGCCCAAACTTGGGTTGAGAATATCCAATCCAAGGAAAAAATAAAGCTGTGAGAAGCTATTTCAACCTTTACGATTGCACATGGACTGGCCTTCAAGCTAACCAGTCCAGCACATGAGCACCAAACCAAAATGACCTGGTCCCCCAAGAGTAATTATTATAATGATAAGCAACACCTACTATGACTGTATGAGACCTTTAAATGCAGCTTTGGGAAAAGAACCCAAGCATCTCAGCCTGCCACTTCTTGTAATCACCTTATTAGATACTAACTACAAGAACTAAACTGATGATCAATCAGGAAATTTAATAACACTATAAAATGTCTACCTTTTTCATTAATGCCTCCCTGAGTTGAGGAAGACCTTCATCAGCGCCATAATTACTAATTGAAGGCTCCCAAACAAGTTCTTTCACCTTATCCAAAGCTGGTTTCGGTGGTTGCCAATAAACTACTCCCTATTTCAACCAAAAACTGAGATAATCAATAAGATCAGCACAGAAGATCCTCCTAAAAGCACAGGAAATTTCATGTTCAAATGCAATTATTTGACAAACACACCTAGAATCCCAGCTTTAATTACCGATAAAAGCAATTGTAATAAAACAGAAATTCCAATCATCAACCAATGAATACATAGAAATTCAGAACCACACATTACAGTGAATATTCCTAAACGTAACCCCGTCTTACTACCTTCTTATTTATTTTAAGTACAGAAAATTGATCAATCATGCCGAGTTTGTCAGTATTTATGGTGAAGGGACAGAAGTTTAAGGACTTCCACAAAGTAGCTATAAGCACATTTATTACAGCCACTTTTGATTTTAATATGGAGCTTTGGTTAGCGTTTATTGTTTATTGGGGAAAAATCATATTCAATTTTAGAACATTAATATTGCAAATACTTTCACTAATGTTCCTTATTCTCTCATTTTGTGTTGCTTAAGCTGAACAGAAAAGAAACTGCCGAAAACATCTTCATGTCTTTAAATCAGCCACTGAAAATGCATAAATTGCACGTTTAACCATTACTTCTACTTTCCGCACAAATTAGAACTTAAACCCATTAGAAAAATGAATAAAAGGAAAAACTCTTTTAAATCTGCAACAAACGCGTCCTAATCATCGCCACTAAAGAAAACTGTTCTCCTTTTCCAACATCATCATCTTGTTCACGCAACAAAAACACTGACAAAACTATGCATTGGAAACTGGACTCGTCGCATCAAATTTAACAACACGATAATACACGAAAGACAACATTGATAAGAGAAAAGAACAAACCTGAGCCAGCGACGTAGCATTTTTTGCTCCTCGGACCAGTTCCTGTATCTGCACAAACAATCCCCCCAATAATTTCACCGTCAAAATCACTTCACCCAATACAATTTTCACACATACTGAAACAGAATTAGCTAAAACAAAGAAAGCCCAGATAGGCTTTGATTGAATAATACCTGAACCATGACTGGTATCTCAGTCTCTAAAGCTCTCCTTGCAAGCTTTTCGAAGGAACCCATTTCCTCTCAGACCACACCCACAAGGAACGCAACAAGAAAAATCACACAAATGATCTTAATTTCCAGATAAATGGCACCAAACCTCTTCACCCACCCACCCAAAACGCACAAATTTGACGCAAAAAGAGACCCAGCTTTTTTCAGGTTCAAGATTTAGTTAGGCACGCCTTAACATTCAACAACCCCACACAAAAAAAAAACTATTGGTCTCTCTCTCTCTCTCTCTATATATATATATATATATATATATATATATATATATATATATATAAAATAATAATAATAAGACGAAGACTAATCAAAATATAGTGAATATTTCTCTTGTTGTAGCGTACTCGGGAAAAAAAGAGGCCAAAAGAAGGAAACCCCTTTCTAACTTTCTTATTTTTGTTTTGTGCGTTTCTTGACTTGGCTTTAATTGTCTGCTTTCACTTTTAACGTTGACAAAAAAATGAGAAAAAAGATTACAGTATTTTTTGACTGGATAAACAAGAATCTCAGAACAACCAAAACCACGAAAAGACATCAACTAAATTACTCCTCATTTATTTTCGTTTTTCTTTTATTTTATTTTTATTCCAGAAAAGACAGGAGGAAGTAGAAGGGAAGGGGTCCCTCAAGGGGCAGAGTTAACTAGTTGATGCTTGAGAATTCCCACGATCTCTCCCTTACAAGCAGGAATATAAAATAATTTGAAAACTAAACAATTGTGCTTGGAATCTCGTTCAATTACGCTTTATTATATTAAAATATTTTCGTCAATTTGTTTAATGAAGCGACCAGAGAATAGCAGAGATGCAGAAACAAGGGATCTGAAATCGTGACTCTGAACAATAATTCCCTAGATTTCCCGGGAAACAAAATAGTCCCTTTTAATCGAGAGAATAGTGAGGAAATAGAGAACTTAAGCTATAACGGTGAGAGATAAAGAGCTATTAATAGTGAGCTAAGAAGTGTAAATCACAGAGATCGGAATTCAAGATATTTAAACTGCCTGTTTCCGAGAATGAATTGAAAGAGAGGAGAGTCGTGGCGTGATCACTAAATTTGTAAGATCGCTAAATTTTAATCATTATAAAAGGATAAATTTCAGTGCCTTCAAATCTGGTAAAATTGTCTCTCCGACACTCACTGATCATGAAAAGGTCACATGATAGGGACACAGACAAAAACAAAATTTTCAACAGAAAATTACATGAATCCTGACATTTAGTACGATTTTCAGTTAAAAAATCGAATTAAGTCGGATTTCCCTGCGAATTAACGGGTCGACCCGATGATTACACACAAAAGAGTACCTTTTCATTTTTGTTTTTTTTCCCTTGGTACAGAATTTATTAATTTACATATGTTTTTTTTGGTTTCTGTAGATGATGAGAATTTCATCAAACCATTACAATTACCTAGAATAATTATGTAGATATGTTCTTATTTCTCTGTTTTTGGCTCTTGTAAATGATGAAATTTCGATCAAAATAATGCCAGAAAAACAGAATTTGATCACACAAGGGAAAGAGAATTTCAATAAACCACCAAAGGGTACAATTCATTATTACATGCAAATGTAGCGAATAATTTACCTTACAGTAACCTGTTGACACGTGGACAGCTCTTTTTCCAATGATCGGATGACACGTAGCCGAGCAAGTCACAAATTCGTCATCATTCAAAGACTTCTTACATGCAAGAACGGAAGCAAGATTTCAAGGACTGCACCATCCCCGAACACGCAATAAGGCCCTTCGCCAAAGAAGCGTGATCTCCGGCATCGCGCCATCCCGGGAAAGTGGTCGACTTGCCTCCCTGAACCACTATAAAAAGCCCGTATGTAGATCTCAATTCAATTCAAGTTCATCCCTGAAACACTGGTATCACAACTCTCTCCATTTTCTTAAAACCTTGCATTGACAAAGGCATCGAAGAGTCCTCAGAGGCACCACCCTTATTTCCTCCGGCGACTCTTTAGTTCACATCTCTTTCTTTGTGCAGACCATGGAATAATGGACCTCCAGTTCAGCAGCAGATTTTCAGCATCAACAGAATCAGTAAAAGTGAAGAAATATAAAGAACTCATATGTTGCCATGCCACCTAGAAACACCACCAGGAACATCGGCAAGGGAGTCGTCGGAACCAGCGCCTCACTTACACAAAATATTGCCCACAACTGGTAGTCCAGCTCAAGGTTCCCTGCTGTGTCTAAACACAGGACCTCTGGCTGTGACCCGAGAACCCTTCCAGGAACACAATGTCCTCACCGCATGAATGTTGACCTGCCCAAAAATCTTTGAGGAGCCACCTCGGCGTATCACGCTATTCCAATGATTCAAGCGCATTTCCTAGAGCTTTCTTGCTTAGTGATGGACCTGGTCACCGAAGTCCGGAGAAAGGGTCGACAACCCTCTTCCCCATCTCCTCACCGTGCCCTCAGGCAAACTAGCCCTCCTAGTGACGGGGTCCCCATCGACAATCGTTCCATTGCGGAGTCTTCGCCACTTCGTGCTAGTAAGTCTAGAAAAGGCTCCTCCTCTAGAAGCAACCTCGTCCAAGACAAACAGATCGAGGAAATGGAAGAGAAAATCAATGAAGCCTTCAAGTGCCGAAGTCATAGCATCTTGGATGAACTCAGCATCTAGGACACACCATTCACACAGGAAGTTCTTGAAGCTCCACTCCCTCCAAATTTTTTGATACCGCAAATCAAGCCCTATAATGGCTCGGTAGACCTCTTGGACCACCTCCAGCATTATAAGACTACCATGATACTGCATCGGTACTCTGATCTGGTCATGTGCCAAGTGTTTCCCCTTACGCTCAAAAAAAGCTACCGGTACGTGGTATTCGAGGTTGAAACTAGGAAGCATCAGCACTTTCAAAGAGCTTAGCTACGTCTTTACTTCCCACTCTCTCAGTAGTAACGGACATAAGATGACCTTAGAGAGCCTATTCAACATCATTCAGCATTGAGGGGAGAGGCTCCGAGCCTACATCTCGAGGTTCAACACTGCTACTTAGGAGATCCCTGACCCCGATCCCAACGTTCAGATACTGGCGTTCAAAAATGGACTGAAGTCTGGAATCTTCAGCTCTAAGCTCACCAAGCGACCGCCTAAAGACATGAACAAGGTTTTGGCCTGAGCGGAGAAGTACATGCTAGCAGAAGATGACCAAGCTTTTCGAAGAGAATGGGAAGGGGAAACAGAGAAGAAGAGGAAAGACACCAATGATCTTCATGGTAGGACGACCAAAAGGCCCACCACGAAGGGAAATATAAGACCCCTACCCGTTTTGAAAGTTTCACTCCTCTCAACACATCCAGAACCAATGTCATAATGTAGCTCCAGGACAAAGTAATCCTCCAAACCCCCCCGAAACCGCAGCACCTCAACGGAGATTATAGCAAGTGGTGTCGATTCCATAGAAACCACAGGCACGATACTAAGGGGTGCCATGCCCTGAAACAACAAATCGAGGCCCTTATCAATCGAGGGCACTTGAAGAATTTTACCGGGTCACGGTAAAGAAGAATACCCAACCAACCGAGGAGAAGTCCCGAACGTCCCTCTACTCAAAATCGAAAGCATCAAGCTCCCCGAAAGTGTCCAAGGCCGAACCGAGGAGAGCCCAACCAGGGGGGTCAAGAAGTCACAGTCACTAGGATTATCAAAACAATATGTGGAGGCTTAGCCGCCGAGGACAACTCAGGGCAGAACAGCAAAGCAAACGCCAGATCCGCGGCTTCCGTCAACGGGCCTCATAAGCGAAGGAAGAAAAACCAGACAATCTTCTTCACGGACGATGATCTGGATAGAGTACAGACCCTGCACGATGATGCTATGGTGGTCTCCCTTCTTATAGCCAACCACAACGTCAAACGCATCTTGGTGGATAATGAGAGTTTGATGGACATCTTATTCTATGATGCTTTCTAGCAGATGCAGTTGAAAGATAGTCAACTAGAACCGATCTCCACCCCACTATATAGCTTCTCAGAGGCTCCAGTGTTCACTGAAGGTAGCATAGTTCTCCCGGTCACCGCGAGATGGCTCCACAGACTATTACTGTGTAGATTACTTTCTTGGTAGTTAAACGACCGTTGTCCTACAACGTGATCCTCGACAGACCCACTCTAAACAAAATGAAGGCAGTCTTCTCCACCTACCATTTGAAAATGAAGTTCCCCACTGACTATGGAGTTGGTGAAGTTAAAAGAAACCAGCAGGTCTTCAAGTCCTATTATTTGAATGCTATGAGATGAGGAAAAAGAACAGAGGCCTTACCCCTCAAAGTTGAAGACTTTAGAGATGAGGTAAAAACCCCACGAGGCCAACCCATAGAGGAGCTAACCATTGTCCCCCTTGGTGAAGACATCTCCAGAACAATCTAAATTGGCTTCTGTCTCCCCAAAGACCTCAAAAAATCCTTCATCTCCATTCTACAGAAGAATCAAGATTTGTTTGGGTGGTCAGCCTCATATATACCCGGGATTAGCCCTGAGTTCCTTGTGCATCGACTAAATGTGGACCTGAGCCATAAGCTAGTTCTTTAGAAGAAGAGGTCATTCATCCCGAAGCGACAAACCGTCATCAAAACCGAAGTGGATAAGCTACTCACAGCTGACTTTATCTGGGAGACGGACTATCTCGATTAGGTATCCAATGTAATGATGGTTAGAAAGCCTAATGGAAAATGGTGAATCTGGATTGACTTCATGGACCTGAACAAGGCCTGCCCAAAAGACAGCTTTTCTCTATCGCCGATCGATTAGTTGGTTGACACCACCTCAGGGAATGAGCTTCTAACTTTCATGGATGCCTATTCTATCTACAGCAAGATCCTCACATATGAGCCTGACTAGGAGAAAACAGCCTTCATCATGGGCCAAAGGTTATATTGTTACAAAGTCATGCTTTTCGGGCTCAAAAAGGTCGAGGCAACCTATCAGACGTTGGTGAACAAGATCTTTCGTGGGTAGATCAGAAGAAACATGGAAGTTTATGTGGACAACATGTTGGTCAGGAGCGTCAAGGCCAAAGACCACAACTCGAACCTAGAGGAGGTATTCGAGGTGCATCGGCATCACCAAATGAAGTTGAACTCCGCAAAGTGCACATTCGGAGTTATTGGGTAAAGTTTCTCGGTTTTATGGTCACCCAAAAAAGAATATAAGCTAAACCATAAAAGATCAAGGCTATCTTTGGTATGACTCCTCATCGGACGATAAAGGAAATTCAAAGGTTGACAAAACGTGTAGTGGCACTCAGTCATTTCATGTCGAAATCTGCAGAGAAATGCCTTCATTTCTTCAAAGCCACCAGGAAGGCAAAAGATTTTGCCTGGACTGAAGACTGTCAAAAAGTCTTTGAGGAACTGAAGGAATATCTAAACTCTTGCCTAATTTTGACCAAAAGTGTCACGGGGGAAAAACTTTTCCTATACTTATCGGCCAGACAAGAGGTAGTAGCCTCTGTTCTGATTCAAGAAAAGGTGGGTAACCAGAAACCCGTGTACTATGTCAGTAAAATCTTCCATGATGTAGAAGCACGATACCTTTCAATAGAGAATATGGCGTACGCCTTTCTAATCATAGTGCAGAAGCTCCAGTCGTATTTTCAGGCACACACCATCGTCCTCTTTACAAATCAGCCGCTGAGATAAATGCTTCACAAGCCTGACATCTTGGGGAGGGTAGTTAAGTGGTCCATAGAGCTCGGAGAATTCGACATCCAATAGCATCTTTGATGAGAGCCATAAAATGCATCTCAATAGTGTTTAATTGTTAGCATTTTAGGATTGATCTTGGTCTTTATTGCACTTTTATATGTTAATAACTCTAAAGTGATATTATTGGACCACTGACTTCTTTCTTTGCATTTTCAAGTATTTTGAGTCCAAAAGAGAAGAAAAAGTGATTGTTGCTTAAAGTGCCAAGATTCCATGCATAATGGAGTGTCAGAATGGTTGCAGAGAAGCAAACATAAAGAAAAAAAATCAAGTCATCAGTGTGCACCGTGGTGCCCCTCAGCCAGCACCGCGGTGTCCAGAAACCTCCACATCTTGAACCATCAGTGTGCACCACGGTGTTCCTCAGCCAGCACTGCGGTGCCCATAAGTACACCCAACCAAAGCTAAAGCCAACATCGCAGTGCCCATAAAGGAGCACCGCAGCGCGCACACGATGTTATATCTCCGAGTTAGAACTTAATTAGGGTTTTAAACAATAGATTAAACCCAAAAACACCCTTGGACCTTTGCACTATAAATAGATCACTTAGGGTTTAAGAGAAGAATCTTTTTGGAAGCCTGAAAAACTCAAGGAAGTAACCAACTCTTCCCCATCAAAGTGTTCAACCATGAGCCCTATGGCGAACTAATCTTCAAGCAAGGCAAAGGGATGAATCCCTAGGTGTAGTTGTTCCTATCTTCCCTTATTTGATTCAGCTGTAATAGGAATTTATTCTCAAAACATTATTATGATTTACTTTTTAAGCTAATTATAAGATTTTATCTATTCCGGTGATTGTATCTTTCTCCTTGATATAAATTTGGTCATGCTTCTCTTATGTCAAGATTGTTTGGGTATAATTAAGTCCGGTAGATTTAGCCTTTAGGTTTGTCCATTACTGCAATATTGTCAACAAAGATATATTATCGTTTCTTGATAAACTTATAGGATAGATCATATGTGCACGAATCGAAAATAAAAAGTATTTCATAACAATCATTTCACAATAACATGAGCATGCATTTATCTCTATGACGAAAAGACAACAAATTAGGACAAAGTGTGTGATGTGTCTCCCATACCCCCAAACTTAAATTACACATTGACCCCAATGTGTGACTAATATGGAAAGAGCTGACCTGAGATATAGAGAACTATCTGGACTGGTATGGCTCATAGCATACCCCCAAACTTGAACTGAAGTACGCTTTTGTCCCTGAAAAATAAAAACTGGAAAACAAAAAATACTGGAAACAAACATTAATCATAAAAATGTGAAATAATAAATAAACAAAAGAAAAGATAAGCTGTGGGGTGCCTCCCATGAGCGCTAAGTTTAACGTCTTCAGCCAGACCCAACATTAGTAAACAGGCCCAACTAAGCTCTCCACCATCTGATCAATAAATGGGAATGGAAAATGATCAGGCCTAGTGGCAGCATTCAATTTACGGTAGTCTAGACACTTTCTCCATCTTGACTGCACTCGAGTTGGAACCAACTCATCGTCTTTATTTACTACCGTCAATTCAGCACGTTTGGGCACGACTTTAATCAGGCTCACCCCTTTGCTATCAGAGATGGGATAAATGATCCCTGCCTCTAGCAGCTTAATATCTTTTGCCCTCACAACCTCTTGCATAGCAGGGTTGAGCCTTCTTTGTGGCTCCCTCGATAGCTTGGCATTCTCCTCCAACTGTATCGTGTATTACCAACGAGGGGTTGATTCCCTTGACATCCTCAATAGTCCAGCCTATAGCTTCCTTATGCTCTCTTAAGACGTCCAATAATTTCTCCTCTGGAGCATCACCCAAATCTAAAGCTATAATTATAGGCAAAGAATCTGCTGGACCTAGGAACTTATACTTAAGATTGTCCGATAAAGGCTTATGTTCCTTCTTGGGGGGTTCAGGTGTTGTGGTTTCCTCCGTCTCATTGATCTTTTGAGGAGCAGACTCTAAAGTAGCATTTGCTTGCTCAAACAACTTATCTAAATCCAAATCGTCTTCAAATTGAGCAAAGCATGCCTCCAAAATTTCCTCAGACTTCCCTTCTTTCTTGGGCGCTTGTGGTCTCTCAAGGTAAGGCGCTTTAGGTAAAAACGACCTAGAGAGATCATTAATAATAGGTGTGGCTGTAGATGGCTCAGCATCTCTCTTCTCATTGTTGCCACTTCTTTGCCCTTGGTGCATAGCAGGGTTTTCTTCCACTTGATTGTGCACTTGTCTCCCAGACCTCAATGGGACAATTGATTGCACTTGTTCCTGCCAATGCATAAGAGTTAATAAATTTCCCACCGTAAACTGTTCCTTTAGGTTAGGATCAGTTTGACTGGGGAACGTTCCTTCCTCTCCTTCACCCACGTAACTTGCGATTTGATCAATTTGACTCTCTAGTATGGCAATCGCTTGGGTGTTTTCTATTGTTGCAGTCATCACTTCACTCATAGATTGGCTAGTCGTTTTCATGAAATCATTGAGAGCGTCCTCCAACGACTGTGAAATCGACGCTGGCGCTTGAATGGGAGCTTGGTAAGCGGGTGATGGTGCTGGATAAGCTGAGTGACCATAACTTGGAATTGGTTAAGGAAATTCGGGAGGGTATTGATTGTGAGCATGAAAAGGGTCTCCTCCCTGATTCCTCAGTTGGTTCTGCGTCCATGAAACATTAGAGTGGTCCCACCACCCTGGATTGTATGTTTCAGAGTAAGATCCATTTGATTGCCAACAACACTCATTGAAAGTATTAATTTGTTCCATGGGATACTCGGCACAAGCCGGCATTGATGGACAATTCTGTGCTAGATGCATGGGACTAGCACAAATAGAATAGCTATCAACATTGAATGTGCTGGCAGCATTGAGGGACGGGCCGGTCATTTTAATGAAATCCTTGAGGGCGTCCTCTAAAGACTGTGAAACCGATGCTGGATTCATCCACATTTTAAAAAAAAATTAAATTAAATTAATTTTTTTAAAAAATTAAATTAACTAATAGAAAAATAAAATCAATTCAGACAAAAAAATTTTCACAAACCAAACAAGTCCCCGGCAGCGGCGCCAAAAACTTGTTGTGAGTTTTAAATTACTCGCAAGCACACGAGTCGTTTGCAGTATAGCGTTGTGCAAGTGCGAGGTCGAATCCACACGGAATTGCGTTGTGAAAATATAACTTTTAATCTAAATTAACTCTATCTTAACCTAGTTCCAAATTTTGAATGATAATTTGCAAAACAAATTAAAACTAAATTAAATTGATTTAAAATCTAATAATAAAAACACTAAGGTTTCCGAATCCACCCCACCAAAGTTAAGCATATATGTTCTAAAAATATAGCCTACCAAAACATTCCATGAATCCAAATATAAGACAAAAAACAAAGAATATCCCAACTAAACCAAAAGCATCCAATGTATCCGCTCTCAACAAATCACAAAGGAAATCCAATTTAATCGAAAAGCATTCAATGTATCCATCAGATGAAACACAAAGAATATCCAATAGACAATTTAAACTCAATCAATTATAAGATTAACTCAAATAATTGACAGAACATTTTATACTAAAAATTGTCAGATTTGTACAAGCAAATCTGAACTACTACGCCAAACAACGGCGGGGCTTCATCTTCAACCTTAGCTGAAGAGTCTAGCCACTCATAACTATAAAACTATAATAAAAAGTGCTAAACATTTAAACTAAAACAACTGAATATAAAGAAATAAATAAACAACTTTACATGGGAGAAATTCCACTCGCTGACGAGCGGCGTTTCCCCTCGTGGTAGCAATGCCTTCGGGATCCACCAGAATGCTAGCGGACGTCCACCGGTAAACACCAAAGTGGCTCAGGAATTGTACACTGAATGATGAAACCAGATGGTGTTTATATAGGGGAAGACCCAGAGCAATATGGGTTGCAGATTCGATGTGGGATACTACTCGTGTGCACTCGATCGCAGTGTGGTGCGATCGATCGCAGGTACGATCGATCGCATGTCTTGTGCGCACGATCTCATGTGCGCTCGATCGCATGTCTGCTACGATCGATTGCAGATGCACTGAACTTCAAATATTTCGATGTGGGATGTTGACCATGCGCTCGTTCGTAGGCAGGTGCGCTCGATCGCATATCTCGTGCGATCGATCGCAATGTCTCCAGAAGCTTCACATCTCCTGAAATGCTTTATTTTCTCCACAAACCTGTAAAAATACACAAAACACAAGAAAGACGTAAAATAAAGTGAAATACTACTAACTAAGAGCATAACAAATATAGGTTAAGGGTCTAAAATATGCAATATTTAAGACTCATCACATTCCCCCAAGCCTTAAAATCAAACAAGAAAAATCTGGACTTGAACAATGAAATCCTAGAGAACTTAAAGCAAGTGAAACTTAATCTTCCTCTTTTGCATGTGATTAAACAAGTTCTTACCTATGCAAAAGTTATCAAAGATTTATGCACAATTAAGAGGAAACACCATTTCAATAAAACAACATTCCTAATTGAGAAAATTCCCCCAAAATATAAGGATCCGGGCTGTCCGACCATTGCTTGTAGCATTAGAAATCATGAGGTGGGTCAAGCGTTGCTAGATTTAGGAGCTAATGTAAATCTGATGCCATTTTCTATTTATTTACAGCTAGGATTGGAAGAAATCAAACCAACCAGCGTGGTATTACAATTGGTTGACCGTTCAATCAAAGTACCTCGAGGTGTGGTAGAGGATGTGTTAATTCAAATTGATAAATTCTATTATCTTGTTGATTTCTTAATCCTAGATACTACTTCTGCTGTTGACACTAACTCAAAAATTCGTTTAATTTTGGGTAGACCCTTTCTTACTACTGCAAATGCTCTAATAAATTGTAGGAATGGACTCATGAAGCTATCCTTTGGAAACATGACACTTGAGTGAATATTTTCAATGTTGCAAAACAGCCTAAAGATGAGGACGAAAACCACCAGCTTTACATGATCGAGTCACTCATCAACGAGGGAGTTTCCATAGCTCATGATTATGATCATCTTGAAAATTTTCTTGTTAATTCTGAGATTGATTTATTTGATGATAAAACTAATATAATTGATATTTATGCTGGTTTTGATAAATCCCAGGATTATGGCACTCGGGCATGGCAACTGAAGTTTGAAGAGCTGCCCGAAAGAAGTGAGAAACAAGTCCCCTCAAGTGTGGAAGCACCTAAAGTTGAATTGAAGCCACTACCTAAGGGTTTAAAGCATGCCTTTCTCGGTTCAGGTGATACTTTTCTTGTTATTATTTCATCTGAATTATCTGAGACCCAAGGTGAGAAATTAATTCAAACTTTAAATGCACATAAATCAGCCTTAGGATGGAGCATGGCTGATTTGAAGGGAATTAGTCCTCTAATTTGTTCCCATAAAATAAATTTGGATGAAAGAACTAATCCTCGTAGAGACCCTCAACGTAGGATTAACCACACTACGAAAGAAGTAGTGAAAAATGAAGTGCTAAAACTATTAGACGCGGGAATTATATATCCCATAGCCGATAGTAAATGGGTAAGTCCTACGCAAGTTGTTCCTAAAAAGTCTGGGGTCACCGTGCTAAAAAATGACCTAGGAGAGTTAGTCCCTACCAAGCTTGTGATCGGGTGGTGTATGTGCATTGATTATAGAAAATTAAATGCTGCCACCCGGAAAGACCATTTTCCACTCCCTTTTATTGATCAAATTCTTTAGCGTGTAGCTGGTCATCCCTTTTACTATTTTCTAGATGGTTACTCTGGGTATTATCAAATTGAAATTGCATTAGAAGACCAAGATAAAACCACTTTCACTTATCCCTTTGGCACTTATGCTTTTCGTAGAATGCCATTTGGATTATGTAATGCTCTTGCTACTTTTCAACGCTGCATGATGAGTATTTTTAGTGACATGGTTGAAAATTGCATGGAGGTCTTTATGGATGACCTAACTGTTTTTAGACCTTCATTTGATGCTTGCTTAATGAATTTAGAAAGAGTATTGATTCACTGTGAGGAGAAAGCGTTGGTGCTAAATTGGAAAAAATGTCATTTCATGGTACCATCCGGTATTGTCTTAGGGCATATTGTCTCTTCTAAAGGAATAGAGGTTGATTAATCTAAGATTGAGTTAATCTCTAAATTACCTACCCCTAAGACAATAAAGGATGTGAGATCTTTCCTTGGCCATGCTGGTTCTTATAGGAGGTTCATACAAAACTTTTCTAACATATCTAGACCTTTATGTGCCCTCCTAGTTAAAGACACCCCATTTGAGTGGACACAAGCTTGTCAAGAAGCATTCTAAATGTTGATTAGCTTACTTCCGAACATATAATGCAGTCACTGGATTAGACTTTACCTTTTGAAATCATGTGTGATGCTAGTGACTACGCTATCGGTGCTGTTCTTAGACAGTAAAGAGAGGAAAAATCTTTTGTCATTTACTATGCTAGTAAGACTTTAAATAGTGTTCAAATGAATTACTCCACAACTGAAAAAGAATTGCTAGCTGTAGTATTTGCTTTAGATAAATTTTGTGCTTATTTAATTGGTTCCACTATTCTTATCTTCACAGATCATACAGCCCTTAAGTACCTTCTTACAAAGAAAGATGCTAAGGTAAGACTAATACGATGGATCTTACTCCTACAAGAATTTGACATCACCATTAAAGACAAGAAATGAGTAAAGAATATAGTAGCTGACCATCTATCAAGGCTTACTTTTGAGGACACTTGCGATGACATGCCAATCAAGGATGACTTTCCCGATGAGCATTTACTCTCCGTTACTTCTTTACCATGATTTGCTCACATCGTGAATTATTTGGCTACAGGTGAGATACCAATGGATTGGAGCGCTCAAGACAAGAGGAAATTCTTATATAAGGTACACAATTTCTATTGGGATGACCCCTATCTTTTTAAGTACTGCCCCGACCAAATTTTAAGGTGTTGCATCCCTAATGAAGAGATTGCTAACATCTTGGAATTTTATGATTCCCAAGCTTGTGGAAGCCACTTTTCAATGAAAAAAACCGCTGTAAAAATTTCGCAGTGTGGATTTTATTGGCCTACCTTGTTTAAAGATGCAAACATCTATTGTCGTTCATGTGAAAAGTGTCAAAAGTTAGGAGTTTTGTCTCGCCGAAATATGATGCCCTTAAACCCTATTTTAGTAATTGAGATATTTGATTGTTGGGGCATCGATTTTATGGGACCCTTTCCTTCTTGCTTTGGTTACCAGTATATAATTGTGGCAATAGATTATGTATCTAAGTGGGTAGAGGCAGCAACTTGCCGAAGCAATGACAATAGGACGGTAATTAAATTTCTTAAAGAAAATGTGTTATTCGATTTGGTACACCACGTGCTATAATTAGTGATCAAGGTACACATTTTTGCAACCGTTCTTTTGAAGCTTTGATGAAGAAATATGGGGTGTTACATAAAATTTCTATTGCCTATCATCCTCAGACTAGTGGACAAGTAGAGGTTGCTAATAGGGAAATTAAACAAATTTTAGAAAAAATGGTTAACCTGGATCGCAAGGATTGGTCTTTAAGACTAGTTGATGCGCTTTGGGCTTACTGTACAGCTTTTAAAACCCCCTTAGGCATGTCACCTTATAGGCTTGTCTTTGGAAAACCTTGCCACTTACCTATAGAGCTCGAGCATCGAGCTTATTGGGCCATCAAGTCTTTTACTTTTGACATAGGAGAAGCAGGTAAGCATCGAAAATATCAGTTGACCGAATTAGAGGAATTAAGAAACGATGCTTATGAGAATTCTAGAATCTATAAGGCCAAGATGAAAGTATTCCATGACAAAAAAATTTTGAGAAAAACATTTAAACCCAATGATAGGGTGTTCTTATACGACTCTAGACTCCATAAGCATCCTGGAAAACTTTGGTCGAGGTGGACCGACCCTTTTGTAGTAAAAAATGTTTTTGAAAATGGGGCGGTAGAAATTGAGGATACTAGAGATGGTCAAAATTTTAAAGTAAATGGTCAGTGCCTCAAGATCTTAGTCGACAGGCAAGATCCGGAAGTGGAAGACATTCCATTTATGAATCCGGTCTATTTCCCTTAACTTTACCTCACAAGTACATTTTTACTTATTTTTCTTTTGATTTGTTTGTTTTGTTTTTAATTAAGTTTTATTCAATCTTAATTGTTAGTTTTTGTTTTAGTTTAATCTAATTTTTAAGGATTACTTTTTATACCATTTTTTATTTGGCTAACTTTATTTTCTTTTTCTTTCTTTTGGCAACAAATAAAGTTTTCTTCTTGTAGACACTAGTGTGCACAGCGGTGCCCCTCAGCCAGCACCGCAGTGCACAGCACAACGCCAGCTCGAGCCTAACACATATCAAAACCTAATTCTACAGTATATAAACTATTTTGCAGCCTCCTTCTTCATTTCTCATTTCACAAAACCAGCAGCACACTACCTTCTCTCTCATCTTTGCAACATATCCTTACTTGCCCACTCACTTTGACTCAAAACTTTCTTGTTTCTACCATCATTTCTTACTAAATTGCTCACTAATTTTTCTGATTTTGCTAGCATTCTCTCTCAAAAGCTTGGTTATAAGAAGATTTTGGGTTCATCAAAGCACACTTCAAGAGGTGGGTAGTCTTTCTTCTTTCCAATGTGGACATCAAGTAAGTCCACTTTCTTCCCTTTTATTGTTCATTTGTACTATTATGGTTACATTTTGCCTTAAGTCTATTGTTCTATATATTTGATTTCCATGGCACCTAAGACCAAGAGACCTAGGGGGAAACCACAACAAGAGTATGATGAGACCAAATTTGTGAGTTTTGAAGCAAGTGAGATATATATTATAATGCTGCAAAGTAGAAAACCCATTCCCAAGAGAGGATTCAACATCACTGAGAAGGGGAACCCGACCTTATTTAGAATGATTCTAGATAGGAATTGGGGTACATTTACAAGACCACCCTCTTTTTCCCTCACAAATTTGGTTAGAGAATTTTATGGTAATGCAGACGAGCATAGGAAAGGTAAAGTGAGAGTGAGAGGACAAACAGTCTCTTTTAGCAGCACATCCATTAATAGTTCTATGGATTACCTGACATTGAACACAGTGAAGTATAGTGCATATGTGTCTACAATTAACTATGAAGAGATTTGCACTACCCTTTGTATTTCGGGTACTACATGGAAAATGACAGGTGATATCCCTGTCACTTTGCCCGGTACTTCTCTCACTGCTAATGCTAGGGCTTGGCAATATTTTATATATCAGTGGATGATGCCTGCTTGACACTATAGTGCCTTAACTGTTGAGTGAGCTGTGTTAATTTATGCAATTTTGATGAGCATGACTATTGATGTGGGCCAAGTCATATTTAATTTTATCACACACACTGTTAGACAAAAGCTCAGATTATATTTTCCTTCTTTAATTACCTAATTGTGCATCCAAGTTAGAGTCCAATACAATCTTGATGAGGAGGCCCAGCAACTCAAAAAACCCATCGATGATAGCCTGCCGCTCAGATTAAAGCCTCAAGGCCGCAAAGTCCGGGAGAGGGGGCAGTAATTGCTGCTCGCTCTCCCCCCTCTAGGCATTTCATGGTTGCCAAGCGCCTTGATAGTTTAGAGAGTCGTTTTGATGAGCATCATAAACTGTTGCTTGATAGGATAGATTGTCAAGACCGAATCTTGGCTAGGCAAGACTGATTCTTGGCTCGATAAGCTAATTATCAAGTGGGGGTCTACTCTTCCTTTGGTCAGATGTACCAACACCTTCCCTCCGCTACTGGTTGTAATATGGATCACTTTCCTACTATGCCACCTTATCCGGGTTCATCTTTTGATCCACCTCCCGACGAATGTGAAGAGAATGAAGGGAATGAAGAAGATGATGAGGACTTAGAGGATTAGTTTTGGGTTCTATCTTTTATTTTCCTTTTTGTTATTTTATTTTTTGTTATTTTATTTTTTATCTTAGTTATTTTTCTCCATTTTATGTGCTAACCTAACATATGTTGGAAATCTTACGGGTACACTGTAGTTGCTTTCTTTTTGTTGTCTTGTTCTATGTTGTAGATCGGAATTTCAGCAAGAAGAATGGCATGCAATTCACCTGGTGGTGCACATTCTTCAGCGCTTGTGCACTCGTGCTTATAAAGGGAGTTTCCTTTACTTTCTCTTTAAAGGACAATGCAATTTTTAAGTTGGGGGTGGAGGAAACGTATTTTTATTTCATTAAAATTGCTTGGTGTTACCTTCCCTTACCTTTTGTTTTAAGCATGCTTTGTGATTGCCTTGGATATAATTCACATGTCAATGATATAATCTTAACTGAGATAACATACAGCATTTAGAAGAAGTTAAATTTTGTTTCGGTTTGAGAATACTTTAAGTGTCAATCTTGATTTGGTTAGAGACTCTAGTTTGTGGTAAGATTGTATGATTAGTCTTAAACATTTAGAGAAGTTTTATGTGTGATTATTTTGTGAATATTTTTGCAGTCTCAGCAAGCTCTAGAACTTATTTGATAATTACTTGAGGCGAATTCCTAGAATGCACATTACTTAGGATATGATATAGGCCATTTTTGGACCGTTTGAGCCTTTCGAACTTACCCTTGCTATATTCATCACTAGTCACCTGTTTAAGCATTTTTCTTGAAAAAGAATTTGAGCCTTGTTTCTTTCAATAGCCCATTTACTCACCTTTATGAGCCTAAAATATTTTATCCTTACCTTTCTTTTAAAAGAACTTAATTATACACATTTATTGAGAAGCACTTAAAAGGAGTAAGGATGAAAATATGAAAACCATAACCCAAGTACACTAAAGGAGATAAGTTGGGGGTTGTGGAAATGAAAAAAAAAGAAAAAAAAGAAGGTGAATAGTCTTATGCCAAAATACAAAAGAAAAGAAAAGTGGTGATTTGAGAAAAATGCTCGAAAAATGGTCGAAAAAGTTTGGTTTCGAAGAAAGGTTATCTAGTGCTTAAAAGTGGTTGTGTTTAAAGCTAAGAGATTGAGTTCCTTTACTTGTGAATCCTTCCCATTCTTTCTTAACTTTTACCTTTGCCTAATGTTACAAGCTTATTAAAGACCTATTGATCCAATGTAATGTGATTTTTCTATAATAGTGGAGAGTGGTTTGAAATGTAAGCCTATGGAGCTTGTTTTTGTGATTGATGTCACGAAATTTATCATGTTTTAGAGGCCAAGACTTGTATTCACGAACCTTATGCATAAAATCATCCGGATGTTTGGATTAATGGATTGTGGTAAGATGGATATTAAGAGTCAATAAGGATTTTAAGATTGATGTTTGGATTGCTTTCGAACTTGGGTGAATTTAAATGATTCTATGTGCTGTGAGTTATGTGAAATTTTTGAGACAAAATGTGAATTACTCTTGGTTAACACTAATATTGCTTTACTATACTTCGATTTCCACCATGGAATTCATCTCTTGTTTTCGCTTGAATTGCTAGGGACTAGCAATAAGCTAGTTGTGGGTTATGATGAGAGCCATAAAATGCATCTCAACAGTGTTTAATTGTTATATTTTCGGATCGATCTCGATCTTTATTGCACTTTTATATGTTAATAACTCTAAAGTGATATTATTGGACCACTGACTTATTTCTTTGCATTTTCAGGTACTTTGAGTCCAAAAGAGAAGAAAAAGCGATCGTTGCTTAAAGCACCAAGATTCCATGCATAACGGAGTGTTGGAGTGGTTGCAGAGAAGCAAACGTAAAGAAAAAAATCAAGTCATCAGTGTGCACCGTGGTGCCCCTCAGCCAGCACCGCGGTGCCCAGAAACCTCCACATCTTGAACCATCAATGTGCACTGCGGTGCTCCTCAGCCAGCACTACGGTGCCCAGAAGTACACCCAACCAAAGCTAAAGGCAACACCACAGCACCCATAAAGGAGCACCGCAGCGCGTACACAATGTTATATCTCTGAGTTAGAACTTAATTAGGGTTTTAAATAATAGATTAAACTCGAAAACACCCTTGGACCTTTGTACTATAAATAGATCACTTAAGGTTTAAGAGAAGAATCTTTTTGGAAGCCTGGAAAACTCAAGGAAGCAACCAACTCTTCCCCATCAAAGTGTTCAACCATGAGCCCCATGACGAACTAATCTCCAAGCAAGGCAAAGGGATGAATCCCTAGATGTAGTTGTTCCTATCTTCTCTTATTTGATTTAGTTGTAATAGGAATTTATTATCAAAACATTGTTATGATTTACTTTTTAAGCTAATTATAAGATTTTATCTATTCCGGTGATTGTATCTTCTTCTTGATATAAATTTAGTCATGCTTTTCTTATGTCAAGATTGTTTGGGTATAATTGAGTCCGGTAGATTTAGCCTTTAGGTTTGTCCATTACTGCAATATTGTCAACAAAGATATATTATCGTTTCTTGATAAACCTATAGGATAGATCATGTGTGCACGAATCAAAAATAAAAAGTATTTCATAACAATCTTATTAGGGTTTATATATATGCTCATTGAATATTTACCGATTGCCTGTTTGGGATGTGAAACTCGCAATCGAGATAAAAACAACTGAATCAAGTTAGGAATAGGGCAACGAACCTAGGGAGGATTCCCGGATCCTTGTTGTTTTCCTATTATATTTGACACAATTACTGTTGTGAGTTTTAAATTACTCACCAGCGCATGAATCGTTTGCAATATAGTGTGTGCAAGTGCGAGGTCGAATCCACAGGGAATTGCGTTGTGAAAATACAATTTTATCTAAACTAACCCTATTTTAACCTAGTTCTGACTTTTGTATTATATTGTGCAAAGAAATATAATCTTAAACTAAATTGGTTTAAAACAAATGTTAAAAAGACTAAGGTTTCTGAATCCACCCCACCAAAGTAAAGCATATATTTTCATGTTCCATATAAAAGTAATCAAAAAATTCCATGAATCCAACTTTAAACAAAAAACAACGAATATCCCAATTAAACCAAAAGTATCAAATGTATCCACTTTTAACAAATCACAAAGGAAATCTAATTTAATCGAAAATGATTTGATGTATCCATCAGATGAAACACAAGGAATATCCAATTTAACAATTAAAAGCAATCAATCATAAGATTTACTCAAATAATTAAACAGAACATTTATACTAAAAACATCAGATTTATTATGCGCAAATCTGAAAATATAATGCTAAACAATGGAAAGACTTTATCTTCAACCTTAGCTGAAGATTTTAGCCTCTCATAATTATGAAACTAAAGTTCACAATACAAGTGCTAAACATTAAACTTTAAAACTAGATAAAAAGAAATAAATTACTATACATGGGAGAAATTCCACTCGCTGTTGGGCAGCGCTTTCCCTCATGGTAGCAAAGCCTTCAGGGTCTACCAGAATACTAGCAGACGTCCACTGGATTACACCAAATGGCCCAGGAATTGCACACTGAATGATGAAGTGAGATGGTTCTTTTATAAGGGGAGTTCTGGAGCATAATGGGTTGCAGATTCGATGTGGGATACTGCCCGAGTGCACTCGATCACATGTCTTGTGCGCACGATTGCATGTGCGCTCGATCGCAGGTGCACTGCACTACAAAGATTTCGATGTGGGATATTGACCATGCACTCGTTCTTAGGCAGGTGAGCTCGGATCGCATGTCTCGTGCGCTCAATCGCACTAAGCATCCTCAGCTTTTGCTCTTGAAGCTTGACATCTCCCGAAATGCTTCATTTTCTCCACAAACCTATAAAAATACACAAGACACAGAAAAGATGTAAAATAAAGTGAAATAATACAAACTAAGAGCTTAACATATATAATTTAAGGGCTTAAATATGCAATATTTAAGACTCATCAAATACCCCCAAACTTATATTTTGCTAGTCCCTTGGCAAAACAAAATAAAAAACAAAGAACATAAAGATAAGTTCATTACTCATGGTATCCAAAAATTTAAGGAGCACTCAAAATCATGAAATTTGTTCATGAGCAAGCTTAAAAAATCTAACCTATCTTCACAATGAATAAGAATTTAAAATCTAATTACTTACAAGAGGTATGCTAAGACATCACAAGCTTGAATCAGTGTAAAGTGAATTAACATATACTGATGAGGTTTCCAAATAAGATCAATGTACAACGTTTCCACATCTCAAGATTCACAAAATTTCTCATCGGAATGAACAACAATGGCATAGTTTTATTTTATTTTATTTTTCTTCTTTTTTTATTTATTTTTTTAATAGTAAGGCTCTGCTATGTTTAATTCCCTTAAGCTTTCTAATTGACCCATGTAACGAGTGTTGAGTCAATGACTCCCAAACCAGATGGTTTTAGGGCATTACGTGTAAAGACACCCCTAAGGACTTACTAACTCGAGTAAAAAAGGCTACAAAACTAAACTGACCTTAATGCTACAAAATTTCCACATTTTGACGTGAACACTCACTACTTACTGAGGCAAGAGGTCCAGTTACTCAACGAAAAATTTCGCAATGATCACTATGAATAAAATTCTCACCTTTTGACGTGAACACTAACTGCTTATTGAGGCAAGATGTCCAGTTACTCAGTGGAAAATTTATTGATGCTGATCATTATTTTTTTTTATGCTTTCTATGCCCAAGTATTAATCCCAAAAGTCATCCCATTTCAGTTAAGATAAGAAACATACACATTAACATCACATGTCATACCTCACACAAATATGTGCTAATGTGCACGTGTTAGATTGGCTCAAAAATGTGAATTCTCAAATGCCTAAAGTAAGTAACTAAAGTTTAAACTCTATCATTTGTTCAAAGTTTTAAACTCACCAACAAAATCACATCACAATTTTTTTCAGATCAACCAAAATTTTTAGACGAACATGAACATGCATTTATCTTCACTAAAAAAAAAACAACAACAAATTAGGACAAAGTGTGTGAAATGTGTCTCCCATACCCCCAAACTTAAATTACACATTGACCCCAATGTGTGAATAATATGGAAAGAGCTGACCTAGATATGGAGAACTATCAGGACTAGAATGGCTCGTAGCATACCCCCAAACTTGAACTGAAGTACGTGTTGTCCCTGAAAAATAAAGACTGGAAAACAAAAAATACTGGAAACAAACATTAATTATAAATATGTAAAATAATAAATAAACAGAAAGGATAAGCTGTGGGGTGCCTCCCATGAGCGCTAAGTTTAAAGTCTTTAGCCAGACTCTCCCTAGTAGATGATATTCAATATGAGTAAATAGGATCCTCCAACAATATCGTCTCAATGTTCGGACTCCTCAACTCTAAGAATGTTTTTTGCCTCTATCCATTTACCTTGAAAGTGTTACCATTCTTTGGATCCTCAATCTCGATGGCCCCATGAGGAAAAACTGACCGAATAATAAATAGGCCTGTCCATCGAGATTTGAGCTTGCCTGGAAAAAATGCAGGCGTTAGTTGTAAAGAAGGACTTTTTGACCCGTCTCAAAATGTTTTGGTCATGAGTCTTCTTCATTTGTGCCTTGTATGACCGTGCACACTCATATGCATCATTCCGCAGCTCCTCTAATTCATTGAGTTGGAGCTTCCTTTGTGAGCTGGCCTTAGAAAGATTGAACTTCAGCTGCTTAATAGCCCAATACGCACAATGCTCCAATTCTACCAGAAGGTGACATGCCTTTCCGTACACAATACGATAGGGGGACATGCCAATCGGTGTCTTGAAGGCTGTCCGATATGCCCATAGTGCATCAGTCAATCGCAGAGACCAATCCTTTCTACTAGGGTTCACAGTCTTCTCCAAAATTTGCTTGATCTCGCGATTGGAAATTTCCACTTGGCCACTCGTCTGAGGGTGATACGGAGTGGCAACCTTGTGTATGATGAAATACTTCTTCATCAACTGCTCAAAAATCCAATTGCAAAAGTGCTTACCTCCGTCACTTATGATTGCTCGAGGCGTACCAAAACAAGCAAAGATCGTGTCCTTCAAAAACTAGACCATAACTCTGTGGTCATTGGTCTTGCATGCAACGGCCTCCACCCATTTGGACAGATAGTCCACAGCAACTAGAATGTATAGGTAGCCGAAGGAGTTTAGAAACTGTCCCATAAAATCATTACCCCACACATCAAAAATCTCAATAATCAGGATAGGGTTGAGGGGCATCATATTCCTCCTAGAAAGACTCCCTAGCTATTGGCAACACTCACAAGATACACAGTAGGTGTGAGAGTCTCGGAACAGGGTAGGCCAATAGAATCCACACTGCAAAATCTTCGCAGCGGTCTTTTTAGCACTGAAATGGACTCCACAAGCATGATCATGACAAAAGACGATGACATTAGATTGGTCATGCTCAGGAATACACCTTCTGATGATCTGATCAGGACAATACTTGAACAGGTAAGGATTATCCCAGAAAAAGTGTTTAACCATGGCCAAAAACTTTGATTTATCTTGTCGCCCCCAATGTAAAGACATTTGACCGGTGACAAGATAGTTCACTATATCAGCAAACCATGGAGCGGGATTGTGAGCAATGTGCATCAATTGCTCATCAGGAAAGGTCTCAAAAATAGGATTGGCGGCCTCAGTGAAATCCACAATCAATCTAGACAAATGGTCTGCCACAACATTTTCGGAACCTTTCTTATCCCGAATCTCTATGTCAAACTCTTGAAGTAGCAAGATCCATCGGATACGACGATATTTAGCATCTTTTTTAGAGAAAAGATACTTCAATGCTACATGGTCCGAGTATATAATGACTTTAGATCCTAACAAGTAGGATCTGAACTTGTCTAATGCAAAAACGACTGCTAGCAACTTCTTCTCAGTGGTAGATGATAAGAGTCATAAAATGCATCTAAACAATACTTAATTGTTAACACTTTAGGGTTAATCTCGGTCGTAATCGCACTTTTAAATGTTGATAACTCTAAAGTGTTATTAATAAATCATTGACTTAATTCGATGCATTTTCAGGTGCGCTGAGTACAAAAGAGATGATAAAGCGATCCATGTTTAAAGCACCAAAAGATCTTGGGTGTCGGTGCTCGTTTTTGTCCAAGGTTTAGACATTTCCAAAAATGATTTAAAGATAATTAAAAGTCTAAACCAAGGTTGGAGCAATAAAGTACATTGAATTGGAAGACTGCACACAAGTGTGTGCATCACTTTGGAACAAGTTAAGGGTAGGCACACTAGTGTGTGCACTTCTGCATACAAGCTGAAGGTGTTTTACTAAATTGCCAGAATTTCCCGTACAGATCAATCAAATTTGCAGATTAAACTGTATTGATGTAGGAAGAACCAGGAGATGAGCTATATATGCTTAGAAAGATCCGGAAGTCTATTTTCTGGAGAATTTTACGGTTCGGAAAAAGGATTTTTCTAGTGAAAGTTATGGCAGTTTTAGCGGAAACAGTTCAGGGCCTCCAGAACAATGCCCAGCGCCTCACCTCTCACTGTCCAGCGCCCCAGCGCCCAGGAAAACCAGAACCAGCGCCTAGGCGCCCATGAACCAGTGCCCCAGCGCCCAGGCAAACAAGAACCAGCGCCTAGGCGCCCATGAACCAGCGCTGCGCCCCTCAGCCATCAGCGCCGCGCCCCTCGCCAACTGCACCTTTACTTTCCAGCGCCCAGGCGCACACTTGGACACGCGCACATGCTGCTGGACCCACCTTCACATTCCAGCCTTCACTTTCCAGCGCCCAGGCGCACGCTCAGACAAAGCCAGCAGCGCGCACATGCTGCTGGACCACCTTCACGTTCCAGCTTTCACTTTCCAGCAGTGCGCACATGGACTCCAATTCAGACTCAAATTAAGGCTGTGCAAAGACAGCTCTCCCTCATGGGCTATAAATATATGCTTAAGGTTTGCAGCCGGGGGAGGGAGCTCGAGGAGAAAAACAAAGACAGTTTTTGATAGATACAAATTAGAGAAGTTTTTAGCATTTTGTTTAAGTTTTCGTGAGTTGGAAATCAAGGAGAGAACATCCACATTGTTCTTCCACCTTGAGTTCCATGGCCAAGAAATCAAGGGGAGAACATCTATATTGTTTTTCCACCTCGAGTTTCATGGCTAACTAATCATCAAACAAGGGAAAGGGATGAATCCTTAGGGTTTTATTGTTCCTTATTTCCTGTTCTTGATTCATTTGTATGGACTTATTGTTAAAACGTTGTCTATGATTTACTCTTTGATTAATTAAGAAGGATTTGAGTTCATGTGATAGCTGTATTCTATATTCTTCTTCTTTTAGTTTCTCTCAATCCGGTGATTGCATCCTTCTACTCCACATAAGTCTAGTCAAGCTTTTCTTATGTCAAGTTGTTTGGATGTAATTGATTTCGGTATATTTATCTTATAGATCGGCCATTACTGTGATATCATTATTGCAATATATTGTCATTTCTTGCTAATATATAAGATAAATCATGTGTGCTTGAATTGAAATCACAGAGTAATTTGTAGCAATTATATTAGAGATATAAATATGCTTGATTGAATACTTTCCGATTGCCTGTTTAGGATGTGAAACTTGCAATCGAGATAAAAATTTGAATCAAGAGTGGAAATAGGGAACGAACCTAAGGAGGATTCCTGGAACCTTGTTATTTCTTATTTATAGTCTTCGTTATATTCGCACAACTCTTTTACACAATATTGCATTATCAAAACTCATATTCTCTCACCTAATCATTATCGTTAGTGTTAAAGTTTATACCTTCTTTCGTAATTAACTTGTTTCCCTGTGGAATCGACACCCCAAAACTATACTACAATAACCGCGTTATGTTTTGGGCGTAATCAAATTTTGGCGCCGTTGCCGGGGAAACAAGCTTAAGTACAAGGAAGCTTGTCAACTTTAAGTAAAAAAAAATATATTTAAAAAAAAAATCGTAAATATTTTTCTTTTCAGCACTTTGTAAATACTGTAATATTGTTCCTTTACTTTTATTTATTTATTTATTTTTTTAATTTTCTTTTATTATTCTGTTTTATTTATCTGTTTATTATTCTGTTTTATTTATTTGTTTATTATTCTATTTTATTTATTTATTTATTTATTAATTATTTATTATTCTGTTTTACATATTTTATTTCCCCTCTAAATTAATTGGTGCATGCTTAAACCAAGAGATTCGCGAGGCAGATTCATTAGAGGACCCGAATTAGAGTCACCCTCTCCTTCCACGTCCGTCAGTGAAACCTCGCCTAGATCATACCATAGTGCACCGCCATCCGAGAATTTAGAGGATTTTGATAACATGGCCGACAATCACAATGAAAATATTGCTAGGACACTTAAAGACTATTTGCACCCTAGCCGAACGGCCACACCCTCTTGTATCATGTTCCCCCCTAATGCCCCACAAGCTGAGTTTAAGCCGGGCATGATACAATTGCTACCAACTTTCCATGGGTTTGAGAATGAAAGCCCCTACATCCACATTAGGGAATTCGAGGAAGTAGTAGCAACCTTCCAAAATAGGGCTGATATGGTGGACACTGTCAGACTCCGGTTTTTCCCTTTTTCACTTAAGGAAAAAACCAAGACTTGGTTGTACTCGTTAAGGCCTAGGTCTATTGGTAGTTGGGATGAGATGACCCGAGTTTTCTTCCAAAAACACTTCCCAACCCATAAGACCAACAACCTTAAGAGACAAATCTCAAACTTTGCACAAAAGGAGAGTGAAACCTTATATCAAGTTTGGGAACGTTTCAAGGACCTTTTAAATTCTTGTCCGCACCATGGGTATGAAAGTTGGCGGGTAGTCAGCTATTTCTATGATGGACTCCTAAGTAGGGAGAGGCAATTCATAGAAATGATGTGTAATGGGGATTTTCTTCAAAAAGATCCCGATCAAGCCATAGATTTCCTAGATGACCTATTAGAAAAAGCCCACACTTGGACAGGACCGAGTGCCATAGAAAGTACTAGGAGAAATCAACCCGCTGGAATCTACCAACTTAAGGAAGAGGATAGTGTTAAAGCCCGTTTAGAGGCTCTAACTAAGGAAATTGAAGCCTTAAAAACCAAGGATGTTAGAGCCCCCGAACCGGTTCCTAGGGTAGAGTCCCATGAACCCTGTTTTATGTGTAATGGGGTAGATCATGTACCAAAGGATTGTCCATCTTATTTGGAGATAAAGGGAGAGTGTAACTCCTTGGGTATCCCCTTTAGGAAACCTTACTCACCCTACTCTAACACTTACAATCCCGGTTGGAAGAATCACCTTAATTTCAGTTGGAAATCTGATGTGCAACCTCCTACCCAATCTAGCCCCCATTGGAGATCTGATGTACAACCTCATCCCCACTCTAGTACCCATTGGAGACCGGAAGCGACTTCATCTAGTGCACCACAACAATCTTTACCTTTGGAAGATGCTTTTAAGTCATTTTTGCAGGTACATGCCAAGAGTGCAGAAGAACAAGTCAAGATAAATCAACGGTTGCTAGAGGAGCAAAAGGGGATCAAAGAGGAGCAAAAGGAGATAAAAAGTCAACTCACCAAGTTAACTAGTTTCTTGACAATTCAAGAGCAAGGTCGGTTCCCTTCGCAACCACAACAAAATCCACGGGGACAACATATGGCACAAACCTCCGATCCTGAAAATCATAATATTAAAGAAGTTAATGCCATGATCACCCGCAGTGGTAAGAATCTAGATGGACCCACTCTATCACCAAATCTGAGTCCCAACACCGTGAGCAACAAGGATGAAGCTCCCAAGGAACAAGATGCTCATATCGACCCTTCACCAGTGCCTTTCCCTCAGGCACTCCTTAAGCCTAAGGAGAGGAATTCAGCATTAAAATGTGAGATCCTTAAACAACTTCAGCATGTTAAAATTAACCTCCCTCTTCTTCATGTCATAAAACAGGTTCCCAACTATGCTAAAGTCATCAAGGATCTGTGCACACTGAAAAGGAGGCACCATGTGAAGAAGACCGCATTCTTAACGGAGCAAGCAAGTGCGGTAATTGATAGCACGACACCGCCCAAATATAAAGATCCGGGCTGTCCAACGGTGGCTTGCCAAATTGGAAACAAATCTTGTGGGCAAGCATTGTTAGATTTAGGGGCTAGTGTGAACCTCATGCCATAATCTATCTACTTGCAGCTCGGTCTAGGTGAGATCAAACCAACCTCTGTGATACTCCAATTAGCGGATCGATCGGTAAGAAAACCAAGAGGTATAGTAGAAGATGTTTTATTGCAAATTGACAAATTCTATTATCCTGTTGACTTCTTGGTTTTAGATACAATCTCTATTGTGAATACGGAGTCAAAAATTCCTTTGATACTTGGAAGACCATTCCTTGCCACCGCCAATGCCCTCATTAATTGTAGGAATGGCCTAATGACATTATCATTTGGAAATATGACTCTGGAGGTAAATGTTTTTCGAATGTCAAGGCAACCACATGAGGAGGATGAGTGTTTTGGAGGATGAATACATTAAGGACAATTCTAACTCTTTGGAATTCCTTCTTAATAATTTTGATTTTAATGATTCTTCTATATATCCTCATGCCGTTAATGTTGTTGATATTTCTGATAAGCCGCAGGGATTTATGAAGAAATCATGGCAGCCATGCTTTGAGGAGTTGCCTAGAGAAAGGGAGGCACCCAAACCCTCTTCCGAGGAGACACCAACGCCCAATTTAGCTCCGCTTCCCAAAGGACTCAAGCATGTTTTCGTAGGCCCAGGTGATACCTTTCCGGTCATTATTTCCTCTGAACTTAGTGATATACAATGTGATCAACTGCTGAAGTTGTTGAGAGAACATAAATCTGTATTAGGTTGGACCATGGCTGACATTAAGGGTGTAAGCCCCTTAATTTGTTCCCATAGGATTTACTTAGAAGAAGGATCTAACCCCCGTAGAGATCCACAAAGAAGATTAAACCCAACTATGAAAGAGGTAGTTAAGAAAGAAGTCTTAAAGCTGTTGGATGCAGGAATTATATATCCGATATCGGATAGTAAGTGGGTTAGTCCAACCCAAGTAGTTCCTAAGAAAGCTGGGGTTACTGTGGTAGAAAATGAGAAGGGAGTACTAGTACCAACTAAGGTAGTGACCGGGTGGCGAATGTGCATAGACTATAGGAAACTTAATTCAGCCACTCGGAAAGATCATTTTCCTCTTCCATTCATAGATCAAATTTTGGAACAGGTGGCTGGCCATCCTTTCTATTGTTTTTTGGATGGGTATTCAGGATACTACCAAATAGGGATTGCCCTAGAGGATCAAGAGAAGACCACTTTTACTTGTCCTTTTGGTACCTTTGCTTTTCGAAGGATGCCCTTTGGGTTATGTAATGCACCAGCTACTTTTCAAAGATGCATGATGAGTATTTTCAGTGACATGGTTGAAAAATGTGTGGAAGTGTATATGGATGATTTAACTGTGTTTGGAACTTCTTTTGATTCATGTTTATCTAATTTGAAAAATGTTTTGTGCAGGTGTGAAGAAAAAGGACTCGTGCTTAATTGGGAGAAGTGCCATTTTATGGTATCTTCTGGAATAGTCTTGGGCCATATAGTTTCTGAAAAGGGGATAGAAGTAGATAAAGCAAAAATTGAATTGATCTCTAAACTCCCCACTCCTAAGAATATTAAAGATGTGAGGTCTCTCTTAGGTCATGCTGGGTTCTATAGAAGGTTTATTCAAAATTTTAGTGCCATCTCTAGACCTCTATGTAGCCTTTTGACGAAGGATACCGAGTTTAAATGGAGCCTTGAATGTGAACAAGCCTTTAGGACATTGATTTCTAAGCTTACAACCGCCCCTATTATGCAATCACCAGATTTTACTTTACCTTTTGAAATTATGTGTGATGCTAGTGACTATGCTGTAGGGGCTGTTTTAGGACAACGAAATGAGGGAAAACCATTTGCTGTCTATTATGCTAGTAGAACATTGAATCATTCTCAAATGATGTATACCACAACCGAGAAAGAATTACTAGTTGTAGTATTCGCATTGGATAAATTTCGATCTTATTTGATTGGTTCACCTATCACGATATTCACAGATCACTCCGCCCTTAAATTTCTTTTTTCAAAAACGGATGCTAAGGCCCGTTTGATACGTTGGATTCTGCTTTTGCAGGAATTTGACTTAACCATCAAAGACAAGAAGGGGGTGGAGAATGTTGTGGCGGACCATTTATCTCGCTTGGAATTCAAAAGTGAAACTGACCTCGTGCCCATTGGGGAGGCCTTTCCGGATGAAAACCTATTTGCTGTTCTTGGTCACACACCATGGTATGCCGACATTGCCAACTACTTAGTTTCCCGCCAAGTTCCATCTACATGGAGTGCACAAGACAAGCGTAAGTTTTTGGCTGAGGTGAAAAACTTCTACTGGAATGATCCTTATTTGTTTAAATATTGCCCTGATCAAATAATAAGGAGATGTATTCCAAATATGGAAGTTAACAGTGTGTTAACCTTTTATCATACATATGCTTGTGGTGCCCATTTTTGTATCAAAAAGAAAGCCGCAAAAATTTTGCAATGTGGTTTTTATTGGCCTACTTTATTCAAAGATGCTAATGAGTTTTGTAGATCATGTGACAGATGCCAAAGGTTAGGTTCGTTGTCCCGCCGTCATATGATGCCTCTCAACCCAATCCTAGTGATAGAAATCTTTGATTGTTGGGGGATCGATTTTATGGGACCATTCCCACCTTCCTTTGGATATCTTTATATTTTGCTTGCTGTTGATTATGTTTCTAAATGGGTTGAAGCAATACCTAGCCGCACTAATGATAATACAGTTGTTGTTAAATTTCTAAAAGACCATATCTTATCTAGGTACGGTACTCCACGTGTTATCATTAGTGATCAAGGGTCACATTTTTGTAACCGTTCTTTTGAGGCTTTAATGCGCAGGTATGGAGTCACCCATAAGGTTTCTACAGCATATCATCCACAAACTAATGGTCAAGCTGAATTAGCAAATAGGGAGATCAAGCGGATACTTGAGAAAACGGTGAATCCGAACCGAAAAGATTGGTCCTTGCGCCTGTCAGATGCACTTTGGGCGTATCGGACAGCATACAAGACGGTTCTTGAAGCATCTCCCTATCGTTTAGTATTTGGCAAAGCATGTCATTTGCCAGTAGAACTTGAGCACAGAGCATACTGGGCTATCCGAAATTTTAACTATGACCTTAAGTTGTCCGATGAAGAAAGGAAATTGCAACTTTGCGAACTTGCGGAGTTGAGGGATGATGCATATGACAATGCTAAGGATTTGAAATCAAGGATGAAGACGGTACATGATCAGAAAATACTCCGAAAACATTTTGAACAAGGTAATAAAGTCTTTCTGTATGACTCGCGATTACATCTCCATCCGGGAAAATTGAGATCGCGATGGAAGGGACCTTATGTGGTAAAGAGTGTTTTTCCCAATGGAGTGGTTGAGGTTGAAGATCCTTCCGATGGTCGAGCATTTCGAGTCAATGGCCAAAGGTTGAAGCTGTACTTGGAACACGAACATGCTAAAGACAGCACCGAAGAAATTTCTTTGGTGGCCCCGATTTATGTTTGGTAATCGGGTACTTTCGTTCCACTGTATACTAGTTTTTATTTTGTTTTATTGAATTTTTGACTAATTTAGAATTTTTGTTTTATTAATTTTTTTTTAGTTAATTTAAGTCTTTGTTAATTTAGATTTTTTTTGTGTTGTTAAGCCTATTTTATTTTATTATTATTATTATTATTTTATTATTTATTTATTTTCTTTGTGTGTTGTTTTGGTACAAGCAAGGAATTTTCTGTTTTAGGACACTGGATCAGGCCCAGGCGCACAGCAGGCCCAGGTGCACAGGCCCAGGCACACCAGGCCCAGGCGCACAGCACGCCCAGGCGCACACCAGGCCCAGGCGCACAGGGCCAGGCACACCAGGCCCAGGCGCACACCAGGCCCGCGCCTCGCCTTTCTCAAGCCCAGCGCCCAGGCGCACAGCACGCCCAGGCGCACAGCACGCCCAGGCGCACAGCACGCCCAGGCGCACAGCACGCCCAGGCGCACACCAGGCCCGCGCCTCACCTCTCTCCAGCCAGCACCCCAGCACACCAGGCCCGCACCTCGCCTCTCTCAAGCCCAGCGCCTCACCGCTTGGCCGAGCCCATCAGCACCAAAACCCTAAAATCTGCCCTATTTAAACACTTTTTCCAGCCTCTTTTTCATTTCTCCTCTCACACCAACGGCTGCACACTCCTCTCTCTCTCTCATTGTCCCTCCATATCAACCTATACCAACTTTTTCCCTCTTCCTTTCTTGATCTAAACTTCAATTCTTGAAGAATTGCACACTAATGTCTCCCATTTTTTGCAGAAAATTTCTCCAAGAGATTTGGTTCTAAGAGGAACTTGTTTTTTTCACAAAGATATCAAATTGGTGGGTAGCTTTTCCTCTCTCCAATTGTGGGCAAGTAAGACCAATTTCTCCTCTTCATTGTTCAATTGTGCTTTTTGGTGGTTAAATTTTGCTCTTAAGTTCATTGTTTCATTTATTTAATTTCCATGGCACCAAGGATGAAAAGAGCTAAAGGAAAAGAACCACAAGAGTTTGATGAGACTAAGTTTGTTAGTTTTGAAGCGAGTGAGAGCTATGTTAAAATAATGCAAAATAGAAAACTCATTCCCGAGAGAGGATTTAACATTACCGAGAGTGCGAACCCGAATCTTTTTAGAATGATTCTCTATAGGAATTGGAGTGCATTTACAAAATCACCCTTTCATTCCCTACCAAATTTGGTCCGAGAATTTTACGCTAATGCCGACGAACATAGCAATGGTAAAGTGTGGGTGAGAGGAAAAATAGTCTCTTTTAGCAGCTCATCAATAAATAACTTCTATGGGTTACCTGACGTCCCACACAATGAGTATAGAGCATATGTGTCTACATTTAATTATGAAGAGATTCGCCATACTCTCTGTATTCCGGGCACTACATGGAAAATGTCGAGTGATTCCCCGACCACCTTGCCCACTGCTTCTCTAAATGTCAATGCTCGGGCTTGGCAATATTTTGTGTGTCACAGGTTGATGCCTGCCTTGCACTATAGTGATCTCACTGTTGAGCGAGCTATTCTGATTTATGCAATTTTGATGGGAATGACTATCGATGTGGGCCAAGTCATCTGTAAATCCATCTTACACACTGTTAGACTAAAGCTCGGATTATACTTTCCTTCTTTAATTACCCAATTGTGTATCCGAGCTGGAGTCCCACACAGTACTGATGAGGAAACCCAACCACCAAAGAAACCCATTGATGATGGCATGCTCGCTCAGATTAAAGCCTCCAGGCCGCCAACTTCGAGCGAGGGAGCCATAGCTGCTAGCACCCCTCCCCCCTCTAGGAATATCACAGTTGCTGAGCGCCTTGAGCGCTTAGAGAGTCATTTTGACGAGCATCATAAATTGTTGTTTGATAGGCTAGATCGTCAAGACCAAATGTTAGCTACGCAAGACCGGTTCCTGGCTCGGCAAGCCGATTACCAAGCAGAGGTCAACTCTGCTTTTGGTCAGATGTACCAACACCTTGCCTCCGCTACTGGTTGTAATATGGGTCTTTTTCCTACTATGCCACCCTATCCGGGTTCATTTTTTGACCCACCTCCCGAGGAAGGTGAAGGGACTGAAGAGATTGAAGTAGAGGATGATAATTTCGAGGATTAGTAAGGATATCTCTTATTTGTCCACTTTTAGTTTTTTTATTGTACTAACATTTTTTGTGTTTTTATTTTATTTATTTTTCGTCTTTTATCTTAGTTGTTAGTTATTTCCATTTCGTGTGCTAACCTAACATACGGTGGGAATCTTGATGTTACACCGCGGTTGCTTCCTTTTTGCTTGTTCTGTTCTATATTGTAGATAAAAAATTTCAGTGAGAAGAATGGTATGCAGTTCAAATGGTGGTGTGCAATTTTCAGCTTCTGTGCACTTTTGGCTAACAAAGGGAATTTCTTTTCCTTTTTCTTTCACATTGAGGTCAATGCAATGTTTAGGTTGGGGGTGGAGGAAACACATTTCTTTCCTTTTTCCATTGAACTGCTTGGTGTCACTTTCCTACGTTTTGTTTGTTAGGATAATAAAAAATAAAAAAAATAAAAAATAAAAAAGGTTTGTTTTTAGCATGCTTTGTGTTAGCCTTTGAGTTATTCACATGTCAATGATATGACCTTAATTGAGATAGCATATAGCACTTAGAAGAAATTAAATCTTGCTTCGGTTTGAAATTAATTTAAGTATCAATCTTGATTTGGTTAGAGACTCTAGCTTGTGGTAAGATTGTATGATTAATCGTAAGCATTTAGAAAAGTTTTATGTGTGATTATTTTGTGAATATTTTTGCGGTCTCGGCAAGCTCTAGAACTTACTTGATAACCACTTGAGGCGAATTCCTAGAATGCACATTACTTAGGATATGATATAGGCCATTTTTGAACCGTTTGAGCTTTTCAAACCTATCCTTGCGATATATATCACTAGTCACCTATTTGAGCATTTTTCTTGAAAACGAAGTTGAGCCTGGTTTCTTTCAAAAACCCATTCACTTACCCTTATAAGCCTAAAGAGAATATTTTATCCTTACCTCTCTCTTAAAAAGAATTTAACTATACATATGTTGTGAGAAGCACTTAAAATGAGTAAGGTTGGAAACATGAAAAAAAATATCACTACCACAACCCAAGTACATTAAAGGAGATAAGTTGGGGGTTGTGGAAAAGAAAGAAATGAAAAAGGAGGTGAATGGTCTTTTATGCCAAAATACAAAAAAAAAAAAAAAAAAAAGGTGATTTGTTGAGAAAACAATCCTCAAAAAACAAAAATAAATAAATAAATAAAAATGGTTGGAAGAGTTGAGTATTGAAGTAAGGTTATCCAGTGCTTAAAGAGCTATGTTCAAAACTAAGAGATTAAGTTCTTTTACTTGTGAATTCTTCCCATTCTTTCTTAACCTTTACCTTAACCGAACGTTACAAGCTTATTAAAGACCTATTGATCCAATGTAATGTGATTTTTCTACAATAGTGGAGAGTGATTTGAAATGTAAGCTTATGGAGTTTGTTTTTGTGATTGATGTCACGCGATTTATTTTTAGAGGCCAAGACTTGTATTCATGAATATTGTGCATAAAATCATCCGGATGTTCAGATTATTGGATTGTGGTAAGACGGATGTTAAGAGTCAATAACGATTTTAAGATTGATGTTTGAATTATTTTTGGATTTGAGTGAAATTTAATGATTCTATATGCTATATGTTACGCATGATTTTTGAGACAAAGATTTTTGAATCACTCTTGGTTAACACTAGTATTGTTGTATTGCGCATTAATTTCTAAATAAAGAACTCATTTCATGTCTTTCGCTTGAATTGCTAGGGACTAGCAATAAGCTAGTTGGGGGTTGTGATAAGAGTCATAAAATGCATCTAAACAATACTTAATTGTTAACACTTTAGGGTTAATCTCGGTCGTAATCGCACTTTTAAATGTTGATAACTCTAAAGTGTTATTAATAAATCATTGACTTAATTCGATGCATTTTCAGGTGCGTTGAGTACAAAATAGATGATAAAGCGATCCATGTTTAAAGCACCAAAAGATCTTGGGTGTCGGTGCTCGTTTTTGTCCAAGGTTTAGACATTTCCAAAAATGATTTAAAGATAATTAAAAGTCTAAACCAAGGTTGGAGCAATAAAGTAAATTGAGTTGAAAGACTACACACAAGTGTGTGCATCACTTTGGAACAAGTTAAGGGTAGGCACACTAGTGTGTGCACTTCTGCATACAAGCTGAAGGTGTTTTACTAAATTGCCAGAATTTCCCGTACAGATCAATCAACTTTGCAGATTAAACTGTATTGATGTAGGAAGAACCAGGAGATGAGCTATATATTCTTAGAAAGATCCGGAAGTCTATTTTCTGGAGAATTTTACGGTTCGGAAAAAGGATTTTTCTAGTGAAAGTTATGGCAGTTTTAGCGGAAACAGTTCAGGGCCTCCAGAACAATGCCCAGCGCCTCACCTCTCACTGTCCAGCGCCCCAGCGCCCAGGAAAACAAGAACCAGCGCCTAGGCGCCCATGAACCAGCACCCCAGTGCCCAGGAAAACAAGAACCAGCGCCTAGGCGCCCATGAACCAGCGCCCCAGCGCCCAGGCAAACAAGAACCAGCGCCTAGGCGCCCATGAACCAGCGCCCCAGCGCCCAGGCAAACAAGAACCAGCGCCTAGGCGCCCATGAACCAGCGCTGCGCCCCTCAGCCATCAGCACCGCGCCCCTCGCCAACTGCACCTTTACTTTCCAGCACCCAGGCGCACACTTGGACACGCGCACATGCTGCTGGACCCACCTTCACATTCCAGCCTTCACTTTCCAGCGCCCAGGCGCACGCTCAGACAAAGCCAGCAGCGCGCACATGCTGCTGGACCACCTTCACGTTCCAGCTTTCACTTTCCAGCAGTGCGCACATGGACTCCAATTCAGACTCAAATTAAGGCTGTGCAAAGACAGCTCTCCCTCATGGGCTATAAATATATGCTTAAGGTTTGCAGCCGGGGGAGGGAGCTCGAGGAGAAAAACAAAGACAGTTTTTGATAGATACAAATTAGAGAAGTTTTTAGCATTTTGTTTAAGTTTTCGTGAGTTGGAAATCAAGGAGAGAACATCCACATTGTTCTTCCACCTTGAGTTCCATGGCCAAGAAATCAAGGGGAGAACATCTATATTGTTTTTCCACCTCGAGTTTCATGGCTAACTAATCATCAAACAAGGGAAAGGGATGAATCCTTAGGGTTTTATTGTTCCTTATTTCCTGTTCTTGATTCATTTGTATGGACTTATTGTTAAAACGTTGTCTATGATTTACTCTTTGATTAATTAAGAAGGATTTGAGTTCATGTGATAGCTGTATTCTATATTCTTCTTCTTTTAGTTTCTCTCAATCCGGTGATTGCATCCTACTACTCCACATAAGTCTAGTCAAGCTTTTCTTATGTCAAGTTGTTTGGATGTAATTGATTTCGGTATATTTATCTTATAGATCGGCCATTACTGTGATATCATTATTGCAATATATTGTCGTTTCTTGCTAATCTATAAGATAAATCATGTGTGCTTGAATTGAAATCAAAGAGTAATTTGTAGCAATTATATTAGAGATATAAATATGCTTGATTGAATACTTTCCGATTGCCTGTTTAGGATGTGAAACTTGCAATCGAGATAAAAATTTGAATCAAGAGTGGAAATAGGGAACGAACCTAAGGAGGATTCCCGGAACCTTGTTATTTCTTATTTATAGTCTTCGTTATATTCGCACAACTCTTTTACACAATATTGCATTATCAAAACTCATATTCTCTCACCTAATCATTATCGTTAGTGTTAAAGTTTATACCTTCTTTCGTAATTAACTTGTTTCCCTGTGGAATCGACACCCCAAAACTATACTACAATAACCGCGTTATGATTTGGGCGTAATCAGTAGAGTAATTGAGTTGTGTGTCGTTTAGAGTTCGACTTGCATAATAGATAACATGGGGAAGTTTATCAACACACTGCCCCAAAATAACTCCAACAGCATAGTCTGATACGACACACATAATCTGAAAAGGCACACCCCAGTTGGGTGGCTGAATAATGGGTGTGGACGTCAGAATCTTCTTCAGATCCCCAAATGCTTTCTTACAGTCTTCATCAAATACAAATAGGGCTTCCTTCAGTAATAACTTGCACAAAGGCCTGGCAATTTTGCTGAAATTCTGGATAAATCGCATATAAAAGCCTGCATGGCCCAGAAAAGATCGAATCTCCTTCACTGTACGTGGGGGTGGAAGATTGGAAATCAGGTCCACCTTCGCTTTGTCGACCTCAATCCCCTGATGAGATACGACGTGCCCCAGTACAATACCTTGCTTAATCATAAAATGGCACTTCTCCCAATTAAGCACTAGGTTCTTCTCCTTGCATCGCACTAAAACCAAAGTGAGATGGTGCTGGCACTCCTCAAATGTTGAACTAAAGACGGAGAAGTCGTCCATGAAAATCTCTAAGAACCGCTCTACCATGTCAGAGAATATGCTGACCATGCAACGCTGAAAAGTGGCGGGTGCATTGCATGACCCAAAGGGCATATGACGGTAAGCGAATGTCATAAAAGGACAGGTAAACGTCATCTTCTCTTTATCTTCGAGGTCCACGGGGACCTAGTTATATCCAGAATAACCATCCAAAAAGCAATAATACTCATGCCCAGCTAAACACTTCACCATCTGATCAATAAATGGGAGTGAAAAATGATCATTCCTTGTGGCAGTGTTCAGTTTACGGTAGTCTATACACACTCTCCACCCTGACTGAACACGAGTTGGCACCAACTCGTCGTCCTTATTCTTCACTACCGTTAATCCAGCTCGCTTGGGCACGACATGAATCGGGCTCACCCACTTGCTATCAAAGATGGGATAAATGATCTCGGCATCTAACAGCTTAATTACTTTTGCCCTCACAACCTCTTGCATAGCTGTTTGAGCCTTCTTTGTGGCTCCCTTGATGACTTGGTATTCTCTTTCGAATGTATCCTGTGCATCACCACCGAGGGGCTGATTCCCTTGATATCCTCAATAGTCCAGCCGATAGCTTCCTTGTGGTCTCTTAAAATATCTAATAATTTTTCCTCTTGAGCCTCACCCAAATCTGAAGCTATAATCACAAGCAAACAATCGGCTGGACCTAGGAACTTATACTTAAGATTATCCAGTAAAGGCTTAAGTTCCTTCTTGGGGGGTTCAGGTGCTGCAGTGTCCTTCGTCTCATTACTATCCAGAGGAGAAGACTCCAAAATGGCACTAGCTTGCTCGAGTAACTTATCTAAATCCAAATCCTCTCCAAATTGAGCAAAGCATGCCTCCAAGGGGTCCTCAATGCTTGAGTCATTCACAGTCTCCTCAAGAATCTCCTCTATCAAGCATACATTTCTCACTTCATCATATTCCAGTGGTTGCCTAGTGATATCAAAGATATTCAACTCCACTGTCATATTTCCGAAGGAAATCTTCATCACCCTTGTCCTACAATTGATCAGGGTGTTAGCCGTAGCTAAGAATGGTCGCCCTAGAATAACTGGTCTCTAAATCCCTACATTCTGAACCGGCTCTGTGTCAAGCACAATAAAATCCACTGGGAAATAGAATTTATCCACTTTTATCAAGATGTCCTCAACTATTCCCTATGGTATTTTCACTGACTTATCAGCCAATTAAAGCGTCGTGTTTTTGGGCTTCAGTTCTCCTAACCCTAACTACAAATAGACTGAGTAAGGTAGAAGGTTCAAACTTGCTCTTAGATCCAAGAGAGCCCTCTCAATCTGGCTGACTCCTATCATGCAAGAGATGGTAGAACACCTCGGGTCCTTATACTTGATGGGTAGCTTGCACTAAAGGATTAAGCTAACCTACTCAATCAAAAATGCCTTCTTTGGGACATTCGTTCTCCTCTTGATAGTGATCAAGTCCTTTAAAAACTTGGCATATGACGGCACTTGATGGATGGCATCCAAAAATGGGATATTGATTTGGACCTGCTTGAATACCCCAAGAATTTCCTCATACTTCTCTCCTTTCTTAGGTGCCTGTAATCTCTCAGGGTAAGGCACTTTAGGTTCAAGTGACCTAGGAGGGTCCTTCACAGTAGGTGTGGCTATAGATGGCCCAGTATCTCTCTTCTCCTTGTCGCCACTTCCTTGCCCTTGCTGCAGAGTAGGGTTCTCTTCCACTGGATTGTCCACTTGTCTCCCAGACCTCAATGTGACAATCGACTGCACTTGTTCCTCCCCATGTGTAGGAGTTAATGAATTTCCAGCCATAAACTATCCTTTTGGGTTGGGCACGGGCTAACTAGGGAACTTTCCCTTCTCTCTTTCACGCAAGTGATTTGCAGTTTACCCTATTTGACTCTCCAGTTTGGCAATTGCTTGGGTGTTTACCATTGTTGCACTCCTTACTTTGCTCATGGATTGGCCAGTCATCTTCATAAACTCCTTAAGAGTGTCCTCTAGTGACTATGAAACTGGCACTGGTGTTTGAGTGGGAGCTTGGTAAGCAGGTGATGGTGCTAGATGGGCAGAGCGACCCCCCCCCACCCATCCCACATAACCCATCTTCCAATTATCTATGCTCCCATCCCCCCCATCCACCCATTGATTCATTGGTTGGCTTTGTTTCCATGAAAAATTAGGGTGGTTCCGCCACCCTGGATTGTAAGTCTCAGAGTAAGTTCCATTTGACTGCCTCCGATAGTCATTGAAAGCATTCGCTTGTTCCATAGGATACTCAGCAAAAACCGGCATTGATGGACAATTCTGTGCTAGATGCATAGGGACTAGCACAGATGGAACAGCTATCAACATTGAATGTGTTCGGCAGCATTGATGGATTGGCCCACAGCGGAGAGCGTCAATCTTCTTAGTGAGAGCATCTAACTTTATCCTCAAGTTAGTGTCTTCCCTGACCTTATAGATGCCTCCTTTCTTAGGAGCACGAATGGACTTATCTCGACAGCTTGAAAAATCCCACTGCTGCGAGTTGTCGGATAACTTGTCCAATGCCTTGTATTCTTCCTCCCCCGTCAAACTCAAGAATGCCCCCCCATTCTCATATCTATGCTATGGTTGGGTTGAGTCAACCCTTGGTAGAAGAACTGAACGAGTCTCCATTTTTCATATCCATATGGAGGGCATCTGATCAGTACTCTTTGAAGCACTCCCAGCTCTTAGAAAACTTTTCATCCTCATCCTGAGTGAAAGAACTAATCTCCTTTCGGCACTCATTCACTCTAGACATTGGGAAAAACTTATGATAAAATTTGCTAAGCAGATTTTCCCAAGATGTAATAGACCCGGGCGTGTTTGAATCCAACCATGTCCTAGCTCTATCGTGAAGAGAAAAAGGGAAATTCGAAGATGGACTGACTCCTCAGAGAAGTTTTGAAACTTGAATGTGGCACAGATGTCTTTGAACTTCTTTACATGACTATAAGGATTTTCAAGATCTAAGCCATGAAATGAGGGTAGAAGTTGGATGACATGTGGCTTTGAGTCAAAATGGGTGGCATTGGTAGGTGGCAACACTATGCAAGAAGATGAATTAGTTGCAACGGGTGCGAACAAATCCCTAAGGGATGTAGTGGAGTCCACGTTCCAAGCTCTAGGTTGCTCTACATGTTCCGGATGATTTGCATTCCTAAAACTTTCTCCCATCTCAACTGTCTCTCTTTCAACTAGTGCTATTTTCTGTCTCCTAAGAGTTCTTTCTAAGTCGGGATCTAAATGTATCAAATTAAAATCCAAGGATCTCCGACCAAGCATACACCGCACAAAAAGCACTAAAACAAACTAATCCAGCAGAAACTACAGAATACAATAGAATAAATGCACAAACAGCAAACACACTACTCACAAAATGAGCCAAAAAGAAAATTTACAATTTTTTTTGTATAAACAAACAAATAGAAACAAATAAAATAAAATAAAATGCCAAAAAGAAAAATCAAACAAACAATGCTAACTAACTAGTAGAAAAATAAAATTAATTCAGACAAAAAATTAATTTTCACAAACAAAACAACTCCCAGGCAACGGCAACAAAAACTTGTTGTGAGTTCTAAACATAACCCTATTTTAACCTAGTTCTGAATTTTGTTTTATATTATGCAAAGAAATATAAAATTAAACTAAATTGGTTTAAAGCAAATGTTAAAAAGACTAAGGTTTCTGAGTCCACCCCACCAAAGTAAAGCATATATTTTCATGTTCTATATAAAAGTAATCAAAAAATTCCATGAATCCAACTTTAAACAAAAAACAACGAATATCTCAATTAAACCAAAAAACATCCAATGTATCCGCTTTTAACAAATCACAAAGGAAATCCAATTTAATCGAAAATGATTCGATGTATACATCAGATGAAACACAAGGAATATCCAATTTAACAATTAAAAGCAATCAATCATAAGATTTACTCAAATAATTGAACAGAACATTTATACTAAAAACTCATATTTATTATGCGCAAATCTGAAAATATAATGCTAAACAATGGAAAAGCTTCATCTTCAACCTTAGCTGAAGATTTTAGCCTCTCATAATTATGAAACTAAAGTTCACAATACAAATGCTAAACATTAAACTTTAAACTAGATAAAAAGAAATAAATTACTATATATGCGGAGAAATTCCACTCGCTGTTGGGTGGCGCTTCCCTTCGTGGTAGCAAAGCCTTTAGGGTCCACCAGAATGCTAGCAGACGTCCATCGGATTACACCAAATGGCTCAGGAATTGCACACTGAATGATGATGTGAGATGGTTATTTTATAAGGGGAGTCCCAGAGCACAATGGGTTGCAGATTCGATGTGGGATACTGCCCGAGTGCACTTGATCGCAGATTGGTGCGATTGATCGTATGTGCGCTCGATCGCATGTCTTGTGCGCACGATCGCATGTGCGCTTGATCGCATGTTTGATGCGCTTGATCGCAGGTGCATTGCACTACAAAGATTTCGATGTGGGATGTTGACCATGTGCTCGTTCGTAGGCAGGTGCGCTCGATCGCATGTCTCGTGCGCTCGATCGCAGTAGGCATCCTCAGCTTTTGCTCTTGAAGCTTGACATTTCCCGAAATGCTTCATTTTCTCCACAAACCTATAAAATACATAAGACACAGAAAAGACATAAAATAAAGTGAAATAATACAAACTAAGAGCTTAACACATATAATTATAAGGGCTTAAATATGCAATATTTAAACTCATCAATTACTTTATTACCAAAAGTTCATATTTTCTCACTTAAATCTTTATCGTTTGTGTTATGGGTTTACACATTCTTTTGTAGTTAACTTGTTTCCCTGTGGAATCGATACCCCAAAGCTGTGCTACAACAACCGCGTTATGTTTCGGGTGTAAGCAATCCTAAAAAAACCATCAAGGCTCAGGCCCTTGCAGACTTCATTGTGAAGACAACACTCTAGAGGGTCTAAACAAACCCTAGAACCAGAGATGGCTAAGCAAATTCCACAGTGGACCCTTCATGTTGATAGCTCCTCCAATAACACCGGAAATGGAGCTGGGCTCATCATTTGTAGTCAGAATAAAGTTAGCAAAAGTAATGGCTTTTGGAGCCCTGGACACGTACAACGACTCGCAACTAGTGGTGAATCAAATGAACAGTGAGTTCGAGGCTCGAGAGGAGAAGATTGCTTAATTCCTTGAGAAGGCTAGAGAACTTGCCGTCGGATTCAGAATGTTCCGAATAACTCAAATTCCTCGGCGAAAAATTCGAAAGCCAAAGCTCTAGCCCGACTCGCCTCCCCTCGCCAGACCAAGCCAACCCAAGCCATCTACCTCGAGACTCTCACCGCCTCGAGCACCGATGAAGTACCTGTGCTTCTAGTAATCTCCGGTATTTATGTGACGATTAGCTTCCTGAGCAAAAAAAAAAAAGCTAAGAAACTTGTCTCTCGCGCTTCCCGATACATGACCATAGATGAACAGTTATACAAAAAGGGTCTCACGACGTCTTATTTGAGGTGTTTCAAGGCACCGAGGCCAAATTTACTCTTTGGGAGGTTCACGAAGGAGATATGCAAAAATCACCTGGGAAGCCGAGCTTTGGTCTTCAAAGTACTCTGTTAAGGGATACTACTAGCCCAAGATGCAGAGAGATGCCACAAAATTAGTCAAGAAGGTCAGAAGCTATCAGTAATACTCCCCTGTGCTCCACAGGCCGGTAAACCCCTCTTACTCAATCATGAGTCCACTTCTCTTCGTCATATGGGGGGATGAATCTCCTTGGTCATTTCACTTGGGCACCAAGCCAGAGAAAACATCTTATTGTGGCGATGGATTACTTCACTAATTGGGTAGAGGTAGAACCATTTTGCTAGCATAACAAATCATTAAGCTTAAAGTTTTTTCTAGAAGTCCATAGTGTGCCGATTCGGCATACCCCAAATAATGGTCACCGATAACGGCAAACAGTTTACAACGCCTGATTCAAGGCATTCTGTGAAGATCATTGCATTAAGCATCAATTCTCTTCTGTAGAATATCCACAGGGCTAATATGTAAGCCGAGGTAACCAACATAACACTTCTAAAGAGTATCAAGAAAGGTTAGACGAAGCTAATAAGCAATGCATCAACCATTTTTCGAACGTACTATAGGCCTCTCGAACCACCGCTCGGACACCCACGGGAGAAACTTCTTTCTTCATGGCGTACAGCTCTGAAGCAATCATCCCTTTAAAACTCGAGGTGCCTCGTTACGAGTACAAAACTTCGAGTAAACTAACAACGAAGAAGCCTTGCAGTTGAAAGTTGATCTTATCGACGAAGCTCAGATTCGACTAGTCGCCTATCAGCAGAAACTGGCTAAGTACTACAAGTCTCGAGTATGAGAGAGAAACTTTAAGCTACGTGACCTTGTTCTATGAAAAAATGAAGTGTCTCATCCTCCAGAAATGGGGAAACTAATCCCAAACTAGGAAGGCCCGTATCGCATTAAAAGAGTGTGCCGAGTCGACACTTTCAAGCTCGTAAGAGTTGAATGGCAAGCCCATCCCTCGCACTTGGAACATGGAAAACCTCCGTGAATTTTACCAGTAGTGTATGCCCTTCGAGTTCCATGTTTAAATGTAACTTGTGAACGCCTCGGTTTATTAATGAAAGAGTTAAAGTTTGCAAAAGGCGATAAGGTAAGAAAAAGTAAACTAGAAATTTTATTAATAATATGATTACAATCAAAGGGAGGCACTATCGTACTCAGTCTACAAAAAGAAAAGAAAAAAGGAAAAACTTCAAGTCCTCAAAGGTCGACCTCCCCATTAGACGTAGCCTCTGCTGCAGCACCGCTTGGCTGAGCTTCCCTCATCGCCGCCAGATCCACTAGCCATGACTCCATCCTCGTCCTTTGAAGCACCAAGCTCGAGAGCTAAAAGTCAACTTGAGGGTAGAATGCCTTGACCTTCTTATTGGGCCTCTAAGAAGCCCTCGAAGAATTGGAGCCCAGCCTCCTCCTCAACGATCTCTCAATAGGAGGTAGAGTTCTTAAAACTGGCCAGGACCTCCTCTATGGCCTTCTCCACGATCCTCTTCACAATCTCTTTCGTCCCCTCCTTTATCTTCTGCTCAGAGGCTATGGCAGGCGTCCCTCTCTCTGCGCATGACCTCTCTCCTCTATGGCCTCGGTAGAGGCCTGGTCAACACTCCTTAGCTTAGTCGAGCTCTCTCCAATGACCTTTGTAGTTGCTGGATGAGCCCACAGCTATCATCTAGCTTTTGGTAGCACCAGACTAGTTTCTCACCTATGTCCAAGTAGCGGCGCGATAGTATTTCTTGCACCACGTTCGATTAAAAAAAAGTACAACAGGGTAAGCTACCAAGCTATAGGAAAAACTGACAAAAAATATCAAGACAGAAACACTCACCTGAGAGGCCAAGACCTCGACCATGGAGCAAAAAGCCCTTGATCAGCTTCTTCGAGAGCTTGATCATTACATGTTTTGGGATCCACAGAACAAGGTGCTCCCAAGCGATCCTAGGTGTGAGCAAAGACCGAGTCATCCGTCTTTATGCCCCAGTTGGGCATAAAGATCCTGGCCTCAGAAGGAGCCCTTCTAGGATGAGGATGAAGGTCGTGTCTGCTCAGGCTGAAGCACGATGCAGATATCTTTCAGCTCAGATGAGGGCTCGGAGGGGATTGGAGTCTCCACATCAATGGGAATGGGAGAGAGAGCCCTCGTTTGCTTTCTCGAACCTTGGCCTGTGCAGGCTGCTTCCCAACCTGAGTAGCCTTTTTCCTTTCTTGTGCCATCTTCTTCACCCTCTCATTGACAATGAGGACTCACACTCACTAGAGGTTTGGCCCAAACCTATGGACTCCCTTAGTTCTCTAGAAAGGGCTTTATTATCCTCACTATCACTACCAATAGTCCTATCATGATACTTATCTACCGAAGACATTCATAAAGTGAAGCAGAAAAAACTCACCAAAGGTAGATTTTCGTGGTGACTCCGAGCACTTTAGAAAAGCAGGTCCCTCATTGTTCACACCTCGATTTTACCTGATGAGTGCTAAATATTACATGTTTTAGCCCCTTAGTTTACATTTGTTGAGTTCTTAATTATGTTATTTCGTGTTATTTTATCTATTTTTTGTGTTTTCTGTGTTTTTATAGGTTTTGGAATTAAAATGAAGCAATGTAGAAACTTCAGGGCTTAAAGAGCAAAAGCTGAGGATGCCTAGTGCGATCGAGCGCACCAGACGCGTGATCGATTGCACCAGACGCGCAATCGATCGCACCTGCGATCGTGTGCACCAGACTCGCGATCGATCGCACCTGCGATCGTGCGCACACGACATGAGATCAATCGCACCTGCGCTCGAGCGTACAAGACTTGCGATCGATCGCAAGTGACTCGCACATCCCACATTGGAAAAGAAACTTTTGATACTGCATTTAAATTGCAGCGCACTGTGATGCGCTCGAGCGCACCAAGGCTGCGATCGATCGCAGTTGACTCGCACATCCCACATCGGATAGGAAGCTCTTACAGCGCGCCAGGCGCATTGCATCGCACCATGCTGCGATCGATCGCACCAGACTTGCGATCGATCGCACCAGACTTGCGATCGATCGCAAAGAGGCAGTATCCCACATCGAATTTGCAGCTCATTGTACTCCGAGAAATCCCTTATATAAACACTATCCCACCTCATTATTCAGCGTGCAGTCTGGTGGATTTCTACTAGCATTCTAGTTGATCTCCTAAAGGCTTTTGCCACCACCGGGGGAAGTGCTGCCCAACAACATGTGGAATTTCTCCCAATGTATAGTTAGTTTTAATTCTTTCTAGTTTTTAATGCTTAGCACTTTTTATTGTGAAATTTAGTTGTCATGATAATGGGTGGCTAAAATCTTTAGCTAAGGTTGAAGATAAAGCCTCGTCATTGTTTAGCATTGTATTTTTAGATATGTTTATACAATTCTGATATATTTAGTTTAAATGTTCTATTTCAATTGTTTGAGTAAAATCTTACGATTGATAGTTTTAATTGTTCTGTTGGATATTCTGCGTGTTTTATCTGATGGATACATCGAATCCTTTTCGATTAAATTGGATTTCCTTTGTGATTTGTTAAAAGCGGATACATTGGATGCTTTTGGTTTAATTGGGATATTCGTTGTTTTTTGTTGGATTCATGGAATGTTAGATAGATTATTTTTATATATAGAACATGAAGATATATGCTTTACTTTGGTTGGGTGGATTCTGAAACCTTAGTGTTTTCATCATTAGTTATTAAATCAATTTAGTTTAGTTTAGTTTAGTTTATATTTGTTTTGCAAAAATATAATTCACAATTCGGAACTAGGTTAAAATAAGGTTAATTTAGATAAAAAGCTATTTTCACAATGCATTCCCTGTGGATTCGACCTCGCACTTGCACAACACTATATTGCAAACGATTCGTGCGCTTGCTAGTAATTTAAAACTCACAACAAGTTTTTGGCGCAGTTGCCGGGGAATGTTTTTGTTTGTGAAATTTTTTCCTAAATTGATTTTATTTTTCTACTAGTTTAGTTAGCATTTTTTGTTTTATTTTTCTTTTTTGTTTTATTTTATTTTGCTGCTTCTGCTAGTTAGTTTGTTTTACTATTTTCTGTTTGGTGTATGCTTGGTCGGAGATCCCTGAATTTAGAATTGACACCTTTAGATCCCGATTTAGAAAGAACTCTTAGGAGATGGAAGAAGTCACTTGCTGAACAAGAGACAATTGAGATGGGAGAAAACTTGAGGAACCAAGAGCAACCTGGAGCATGGAACGTGGACTCCACCACGTCCCTGAGAGATTTGTTCGCACCAGTTGCGACTAACTCATCTTCCTGCATCGTGTTGCCACCCACCAATGCTACCCATTTTGATTTAAAGCCATATGTCATCCAACTCCTACCCTCATTTCATGGCTTAGATCTTGAAAATCCTTACAGCCATGTAAAAAAGTTCAAAGATATTTGTGCCACATTCAAGTTCCAAAACTTCTCTGAGGAGTCAGTCCATCTTAGACTCTTCCCTTTTTCTCTTCACGATAGAGCTAGGGCACGGTTGGATTTCAACACGTCCGGGTCTATTACATCTTGGGAAAATCTGCTGAGTAAATTCTATAATAAATTTTTCCCAATGTCTAGAGTGAATGAGTACCGAAAGGAGATTAGTTCTTTCACGCAGGAGGAGGATGAGAAGTTTTCTGAGAGTTGGGAGCGTTTTAAAGAGTTACTGATTAGATGCCCTCCACATGGATATGAGAAGTGGAGACTTGTTCTGTTCTTCTACCAAGGGTTGACTCAACCCAACCGTAGCATGATCGAGTCTATGAATGGGGGGGCATTCTTAAGTCTGACAGGGGATGAAGCATACAAGGCATTGGACAAGTTGTCCGACAACTCGCAGTAGTGGGATTTTTTAAGCTGTTGGGACAAGTCCATTCGAGCTCCTAGGAAAGGAGGCATCTATGAGATTAAGGAGGAGACTGATTTAAAGATAAAGATAGATGCTCTCACCAAGAAAATTGACGCTCTCACTATGGGCAAGTCAATCAATGCTGCCAATACAATTAATGACGATTGCTGTTCCATCTGTGCTAGTCCTATGCATTTAGCACAGAATTGTCCATCTATGTCGGCTTTTGCCGAGTGTCCCACGGAACATGTAAACGCTTTCAATGACTATAGGAGGCAATCAGGTGGACCCTACTCTAAGACTTACAATCCAGGGTGGCAAAACCACCCTAATTTTTCATGGAAGCAGAACCAATCGCTGAATCAGGGAGGAGCTCCTCATCATGCTCACAATCAATACCCTCCTGGACTGCCTCCTCCAATTCAAAGTCATGGTCGATCTGTCCATCCAGCACCAGCATCTGCTTACCATACTCCCACTCAAGCACCAACACCGGTTTCATAGTCATTGGAGGACACATTCAAGGAGTTCATGAAGATGACCGGCCAATACATCAGCGAAGTGAGGAGTGCGACAATAGTAAACACCCAAGCGATTGCCAATCTAGATAGTCAAATGGGGTAAATCGCAAGTCACTTGGGTGAAAGAGAAAAGGGGAAGTTCCCCAGTCAGCCCGTGACCAACCCGAAGAGACAATTTGTGATTGGAAATTCATCAACTTCTATGCACGGGGAGGAACAAGTGCAATCGATTGTCATATTAAGATCTGGGAGACAAGGGGACAATCGAGTAAAAGAGAGCCCTGCTATGCAGCAAGGGCAAGAAAGTGGCAACAAGGAGAAGAGAGATACTGAGCCATCTGCAGCCATTCCTACTGTGAATAACCCTTCTAGGTCGTTTGTACCTAAAGCACCTTACCCTGAGAGATTACAAGCGCCCAAGAAAGCAGGGAAATTTGAAGAAATTCTTGAGGTGTTCAAGCGAGTCCAAATCAATATTCCACTTTTGGACGCCATCGAGCAAGTGCCATCATATGCCAAGTTCTTAAAGGACTTGATCACTATCAAAAGGAGGACAAATGTCCCGAAAAAGGCATTTTTGACCGAGTAGGTTAGCTCAATCCTTCAGTGTAGGCTGCCAATCAAGTATAAGGACCCAGGGTGTCCTACTATCTCTTGCATGATAGGAGTCAGCCAGATTGAGAGGGCTTTATTGGATTTAGGAGCCAGTGTGAATCTTCTACCCTATTCAGTCTATTTGCAGTTAGGGTTAGGAGAATTGAAACCCACATCGACAACACTTCAATTGGCTGACAGGTCAGTGAAAATACCACGGGGTGTAGTTGAGGACGTTTTTATAAAAGTAGATCAGTTTTATTTCCCCGTGGATTTTATTGTGCTAGATACAGAGCCAATCCAGAATATAGGGATTCAGATACCGGTGATTCTAGGGTGACCATTCTTAACCACGGCTAACACCCTAATCAATTGTAGGACAGGGGTGATGAAGATTTTCTTCGAAAATATGACAGTGGAGTTGAATATTCTTGATATCACTAAGCAACCACTGAAATTTTCTGAAGTGAGAAATATATGCTTAATAGAGGAGATTATTGAAGATACGGTGGCTAAATCAAGCATAGAGGATCCCCTGGAGGCATGCTTTGCTCAATTTGGAGATGATCTAGATTTGGATAAGTTACTTGAGCAAGCAAATGCCATTTTAGAGTCTGCTCCTATGGAGAGTAACGAAAAGGAAGAGACTGAAGAACTTGAGCCTCTTAAGAAGGAACTTAAACCTTTACCGGACAATCTTCAGTATAAGTTCCTAGGTCTAACAGAGTCTTTGCCTGTGATTATAGCTTCAGATTTGGTTGAGACTCAATAGGAGAAATTATTAGATGTGTTGAGAGAACACAAGGAAGCTATAGGCTGGACCATTGAGGATATTAAAGGAATCAGCCCCTCATTGGTAATGCACAAGATACATTTGGAGAAGAATGCCAAGCCATCGAGGGAGCCACAAAGAAGGCTCAACCCAACTATGCAAGAGGTTGTGAGGACAGAAGTTATTAAGCTGTTAGATGCATGGATCATTTATCCCATCTCTGATAGCAAGTGGGTGAGCCCGATTCATGTCGTGCCCAAGCGAGCTGGATTAACGGTAGTAAAGAATAAGGATGACGAGTTGGTGCCAACTCGTGTTCAGTCAGGGTGGAGAGTGTGCATAGACTACCGTAAACTGAACGCTGCCACAAGGAAGTATCATTTTCCACTCCCATTTATTGATCAAATGGTGGAGTGTTAGGCTGGGCACGAGTATTACTATTTTTTGGATGGTTATTCTGGATATAACCAGGTCCCCGTGGACCCCGAAGATCAGGAGAAGACAACATTTACCTATCCTTTTGGGACATTCGCCTACCGTCGCATGCCCTTTGGGTTATGCAATGCACCTGCTACTTTTCAGCGGTGCATGGTCAGCATATTCTTTGACATGGTGGAGTGTTCTTTAGAGATTTTCATGGATGACTTCTCCGTCTTCGGTTCATCATTTGAGGAGTGTCTGCACCATCTCACTTTGGTTTTAGTGCGGTGCAAGGAGAAGAACCTGGTGCTTAATTGGGAGAAGTGCCATTTTATGGTCAAGCAGGGTATTGTACTAGGGCACATCATATCCCATCGGGGGATTGAGGTAGACAAAGCAAAGGTGGACCTGATTTCCAACCTTCCACCCCCACGTACGGTGAAGGAGGTTCGATCTTTTCTGGGCCATGTAGGATTCTACAAGTGATTTATCCAGAATTTCAGCAAGATCACCTGACCCTTGTGCAAGTTATTAATGAAGGATGGCCCATTTGTATTTGATGAAGATTGTAAGAAAGCATTTGGGGATCTGAAGAAGATTCTGACGTCCACACCCATTATTCAGCCACCCAACTGGGGTGTGCCTTTTGAAATTATGTATGACGCATCAGACTATGCTGTTGGAGTTGTTTTGGGGCAGCGTGTTGACAAACTTCCCCATGTTATCTATTATGCAAGTCGAACTCTAAACAATGCACAACTCAATTACTCTACCACTGAAAAGGAGTTGCTAGCAGTCGTTTTTGCATTAGACAAGTTCAGATCCTACTTGTTAGGATCTAAAGTCATTATCTACTCGGACCATGCAGCATTGAAGTATCTTTTCTCTAAAAAAGATGCTAAATCTCGTCTTATCCGATGGATCTTGCTACTTCAAGAGTTCGATATAGAGATTCGGGATAAGAAAGGTTCCGAAAATATGGTGGCAGATCATTTGTCTAGATTGATTGTGGATTTCACTGAGATCGCCACTCCCATTTTTGAGATCTTTCCTGATGAGCAATTGATGCATATTGCTCACAATCTCGTGCCATGGTTTGCTGATATAGTAAACTATCTTGTCACCGGTCAAATGCCTTTGCATTGGGGGTGACAAGATAAATCAAAGTTTTTGGCCATGGTAAAACATTTTTTCTGGGATGATCCTTACTTGTTCAAGTATTGTTCCGATCAAATCATCAGATGGTATATTCTTGAGCATGACCAATCTAATGTCATCGCCTTCTGTCATGATCATGCATGTGGAGGCCATTTCAGTGCTAAAAAGACCGCTGCAAAGATTTTGCAGTTTGGATTCTATTGGCCTACCCTGTTCCGAGACTTTCACACCTACTGTGTATCTTGTGAGTGTTGCCAAAAGCTAGGGAGTATTTGTAGGAGGAATATGATGCCCCTCAACCCCATTCTGATTGTTGAGATTTTTGATGTGTGGGGCATTGATTTTATGGGACCTTTCCCAAACTCCTTTGGTTATCTTTACATTCTAGTTGCTGTGGACTATATGTCCAAATGGGTGGAAGCAGTTGCATGCAAGACCAATGACCATAGGGTTGTGGTCCAATTTTTAAAGAACAATATCTTTGCTCGTTTTGGTACGCCTCGAGCAATTATAAGTGATGGAGGTAAGCATTTTTGCAACAGGATTTTTGAGCAGTTGATGAAGAAGTATTTCATCACACACAAAGTTGCCACCCCATATCACCCACAGACGAGTGGACAAGTGGAAATTTCCAATCGTGAGATTAAGTACATTTTGGAGAAAACTGTGAACCCTAATAGAAAGGACTGGTCTCTGCGATTGACTGATGCACTGTGGGCATACCGAACAGTATTCAAGACACCAATTGGCATGTCTCCATACCGTATTGTGTACGGAAAAGCCTGTCACCTTCCAGTCGAATTAGAGCATAGAGCCTATTGGGCTATCAAACAGCTGAACTTTAATCTTTTAAAGGCTAGATCCCAAAGGAAGCTCCAACTCAATGAATTAGAGGAGTTGCGAAATGATGCATATGAGTGTGCACGGTCATACAAAGAACAAATGAAGAAGACTCATGACCAAAACATTTTGAGACGAGCTTTTGAGCCTAGTCAAAAAGTTCTTCTTTACAACTCACGCTTGCATCTTTTCCCAGGCAAGCTAAAGTCTCGATGGACCGGCCCCTTTATTATTCAGTCAGTTTTTTCTCATGGGGCTATTGAGATTGAGGATCCAAAGAATGGTAACACTTTCAAGGTAAATGGGCAGAGGCCAAAACCATTCTTGGAGTTGAGGAGTCCTGATATTGAGACAATATTGTTGACAGATCCTATTTACTCTGATTGAGGGTCATCTACTAAGGAGAGTCTGGCTGAAGACTTTAAACTTAGGGCTCATGGGAGGCACCCCACAGCTTATCTTTTTATTTGTTTATTGTTTTACATATTTATGATTAATGTTTGTTTCTAGTATTTTTTGTTTTCCAGTTTTTATTTTTCAGGGACAATGCGTACTTCAGTTCAAGTTTGGGGGTATGCTATGAGCCATATCAGTCCAGATAGTTCTCCATATTCCTGGTCAACTCTTTCCATATTATTCACACATTGGGGTCAATGTGTAATTTAAGTTTGGGGGTATGGGAGACACATTACACTCACTCTGTCCTAATTTGTTGTTGTTTTTTTTTAATGCATGCTCATGTTATTTTGAAATTTTGGTTGATCTAAACAATTTTTGTTATGTGATTCATTGGTGAGCTTAAATTTTGGAACACATGATCTGTTGATAAAGTTTTAAAATTTAGTTACTTACTTGAGGCATTTGAGAATTCACATGTTTGATCTCGAATCTAACACGAGCACATTAGTACGCATTATGTGAGGTATGATGTGTGATTTTAATCTGTATGTTTCTGTCTTAATTGAAACTGGATGACTTGTTGGATTAACACTTTGGCATATAAAAAAAAAAAAGTGATGTTCATAAATAAACTTCCCACTGAGTAACTGGACCTCTTGCCTCAGTAAGCAATGAGTGTTCACGTCAAAAGGTTGGAATTTTGTTTAATAGTATTAAGACCAGTTTAATTTCGTAGCCTTTTTGACTCGATTTAATAAGTCCTAAGGGGTGTCTGTACACCTAAAGCCCTAAAACCATCTGGTTTGGGAGTCATTGACTCAACACTCGCTACATGGGTCAATTAGAAAGCTTAAGGGAACTAAACATAGTTGAGCCTTATATATATATATATATATATATATATATATATATATATATAAAACTATGCCATTTTCGTTCATTCTGATGGGAAATGCGGTGAATCTTGAGACTTAGAGACCTTACACATTGGACTCATTCGGAAGCTTCATTTTTATTTGCTAATTCACTTTACACTGAGTCAGACTTATGATGCATTAGCCTGCCTTTTGTAAGTAATTAGATTTTAACATTTCTGTTCATTGCGAAGATGGGTTTATCTTTTTAAGCTTGCTTATGAATCATTATCATGATGGTGTGTGCTCCTAAAATCTTTGGATACCATGAGTTATGAACTTATCTTTATATTCTTTCTTTTTCATTTAGTTTTTAGTTTCGTATTGCTATGGAACTAGCAATCTGTAAGTTTGGGGTATTTGATGAGTGCTAAATATTACATGTTTTAGCCCCTTAGTTTACATTTGTTGAGTTCTTAATTATGTTATTTCGTGTTATTTTATCTATTTTCTGTGTTTTCTGTGTTTTTATAGGTTTTGGAATAAAATGAAGCAATGTGGAAATTTCAAGGCTTAAAGAGCAAAAGCTGAGGATGCCTAGTGTGATCGAGCGCACCAGACGCGCGATCGATCGCACCTGCGATCGTACGCACCAGACGCGTGATCGATCGCACCTACGATCGTGCACACACGGCATGAGATTAATCGCACCTGCGCTCGAGTGCACAAGACTTGCGATCGATCGCAAGTGACTCGCACATCCCACATTGGAAAGGAAACTTTTGATATTGCATATATATTGCAGCGCATTGTGATGCGCTCGAGCGCAACAAGGCTGCGATCGATCGCAGTTGACTCGCACATCCCACATCGGATAGGAAGCTCTTACAGCGCGCCAGGCGCATTGCATCGCACCGTGCTGCGATCGATCGCACCAGACTCGCGATCGAAAACAAAGAGGCAGTATCCCACATCGAATTTGCAGCTCATTGTACTCTGAGAAATCCCTTATATAAACACTATCCCACCTCATTATTCAGCGTGCAGTCTGGTGGATTTCTACTAGCATTCTAGTAGATCTCCTAAAGGCTTTTGCCACCACCGGGGGAAGTGCTGCCCTACAGCGTGTGGAATTTCTCCCAATGTACAATTAGTTTTAATTCTTTTCCAGTTTTTAATGCTTAGCACTTTTCATTGTGAAATTTAGTTTCATGATAATGGGCGGCTAAAATCTTTAGCTAAGGTTGAAGATGAAGCCTCGCCATTGTTTAGCATTGTATTTTCATATATGTTTATACAATTCTGATATGTTTAGTTTAAATGTTCTATTTCAATTGTTTGAGTAAAATCTTACAATTGATAGTTTTAATTGTTCTGTTGGATATTCTGCGTGTTTCATCCGATGGATACATCAAATCCTTTTCGATTAAATTGGATTTCCTTTGTGATTTGTTAAAAGCGGATACATTGGATGCTTTTGGTTTCATTGGGATATCCATTGTTTTTTGTTGGATTCATGGAATGTTAGATAGATTATTTTTTTATATAGAACATGAAGATATATGCTTTACTTTGGTTGGGTGGATTCTGAAACCTTAGTGTTTTCATCGTTAGTTATTAAATCAATTTAGTTTAGTTTAGTTTAGTTTATATTTGTTTTGCAAAAATATAATTCACAATTCGGAACTAGGTTAAAATAAGGTTAATTTTAGATAAAAAGCTATTTTCACAATGCATTCCCTGTGGATTCGACCTCGCACTTGCACAACACTATATTGCAAATGATTCGTGCGCTTGCGAGTAATTTAAAACTCAGAACATTACCCACAAAAAAAAGCTCTCAAAACTCCACCCGACTCTGAGGGCTCTCAATCTCTAGCTGACTCCGAGGGCTCTCAAAGTTTCTCTATGAATGCAATTGAAGTGAAGTGAAGAAATGAAAGGAAACTACTCTCTTATATAGATGCTCGAGCATGATTAACGAGGGAAATTAACTCCTCCCCAGCTATAAAGACATGACGTTTGGCATAAACAAGGTGCTGTTACACTTCCCAAGACTCCCCCAGTTGTAAAGACACGACGTTTAGCATAACCAAGACCCTGTTCCGCTCCCCAAGGTTACTGAAAGCGTATAATCAAGGGCATGCGCCACCATTTCACTCCCAAAAACAACAGCGCATGCTTTAACATTTAATGGCCTAAAATTTAATGTTCTAAAATAACCTAACACTCCAGCATTGAATGTCTCCCCAAAGTCTTTAGTGGGACTAGAACAAAAAGGTCTTCCATGGGCCTGAAACAAAAAGTCTTTGTGGGCCCTAATAAAAAAAAGTCTTCCATAGGGCCAAAGCAAAAGAGCCTCCCATGGGCCCAAAGTAAAAAATATCCCCTATAAGCCCAAAAAACTATACAAGTCCACTCATCGTCAAAGATCTCCAAAGTCGAGCATTTTGACTGCTGCTCAAATGCTCGGTCCCACGTCTCCAAGGTCGAGAATGTTGACTATTGCTCAAATGTTCGGTCCCACATTTCCAAGGTCATGCATGTTGACTGTTGCTCAAATGCTTGGTCCTATGTCTCCAAGGCAAAGCATTTTGACTGCTTTTCAAATTCTCGATCCCACATCTACAAGGTCAAGCATGTTGACTGCTTTTCAAATTCTTGATCCCACATCTCCAATACCGAGCATATTGATTGCTTCTTAAATTCTCAGTCCCACGTCTCCAAGGCCGAGCATTTTGAGTGCTGCTCAAATACTCAGTTCCAAGTCTCAAAGACCGAGCATTTTTTCTGCTACTCAAATGCTCGGTCACACATCTCCAAGGCCGAGCATGTTGACTATTGCTCAAATGCTCAGCCCCATGTCTCTAAGGTCTAGCATTTTGACTATTGCTCAAATGCTCGAGTCTCACATTTCCAAGGCTGAGCATGTTGACTGCTGCTCAAATGATCGGTCCCACGTCTCCAAGGCCGAGCATGTTGATTGCTACTCAAATGCTCAGTCCCACGTCTCTAAGGCCAAGCATGTTGACTGCTGCTCAAGTGCTTGATCCCAAGTCTCCAAGGCCGAGCATGTTGACTGCTGCTCAAATGCTCAGTCTCACATCTCCAAGGCCAAGCATGTTGACTACTGCTCAAATACTCGGTCCCACGTCTCTAAGACCGAGCATTTTGATTGAGGTCCATACACTCGGCCCCAAGCCTCACAGATCGGAGTGCACAACCAATGGCATAAAGCTCTATTATACTTGCTCAACTACATAAATATATTTAAGGAAGTTGGGGGCCTATGATGTAGTGAGTAATTCACCCTCTAGTAGCTTGATAACACATGGACGACACTCCCTCCAATGACCAGATAACACGTGGTCGAGCAGGTGACGAAGCCGTCATCGTTCATAGACTTCTCACATGCAATTACAGAAGCAAGATTTCAGGGACTACACCGTCCCTGAACACGCAACAAGACCTATCGCCAGAGAAGCTGAATCTTCGGGATCGCGCTATCCCGAGCACGTGGTTAACTTGTCCCTTGAACCACTATAAAAAAATCCAAGGTATGTACTCTCAATTCAATTCAAGTTCATCACTAAAAAACTGGTATCATAACCCTCTCCATTTTCTCAACCTTGCATTGACAAAGGCATCAGACAGTCCTCATAAGCACCACCCTCTTTCCTCCGGTATTTCTTTAGTTCACCCTTCTTTCTTTGTGCAGACCATGGACTAATAGACATCCAACTCAATAGCAAATTTTTGACATCAACATAACCCATCTCTTATTTTGTGTGAATATGCTCTTGATTATTTCTGTGTTTATTGTCAGATGATGAAAATTTAACCAGAGCATTTATAAAGAAATAGAATTTGATCAAATCACAAAAGGGTGCTTTTGATAATAATAACACCCATGTTCTTTTAACTATTCTCTAAATCCTATTTTTCCTATCAATTTTCCTTTTATTTTGGGTGGTTATGATTAAAACATTTACGTTTTGTGACTTCTTTTTTTGATGATAGGAAGTATGACTTGTTTAAAGGTCAATGGGTACCAGACCTTAAAGGTCACTCACTGTATACAAATTCAAGTTGTGCAACAATCCCCAGCTTAAAGAACTGTCTTATGCAGGGAAGACCAGACAAATATTTTTTGAATTGGACTCGTTAAAAGTTGGGTATTTTTTATCCGTGTCTGTTGACCTATTATTTGTTTTTTAATGGGTCAGGCACGAGTATAAAATAATGGACCTATTAAGAAGCTGATATTTTTTATTCGTATCAATTTATTTGTCACCCGTTGCACCTGACTTGACCCCTTCATTTCCTACTTTTATTTGTCTTATTCGACTTTTACATATTTTTATACATAAAACTTCTCTATTAAATCTTCCACGAATCAACCTGTTATATTCTGATCAAAAGTAAAATCCAACTCAACAAATATTTTCATAAATCTAAAACTACTCTTCTTCCTCTATCTTTTTTCTCTCTAATTCATTTTCTTTCCATGAAAATCCACCACCAGTGTCATCCTTCTCTATCTTCACATAACTAAATGCCCTTTTTCACCACTATGGCAACCACCTCAGATCTGCATCCAATTCTTCTTCACTAAAACCCATGAAAAAATCTAAACAAAAAAAAAATTTCAAGTAGCAGATCTACATCTACTTCCCAAAACCCATGAAAACAATTAACAAAAAAACCTATAAAAACACGAGGAAGACCATTGAATGAAGGAATTAGTCCATTCCTTGTGGTCAATAACTAGGAAGTCCATGAGCGCATACACAGATCCAAGTTCTTGCCTATGCCTTTTTTCTCTGACTTGTTTGTAGAGAGCATGACTCGAAAATATGATACAATCTCACTAGCTCTTTTTCAGATATGATCCAATCTCTTCAGTGAGAATCATGAAACCTAAATTCAAGATGATATTGGCAAAGTTGTTGGACCAGATGGTGGTGGATGGTTGTTAGACCTCTAAAGCAAGAATCATGGATCCTAAAATGCAAACAACAAACCCAATTGAATACTAATCCATTGACTCCATTCTAAGGCCACTCTATTTATTTTATAATATATATATTTTTTCAAATCCCCAAATCCTAAGCTTAATTATCTTCTTTTCTCCCTTCATTTGTGTCCATACAATTTGACATTCATTTGTATAGTGTCCTATTTCGTTGCAAGCATAGCAAGTACAACCTTTATTTTTATTTTTCTTCTTGACTCAAGCTTTCATTTTCTGGAATCGGGGTTTTGTTTTACATGATTTATAAGACTTTCATTTTGACCGATAAGGTTTAAACTTGTATTATTTTCGTTTCTTTTTTCTTTTCATAGATTCATCCACAATTTTTCTACTCTTTAGTCTGTTCTCATACTTTGGTTGTTGGGTTGTTGCTATGCAGTTGGCATATTAAAAATATTTTATTGATGTTGTGGTTGTTTGTTTGTGGATGTGAAGGAGTTTTTCAAGGAAAAAGTGAGAGAAAGGACCGTAAATTGGTGCATAGAGGAAAGAAAATGATTCCAATGGTTTCATTGAGGGTAAATTTGTATTTTCAATTTTTTCGTCAGTGGATAACAGATTCTGTTTGATCAAAAGCGATCAAATGAGATTTTTGTCATTTCTCAAACAATAAGGAGTAACTGAAAAATAGACCAAATGTCAAGGTGATTAATGTAATTTTCTAAATTTTCAATTTACTTATTGTGTTTTTCATTGATCAAGGCTCTTAATAAAAAAGGCTTAATTGCAAATTTCCCCTCCAATTTTTAAACGAATCAATTTAAATCTTGTGTTTTACATTTTGGAACAATTCAACCCCTCCACCCGATGCCGTTAACTTGCTGTCCAAATTGTGCACTTAGGTGCCAAGTTAACTCGCCACATCAACAACTTAGAAACTGGTAGAAGGTTTTTAGGCTTCTTGCACGTGAGAACTAAAGTAAAAACAAAAAAAAAATACAAAAATCAAAACAAAAAATCTCATATACTTTCGTTTAAGAGAACCAAGCATTTCATACAATCAAAACCCTAGCTCTTAGTTTTACCAATGTGGAAATCATTGTCTCTCGGATCGGCGAGCATGCCACTTTCTTAGGATAGCTCGATGACGAAGAGTTCCGCCACATGCTCGCTGGGATCCTCAAGGAAAACGACGTCGCTGCTAAGGGCATCAACTTCAACAAGCTCAACCTGAACTTATCAAATCTGTATGTGACTCTAATAATCTCTCTCCTTCTCTCTTTCAAGTATTTATTTGCTTTGTACTATTATTTTTGCTTTGGTTTATTTGAATCTTAACAGGATCTAGTTTCTTGTAGTAGTTTAAAATACTTTTTTACCCTTTCATATTATGATTTTCTCTTTTAGTCTGCGAAATTCTCATACTTGGAGGAAAGTGACTTTACATTTTGTTTTTATTTTCTTTTGAATTTTGGTTAAAGAAAAGAAAGAAAAAAGGTAAATGTATAGGTGCTAAGAAAATCCTCGAGAAATTGTTTTTAGTCATTGTTTATTTACATTTTTGGAGGAACTTGTTAATTTGATGTGAAATGTATCTAAGTTTTTATTTTTTGGATTTTCTTTGCTTTTTCTTGTTGACATAATTCTACTTTAAGAACTTAGATAAACAGACTTGTATTTTATTTAACAATCAATATCGACTGACCTCTGTATTTCATGTTTCCTTTTAATTTACTTCTAGTGTATTTGAGCTCAGGTCTTTTTAATTATGTATTTCATGGATTTGATTTGGTGATATGATTCTATTTTTAATTTGATATTCTTGAAACTCTTATCAGCACTCAAGATCTTTTATGTGTTTTAATTTTTTTTTTCTTTTTTTTTTTTCTTAAGTTCTCACGTGCAAGAAGCCTAAAAACCTTCTACCAGTTATTGAGTTGCTAATGTGGCCAAGTGATCAGGTACTTAAGTGAAAAATTTGGATGGCGAGTTAACGACATCAAGTGGAGAGCTTGAATTGCTTTAAATTATAAAACACAAGGTTTAAATTACTTCGTTTAAAAACTGGGGGGAAATTTGCCTTATAACCTTAAACTTGGGGGGAAATTTGCAATTAAGCCTAAAAAAGATATACAAATTTGTTGGCTACCTGCTTTTACTCTTTTTAAACCTATACTACATCCTTAATAAAAACCCATATACCCAAAACCCAATATTCTTTGAAAAATAGCTTTGAAAACATTTTTCATAATGCCTATATGCCTTTATAATAAACTCTTCCCCTAATTATAGCTATTTGAAGTGGAAAAAGTAACAAAAAAAATAGAGAGATGTGTGTAAACATCCAATTTTATATCATTTGATAAATGATAATCTGTCTTTTTGAAACTTTATGAAAACACAAAATATGATAGATTACTATATGCGATTGAAATTCATTCCATGCTGAGTTAAAGTGCTTACTATGTTAATGGTTGATTGATACAAGAGAATAAGATAATTCCTAAGGCACAAAAGATGACTTTTCCGAAAAGACCCATTTTCATAGTTTTGCGAACCTGACTTTCGAGCTTAATAACTTTTTATCCCAAACACTTGAGAATCTTCCCTTCTTCAGATCGATAGATATTTTAATTATCTTCCAAAAGATATGTTATAAGACTTGATCTAAATGATATGAGTTAGATATTAATTTTTTTTTTACCGAAATAGCTCCAAACCTGACTAGTTTATGTTTTTTGAATATCATTTAAAATCTAAGTTGAATTTGAATGTGCAACCATTTAGATTGAAATAAGACTCTTTGAGCTTTCTGGAAAGTCCAAGCAAGCAACCAAACTCATACGTATGAGTGTGAACGACCCTTTCAAAGTTAGGGTCCAGAATTTGTCTTTTCCTAATTAGTGCTATAATTGGTTATGGAGAGTCATTAAACACTTACCTATTCTCTCTATGATGGCCAGAGCTTATTCCTAAGCCTAATAGGACCTCCTAAATCTTAAAAAATATCCCTCTTAGCAGCCCTAGAGAGACCCATTCCAGCACTTTTGATCTCCACACAAACTCTAGAGAATTAAAAACCTAATTTTCGGATTTTTTCCTCCCTCTCCATCAAAAAACAAACCTTACCTCTAAATACTCATCTAACATCAAAAACAAAACTCCTACTCAATACCCAACTAAGATTCTCCATCAAAAAGGTTTTATTTTCATGTTTCATCGACCCTTTGATGATGGTAAGAGACGAACAACATGTAATGTGAACCTGTGGGATGGAAATCTCTTGAACCCATAATCAAATTGAAACTTACCCAAGAAACCCAAGAATCAAGTCAAGATAATCTAGACCCGTTGAAATCTTGTTTCAAGAACCTAGATTCATTGAGAATGCCACAAATGATTTGCTTTTGATAAGTTCTTAGTTCAATCAAGAACAAGTAGAAAAAATTGAAAAATCTCTATGAAGAAAACTTCATTCACGTTCAACTTACCCTCAAAATGTGGCTACAAGTGTTTTTGAACCCCTCCATGAAACCCTAGGATCAAATAAGGCTTACATCAATTAGAAGACATGGGCTGAACATCTTCAAGCCCAAAACATCCTAAACTACACACCTATAGCTAATAAAAAAAGTCCACTTACTGAATTAAATAGGCCCAAACGCCTACAACTATAGAAACATAAAATAGGCCCACACGCCTATATTTAATGAAATAAAAAGTCTACACAAAACCACTAGGCTATATTGCCCCCTTCTGTAGCTTGTATCACATGGATTAAAGTTAGTTCTTCTTCTTTCTAGCCCATCTTGAATGTTGGGGTCTTGCTCGATAAATTTGCAAACTCGACCCAAGTGGATTGCACCAATCCTTGCATTGCTTCCTTGATCTTCTTAGCTCTTGACATTATGATTGGCTCATCTTGAACTTGTAAAGGACCTTTAAGACTTGGTCCACCATGGTGCCTATCATTCCCCCTCTCCTCAAAAGGATTCAACCTCGAATTGTCACCTACATTAAAGGGAGAGAGATCATAAACATTGAAAGTAGCAGATACATTATACTTACCTGAAAGATCCACTTTATAAGCATTATCATTAATTTTCTCAAGGATTTGGACAGGTCCATTTCCTCAAGGATGCAATTTAGTCCTTTTATGGGATGAGAATCTTTCTTTGCGCAACCCAAACCCAATCTCTTGGTTCAAAGATGACATGCCTTCACCCTTTATTGGCTTGGGAAGCAAACTTTTCATTCTTCTACACAATTTGAAGCCATACCCTCTCATGAATTAACTTCACCAATTCGATCTTCCTCTATGATAAAGCATCAGCAACAATGTTTTCCTTACCTTGCTTGTAACGGATGACATATGGAAAGGTTTCAATGTATTCAATCCATCTAGCATGTCTCTTATTTAATTTACCTTAACCCTTGAGTTGCTTAAATGATTCATGATCGGTGTGGATCACAAACTCTTTAGGCCAAAGGTAGTGCTGCCATGTCTCAAGAGCGCGAACAAGAGCATAAAGTTCTTTGTCATAAGTGGGGTAATTCAGAGCCGCCCCACTTAGCTTCTCACTAAAGAAGGCTATGAGCCACCTATCCTGCATCAAAATGGCTCTAATTCCTATTCCTAAGGCATCACATTCAATCTCAAAAGTTTTGTTAAAGTCAGGTAATGCTAATACAGATGCAGACCATAACTTTTCTTTAATAGCAGCAAATGCATTCGTTTGATCAATCCCCCAATGAAATCCAACATTGTTTTTAATTATCACATGGATTAAAGCTAGTTCTTCTTCTTTCAAGCCCATCTTGAATGTTGGGGTCTTGTTCGATAAATTTGCAAACTCAGCCCAAGTGGATTGCACCAATCCTTGCATTGCTTCCTTAATCTTCTTAGCCCTTGACATTGTGATTGGCCCATCTAGAACTTGTAAGGGATCTTTAAGACTTAGTCCATCATGGTGCCCATCATTCCCCCTCTCCTTAAAAGGATTCGACCTCGAATCATCACCTACATCAAAGGGAGAAAGACCAGAAACATTGAAAGTAGCAGAGACATTATACTCACCTGGAAGATCCACTTTATAAGCATTATCATTAATTTTCTCAAGGATTTGGATAGGTCCATCTCCTCGAGGTTGCAATTGAGTCCTTCTTTGGGCTGGGAATATTTCTTTGCGCATGTGAACCCAAACCCAATCTCCTGGTTCAAAGATGACATGCCTTTGCCTTTTATTGGCTTGGGAAACACTTTTCATTCTTCTGCTCAATGTGAAGTCGTACCATCTCATGAATTGACTTCACCATTCGACCTTCCTTCATGATAAAATAGCAGCAATAATGTTCTCCTTACCTTGCTTGTAACGGATGACATAAGGAAAGGTCTCGATGTATTCCATCCATCTAGTATGTCTCTTATTTAATTTACCTTGACCCTTGAGATGCTTGAATGATTCATGATCGGTGTTGATCACAAACTTCTTAGGCCAAAGGTAGTGCTGCCATATCTTTTGAGCGCGAATAAGAGCATAAAGTTCTTTGTCATAAGTGGAGTAATTCAAGGCCACCCCACTTAGCTTCTCACTAAAGAAGGCTATGAGCCACCTATCCTGTATCAAAACGGCTCTAATTCCTATTCTTGAGGCATCACATTCAATCTCAAAAGTTTTGTTAAAGTCAGGTAATGCTAACATAGGTGCAGAACATAACCTTTCTTTAATAGTAGCAAATGCATTCGCTTGATCAATCCACCAATGAAATCCAACATTTTTTAAAAATTATTTTAGTGAGTGGTGCAGCAATGGTGCTAAAATCCTTAACAAAATGCCTATAAAAGCTAGTTAAACCATGAAAGCTTCTACCTCAATGATGCCTTTAGGCATTGACCACTACTTGATGGCCTTGAATTTCTCTTCATCCACCTCAATACCTTTTTTTTACTAACAATATAACCAAGAAAAAAAACTTTTTCCATGCAAAAGGTACATTTCTTAAAATTAGCATACAATTTTTCACATCTCAACACATCGAACACACATCTTAAATGCTCAATATGTTCATCTAAGTTCTTGCTGTACACTAGGATATCATCAAAGTACACGACTACAAATTTACCTATGAACGCACATAATACATGGTTCATTAATCTCATGAAAGTATTAGGCACACTTGTAAGTCTAAATGGCATAACCAACCATTCATAAAGTCCATATTTAGTCTTAAAAGCAGTTTTCCATTCATCTCCCTCTTTCGTTCTAATTTGATGGTATCCACTTTTAAGATCTATTTTACTGAAAATACATGAGCCATGCAATTCATTAAGCATATCATCTAATCTAGGAATGGGATGACGATACTTTATCGTAATATTGTTGACTGCTTTGCAATCAACGCACATCCTCCAAGTCCCATCCTTCTTTGGCACTAGTACCACTGGTATTGCGCATCGACCTATGCTCTCCCTTACGTGCCCCTTGCTTATTAAATCTTCAACTTGCCTTTGAAGCTCCTTTGTCTCTTCTGGATTACATATATAGGCTGGTCGGTTTGGAATAACGGCTCAAGGTATGAAATCAATTTGATGCTTAATGCCTCTAATGGGCGGCAACTGACTCAGCATCTCTAGGAAGAGATTGGTTAGTTTCATCAAGATTAAGATAAAATTCTTTTTAAACAAGAAAAATTATAAGCTGATCTGCTAAGAAGGCCTTCTTAACCTCACTCTCCTTTGCATAAAAACTCATCTTTATCTTTCTTTTTCTCTATGTAGGTTCTCTTTCTTTTTTCTCTCGTGGCTTCACTCTCTTTTCTTTATTCTCAACCATCTCTCTATTTTCTTTTTCATCCTCTCTTTTTCTTGAGGTTTCGGCCTCAGCCTTATTCTTCTTTTCTCTCATTTTTCTTTCTTGTGTTTCGGCCTCACCCTTTTTTTTTGGTCAATCTCACTTTTCAGCTTCAGTTGGTCCTCGTAGACCTGTTTTGGGATTAAAGGAGCAAGCTTGATTGTTTTTCCATCATTTAAAAAGCTGTACCTGTTCCTAAACATATAATACCCGTATTCATATAATACGGGTAAAGAAGTAATTTGATAGATATTATATGGAAATAAAATAATTATTTTGAAAAAAAATGGTCGTGTGAAGTGTAGTTACAAAGAAATAAAAAAATTATAAAAGAAAGTGGACGTCCAAGGCAGTAAAAGAAATAAAAAAATAAAGTAAAAAGAAAAAATAATTAATTAATTAATTAAAAAAAGAAAAAGAAAAAGTGTGCAACACCTGAAAGTCCAGGTGTTGCATCAATTTCATGCACGTGGGACACTAAGCACACTTGGAGGCTGGTGCAACACTAAGCACCATTTGCCGAAACAGTGCAACGGTGACTGGCGGCAGAAGTTTATATAAAAATTGTTTTTTTATTTGTTTGATTTGTTTTACCAAATTCTGTTTGGTTTTCTTTGATCTCGAATATAAATTACTCTATTTCTTTAAACACTTAGGGACCGAAAGAAAGATTGAAAGAGTAAAATTTTAGAGAATCATGGGAAGCTCTAAGAAAAACAGAAGATAATAACGTGAAGTTTATTTTTGAAATTTAACATATGTGAAATTCCCGGAATTCATTGTGGGAATTTTCAAAGGGTGTAAATTATGGAAGAATTGAAGAATAAATTAGAATTTAATATGAATATTATGTCAAGTGTTGACGATCAGCAACTGGGGGAAATTGCTGAGAGGAGCAGGAAAGGCAAGGAGGTGATCCATGGGTAGCTTTAAGTGCTACGTGGTGAGTTAGATTTACTTTAAGTAAGCAAGATAAATATTAAATACATAGTGATAATATTTGAATAAATTATTAACCTATGATTTCATAATAGATGAAAGTTTTTTATGGGTATGATAGGTATAATTGATATGTGGAAAATTATTATATGAGAAGTAATATTATTGGAATAATGAGTCGATTTAATAATGAAGGTGATAAATGAAATTTTTGACGAGTTATGGTTGATAAATTGATGTGATATATGAGGAGAAGAAATTAGTGGAATTGATCAAATAGTAATTTGAGAAAAAGCAAGATAGCTAAATTAAATGTCTGAATACATGCTTGTTTTTATATTATTGTTCATATGCATATGCATGAATTAAAAGAACTGTGAGGGGGCTAGTCTAAATGAAAAACCATGACAACTGGCATATACTAGAAATAAAATAACTAGGAGGAGACCGGTCTAAATGAAATAAAATAACCAGAAGGAAGCCGGTCTAAGATAAAAACATGTCGACATGTGGGAAGACGTTCCCAAATAATAAATCATGCGTTGCATCTATTTTAAATATTGATTTTATTACTAAAATGCTGAAGTGTTGTTTTGTTATTGTAAATTTATTTATAGATGAATGTGTCTCATATAAAGACAGTTATGGTGAGAAAGAAACATGAAAGTATGATATGATAAGAACTATCTAAATCTTAGACTATATGCTGTGAACCTCATAACGAGGTAGTTATGAGATAATTGATGGTCTTAAGGTGAACAAATATATAAAAAGAAAAGATTGATAGAGAATGAGACTTATGATATGTAGAGTGATAGTAGAATGCTATTATCAAGTTATATGAGATATATATGATGAAATATTAAAAGACTATTTATACAAATTGAATAATTCTAGTAAATTCAATTCACTAAGCTTGTTAAGCTCATCCAACAATGTTAAATGATTTCAGGCAGCAGGCAGGACAGATAGTTGGTGAGCTGAGATTCAGACAGATTCATTATCCGTAAGCCACGTGGTCCGCATCCTCAGACCAATGAGAAAAAAAAAATTGTAAATATTCATGCATATTTTGTTGTAGATAATGTTTAAGTTAAGATCTGAATGATGTATCTCACTTGTTAAGGGTTGAGGATTGGATGTAGATACTTGCAGCTGGTAAATTTCTATTGTTGCATATATGTGTCATGCTGGGATTTTCAAATTGTGATGACACCGTCGTGGGGGTGGCCAACCCGGAATGGGTCGTTACAATTTTGGTATTAAAGCATTAGGTTTTATGATTTTGTAGACTGCATAAGAACTTAAAGAAGCAAAAAATCTAAATAAACTATATTTTAATACAGAGTCTAAGGATGACACATGGACGTGCTAGAGCTAGAAGTAGAGTTCTGAATCAGAGGGGATGTGATAGACCCCTAATATTTAGAAGAGCTGAAGCAGTGGAGGAGGTTGAGTCTGTGGTTCCTGCAAGGGAACAGATTGATAGTGCAATTGGTACTAGTAGAGCTCGGAGAGAATCTGAGGTTATGAGGGATAAATTGAGAGAAGCTCTTGATCGTGCTATAGAGAGGATGAATGCAGCTGAAGAAATGGCTGATAATTTGCAGAAGAGATTAGAGGAGAGAGGTAAAATAGAACCTGATGTGGTGAGACAAGAGGTTAATGAGAGAGAAAGTATGTTTGCACATGAGATGCAAGGTGATTGTTTTGTGAGACTTCTTAAGTTTAAACCTCAGTCTTTTAGAGGATCTTTAAATCCTGTAGAAGCTGAACAGTGAATTAGACATATCGAGAAATATTTTGAGGTCTTACCAATGACAGAAAGACAGAAGGTTGCTTTTGTTTCATTTATGCTAGAAGGCGAGGCTTCTCAATGGTGGGAGGATACTTTGCCCAGGGTAAGCACACAGGTAGAACAACCTTTAACTTGGAGTAAGTTTAAGGATAATTTCTTTGCAAAATATTTTCCAGATACCTTTCGGGTATAATAAGAGAGAGATTTTCTTCATCTAAGGCAAGGTAATTTATCAGTGGCTGAATATGATAGCAGATTCATAGCCTTGTTAAGGTTTTTACCTGAATTAGTGAATATGAAGGAGAGGAAATGAAAGAGATTTTTAGACGGATTACACTATGACATTTGGACTAAACTCTCTTATATGGGCATTGGAAATTATGCTATACTGGTGGATAAAGCACTACAAATTGAGAAGGATTTGATGGAGTTTAGAGGTATGAGAGAGTGACTGAAGAGGTCTCGATTTGAGGGACCTGGAGGTGGTGGCAGTATGAGTGTGCAAGGTGGGAGACCACCCGAGAAGGGGCGTTCCTTGCCACAAGGAACTGTAGTACAGAGTCAGAGGCAAGCGGGATTTGTAAATTCTATCATTCAGAGTAATATAGGTGGGACCCCTAGGTTCGAGAGACAGGCTATGGGAAGTGGGAGTTATAGTAGAGGAATAAGTATGCCACCAAGGGGAGGTGGTAATCTGATGTATGATTGAGAGCTAAGGGTTTGCTTCAGATGTAATCAGACGGGGCATCTGTCTCAGAATTGCTCTATGCAGATATGCTTTGTATGTGGTGAGAGAGGACATGTTGCTACAGATTGTCCAGTGGGAAAATCTAATGACATAAGCATTAGAAGTGGTGGGAGAAGACCGGTGGAGAGAGGTGGTGGATCAGGAAGTGTACAGGAAAAAGGTCAAGGATCAGTAGTTGAAGAGAGGATGTCGTAGCCAATTATAGTCCAGAGATAGCAGAGTTTATGCATTGACCCAGCAGGATGCACAAGCCACTCCTGATGTTGTTATGGGCATGATATCTATCTTTGATAGACTTGCTAAATTATTGATTGATCCTGGTGCAACCCATTCTTTCGCATTCAGTGTTTATATGAAATCTATTAATGCTAATGCTAGTCCTTTGATGCATGCCATCGTTGTTAAGGTTCCTACTGGGATAGGGTTATTATCAGGACAATTTATCGAAGTTGTGTGATTTATATGACTGATAGAGAATTTGAAGTTGATTTATTACCTTTAGATATGACATATTTTGATTTAATTATGAGGATGAATTGGTTATCTACATATCATACTTGGGTAGATTGTTTTAGGAAGAATGTGGTGTTCAAGGTATCTGGACAGGAATAGTTTAATTTTTAGGGAGAACGTAAGATACTGGCTAACTGTCTTATTTCTGCCTTAATTGCTAGTAAATGGTTGAAGAAGGGTTGTGAGGGGTATATAGCATATGTGGTGGATTCTATCAAGGAGAGTAGGAAGTTAGAAGAAATTTTGGTAGTAAAAGATTTTTCTAATGTATTCCCTAAAGAATTGTTTGGTTTGCCTCCCAATAGAGAGATTGAGTTTTCTATTGAGGTAATTCTAGGATCACCAACCATATCTATAGCACATTATAGAATGGAACCAGTTAAATTGAGATAGTTGAAGGTTTAACTTCAGGATTTGCTAGATAAACAGTTTATTCGACCTAGTATGTCACCTTGAGGAGCCCCTGTATTGTTTGTCAAGAAGAATGATGGGATAATGAGATTGTGTATGGATTATAGACAGTTGAATAAGATCACCATCAAGAATAGATGATTTATTCAAACAGTTATAGGGAGCTTGGGTGTTTTCGAAGATAGAGCTGAGATCAAGTTATCATCAATTAAGGATAAAGGAGGGGGACGTGCTTACGACTGCTTTTAGGACCTGTTATGGCCATCATGAGTTTCTGGTCATGCCATTTGGTTTAACTAATGCTCCTACAACATTTATGGATCTAATGAATTGGGTGTTTAAACCATTCTTGGATAGATTTGTGATTGTGTTTATTGATGATATTCTGGTATATTCCAAGAATGAAGAGGAACATATGCACCATTTAGAGATAGTGTTGGAAATTCTGAGGAGAGAGAAATTATATGCAAAGTTCTCTAAGTGTGAGTTTTGGTTGAGTGAAATATCTTTCTTGGGGCATGTTGTGTCGGGAGAGGGAATTGTAGTTAACCCACAGAAAGTAGAAGCAATGTTGAATTGGGAAAGACCCACTAGTGTAACTAAAGTTAGAAGCTTTTTGGGGTTGGCTAGTTATCATAGGAGATCTATCCAAAAAATTTCTATGATTTCTAGACCATTGACTAAATTGACCAGGAAGGACGTGAAGTTTGGGTGGTCAGAAGAATGTGAGAGAAGTTTTTAGCTGTTGAAATAAAAATTGACTACTGCCCCGGTATTAGTGCTTCCTTTTGGTGATGAAGGATTTATGGTATATAGTGATGCGTCACATTAGAGGTTGGGATGTGTGTTGATGCAACATGGGAAAGTTATAGCTTATACACTAGGGAATTGAAGAACCATGAGAGGAATTACCTGACTTATGATTTAGAATTGGCTGTCATAGTTTTTGCTTTAAAGATTTGGAGACATCACCTATATGGAGCCAATTGTGAAATTTTTACTGATCATAAAAGCTTGACGCATTTACCGACCTAGAAGGAGTTGAACTTGAGATAGAGGAGGTGGATGGAGTTGATTAGTGATTATGATTGTACCATTCATTATCATACAGGAAAGGCTAATATAGTAGCTGATGCATTTTGTAGAAATGCTACAAGGAGATTAGTTGCTATTGAGAGTCATAATACTAACTTGATGATAAAATTAAGAAGAATGAGGATGCAATTGAGTGTCAATGATAGAGGAGTATTGATGGCAAATATGGTGGTACAATCTTCTATTATTGATCGTTTATTATAGGTGCAGGGTAGAGATGAGGGGACAGAGAAGATTAGACAAGAAGTGTTGAGTGGGAAGTCAACTGAGTTTAGAATTAGGGGAGATGGTATGGTGGTACTTGGGCATAGAATTTGTGTTCCCAATGAGGTGGATATAAGAAAGGAAATACTAAGGGAGGCTTATGATTATGTATATTCCATGTATCCAGGAAATAATAAAATGTGTAGGGGATTGAGATAAAATTATTGGTGGTCAGGGATGAAGAAGGATGTAGCGGAACATATTTCTAGATGTCTGACTTGTCAACAGGTGAAGTATGAGCATAGACATCCAACAGGTTTATTACAACTTTTTCCAGTAGTTGAGTGGCCATGGGAAAATGTGAGTATGTATTTTGTTTCTGGTTTTCCCCATACCCAGAGAGGACATGACGTTGTGTGGGTTATAGTGGATAGACTTTCTAAGTCTTCACATTTTCTTTCTATTAAAACTACATGGAGTCCTGAAAAGTTGGCTGAATTGTATGTAGTGGAGATTGTAAGATTACATGGAGTACCCTTGAGTATTTTATCAGATAGAGATTCTAGATTTTGGACAAGTTTTTAAGAAGCTATGGGTATGCAATTACAGTTTAGTACAACTTTTCATTCACAAACTGATAGGTAGATGGAGAGAATCATTAGAATACTAGAGGATATGCTGAGGGCAAGTGTATTGAGTTTCTCAGTAAGCTGGGATGCTTATTTGCCTTTGATTGAGTTTGCATATAATAATCAGTATCAAACTAGAATTGGGATGGCACCATTTGAAGCTTTATATGGTAGGAGGTGTAGAACTCCAGTATACTGGAAAGAAGTTGGAGAGAGAAAGATATTTGGTCTAGAAATGATAGATCTAACTATTGAGAGGATCAAACTGGTTAGAAAGAACCTTAGAGCAGCACTGAACAAACAGAAGGGATATGGTGATAATAGAAGATGACCTCTCGAGTTTCAAGTTGGTGATTGGGTATTTTTGAAGATATCTCCGTGAAAGGGCGTGTTGAGGTTTAAAAAGAAGGGAAAGTTGAGCCCGAGATTTGTGGGGCCATATGAGGCGATTGAGAGAGTTGAACTAGTAGCATATCGATTAGATTTGCCCCTAGAGTTAAAACAATTACATAATGTGTTTCATGTGTCACTTTTGAGAAAGTACTTACATGATGAATCCCATGGTATCTCGAATCAGGCGATAGAACTTCAGGAAGATTTGACTTTTATGCAAGTACTGGTCAGAATTCTAGATAGAAAGGAACAAGTCTTGCACAATAAATTCATTCCTTTGATTAAAATATTATGGCGAAACAAAGATGTCGAAGAAGTCACTTGGGAGCATGAAGCAAGAATGAGGAAGGAATGCTCCCAACTCTTTCATGAATTAGGTAAGGAAATGTCAGGGATGAAATTTTTGTAAGGTGGGTAGAATTGTAATACCCGTATTCATAAAGTATGGGTAAATAAGTAATTTGATAGATATTACAAGGAAATAAAATAATATATACATGAAAGAGTTATTATTAAATAAAATAATTCTTTTGAAAAAAATGGACGTGTGGAGTGCAGTTACAAAGAAAGAAAAAAAATTATTAAAGAAAAGGTGGACGTCCAAGGTAGTAAAAGAAAGAAAAAATAAAGTAAAAAGAAAAAAATTAGTTAATTAAATTTAAAAAAAATAAAAAGAAAAGTGTGCAACACCTGAAAGTCCAGGTGTTGCATCAATTTCATGCACATGGGACGCTAAGCACACTTGGAGGCTAGCGCAACACTAAGCACCATTTGCCGAAACGACACAACGATGGCTGGCAGCAGAAATTTATTTAGAAATTGTTTTTTGTTTATCTGTTTGATTAGTTTTACCAAATCCTATTTGGTTTTCTTCAATCTCAAATCTAAATTACTCTATTTCTTTTGAAAGTATGAGAATTTTATAAAGAATCACGAGAAGCTCTAAGAAAAACAGAAGGTAATAACATATAGTTTACTTTTGAAATTTAACATACATGAAATTCCTGGAATTCAATGTGAGAATTTTCAAGGAGTGTAAATTATGGAAAAATTTAAGAATAAATTAGAATTTAATATGAATATTATGTCAGGTGTTGATGATCAGCAACTGGGGGAAATTGCTGAGAGGAGCATGAAAGGCAATGAGGTGATCCACGGGTAGTTTTAAGTGCTACGTAGTGAGTTAGATTTACTTTAAGTAATCAAGATAAATATGAAATATATAGTGATAATATTTGAATAAATTATTAACCTATGATTTGATAATAGATGAAAGTTGTTTGATGGGTATGATAGGTATAATTGGTATGTGGAAAATTATTATATGAGAAGTAATATTATTGGAATAATAAGTCGATTTAATAATGAAGGTGATAAATGAAATTCTTGACGAGTTATGGTTGATAAATTGATGTGATATATGAGGAGAAGAAATTAGTGAAATTGATCAAATAGTAATTTAAAAAAAGGCAAGATAGCTAAATTAAATGTCAGAATACATGTTTGTTTTTATATTATTGTTCATATGCATATGCATTTGCATGAATTAAAAGAACCAGGAGGGGGCCGATCTAAATGAAAAACCTTGACAGCCCGTATATGTTGGAAATAAAAGAACCGGGAGGGGGCCGGTCTAAATGAAATAAAAGAATCGGAAGGCAGCTAGTCTAAGATAAAAGCATGTCGATATGTGGGAAGACGTCCCCATATAATAATTCATGCATTGCATCTGTTTTAAATATTGATTTTATTACTGAAATGTTGAAGTGTTGTTTTGTTATTATAAATTTATTCATAGATGAATGAGTCTCACAGAGAGACAGTTATGGTGAGAAAGAAACATGGAAGTATGATATGATAAGAACTATCTAAATGGTAGACTATATGCTGTGAACCTCATAACGAGGTAATTATGAGATAACTGATGGTCTTAAGGTGAACAAATATACAAGAAGAAGAGATTGATAGAGAATGGGACATATGATATATGTAGTGATAGTAGAATGCTATTATCAAGTTATATGAGATATAAATAATTAAATATTAAAAGACTATTTATACAAATTGAATACTTCTAGTAAATTTAATTCACTGAGCTTGTGAAGCTCATCCCTCAATGTTAAATGATTTCAGGCAACAGGCAGGACAGATAGTTGGTAAGCTGAGATTCAGACGGATTCATTATCCGTAAGCCACGTGGTCAACATCCTCAGACTAATGAGAAAAAAACAATTGTAAATATTCATGCATATTATGTTGTATACAATGTTTAAGTTAAGATCTGAATGATGTATCTCCCCTATTAAGGGTTGAAGATTGGATGTAAATACTTACAGTTGGTAATTTTTATTGTTGCATATATGTGTCGTGCTGGAATTTTCAAAATGTGATGACACCGTCTCAGGGGTGGCAAACCCGGGATGGATTGTTAGAAAACCCATCATGAATCACCCTCCTATCATATTGCCACGGTCTCCCCAACAAAATATGTCCAGTATACATAGGAACTACATCCCAAAGCATCTTATCACTATGCCTCCCAATGGTAAAAGCCACCAAAACCTGCTTATTTACCTTGACCTCCCCACATTCATTCAACCACTGCAACTTATAAGGTCTATGATGCTTCAGTAAAGGTAAACTCAGCAACTTCCCCCATCTATAACCATACTACACTCCTTGTTGTTTACATAAAATCTAGTATGAAATATGTTCTCTCTCTACTGCTTCATATCATATAGCTTAATTTGCGTATTGAGAGTATGCCTAGCAACAGGAGACTCACCTTCTTTAGGGTATTCCACTCCATCATCATCACTAGCATCGACCAACTCGGGCATTTCATCACTATCATCCTCACTCTCAATCATCACCTCCCCAGTGTCACGCATAACCATCACCCACTTGTTTGGACATTGAGACGCGATGTGCCCTAAACCCAAACATTTAATATCTCTATTTCTTTAAGGTTAGAAATCTACCTTGGGTTTGTTCTTGCTAGTTCCCTAATTTTTTCCCTTAGGTGGTTCAACCTTCCCCTTTGCTACAACTCGATCATTTCTATCCCACTTTGGTTTCCAAGGAGTGCTAGAAACTGAAGTATACCTTGCTGCCGCCTTTCTCTTTAATTGCCTCTCCACCTTCATAGCCATTTGCACCATGTCTTCTACATCCACATAATGCTGCAACTCAACTACATTGGCTATATCCTTATTCAAACCACTTAAAAATCTGGCCATTGTGGCCTCCTGATCCTCCTCTACATTAGCCTAAATCATAGCCACCTCCATCTTCTTATAGTAATCCTCTACACTCCTAGACCCTTGTGTAAGGTTTTATAATTTTTGGTAGAGGTCTCTATAGTAGTGGTTAGGTATAAATCTTTACCTCATGAGAGCTTTCAACTCACCCCATGTTTCTATAGGTCTCTCATGATTCTTCTTCCTATTAGTCACTAATTGATCCCACCAAATAATTGCATAATCAATGAACTTAATTACTGCCAACTTCACCTTCTTCTTCTCTGAATAATTGTGACAATCAGAAATCAACTCTATTTTCTTCTCCTACTCTAAATAGGCTTCAAGGTCATTCATACATTGGAAAGATGGTATTTTCATTTTGATGCTCCTAAGGTTCCTATCTACCCTATCTCAACCCCTTGGATTTCTCCTAGGTCCCCTTCCACACCTACCTCCTCTAGGTCTGCCCATTCTACCCATTCTAACTTCAGATGCTATGTCTTCCTCATCCTTATCATCTTCTTCATTCTCATACTCATTTTCAATGCTAGTCTCACGTCTCTTCTTATCTCACCACTTTGCAAATTTCTAATCACTACCTCTTGCTGATCCATCCTACCCTCACCTCCCCAACACCAAATTCAACCGTTCAAACCGTTGTTGCATGGCCTGCAACACAAAGAATGAATTATCCACCTTCTCCTTAGGTGTTGAATCACTCTTATGAGACATTTTTAATGCGATGCAAAACAAGAATGTTAGTGATAAAACCTCACACACTCCTTTACATGTTTATGCTCAAATATTGTCACTCCACTCGTGTTTTACTTTTTTGGCCTTTTCCAATACTATTCTCACCCACTCTTGCCTTTTACCTAACTTGTTTTCCCTTTCAAGTTCTTTAAGAACTAGTTGAACTAAATCAAGACATAACCTTGTATTATTCCAACTAGCAATAGATTCAAGAAACAAGAAAGGAAAAAAATGACATGGATCTCAAGGAATTTGCATGAGCAAAAGAGAAATTAGGAAACAAGATACTAAAGATGATATATTCAAGATAAAGATCAATCAACACCAAATCACTTCAATTTTCGGATTGCAAAGTATATCAAACAACCAATTCTGAATATTTTTTTTTTATAACTATGCAACAACCCTTGAATACACTACCTTTTTTTTTAATATAGATTTGGTCACAAACAACAACAATAATTGCAATTTTCAAAAAATATTGATATAATTTCAACAATAAGAAATGAAAATAGAAGGAATCAAAGCAAAGATTACAGATTTGAAAATTAAAGCAAAGATTCGTGTAATCTATTAAAGGATTCGCAGATATGAATTCTTGAATCAAGTACACGAGTAATCAATTATGAAAATTATAGATCTGAATTCAAACACACGAAATTAACAAGAATGAAGAAGGAATCGCAGATCAGAATAGAAAACCTTAGAACACACCTAAGACAAAACCCAAATGCAAGAATTAAAAAGAATAAATCAGATCAGATTTAAAGCCTGAGCTCTGATACCAAATGATGTGAACCGGTGGGATGGAAATCCTTTGAACCCACAATCAAATTGATACTTACCCAAGAAAGCCAAGAATCAAGTCAAGATAATCAAGACCCATTGAAATCTTGTTTCAAGAACCTAGATTCAGTGAGAATACCACAAAGGATTTGCCTTTAATAAGTTTTTAGTTCAATCAAGAACAAGTAGAGAAAACTGAAAATTCTTTATGAAGAAAACTTCATTCACGTTCAACTTACCCTCAAAATGTGGCTATAAGTGTTTTTGAACCCATCTAGGAAACCCAAGGGCTGGATAAGGCCTACATCAATTAAAAGACATGGGTCAAACATCTTTAAGCCAAAAACATCCTAAACTACACGCCTATAGCTAATAAAAGAAGTTCACTTAATGAATTAAATAGGCTCAAATGCCTACAACCATAGAAACATAAAATAGGCCCACACACCTATACATAATGAAATAAAAATTCTACACAAAACCATTAGCCTATGCCGCCCCCTTCTGTAGCTTGTATCACATGGATTAAAGCTGGTTCTTCTTCTTTCAAGCCCATCTTGAATGTTGGAGTCTTGCTCGATAAATTTACAAACTTGGCCCAAATGGATTGTACCAATCCTTGCATTGCTTCATTGATCTTCTTAGCTCTTGACCATGTGATTGGCCTATCTGGAACTTGCAAGGGATCTTTAAGACTCGGTCCACCATGGTGCCCATCAACACGTGATTTGTTAATCAAACATAACTCAACAACATCTTCTTGAGAGTTCCAAGGAGACAACCACCCAATTTCGAGGAAGGAGAAAAGTCTTTTACCTTGTAATCTCATGCAAATCTACTTAAGGAAAATTCAAGAAAGCAATTCGTTGATATTTGCAACATTTTTACGTACAATCAATACAAAAACTCAAATAAACTTTCTTGCATATTTCAGTTTTGTTCTTTTGATAGTTAGTTTGATTTTAATTTCTGGTTTAATATTTTAATTTGTATTTAATCTTGTTTTCATGATCAAAATATATTCATTTATGATTGCTTAAATTTGTTTAAGTGTTATTTTAATTGGAAACTTGTTGAATTGAGTGTGGAAATAAAAAAAAACTTGAGACTAGAAAAAGTTCAGCGTGAAAACTTTTTGGCCGCCACTTTAAAGTGGTGTCTAGGTCTGTCTCCCACTTCAAAGTGGCGGCCAGACCCCAATTTTTTCCTTTTAGCATGTTTTATCCTCGGTTTGTTTCCTTTGATTTGTTTGCATGACTTTCAATATGTTTTATAACTCACATGACATCTAGAAACTCCATGATTGTATGATTATCAGATAAATATTTTCCTTCTTGTCATGTTACTTCTAAAGCTTATTAAAAATAGATGTTAACATGTAGTACCTAGTTCACATGTAATTCCTTTCCCACTTCTCATAAGTAGCTACATCTTCTTCCAAAACGCTCTCAGCAACAGTTGTTGGAAGTGACTTATCAATAACTATTTTTTTTTTTAGAATTGAGAACGATTCTCAAATTCCTTATCCAATCAAGGAGATTTGATTAGTCAGTATGTTTGCATCAAATATGCATGATAGTGAGTTTAGTCATTGCAATATACAATGTAACAACATACAAAATACGTATCTATTCATTTTATTAACCAGCATAGAGATTTGGTATTTAATATAAGTGGTGCCTCCAACTATTCTTTTTGATTTCCAAAACCCTCTATGTCGAAAGCGAAAGACTCCTTTAGAAGGCCTCCTAGTGGGGATTAGGATCCTATCACTTGCACACTATAGCCTTGTGGTGGCACTACAAACTAATAAATTTTGTCATTTGCATCTCATGTAATTCCCAATCATAATTTTGCCTCTTAAATTCATACGACCTTGTGGTGGAACAACAAATAATATCCATTTCAGTGAAGTCAAACCCACCATTCCCCACAAGTATGAATTAGTGATATAACTCTTGTGGTGGCAAAACAAATATATATCATTTGATTACCTTCTGTACATCACATGCCTTAATAGACAATATAATTTTCCTACAGGTGTAAACCTTGTGGTAGCACAATAAATTTACACACATAAGAAACTTTTACATAACTTTTACGTAACAATTAGATCCTATCAAATTAATTGAAACTCCTTTTAATTTTAATTTTAATTAAAACTCATTTTAATTATCTATTTAATTAATAACTATTTAGTATTAATTCTTGAGAGGTTCTACAAGTCATGATTGACTCCTTGTAGTATGTCATGACTACCTAGACAATATAAATTAATGTGAACCTTTCCATTGTCAGTTACCATAAAATTTAATCTTTCCATCTTGCAATGTCTTTGATCAAACCTAAGGCATAGATTCATATGTATCTCGATCTAAAGTCCACAACTTAAATTATGAAATTAGAAAATTCTTTCTAATTTCCACCCCACCTTGACTAAGGAATTTCCAAGCTATGACTTAATCAGATCATATAAGACATTCTTTATCTTTTACTAAGAGTGATAGATCCTCTATTATGCACTCATATATCTCAATGCATTAGTAGTCTGTAACGACCCATCCCAGGTGGACTCACCCGAGACAGTATCATCACTTTTTTAGAAAGAAGCATGACTTATATGCAACAACTATTGCTTTATAACTTGAAATATGATTACAAATTTTTACCTCAAATCTTTTACAGAGGAGATTAAAAATATCATTACAAAACTTATACAATAATTTACATTGATGTATGTACATGTATAAGACTTCTTACAAATTTATAACTATTTACTTTTTTTCCTTTCTTCTCTTTTAACTCTTTTCTTTTCTTTTCTTGTTTGAGGATGACAACCATGAGAACTTACCTAGATAGTTACTTTGAATCTAAAGTCAAAGAATCTATCAATCTTGCTCATGACTTGAAATTTATTTAAAATAATGGGAAATGAGCTTTACAAGCTCAATGAATTTCATTTTCCTAGAAGTACTCGATTTTTATACTTCTGATCATATTTTAATTAAAATGCATGTATATAATTCAATACTTTATTTTATTTATTTATTATCATATCATTTTATCTTTCGTCTTTCATTATTTCTCATACCATATTATGTTTCATGTATTTTATTCAACACGTGGATATCACTACAAATATCAAACTTATTATTTTTCATCACAATCATTTCATCATGAGATTCAAAATCATATCATCACAATTTCATAGTCATTCTAATGAATCAACATCTCAACAATTATAAATAATAAAATGAAAGCATAATCTTACCTCCATACTTCCACATCTCATCAAAATCATTTCACTTTTGTTTTTCATATCATATCACATCATATCTCATCCATACAATCACAAGTATAGGTAATTTCATCCATTTTTGGGTATTTATACTAGTATCTAGTACAACTATCGAGGAGGTCTCCCCACGTGTCGACACATTTCCCCCTCTTGTGGCCCGATATGCATATGAACAATCACATACAAGTAAGCATAGTATATCATCATATAAATCAAATGATTTTCTTTATATAATCTCACTTTTTCATAACAATTTTACTTATCTTTTCAAGGATACAATTTTTATCAGCTCATCATATATTTCATACTTTCAGTCATTTCATCATTAAGAATCATACTTATCTTAAATCATTTAATTAATACTTATATCATGTATTTCATCAAATCAAACATATTCATAATATATTTTGTAGTTTTTTATATAATTCATTTCAAGTTTTATTTATTTTTCTAGTTCTTCTCACTTACTAATAGTAAAGTGAACTCACAACGTAGCACTAACATTATCTGAGGATCACCTCCTTGTCTTTGGTGTTCCTCACAGTAATATCATTGGACTGTTCTTCTCCACCTAACCAAAATAAACTTATTAATCTTACTTATTCATCATTAAATTAAAACCTTGTACTGGGTTAAATTCATGAATATGTATCCATGTTTCATTTTACCTCTAAATTCTCAATTCAATTAAATTCCTTTTGTTTTAGTTTGAATCCAAGCTCAAATCCATTTTAAGAAAAGTACAAGAACTAAACTTCTTAAAATAAAAATCTTTCTATAGAAGAACAAAATTAAGGAAATTACCTTTAAAAAACTTTTTCTTAGAATTCTTGAAATTTGTTCTTAAATTAGTTATATTCAACACAGGATTATAAAATCCTTGAAATTATTTAGTGTTCAAGAGATTTTTTAGAGAGAGAAAACCAAGTTTAAAATGTATAGAAATTAATATTTGAACGTTTCAAAGCCTTATATAGGAAAAATTTTAATTGATCGGTCGATCGGTTGGTTACAAGGGTACCAGTCCATTTTTGAATTTTTTTACAAGTTACTTTCTTATAGTCTTACTAGTCGACTAACTGGGTTACATGTTAACTACCTGGTCAATCGGTTGGCTTGCTAGTTGACCACCCGATAGTGGTTTTAGCAGTTGACCGCCCGGTCGACCACTACCTTCCCAATCGACTGGTACTCCCCTTTTATTCATTACAATTCAAATGTTCCATCTTGTATGCTTTCTAACTCTTTTTCTTCATTGTGTCCAAATTCTTTCTTCAAAACTGTTTCAAATCACTTTGTATATGTATGCATGATAGTTATAATATAGCTTCACAATTTACCAATTTACCCTTACATGAAGTGTATGAGCCTTACATGGTTATACCCAATTACTAACTTTATATAGCTCACGAGTACAATAACATTTAAATAACATCAAAGCAGGATGACCTATACACAAGATATCCATGGTGCCTGAAGTCCAAGGATCACTTGAAAAATTGCAACATAAGAACTCCTTTTGACATCCAATAAAATGTCCAATAGGAATTTCTTAGTTGAGTCAGTTTGGTGTACTTGTTCTCTAATAAGCACCTACATAACTTGTTTTAATGTCTCATACATTAATGACCATGAGAAGAATCACCTTCAACTTCTTGAGGAAACATAGTATCTACTAATCTATCTGAATTCACTAATGACCTTCTTAGTGACATTATGATTAAAAATATTTAAGAATAAAGCTTAAGGAAATATATCTCATTAGCATGACCTCACATTGGTGTTTATTTCCATTGCTCTTATTCTATGAGCTTTATCATGTAATAGATATGTAGTGTTTTGTAATGAACATGATAGATAAGATAATTGTCATTATTAATATTTACTATCAATAAATGAATAAGATGAATTATAAGTAACATGCCCATAACATCAAATGTCAAAGGCTTGTAGGGTATACTACTATCAATCTCCCTCTTGTACTAAAGAAAATAGCTTAAGTATCTCATACCCATTGCTGTAGTTTGTGGATCTGTAATATATTTGTTGATTAAAATCTTTTAATCTAAGCATCACTTATTCTAATGATTCCTCTAATCAAATGGAATCGTTACAAGAATTGTTTGGATGTCTGATGAGACCTTGGTTCCTACACCTACATATTAGTGTCATTGTTGTCATACTATCATAATACTGAATGTACAATGTTAGAAACCATTCCAAGCTCAGTGATGAACTTCTTTATCCAAAAAAAATTTCTCGCATCCTTAGATACAACAACATATTCAACCTCCATGGTCGAATCCGTAGTGCTTGCTTGCTTGGTACATTTCCAGCTCACTGCTCCACCATTTAAGATGAACACTTATCTATATATTGACTTACTATCATATTTGTATTATTGAAACTAGAGTTTGTGAAGGCTTAAGATTCAAATTATTTTATCCATTTACGAAGAAAAAATATTTAGTTATTCTCAAGACCTTAAGAATGTTATTCCCAGCTATCCAATGACCCTCACCTTAAATGAACTGATATTTACTCGTAACTCTTAGATGGTATGCAACATCAGGCCTTGGACATAACATGACATACATGATGGAACCAATTTTTGATTAGTATGGTATCCTACTCATACGTTCTCTCTCTTCTAGAGTCTTTGGGGACATCTCCTTAGATAGATAAATTTCATTACTCATTGGTAAGAGTCCCTTTTTGGAATTTTCCATGCTAGACCTTTTTAGCATTTGTTCTACATCCATTGATTGGGAAAAGCCTAACATCTTTCTAGATTTATCTTATAGATATTTATTCCAAAAATATAGGATGCTTCACTCAAATCCTTCATAAAGAAGCTCTTTGACAATCAAAACTTGATTGACTATAACATACCTACATCATTCCCAACGAGTAGTATGCCGTCAACATACATCACCAAAAATGTAGCAGTGCTCCCACTTACCTTCTTATACAATATGATTCATCCTCATTTTTGATAAATCAACTGATTTGATTGTCTCATTAAAACGAATTTTCCAACTCCTAAAAGCTTACTTTAATCTATAAATGAATTTTTGAAGCATGTATAGCTTGTAATCATTAACACTAGATGTAAAATCCCTAGGCTATGTCATGTACACAACCTCCTTTAAGTTTCCATTTAAATATGTCGTCTTAACATCCATCTATCATATCTTATAGTCATTGTATGCAGCTATTGCAAGTAAAATTCTAATAGAGTTAAGCATGGCCACTAGAGATAAGGTTTCATAAAAGTTAACCCCTTGTCTTTGCTTAAAACCCTTCGATACTAGACTTACTTTATAGGTCTCTACCTTTCCATCCACTCCAATCTTTTTCTTAAAGATCCATTTGCAACCTATAGGTACTACACATTTAGGTGCATCGACCAAAGTCCAAACTTTAATAGAGTACATTAAATCCATTTAAGACTTAATGGCTTCTAGCTACTTCTCAAAATCGATGTATAACATTGCTCTTTCATAGTTAGAAAGTTCCTTATAATCTATCAAGTGTACCTCCATGTTACCATCTATGAACTGGTTGTGTAATGGGAAGATCCATTGATTCAGGTTCCTCAATTTGAACAGTACTAGGTTTTGGTTATTGTGACACTTCATCAAGATCTATCTTGCTTTCATTGCTCCCTTCTAGAATAAACTACTTTTCTAGAAAGGTAACATGCTTAAAAAAAACACATTTTATTCTTATGAATGATAGAAATAATATCTTGAAGATTCTTTAGGATATCTCACAAACCTACATTTGTGAGACCTAGTTCCCAACTTATCTGTATATAACTTCTTTACATAAGTAGGACAACCATAAATCTTAATGTGCTTAAGATTATAATTCCTACCTTTCCATATCTCATATGGTATTTTAGGTACTACATTTGAGAGAAACTTGTTCAATAAATATGCAGTGGTTATGATGGCATATCTAAAAAATATCATAACTTTTACGTAACAATTGGATTCCATCAAATTAGTTAAAACTCCTTTTAATTTTATTTTGAATTAAAACTCTTTTTAATTTTCATTTTAATCAAGAATTAATTCTTAAGGGCTTCTAAAATTCAAGATTAACACCTAGTAGTAAGTCATGACTACTAGACAATATGATTTAATGATAACCTTTTCATTATCAGTTATTGTACATTTCAATTCTTCAATCATGCAATGTCCTTGATCAAACCTAAGGCATGAATTTGTTGCCAAGCCTTAATTATTGTTGATGTGAATCCAAATTTCAACAAATTGATGAAGACTAAGTAATTTACTTGGAGTCAAATTACTTGAAGGATAAGGATTTTACATGGCAGTTAAGTTCTAATATAACAAGTAACTAGACTTGGTGGATAAGTCCTAATATAATAAGTAGTTTGACTTGATTAACAAGTATTTAGTGACAACAAATAGAGGGGTTTGGGTCCAAAAATTGGAAGAAGAAAAAAGAGTGCTAGTGAGAGAAACACAACAAGAAAAGTATAAAAGAAACACGAGAGTTATGTGATTGCAATCTTTGTGAGAATAATGAAATCCTCTTCTTATTTCTATATTATGGAAGTAGTCCGAATTGGGTGAACAATGTAAATCTTTATATCCGTGTGTGTGATTGTTTTTTCTTCTTTAATTTTGCTCTTACTATTTTGTTGTGTTTAAATCTCTAATACCTGGTATCAGAGCCTGGTTCAAGAAGAAAATCTGGTAGATTTTCGCTTGAGTGGGAACAATTCCAGAAGAAGGAAAAATGAATATTGAGAAATTCAATGAACAAAATTTTCAGTAGTGGAAGATGTAAATAGAAGATCTACTTTACAAGAAGATTTGTCTCTCCCGCTAGCAAGAGAGAAGTCGTAGAGCATGAAGGAGGTTAACTGGAAAATTGTGGACAGAAAGGCATTGGCAATAGTTAGATTGTATCTCATGTCATAAGTAGCTTTTAATGTCCTTAAAAATAAGATGACTATGGAAGTCATGGCTATACTAGCTAACTTATATGAAAAACCCACTGCATCTAATAAAGTTTTCTTGATGAAGAAACTATTTAATATGAATATGGCTGATAATATATCTTTAATGGATCATTTAAATAAATTTAATATAGACACTAGCTAATTGTAATCTGTGGATATGGTGTTCAATGATGAACTTAGAGCCTTATTGTTCTTGTGTTCTTTGCTAGAGAGTTGGAATAACTTAGTCATGTTAGTGAGTAATATAATTACTAAAAACTTGAAGTTCAACGACTAGTCAGTTACGTACTAAGTGATGAGATGCAAAGAAAAAATATAGAGGTCTCATTCAGAACCATATTGTCTATTGGCAAAGAGAAAGCTGATGGGAAGATAAAGGGGTAGTGCTTGAATTGTGGCAAGACTGGAAACATGAGAAAACACTATTGAGCCAAGAATAAGAAAGACAAAAAAAGTAAACAAGGAAGTGATGAAGAGGCGAACGTGATAAGTACATCTGACCTAGTAAATGGTAGTCTATGTTTGTCTACATCAATAGATGTTAAATCTGTTGCATGGTTCATTGACTCTGTAGCATCTTTCCATTGTACCTCTTATAAGAACTACTTACATAATTATGTTCATAGTGATTATGGACAATGATCGTGGGAAATGATCAAGAATCTAAGATTTTAGAGAAATGGACAATCTTATTGAAATAGCCTAATGGTGGGCACATAAAGTTGATAAAAGTCAGACATATTTTGGATTTGAAGAAGAATCTGGTCTTAGTAAGCAAGTTGGATAGTGAAGGTTACTTTATTGACCTCGGTGGTGGTCAATGGAAGATTACAAAAGGATCTCTGGTAAAATGGTTAGTACTTTATATACATTTAATAGTACTAACAAATAGTCTATTGCATTGGATTTTGCAGATAGGAATGCTACACTTTAGTATAACAAGCTTGAGCATTTGAGTGATAAAGAACGTGCACTGAATAAATTTACTATATAATCTAAAAGAGTTTGATTTTGAGTTCGTTTAAGATTATGTGTATGGCACGAAGAAGAGAGTCAATTTTCAGAAAAGATGAAGAGAAAAGAAGACGGAAAGGTTAAAATTGATCCATATTGATGTTTAGGGATAAACTCAAGTAAAATCTTTTGGAGGTAAATCTTACTTTGTCTAATTTATTGATGATGCAGCTAGAAAGACATTGGTTTGTGCAAGTAAGGATAAATCTGATGCTTATGATGTGTTCAAGTAATGGAAGGCTCTTATAGAAATTGAAATAGGGAACAAGGTGAAGTGTCTCAAGTTTGATAACGGTGGTGAGTACTGTGATGGAAACTTCAAGTAGTATTTCACTCTAAATGGAATTAGAGGATTTAAAATAGTTCTAAAAACACCATAACAAACGGTGTTACAAAGAGAATGAACAGAACCATCCTAAAATATACAAGGAGCATGAGGGTTCATTCGGGGTTTCCATTACATTTTGTGGAAGCATTTGATATTGCAGTTTTCTTGATAAATCAGAGTCCATCTAGTGCATTGAATGGAGGAATTCCATAAGAGGTATGGTAAAAAAACAAGTGAACTATTCTTCCTAAAAACTTTTGGTTGTATTGCGTATGCACATATTAATAAAGACAGTAGGAAGAAAATAGATCTCAAGTCTATGAAATGTGCTTTCATTGGATATGGTAGAGATAATTTTGCTTATTGCCTATGAGACTATGAAAATAACAAAATCATTTGCATTAGAGATGTAGTATTCAATGAAACATGTATGTATAAGCATAGAAAGCAATAAAGTAGCAAAGATGAATAAAACCTTGTAGATTCTGATGAGAGTGTAGGTGGTATAATACCTAGTGTGTAGACAATTCCAGAAAGTACACATGGTGATAATTCTAGAAGTTCAAATGGTGTTTATAAAGGTAATAGGGATGAGAATATTCAAGAGTAGAAACCTGTAACCTCTGTTCTTAGAAGATCCAAAAGGTAAATTCGACCTCCTAGTAGATACTCTTTTATTTTAAATCATGTTTTGTATACTGATTCTGGTGAACAAAAATGTTTTCAGGAAGCAATGCAACATGAATGTAGAGTGAAGTGGGAGCAAGCCATTAATGAGGAGATGAACTAATTGAAGTAGACTATGACTTTGGACTTGTGATTAGAGGTGGCAAGAGATATAAAGTGAGGCTTGTAGTGAAAGGGTTTACGAAGGAAGGTATTGATTTTTAAGAAATAATTTATCCTATTGTTAAAATGACATATATTCTAATCATGTTGAGTACAATAGCAGTATAAGACTTGAATCTTGAGCAGTTAGATGTTACAACTACATTCCTTCATGGTGATTTGGATGAAAAAATCTACATGCATCAACTAGAGGGATTCGAAGTAAAAGGTAATGAGAAAATGGTCTGAAATTGAAGAAGAGCTTGTATGGCCTCAAACAAGCTCCTAAATAGCGGTACTTAAAATTTGACAAATTTATGCAGGGATCAAATTTCATGATATGTCAGTTTGATCACTGTGTTTATTATCAAATCTTTAATAATGGTGATTTCATAATTCTTGCATTGTATGTGGATGATATACTTATTCCAAGATCAAATATGCACATATTGAATGAATAGAAGAAGAACTAGTCCATAGCTTTTAAGAATAAAGATTTGAGTGAGGCAAAGCATATTCTTGGCATGTAAATAAGGAGAAACATGAAGCAAAGAAAGTTATAGTTATTTCAAGAGGACTATATCAAAAGATATTGAAGAAGTTTAATATGAACAAGGCAGAACCGATAGTTACTCTTTTGGTAACACACTTTAAGTTGTTAAATGATGTGAGTCATAAAAACGAGAATGAAAATGAGTACATGAAAAGAGTTTCTTACTCTTCAATATTAGGAAGTTTGATGTATGCAATGGTGAGTACAAGGTAGGATATTGCACATGTAATGAGAGTGGTTAACAAGTTTATGGAGAATCCAAGGAAGAAAACTTGGGAAGCATTTGAGGGGATACTTAGGTTCTTCAGAGGTACATCCAATTACTTTTTATGCTTTGGTGGTTCTAATACTGATGTGTAAGGATATGCATATTCAGACCATTATAGGAATGTATACAATGGTAGAAGCACGATAGGATACGTATTTAATGTAGGTGGAAAAGAAAATTTGTTGGATATTGAAGTTACAACAGGTAATGGCTCTTTTTATAATCGAAGCAAAGTATTTTACTATCATTGAAGCTATTAAACAGATGATTTGTCTTCAAACATTCATGGAAGAATTAGGTAGGGTGCAAGAAAATAGAAGATTATGGTGTGACAGTTAAAGTGCTATTCATTTAGCAAAGAACTCGACCTTTCAATCGAGACCAAGCCAATACGAACAAAAATTAGTAATATTTAGCTTATAATGAAATAAAGGGATTAGAGAGTAATTAATAGTTTGTTAATAGTTGGTTAGTAGTTTGTTAATTAGTTAGAATTTTAGATGGTTACTCTTGTACGCAACTATCATACCAATTAATCAAATACTCGTAATTTTCTTTTTTTTTATTTTTATTTTTATCTCTAGTTACTTTCTTGTAACTTCCTTAGAATTTAGGCTTGTCTTGAATCAACTCAATCCTTACTGAGTTAGGGAAGGCATCATTGGTGCTTTTATTGACTCTATCATCTTCTCCACCTTTCTAGATCACTCAAACACTTACCACATTCCAAAAATTCAACCATACTCACTCACCATGGATAAAGGAACAAGATTAAAGAACAATGAGTTCTCATGGGACAAAATGGTTTAATTCTAAAAGCAATTAAAGAATGAAATCCTGGCTTCTTTCCACAATGAATTTTAGAAAATTGAATAGAAAATATTATAGTTAAAGATCATCTATGGTATAGCATCAACTTTTCAATTGGTTTCTCAAGAAGTACAAAAACAACAAGAAGAAGATCAAATGTTGTCACAAGAGGCAGTAACCAAGGAGAAACCGCTATAAGTACCACCACAGTGGAAACAAAAATTTGTTCCTACTATACCTCATCTTGACAAGAATGCCTCAAGAAACAGTTATAATAAGGAAGAGACACGTAATATTGAGGATGTTGATAAGGTGAAGGAAAAGGAAGAAAAAGTTGATGCGTAATATCAAAGAATTCTCACATCTTCAAGAGGTGGAACAATACCATGAAATGCAAGAAAATGGAGAATTGGTAGCTCAATTTCTTAGTGCAACTAAAATTTATCTTGAGATGTAGTAGTAAACTTAGAAGTACAGTGAGCAACCACACCTAAAACAAATTCTAGATGCATCCTCTTAGGACCAATTGTTAGAAATCAATTATTCCTTCTTGCTCAAGAATCAAGTGTGTGTATACAATTTTCTGTTTTTCGTGTTCAAATTCAATTGATCACAACAAGCAGCAACACAGGTTATTTATTATTGCTAAACAACCATAAAATTTCATTTATATATCTAGGTTGTTTGTTGGAAAAGAATAGACCTAAGGCGGGGTATGGTAACATATATTCTGCTAAAATTACTTTCCATGATGATGGTGACACGAATGCTTGGTAAATGATGGTATTGTCAAGAATTCTTGGATATGTCAAGAATGGTAAGGTTGATCACATGTGGTTTGTCAAGAACATGTGGTTTAGATGGTTCGCATTACTTGAACCTTGAGGACAAGGTTCATTTGGAAGGGTGGAGCAATGATACGAACAAAAATTGGTAATAGATAGCTTGTAATGGAATAAAGGGATTAGAGAGCAGTTAGTAGTTGGTTGATAGTTTGTTAGTAATTTATTAATTAGTTAGTTAGTTAGAATGTTAGTTGGCTACTCTTATACTTATCTATCATAGCCTACATAAGGCATTGTAAACTCATTTGTAGACCAATTAATCAAATACTCATAATTTTCTCATATTCTCTCTAGTTACTTTCTTGTAACTTTCTTGGAGTTTAGTCTTGGCTAGAATCAAGTCAATCCTTACTGAGTTAGGGAATGCATCACAAGCACATTCAATTAGGTATTACTTCCCTAGATCAATGTTAAAGGATAGACAATTGAATATTAAGAAAATTGATGGTATAAAGAATCCTATAGACATGCTAACAAAGTCTGTTGATAGTGAAAAGTTGGGCCTTTCCACAAATTTAATTCATCTTTAGTAGTTTATTCAAGACAGAGAAGCAATAAATGAAAAGGATTGAGAATTGTTCAATGAGATGCATAAATCAATCACTAGGAAATTGTTGATGTGAATCAAAATTTGAGCAAATTGATGAAGACTAAGACATTTACTTGGAGTCAAATTACTTGAAGGATAAGGATTTTACTTGAAAATTAAGTTCTAATAGAAAAAATAATTAGACTTGGTGGGTAAGTCCTAAAAGAACAAGTCGTTTAACTTAATCAACAAGTACTTAGGGCCTACAAATAGAGGGATTATGGTTCATAAATTAGAAGAGAAAAAAAGAGTGATGGTGAAAGAAACACAATAAAAGAGTGTGAGATGAACACGAGAGTTATGTGATTGTAATTTCTGTGAGAATAGAGAAATATTCTTCTTATTACTCTATTGTGGATGTAGCCATAATTGGGTGAACCATGTAAATTCTTGTGTCTATGTGTGTGATTCTTTTTTCTTGTTTATTTGTGCTCTTACTGTTCCACTGTGTTGTTAAATCTTTCAAAAATTATTTAATCATACGTATCTTAATCTAAGGTTTATAACTTAAACGATGCTATTAAAATCTCGTTTTTAAATTCCACCCCACCTTAGGCAAGGAATTTCCAAGCTATAACTTAATCATATCACATAAAACGTTATCTCTCTTTTAATGAGAGTGGTGGATCCTCTATTGTACACTCATATACCTCTATGTATAAGTGGTCATACCCAATTACTACCTTTATATGGCCCATGATTAGAAACAAATTTAAATAGCATTAAATCATGATGACATATACATAAGATATCCATGGTACCTCAGGTCCAAGGATCACTTGTACAATAGGAATGTAAGAACTCCAAGTTATAGCCAATAAAATGTCCACTAGGAATTTCTTAGTTGAGTCAGTTCGATGTACCTATTCTCTAGCAAGAACCTATATAACTTCTTTTAGTGTCTCATACACTAGTGACCAAGAGAACAATCACCCTCAACTACTTGAGGAAATATAGTATGTACTAATCTATTCAGATTCACTAATGCCCTTCTCAGTGATCTCATCATGGTGCTTATTTTCATTGCTCTTATTCTAAAGGCTTTATCACGTAATGCATTTGCAATTATTTGTAATGAATATGATAAATAAGATAATTGTCATTATTATTAGTATCGTCAATAAATGAGTAAGATTAATTACAAGTAACATGCCCATAACACCAAATGTCATTGGCTTATATGGCATACTACTATCACATACAATTTCCCTACTATGTTACACCACTTAGGTTCTATATAGATTTAAGTTTTAACTATCACGTAACAATTGGGTCTCATTCAATAAACTAAAACTCTTTTTAATTTTAATTTTAATTTAAATTAAAACTCTTTTTAATTTTAATTCAAATTAAAACTCCTTTGAATTCTCCCTTTGATTAAGAATTAATTATAATTTATTCTTTAAGGCTTTAACAAGTCATGATAGACACCTAGCAGTATGTAATGACTGCCAAGATAATATGAATTAATGTGAATGTTTTTGTTGTCAATTATCATACAATTCAATCCTTCCATAATGTAATGTCCCTAATTAAGCCTAAGGTATGGAATTACATTCAAGCCTTAATTATTTAATCATACGTATGTTGATGTCAATTCCATAACTTAAATGGTGAAATTAAAAACTCCTTTCTAATTTTCACCCTACCTTGGCTAAGAAATTTCCAAACTATGACTTAATCAGATCACATCGGACATTCTTTCTCTTTTGCTGAGAGTGACCAAATCTTTATTGTACACTCACATACTTCTATGTATAATTGGTCATACGCAATTACTACCCATTTGTGACTCATGATTAGAATCACATATAAGTAGCATCAAAGTATGATGACCTATACACAAGGCATCCATGGTGCTTGAAGTCTAACGATCAATTATACAATTACAATGTAAGAATTCCTATTGACAACTAGTAAAATTTTCCATTAGGAATTACTTAGTCGACTCAGTATGGTGTGTCTATTCTCTAACAAGTACTAATCTGTCTATGAGATCAATCATCCTTAAGGAAGCATAGCATGTACTAATCTGTCTGGATTCATTAATGCCCTTCTTAGTGATCCTATGATTAGGAACATTTAAGAATAAAGCTTAATGAAATACATCTCATTAGCATGATCTCATCATGGCACTTATTTTTATTGCTCTTATTCTATGGGCTTTATCATGTAATTCACATATAGTGATTTGTAATCAACATGATAAATAAGAATATTCTATAATTATTATTTATTGTCAATAAATGAATAAAATCAATTTATAAGTAACATGCCCATGACATCAAATGCCCATGACTACTATCAATTGGCTTATATGGCATATTACAATCACTACAAGCCAATAACATTTGATGTCTAGGGATATTACTTTTAATTAATTTTATTCATTTATTGATAATAAACATTTATTTATGGTATTATAATATTTGTCATGTTCATTACAAATCACATTGCATTTCTTTACATGATAAAGCTTATGGAAGCAATGAAAATAAGCACCATAGTGAGATCATGTTAATTAGATTTTTTTTATTTAAGCTTTATTCTTAAATATTCCTAATCATAAGATCACCAAGAAGGCATTAGTGAATTAAAATCAATTAGTACGTGTTATATTTCCTGAAGGAGTTGAAGGTGATTGATATCATGGTCATTAGTGTATGAGATACTAAAACAAGTTATGTTTATGCTTGTTAGAGAATAGATACACCGAACTGACAGGACTTAAGCAATTCCTAATGGATATTTTACTAGCTGTCCATTAGAGTTCTTTTGTTGCAGTTGTGCAAGTGATCCTTAGACCTAAGGCACGATGGTTACCTTGAGTATAGGTTATCATGCTTTCATTATACTAAAATGTGGTTCTAATCATGGGCCACATAAATGAAATAATTGGGTATGACCTCTTATGCATGGAGGTATGTGAGTATACAATAGAGGATCCACCACTCTCACTAAAAGATAGAGAAATCCTTATGTAATATGACTTAATCATACCTTGGAAATTCCTTGGCCAAGGTGGGGTGAAAATTAGTAAAGAGTTTGTAATTTTACCATATAAGTTATAGACTTAAGATCGAGATGCATTTGATTAAATAATTAAGGTTTGAAGGTAATTCTAAACCTTAGGTTTAATCAAGGCATTGTATGATGGAATGAGGCTTTGATGAAGTAGTGGACTTCTTTTTCTTGTTCCTTATTACCTATTCAATAATTAAGGGTTTCATTATTCAAGGCTAGGAGTTTAGAGAGATATTTGATATACATAGATGAGAAAGTTCAGAAGAAGTTGGAAAAGTGGAAAGCAAAACTACTATATATGGCAAAATCACTCTCATCAGGAGCATTTTGACCTCTATACCAATTCACATCCTGGCAGTGGTTCCCATGCTAGAAGGTGGCTTCAGAATATAGAAAAGAAATTTACAAATTTCTTCTAGAATAATGGTATACATAGTCGATATCATTGGGTGTCTTTAAAGACAATATATAAGTCGTATAATGAAGGTGGGTTGGGTATCAAAGCTTTAAGGGAAGTGATGTCTTATCTTTAAGCAAAATTACCTTGGAAGTTTATTCAGGGTAATTCAGTTTAAGCAGAGTTTATGAGGCACAAGTATGGTTTTCCTTTTGGGTCTGGATCAGATCCATAATACAGTTCTCATTGTTGACGTTCCATCCTCCCTCATGTTCAAGTAATTTTGCAAAATTCTACTTGACTTATTGGTATAGGAAATATACGTTTTTGGACCTCTAGATGGCATAAACAGGTTATGTTTGTGGTTAATCCACCCTTTCTCGAGAGCTCGATAGATGAGATTCTTTAGAGTGGTGGCATGTTTGGTGTTGAGGATGTTACACGAAGGGTTATCAGTGAACCAAAATTTCCAACACATTTGTGTTAACATTGCTTAAAAAAAATATATATATATATATATATTGTAAGGCGTCAAAAATTGAGTCAATCGTGCACCTATTTGTTGGCAATGAAGTAGTGTCCTCAGTTTAGAGTTATTTTGGTATTTGGTTAAATGTAGCTCATCCAAGCTCTCTTCATGCTTTGGTAATAGCTTGGCTTAAGTTGGCCTCAGTTTTTACTCAAATGGGTTTGACTAGAATCATTTGTTTAGTATGATATGTTAGGAATTATTGATTGGGCAGAATAGTACATTTTATGATGATAAACCTATGATGATTAGGGTTATTATTAGAAAGGTGTTGGGCTAGATTTCAGAGCTTCAAAGTGATTTTGTACCTAAGTATTCTCCTAATTTCCATGACATCATGTGTTTGCAAGCTATTTATTTTCCTGTATGCAACATTCGACGATATCGTGGTAGATGGGTAAAATGGCACCCTCTTGATACTGGTTAGGTTAAGTTAAATTGTAATGGTTCGGCTATGGCATGCAGAGGCGCGAGTGGTGGCGGTTTCAAGTGTAATTAGTCCTCTATTCTTATTGTTTATTCGAATTATTATGGTAACTATACTAACATGTCGGTAGAAGATCGAGCGCTACTGGATGGGCAGAAGCTTGCATTAACTTATAAAATCCATATACATTTTATTGTGAGTGATTCATAGATACATGGACTATTTACACAATTTGTGCGATGCTTCGTGGTATTTAATTTATTCCATTCAAAAGATAAAAGCATTGCTTTCATCAAATGTTGGTATCAGACATATTTTTATAGAGGATAATCAACTAGCTAACTCCTTGTCTAAATGCAGGCACGTCCATAAGCAATTGGAGCTCTTTTGGAACCATGGAGTGTTACCTCGTAGTTAAAAATAAGCTTTCAACAATGATAGGCAATGTCTCGTTGTGTTCAGGAAAAGGTAGTGACAAACTCTAAGCATGTAGGTGAAGGAAATCAATGTAGAAAACGCAACGGAAGTTTAAAAATTTTCATTGATTCCTATAAACCCTTAAACACCTTATGATTTATGTACAACATGAAGAACATTCACCGATAGAAATATTATTTGTAATGTTCTTGACTCCATGAATTTTTTATGCCTAAATTCTACAATATACCTGAATTCTCAAAGATACCTGAACCCAAATTATTGCATTCTTGAATCCACAACAATCACAAAAGCATGTGATTTGTAAAGAAAGTTCACTTAGGGAAAATCTTGAATTGGGATTTCTCTCTCTGATTTTTCTCTCTTTGGGAATATAATAGTCTGAAATCTCTTTGGAGAAACTTATGTGTAGAATGATGTGCAAGCAAAAATCTGAACACTAATAAACTATTTATAGTGTTAGGGTTAGATGCAACTAACCATTAATTGCAAACTAAACCTATACAATTATTTTCTAATTACATATTGTCATTTTTGTATGTGACCCTTTAAGTTCAAACTAATTTGGTTGTAGCCAATAACTTTTATGTAATTGCAATGGAAAAACTTTCCAATCATTTAGGACGACTCCTAATTTATTTTGAATCAAAACTCCTTTTTATTCTCCCATTTATAAGAATTAATTGTCTATTAAGTTAATTTTTAGTGCTTCTACAATCATGAGTGACACCTAACAACATATCATGACTACCCAAATAGTGTGAATTTTGTTGTGAAATCCTGAACTTCTCTATTATCAATTATTATGCACATTAATCCTTTCATCATGCAATGTGCCCATTAAGCTAATTTGGGTATAGAATTACTGTCAAACCTTTAGTATTAATACTATGCGACTAGATTACAAGAATATAATTCTCATAGTGAAATTAGAAACTCCTTTCTAATTCTCACACTGCCTTGGCCAAGCAACTTCTTGAATTATATTTTAGTAGATCACATAGGAAATTCTCTCCTTTTACTTATGAGTGGTAAATCCCTTATTGTACACTCACATACCTCCATATGAAACACATTATACCTAATTACTACTAATTAATGATCCTTGAATAGAACCCTATTAAATAGGATCAAAGTATAATAAGTCACACACAAGATAACCATGATGCCTTAGGTCTAAGGATGACTTGCACAACTGTAACATAAGAACTACTTATTGACATTTAACTAAAACTCCATTAGTTGTTCTTAAGTCAAGTCATGTTCAGTGAACTCATTCTACAATGAGCACCTACATACTTGTTTTAGTCTCTACCACACAAGTGGCATTGGGATCAATCATTCGTCCAATTGAGCACACATAGTATGCACTAGTCTACCCGGATTACAAATCGTCCACTTTGTATCCTACGATCAAGAAAATTTAAAAGAAAATATTTTGTGAAGACTAGGTCTCAAAATTAGGATCTTATCATAATCCTATCTTCATTGCTTACCATATGGAGTTAATTGTGACAATGTAATTAAACAAATATTTTTGATAAATGAACTTTTTATGAATTATGATAGTAATTCGAATAATATTGTTTTACAAATAATATACCTACACATCAAATGTAATTAGCTTGTAGGGCATATAACTAATAATCCCCCACTTTCCCTAAAGCCAATCGTTTATGTAACTAATGCCTATCTTCTTAAGATGATGATTATAGTGTTGCTGTGTCAATACCTTAGTTAGTGGATTTTTTATATTCTTTGTTGACACATCCTTTTGTGTGCTTATGTCCCCTCCTCCAATGATTATGCTAATCAACAAGATGAGATACTTAATGTGCTTGGATTTCTGATGAGACTATGGTTCCTTTGCTTGAGCTATTGCCCTATTGCTATCATAGTACAAGGTATGATGAATTCAATTTTAGGAACAACACCAAGCTCGGTGATGAACTTATCATCCAACCATCTCATTTGCAGCTCTAGACACAATAATATATTCAGCCTTACTGTGGAATCTATAATTGTATCTTCCTTACAACTCTTTCAACTCACTACTCCACCATTCAAGGTGAACATAAACCCATTAGTGGACTTTCTATCATAACATTAGACTGGAAGTCTGAATCAATATACTTTTCCAATTTCAAGTCACCTGCTCCATATGTAATGATCAAATCTTTAGTCATTCTCAAGTAATTAAGAATGTTCTTCACAGTAAACCAGTGTTCCAAACCTGGATTAGACTGATATCTGCTCGTGACACTCATAGCATGACTGATATCAGGCATGATGCATAACATAGCACACATGATTCCCAGTGAGTAGTATGTCATCACCATACAATATAAAAAATATAAGTGCACTCCCACTAGTCTTTTTGTACACACACGGTCCATCCACATTTTTTAAAAAACCAAACATTTTGATTGCCTCATCATATTAGATATTCCAAGTTCGAGAAACTTGCTTTAATCCATAATTTGATCTTTGCAATTTACACACTTCGTGGTCGCTAGCACTAGATGAAAAAACCTCTAGTTGCTCCATGTATATATCTTCCTCTATGTTACCATTGAGGAAGGTAGTTTTAACATTCATTTTTTATACCTCATAATCGTAGTGTGTAGCTATTATTAGCAAGATCTCGATGGACTTAAGCATGGCTATAGGAGAAAAGGTTTCATCAAAGTCAACTCAATGTCTTTGTTTGTAACCATTTGCTACTAGCTTTTCTCTAAAGGTCTCTACCTTTCCATCAGCACCAATCTTTCTTTAGGATATCCCACAAATCTACACTTATTAGACCTTGCTTCTAACTTGTCTGCTACTAATCTTTTAACATATGTAGGACAACCCTAGATCTTAATATGCTAAAGACATTTTCCTATCCTTACATATCTCATATGGTTTCTTAGCCACAAACTTAGATAGACCTCTATTTAACCAATATGCAGCAGTTTCTAAAGAATAGCTCCAGAATGAAATTAGTATATTAGTGTAACTCATCATCAATCGCAACATATCCAATAAAGTATGATTTACCCTTTTGGAGACACCATTTAGCTAAGGTGTTCAAGGAGGAGTTCACAGTAAGAGAAACTTATTTTCTTTGAGATGATCCAAAAATTCATTGGTGAAGTATTCACCTCCTCGATCAAATCAAAGAACTTTGATACGTTTGCCAGTTTGTTTTTCCAATTCATATCTAAATTCCGTGAACTTTCCAAAGGAATCATAATTTTTCTTCATAAGATATACTATTTCTAACCTCAAGTAGTCATCGATGAAGGTAATAAAGTAAGAATAACCTTCCATAGAATTTGAGCTTAATAGCCAGCAAACATTTGTATGGATCAATCCTAGTCTGTTAGTTGCTCTTTCTCAATGTCCACTAAATGGAATCTTAGTCATTTTACCCATGAGACAAGATTCATAGGTTGGGTATGACTTAAAAGTCAATGAATCAAAGAATTCATCTTTAGACAAGTTGCTAATCTTACTCTCATTGATATGACCAAGTTTGAGATGCCATACAGAAGAAGGATTAATTTCATCCCTTTTCTATTTATTACCATGTTGATTAATATCAAATATTTAACCATCCAATTCAAGTTAGTAAAGTTAAGTAAAAAATTTCTTTGATTAATGTAATAACACTTACTACTTTTCCAAGACAAAGTTTGACTTCTATTTTACTTTGCTTTCTTCTTCTTGTCAACACTTGCAACCATTTGCAAATGTGAGAATCATACTTGGTATCTAATACCTTTGTAGAAGCTTCTTTAACGAATAATTTAATTTCAACAAGTAATAACTCGGACATTACTTTCAAAGTTTGTCCTTTTAATCTTTAAAGATGATCTTTGCGATTCTTTTCCAATATCATCTTTGCCACAATGGAAGCACTGCCCATTTCCTTCTTGGCCTTGTTGACACATCCTTTTGCTTTTAATGGTTTATTCTTCTTCTTTGAGACTTTCTTGCCCATGTTATTAGAAGAAGTAGCCCCATCAACAAGTATAATGGGTGTCTTACCTTTCTTGATTAATGCTTCCGCAGTTTTTAGCATTAACAAGATCCTGAAGTGTAGCTTCTACCATGTTCATGCTATAGTTCATAACAAACTACAAGAATGAATCTGAAAGGGACTATAGGAACAAGTCATTACATAATTTTTCATCCATACTTACATCAAGTCTGTCTAACTGCTCGATATAGTTGATCATTTTCAATCCATGCATATGGACTAATGATCTTTTGGGCATCTATGCCTTAAAGAAGTCCTTTAAGATCTAGAATCTCATAGTGCGATAGTGCTCACCATACAACTCTTGCAAGTGAAGTAACGTTGCATAAGCTCTTTTCATCTTCTCATGTTGCTTCTAAGTCTCATTAAACATTGAATCTAGCATGTAGAACCTAGCCTTCATGTCATCCTCTTCCAACTTCTGAAAAGTAGCGACCTCTTCTTCCAAGGCATTTTCAGCAACACTTGCTGGAGCATTTGATAAAGAACATAGCAAATTTTCTCGGAATTGAGAACGATTCTCAAGTTCCTTAGCTAGTTTGACTATTATTTTCAAATTCCATTATCCCTCTATATAAAATTTGGAAAACCTCATGGAAGGGCTCTTAGTCGACATTGGGATCCCATTACTCATTTAAAATAGCATCACATAATAGTTTTTGTAAGGCCCATACGCTCAGTGAAAGGGCAATTTAATAAATTGTAAAGTTTATATTACACTTTTCATGCATACATATATGAAATGATTTGAAACTTGAATTAGAAACAATTTTTTAGGAAAAGAGTTGAACATTCTTAAAGAAAATGAGTTAGAATGAATAAAAGAAATAATTTGAAGGCAAAAAAAGGAGAACTGATTAATTGGTAGGTCGATTAGCAACTTAATCAGTCGTTTAAGTAGTTGACCAGTAAGTGTTGCTGGTTGAGTAGGGTGATAAGCTGGTCAATTGACTAATCGATTGTTTGGTAAGGTGGTTGATTGGCTGGTTGGTCGACCGGTGGGGTTCTAGACATTGAACTGATAATTTTCAAACCAACCGGTCATTGAACTGATAATTTAGTAGCCAACCAGTTAGTTAAAATTTTTGATATAAAAGAGTTTGAGACGTTCAAAATTTCATTTCTAAATGTTTAAACTTAGTTTTCTTTTCTCCAACTCATTCTCTCTCTAGAAACTCACTCAAAACACTAAGAATTTCAAGGATTTCACAATCTTGTGTTGGAATTTAACTAATTCACAAATGAATTTTACGAATTCCGAGAAAAGCTTTGGAAAGGTAATTTCAAATAATGTATTCTAAGATTTTGATTTTTGAGAGTTTAGTTCCTTTACTTTTCTTGAAAGGTATTTGAATTGGATTTAAATTAAAAGAAAAGGAATTTCACTGAAATTGTGAATTTATAGTTATAATGAAACATGCATACATATTCATGAATTTAACCAAGTACATGGTATAAATTTAACTATGAGATAGTGAATTTGATAAGAATATTTTGGTTAGGTGGTGGTGAGCAATCTTGTGGTATTGCTGATAAGAGTGCCAAAGGCAAGAAGGTGATTCACGGATAACGTTAATGCTACGTGATGAGTTCACTTTACTGTTAGTAAGCGAGAAGAACTAGAAATATGAATAAACGTGAAAATGAAATATATGATTAGAAAAGCTAAAGAATATACTATGAATATGTTTGATTTAATGAAATACATGATATAAATATTAATTGAATGATTTAAGAACAATATGATTTTTAATGATGAAATACTATAAGTATGAAATATATGATGAGTTGATGTAAATTGTATCCTTGAAGGGATAAGTAAACTGATATGACAAAGTAAGATTTTATAAAGAAAATCATTTGATTTAGGCTTATTTGCAAATAATACTCTTAGTTTAGGGTCTGGGGGCGATTTTCCCCCTCAATTTACAAAGGGGGAAATTTAAAACCTCACTTTATAAAACTAAAGCAATGTAAACTCTATTGTCAATGGCATTACCTTCCTGTTCAATACAAGCAGGGTCTCCATCCAAACCCTAAAACTGGATCATCAAACCGCAAAACATCACTAGCAGAACAACTCCCTCTAATGGAGAGAACCACTGCCCAATAAGGGAAAAGTATAGGGTCAGTTCCACTAGGTGGACTTGAAGATAGGTCTGATTATGGGTAGAAAAAGTATGTGATTTTTGGACTAATTAGATTTGTTGGGTTATCATTCAAGAAAGCTGGTCTTGAAGTTGAAACTCATCCAGATATCTATTGATCCTCCATTTCCATACAAGGTAAAGAAGATGGATTCAAAGAGCCATTATTTGGGCTAATGATCAAGTCATCTTGGTTTGGAAGATCAGATAAAGAACCCCAAAAAGAGTTACCTAAAGAGGAAGATGAATAAGAAGTAGAGGAAGAAGAAGAAGGGTTTGGGATAGAGAGAGAAAGGGAAACAAATTTCTTCCCTCATTCTCCTACTTGCAACATAACAAGAGATTTTTTTTTTAAAGAATCAGTAGATTCAAAACAACTCATATATCTAAAAAATGAGAGAAAAATGGGAGCTTATGGAAAGAAACAAGAGAAACACGGTGAGAGAATTTTTTTTCTCCTGGCCCAAACACCAAAACGCAAGAGAATGAGAAAGAAAAATGCTATGCTTTCCTCATTTTTCTACTTGCCAAACAACAAGAGAGAAATTTTTTATTTAAATATCAATAGATTTAACACATATATCTACTATTAATTAATCCTCATTTCAACTTCATCGTAATCAAATGAATCAAGAGCAGAAATATTAATATGAAGATTAAATAAAAAAAAAAGAAAAAATAAATGGGTTTAAAGTTTTACCTATCTCAGCCATTTGATTCTCCAAAACCCATAATCTCAAAATCAAACCCAACTAGTCAAAACACTAGTACCAAATCGCCACGCTGACGGAGAGGACGACGCTGCGGGACTTGGGCAGTGATTTCGCCTCAAGATAGGGATGGGCATGATCCTCACGGCGGAGATGGTCTTGATTTGATTATTTTCTTAAACAAAAATTAGTTAAAGACAAGACAAAGAAATTGCAAATTTTCACCTAGAAAAAGTCATTAAAAAAGAAAATGAGAAGAACAAGTAAGAAAAGCAGAAAAATAGAATATTGTTCTCTGGCTATCGCGTAACAGAGCAAGATAGAGAGAGATTGCGTAACTGAGCACGAGAGAGTGAGATCGTGAGTGGAACAGTGATGTAGAAGTTTCTGGAGTTTCAGGTCTAGGAGAGATGATGTGGCAGACGATATTGAACGAGAAGGTAACGACGTTGAGGGTAGGGTTTACATAACTTTAGTTTTATTAAGTGAGGTTTAAATTGCTTCCTTTGTAAATTGATTTCTCTCAAACTAATACGCAGTTATTGTGTATAGTTGAGGTGTTAATCTCACGAGGAAAAGCGACACGAACGATAATAATCAAATGAGAAAACATGAATTTTGATAATGAATTAATTGTGGGAGAATTGTGTAAATAGATTGAAGTATATGATAGAGAAACAACAAGGCTCCAGGAATCCACCCTAGGTTCATTGCATTATTCCAATCTTGATTCAATTGTTTTTATATCGATTGCAAGTTTCACATCCCAAATAAGCAATCGACAAATATTCAATCAAAGCATATGTAAACCCTAATGTAATTGATATGAATTACTCTTTACCCTTGATTTAAGCACACATGACCTATCCTATAGATTTATCAAGAAACGATAATATATCTTAATGAAAAGATCACAGTAATGGACAAACCTAAAAGATAAATCTACTAGACTCAATCACATCCAAACAATCTTGACATAAGAAGAGCATGACTAGACTTATATCGATGAGAAAGATATAATCACCAGATTAAGAGAAATCTTTTAATTAAATTAAAGAGTAAATCATAACAATGTTTTGACAATAAATCCCAACTACAACTTAATCAATAAAGGAAAATAAGAACAACTACATCTAGGGATTCATCCCTTCACCTTGCTTGGAGATTAGTTGGCCATGGGGCTCATGCTTGGACACTTTGATGGAGAGTATAGTGGCTTTCTTGAGTTTTCTAGCCTTAATGATTCCCCTTTATCAAACCCTAAATGATATATTTATAATACAAAAGGTTCTAGGGTATTTTTGGGTCTAAACTATCATTAAAACCCTAATTAGGAAACAGGGTTTCGTGTGCGCGCCGCACCTCAGCCTTTCCAAGCCGCGGCACACACCTTTGATCTTGGCTTTCTGGAGTGCTGGAGGCCGCGGCGCCCACCTTTGCTTAGATGTATGGAGGCTTTTGGAGGCCGCGGCGCCCCTGGTCTAGGCCGCGGCGCACACTGGTTGTCTTGACTTCTCTTCATTTCTGTCCTTCCGCAACCACTCCGACACTCCGTTATGCTTGGAATCTTTGTGCTTTAAGCTGTGATAGCTTTCCATCTCTTTTGAACTCAAAGTACCCGAAAATGCACCGAAATAAGTCAATGATCCAAGAATATCACTGTAGAGTTATTAAGGTATAAAAGTGTAATTTAAACCTCAATCAACCCTAAAATGCTAACAAATAAGTACTGTTACGATGCATTTTATGACTCTCATCATAACCCCCAACTAGCTTATTGCTAGTCCCTAGCAATTCAAGCAAAAACAAGACAACATGAAATGAATTCTTTGGTAGGAATCAAACAAAGTAGAGCAATGTTAGCAATAAACCAAGAGTAATTCACCTTTTATCTCAAAAATCGTACATAACATAAAGCACATAGAATCATTAAATATCACCCAAGTCCAAAAGTAATCCAAACATCAATCTTAAAATTGTTATTGACTCTTAACATCCATCTTACCACAATCCATTAATCCGAACATCTAAATGATTTTATGCATAACATTCATGAATACAAGTCTTGGCCTCTAAAATATTTAATTTGCGTGACATCAATCACAAAAACAATGCTCCATAGGCTCATTTTTCAAATCACTCTCCACTATTGTAGAAAAATCACACTACCTTGGATCAATAGGTCTTTAATAAGCTTGTAACGTTAGGCTAAGGTAAAGGTTAAGAAAGAACAGGAAGGTTTCAACAAATAAAAGAACTTAATATCTTAGTTTTAAACACAACTTACTTTAAGCACTGGATAACTTTACTTCAACACCCAACTCTTTCAACCATTTTTCTCAATAAATCACCACCTTCTCTTTTTTTTTCTTCTTTCTTTGCCATAATTCACATTTTTTTTTATTATTTTGGCATAAGACCGTTCACCTTATTTTTCATTTTTTCTTTTCTTTTCCACAACCCCCAACTTATCTCCTTTAATATACTTGAGTTATGGTAGTAATTTCTTTTTTTTTTTTTTCATATTTCCATCCTTACTCCTCTCAAGTGCTTCTCAACAAATGTGTATGACTAAGTTCTCTTAAAAGAAAGGTAAGGATAGAATATTTTTAGGCTCATAAAGGTGAGTAAATTGGTTATCGAAAGAAACAAGGCTCAAATTCTTTTTCAAGAAAAATGCTCAAACAGGTGACTAGTGATAGTTATAGCAAGGGTAAGTTTGAAAGGCTCAAACGGTCCAAAAATGGCCTATATCATATCCTAAATAGTGTGCATTCTAGGATTTCGCCTCAAGTGATTATCAAATTAGTTCTAGAACTTGTCGAGAGCGCAAAATTATTCACAAAACAATCACACATAAAACTTCTCTAAATGTTTTTAGACTAATCATGCAATCTTACCACAGTCCAGAGTCACAAACCAAATGAAGATTGACACTTAAATTATTCTCAAACTGAAGCAAGATTTAACTTCTTCTAAATTCTATATGCTATCTCAATTAGGCTGATATCATTGACATGTGAATTAACTCTAAGGCTTAACACAAAGCATGCTAAAAACAAACAAAAAGGGAAAGTGAGACCTAGCAGTTCAATGGAAAAAAAGAAATATGTTTCCTCCACCCCCAACTTAAAAATTGCATTAACCTCAATGTGAAAGAAAAAGTAAGAAAACTCCCTTCGTAATCAACAGTGCACAGAAGCTGAAAATTATGCACCACCATTTGAACTCCATAGGGATATTTGTCCCTGAAAAAGAAATACGAAGGTAATACCGGAAAACAACAAAATGCTAGTAATAACAAGAAAAAGAAATATGAAAAACAATAAAATAAAAGGATATGCTGTGGGGTGCCTCCTATGAGCGCTAAGTTTTACATCTTCAACCAGACACTGCACCACTCTCACTGCTGGCCTCATTGTGGTGCTGAAGATGAGGCTTCATACTTAATGGCCTCAGTGCTAGTCTTTTTACAAGGAATACTTAAAGTCAACCATATGTGGCTCAAGTGTTCTTGGTGTTTCCCATTTATTATCAGTAAGGTATGTGATTCCTGCATCCATGTGACTTCTCTCAGGCCACTCCTCAAAGCATAGTTGCCAAGATTTCTTAATAAATCCCTGTGACTTATCAAAAACATCAATAACATTAACGGCATGGGGATAAATTAAAAAATCATCGAACTCAAAATTATTAGGAGGGAATTCCAAAGAGTTAGAATTATCTTTAATGTACTCATCCTTTTCATGTGGCTGCCTTGAGACTCGAAAAATATTTACCTCTAGAGTCATATTTCCAAATGATAATGTCATTAGGACATTCCTACAATTAATGAGGGCATTGGTGGTGGCAAGGAATGGTCTTCCAAGTATCAAAGGAATTTTTGACTCCATGTTCACAGTAGAAACGGTATCCAAAACCAAAAAGTCAACAGGATAGTAGAAATTATTAATTTGCAACAAAACGTCTTCCATAATACCTCTTAGTTTTCTTACCGATCTATCTGCTAATTGTCGTACCACAGAGGTTGGTTTGATTTCACCTAGTCTGAGCTGCAAGTACATAGAGTATGGCATGAGGTTCACACTAGCTCCCAAATCTAGCAATGCTTGGCCACAAGATTTGTTTCCAATTTGGCAAGCCACCGTTGGACTACCCAGATCTTTATATTTAGGTGGTATCTTACTGTCAATTACTGCACTTGATTGCTCCATTAAGAATGTTGTCTTCTTCACGTTGTGCCTCCTCTTGAGTGTGCATAGATCCTTGATGACTTTAGCATAGTTGGGAACCTGTTTTATGACATAAAGAAGAGGGAGGTTAATTTTAACATGCTAAAGTTGTTCAAGAATCTCACATTTTAATGCTGAATTTCTCTCTTTAGGTTTAAGGAGTGCTTGAGGGAAAGGCACCGATGGAGAATAATCATCATAGGCCTCTTGTTCCTTGGGGGCTTCATCCTTGTTGCTCACAGTATTAGGAATCAAGTGCGATGGTAGAGTGGGTCCATCAATTTTCTTACCGCTGTGGGTGATTATGGCATTAACTTCTTTAACATTTTGATTTTTATGATCGGAGGTTTGTGCCATATGTTGTCCCCTTAGATTAGGTTGTGGCTATGAAGGAAAACAACCTTGCTCTTGAACCGTCAAGAAACTAGTCAGCTTGGTGAGTTGACTCTTTATTACCTTTTGTTCCTCTTTGATCGCTTGTTGCTCCTCTAGCAACCGTTGATTTATCTTGCCTTGCTCTTCCACACTCTTGGTATGTACCTGCATAAATGACTTAAACATTAGATGAGGTTGCTTTCGGTTGCCATTGGGTATTAGAGTGGGGATGAGGTTGCATATCGGATCTCTAACTAAAATTAGGGTGAGTCTGGTTTCCTAAAGGGTATACCTAAAGCATCACACTCTCCCTTTATCTCAAAATAAGCTGGACAATCCTTAGGTAAATGATCTACCCCATTACACATAAAACAAGGTTCATGGGACTCTACCCTAGCAATTAGTTCGGGGGTTCTAGCATCCTTGGTTTTTAAGGCTTCAATTTCCTTAGTTAGGGCCTTTAAACGGGGTTTAAGACTATCCTCTTCCTTAAGTTGATAAATCCCAGTGGGTTGATTTCTCCTAGTACTTTCCATGGTATTTGGTCCAGTCCAAGTGTGGGCTTTTTCCGATAGATCATCTGGGAAATCTATGGCTTGATCGGGATCTTTTTGAAGAAAATCCCTGTTACACATCATTTCTATGAATTGCCTCTCCCTACTTAGAAGTCCATCATAGAAATAGCTAACTACCCGCCAACTCTCATACCCATGGTGTGGACAAGAATTCAAAAGGTCCTTGAAACGTTCCCAAACTTGACATAAGGTTTCACTCTCCTATTGTGCAAAGTTTGAGATTTGTCTCTTGAGGTTGTTGGGTTTATGGGTTGGGAAGTGCTTTTGGAAGAAAACTCATGTCATCTCATCCTAACTACCTATAGACCTAGGCCTTAATGAGTATAGCTAAACCTTGGCCTTTTCCTTAAGTGAAAAAGGGAAAAACTTAAGTTTGATGGTGTCTACCATATCAGCCCTACCTTGAAAGGTTGCTACTACTTCCTCAAATTCCCTAATATGGATATAGGGGTTTTCATTCTCAAACCCGACTAAAAATTAGGTTGTTAACATTAAGAGGGAACATGATACAGGATGGTGTGGCCGTTTGGCTAGTGTGCAAGTAGTCTTTAAGTGTCCTAGCAACATTTTCATTGTGATTTTCGACCATGTTAACAAAATCCTCTAAATTCTCACTTGGGTGTGCACTATGGTTTGATCTAGGCGAGGTTTCACTAACGGACGTGGAAGGAGAGGGTATCTCTATTTCAGGCTTTTAATGAATCTACCTCATGAATCTCTCAGTCTAAGCATACACAAAATGAGTTAAAGGGAAAATAAATCAATAAAATAGAATAATAAAGAAAATCAAAAACTTATAGAAAAGAACGATATTACCATCTTGTCTCAGAGTTGACAATCTTCCTTGTACTTAAGCGCGTTTCCCCAACAATAATGCCAAAATTTGATTACACTCAAACTAATACACGGTTATTGTGTATCGTTCCCACGAGGAAAAGCGATCTACAAAGGAAAAGTGCAAACCTTAACACGAACGATAATAATCAAATGAGAAAATATGAATTTTGATAATGAAGTATTTGTGGGAAAATTGTGTAAATAGATTGAAGTATATGATAGAGAAACAACAAGGTTCCGGGAATCCACTCTAGGTTCGTCGCCTTATTCCAATCTTGATTCAGTTGTTTTTATCTCGATTGCAAGTTTCACATCCCGAACAGGCAATCGGAAAATATTCAGTCAAAGCATATGTAAACCCTAATGTAATTGATATGAATTACTCTTTACTCTTGATTTAAGCACACATGACCTATCCTATAGATTTATCAAGAAATGACAACATATCTTAATGACAATATCACAGTAATGGAAAAACCTAAAATACAAATCAACCAGACTCAATCACATCCAAACAATCTTAACAGAAGAGCATGACTAGACTTATATCGAGGAGAAAGATCTAATCACCGGATTAAGAGAAAATCTTCTAATTAAATTAAAGAGTAAATCATAATAATGTTTTGACAATAAATCCCAACTACAACTAAATCAATAAAGGAAAATAATAACAACTACACCAAGAGATTCATCATTTCGCCTTGCTTGGAGATTAGTTGGCCATGGGGCTCATGCTTGGACACTTTGATGGAGAGTGTGGTGGCCTTCTTGAGTTTTCCAACCTTAATAATTCCCCTTTATCAAACCCTAAGTGATTTGTTTATAATACAAAAGGTTCTAGGGTATTTTCAGGTCTAAACTATCATTAAAACCCTAATTAGGAAACTGGGGTTCGTGTGCGTGCTGCACCTCAGCCTTTTTAGTCCACGACGCACACCTTTGATCTTGGTTTTCTGGAGTGTTGAAGGCCGCGGGGCCCCTGGACCAAGGTTGCGACGCCCACCTTTGCTTGGATTTGCGAAGGCTTCTGGAGGCAGTGGCGCCCCTGGTCCAGGCCGTGATGCACACTGGTTGTCTTGACTTCTCTTCATTTTTGTCCTTCTATAACCACTTTGACACTCCATTATGCATGAAATCTTCATGCTTTAAGCTATGATAGCTTTCCATCTATTTTGAACTCAAAGTACCTAAAAATACACCGAAATAAGTAAATGATCAAAGAATATCACTTTAGAGTTATTAAGGTATAAAAGTGTAATTCAAACTTCGATCAACCTTAAAATGCTAACAAATAAGTACTATTATGATGCATTTTATGACTCTCACCATAAACTGAGGGGAAAAATCGCCCCTAGATCCTAAACTTAGAGTATTATTTGCAAATAAGCCTTTGATTTATATAATGATATGCTATGTTTTCTTATATGTGATTGTACATATGCATGGTGGGCCACAAGAGGGAGTGTAGTTTGGGGAGGATGAGAACCATGGCTGGTCTAGATGAAACATATCGACATGTGGGGAGAAGTCCCCGATAGCTGTACTAGAGACTTATGTAGATACCCAAAAATAGATGAAATTAACCATACTTGTGATAGTATGGATGAGATGGGATGAGATGTGAAAAATTAAAAAGAAATGATTATGATAAGATGTGGAAGAAATAATGAAGTTTATGCAATCATTTATTTATTTCTAACTATTGAGATGTTGATACATTAGAATGAATGTGAAATTGTGATAATATGATTGTGAATATAATGATGAGATAGTTGTGATAAGAAAATGAACTTGATTTCTAATATGATGGCTAAAATATATGAAAATGATATAAGATGAAAACAATTGAATGAAAGAAAATATTGAAATATATATATATATATATATATATATATATATATATATATGAATTGCAATTAAAATATGATCAGAAGTATACAAATTGAGTACTTCTAATAAATTAAAATTCATTGAGTTTGTAAAGCTCATTCTCTATTATTTAAAATAAATTTCAGGTCGCACGCAGGATTGATAAATTCTTAGACTTGAGATTCAGAGTAAGTATCTAGGTAAGTCGTAATGGTAGGCATTCTCAAACAAGAAAAGAAAAGAAAAAAGTAAAGAAAGAGAATGAAAGAAAAGAAGAAACAAAAGAGAAAAATAGTTATAAAATAATTATAATAGTCTTGTACATGTACATGGATCGATGTAATATTTTATAAGTTTTGTAAGCGAAATTTTGTATTTCCTCTGTAAAAGAGTTGAGGTGAATGTTTGCAATTATTTCCAAGTTATAAATGCAATAGTTGTTGCATATAAGTCATGTTTTGTTCTAAAAAGTGACGAGACCATCTCTGGTAGGTCGTACTTGGGATGGGTCGTTATAGTTTATTCGCTATAATAAACCTGTAATAGGTAGATAACACATATCAATTGCATCTCATGTAATTCCCAACAATTCCTTCGGCCTCTAAAATATATCATCATCACATGATAATTTCTTGGACAATATATTACAGTTAAGATAGACCCACCATTTTCACAAGTATAGGTGATTGAATCAATGAGCCCTCACACGATTGTTTCTTAGACCCACTAGTTTTCTACCTTGTTATATCATATATTTAATAGGGCATCTTAAATCTCCTATAATGTAAGTCTCACTTGTCTGTGGAAAAACTTAATTAGAACATTACATCCTGTATATCCCTACAATGGTGGAAGGCCACGATAAGACATTCATAATGTCTATTCGTTACAACTTAGTAACAATTACTCTCATGAGAGAGATTAATTGGTCTCTAGTCTCATCATTTAATTTAAAATGCATCACATACATATCATACATCATATAATATCAAATAATATATGACTCTGGGTGATTATGAAATTTTATGCATGATTGACTTCAACCACTAAGTGAATCATTGGTCTTAATAAGGTTCTATAATATTTTCACTAATTCTTATACATTGGGCCTTATAATCTTCAAACAAGCCTCCATTGCTTCTCTGCCTACTTGATCATCCTCTAACTTTACATGAAAAATTCATATCTACTCCTATCAAACTATTCTAACTAATTACATTACATAATCAATGAGAAACCTTGATTCAAAATCAAAGGGAGTGACAATAAGCGGGAGATAGAATTTTACAACTAGAGATAAAAGATAGGCAAGGTATGCAAACCCCATTTAAAATTACATATCCAAAAATTAGAGAATAAATAATGCAATCCATAAAATTACAATCATATATTCAATCACATTGAATAATGAGCAATCACATAACTCAATTATATGGTCTTAAGTCCACAATCATCCATCCTTAAATATACATACAATCACATTGCATATATAAAATTTAAATGTAATTTATTCTTGTTATGGGTTTAATCTACGATTGCTTCTTCTAATCAAATTATGTTTTCAAGACTTTTCTAATCCTATTCCAAATAATATTTAAATTTCTTATTCACTAGAATTCATAATTCTAATACAATAAAGATTTTGGAGTTCCATTCCCACTAAAACTCCAATTTCTTCAAATTTTATTCCAAAATTAAGAATATTTATTAATTAACAAAAATATAATTTTTGAAAATCTAAAAATATTTTAGTTCAATAAAAGTTGGATTTCGAATTTCTAGTCAAAAAAATCTGAAATCTCAAAAACGCGTAAAACTGTGAATTTCAGGAAAATTGTTTTTGCTGATTTAACCACTGTTTGGTTTTTTAATCATAGCATAACAAATACTTGGATTTTTGAATAATTGTGAGTGGAATATGAAATTAGACTTCCATATCTTTTCAATTATTCTAAAAACACTGAAATCTGATTTAAAACGAGTAAATTATTTCTTTTTTGAAGTTGGACTATAAAATCTATTTTGCGTCAATTTTTTTTACGTGATTTTCACGATTTTTCATCACAAAACAATTTTTTTTATGCAAAATCATATTTTCAACATAAATTTTTTTCAATCAATCTCCATTAATTTAATATGTTTCCAAAATAATCCGAAACAATTTTATCATCATCACATGACGATAAACAATTCAATAACACATTCTAAAATTTTCTAGATCTTTGGTTTCATAAACCCTACTCTAACTTTTAGATTATTGATTTGTAATCTTTAGAATTTAAAGATCAACAATTTTAGAGTCATAACAATAAACTATCATGTACTACATAAATCATAAGGATGACTCTAATACCACTTGAAGGAAATCAACGTAGAAAACACAGTGAAAATTTTTAAAAAAATTTTTTATTGATTCCTATAAACCCTTTGTTGGAAATCACCCTCACAAGAATGCCTAGGTGATGATCCCCAAACACCCAAGTCTAGAATGACTTGTAATGAAATGAAACAGCAAACAAAAGCAAGAAAGAAAAGAAAACAAGCGATTTGTTATCGAGGTTCAGCAATAGCCTACGTCCCCGTGAGCTCCTCCGAGCTCTCTGCACTATCTTATCAATGAAGTTCTGTACAAAATATATCAACCCTCTCTAAGAAACCCAAGTTCTTGAAGAACCAAGAAGAGAAGAAATAAAGTGATAGAACTATTACAAAAGCATTCTACCCACAATCTATACTACTTCTCTCTTTACAACCAGCCTTTCTTTTGAGATCTATTCTAGTGCCTCTCTGTGTTTTGTGTCTTTGCACTCACACACTTTTGTATGATGATCACTTGTATTCACAATTATGTCTCTAGTTGTTTTGGATTGAAGCTAGGTGACCCTTTATATAGTGCACCAACTTTTTGACCAATTTTGAAGGTTAATCTCCACCCTTAGATCTTGATGACCAATTAACCATGGCCCTCCATCAATCCTTAGTGATCCTATGCATTTGGAACATGTCTCACGAACTTAACTAAAGGCTCAACCAATGTACATCAATGTGCCTTCAGGCCGCAGCCTAGAACAGGGCGAGCTGCGGCCTGAAGCAAGGCACAGTTGCTGCCCCTCTGGGCACCGCGGCTTGCCCCCTCCTCCAGCACTCCTCCTTACCGGGCGCCGCAGCCTAGAAAGAGCTGGGCCACGGTGCACACTGGTGAGCACACTTTGTACATGCTGAACTTCATTCTTCTTCTCCCGTTTAATCATTTGAAAAACTCCAACAATCTCTACCTTTGTCTAAGCGATTAAACCCAAACCCATTGTGCAGAGAACTCAGGATCCAAACCCATTTTGAGTCATCATATCAACCGACTCCAATACTAAGTAATCCAAGGAAATGATTGAACTTATTTAGAGGTAGAACTTTAGTACCTAAATCCGCAGGGTTTTCTTTCGTGGCTACCTTGTCCACATGAATGCATCCTTCAGTAACATTTTCCCGAACGAAATGATACCAAACATCCATGTGCTTTGTCCTCTCATGGAACACCAGATTCTTACACAAGAGCAATGCACTTTGGCTATCTGAATACACCACAACCTGCTCCTTTAGTACCTTCAACTCTTCCAGCAACCCTTTGCACTACATAGCCTCCTTGATGGCTTCCGTAGCCGCTATGTACTTAGCCTCGATTGTTGAGAGTGCTACCACCGGCTGCAACTGAGCCTTCCAACTTACACGACATCTGTTTAAGTTAAAGAAGTAGGAGGTAATCGATCTTCCTTTATCCCGGTCAGCTCTATAATACGAATCCGCATAATCTTCAAGACAGATGGACTCACCCCTCGTCTCATAAATCAGCCCTACTTCTGGGCTTCCCTTCAAGTACCTTAGCAACCACTTCATCCTAAGCCAACTCCTTTTCGAGATTACTCATAAACCTACTGAGGACACTTATTGTATGAGCAATATCAGGTCTAATGCTTACCATGGTGAACATTACAGAACCAACCACACCAACTGCATTAGAGTAAGGGACCTTTTCCATTTCCTTCTTCTTCGCTTCTGATCTTGGACATTGATCGCTGGAGAAATTAAAATGATCAGCAAGGGGAACCTTCACTTGTTTGCTATCTTCCATAGAGAACTTAGATATCATCTTCTCTATGTACGAAGTTTAAGAGATCTTCAATCCGTTTCTCTCCCTTTCCCGGATGATACACATCCAATGATCTTCTGTGTATAGCCAAGATCTTTCATCTCAAACTCCTCATTGAGTTGAGACTTCAATTTTCCTATCCTCTTAATGTTGCTCCCAATCAGCAACATATCATCAACATAGATCAGGATGATCACCACTTCCTCCACCTTGTGCCCCTTGTAATATAAGCATGAATCATAGTAGCTCCTCATGAAACCCAAGATGGTTACAAAGGAATCGAACCTCTTATTCCATTACCGAGGTGATTTCTTCAGGCCATATAGAGATTTCTTCAGTTGGCACACCAAATCTCCCTGCCTTCTTTCCTCATAGCCTTTGGGTTGCCTCATGTAGATGGTCTCATCAAGCTCTCCATGTAAGAACGCTGTCTTCACATCTATTTGCTCGATTTCCCAATTGAATTGGACCACCATTACCAATACTATCCGTATTGTCTTGTACTTCACAACTGGTGAGAATATTTTCGTGAAATCTATGCCTTCTCTTTGTGTGAACTCCTTTGCCACCAGCTTAGCTTTATACCGGACTTCATCCCCTAGAGTGTTCCCTTCTTTGATCTTGTAGATCCATCTACAATCCACAACTCTCTGCTTTTCTGGTTTGGGTACCAATTCCCAAGAGTTATTCTTCCTCAAAGAATCAATTTTTTCCTCCATAGCTAGCTACCACTTTGATGAATCCTTACACTCCATGACTTCCATGTAAGTTTCTGGTTCAACTATTCCTCTTTTAATCCAAGGAGCTGCTACATTAGCATCCGCAAACCCATATCTCAAAGGTGGTCTGACCACCCTCTTTCCCCGATCCCTTGTGAACTCTGGTAATCATTCTGACTTGCTGCATCAACCTCTTATAGTTCAGCCTCCTCTTGAGTGACTTAAGCTTGGCCTTCATCAATGGGCTCTACCTAGTCTGAACCCTCTTGCCTTCCTTACTCTACCTGAACCGAATTCTCCTTGGTGCGATGCTCCACAAATTCCAGGCTGGTTTGCTCACTAGCCCCTGCAGGGTTAGCTTTCTCCAAGTAGGGAAATAATAGTTCATTAAAAATAACATCCCTACTTATTATGAGTTTCATTCCTTTTGGCTCTAAGGACCACAACCTATATCCCTTAACCCCATTACCATACCCTAGAAATACACATTTTCTAGACCTTGGGTTAAGTTTATCATCCTTTTGATGTGCAAATGCAGCATACCCAAAAGTCCTAAGGTTGCTCAACTCAGGGGGTTTTCCACTCCACATCTCCATGGGAGTCTTGAGCTCTAAATCTCTAGAGGGTGATCTATTTACCAAGTATGCAGCAGTAGACATAGCTTCGCCCCAAAAATATTTCGGTAAACCAGATCCTTTTAACATGCACCTTACTTTTTCCATAAGGGTCCTATTCATCCTCTCAGCAACTCTATTTTGCTGAGGTGTTTTTACAACCGTTTTATGCCTTAGAATGCCATTTAATTCACAGAATTTATCAAAATCCTTATTACAAAATTCTAAGCCATTATCAGTTCGTAAAGCCTTAACTACCCTACCCGTTTAAGTTTCCAGCAACTTTTTCCACACCACAAATTTATTCAAAGCATCTGATTTATTTTTAAGAAAATAAACTCAAACTTTTCTTGAATAATCATCAATTAAAGATAGAAAGTAAAAGTTACCTCCCTGTGTTGGTGTTCTTGCTGATCGCTAAAGGTCCGATTGAATGTAGTCAAGAATGCCCTTGGACTTGTGCACTCCGGTGTTGATGCTGACCTGGTGTTGCTTCCCAAGAATGCAACACTCATAGAAATCAAGTTTCCCTACTTTGTCTCCTCCAAGTAGACCATCCTTGCTAAGAACTTGCAGGCCATTTTCGCTCATATGTCCCAAGCGAGTGTGCCAAAGGGCTACCCTATCCATCTCAGCCATCAAGTTTGCTGCTTGATCCTTGATTTATGTCCCTCCGATCATCTCAAAGAGTCCATCTTTTATTGTTGCTTTGATCACTACCAAAGATCGCTTTGTCACCTTGATCTTTCGTCCTCGGCTTTGTATGTATACCCCATGGAATCCAACTACCCTAATGAGATCAAATTCCTCTTCAAGTCCGGAAGATACCTCACATTCTGCAGCAGCCTTGTGACTCCATCAAACATCCTCAACTGGATGTCTCCTATCCCCCTCAGTTGGCAAGAATTGTCATTCCCCAAGAAAACCCTTCCATCATTGATTTCCTTGAAATTCTTGAACCATTCTTTATGAGGGCACATGTGATAAGTGCACCCAGAAGCCAGGATCCATTTCTCGCTACCTTGCCTCCTGCTCACATTTGAGCACACAACAAAAACATCATCTTGCTATTCTCCTTGGGTAATTGAAACCTCACCATTGTTGGTATGACTTCTCCCTCTCTCATCCCACAACCTCTTCTTGCAATCTTTCTTGAAGTGACCCTCTTTGTTGCAGTAGAAGCACCTCTTTCCTCCAAATCTTGATTTGGAATGAGATCTCCCATGACTTTGCCCCATACCCTTTGATTTCTCCCGGTAGTTTCCATGATTGCTACCGCCATTCTGAGTTACTGGCCTTCCTCTTACGAACAACCCTTTTCCCACTTGATGCCTCCCTACTCTTGGCTTTGAAATCATGAGCCTTTATAGCATTGACCACAATTTCTTTGGTTACTGTATCTCTTCCATATTCAATTGCATTAATTAAACAATCAAAACAATCAGGAAGAGAATTTAATAACATAACAGCCAATTGTTCATCCGGGAATTTAATACTACAACTAGCCAAATCTTGAACTAGTTTATTAAAGACATCAAGATTATCTTGCAACTCTTTATTAGGATCCATTTTAAAAGCAAAGATTCTTTTATGAAGATAAATCTTGTTAAGAAAAGTTTTGGTAAGAAACAACTCATCTAGTTTCTTCCATATGACAGTAGGATCTTCTGAGTCTCTGCACTCCCTTGTGACACTATTCGACATATGTAAGAAAATGGTGTTGTATGCCATCTTCTTCATCTCAATCCACTGGTCCTCCGTGATACTTGCTGGAAAAGCATCATCTTCTCCAATAGCAAAGTCCACCTTCTGTTGCATAAGAACAGTCTTGATCTTCCGCTTCCACAGGGAAAAATCTCCCTTTCCATCAAACTTCTCAACAACGAAATTTGAACTCATCTTGCGGAAATGATCCCAGATTTGTGCAGTACCCACAAATGCTTTCCAACTTTTTCTAAACCTCAAGAACACGATCAAAAATTGATCTCAACACTGTTCTTGAATCACCCTCAAGAACACGATTTGATCTTGATCTTTACTCCGTTCTTGAGTCACCCAAGAAGTTTGTTCTTTGATTCTTGGAGTCTTGCTCCGATATCTTCTATTCTTACTCCGATACCCAGCTATCCAAAGCTCCTCCGGCTCTGATACCACTGTTGTGGTGCTAGCTCTGATACCACTATTGAAAATCACCCTCACAAGAATGCCCAGGTGATGATCCCTAAACACCTAAGTCTAGAATGACTTGTAATGAAATGAAACAACAAACGAAAGCAAGAAAGAAAAGAACACAAGCGATTTGTTATCGAGGTTTGGCAATAGCTTATGTTCTCGTGAGCTCCTCCGAGCTCTCTGCACTATCTTATCAATGGAGTTCTTTAGAAAATACAGCAACCCTCTCTAAGAAACCCATGTTCTTGAAGAACCAAGAAGAGAAGAAATAAAGTGATAGAACTATTACAAAAGCACTCTACGTACAATCTATACTACTTCTCTCCTTACAACCAGCCTTTCTTTTGAGATATATTCTAGTGCCTCTCTGTGTTTTGTGTCTTTGCACTCATACACTTTTGTATGATGATCACTTGTATTCACAATTATGTCTCTAGTTGTTTTGGATTGAAGCTAGATGACCCTTTATATTGTGCACAAACTTTTTGACCAATCTTGAGGGTTAATCTCCACCCTTAGATCTTGATGACCAATTAACCATGGTCCTCCATCAATCCTTAGTGATCGTATGTGTTTTGAACATATCTCATGAACTTTACTAAAGGCTAAACCAATGTGCATCAATGTGCCTTCAGGTCGTGGCCTAGAATGGGGCGCGCTGTGGCCTGGAGCAAGGCACACTTGCTGCCCCTCTAGGTGCCGCAGCCTGGGGGAGGCAGCGCCGCAGCTTGCCCCCTCCTCGAGCACTCCTCCTTGCTAGACGCCACGGCTTGGAAAGAGCTACGCCTCGGTGCACACTGATGAGCACACTTTGTACATGCTGAACTTCATTCTTCTTCTCCCGTTTAATCCTTTAACAAACTCCAACACCCTTAATCACCTTATGATTTATGTACAACATCATGAACATTTAATGATAGAAATATTACCTTTGATTTGTTGTGTTCTTGACTCTTTGAAATTGTTGTGTTTGAATTCTACAATATACCCGAATTCTCTAAGATGCCTGAACCCAAATCTTGTGTTCTTGAATCCACAACAATAAAAAAAAAAGTATGTGATCTCTTAAGAAAGTCCACACAAAGCAAATCTTGAAATATGATTTCTCTCTTTGAGAATAGACGAGTCTAAAATCTCTTAGGAGAAACTTGTGTGTAGAATGATGTGCTAGGAAAAATCTTCACAATAATAAACTATTTATAGTGCTAAGGTTAAGTGCAACTAACCATTAATTGCAAACTATACCTCTATAGTTATTTTCTAATTACATATTACCCTTTTGTGTGTGATCCTTTAGGTTCAAACTAATATGGTTGTAGGCCATAAATTTTATGTAATTACAATTGAAACCCTTTTCATTTAATTAGAACTCATTCTAATTTATTTTGAATCAAAACTCCTTTTGATTCTCCTTTTTATAAGAATTAATTAATTTTCTATTAAATTAATTCTTAGGGTTTCTACAATCATGAGTGACACTGAGTAACATATCATGACTACCTAGATAGTGTGAATTTGGTTGTGAAACCTTGAATCTTTTTGTTATCTTTTACCATGCGATTTAATCTTTCCATCATGCAATCTACCGATTAAGCTAATTTGGTTTTGGCATTACAGTCAATTAATACTGTGTGTCTAGATCTCAAGAATATAATTCTTATGCTGAAATTAGCAACTCCTTTCTAATTCTCACCCTGACTTAGCCAATGAACTTCCTGAATATCTTAGTAGATCACATAAGACATTCTTTTATTTTATTTAAGAGTGAAAGATCCCTTATTGTAAACTCACATACCTCCATATGAAATCCATTATACCCAATTATTACCAATTAATGATCCATGAATAGAACTATATTTATTAGCATCAAAATATAATGAGTCGCACACAAGATAACCATTGTGCCTCAGGTTGAAGGATCACATGCACAATTGTAATATAAGAACTACCTACTAAAAAGCAAGAAAAACTCTATTAGGTGTTCTTAAGTCGAGTCATGTTTAGTGATTTCATTCTCCAATGAGTACCTAATATTTGTTTTAGTGTCTACCATACAAGTGACAGTGAGATATGTCAGTCTCCCAATTGAGCAAAAATAGTATGTACCACTCTATCCGGATTACTAATCGTCCACACAGTATCATACGACCAGGAACATTTAAGAGAAAAGATTTCGTGAAGACTAGGTCCCAAAATTATGATCTCATCATAATCCTATCTTCATTGCTTACTCTATGGACATAATCATGACAATCTAATTAAACAAATATTTATAACAAATGAACTTTTCATAAATTATGATAATAATTCAAATAAGATTATTTTACAAATAATATGCCTAAACATCAAATGATATTGGCTTATAGGGCATACTACTAACAATAAGTAGTTTTTTTATTTGTAGTGTGTTTGTTTACTTTTCTATACGGTAAGGTTAGTTTTTAGTTGTTTTGTATTGGTATTTTTTGGGTTAGGGTTTAATTCATTTATGTGTTTCATTGGGTAAGGCCTAGCTAGGGTCACCTTCGGGGTTAGATTTTATGTCCCCCTCAGACAAGGCATGCATTTTCGTCCACCCTTAGTTGTATTCTTCTTTTTATTATGAAATAAACTAGTAGGGGTCCATGCTAAACCACCCCCCCCCCCCAACTAGAAAGAGGTGTTCTCTAAAAAAAATTGCATGACAACAGACAATGAAAATGTTCACTTTAAATTCATATTACTTGGGTAGTCGTGACATACTGCTAAGTGTCAATCATGAGTTATAGAAGCCAAAATGGACAATTAAAAGGAGTTTTAATTCGAATTAATTTAAAAGAGGTTTTAATTAAATATGATGAGGTCCATTTATTATGTAAAAGTTATGACTTACTGCTAGCGTAATATTGAACCTAAAGAGTCACACACAATAGAGCAATTGCAAGAATAAGAAAAATTAGAGGGCTAATAGAGAGATTTCTATGAATTAAATTAAATTAGGGGTTTAGTTGTAATTGTAAAAATCCTCGAGTATTTACGAGAAAAGCTCTACATAACTACTTATATTTGATAGAAACCCAAATGGTGATAATTGAGTTGTAAGATTAGATTAAAAACTCTCTCTCTCTCTCTCTCTCTCTCTCTCTCTCTCTCTCTCTCTCTCTCTCTCCCCCTCTCCACATAGCCGAAATACCTAGATCTAGTACTCAAGGATTTTTGACCACCCCTGGTCGGAAACTTAAACAGCTCGTGAACTCGTCTCCAAATTTTTAACTAAAATCTCTATACAGGTATAAACCTTAACTTTATATGAGAATTATCTGATCTCATTCTAATAGATTCATAGAGAGTTTTCTTGGGATTCTTAGAGCTAGCACTCATGGATTTTCGACCACCCTTAGCCAAGCACCTGAACGACTCGTGAACTAATCTCCAAAGTTTTAACTAAAATCTCTATAGATGCATAAACCTTAACCTTGTATGAGGATTATCTGATCTCATTCTAATAGATTCATAGAGAGTTTTCTTGCGATTCGTAGAGCTAGCACTCATGGATTTTCGACCACCCTTGACCAAGCACTTGAACAACTCGTGAACTAATCTCCAAAGTTTTAACTAAAATCTTTATAAAGATATAAACTCAAACTTTATATGAAGATTAACTTATCTCATTCTAATATATTTATAGAGATTTTTTGTGATTAAATTTATTGGTATGAAAATTTTTTAATTTCTATGGGATGGAGGATGACACTTTTCACTAAATTGTATATTTCAAAAACCTGAAATCCCAATGCAATGCATGTGCGAAAATGCCAAATAAATGGTTAATTGTCATTTGGGCTGAAAGCTGCTGCTCTGAACAGACAGCACTGTGTATATTATAAATATATTTTTTTATAAGGGAGGGAGGAGGACACTTTTCACTAAATTGTATATTTCAAAAACCTGAAGTCCCAATGCAATGCATGTACGAAAATGCCAAATAAATGGTTAATTGTCATTTGGACTGAAAGCTGCTCCTCTGAAGAGACAGCACTGTGGCAGGTTGCAATAGTACAAAAAAGCAGCCGCTTAGATCATCATCTTCTATGAGAAGTTTGCTTGGCTGTGAAAAGAAGGAGTGTTTTACACTGTTACTCTGCTTATTGATATCGATAGCATTTTGGCATTGTATTTAGTTACGTGTTTGGAAATTTCTGCTTCCTTCACCAAACATTTTCGATTGGCTGGGGAAAGCAGCAGTACTTGTTTTGACAGCTTGCGGGAGAAGTGGGTACTGGGTGGGGTTTCTTTCTTTCCCCACCTCTCTTTCCCTCTGGTCTCACAGCTCTGATTTTGCTTTTAACAAGAGCTCTTGTTTTTATTATTATAATAATTATTATTATTTTTACTGATAAAGTGAGACAAGTAGGATAATTTGATTCTTTGTTTGGTTTTGTTTTGTTTTGTTTAAAAAATAGAGAGAGGATATAAGTATGTTTGGATAATAATTTTTTGATGTTTTCTGAAGAAAATATGTTTGTATAACTATAACTCGAAAACTGTTTTCAAAACAGAAAACAATGAAATATTGTTTGGAAAATTTTATTTTAAAAACTGTTTTGATACACCTTGTAATTATTTTTAGTTTTGAGTTTAAATTTAAAATCTATATTAATTTTATTTCTAATATTTATTAAATATTTAAAAATAATTAATATTATTTTATTTTCAAAATTTTAAATTTTTTATATACAATAGAGGAAAAATAAAACATAGAAATGAATACTGATTTTATGGTTATTTTTTGAAAATTATGTCAGAAAACATAAATTTGAAGTTTTCAGAAAATAATTTTTGAAAATTAGTTTTTAAGCATAACCTTCGTTATTTCCTGTTTTTGTCACGTTACTATTCTTTTGCCAGTTAAGATATTTTCTTGTCTGTTTACTATTATTTTCTTTTATTGATTTTATCTTTGAATCCAATTTTTTTTATATTGAAATTTCAGATCAACCATTGTGGTTGAGGAGTTTCGGTGATATATATATAACATAAAACTAATTATAAAAACCAGTTTTTAAAAAATATCAAACTTTTAGAACCACCCAATAAAATTTACATGTAGGTGATATACTTTTTGGACAGATAAATTATTGTTTTGCAATTATGCTCGCATACTCGCCAATATAGTTAATCTTTTGCGGTTGTTTTTACCAAATTATTTTGTTTGAAATGGATGCGAACACCGATAAGATTATGCCGAGTAACAACAGACTGCATCACTGCAGGTAAAGTTACTGAAGTTAGAGCACATTATTCGTAGAATGCAAGAAGTGTTTGGGCCCCAACTTTTATTCCTCTTTATCCTTGTAGCTCATACTAGATTAAAATTCCAAAGACGTTCCCCATTTGGTCATTTCCTCTTAAGAACGACCTCTTCTTCCTATTTCTTTTTTCTTTTTAATTTTTTTATTATCTTTCTCACCGAGTAATTTTTGTAGAAGCAAATTGTCATAGATTGACTCATACAATCTATTGATGCCTAAAAAGTGTTGAGTGTCAACGAGGTGATGATCCGTACACGGAATGATCTTTTAGAGGTCTATCGTCATCTATGGGTAACTGTCAAGATTTGTAGATACTGAGTGAGGACTAAGAGTTGAGATCTCCAAAGAGACTCTTCTGATGGACTGAATTAAAGATTGTGATAATTATCGTTAGGTTAGGAAATCGATTAGGAATTGTGATCTATTAAGTTAAGTCATTAATAAATTATAATGAATCAATCTATTTATAAAGCACCAAAAGTCACCCGACATGTCTATACCTAAAGGAATTTCTTCCCAATAGGCATAATGTGAAGGATTATATCTATAAGGAGATGATCCTACGCATCTCACAGATGGTAATAAGCATGCACACTTATTTGGATTTCTAGAATCGATCTACTCCTAATTGCGCATATTATATTACCATAGTTAGAGTGCCAAATATGGACATTGACTGATAAGTGCCAAATATTGTATATTTTGGCCCCTTAATTTACATTTGTTAGCTTAGGAATTTGTTACTTTGAGTTGTCTTCGTTGTTTTACAGGTTTACAAGCACTCGGAAAGAAGTTTCACTAAAATTGCCAGAATTGCCTGTACAGATCAATCATTTTTGTGGATTTTACTGTATTGATTCAGGAAAAACCAATAGATGAATCATATACGTTTGGAAAGATTCGGATGTCTATTTTCTGAAGAATTTTACGGCTCGTAAAATTGATTTTTCTAGTAGGAGTTATGGCAGTTTTAGTAGATAAAGGTCAGGCTGTGTGTGATTTCAGCGTGGTAGATCAGTCATTTTTGTGGATTTTACTGTATTGATTCAGGAATAATCAGGAGATGAGCCATATATGCTTAGAAAGATCCAAATGTCTATTTTCTGAGGAATTTTACAGCTCATAAAAATGATTTTTTTAGAGAATGTTATGACAGTTTTAGTAGACAAAGGTCAAGCAATGCACCATGCTGCGCTCGAGCGCACTCAGGCAGTATCCCACATCAAATTTGAAACACATTACACTCTTGAGTTTCCTTATAAAAGCCTCACCTCACTGAAGCAATTGGTTTGCAATCCGGAGGACTTTTGCTAGCATTCTGGTGGATCTCGAAAGCTTTGCTACCACAAGGGGAAGTGCCACCCAACAGCGAGTGTAATTTCTCCCAATGTATAGTCAGTTTTAATTTATTTCTTTTTTAGTTTTAAAGTTTAATGTTTAGTATTTTTATTGTGAACTTTAGTTTCATAATTATGATAGGCTAAAATTTTCATCTAAGGTTGAAGATGAAGCCTCATCATTGTTTGGCATAATATTTTCAGATTTGTTCATATAATTATGATATTTTTTAGTATAAATGTTATGTTCAATTATTTGAGTAAAATCTTATGATTGATTACTTTTAAATTGTTAAATTGGATATTCTTTATGTTTCATCTACCAAATACGACGGATCATTCAAATTAGATTGGATATCCATTGTGATTTGTGAATTAAACGGATACATTGGATGGTTTTGGTTTAGTTTGGGTATTCGCCGTGACTTGTATAATGGTGGATTCATTGAATGATTTGATAGATTATTTTTATATAGAACATGAAGATATATTCTTTACTTTGGTGGGGTTGATTCAGAAAACCTTAGTGTTTTTATTAGTTTTTTTTAAATCAATTTAGTTTAGTTAATACAATTCAAAATTCGGAACTAGGTTAAAACAGGTTCCGTTTAGATAAAAATACATTTTCACAACGCAATTCCCTATGGATTCGACCTCGCACTTGCACAACACTATATTGCAAACGACTCGTGTGCTTGCGAGTAATTTAAAATTCACATCAAGTTTTTGGTGTCGTTGCCGGGGAACTGTTTTGTTTGTGAAAATTGAATTTTTGTCTGAATTAATTTTATTTTTCTACTAGTTAGTTAGTATTTTTTTGTTTGATTTTTCTTTTTGCAATTTTATTTTATTTTATATGTTTCTATTTACATTGGCCTATAAAAAAATAGATATATATATATATATAATATATATATATATATATATTTTTGCCAATTTTTGTTGGCCAATTTTGTGAGTAGTGTGTTTTCTGTTTTTGTATTTATTTTACTTTATTGTTATTTTGTTTCTACTAGTTAATTTATTTTAGTGCTTTTTGTGTGGTGTATGCTTGTCGGAGATCTCTGAACTTAGAATTGATACATTTAGATCCTAACTTAGAAAGAACTCTTAGGAGACAAAAAAGAGCACTAGTTGAAAGAGAGACAATTGAGATGGGAGAAAATTTTAGGAATACAAATCAACCGGAGCATGTAGAGCAACCTAGAGCTTGGAACGTGGACTCCACTACATCCCTTAAGGATTTGTTTGCACCTGTTGTGACTAACTCATCTTCTTGCATAGTGTTGCCACCAACCAATGCCACCTACCCTTATTTCATGGCTTAGATCTTGAAAATCCTTATAGTCACGTGAAGAAGTTCAAAGATATTTGTGCCACATTCAAGTTCCAAAACTTCTCTAAGGAGTCAGTCCATCTTCAACTTTTTCCTTTTTCTCTTCACGATAGAGCTAGGGCATGGTTGGATTCCAACACGCTCAGGTCTATTACATCTTGGGAAAATCTGCTGAGTAAATTTTATAACAAGTTTTTCCCAATGTCTAGAGTGAATGAGTGCCGAAAGGAGATTAGTTCTTTCACTCAGGATGAGTATGAGAAGTTTTCTGAGAGCTGGGAGCGCTTCAAAGAGTTACTGATCAGATGCCCTCCACATGGATACGAGAAGTAGAGACTCGTTCAGTTCTTCTACCAAGGGTTGACTCAACCTAACCGTAGCATGATCGAGTCTATGAATGAGGGGGTATTCTTAAGTTTGACTGGGGAGAAAGTATACAAGGCATTGGACAAGTTGTCCGACAACTTGCAGTAGTGGGATTTCTCAAGCTATCGGGACAAGTCCATCAGTGCTCCTAAGAAAGAAGGCATCTATGAGATCAAGGAGGACACTGACTTAAGGATAAAGCTAGATGCTCTCACTAAGAAGATTAACGCTCTCGCTGTGGGCCAATCCATCAATGCTGCTAACATGTTGTGAGTTTTAAATTACTCGCAAGCGAATGAGTCATTTGCAATATAGTGTTGTGCAAGTGTAAAGTCGAATCCACAGGGAATTGCGTTGTGAAAATATAAATTTATCTAAACTAATCTTATCTTAACCTAGTTCCGAGTTTTGTATTATATGTTGCAAAATAAAAGCTAAACTAAATTGATTTTAAAAAATAATAAAAAACACTAAGGTTTTTGAATCCACCTCGCCAAAGTTAAGCATATATCTCAATGTTCTAAAGATAGCCTATCAAAAAATTTCATGAATCCAACTATAAGACAAAAAACAAAGAATATCCAAATTAAACCAAAAGCATCCAATGTATCCGCTATTAACAAATCACAAAGGAAATCCAATTTAATCGAAAACAATTCGATGTCTCCATCAGATGAAACACAAGGAATATCCAACAGAACAATTTAAACTCAATCAATCACAAGATTAACTCAAATAATTAACAGAACATTTATACTAAAAAATGTCATATTTGTACAAGCAAATCTGAACTACTATGCAAAACAACGGTAGGGCTTCATCTTCAACCTTAGCTGAAGATTCTAGCCACTCATAATTATGAAACTACAATTCATAATAAAAGTGCTAAACATTAAACTAAAACAACTAAATAAAAAGAAATAAATAACTTTACATGGGAGAAATTCCACTCGCTGATGGGCGGCGCTTCCCCTCGTGGTAGCAAAGCCTTTGAGATCCACTAGAATGCTAGCAGATGTCCACCGGTTAACACCAAAGTGGCCCAAGAATTGTACACTGAATGATGAAGTGGAGTGGGTCTTATATAGGCAAATACCACGAGTGCAATGTGTTTCCAATCCGATGTGGGATGTGGGATATGGGATATAGAAATGTGTTTCCAACCGATGTGGGATGTGGCATTTAAGTCTTCACATGCCCTTCAAAACTTCTGTTCACGCTGAAATCCCGCACAACCCGCACAGCCTGACCTTTGTCTACTAAAACGGCCATAACTTTCTGTAGAAAAATCATTTTTACAAGCAGTAAAATTCTCCAGAAAATAGACTTCTGGATCTTTCTAAGCATATATGGCTCATATCATGGTTCTTCTTGAATCAATACAGTTTAATTTTCAAAGATGATTGATCTGTACGGGCAATTTTGGCAATTTTAGTGAAACTCCTTTCCTAGTGCTTGCAAACCTGAAAAACAACGAAAACAACTCAAAGTAAAAAATCCTAAGCTAACAAATGTAAATTAAGTGGCCAAAATATGCAATATTTTTCTCTTATCAAATACCCCCAAACTTACATTTTGCTAGTCCCTTAGCAAAACAAAATAAATAAATAAAAACTAAATGAAAAACAAAGAACATAAAGATAAGTTCAGTATTCATGGTATCCAAAAATTTAAGAAGCATTCAAAATCATGAGATTCATTCATGAGCAAGCTTAAATAAGTCCAACCCATCTTCACAATGAATAAGAATTTAAAACCTAATTACTTATAAGGGGCATGGTAAGACATCACAAGCTTGAATCAGTGTAAAGTGATTTAGTATATACAAATGAGGTTTTCAAATAACTTCAATGTACAAGGTAATCAAGTCTCAAGATCCACAGAATTTCTCATCGGAAAGAACAACGATGGCATAGTATTTTTTTTTATATATATATAAGGCTCTGCTATGTTTAGTTCCCTTAAGCTTTCTAATCGACCCATCTAGCGAGTGTTGAGTCAATGACTCCCAAACCAGATGGTTTTAGGGTATTAGGTGTAAAGACACCCCTAAGGACTTACTAACTCGAGTAAAAAAGGCTACGAAATTAAACCGACCTTAATACTACCAAGCAAAATTCCACCTTTTGAAGTGAACACTCACTGCTTACTGAGGCAAGAGGTCCAGTTACTCAGCGAAAAGTTTCGCAATGATCATTACAAATAAAATTCCCACCTTTTGACGTGAACACTCACTGCTTACTGAGGCAAGAGGTCCAATTACTCAGTGGAAAGTTTATTGATGATGATCATTATAAATATTAGTAGTATTAGTTGTTTTTTTTTATATATATATATATATGCCCAAGTGTTTATCCAACAAGTCATCCGGTTTCAGTTAAGACAAGGAAACGTATACATTCAACTCGCTTGTCATACCTCACACAAATATGTGTTGATGTGCTCGTGTTAGATTAGATCAAACATGTGAATTCTCGAAAATTCCTAAAGTAAGTAACTAAAGTTTAAATTCTATCATCATATCTGTGTTCAAAGTTTTAAACTCACCAATGAAATCACATCACAATTTTTCAGAACAACCAAAATTTTTAGAAGAACATGAACATGCATTTATCTTTACGACAAAAAGATAACAAATTAGGACAAAGTGTGTGATGTGTCTCCCATACCCCTAAACTTAAATTACACATTGACCCCAATGTGTGACTAGTATGGAAAGAGCTGACCTGAGATATGGAGAACAATCTGGACTAGTATGGCTCATAGCATACCCCCAAACTTGAACTGAAGTACGCATTGTCCCTGAAAAATAAAAAAACTGGAAAACAAAAAAATACTGGAAACAAACATTAATCATAAAAATGCGAAATGATAAATAAACAGAAAAGATAAGCTGTGGGGTGCCTCCCATGAGCGCTAAGTTTAACGTCTTCAGCCAAACCCAACATTAGTAAACATGCCCAACTAAGTGCTCCACCATCTGATCAATAAATAGGAATGGAAAATGATCAGGCCTAGTGGCAGCATTCAACTTACGGTAGTCTATACTCACTCTCCCTCCTAACTGAACACGAGTTGGCACCAACTCGTCGTCCTCATTCTTCACTACCGTCAATTCAGCATGTTTAGGCACGACTTGAATCAGGCTCACCCACTTGCTATCAGAGATGGGATAAATGATCCCTGCCTCTAACAACTTAATATCTTCTGCCCTCACAACCTCTTGCATAGTAGGGTTGAGCCTTCTTTGTGGCTCCCTCGATGGCTTGGCATTCTCCTCCAACTGTATCGTGTGTATTACCAATGAGGGGTTGATTCCCTTGACATCCTCAATAGTCCAGCCTATAACTTCCTTATGCTCTCTTAAGACGTCCAATAATTTCTCCTCTAGAGCATCACCCAAATCTAAAGCTATAATTATAGGCAAAGAATCTGCTGGACCTAGGAACTTTTACTTAAGATTGTTCGGTAAAGGCTTAAGTTCCTTCTTGGGGGGTTCAGGTGTTGTGGTTTCCTCCGTCTCATTGTTTTCTCGAGGATTAGACTCCAAAATGGCATTCACTTCCTCGAGTAACTTATCTAAGCCCAAGTCCTCTCCAAAGTGAGCAAAGCATGCCTCCAGGGGGTCCTCAATGCGGGATTCATCCATAGTCTCCTCTGTCTTACTACTCTCCCGAGGAGCAGACTCCAAGATAGTATTTGCTTGCTCAAGTAACTTATCTAAGTCTAAATCCTCTCCAAACTGAGCAAAGCCTGCCTCCATAATGTCCTCAGACTTCCTTTCTTTCTTGGGCACTTGTAGTCTCTCAAGGTAAGGCGCTTTAGGTAAAAACAACCTAGAGAGATCCTTAATAATAGGTGTGGCTGTAGATGGCTCAGCATCTCTCTTTTCCTTGTTGCCACTTTCTTGCCCTTGTTGCATAGCAGGGTTCTCCTCCACTTGATTGTCCACTTGTCTCCCAGATAAGTATGGGACAGTTGATTGCACTTGTTCCTGCCAATGCATAGGAGTTGATGAATTTCCCACCGCAAACTGTTCCTTTGGGTTAGGCTCAGGTTGACTAGGGAACTCTCCTTCCTCTCCTTCACCCACGTAACTTGCGATTTGATCAATTTGACTCTCTAGCTTGGCAATCGCTTTGGTGTTTTCTATTGTTGCACTCATCACTTCGCTCATGGATTGGCTAGTCATTTTCATGTACTCCTTAAGGGTGTCCTCAAGTGACAGTGAAACTGGTGCTGGTGTTTGAATGGGAGCTTGGTAAGCAGGTAATGGTGCTGGATAGGTTGAGTGACTATAACTTGGAACTGGCGGAGGAAATTCGGGATGGTATTGATTGTGAGCTTGATAAGGGGCTCCTCCCTGATTCCTCAGTTGATTCTGCGTCCATGAAAAATTAGAGTAGTCCCACCACCCTGGATTGTATGTTTCGGAGTAAGATCCATTTGATTGCCAACAACAGTCATTGAAAGCATTCATTTGTTCCATGGGATACTCAGCACAAGCTGGCATTGATGGACAATTCTGTGCTAGATGCATAGGACTAGCACAGATTGAACAGTTATCAACATTGAATGTGTTGGCAGCATTGATGGATGGGCCGGTCATTTTCATGTACTCCTTAATGGTGTCCTCTAAAGATTATGAAACCGGCGCTGGATTCATCCACATATATATATATTTTTTTGGATAACTAACTAGTAGAAAAATAAAATCAATTCAGACCAAAAATTTTCACAAACCAAACAATTCCACGGCAACGGCACCAAAAACTTGTTGTGAGTTTTAAATTACTCGCAAGCGCACGAGTCGTTTGCAATATAGTGTTGTGCAAGTGCGAGGTCGAATCCACAGGGAATTGTGTTGTGAAAATATAAATTTATCTAAACTAATCTTATCTTAACCTAGTTTCGAGTTTTGTATTATATATTGCAAAATAAAAGCTAAACTAAATTAATTTTAAAAACTAATAAAAACACTAAGGTTTCTGAATCCACCCCGCCAAAGTTAAGCATATATCTCAATGTTCTAAAGATAGCCTATCAAAAAATTCCATGAATCCAACTATGAGACAAAAAACAAAGAATATCTCAATTAAACCAAAAGCATCCAATGTATCCGCTCTTAACAAATTACAAAGGAAATCCAATTTAATCGAAAAAATTCGATGTATCCATCAGATGAAACACAAGGAATATCCAACAGAACAATTTAAACTCAATCAATCACAAGATTAACTCAAATAATTGACATAACATTTATACTAAAAAATGTCAGATTTGTAAAAGCAAATCTGAACTACTATGCCAAACAACGGCAGGGCTTCATCTTCAACCTTAGATGAAGATTCTAGCCACTTATAATTATGAAACTACAATTCATAATAAAAGTGTTAAACATTAAACTAAAACAATTAAATAAAAAGAAATAAATAACTTTACATGGGAGAAATTCTACTCGCTGATGGGCGGCGCTTCCCCTCGTGGTAGCAAAGCCTTCGGGATCCACCAGAATGCTAGCAGATGTCCACCGGTTAACACCAAAGTGGCCCAGGAATTGTACACTGAATGATGAAGTGGACTGGGTCTTATATAGGCAAATACCACGAGTGTAATGTGTTTCCAATCCGATGTGGGATTTGGGATATAGAAATGTGTTTCCAATCGATGTGGGACATGGGATTTAAGTCTTCACATGCCCTTCAAAACTTTTGTTCATGCTGAAATCCTGCACAGCCCACACAGCCTGACCTTTATCTACTAAAACGACCATCAATGCTGGCTTTTGCCGAGTATCCCATGGAACAAATGAATGCTTTCAATGACTATCAGTGGCAATCAAATGGATCTTACTCCGAGACGTACAATCCAAGGTGGTGGAACCACCCTAATTTTTCATGGAAGCATAACCAACTGATAAATCAGGGAGGAGCCCCTCATCATGCTCACAATTAATACCCTCCTGAATTTCCTCCACCAGTTCCAAGGTATTGTCTCTCAATCCATCCAGCACCATCACTCGCTTACTAAGCTCCCACTCAAGCGCCAGGGTCGGTTTCATAGTCATTGGAGGACACCTTTAAGGATTTCATGAAGATGATCGGCCACTCCATCAGCGAAGTGAGGAGTGCGTAAATAGTAAACACCCAAGCGATTGCCAAGCTAGAGCTTCAAATGGATCAAATCTCAAGTCACGTGGGTGAAGGAGAGAAGGGAAAGTTCCCTAGTCAACCTGTTGCCAACCTGAAGGAACAGTTTGCGGTGGGAAATTCATCGACTCCTACACACGGACAGGAACAAGTGCAATCGATTGCCACATTGAGGTCTGGGAGATAAGTGGACAATCGAGTGGAAGAGAACCCTACTATGTAGCAAGGGCAAGAAAGTGGCAACAAGGAGAAGAGAGATGCTAAGCCATCTACAACCACACCTACTATTAAGGATCTTCCTGGGTCGTTTGTACCTAAAGCGCCTTACCCTGAGAGATTACAAGCACCCAAGAAAAAAGGGCAGTCTGAGGACATTGTGGTGCTTTGCTCAGTTTGGAGAGGATTTGGATTTGGATAAGCTACTTGAGCAAGCAAATGCTATCTTGGAGTCTGCTCCTCAGGAGAGCAGTAAGACGGAGGAGATTGTGGGTGAATCAAGCATTGAAGACCCCCTGGAGGTATGCTTTGCTCAGTTTGGAGAGGATTTGGATTTGAATAAGTTACTTGAGCAAGCAAATGCTACTTTAAAGTCCACTCCTCAGAAGAGCAGTGAGATAGAGGAAACCACAACACTTGAACCCCCAAGAAGGAACTTAAGCCTTTACCAGACAATCTTAAGTATAAGTTCCTAGGTCAAGCAGATTCTTTGCCTATGATTATAGCTTCAGATTTGGTTGAGACTCAAGAGGAGAAGTTAGTGAAAATTTTAAGAGAGCACAAGGAAGCTATTGGCTAGACTATTGAGGATATCAAGGGAATCAACCCCTCAGTGGTAATGCACATGATACATTTAGAGAAGAATGCCAAGCCATTGAGAGAGCCACAAAGAAGGCTCAACCTAGCTATGCAAGAGGTTGTGAGGACTGAAGTGATTAAGCTGTTGGATGTAGGGATCATTTATCCAATCTTTGATAGCGAGTGGTTGAGCCCGATTCATGTCGTGCCAAAGCGGGCTGGATTGATAGTAGTGATGAATAAAGACGACGAGTTGGTTCCGACTCGTGTGCAGTCAGGATGGAGAGTGAGTATAGACTATTGTAAGTTGAATGCTACCACAAGGAAGGATCATTTTTCACTCCCATTTATTGATCAGATGGTGGAGCGCTTAGCTGGGCATGATTACTAATGTTGGGTCTGGCTGAAGATGTTAAACTTAGTGCTCATGGGAGGCACCCCAAAACATATCCTTTCTGTTTGTTTATTATTTTACATATTTCTTGTTACTGTTTTTCTCTAGTGTTTTTTGTTTTCCAGTCTTTATTTTTCAGGGGCAAAGTGTACTTCAGATTAAGTTTGGGGGTATGCTATGAGCCATACCAGTCCAAATAGTTCTCCATATCCCAGGTCAACTCTTTCCATATTATTCACACATTGGGGTCAATGTGTAATTTAAGTTTGGGGTTATGGGAGACATATTGCACACACTTTGTCCTAATTTGTTGTTGTTTTTCTTCATTTAAAAAAAAGAAGGTAAATGCATGCTTATGTTATTTTGAAATTTTAGTTGATCTAAACAAATCCTGTGATGTAATGTCATTGGTGAGCTTAAAATTGTGAACACATGATTTGATGATAGAGTTTTTAAAACTTTGTTACTTACTTTAGGCATTTGAGAATTCACATGTTTGGTCTAATCTGACACGAGCACATTAGGACAAAATTGTGTGAGGTATGACATGCGATTTCAATGTGTATGTTTCCTTGACTTAACTGAAATTGGATGACTTGTAGTATAAACACTTTGGCATAGAAACATAAATATATATAATGAATATATATATATATATATATATATATATATATATATATATATATATATATATATATAATGATCACCAATAAACTTTCCACTGAATAACTTGACCTCTTGCCTCAGTAAGCAGTGAGTGTTCATGTCAAAAGGTCGAATTTTATTCATAATGATAATTGCGAAACTTTCTGCTGAGTAAGTGGACCGCTTGCCTCAGTAAGCAGTGAGTGTTCACGTCAAAATGTGGGAATTTTGCTCGGTAGCATTAAGGCCAGTTTAGTTTCGTAGCCTTTTTGACTCGAGTTAGTAAGTCCTTAGGGGTTTCTTTACACCTAATGCCCTAAAACCATCTGGTTTGGGAGTCGTTGACTTAACACTCGATACATGGGTCAATTAGAAAGCTTAAGAGAACTAAACATAGCAGAGCCTTATAATAAAAAAATAAAATAAAACTATACCATCGTTGTTCATTCTGATGAGAAATTTTGTGAATCTTGAGATATGGAGACATCGTACATTGAAGTTATTTGGAAACCTCATCTATATATGCTAATTCACTTTACACTGATTCAAGCTTGTGATGTCTTAGCTTGCCTCTTGTAAGTAATTAGGTTTTAAAATTTCTATTCATTGCAAAGATGTGTTATATCTTTTTAAGCTTTCTCATGAATGAATATCATAGTTTTGAGTGCTCCTTAAATTTTTGGATACCATGAGTGATGAACTTATCTTTTATGTTCTTTGCTTTTCATTTAGCTTTTTATTTTGTTTTGCTAAGGGACTAGCAAAATGTAAGTTTGAGGGTATTTGATGAGTGCCAAATATTGCATATTTTGGCCCCTTAATTCACATTTGTTAGCTTAGGAATTTGTTACTTTGTGTTGTTTTCGTTGTTTTACAGGTTTACAAGAACTCGGAAAGGAGTTTCACTAAAATTGTCAGAATTGCCTGTACAGATCATTCATTTTTGTGGATTTTACTGTATTGGTTCAGGAAGAAGCAGGAGATGACCCATATATGCTTGGAAAGATCCGGATATCTATTTTTTGAGGAATTTTACGGCTCATAAAATTTATTTTTCTAGTGAAAGTTATGGCAGTTTTAGTAGACAAAGGTAAGGCTGTATGTGATTTCAGAGTGGCAGATCAATCATTTTTGTGGATTTTACTGTATTGATTCAGGAAAAACTAGGAGGAGCGATATATGTTTGGAAAGATCCGGATGTTTATTTTCTAAGGAATTTTATAGCTTGTAAAAATAATTTTTCTAGAGAAAGTTATGGCAGTTTTAGTAGACAAAGGTCACAGTGCACCATGCTGCGCTCGAGCGCACAAGACTGTGATCGAGTGCACTCGGGCAGTATCCCACATTGAATTTGAAATACATTGCACTCTTGAGTTTCCCTATAAAAGCCCCACCTCACTGAAGCAATTGGTGTGCAATCCGGAGGACTTCTGCTAGCATTCTTGTGGATCTCGAAGGCTTTGCTACCACGAGGGGAAGTGCTGCCGAACAGCGAGTGGAATTTCTCCAACTGTATAGTCAATTTTAATTTATTTCTTTTTTAGTTTTAAAGTTTAATATTTAGTACTTTTATTGTGAACTTTAGTTTCATAATTATGAGAGGCTAAAATCTTCATCTAAGGTTGAAGATGAAGTCTCGCCATTGTTTGGCATAATATTTTCAGATTTGTTCATACAATTCTGATATTTTTAGTATAAATATTCTATTCAATTATATAAGTAAAATCGTATGATTGATTTCTTTTAAATTTTTAAATTGGATATTCCTTGTGTTTCATCTGTCGGATACGGCGGATAATTCAAATTAGATTGGATATCCATTGTGATTTGTGAATTAAACGGATACATTGGATGGTTTTGGTTTAGTTTGGGTATTCACCGTGATTTGTATAATGGTGGATTCATGGAATGATTTGATAGATTATTTTTATATAGAACATGAAGATATATGCTTTACTTTGGTGGGGTGGATTTAGAAAACTTAGAGTTTTTATTAGTTGTTTTTAAATCAATTTAGTTTACTTTATATTTCTTTACAAAATACAATTCAAAATTCGGAACTAGGTTAAAATAGGTTCAGTTTAGATAAAAATAAATTTTCATAACGCAATTCCCTGTAGATTCGACCTCGCACTTGCACAACACTATATTGCAAACGACTCATGCGCTTGCGAGTAATTTAAAACTCACAACAGGTTTTTGACATTGACCAAGACTTGAATAAGAGATTCGTAACTCCTATTCATCGTTAGAATAAACTCATCTCTCTATGAGTGGTCATTGGATAAGATCCATGTGTAAACGAATTTTTCATGAACCAAACTCTCCAACCACACTTCTTCCCTAAGTTGTCGCTCTAGCATCATATTTAAGTGGTGTCTACATTACAACCAAGAAAGGATTCTACAGCCCTAAGTTCCAATAGAAGAACCCATTATCCCTTCCCCACATGACGTAAGGTTTTCAATTGAGTCCTTAGCCAACGCTCGACGCTCAAGCTGCATTAGCTTCTAACTACTTCCACCTCAAATCACATTATTGAGAGTGTTAGTTCATTTTTCAATGAGACTTGACTAAAAACTTTTGTACTACATTGTGTGACTGATCTAGCATCTAACAACTTATTTTTAGTGGATCTGTTTACATTTGTTGACCTACCTAGTGTAAAGCCTGGTACTTCAATTTTAATATTTTAAATTTTTTGAGTTACTTTTCGACACGTTTTTAATGTCTTTGATTAGTTTTGAGTTTAAATTTAAATCTTATTTGCACTTAGGGAACTTGGAGACAAGTAAATAAAATAAAAATCAAGTAGCAAATATATTTGTAATTGAGGATTTCAAAATTTTTGAAGGAAAGTAAGAGGAACCAAGTAAAAAAAAGGAATTTAGAGAGTTATATGGTAAGAAATAAGAAGAGGTGTAAGTTAAAGGGGTGATAGTGTAATAAGTGAAAAACAAGGCTATAAATAGGATGAGAGTGGGAGTGAAACACCAGCATATGTTGGAACCTACTAGAGAATCGGGAGATAGAAGAAAAAGAGAAGAGAAAAAGAAAGAGAAAGGGGAATAGGAGAGGAAGAGAAAGGAAAGTGTTGGGTGTTTGTCTAAGGTTTAAACATGGTTTGAAGAGGTTCAACCTCAAGTCTTGGCACCTCAGCACAATTGTGTGCACCTCACCTTGCAGCAACTCCAGAAGGTGTGCACACCAGTGTGCGCCGCGGCTCAGCTCTTCCTAGGCCGTGGCGCCCAGAATGGATGTAATTGTGGAGATGTTCAGCCCTCTTCAGGCTGCTGCATGCCCTATTCTAGGCCGCGGCTTGAAGGCACACTGATGCACATTGGTTTAGTGTTTTGAAAGGTGCATGAGGCATGTCCAAAATGCATAGGATCACTTAGGATTGATGAAGGGCTATGCTTAATTGGTCCTCAAGATCTAAGGGTGGATATTGACCCTCAAGATTGGTCAAGAACTTGGTGCACTATATAAAGGGTCACTTAGCTTCAAAAAAAAAATGACATAACTTAACATATGAATGTAAAAGTGAGATCAATTGTAAGAATGTGTTGGAAATCACCTCACAAGAATGCCCAGGTGATGATCTTCCAAACACCCAAGTCTAGAATGACTTGTAATTAAATGAAACAGCAAATGAAAGCAAGAAAGAAAAGAACCCAAGCGATTTGTTATCGAGGTTTGGCAATAGCCTACATCCCCGTGAGCTTGATGAGAGTCATAAAATGCATCTTACATGTACTTATTTGTTAGCATTTTAGGGTTGATCGAGGTTTGAATTACACTTTTATACCTTAATAACTCTAAAGAGATATTCTTAGATCATTTATCTACTTCGGTGCATTTTCAGGTACTTTGAGTTTAAAAGAGATGTAAAAGCTATCATTTCTTAAAGCTCAAAGATTCCATGCGTATCGGAGCGAAGGAGTGCTTCCGAAAGGACAAGATGAAGGATTTATGGGCAAGGAAGCCTTCAGTGTGTGGACAGAGCCACGGTGCCCAGAAAACCGCGCACACGATCCTCTGCTCTGAGTTATGACCTAATTAGGACTTTAGTGATTGTTTAAACCCTAAAAGACCCTTGGATCTCTTAAATTACAAATAAATTAGGGCTTGATAAAAGGGGGATTATTATTCATTATCGAATCATGAGAGGCCAGGCCGGGGAAAACTCCATCAAGCATGAGCCCCATGGCCAACTAATCTCCAACCAAGGCAAATGGATGAATTCCTAGGTGTAGTTGTTCTTATTTTCCATTATTGATTCAGTTGTAGTTTGGATTTATTGTTAAACATTGTTATGATTTACTCTTTGATTTAATTAGAAGATTTTCTCTTCATCTGGTGTTTGCACCCTTCTCCTTCATATAAGTCTAGTTAAGCTCTTCATATGTGTACTTGTTTGGATGTGATTGATTTCGGTAGATATATCTTTTAGGTTTGTCCATTACTGCGATATCATCATTAAAATATTATCGTTTCTTGATAAATCTATAGGATAGGTCATGTGTGCTTAAATCGAAAGTAAAGAGTATTTCATAACAATTGCATTAGGGTTCACATATGCTTTGATTGAATATTTGCCGATTGCCTGTTTGGGATGTGAAACTAGCAATCGAGATAAAAACAATTGAATCGAGATTGGAATAAGGCAACAAACCTAGGGAGAATTCCTGGACCCTTGTTGTTTCTCCATTATATTCTTCACAATTTTCTCACGTTACGTTATTATCAAAAACTCAAAGTCTCTCGTTTAACTTTTATCGTTCGTATTAAGGTTTACGCTTTCCCTTATAGATTGCTTGTTTCCCTGTGGAATTGACACCCCAAAGCTGTGTTACAACTACCGCATTATACTTTGGGCGTAATCAAATTTGGGCGCCGTTGCTAGGGAGGCGTGCTTAAGTACGAGGAAGATTACCAACCTTGAGACATGATGGTAGAAGAATTGTAGATAGTTTTTTTCTTTTCAACAGTTTGTAGAGGCGGTAACTTCTTTCCTTCTTTTAGCTTGCTGCATTTATTTTGTTCTTTCTTTTTCTAGTATTCTTTATTATTTTGTGATCTTGCATGCCCCGATGAAGAGACACTTTAGGTAGATTTGCTTGTAGGCTTGTGTTTGAGTCAAAATTAAATTCTTTTCTAAATCTTTTATTTGACAATCCATCTAGTCCCGAAGAAATGAGTGAACATGAATATCAACCCCCTAGCACCCTTTAGGATAACCTCCACCCTACACGCATAGCCACACCACCATGCATCATGTTTCCAGCCAATACTTACTAACTGGATTTTAAAACAGGGATGATCCAGTTACTCCCTACGTTCCATGGCTTGGAAAATGAAAACCCATATGTGCACATTAGAGAGTTTGAGGAAATAGTTGCGACTTTTCATAGTCAAGATACACATGATAATATCGTGAGACTCAAGTTCTTTCCTTTTGCTTTGAAGGATAAAGCTAAGAGTTAGTTATACTCACTGAGACCACGATCTATTGGGTCGTGGGCTGAGATGACTCAGGTCTTCTTCAATAAATACTTTCCCCAACATAAGACCAATGCTTTAAAAAGGCAAATCTCCACCTTTGCACAAAAAGACAGTGAGCCTTTGTGTCAGTCTTGGGAGAGATTTAAGGAGTTGTTGAGTATGTGCCCACACCATGGGTATGAGAATTGGCGTTTAGTGAGCTATTTTTATGAGGGATTTACATATAGAGAGCCCCAATTTGTGGAGATGATGTGTAATGGTGAATTCTTACAAAAAGATCCTGATAAGGCCATAGAATACCTTAATGAGTTTGCTGAAAAAGCTCACACTTGGACTGGACCTAGTGCTACTGAAAGCACAAATAGGTCACGACTTTAGGGAACCCAAATGGTGGTGGAATATAACATCTTAGGGAAGAGGATAACCTAAAGGCTAAGGTCAAGATGCTCACTAGGGAACTAGATATGTTAAAGACTAAGAACTTAAAGCCAACACAAGTAGCTAATCATGCAGTGTCTTTTGGACCATGTTTTGTGTGTGGCGGGGTAGATCATCTCGCCCAAGAGTGTCCCATATTTGCGGAGATGAGAGGGATGTATGGGGAACAATGTAATGCCTTAGGTATGTACAAGAAGCCTTTTTCACCCTTCTCTGATACCTATAATCCAGAGTGGCGCAATCACCCCAATTTTAGCTGGAAGTCTGAAAACTAGCCGCCTGCACAACCCCCTAGATCATATCTTGCATCATATCATGCACTTGCACCTTCTAGGAGTCCTTTAGAAGAAACTTTGCATGCTTTTATTGAGGCACAGGGTAAGACTAATCAAAGGCTTGAATCTTTAATTACGCAGGTTGTTGAAGAACATAAGGACCTAAAGAGCCAAGTGTCCAAATTAATGACATCCTTCAGTGTGAATGAGTGAGGTAAGTTCCCTTCCCAAACTCAATCCACACCCCATGGTCAACACCTGGCACAAAATAATTTAAAGGAGGTAAATGCCATTGTGACCCAAAGTGTTAAGTCATTACACATCCCCACAATAAACAAATCAAAGGATGTGGACGAGAGCCACCAACACCCAACTCTTTCAACCATTTTTCGAGCATTTCTCGCAATAAATCACCATTTTTTCTTCTTTCTTTGCCACAATTCACTTCTTTTTTTTTGGCACATAACCATTCACCTCTGTTTTCATTTTTTTACTCTTTTCCATAACCCCCAACTTATCTCTTTTAATGTACGTTGGTTATGCTAGTAATATTTTTTCATATTTCCATCCTTACTCCTCTTAAGTGCTTCTCAACAAATGTGTATAAACTAAGTTCTCTTAAAAGTTAGGTAAGGATAAAATATTTTTAGGCTCATACAGGTTGGTAAATGGATTATCGAAAGAAATAAGGCTCAAAATTTTTTCAAGAAAAGGCTCAAACAGGTGACTAGCGATAAATATAGCACAGGTAAGTTTGGAAGGCTCAAACGGTCCAAAAATGGCCTAAATCATATCCTAAGTAGTGTGTATTCTAGGATTTCGCCTCAAGTGATTATCAAATAAGTTTTAGAGCTTGTCGAGACCGCAAAAGCATTCATAAAATAATCGCACATAAAACTTCTCTAAATGTTTTAGACTAATCATGTAATCTTACCACAAACTAGAGTCTCAAACCAAAGAAGATCGACACTTAATTTATTCTCAAACCGAAGCAAGATTTAACTTCTTCTAAATGCTATATGCTATCTCAATTAAGTTCATATCATTGACATGTGAATTAACTCTAAGGCTTTGTTTGAAATCACCTTCACAAGATGCCCAAGTGGTGATCTTCCAAACACCCAAGTCTAGAATGACTTGTAGAAAGAAATACAACAATCGAAAGCAAGAAAGAAAAGAAGACAAGCGATTTGTTATCGAGGTTCGGCAATAGCCTACGTCCCCGTGAGTTCCTTTGAACTTTCTGCACTAAATCAATGGTTCTTTACAATTACAGCAACCCTCTTCAAAAAGCTCAAGTTCTTAAAGAAACCAAGAAGAGAAGAAAGGAAGAAGATAAGAACTAACAATGCTCTCTATCTATACTACTCTCTCTTCTTTACAACCAGCCTCACTACAATGAGTCCCTCTTGTGTTTGTGTCTTTGCACTCTTACACAATTCTCTCTTGTATGTCACTCTTTACAATTGATCTCAAATTATATCACAATATTGTTGTGCATGAAAATGAAGCTAGGTGACACTTTATATGGTGCACCAACTTCTTGTCCAATCTTGAGTCAATATCCACCCTTGGATCTTGATGACCACTTAAACATGGCCCTCCATCAATCTTAAGTGGTGCTGTGTATTTTAACCTTGCATCCACACACCTAAGAGGAGGTTTAAACAAGCTGTCTATGTGTGCTTCAGTGTGCCTAGCGCCTAGGCGCTGAACAGGGGGCGGTGAGGCGCTAGGCAAAGCTCTTTTGCACCACATTCTGGGCGATGCGGTGCTGGTGGAAGGGCGGTGCGGCACTGCCCTTCTTAAAACTACATCCTTGCTGGGTGGTGAGGTTATGTTGAAGGGGCAGTGAGGTGCACACTAATGCTGCCCTTCACACAGCAGTGCACACTACTTTGCTTTGTTGATTAGGGGTGTGCACACACACCCAAATGGATGCACACACGTGTGCACTCCTTTAACATGCTGTATTTTAATCTTCCAACCTTGGTTTAGACTTTCACTATCTTTGAACCAGGTTTAGATATGTTTAAACCTTAGACAAATACCAACAGGCTTAACACAAAGCATGCTAAAAACAGATAAAAAAAAAAAGGGAAAGTAACACCAAGCAGTTCAATGGTATGTAATAAGAAATGTGTTTCCTCCACCCCCAACTTAAGATAAACATTGTCCACAATGCTAAAGATAAAGGAAAGGAAACTCCCTTTGTAAGCAAAAGTGCACAGAAGCTGAAAATTGTGCACCATCATGTGAACTGCAGGCCATTCTTCTTGCTGAAATTCCGATCTACAACATAGAATAACACAACAAAAATAAAGCAACTGCGGTGTACTATTAAGATTCCCACAGTATGTTAGGTTAACACATGAAATGGAAAGAAATAACTAAAAATGTAAAGAAAGTACAAAAAAGAAAATAACACAAAGGAAAAGAAAAGGAAAAAAAATGTTTGTACAGTTATCCGATAATAAAAGGAAACAAACAAAATAGAACCCAAAACTAATCCTCCATGTCATCATCCTCTCCTTTATTCTCTTCATTTTCTTCATTCTCTTCACCTGCCTCAGGAGTTGGATCAAAAGATGAACCCGGATAGGGTGGCAAAGTGGGAAAATGATCCATGTCACAACCAGTAGTAGAGGCAAGGTGGTGGTACATCTGACCAAAAGAAGAGTACACTCCCTCTTGATAATCGGCTTGCCTAGCCAAGAATCGTTCCTGACGATCAAATCTATCATGTAAGAGTTTCTGATGCTCGTCAACATGACTATCTAAATGCTCAAGGCACTCTACAACAGTGAAATGTCTAGGGGGAGGAGGGGCTGGAATCACCGCTCTCTCTCCCAGAACTGGCGGCCTTGAGGGTTTAATCGTATTAAGCATGCCATCATCAATGGGCTTCTTAGGTTATTGAGCTTCCTCATCAGGACTGTACTAGACTCCAGCTTGGATGCATAATTGGGTAATTAAGGAAGGGAAGTACAATCCAAGCTTTTGTTGCACAGTGTGTATAATAGAATTAAATATGATCTGGCCCACATCAATAGTCATGCCCATCAAAATGGCATAAATCAGAACAGCTCTCTCAACAGTCAGGTCACTAAAGTGCGAAGCAGGCATCAATCTCTGATATACAAAATATTGCCAAGCTCGATCATTGACAGTCAGAGAAGTTTCGGGTAAGGTTATAGGGGTATCACCCATCATTTTCCATGTAGTGCCCAGAATACAGAGAGTATTGCAAATTTCTTCATAATTAATATTAGATACATATGCATTATACTCACTGTTTGCTATGTCAGGGAGCTCATAGAATCTATTGATAGCTGTGCTTCTAAAAGAAACTATTTTGCCCCTCACTCTCACCTTACCATTCCTATGTTCTTCTGCATTAACATAGAATTCTCTAACCACATTTGTGAAGGAATGAGATGGTTGGCCAGCAAATGTACCCCAAATGCCTATCAATAATAATTCTATATAAGGTTGGGTTTGCTCTTTCTGTGATATTAAATCCTCTCTCAGGAATGTGTTTTCTAGTGTGCATCATCCTAATGTATCTCTCACTAGCCTTAAAACTAAAAAATTTGCTCTCATCATATTCTTGAGGTTGTTTCCCCCTTTGTCTCTTAGTCTTAGGGGCCATTTGAATCAAATATATAGAAAAATAGAAGTAATTCAAAATCAACTACCCAAATAGCACAAATGAACAACAAAGAGAAGAATTTTGCCTTACTTGATGCCCAAAGATGGGGAGAAGGAAGAGGTCCCACCAATTTGATATCTCTTGAAAAGCCCAAAATCTTCTTAGAACCAAGTTCTTTTGGAAAACTTTTCAGCAAAATCTACAATAGGAGTGAGTAATTCTTCAAGAAATGGTGTTAGAATCAAGAAATAGTGAGAAAAAGAGTTGGTTAAGGTTTGATTTGGAGAGAGGATGAGAGAGAGTTGAGTGTGCTGTTGTTTTTGTGAAAGGAGAAATGAAGAAAGAGGCTGCAAAATTCGCTTATAAAGTGCAGATTTAGGGTTTTTTTTTTCAATTCAAGGGTGGGCGCCGCAGCTTGGGCCTCTTTGCTGTGTGGTGCAGCGCGGAATGGGGTGGGCTGGGCTTAGGACACGCTGTGGGTCAAGGCGTGAAAGATGTTGGGCCACAGCGCGCACATTGGTTCAAATTGGGCTTGCTGTGAGGCGAGACGCCAGATGGGCTGGGCCTAGGCACGCACATTAGGTCAAATTGGGCTTATTGTGAGGCGAGGTGCCAGATGGGTTGGGCCTAGGCGCGTACATTGGTTCAAATCTGGCTTGCTGTGAGGCGAGGTACCAGATGGGTTGGGCTTAGGCGCGACCTGGGCTAAAAAACTTGCGTTGTCTGCTAGGAAGAAATAATCAGTAACATGGATATAAAAATGCAAAACAAAATGACTAAAAATAAACCTAAGACTAAAAATTAAATAAAATCAAGCTAAAAATTATAAATTAAAACTAAGTTAGACTGAACTAAAAACAAAAATTCTAAATTAACAAAATTAAAAATTAAAACTAGTATACAGTGGAACGAAAGTACTCGATTACGAAGTATAAACCAGGGCCACCAAAGAGATTTCTTCGGGCTGTCTTTAACATGTTCGTGTTCCAAGTAGAGCTTCAATATTTGGCAATTGACTCGAAATGCTCAACCATCTGAAGGATCTTCAACCTCAACTACTCCATTGGGAAAAACACTCTTCACCACATAAGGTCCCTTCCATCGTGATCACAATTTTTCGGGATGGAGATATAACCGCGAGTAATACAGAAAAACTTTGTTATCTTGTTCAAAATGTTTCCGGAGTATTTTCTGATCATGCACCATCTTCATCCTTGACTTCAAGTCCTTGGCATTGTCATATGCATCATCCCTCAACTCTGCAAGTTCACAAAGTTGCAATTTCCTCTCTTCACCGGACAACTTCAAGTCATAGTTAAAATTCCGGATGGCTCAATATGCTTTGTGTTCAAGTTCTACCGGCAAGCGACATGCTTTGCCAAATACTAAGCGATAAGGAGATGCTCCAAGAACCGTCTTGTATGTTGTCCGGTACACTCAAAGTGCATCCGATAGGCACAAGGACCAATCTTTTCGTTTTAGATTCACCGTTTTTTCAAGTATCCGCTTTATCTCTCTATTTGCTAGTTCTGCTTGGCCATTGGTTTGTGGGTCATATGCTGTAGAGACCTTATGGGTGACTCTATACCTACGCATTAAAGCCTCAAAAGAATGGTTACAAAAATGTGACCCTTGATCACTAATGATAACACGTGGAGTGCCATACCTAGATAAGATATGCTCTTTGAGAAATTTAACGACAATTGTATTATCATTAGTGTGGCTAGGTATTGCTTCAACCCATTTAAAGACATAATCAACAGCAAGCAAAACATAAAGATACCCAACGAAAGGTGGGAATGGTCCCATAAAATTGATCCCCCAACAATCAAAGATTTTCACCACTAGATCGGACTGAGAGGCATCATATGACGGCGGGACAATGAACCTAACCTTTGACATCTTTCACATGATCTACAAAACTCATTAGCATTTTTGAACAAAGTGGGCCAATAAAAACCGCATTACAAAATTTGCAGCTATTTTTTTGATAGAAAAGTGGCCACCACAAGCATATGTATAACAAAAGGTTAACACACTATTAACTTCCATATCTGGAATACATCTCCTTATTATTTGATCAGGGCAATATTTAAACAAATAAGGATCATTCCAATAGAAGTTCTTTACCTCAGCCAAAAACTTATGCATGTCTTGTGCACTCCATGTAGATGGAACTTTACGGGAAACCAAGTAGTTTGCAATGTCGACATACCATGGTGTGTGACCAAGGACAGCAAATAAGTTTTCGTCCGGAAAAGCTTTCCCAATGGGAACAAGGTCAGTTTAATTCTTGAATTCCAAGCGAGATAAATGGTCTGCCATAACCTTTTCCACCCCTTACTTGTCTTTGATGGTTAAGTCAAACTCCTGCAAAAGCAAAATCCAACGTATCAAACGGGCCTTAGCATCCGTTTTGCAAAAAGAAATTTAAGGGCGGAGTGATCTGTAAATATAGTGATAGGTGAACCAATCAAATAAGATCAAAATTTAACCAATGCAAATACTACATTTAGTAATTCTTTCTCGGTTGTGGCGTACATCATTTGAGAATGATTCAACGTTCTATTAGCATAATAAACAGCAAATGGTTTTCCTTCCTTTCTTTGTCCTAAAACAGCCCCTACAGCATAGTCACTAGCATCACACATAATTTCAAAAGGCAAAGTAAAGTCTGGTGATTGCATAATAGGGGCGGTTGTAAGCTTAGAGATTAGTGTCCTAAAGGCTTGCTCACATTCAAGGCTCTATTTAAACTCAGTATTCTTCGTCAAAAGGTTACACAAGGGTCTAGAGATAGCACTAAAATTTTGAATGAACCTTCTATAAAACTCAGCTTGCCCTAAGAGAGACCTAACATCTTTAATATTCTTAGGAGTGGGTAATCTAGAGATCAATTCAATTTTTTATTTATCTACTTTTATCCCTTTTTCAGACACTATGTGGCCCAAGGCTATTCCGGAAGACACTATAAAATGACACTTCTCCTAATTAAGCACAAGCCCCTTTTCTTCACACCTGCACAAAACATTTTCAGATTAGATAAACATGAATCAAATGAAGTTCTAAACACAGTTAAATCATCCATATACACTTCTACACATTTGATTACGCCCAAAGTATAACACGGTTATTGTAGTACGGCTTTGGGGTGTCGATTCCACAGGGAAACGAGTTAAGTACAAAGGAAAATGTATGAACCTTAAAACAAACGATAAAAGTTAAACTAAAGATCTTTGAGCTTTGATAGTGAAATAATGTAAAAGAAAATTGCGTAAATGTAAATGAAATATAAATGAGAAATAACAAGGTTCCGAGAATCCTCCTTAGGTTTGTTCCCTATTTCCACTCTTGATTCAATCGATTTTATCTCGATTGCAAGTTTCAACTCCCAAACAAGCAATCGGAATATATTCAATCAAGCACATTTATAACTCTTATATAATTGCTACGAATTAATCATTGATCTCGGTTCATGCACACATGACCAATCTCAAAGATTATCAAGAAACGACAATATATCTTAAAAGACAATATCGCAGTAATGGACAATCAATAAGATAAATCTACCGGAATCAATCACATCCAAACAACCTTAATGGAGGAGAAGGATGCAATCACCGGATTAAGAGAGTCTAAAAGAAGAAGAATAAAAAGTACATCTATCACATGAACTCAAATCTTCTTACTTAATCAATGAATAATTCATAAACAATATTTAACAATAAATTTGTACAACTGAATTAAGAACAGGAAATAAAGAACAAAAAATCCCTAAAGATTCATCCATTTCCCTTGTAAAATGATTAGTTGGCCATGGAAATCAAGGTGGAAGAACAATAAGGATGCTCTCCCCTTGATTTGGCCATAGAGTTCAAGGTGGATGAACAATATGGATGTTCTCCCCTTGATTTGCAACCAAAGAAAACTTAGAAATAAAATGGAAGAATGCTGGATTTGGATCCCTTGAATCCTCTCTTTTTTTTCTCTCTTCCTTGCTTTCTCCCTTCAATGCCCAACTGCACACTCCATAAAGATATATTTATAGAGCATGAGGGGGTGTTTTGGTCTTGGAGAATGTCATTTGCTCGCCCTAATCCGGTCAAGAGGTGAGTGGGCCGTGCTGTGCGCCTGGGCCTACTGTGCTGGCCTGAACTGTTTCCACTAAAACTGCTATAACTTTCTCTAGAAAAATCCTTTTTACGAACCGTAAAATTCTCCAGAAAATAGACTTCCGAATATTTTTAAGCATATATAGCTCATCTCCTGGTTCTTCCTACATCAATACAGTTTAATCTGCAAAGATGATTGATCTGTACGGGAAATTCTGGCAATTCAGTGAAACTCTTTCAGCTTGTATGCAGAAGTGCACACACTAGTGTGCCTACCCTTATCTTGCTCTAAAGTGATGCACACACTTGTGTGCAGTCTTTTAACTTACTGTACTTTATTACTCCAGCCTTGGTTTAGACTTTAACCATCTTTGAATCATGTTTGGACACGTCTAAACCTTGGACAAAAACGAGCACTGACACCCAAGATCTTTTGGTGCTTTAAACATGGATCGCTTTATTATCTCTTTTGTACTCAAAGTACCTGAAAATGCATCGAATTAAGTCAATGATTTATGAATATCACTTTAGAGTTATCAACATGTAAAAGTGTGATTACGACCGAGATCAATCCTAAAATGTTAACAATTAAGTATTGTTTAGATGCATTTTTTGACTCTCATCAACATTTTTCAACCATGTCACTGAAAATACTCATCATGCATCTTTGAAAAGTAGCCAGTGCATTACACAAACCAAAGAGCATTCTTCAAAAAGCAAAAGTACCAAAAGGACAAGTAAAAGTGGTCTTCTCTTGATCCTCTAAGGCAATTCCTATTTTGTTGTATCTCGAATACCCATCCAAAAACTAGTAAAAAGGATGACCAGCCACCCGTTCCAAAATTTGATCTATGAATGGTAGGGGAAAATGATCTTTCCAAGTAGCTAAATTAAGTTTCCTATAGTCTATGCACATTCATCACCCGGTCACTACCTTAGTTGGTACTAGCACTCCCTTGTCATTTTCTACCACGATCACCCCAGCTTTCTTAGGAACTACTTGGGTTGGACTAACCCACTTACTATCCGATATTGGATATATAATTCCTGCATCCAACAACTTTAAGACTTCTTTCTTAACTACCTCTTTCATAGTTGGATTTAGTCTTCTTTGTGGGTCTCTGTGAGGATTAGCTCCTTCTTCTAGATAAATCCTATGGGAACAAATTAAGGGGCTAACACCTTTTATGTCGACCATGGTCCAACCTAATGCAGATCTATGCTCTCTTAACAAATTTAGCAATTGATCACATTGCACATCATTAAGTTTGGAGGAAATAATAATCGGAAAGGTATCACTTGGGCTTAAGAAAGCATGTTTGAGATCTTTGGGCAGCGGAGCTAAATTAGCCGTTGGTGTCTCCTCGGAAGAGGGTTTAGGTGCCTCTCTTTCTTTAAGCAACTCCTCAAAACATGGCTGCCATGATTTCTTCATAAATCCCTGCGACTTATCAAAAACTTCAACAACATTAACGACATGGGGATAAATAGAAGAATCATCAAAATCAAGATTATTAAGAAAAAATTCCAAAGAGTTAGAATTATCTTTAATGTACTCATCCTCCAAAATAAGCTCATCAATCATGTAAGTGTCAAAACACTCATCCTCTTCATGTGGCTGCCTTAACATTCTAAAAACATTCACCTCTAGAGTAATATTTCTAAATGATAATGTCATTTGGCCATTCCTAAAATTAATGAGGGCATTGGCGGTGGCCAGGAATGGTCTTCCAAGTATCAAAGAAATTTTTAACTCCGTATTCACAATAGAGATGGTATCTAAAACCAAAAAGTCAACAGGATAATAGAATTTGTTAGTTTGCGTTAAAACATCTTCTACAATACCTCTTGGTTTTTTTACCGATCGATCCGCTAATTGAAGTACCACAGAGATTGGTTTGATCTCACCTAGACTGAGCTGCAAGTAGATGGGAGAATGGCATGAGGTTCACACTAGCCTCCAAATCTAGCAATGCTTGCCCACAAGATTTGTTTCCAATTTAGCAAACCACCGTTGGATAGCCTGGATCTTTAAATTTGGGTGGTGTCATGCTATCAATTACCACACTTGTTTGCTCCATTAAAAATACATTCTTCTTTACATTGTGCCCCCTCTTGAGTGTGCACAGATCCTTAATGACTTTAGCATAGTTGGGAACCTGTTTTATGACATAAAGAAGAGTGTTGGTATTTGTCTAAGGTTTAGACATATCTAAATATGGTTCAAAGATGGTTAAAGTCTAAACCAAGGTTGGAAGATTAAAATACATCATGTTAAAAGAGTGCACACATGTGTGTGCATCCATTTGGGTGTGTGTGCACACATGTGTGTGCATCCATTTGGGTGTGTGTGCACGCCCCTAAAAAACAAAGCAAAGTAGTGCGCACTGCTGTGTGAAGGGCAGCATCAGTGTGCACCTCACCGCCCCTTCACCAGTGCCTCACCGCCAAGCAAGGAAGCAACTTGGAGAAGGGTAGTGCTGCACCGCCCCTCCACCAGCACTACACCGCCCAGAATGTGGTGCAAAGGGGCTTTGCCTAGCGCCTCACCGCCCCCTATTCAACGCCTAGGCGCTAGGCACACTGAGGCACACATGGACAGCTTGTTTCAACCTCCTTTTAGGTGCATGAATGTAAGGTTAAAATGCACAACATCACTTAAGATTGATGAAGGGCCATGGTTAAGTGGTCATCAAGATCTAAGGGTGGAGATTGACTCTCAAGATTGGACAAGAAGTAGGTGCACTATATAAGGGGTTACCTAGCTTCATTCTCAACATTATAACATTGTGATATAATTTGAGATCAATTGTAAAGAGTGACAAGACACAATACAAGAGAGAATTATGTGAGAGTGCAAAGACACAAAACACAAGAGGGACTCATTGTAGAGAGGCTGGTTGTAAAGAACAGAGAGTAGTATAGATAGAGAGCATTATAGTAGTTCTTATCATCCTCTTTCTTCTCTTCTTGGTTTCTTCAAAAACTTGAGGTTTCTTGAAGAGGGTTGCTGTAATTGTAAAGAACCATTGATTTAGTGTAGAGAGTTTAGAGGAACTCATGAGGACGTAGCCTATTGTCGAACCTTGATAATAAATCGCTTGTCTTCTTTTCTTTCTTGCTTTCGATTGATGTATTTCTTTCTATAAGTCATTCTAGACTTGGGTGTTTGGAAGATCACCACTTGGGCATCTTGTCAAGTTGATTTCCAACAGTGGTATCAGAGCTTGCACAGCTGGGTGTCGGAGTAAGAATAGAAGGTGACGGAGTCAAGACTCCAAGAATCAAAGATCAACTTCTTGGGTGATTCAAGAACGGTGTAAAGACCAAGATCATATCGTGTTCTTGAGGGTGATTCAAGAACAGTGTTAAGATCCATCTTTGTTCTTGTTCTTAAGGTTGAAGAAAGCATTTATGGGTATTGCATAAATCTGGGATCTTGTCCGCAAAGATGGGTTCAAATTTCATGGTTTAGAAGTTTGATAGAAAGGGAGATTTTTCCTTGTGGAAGCAGAAGATCAAGGCGGTTCTAGTGCAACAGAAAGGGGACTTGGCTCTCGGAGAAGATGATGTTTTTTCAGCAAGTGTCACGGAGGACCAATGGATTGAGATGAAGAAGATGGCATATAGGACCATCTTTTTGCACTTGTCGGATAATATCACAAGGGAGTGCGGAGACTCGGAAGATCCAGCTACAATATGGAAGAAACTAGATGAGTTGTTTCTTGCCAAGACTCTCACGGATAAGAGGTATTTTCATAAATGAATCTTTGCTTTTAAATTTGATCCTAATAAATAGTTGCAAGATAATCTTGATGCCAAGATAAGAAGTGCATCAAGTGGAAGAAGGTTGTTAGTTAAAAGAAAGCCAGCAACTCGGTATGGCAACAACATGTATGGCTAATACAGGGATAGAGGTAGAGGAGAGAGCCATGGGAGAGTGCATAACAATATGCATGGCTACTACCGGGATAGAGGTAGAGGAGAGAGCCATGGGAGAGTGCACAGCAATATGCATGGCTACTACCAAGACAGAGGTAGCGGAGAGAGCCATGGGAGAGAGCACTCCAAACCAAGATTTGGAGGGAAGAGTTACTACTACTGTCATAAGAAGGGTCATGTCAAAAAAGATTGCAAGAAGATTACAAGGGATAGAGGAGGAAGCCATACCAAGAATGGAGAGGCTTCGGTTGCCAAGACAGAACAGCAAGATGATAATTTTCTTGTTGTGTGCTCAAGTGTGAGCAAAGAGCAAGAAGGTAGCGGGAAATGGATCTTGGATTCTGGGTGCACTCATCACATGTGCCCTCACCGGAGTTGGTTCAAGAATTTTAAGGAAACCAATGATGAAAGGGTTTTCTTGGGGAATGATATTTCTTACCAAGTGAGAGGCATAGGAGACATCCAAGTGAGGATATTTGATGGGATGACAAGGCTGCTAGAGAATGTGAGGTATCTCCCGGATTTAAGGAGGAATTTGATCTCATTGGGGCAGTTGGATTACATGGGATACACATGCAAGATAGAGGGAAGAAAGATCAAGGTAACCAACAGATCTTTGGTAGTGATCAAGGCAGCAAGAAACGATAGACTCTATGAGATGATCGGAGAGATAGAAATCAATTATCCAGCAGCAAGCTTGGTGGCTAAGATGGATAGGGCAGCCCTTTGGCACACTCGCTTGGGACACATGAGCAACAAAGACCTGCAAGTTCTTAGCAAGGATGGTCTACTTAGTGGTGACAAAGTAGAGAAACTGGATTTCTATGAGAGTTGCATTCTTGGGAAGCAACACCGGGTCAGCTTCAACACCAGAGTGCACAAGTCTAAGGGGATTCTTGACTACATTCATTCGGACCTTTAGGGACCAGAAAGAACACTAACACAGGGAGGTAACTTTTACTTTCTATCTTTAATTGATGATTATTCAAGAAGAGTGTGGGTTTATTTACTTAGAAATAAATCAGATGCCTTGAATAAATTTGTTGTGTGGAAGAAGTTGCTGGAAACTCAAACGGGTAGGGTAGTTAAAGCTTTACGAACCGATAATGGCTTAGAATTTTGCAATAAGGATTTTGATAAATTCTATGAATTAAATGGCATTCTAAGGCATAGAACGGTTGTAAAAACACCTCAGCAAAATTAAGTTGCTGAGAGGATGAATAGAACCCTTATGGAAAATGTTAGGTGCATGTTAATAAGATCCAGTTTACCAGAATATTTTTGGTGAAAAGCTGTGGCTACAGCTGCATACTTGGTAAATAGATCACCCTCTAGAGCTTTAGAGCTCAAGACTCCTATAGAGATGTGGAGTGGAAAACCCCCTGAATTAAGCAACCTTAGGACTTTTGGGTGTGCTGCATATGCACATCAAAAGGAGGATAAACTTAGCACAAGATCTAAAAAATGTGTATTTCTAGGATATGGTGATGGGGTTAAGGGATATAGGTTATAGTCCTTAGAAAAGAAAGGCATGAAACTCATTATAAGTAGGGATGTTATTTTTAATGAATTGTTATTTCCCTACTTGGAGAAAACTAACCCTGTAGGGGCTAGTGAGCTAACTAGTCCGGAAGTTGTGGAGCATTGCATCAAGGAGAGTTTGGTTCAGGTAGAGTAAGGAAGGCAAGAGGATTCGGACCAAGTAGAGCCCTTGAATGAAGGTCATGCTCAAGAAACTCAAGAGGAGGCTGAACTAGAAGAAGTTGATGCAGCAAGTCAGAATGACTACCAGCTCACAAGGGACCGAGAAAGGAGGGTGGTTAGACCACCTTTGAGATATGGGTTTGCGGATGCTAATGTAGCAGCTTATTGGACAGAAGGAGAGGTTAAAACAGAAACTTACATTGATGCCATGGGATGTAAGGATTCACCAAGATGGAAGCTAGCTATAGAGGAAGAAATGGATTCTTTGAGGAAGAATAACTTCTGGGAATTAGTGCACATTCCGGGAAATCAGAGAGTTGTGGATTGTAAGTTGACTTACAAGATCAAAGAAGGGTACTCTCCAGGAGATGAAGTTTGGAACAAGGCTAGGCTGGTGGTGAATGGGTTCATAAGAAGAAAAGACATAGATTTCGCAGAAACTTTCTCACCTGGACACAAGGTAGAGAAGATGGTGAGTATCCTCATCTATGTCATTGATGTGCTATTGGTTCGGAATAGCAGGAAGAGGATGGAAAGGTTTACATCTCAACTCAGTGAGGAGTTTGAGAGGAAGGATCTCAGCCTTACACAAAAGATCTTTAGGATGTTTATAATCCAAGAAAAGGAGAGAAACTGGTTAAGGGTTTCTTGGGTAATGGGTGTTCTCAACAAATTTGTGAGTAGTCCTTAAAAGAAGTATTGGCTTGGGATGAAGTGGTTACTGAGGTACTTGAAAGCTCAGTGGCAACCGATGGTAGGACTTATAACAACCGGGGCAGAATGCATAGCGGCAAAAGAAGCCATAAAGGAGGCTATGGGGTGGAAGAGGGTTGCTGGAAGAGTTGAAGGTACTAGAGGAGCAGGTTGTGGTGTTTTCGAATAGTCAAAGTGCATTACACTTGTGTAAGAATCTGGTGTTCCATGAGAGGACAAAGCACATAGATGTTCGGTGTCATTTCATTCGGGAAAATGTTACGAAATGATGCATCCATGTAGACAAGGTAGCCACGGAAGAAAATCCTACAGATTTAGGTACTAAAGTCATACCTCTAAGTAAGTTCAATCATTGTCTTAGACTACTTAGGATTGGAGTTGGTTAATTGATGACTCAAGATGAGTTTGGATCATGAAGCTCTCTGCACAATGGTTCAGGTTACTTAGACAAAGGTAGAGATTGTTAGTATTTGTCTAAGGTTTAAACATGTCTAAACATGGTTCAAAGATGGTTAAAGTCTAAACCAAGGTTGGAAGATTAAAATACAGCATGTTAAAGGAGTGCACACATGTGTGTGCATCCATTTGGGTGTGTATGCACACCCCTAAACAACAAGGTAAAGTAATCTGCACTGTTGTGTGAAGGGTAGCATTAGTGTGTGCCTCACTGCCCCTTCACTAGCGCCTCACCACCCAGCAAGGAAGTAGCTTGGAGAATAGCAGCACCGCACCACCCCTACACCAACACTACACCACCTAGAATGTGGTGCAAAGGGGCTTTGCCTAGCGCCTCACCGCCCCCTGTTCAGCGCCTAGGCGCTAGGCACACTGAGGCACACATGGACAGCTTGTTTTAACCTCCTCTTAGATGTGTGAATGCAAGGTTAAAACACACAACACCACTTAGGATTGATGGAGGGCCATGGTTAAGTGGTCATCAAGATCTAAAGGTGGAGATTGACTCTCAAGATTGGACAAGAAGTAAGTGCACTATATAAGGGGTTACCTAGCTTCATTCTCACCATTATAACATTGTGATATAATTTGAGATCAATTGTAAAGAGTGACAAGACACAATATAAGAGAGAATTGTGTGAGAGTGCAAAGACACAAAACACAAGAGGGACTCATTGTAGAGGCACTGGTTGTAAAGAAGAGAGAGTAGTATAGATAGAGAGCATTGTAATAGTTCTTATCATCTTCTTTCTTCTCTTCTTAGTTTCTTCAAGAACTTGAGGTTTCTTGAAGAGGGTTCCTGTAAATATAAAGAACCATTGATTTAGTGTAGAGAGTTTAGAGGAACTCACAGGGACGTAGGCTATTGCCGAACCTCGATAACAAATCGTTTATCTTGCTTTCGATTGCTGTATTTCTTTCTACAAGTCATTCTAGACTTGGGTGTTTAGAAGATCACTACCTGGGCATCTTGTCAAGGTGATTTCCAATAAAGAGGGAGGTTAATTTTAACATGCTGAAGCTGTTCAAGGATCTCACCTTTTAATGCCAAATTTCTCTCATTGGGCTTAAGGAGTGCTTGAGGGAAAGGCACCGGTGAAGAATCAGTATAAGCATCTTGTTCCTTAGGGGCTTCATCCTTGTTGCTCATGGTGTTAGAACTCAAGTTTGATGGTAAAGTGGGTCTATTAAGTTTCTTACCACTACGAGTGATCATAGCATTAACCTTTTTAACATTGTGATTTTACGGATCGGAGGTTTGTGCCATATGTTGTCCCCTAGGATTTTGTTGTGGCTGCGAAGGAAACCAAACTTGCTCTTGAATTGTCAAGAAACTAGTTAACTTGGTGAGTTGGCTTTTTATTTCCTTTTGTTCCTCTTTGATCCCTTTTTGCTCCTCTAGCAACCGTTGATTTATCTTGCCTTGTTTTTCTGCACTCTTGGCATGTACCTGCAGAAATGACTTAAACATATCTTCCAAAGGTAAAGATTGTTGTGGTGCATTAGATGAGGTTGATTCTGGTTTCCATTATGTACTAGAATGGGGATGAGGTTGTATATCGGATCTCCAATGGGTGCTAGATTGGGCAAGAGGTTGCACATCAGATTTTCAACTGAAATTAGGGTGATTCTTCTAACTAGGATTCTAGGTGTTAGAGTAGGGTGAGTATGGTTTCCTAAAGGGTATACCCAAGGCATCACACTCTCCTTTCATGTCAAAATAAGCTGGACAATCCTTAGGTACATGATCTACCCCATTACCATAAAACAAGTTTCATGGGACTCTACCCTAGCAACCGGTTCGGGGGTTCTAGCATCCTTGGTTTTTAAGGTTTCAATTTCCTTAATTAGGGCCTCTAAACGGGCTTTAAGGTTGTCCTCTTCCTTAAGTTGATAAATTCTAGCAGGTTGATTTCTCCTAATACTTTCCATGGCATTTGGGCCTGTCCAAGTGTGGGCTTTTTCTGATAGGTCATCTAGGAAATCTATGGCTTGGTCGGGATCTTTTTGAAGAAAATCCCCATTGCATATCATTTCTATGAATTGTCTTTCGCTACTTAGTAGTCCATCATAGAAGTAGCTAACTACCCGCCAACTCTCATACCCATGGTGTGGACAAGAATTCAAAAGGTCTTTGAAACGTTCCCAAACTTGATATAAGGTTTCACTCTCCTTTTGTGAAAAGTTTGAGATTTGTCTCTTGAGGTTATTGGTCTTATGGGTTGGGAAATGCTTTTGGAAGAAGGCTTGAGTTATCTCATCCCAACTCCCTATACACCTAGGCCTTAACAAGTAAAGCCAAACCTTGGTAGCAATTAGATCATTCCCAGCTTAAACTCAGGTTGTTAAACATTAGGGGGAACATGATACAAGATGGTGTGGCCGTTCGGCTAGGATGCAAGTAGTCCTTAAGTGTCCTAGCAACATTTTCATTGTGATTGTCGGCCATGTTAACAAAGTCCTCTAAATTCTCGTTTAAGGGTGCACTATGGTTTGATTTAGGCGATGTTTTACTAATAGATGAAGAAAGAGAGGGTAACTCTATTTTGGGTCCTCTAATGAATCTACCTTGCAAATCTCTCAGTCTAAGCATACACTAATTGAGTTAGGGGGAAATAAATAAAACAGAATAATAAAAGAAAATTAGAAAATCAAAACAAAGAGAAAAAAAACAATATTACTGTCTTTGTCTCAAAGTTGACAATCTTCCTTAAGATGAGTGCGTCTCCCGGCAACGGAGCCAAAATTTGATTATGCTCAAACTATCACACGATTATTGTGTATAGATAAGGTGTTGATCCCACGAGGAAACGCGAACTACAAGAGAAATTGTAAACCTTAATACGAACGATAATGATTAAATGAAAAAATATGAGTTTTGATGATAAAATAATGTGAAGGAGTTGTGTAATTATAATGAAGAATATAAATGAGGAAACAACAAGGTTCTGGGAATCCTTCCTAAGTTCGTTGCCTTGCTCTACTCTCGATTCAATTGGTTTATCTCGATTGCTAGTTTCACATCCCAAACAAGTAATCGGTAAATATTCAATTAAAGCACATAAACACCCTAATGTAATTGCTATAAATTACTCTTTAGTTTCGATTCAAGCACACATGACTTATCTCATAGATTATCACGAAACGACAATATATCTCAATGACAAGACCACAGTAATGGACAATCTATAAGATAAATTTACCAAAATCAATCACATCTAAACAACTTGACATAAGAAGAGCTTGACTAAACTTATATTGAGGAGGAAGATGCAATCACCGAATTAAAAATAAATCCTCTAATTCTTACTTAATCAAACAGTAAATCATAAACAATATTCAATAATAAATCCTTACAACTGAATCAAGAATGGAAAATAAGAACAACTACACCTAGGAATTCATTCCTTTTGCCTTGCTTGGAGATTAGTTGGCCATGGGGCTCAAGCTTGATGAAGAGGAATATGGAGCTCTCCCTTGATTTGCAGCACAAAACAGACATGGAGGCTGCAAACCCTTAATGTTCTATATATAGACCATAAGGTTTTGGGGCATTTTGAGCTCAAAAATACCATTTGGAAGCCCTAATTAGGTCAAGGGACTATGTGCACGACACACCTTAACCTTTCCAGGCCGCGACGCACACCTTTGGTCCGAGATTAGAGCCATGCTGGAGGCCGCGGTGCCCCTTGGCCCAAGCCTCGGCGCACACTGTTGTCTAGATTTTTACAAAGTTTGTGGAGGCTTCTGGTTGTGGCACACACTAAGGACTTAACTTTTCTTCCTTCTTTGCTTCTCCGCAACCACTCTGACACTCCGTTATGCATGGAATCTTGGTGCTTTAAGCATCGATAGCTTTTCCATCTCTTTTGAACTCAAAGTACCTGAAAGCATCGAAATATATCAATGATCCAAGAATGACACTTTAGAATTGTTAAGGTAAAAATGAGTAATTTAACCTTAGATCAACCCTAAAATGCTAACAAGTAAGTAGTGTTAAGATGCATTTCATGACTCTCATCAAGTTGGTGTGCCAATTGAAGAAATCTCTTTATGGCCTGAAGCAATCACCTCGGCAATGGAATAAGAGGTTCAATTCCTTTGTAACTAGCTTGGGTTTCATGAGGAGCTACTATGATTCATGCTTGTACGACAAGGGGCACAAGGTGGAGGAAGTGGTGATCATCCTCATCTATGTTGATGATATGTAGCTGGTTGGGAGCAGCATGGAGAGGATAGGAGAATTGAAGTCTCAACTCAGTGAGGAGTTTGAGATGAATGATCTTGGCCATGCACAAAAGATCATTGGGATGTGTATAATCTGGGAAAGGAAGAGAAACAGATTGAAGAATTCTCAGACTTCCTACATAGAGAAGATGATATCTAAGCTCTCTATGGAAGATAGCAAACCAGTGAAGGTTCCCCTTACTGGTCATTTCGAGTTCTCCAGTGATCAATGTCTAAGATCAGAGGCAGAAAAAAAGGAAATGGAAAAGGTCCTTTACTCTAGTGCGGTTGGTTCAGTTATGTTCATCATGGTAAGCACTAGACTAGACATTGTTCATGCAATAAGTGTTCTCAGTAGGTCAATGAGTAATCCCGAAAAAGAGCATTGGCTTAGGATGAAGTGGTTGCTGAGGTACTTAAAGGGAAGCCCAGAAGTAGGGCTGGTTTATGAGAAGAGGGGTAAGTCCATCTGTCTTGAGAGTTATGCGGATTCGGACTATGGAGCAGACTGGGATAAAAGAAGATCGATTACCTCCTACTTTTTAAAGTTAAACAGATGTTGTATAAGTTGGAAGGCTCAGTTGCAGCCAGTGGTAACACTCTCAATAGACGAGGCTGAGTACATAGCGGCAACGAAAGCCATTAAGGAGGCTATGTGGTACAAAGGGTTGTTGGAAGAGTTAAAGGTCCTGAAAGAGCAGGTGGTGGTGTATTCGGAAAGCCAAAGTACATCGAACTTGTGTGAGAATCCAGTGTTCCATGAGAGGACAAAGCACATGGATGTTTGGTATCATTTCATTCGGGAAAATGTTACGAAAGGATGCATTCATGTGGACAAGGTAGCCACGAAAGAAAATCCTGCAGATTTGAGCACCAAGGTTCAACCTCTAAGTAAGTTCAATCGTTGCCTTGGACTACTTAGGATTGGAGTCGGTTGATATGATGACTCAAGATGAGTTTGGATACTGAGTTCTCTGCACAATAGGTTCGGGCTTAATTGCTTAGACAAAAGTAGAGATTATTAGTGTTTGTCTAAGGTTTAAACATGGTTTGAAAGGGTTCAGAATTAGGTCTTGGTGCCTCGGCTCAAGGTGTGCATGCCTTGGCCTCCAGGAAGACCAAAAGTTGGGAGAAGGGGCTGTGCACCCTAGCCTGGCCTTGTGCGCCATGACTCAGCCACTCCAGGCCGCGGCCTCCAGCATGACATCAAAACCTCCCCTTCTTCAGGCCACGGCTTGCCTTGTTCTAGGCCGCTGCTTGAAGGCACACTAATGTTGATTTTTCCAACCTTTTGAAAGGTGCGTGGGACAAATTCAAAATGCACAGGATCACTTAGGATTGATGAGGGGCTATGATTGATTAGTCCTCAAGATCTAAAGGTGGATATTGACCTTCAAGATTGGTCAATAAGTTGGTGCACTATATATAGGGTCATCTAGGTGCAAATCAACATAACTTGTGATTGTGAATGAGAGATCAATTGTAAGAGTGCAAAGACACAAAGTAAGAGAGACTCATTGGAGAGGCTGGTTGTTTAGAAAGAGAGAGTAGTATAGAGAGGGGATTCAAGGGACTTGTAAGTGGAATTTCTAAGGGGGAAAGTTCCAGGGTAACTCAAGACCTTATCACTTTCTTTTCTCTTCTTTCATTCTTCAAAAACTTGAGATTCTTGAAGGGGTGTTGTTGTAAGAACTCATTGGTTTAGTGCAGAGAGTTCAGAGGAACTCACAGGGATATAAACTATTACCAAACCTCGATAACAAATTGTTGTGTTCTTTCTTTTCTTTGATTTTTGTTTCTGTTTCTGTTTCTGATCATTACAAGTCATTCTAGACTTGGGTGTTTGGAAGATCACCACCTGGGCATCTCCAAGGTGATTTCCCAACAATATTAAATGAATTATGAGTTCAAAAGAAAAGGATAGATGATATTTTATGTTCTATACTGAAAAATTCATTTACCATTAAAGTCTTTTCCATAAAAAAAAATCTATCATTTATGTTGGAAAAATTTAATGTGAATGAAATAGTTAATATAACAATTGAAGAAAGAAAGTTTTACCTCTTAGCGTAAAAGAATATGATGGTGCACTGGTTGTGCTATGATACGAATGAGTTTCAGTATTTGTCTTAACAATATATTTTGTTTTAAAAATGATTTATTTACTTTCTACTATCATAAGAAAAGTACATAAAACTGTTATTAAGCATGGTTAAGTGGCTTTACCATTTTGCTATTTATAGTTTATAGTGATATGATTTTGTTATGTCCTCATATATTAAAACAATATATTTTTTGTTCTACTTTGAATAATGTTGAAACCATTGTGTCGTTTAGGGCCTAGATAGTAGTATTCAGTTGATAATTTCTTTGTACTACCAATTTTCTTTCCCAAAAGCCCTTTCTCATCACTCCACTCACTCTTTTCATTACCCTTTGAAAAGTATAAACAATTTTTTTTGAATATTTAATATTATTAAATTTTCAGGTCATTAGACTTAAAAATTAAGAAAATAGATAGAGATCAATAATACGATGAAATTAGTATTTCGGTTTAAAATGGCTTATCAAGTTCTGAATACATTTAGCTATTGTTTACAAGGTTGCTATGGGCTAGTTCTGTTTGTAAATAATAATAAAATCTATATATATTTAATAGAAGAATGCTAACTTTCCACACCTTAGACACAAGTTAGCATTTTATCTAAATTATTTAAGACCAAAATGTCCCCAACTATTTAAATTTCACTAAAACACACCGGAGGGAAAATGGATAATTCATTAAATCCATTTTTTATTTTTTAAGCTTTGAAGACTTTTTGAGATATCTAGCAAAATGATTGTTGGAAAATTAAACCCTCGGTACCATTGGAAAGATACCAACGAGATCTACATTTTGACATTTTGCTCACTGCCCTCTACCGATAAGGCCACCTTCATGCGCTGCCCGTGTGGCTGGAGGTGGTCCACCTTTAGATATTCACTATTTCAGTGACTATATATTACCGGAAACCACCACTACTACCAAGCTGGATTTTAGACGATCCACACAACATCGAAACGTCACCCAGTGAACAACAACTGTTGATACTTCATTTCGAATCCTTTTTTAAAATTACCAAAAAATCCCTATTTTAAAGTGATTTTAGGGGATATTTAGTGGCATTTTGGTTCAAATTATTTTCAACACAATTCTAACTTGTACCTTAAGTGTGGCAAGTTACGATTTTACACACACACAAAAGAACATCGTGGTTGGTCGCTAACAAAATTCAGTAAATGAAGAAAAAAATTCAATGTCACTCGTATTGTTAGGAAAGAAACCCGCCCACAATTTTCAAATGCAAAACCATGATCGCTGCTCATAATTCGCAAATGAAAAATCATAGTTGTTTGCTAATAAAATTCATTGACCAAATAACAAATCCACATCATTCATATTGTTTGAAAGGAAACCCACCAATAATTTCCAAATGCAAAATCATTGTCGCCACCCACAATCCGCAAATGGAAAAAAAATTCATTGAATGTAGAACAAATATACGTCACTCATATTGTTGGAAAGGAAACCTGCCCACTGTTTCAAAATGTAAAACCATGGTCATCACTCACCATCCACAAATGGAAAACTATAGCCTCTCGTTTACAAAATTCATCGAATGAAGACAAACCCGTGTCATTCATATTGCTGGCAAAGAAACACGCCTACAATCCCTAAACGTAAAATTCATTGAATGAAGATGAAAAATTACACTATATAAAGGACACACACATGAGTAATCATAGAAAATAGTAAGAAGCATGAGGAATGAAGATTATAGTGGTGAGAAGAATGACGCCACTTGCAAGAAATTTATCAATTTCCTGATCGAATTACTGATCTACTAGAAAAGAATGCTCATGGTTAGAATGATATTCTATTCTTTTTAACTTTTCTTTTCTTAATCAGTAAACCTTATGGATTATAGTCATGTTTGTTATCATCATTAAGTAATTTGCTTCTAACTAAGTATCAATTTAATTTGTTGAAATTTTGTAAAGGAATGAATTCATGAAGATGCCAGCCATAAGCAAGTTGCAAGGTAAGTGGTTTTATTTAGGTGTTTTCTTTTCTTTCATTTTTTATAGTCAATAAATTATCAATACAATCAACACTTTAATTATTGATAATTATTTGTAGTCTCCAAGGAAAGTATGAGACTTAATTGTGCAAAATATTGTTTTTTAGTTTGCATATAATTCAAAATTTATTGAAGTAGAAAAAACTATTGTAATTTCCATCTTTCATTAAAGAAACAAACAATTTTTTCTATCACTATTTTTGAATCGACAAAATTTTAGAAGTTTGGTGGTGTAAAAGGTCTGTAAGTTAGGCTAAAAGTTTTACCTAAATTGTCTTGAAATTCAAATATGACCTATTGTGAGATGACACATTTGGTGCTCATAGTCCTCTTTTTTTTCTCTTGTGATCAATGACAAACCAAACAAGTAATGCAAGATTGTATCTTTCTTTCTAACTCTTTTATCTAGAAGGGTGATTATAATGGAGTACCAATCTAGGATTTTAAATAGAAATATTGTGGGCCTAGGTTTAAAAATTTTAAAAACATTGTTATGGTTCTAATTCAAATAATGTTGCAACCATTGGGTCGTTTTGTGTCTAGATTGTACTATTATATCGACTATTTATCTTTACTCTCAAACTTAATTTTCCTAAAATCCCTATACTCTCTCTTTATATTACCTTTTGAAAAGTAAGAAAATTTTAATTGAATAGTGAATATGTTAACTTTTTAGGAGACTATACGTGACCATTACACTTGGCATACTTATAGGTTAAAAGATAATTTTTTTTTATGTTAGCATATTATTTCATCATATAAAGATTAGATTAGCATGTGTTGAGATGCTAAGTTATTTAATCACATAGAAAATCATATCAACATGCTTGTAACGCGTGTTAAGACTAATATTATTACAAATCATCAAAGATTCACAATACAATAAAAAACCAAAAGGTATTTAGACCTAAAATTTAGGAAGTAGATTCACAATATAATGAAATAATTGTTTCTATTTAAAATTCTTTATCAAGTTCTGATTCTGAATGAATTTATTTAATGTCTGCTAGGCTATTGTGGGTTGTTGTTATTTGTAAATTTGTTATGCACGTGTTTCACTAATCATGTCTTATTACGAAAGTAGAACTGTATGACTTCTGCTTTGATATTATAATCATTATCATTATCATGCAATGTTTTCCTCTTAAGGATTGGCTTAATAGAATTTAGATGTGGTTTAGATGTTGTGTTACCGACATTACATTTCAAGTCTCTAAATGTGTAAGTGTGTAAAGTTATGTTAGTTAGTTAAGCCAAGACATATTACAAATCATGAATGTGTTACATATAAAGTAATTGTTCTTTATGACTACAATCAGACCTTTGAAAATTATTTAATGCATAAGAATGTTGGATAAGGAATGTAAATCAAAGGTGTCATTCATTATCTTTCTTATGTATCTATTACTAGTTGAATGTGATGATTTCTTTAAGCCCTGGCTTGCTACTTTCTCCATCATTTAATCCACAAATCGAATGAAACCCGAAGAAAAGACTTCTATTAAAATATCAAATATAAGTTTTTCTCTTAAAATGTTATTAGGTGCATTTTCATGTTTTATGATATGACTAATGCTCTATCTATCTATCTATCTATTTATCTATTCCATTACTTTGGTAGAAAATGACATTTTTAGAAATGTGTCTCTTCATTCGTCATTAATTCAATTTTATTATATTTTCAATGAATTCAAGTTCATATTACTTAATCCTTGATAATAAGTTAACCACTGATATGTCTGAAAAGAATTTAAATAAAATTATTAATATTTAAATATTGTTTTTTTTATGTCTATTGCTTTAAGATCTTTTTATTTATCATTACAAGAGACCAGAAGGTGTTGTCTATGGTTGGTAATTTTTGTTATTGAGGATACTATTGTTTCAACACGCGTAATTGTGTACTTGAGTATATTTTTGTGTAATCATGTATGTATATGTGTATTGCATGCTCTTGTATCAACTTACATTTTGCCATGGTTAGGTCTAAGTCATTTACGTATCAAACATGTTAGGAAGAAAACAAGATTAGTTGTACCCATATAAATATTGGTAGAGATTGACAAAGGATTTATTTGTGTTATTTTAAACACCATGTAGCTATAAGTTTTGCCTAGGTTGCTTCAATAAGTAGATCAAAAAAGGGATGATAACTTGTATGAATTGTTAGTCTTGCTAAATTGGGAAGTAATCCACGTATTTGTTCAGCAATCATGGTTTTTATCTATATGGTAAACTTGTCAAAATGAACTGTTTTTGGAGTGCCTCCAAAAGTTTATCACCCTTTAGAAAACAAAATTAAGCCTCATAAGGCCTATATTAAAGAGAGGGTGAAAAAGGAACGAGAATGACAATGCTACATGTGGAAGAGTATTTGTGACTATGACCAGGGATTATTTTGGTTTTATCATACCCGAACATGACCCTGAGTGGAATTAGGTGTGCTAGTTAGAGAATCTTGGGCGGATAGACATGAATGTTGCATGCTTAAATAATGGCTTCCTAGTTTATGGCTAGTTTCGGTCACACCTGAGTGCTGCAAAGTTTTTGAGAATCTTAGAAAGGTTGAATTCAAATTTGACTGTTTGATATCTTAATATATCATGATATAATATTGGTTTTTTTTTTATGTTTTTAAAAGTTTTATGCTATTGTTGTTTATTTGATTTATATTATTCTTATTTGATTGAAAGAGGATCAAATGAACATAATATTAATCAAATAACCGACAATAACATAAGCTTTTAAAGATAAAAATAAAATAAAGAACCAATATTCTTCTTTGATCTATTAAGATAACAAATAGTCAAATGGGAATTACACTTTTTACGATTCTCAGATACTTTGTAGTATCCAAGTGTGACCAACGTTATCCACAAACTAAGAAAACCATTATTTAGGCATGCAAGATTCATGTCTATCTATCTAGGATTCTCCAACCAGTACAACTTGGTTCCTCTCAATGTTATTTTTAGGTAGGGTAAGAGCAAAATAATCCCTAGGCACAATCACATATACCCTTCCACAAGAAGCATTGTTATTTCCATTCCTTTTCGCCCGCTCTGTAGTATAGGCCTTATCAGGCCTAATTTTGTTTTCTAAAGAGCGGTAAACCTTCAAAAAAACTCCAATAACAATTGATTTTGACAATTTTACAATATGGATAACAACCACGAGTGTCGAATTAATATGTTGATTGCTTATCAGTTTTGCAGGACTATTGTGGCGACACTTCGCACAAGTTAGAGTCCCTTTTTCGATCCACTTGTTGAAGCAACCTAGGCATAAATTTTGGACACATGGTGTCTGAAATAACACAAATAAAGCTTTTTTAAATGTCTACCAATATTTATATGGGTATAACTAATCTTATTCCCTTCCTTCCATGTTTTATATGCAAATGACTCAAACCTACCCATGGAAAACTGTTAGTTCATACTTTTTTGTTTTTAAAATAGAAATCTTTATTCTTAAAGTAAAAAATTACAAAGGATAAAAAATGGGATTATCAAAAACAACAAACAACCTAGCAAATAAAACAACCAAGTAGAGACCTAGAACCAAACGAAAACCAATAAATGACATAAGCAATAGACCAAAAATGAGGCATACCAACTCTTAGGATCATCAACTAGCAACAATCGTCCACAACTTCAAACATAATCAAAATCAATTTTTATGAAACCCCAACTTAGCATAATCCTCCCTATCCTTTAACTCCATCCAATATATTTTTTTCACCCATATCGTTCTCATCACCATAAAAAAAACCATACCCAAACTTTTACTCAAATCACACAATGCGACAGCCTCACTCAAAACTTCATCATTTCTTGGAAGAACATCACTTGGCAATAAAACCGCATCACCAACTAACAAAGAACCAACTTTCCACCTAGAATTATCCTCACACAAAGAAAAAGCCTCAATAACAATAGATGACCTCTCAAAACCCTTCGAATGGAACTTCTTCTTTGAATTTTTTACAACACAAGCCACTAATTCTTCGGTTTTTAGGATTGATTTCATCTTCTTCTTTTTTCTCTTGAATAACCATTTGATATAAAATGACTTTCCATTAAATCTTAACACTCCCATTCTTCAAAGATTTCTTTTTACGACTGAGGCCACAATTAATTTTGGAAGAAACAGTTGGATGTGTAGCATGGCCATCAACCTCATAAATGTGGAAACATGAATTCGATATTTACTTTCTTTCCACTTTACATTCTAAGGGTCAATAACGAAAGAAAATAGTTTCTCTTTCTTTACTCTTAGATTATTAAAAAAAAATTATTTTAGAAACTTGAATTTTTGGTAGTTTGAATTAGAAGAGGTTTTGAGAAAATGTTTTGGATTAAAAAAAAGAGTTTATGCTAGGTTTAATGAATTGAAACTTTTAACTTGAGATTTTGGTGTGAGTAATATGTATTTTTATCTTAAAACTTTAGGAAAACCTTATGTTTTGAAAGATTTGAATTATATAAGGATGATTTCTTCCTCTCTTCTCCTCACTTGCATTTTTAGAGTTTTTAAAAGAGAAAGAAACCTTAAGAGCACTCAGAGTCAGATTGAGAGTTCGAAGTTCTTGATTAGCAGCTCAGGAGATTTGGTGAATTGGGAGTTCAAACTGCTTGGGAGTCGACCTGTTGGAGTGGTGATTTTAGTGGAGGAACCGAAGCCGTACACACAATCCAAATCCATTCCCTTGGTGAGTCTCCTGTTCCTTTTACCATGTCTGAATATATAGTTAGTAGTGGTTGTGAAGGCAGTGGGGATTTGTCACTGGAGCTGGAGGAGGCCATAGGTGTCTTCTCCAGTGAGGACATCTCCTCTTTGGAGATCGTTCATCGGGAGGGTACCCTTGCCCTGGTGCCCTTCACCCCTAGGGGAGATAATGAAGAAGAAAGTGAGGAAGAGGAGGAAGAGGCCACTTCTGAAGAGAATGATGAGGTTGATTGTACGCTGATAGAGATTAAGGATGATGCCTCGGTGGTGGAGCAGGAGGAATGGTCGTTCGAGGCCAATTCTGTGTTGAGCATAGTTGAGGAAGCGGATCTTCAAAGGATGAGGAGAGTCTATCATATTCCGATGGACTATGCCCTTCAAGCATCAGAGGGTGGGGAGAGGGCTTGTGATTCCCTTCCGAGCCACGTGCCTTATGAGTTGTGCGTCCATGAGCAACACATGAAGGTCGGGCTTAGGTTCCCTCTTTACCCGTTCTTTTGCTTGGTGCTTAGGTACTTCGGCATTGCACTGAGCCAACTGGTGCCCAACCTGGTACGCTTGATCATAGGTTTCATAGCCATGTGCCAAGAAGTGGGTGGTGTTATGAACCTTAACATCATCAAGGCCCACTTCCAGATCAGCAAGCACGGCTAGACCGGGTAGTTTGTGGTCAGCTGGAGGGCCAAAATGAGCATGCTAAAGAAGAAGTTGTCCTTCATAAAGAAGTGGAAGAGATCGTTCTTCTTTATCTGGAATGCCGAGAGCTTTAACATCCCCCTCCATTGGAGCTTAGACCATGTCGGTAAATACAAGAAGCCGCACCTTCTGCACCGAGAGAAAGAGACGTTGAAAGTGATGCTGGCTGCGCCTTTGGATGCAAAAGTCCTTTGTGACAATGAGGAGCTTCATAGGTACGGCCTCTGCCCTCCCTGCCCCCTAGCAGACATGGAGCATGGTAACTTTTAGTGCTTGTTTAATTTTTACCTATTGTTTTATCTATCTTGATCTGTTAATGCTGTTCTTTATGCAGAGATTAAGGTGACCGGGCAAACGAAGTAGAGGGCCAAGGAGATGAGATGGGCCTCAGAGGGGAAAGGTTTTGCCCCGAAGCAGTAGCAGAAGAAGAAGGCCCGGGCATCCAACTCGGTTCCCATTGTCATGGAGAACCCTCCAAGGCCTTCTCATCTAGAGCCGCGGGCTATTCTAGTGGCGCCCATTCCTCCCCAGGGCCCATCCTCATCCAGGGAGGTGTTTAGGACCTCAGCTCCTTTTTTGCCTTTGTGGGCGATGAAGGTTGACGATTTAGTGTTCACCCATCCGAGGTTTGTACAAGAGCATCTTATCCTGGGGATCCCTCCCTGTAATATGCTGGAGGTCTCTCGAAGGCCTTTCGAGTGGCTCTACTCGACCATCGAGTCCATGACTTCCCAGGTACTATCCTTCACCTTTTTCTATAGCTTTTTGATTTCTAACTTTTTTTTACGCGCCTTTATACTTGTTTCAGACTAGTGTCTTTATCGGTGTCTTGTCCTCGCGCAGCACGGACATGGCCGAGCATCTGGGGAAGTGTGAGCAAAAGCTCGACGAGAGTCAGAAGCTTGTCCGGGCATTGTCTTTTTCCCTCAAAGTGGTTGAGAGGGCCAAGGACGAGGCCATCCGGGAGAGGGATCAGAGGCGGCAAGTCAAGGATGCACTTCTGACGGAGAGGGACATGGCCCGTGAGTCTGAGTGTCAGGCTCGGAAGGGGGCTGCAGAGGTCGCGCGGAAGGCTATGGAGGAGAAAGAGGCCTTGTTGGAGGAGGCCGGAGGCCAGTTCCTTGAGGACTTCTATGAGGCAAGAGGAAGGTCGAGTCTCTCTTCCCTGAGACCAACTTTTTCAGCCTTGAGCAAGAGTCTTCCGGAGAGAAGGGCGTTGTCGCTACTGTTGGGGATGCCGAGGACACAGTTGGAGCAGAGCCTCAGAAGGCCCCTGAGGACAAGGCTCATCGGAAGGATTAGTGTAGTCTTATTTTTCTGTTTTTGTATGTGAGGGCTGATAGCGCCCGTTTTTTAATCCAAACCTTTTGAATGAAATATTGATCTTTTACGAACTCGAGTTTTTATTCCTTTTTCTCCCATTTTTACATTTTATGTTACTGATAGAACTTGCGGAGATTTTCTGCGTTCCAATTGTGTGGGATGAGCTTGCTATCTAACTCTTCAAGTTCGAAGGTGCCGACTCAGCATACTTTTCGGATCCGATACGAGCCTTCCCAGTTTGGGACGAGCTTCTCCATTTCCCGAGGATGAGATACTTTACTTTTTCAGAGAACGAGGTCATGCAGTTTAAAGTTCCTGTTTCAAACTCGTGAATTGTAGTATCAAGCGATTCTCTATTGGTAAGTAGCTAAATGGATCTGAGCTTTATCTCGGGCTTCATCAACCAACTCAGCGTTCATCCGCAAGCCGTCCTAGTTGTCACTTGGTTTGAAATGTTGTACGTGTATCGATGGTATCCCAACTTCAAGGGGGATAACAGCTTACGAACCATATGCCATGAAGAAAGGGGTTTCCTCTGTTGGAGTACGGACAGTCATTCGATATGCCCAGAGGACATTGGAGAGTTAGTCGGCCCATCATTTATCCGTTTCATCGAGTCTTTTCTCGATACCTTGGAGAAATGTTCTATTGGTTACCTTGACTTGGTCATTAGCTTACGGGTATCCAACGGATGAGAATCGATGCTCGATGCGGAGATCTTCGCAGAACACTTTGAATCGATAACTATCAAATTGCTTGCCGTTGTCGGTGATTAGTACTTGTGGTATGCCGAACCAACACACGATGGATTTTCGAACAAAGTTTCAGGTATAGTAATCTGTTATGCTGGCCAGTGGTTCTGCTTCAACCCACTTGGTGAAATAATCGATGGCCACAATGAGATGTTTTCTTTGCTCAGAAGCTCCGACGAATGGACCGAGTATGTCTATTCCCCACATGGCAAAGGGGAGAGGACTAGTGATTGAGGTAAGGGGGTTGGCTGGTTGGTGAGGCATGAGAGAGTACTACTGGCAGTTCTTGCATCTTCTAACCAAATCTGTCACGTCTTCCTTCATTGTGGGCCAGTAATACCCCTGCCGGAGAACTTTGAAGGCTAGGGCCAGAGCCCCTATGTGATTTTCACATATCCTTTCGTGGACTTCCCGGAGAGCATAGTCAGCTTCGACTGAGTTGAGGTACCTTAAGTAAGGTATGGTTAGGGCCTTTTTATATAGCTTTTTGTCTATGACTGTGTACCTAGACGCGCGGGAGATTGGCTTCCTTGCTTTGTTTTTCTGCTCGGGGATTTTCCCATCTTTCAAGTACCAGAGGATCGGGTCCATCCATGTTTCTTCCCCCACTACTAGCAGAACTAAGGCTTCATCAATGCTTGGGACGGAGAGGGTTTCGAGATACACATTTGAGTTGGCTTGAGGTGTTGGGATGAGGCCAGCTAGGCTAAGGCATCAGCTTTTGAGTTTTTCACTCGCAGGACGTGAGTTATTCAAAAGTGTTGAACCTAGTGGCGAGCTCCCTTGCCTTCTCAAGGTACCAGGCGATTTTTTCTCCTCTGGCCTTGAATTCCCCTGTTACTTGGCTAACCACCAGCTGTGAGTCACTATACACGTCCAGAACCTCAGCAGCCAATGCTTTTGCTAATTTCAGACCCGCAAGCAGGGCTTCGTACTTCGCCTCGTTGATAGAGGTTTTGAATTCAAATCTCAAGGCGTACTCACCTACGAAGCCGTCTGGACTACAAAGAATGAGCCTTGCTCCGCTTCCTATGGTCTTCGAGGATCTGTCTACACGAAGGGTCCATCTCGAAGGTGGCGCATCTAACACTAATCCTGTCCCTTCGTTTAGATCTATGGGGAGATTTGTTCCGACAATAAAGTCGGCTAGGACCTGGCCCTTGATCGCCTTGCAGGAGTGGTACCAGATATCAAACTCTTTGAGCTCCACTGACCATTTGACCATTCTTTCAGAAACATCCGGGTTGTGTAGGACTTGTCTCAAGGGCTAGTCAGTCAAGAGGATGATAGTATGCGCTTGGAAATGCGGCCAAAGTTTCCTTGCAGCTACTATGAGGGCATAAGCTACCTTCTCTTTTGGAGGATACCTCACCTCTGCTTTGTGGAGGGTCCTGCTGACGTAATAGATGGGTTTTTGAATGCCCTCCTCTTTTCAGATCAAGACGAAAGCCACGATGTTTTGCCCAGCCGATAGGTACATGAACAGTTCTTCACTTGGCAGCGGCTTGGTTAAGAGCTAGGGCGAGCTTAGGTACTTTTTCAGCTCCTCAAACGCTTTCTCACAGTCCTCTATCCAGGAAAATTCTCTGGCCTTTCTTATGGCTTTGAAGAAAATGAGGCATCTTTCCGCAGACTTGGATATGAAACGGTTTAGGGCTGCTACGTCCGGTGAGCCGTTGTACCTCTTTCATGGTCTTAGGAGGGGCCATATCAAGGATGGCTTTAATCTTTTCTGAGTTAGATTTTATCCCTCTCTAAGTAACCATGAAGCCCAAGAACTTCCCCCCTGTTACTCCAAATGCACACTTCATCGAGTTCAACCTCATCTTATATCTGCGCAATACCCCAAATGCCTCTTCCAAGTCGAAGCCATGGTTTTGCGCCTCGGTGCTTTTGACTAACATGTCATCCACGTAGACTTCCATGTTTCACCTTATCTGTTCCATGAAGATCTTGTTCACCAATCTTTGATAGGTTATGCTGGTGTTTTTGAGCCCGAAGGGCATGACTTTGTAGCAGTACAGTCCTTGATCGGTGACGAAGGCGATCTTATCTTGGTCGGGCTCGTACATAAGGATCTGGTTGTAGCTGAAATATGCATCCATAAAGGAGAGAAGTTCATACCCCGAGGTAGTGTCCACCAGTTGGTCGATCCGAGGTAGGAAAAAACTGTCCTTAGGACAGCTTTGTTCAGAGTGGTGAAGTCAATACAGATCCGTCACTCGCCACTGACCTTTCGGACCATCACCACGTTGGACACCCAGTCAGGATACTTTGTTTCTCGGATGAAGCCGCCTCAAGTAGCTTGTCCACTTCGGTTTTGATAGTAACTTGCCTTTCCGGGGCGAAAGTTCTCTTCTTCTGAATGACGGACTTGTGCTTTGGATCTACATTCAGATGATGCTTGATAGTTTCAAGGTCGATTCTGGGCATATCTAATGCAGACTAGGCAAACAAGTCCTGGTTCTTCTTAAGGAGGGAGATGAGCACCTCTCGGTGGCTTTTTAGGAGGTTAAATTCGATCTGAATAGTCAAGGAAGGGTCCTTTCCGAAAGGGACTGAAGTTAGTTCTTCCACGGGTCATCCTCTTGGAGTCTTTACCTCGTCTCTAAGGTCTTCAACCTCGAGAAGTAAGGCTTCGATCTTTTTTTCTTCTTTGATGACGTTCAGGTAGCAGGATCGAGAGGCTTGCTGGTCTCCTCTGACCACTCCTACTCCTTCGTTGGTGGGGAATTTGACTTTCAAATGATAAAGGGAGACAACTACCATCAGCTTGTTGAGGGTGGGCTAGCAGAGGATCATGTTGTAAGAGGATGGTTGCTTGACTACTAGAAAGGTGGTTTGAATGGTGGTTGTTCACGTCGTTGCTCCTATGGTAATGGGGAAGACTATATTTCCTTCTACGAGCACAGAGGTTCCACCGAAACCGTAAAGAGGGGTCGGAGTTGACTCTAATGGCTCATCCTTCAACTCCTTTCACTGGAAAGCATCATAGAACAGGATGTCTACTGAGCTTTCGTTGTCAACTAGGACACGCCTTACTTCGTGGTTAGCCACCCGGAGAGAGACTACCACCGCATCGTCATGTGGAGTCTACACTCCTTCCAAGCTGTTATCCGTGAAGGAGATTACCAGACTTGACTCTCTTTGCTTGTGGGGACCGCTGACAGAGGCCACCGTTCTGGCATACGCTCTATTGTTCTGTCCTGAGCTACCTCCGGTCGCTGGGCCTCCGCAGATTATCTTGATGATCCTGGTGGTAGTCGCCACCTCTTGGCTCCTTTGATTGGGCCCTTCTTGCCCTGGCCTGGGGTCTCTTTGAGGGTCCCACCACTCTTGCTGCGGAGGATAAGGGCTTCCGGAGTCCCTCCTTGGCTGGGCGGGCGTTTCTCTTCCCCGAGACCCTATGAACTCCTTCAGGTACCCTCTGTTGATGAGGGCTTCAATTTGCATATTTAGACTTTGGCACTCTTCGGTATCGTGGCCGTGGTACTTGTCAAATCAGCACAACTTTCTCTGATCCTCACCGAGGTGCAGTGTCTTGGGCGGCAACTGGAGGACTGATCTATCTTGAAGCTGTATCAGGACGTTGGTCCTGGATGCATTGAGAGGGGTGAAGCTATCGAACCGGGGATAGGGCTTATACTTGCTTTATTGTTGAAGCCTCTTGACCGTTCCTCTCTAAGGGTTGAGGTCTTTCCTCTTTTTCTCTGTTTCTCCTTCTCTTTCTCTCCTAAAGGCTTGATCGTCTTTCGCCAACATATACTTCTCGGCCCGAGCCAAGACCTTATTTATATCTTTAGGCTGGCACTTGGTGAGCTTGGAACTGAAGATCCTGGATCTCAGCCCGTTCTTGAACACTAACATCTAAACGTTCAGGTCGAGGTCTGGGATCTCCCATGCAGCTGTATTGAACTTGGATATGTAGGCTCGAAGCCTTTCTCCCCGATGTTGGACAATATTGAATAAGCTTTCCAAGGTCTTCTTTGGCCCTTTACTGTTGAGAAAGTGAGAGGCAAAGACATAACTGAGTTCTCGAAAATTGCTAATGCTTCCTAACTTCAAACGCGAATACCACGTACTCGCAGCTTTCTCAAGTGTTAGGGGGAAGGCGCGACACATGATTGGATCGAAATATCGATGCAACGTCATAGTTCAGTGGGTCTACCAAGCCGTCATACACTTTGATTTGCTGTATTCTAAAGTTGTGAGAGTGCGGCGTCTTAAGGACATCCTCCGTGAATAGAGGGTCTTGGACACTAAGTTCATCCAAGATACTGTGGCTTCTATGCTTGAGAGCTCTATCGATTTTTTCTTCCATTTCTTCGATCTGTGTGTCTAGGTTTGGGTTGCTTTTGGAGGAGGAACTTTCTTTAGATCGGCCATAGGGCAACAAAGGGTCGATGGCAGAATAGTTGTAGGCCGGGTCTTCGCTACTAGAGGACTTTGTTTGCCCAGGAGTTTGGTGAGGAGGAGAGGGCTGTTGCCCCCTGTTTCGAACTTCGGCCACCAAGTCGGCTATCAATCGAGAGAGCTCTTAGAATTGAGCCTGGGTTACCGGGGTGGTCAGATGGCCCGTGGCCTCTTTTCCAGAATCATGGGAATCGGTTCTCGAGCGGCGAGGATGCTGCTCTCTAACAGGAGGCTGCCTGCTTGACCCGGGGGTCGCACGTTTGGGAATCATAGAGAATCTTGACTTGGGTTGTTGACTCTGAGTGCTGCCCCAAAATGGGGGCGGAGCAGGCTATTGGGGCTCCCTTGTCGGTCCTTTTGGTGGTGTTTCTGGGCAGCATTGCAACAAATAAGTTCTTTTATACTTCTCTGCTTTTACTGTTAGCGAGAGATGGTAGTTTCCCATAGATGATGCCAATTTGTTGATGCTGAAGAAATGCTGCTGACTTTGCATTGACTTCTTGGGATTTGCACAAGTGAACAGGGGGGAATTAAGGGGCCCACGGAATGAGGGGAGGGGGAGGCCTCTGAGGGCACTCCGACACTCTAGTTAGGACGAGGGCTGAAGAGAGGCCGAGGATTAATTTTAAAACAGATTAATATGGATTTTCCCTGATATGTTTGTGAAGTAAAAAAGTCGTGTCTTGAACTTACGTACCTTAGGCTATTTATAGTATTCTGAGTGGAGGTCGGCCACGTGGGGGAGGGATGGCTTCGTCCCTGTGATTCCGGGCTTTTGATGTTAGGTCTTAGTTGCGTGCTTAGAGGGTTATGTGTTTCAGAAGGGGTTAGGTCTGCTAATCGCGCTTTGTCATGGCGATGACGTGATTTACCCATTCCACATGTGCCTCGTCATGTTGCAGAGGCTGGACACATGTCAGCGTCCTATTGGGGATGGAAGACCCCACGTGTTGACATCCTATTGGATGAGGGTATTGTGGGCTCCATCAATTTTTATTGTTAAAAATTATATTTTTGTCAATTAAGAATTGTTCTTAATTTTGGAATAATGTTTAAGAAATTGGAGTTTGATTGGGAATCAAAGCTCAAAAATCCTTATCACAATGGGATTGATAATTCTAATGAATAAAGAATCTTAGTGTTATTTGGAATAAGATTAAAGAAAGTTTCTAAAACTTAATGAGATTAGGATTACAATTTAAGAAGAAATTGGCCATAACTAGAATGAAATTGTTATTATTTATTCATGCAATTTGATTGTATGAATGGATGACTATTGGACCTACACTACAAGAAAAAATGGCATCAGCGACGGATTTTCACCGACGGTCAATGTTCCGTCGAGGATAGTAGTTTCTCCATTGGATTATCACTGATGGACAATGTTTCGTCGGTGACATTCGAAAAATTATCACCGATGGAATATTCCGTCGATGATAATAATATTCCCTCAGTAATAGTTTTTTAAAAATTCATCTTTTAATTTCTAGTTAAATTTTCATAAGAAAAATACTATCACCGACGAAATTATCCATCGGTGATAAGTAACACTTTAAAAATATACTTTAAATTGTTTTGTTATTTTTCAAAACAGAAAATACTATCACCGATAAGTAACACTTTTAAAATACATTTTAATTTGTTTTGTTATTTTTTTTAACCGAAAAAAGTACTTATCACCGATGGAATTATCAGTCGGTGATAATTAAAACTTCAAAAAAATACATTTAAAAATATCTTTTATATTATTAACGAATTAGTATATATTAATAATAAATAAATAGTATAATTTAATAATAAAAATATATTAATATATGACTAATAATAAAATATTAATATTGTATTAAATATTTTAAAATAATACAATTAGCTAATATAATATATTTATAAAATTTATATTGATATAAAATCATATATTGATAAACTAAATATTGGAAAATAATAAAATAAATATTAATACAGTAATATAGCTAACTAAATATAAGATAGTTAAATAATATAATATATTTAATAAAATAAATATTAATATAATAATAGTAAATAATATAATATGTATAAAATAAATATTAATACAATAATAGTAAATAATATGTTATATATAAAATAAATATTAATACAATAATATGATATATATATATATATATAATAAAATGGTAATAATAATAATAATTATTAATTTTATATAAATTTTGTCCTTAAATAAATTTTATTTAATTTGATTTCATTTTAATGATATGAACATGTTAACTAAACAATGTAATCAGGTTCAGCTTCAATTCAAGTTTTTCTTTTAATCTTATAACCAAACAATATAATCGGATTCCAGCATTGCACTACAAGAAAACAGCTGAACCTCGAGGGCTTATCACCAAATGCCAATCATCGACGGACACGTCGGTACAAATAGCAAATATTATCACCGAGGACAAATTCCATAGGTAATAAGTAATTTCCCTCGCTATTAATAATTTCTAAAAATTCTCATAAAATAAATCATGATTTTTAATATTAAAAATATTTTTACCGAGGGAATAGTGCCCTCGGTGATAATAATTTTTTTTTAAATTATAGTTTTAAAATTTTAATTACTATAACATAATAACAAATGAATATAAGATAATTAAATAATGTAACTAAATAGTAGTAAAAATAATATATAATATAAAAATATAGTAAATTATAATAATAATTAATAAAAATGAAAATATAATTAAATATTTTATAATACTAAATATTTGAAACTAATATAGTTAGAGTTTAAGGTTTGATAGTTTGGTAGTTTAGGGTTTTAATGTTTAGGGTTTCAATTTAGGTTATTTTAGTTAATTAGGGTTTAAGGTTTAATTAGGATAATTAGAGTTTCGGTTTAGGGTTTTCGATTGACACGTGTCCATCAATAATACTATTTGTTCGTTAGTTGATGAACTTTATTTATAGTTAAAATTCATAGAATTTAAAATTGATTTCATATTTTTTAATTTTAAAAAATAACACGTAATTATCAAAAAAAAAAAAAAATTGTTGTTCAGTTTTTCCTTAATCCTAATGCAAAGCAAGAACTAATGTAATTGTTGCTTTTTTTTTTCTTATATTCAAAACTAATGTAATTATATTTTTGTGAGCTACTGTAATTGATTTTAGTTTTATTTTATATTTATTATATTACTTGAAAACCCAAAAAAAAAAATTATTTTACTTATTAAAAATAAAATGATTTATATGAATATTTATTTAATAGAATAATTATTAGAATGTAAAATTTTAGGGCCAAGCCCAATCTACCGGCCCAAATCTAATTTGTATTTTCCTAACCCTAAGGGGTGTTTTAAGTGTGGAACCTTAAATTCATCTCAAAGTTCCTTTCTTCATTCTCCACATTCGCGCGCACAGCTCTCTCCTCTCTCTCTCACAACGAGCAACAGTCTCCTCTCCCACCGTCTCCTCCTCCTCCTCCTCCACTACCGTCTCGTCTTCCTCCTCCACTACCGTCTCGTCTTCCTCCTCCACTACCGTCTCCTCCTCATCATCTCATTTCTTCTTCCTCCTTTCTCCCTCACTTCATCTCTTCTCTCTTCCCTCCCTCGCCTAGCCGCGTGACAGCTCCCTCCCCTCTCTCTCTCACCAAGCAGCAGCCCGCACCTACCGTCTCCTCCTCCTCTCCCACCGTCTCTTCCTCCGCCTCTCATTTTTCTACCTACTCTCTCCCTCATCTAATCTCTTCTCTCATTCCTCCCTCACCTAGCCACGCGTGGGTGTCTCTCTCTAAAAACCCAAATTTCTTATTTTTCTCTCCAAAAATCGAAAGTGGTAAAAGATAAAGACACTAGCAGAAGCCCACTACCAATGGAATTTCACTTGATTTGGACATCATGTGGAGTCTGGAGGTGTTGCTATTTTTTGTTTCACTTCTTGGCTTTCTTTTGTTCCTTTTACATTTTGTTACGATTCTTAAATATTTTTGTCAAAATAATATATGTTTGACATGTTATTTTTTTTCTTTTCAGTTTTCTCTTCCAATAACAGCAACATTGATGCTCTTACTGGGTTTAGTAATGAGGACTCCAAATCAATTTGCAGCTTCCTGAAATTTGCTGTTGAGTTGGTGAAATCTGGTAACTATTTTTAGTTCTTTCCATGAACTAACTTGATGTTTATGAGGGGATCATCTTTGGTTAATTATTCACTTCAACTTCAAGCTCATTCGTAGTATTAGTATGCAGGCTTAAGTTCATTTTATTTTTCGCCTATTGTGCCTTTCCTTAATTTTACATCCTTGTAGAATGTAGTGGATCTTTTACCTTGAATAACTAACAAAAGCACCCAACATTTTCTACCAAATCAAATCAGCCGCCCTATAATCTCTAACCATAATTACATGTGCTAGCTATTTGAGCTACAAATCTTCTTAAAACATATTTTCTTGCATTAAGTTGAAAAGAGAAAACCAAAATGTTGAAAGAACATGATCAGCATGCACTAGTTTATCAGGTTTTCATTATGCTTTTATACAGTTATTTCTTCAAGCTTGATCAGTTCTTGCTTGTGAGGTATAAGAGCTAAATCATTATTTCAGCATGTTGTTTTCTGTAAACTGAGGCAATGGTGTGTCAAATAGCCATGTTGCCATATCATCTTTTGTATATTTTTTAGATGTATTACCCAAGGAATATATTGTATGAAAATCAGAATTTAAGCATTGCATCTGATTGTTTGTGTGTGTTTTTGATTGTTTATATGCACAGATCTGCAGTGTAATTAGGCAGTTTCGCTTGTGTTATCTTTTGCATATCCCTTGAGTTTTTGTTTGGCTGCTGAGAAAATTCTGGTGTAAGGCTTCACGGGTTTTCTACGGAAAAATAAAGCTTTGATTTCTAGTGGGAATTGTCTTTCTTTTAAAATTATTCTTCTTCTATGTCTTATCGACCAAACTAAGGTCTATATCCTTTTGTAGTATGTGTTTTGTAAATCTCAATTGATTAATCTTATTCACAGCTGTAACGATGGAGCATGTGGTCTGATGGCTATGTAATTACCTGTGAACAAGCGTTATGTGTTCTGATTGGTGGAGGCAAAAATGAACAGGTGTGCGTTCCAGCAGAGGAATGCCATGGGAGGTTGTGAGGAGAGAGAATTTGATTATGTCGTTTGCCTTAAACCTCATCGTTTAGGCACCTTAAATTCATCCATTAACAATCAGATCAGACCTTTGAGATGGCATACCAATTATATCCTCTTTTTTCTTTGTAAAAAATTGGTTCATTCAAGTAATATTTGTGATACAAAACTTGTCACATTATTTCTTCTAGTGCTTTTAAACTATTTAATTTCTTCAGTTGTCAAGGAGAGATCAGAGAATTTTTTTCGGGAGTAAGGAGGATTTTGTTCAAAATTACAAGAATCTTAGCTCATTCAATCAAAATAAGGTACACAGTCACTCCGATTTCGTCATATTTCCCTTAACTTGCTTATATGGCTAAAAGTGTGATTTGTCCGCACCTAAAGCTTATATTGGCTTTATAATTTACATGTAGCTTGCCAATCTTCACATGGAATTGAGGCCTTATATTCTCCGACGAGTTATCAAGGAGGTGGAGAAATCTTTGCCTACGAAAGTTGAGTGTATTGTAAGGGTCGAAATGTCCCCTCTACAGAAACAGTAAGCATTTCTTTTTCCTGCTTATGATAATGAACTCTTATTGGCCACATAAGCATCTACTTCTGTTTGCTTATATGTATGTACTATAAGTGGATTTTGAAGCACAACTTTCATGACTTGAACGAAGAAGTTCGTGGGAATCAGGTTAGTTTCCTTCAAATATCATTTATGAGATTTAGCTTTACGGGTTTTTTTAATAAGTAAACAATTTTCTTTTCTTTATTTTTTCTTAAAATAAATACAAAGATGTAATGAACTTTATTACCACTGAATCACAATAATCATCTAGCTTTCTTATGTAAAATACCATCACCAAGTTTTAATGTTGTTGTTTCTGTTTAATAATTATTTTCAATAATGTGTGCGTAGCTCGTGCTACTCAGAGCTCACTCATGATGGAGATAACATGATTACAAATTATCAGTTATTCTAAATTGCAGGTTTCACTTTTAAATATTGTGGTGGAGCTGAAGAAATGTTGCAATCATCCTTTCCTATTTGAAAGTGCATATTATGGTTATGGAGAGCACACACGCATTAATGATAACAGCAAGCTAGAGAGAATTATCTTAAGCAGTGGGAAGCTAGTTATTCTTGACAAGTTACTTGTTAGGTTGCATGAAACAAAGCATCGCATTTTGATCTTCTCTCAGGTTCAATTTAGAGGCCTTCGCACTGTATATGATCTTTAAAATCATTTTCACTTGAAGCTTTTAAGCTGGATATACCGTTCTTGTAAGCTGTAAATGATGTCATGCTTTTGTATTATTGGTCAACCTCTTCTTTTTGCATTGAACTTTTGTATATGATTCTCACTAAGGTTTCTCTCTTTATATATATTGCTGCATTGATCTTTTTACTGTATTTTCATGTCTATCATCGATGGAATACTGTCGGTGATGACTATCACCGCGGGAAATAGTGTATCATTGACGGATTTGGTCCGTCGGTGAAACCTCTTTTTCTTTTAGTGCTAGACCTTAGCAATTGGTTAAATTCATGGTATTATTTTTGGTTATTCAATTTTAAATGTGGTTCTTTCTGTATTTTCTCTCAGTGTAAATTTCTATCTCCCTCCAACGTAATTCCGCTTGACTTTTTATTAAGGTTTTTTTTATGTATATTTGATGTATGTAAAGTTATTTGAGTTAGATAGGATTTTATCGAGACGAATTACGGAGTGTGTAAGGAAACATAGTGGACCAAGTGATTACTTATGGTTTGACCAAGTGATTTACTTTATTGGCTCAAGTAAATCACTCTTAGAAAATCCATTATCATCCACTTAGGTTAAAATATATATACATGTGATGTATGTATGTTATGCATGTAATTAGATTATATATGCTTGTTATATGCATTTGATGAATTTTTAAATGATGAGATCTAAACGTAAAGATTCAAATTCCTCACAAATTTTTTAATATTAAGTTGTAAACGAAAATCATTAGGAATGATCGTTGTTCGTAGCCTTCCACTATTATAGACAATATGCGAAGTTTTTTGTGTAAATTTGTTGTGTCATCGGGTTACACCTATAAGAAAATTATATTGTTCGTTAAAACATGTGATGTACACAAATAAAGCAAATGATATAGTTTTGTTGTGTCACCATAAGGTTTATATCATTAATTTACACTTGAGAGGAATGGTGGGTTTAACTTAATTAAAGTGGATATGATTTGTTATGTCACCCAAGGTCATATACATTTAAGAAGTTAAATTATGATTAAGAATTGTATGAGATGCAAATGATAAAAGTTATCTATCTGTCAAGTACATTATCAGTTCGGTGTCATCATAAGCCTTAATATACAAGTGATAGGATCTTGATCCCCATTAGGAAACCTTTTAAAGGGGTTTTTCATTTTCCACATCGAGGGTTGTTGGAATTGAAAATAATAATGGGAGGTACCATTTAGATTAAAGACCAAATCTTAATAATAATTAATAAAATGAATATACGTATATTTTATTTGTTGTTACATCGTAAATTATAATGATTAAACCCACTGTCATGTATACTTATGCAAACAGATTGACTAGTCCAATCTTCTAGATTGGCTAAGGAATTTTGGAATTGTTCTCAATTCTGAGAAAATTGCTTGGATTCTTGATAAGTCACTTGCAGCAACTGATGCTGAGAATATTCTGGAAGAAGAGGTTGCTAGTTATAAGATGTAGAGCCCATCACTTTAATTTGATTATTTTAATTTCGTAGTTCGTATTTCGACGCATAAAGGTACGTGCTTGTTCAATTTGAGTCTTGAGATTTTACTAAAGTTTGTGAAACTTTAAAAAAAAAATAGGCAGACAAATTGAGTTTTTAGTAATAAAGTTTACCTAGGGGGAACTTTTAGAGTTTTAAGAAGTGTTAGGGTAAATTAGGAGAGAGTTGTAGAATAGAGGTGGTTTTGTAATTTATATAGAAATTTTCTATAAATAAGGTGAGGTGGGGAGAGAATCCAACACTTTGTGTTGGATTTCTCTAGAACCAATGGGAAAGAGAGAAAAGAAGAGAAAAGAGAGAAAATAAAAGAAAAAAGAGAAAGAGGAGAAGAAGAATTTCTTCATGCTCCCAAATAATTTCTTCCATATCTTTGTTTCGCAATAATACTTGAATCAAATAAATAACTTTATTACGCAAGGCTTGTTCTTTTCTGTCTAGAATTCTAATTGGTACTTGCATAAGATCAAATATTTCTACAGTTCTATCGCCTGATTCGAGATACTATGCGATTCATTATGTAAACACTTTTTGAAAAGTGACACATGAAACACATTATGTAATTGCTTTAACTTTGGGGGCAAATCTGATCGATATGCTACCGGTCCAACTCTCTCAATCACCTCATATGGCCCCACAAATCTCGGGCTCAACTTTCCCTTCTTTTTAAATCTCAATACACCATTCCATGGAGATATTTTCAAAAATACCCAATCACCAACTTGAAACTCGAGAGGTCGTCATCTATTATCAAAATATCTCTTCTGTCTGTTTTGTGCTACTCTAAGGTTCTCTCTAACTAGTTTGATCATCTCAGTAGTCAGATTTATCATTTTTGGATCAAATATCTTTCTCTCTCCAACTTCTTCCCAGCATACTGGAGTTCTACACCTCCTACCATATAAAGCCTCAAATGGTGTCATCCCAATACTAGTTTGATATTGATTATTATATACAAACTCGATCAAAGGCAAATAAGCCTTCCAGCTCACTGAAAAACTCAATACACTTGCCCTCAACATATCTTTTAGTATTCTGATGATTATCTCCGTCTGCTCATCAGTTTGTGGATGAAAAGTTGTACTAAACTGCAATTGTGTACCCATAGCTTCTTGAAAACCTCTCTAAAATCTAGAGGTAAATCTAGAATCTCTTTATGATACAATGCTCAAAGTTACTCCATGTAATCTTACAATCTCTGCTACATACAATTCAACCAACTTTTCAGGACTCCAGGTAGTTTTATTAGGAAGAAAATGTGAAGACTTAGAAAGTCTATCTACTATAACCCATACAATGTCATGACTTCTCTAGGTAAGGGGAAAACCAGAGACAAATTCCATACTCACATTAATAAACTTACAGGATGTCTATTCTTAGACTTCACCTGTTGACAAGTCAAACATCTAGAAATATGCTCCGCTACATCCTTTTTCATCACTGACCACCAATAATTTTGTCTCAATCCCCTGTACATCTTAGTATTTCCCGGGTGCATAGAATATATAGAATCATGAGCCTCCCTTAGTCCACATCATTGGGAACACAAACTCTATGCCCCAGTACCACCATACCATCTTCTCTAATTCTAAACTTAGTCGGCTTCCCACTCAATAATTCTTGTCTGATCTTCTCTATCCCTTCATCTCTACCTTGCATTTATAATAAATGATCAATACTAGAAGATTATACCACCATATTTGCCATTAATACTCATCCATCATTAACACTCAACTGCATCCTCATTTTTCTTAATTCTATCATCAAGCTAGTATTATGACTCTCAATAGCAGCTGATTTTCCTGTAGCCTTTTTACTTAACCCATTACATCTCCTCTAAATGATTGGGGTTTCAACTTAAGAAATCTCACAAAATAACCCCCTTGCATTTCATGAGCAAACACACTTTCTCCCTTATGAACCTTTTATCTCACCACATTAGGTTCTATTTTATCAATTTCCTCTAATCTTCTCTGCAAATTATCAGCTCTTTCTTCTGTAGTATTCTTTCTCTCTATCTCACGATCAAGGACTTCTCTCAACTTATCCCTCCTAATCTCAGATTCTCTCCAATCTCTACTAGTACCAGTTGCACTAGCAACCTATTCCATTGTAGGAACCACAGACTCCACAACATGGCTTCTACTTTCTGTGGGTCAACTGCTATTCCCTCTCCTGACACAACATACCCCAAGAAAGATATCTGGGCTTCCCTTCAAGTACTCAGCAACCACTTCATCCCAAGCCAATGCTCCTTTCCGGGATTACTCATAAACCTGCTGAGAATACTTATTGCATAAGTAATGTCGGGTATAGTGCTTACTATGGTGAACATTATAGATCCAACCGCACTAGAGTAAGGGACCTTTTCCATTTCCTTCTTCTCCTTATTCGTTCTAGGACATTGATCGCTGGAGAACTTGAAATGACCAGCAAGGGAAATCATCACTGGTTTACTATCTTCTATAGAAAACTTAGATATCATCTTTTCTATGTAGGAAGACTGAGAAACCTTTAACCTGTTTCTCTCCCTTTCCCGGATTATGCTCATCCCAAGGATCTTCTGTGCATGGCCAAGATCCTTCATCTCAAACTCCGAACTGAGTTGAGACTTCAACTTTTCTATCCTCTCCTTGCTATTCTTAACCAACAGCATATCATCGACATAGATGAGGATAATCACCATTTCCTCCACCTTGTGCCCCTTTTAGTACAAGCACGAATCATAGTAGCTCCTCATGAAACCCAAACTAGTTACAAAGGAATCGAACATCTTATTCCATTGCCGAGGTGATTGCTTCAGGCTATAGAGAGATTTCTTCAATTGGCACACCAAATCTTCCTACTTTCCTTCCACATAGCCTTCGAGTTGCCTCATGTAGATGGTCTCATCAAGCTCTCCATGTAAGAACACTGTCTTCACATCCATTTGCTCGATTTCCCAATTAAATTGGACCACCATTGCTAACACTATCCTTATTGTCTTGTATTTTACAATCGGTGAGAATATTTCGATGAAATCTATGCCTTCTCTTTGTGTGAATCCCTTCGCCACCAACCTAGCCTTATATTGGACTTCATCCCATGGAGTGTTCCTTCTTTGATCTTGTAAATCCATTTACAATCCACAACTCTCTGTTTTTCTAGTTTGGGCACCAATTCCCAAGAGTTTTTCTTCCTCAAAGAATCCATTTCTTCCTCCATAGCTAGCTGCCACTTTGACGAATCCTTACAATCCATGGCATCCATGTAAGTTTTTGGTTCAACCCCTCTTTTTGAATAAGGAGCTGCTACATTAGCATCCGTAAAACCATATCTTAAAGGTGGTCTGACCACCCTCATTTTCCAGTCCCTTGTGAGCTAATAATCATTCTGATTTGCTGCATCATCCCCTTCTAGTTCAGCCTCCTCTTGAGTGTCCTGAACTTGGCCTTCGTTAATGGGCTCTACCTAGTCTGAACCCTCTTGCCTTCCTTGCTATACCTGAACTGAATTTTCCTTTATGCTATGCTCCACAAATACCGGGCTGGTTTGCCCACTATCCCCTGCAGGGTTAGTTTTCTCCAAATAGGGAAATGTATGTTCATTAAAAATGACATCCCTACTTATTATGAGTTTCATTCCTTTTGGTTCGAAGGGCCACAACCTATGCCCCTTAACTCCATCACCATATACTAGAAACACACATTTTCTAGACCTTGGGCTAATTTTATCATCCTTTTGATGTGCAAACATAGCACATCCAAAAGTCCTAAGGTTGCTTAACTTAGGGGGTTTCTCACTCCACATCTCCTCGAGAGTTTTAAGGTCTAAAGCTCTAGAGGGTGATCTATTAACCAAATATACCGCAGTAGACACAACTTCCCCCTAAAAACGTTTTGGTAAACTGGACCCAATTAATATGCACCTAATGTTTTCCATAAGGGTCCTATTCATCCTCTCAACAATTTCATTTTGCTAAAGGGTTTTCACAATTGTTCTATGTCTTAGAATCCCATTTAACTCACAGAATTTATCAAAATCCTTATTAGAAAATTATAAGCCATTATCGGTTCTTAACTCCTTAACTACCCTGCCTGTTTAAGTTTATTCCAGCTTTTTCAACACCACAAATTTATTCAAAGCATTTGATTTATCTTTAAGCAAATAAACCCAAACCTTTCTAGAATAATCATCAATTAAAGACAGAAAGTAAAGATTACCTCCCTGTGTTGGTGTTCTTGCTGGCCCCCAAAGATCTGCATGAATGTAGTTAAGAATACCCTTAGACTTGTGCACTCCGATGTTGAAGCTGATATGATATTGCTTCCTAAGAACGCAACTCTAGCAGAAATCAAGTTTCTCTACCTTGTCACCATCAAGTAGATCATTCTTGCTGAGAACTTGCAGCCCATTTTCGCTCATATGTCCCAAGAGATTATGCCAAAGTACTACCTTATCCATCTCAGCCATCAAGCTTGCTGCTTGATCCTTGATTTCTGTCTCTCCGGTCATCTCATAGAGACCATCCTTTATTGCTGCTTTGATCACTATCAAAGATCCCTTGGTTACCTTGATCTTTCTTCCCTCTGCTTTGTATGTGTACCCCATGGAATCTAGTTGCCCCAATGAGATCAAATTTCTTCTCAAATCCGGAAGATACCTCAGATTCCGCAGCAGCCTTGTGACTCTATCAGACATCCTCAATTGGATGTCTCCTATCCCTCTCACTTGGCAAGAAGTATCATTCCCCAAGAAAACCTTTCCATCATTGGTTTCCTTGAAATTCTTGAACCAATCCTTGTGAGGGCACATGTGATAAGTGCACCTGAAATCTAAGATCCATTTCTCGCTGCCTTGCCTCCTGCTCACATTTGAGCATACAACAAGAACATCATCTTTTTGTTCTCCCTTGGCAACTGAAGCCTCTCCATTGTTGGTATAGCTTCTTCCTCTCTCATCCCACAACTTTTTCTTGCAATCTTTCTTGAAATGACCCTCCTTATTGCAGTAGTAGCATATCTTTCCTCCAAATCTTGGTTTGGAGTGCGCTCTCCCATGGCTCTGTCGTCTACCTTTTGGTTTATCTCGGTAGTTGCCATGGCTGCTACTACCATTCCGAGTTGCTGGCCTTCCTTTAACGTATAACCCTTCTTTATTTGATGCTTCCCTCATCTTGGCTTTGAAATTATGAGCCCTTATAGCATTGATCACAATTTCCTTGGTTAGTGTATCTCTTCCATATTCAATAGCATTAATCAAACTTTCAAAATTATCAAGAAGAGAATTCAATAACATAACAGCCAATTGTTCATCCGAGAATGTTATACTACAACTAGCCAAATCTTGAACTAGTTTATTAAACACATCAAGATTATGTTGCAACTCTTTATTAGGATCCATTTTAAAAGGGAAGATTCGTTTAAGAAGATAAATCTTATTAGGGAGAGTTTTGGTAAGAAACAACTCATCTAGTTTCTTCCATATGACAGCTGGATCTTCTGAATCTCACATTCTCTTGTCACACTATCCGACATGTGAAGAAAGATAGTGCTATACGCCATCTTCTTCATCTCAATCCGCTAGACCTCCATGAAACTTGTTGGAAAATTATCATCTTCTCTAATCGCCAAGTCCACCTTTTGTTGCATAAGAATCGCTTTGATTTTTCGCTTCCAAAGGGCAAAGTCTAATTTTCCATCAAACTTCTCAACAATGAAATTTGAACTCATCTTGTGAAGAAAATCCCAAGATTTATGCAGCACCCACAATTTCTTTCCAACTTCTAAATCTCAAGAACTCGATCAAATCTTGATCCCAACACTGTTCTTGAATCACCCTCAAGAACCCGATCAGATCTTGATCCCAGCACCATTCTTGAATCACCCAAGACGTTGACCTTTGATTCTTGTCGCCTTGCTCCGATACCCAACTGTACAAGCTCTGATACCACTGTTGAAAATCACCTCAAGATGCCCAGGTGGTGAGCTTCCAAACACCCAAGTCTAGAATGACTTATAATGAACAGAAACAAACCAATCAAAGAAAGAACACAAGCAATCGTTATCAAGGTTCGGCAAATGCCTACGTCCCCGTGAGCTACTCTGACCTCTCTGCACTAAATCAGTGAGTTCTTACAATTACAGCAACACCTCCTCAAGTGGTTCTTGATACATGAAAGAGGAGAAAAGAAAGAGATAAGAACTAAGTGTTTCCCTGAAATTTTCCCCAAGAAAATTCCAATTACAAAGCCCTTGAACCCCTCTTCTTGTATGCTCTCTTTCAATCCTAGCCACTCTTGAATGAGATCTATTCTAGTGCCTCTCTTGTGTTTTGTGTCTTTGCACTCTCACACTTGCACTTGAATTCTCTTGTATGATGATGTCTTATCTGTTATGATTGGAGCTAGATGACCCTTTATATAGTGCACCAACTTCTTGAACCAATCTTGAAGTCAATCTCAACCTTTAAATCTAGAGGACTAATCAATCATAGCCCTCCAACAAGTCTAAGTGATCCTGTGCGGTTTAATCAAGCCCCACGCACCAGGAGAAGAGTGCTGAAAAATTGACATCAGGTGTGCCTGGCGTCGCGACCCAGAATAGTGCTGGCCGCAGCGCACAATAGGGCACACAACCTCCAGGTGCTGGGCGCCGCAGTACACACCACCCTGTGTCGCGGTGTCTCCAGAACTTCCTTCATGTTGGAGGCTGCGGCGCACACCTGTATCTAAAGCTGAATTTTTCTCTCTTTAGTTCTTTGACAAATCCCAACACATATTTAATTATTTACAAGTTTCTTGTTCGTAGAGAAATATATAATAATAAAGTTCAAAACTTCATATTAGTGATGGATATATTTATAATTTTGACTTGATATATTTTTAACTATCCAATATTTCTATATTAATAAAAATCATGATTAATTTTGAATATTTTATAACAACTTGGTTAGATTTTTAATGATAAAGTTTATTTATCTAATTAAATTTATGCTTTTAGAAGAAAATAATCAATTTCATTGAAAAACGCAAATCAACCACAAGAACCGAGAATACAAAATCAAGTGGTTGACCTTTGATGCTCCCAAGCTGTAAGGACCCATCCCGGGTTGGCCACCCTTGAGACAGTCTCGTCATGTTTTAAAATCTCAATATGACGCATATATGCAACAATATAAAAACATACATTGGCTGAAAATATATATACATCAACCCTCAATCCTCCATAGGGAAGTTACATTATTAATATCCCATCTGAAACAATATATACAACATATTATGCATGAATATCTACAAAAAAAAATTTCCTTAGTCTGAGGATGTGGATCACGAGACTTATATATAATAGCTCAGTTTGAATCTCAGCTCACAAATCTATTTGTCCTACCCGCTACCTGAAATTATTCAACAATGAGGAGTGAGCTTCACAAGCTTAGTGAATTAAATTTATTAGAAGTACTCGATTTGTATACTTCTAGTTATATTCATTCATTGTTAAATCAACATAATTAATCATCTATCTCTTCTTACATTCTAATTCAATTATTTATCAATTTCTCTTAATGAATAAATTATCATGGTATCCTATTTTAATATATATATATATCTCATATAGTTTATCAATTTAATATCATCATAAACTTTGCATCATACAAACAATCAATAATATAATTATTTATTATGTCATTCTTTCTATTTATCTATTATCAAATTTGTCTCATTATGAGACTCATCTACTATCAATATTTAATAATCAAAACTGATTCTTTACCATCTCAGGCATTAATAATAAATATTTAAAACAAATATAATGCATGAATTTAAATTATCTTTCTCATCAAATCATTTCATATTATCATCTGAGAACGATTTCTCACATATCGACATGTTTTAACCAGACCAACTACCTTCCTGGTCTTCTCAGCTAGACTAGTTGCCATCCTGGTCTTCCCTTTTATGCATATGAGAAATAACATGCAAACAAGCATACATCAAAGCATTCAATTCAACTATCTAGCTCTTTCTCAAAATTATTATTATTATCATATTTATTAAATTATCTTATCATATATCATATCAACTTTTCAATCATATTTTTCAGAAATTTCATATAACTTCTCAGAATATTTTTCATTAATCTATCATTTTTTTAAAATATCAATTCTTATATAATTAATATTCAACATACTATTTAACCTCTAATCAATAAATCAATCAATTATCATACATAACAGAAAATACATTATTAAATCATTATAATTCAAAAATTTATTCAAATATCATAAATTCATATTTTTATTGGTATCAATTACTAAAAGTAAATCTAACTCACCATGTAACACTTAAAGCTACCCGTGGATCACCTCCTTACCATTCTTGCTCCTTTCAGCAATTTCTTGAGATTGTTGATCACCAACACCTAATCATAAACTTTCATAAATCTTACTATTTCATAACTTAATTCAAACAATATAATTATTTAGTTATGAGTCTTATTGAAAATTTACCTCAAATATGATGAAATCTTGCTATTGTAATTGGATAACTGTATTATCTCTCATATTGAAGAAATTTTCTTTATAAATTTTTTATAAGAAATTTGCATTGAAGAAAGAAAGAAACCAAACATGATTTAATAGGAAACAAAGTCTCTGAACTCAAAGACTTATAAGCTTTCTTTATTTCTTTTTTTTCCCTTCTCCACAGCTTCATCATTTAGATTTTTTTTTTCACCACTCAAAGACTGTTTAGATTTTTTTTATTCCACCACTTCATGTGAAGTCTATGATTTTTTAAAATAAAATTTACATATTTTTATTGGTTATTTACAATTCTACCATCATTTAAAAATTACTGTTTCACCATTACATAATTATAGTTTTTCCATTTATCCTTTAAAATCAAATTTCATCTTTTCTTCATTCCAAAAATTTTATAAAAATTATAGATAAATATAAAAATTTATATTTTCTTCTAATTTTTTAAAATTATTTTCCTCAAGTTCAGTCAACATTTTTTTTTTTCAAAATTCTTTCATTTCAAGTTCAAATTTAAAAAAATTTCAGTACTTTCTTCATAAAATATTTTTAACTCTTTTCAACAAAATTTTCAATATTATCTTTCAAATCAATACTAGATCTTTCATCAATGGATTACTTAATTCAATATAATATGTAAAATTACTTCTTTACCCTTATTTTATGAACATGAGTACTACAATTCTACCCACCTTATAAAAGTTTAGTCCCTAGAATTTCCTTACCTAACTCATGAAAAAGTTGGGGGTACTCTTTTCTTATTCTTACCTCATGCTCCCAAGTAATTTCTTCAACATCTTTGTTCCGCTATAACACTTGCACTAAAGGAATAACTTTATTACACAAGACTTGTTATTTTCTGTCTAGAATTTTGACTGGTACTTGCATAAAGGTCAAATCTTCCTGAAGTTCTACTGCCTGACTCGGAATACTATAGGATTCATCATGTAAAAACTTTCTCAAAAGTGAAACATAAAACACATTGTGTAATTGCTTTAACTTTGGAGGCAAATCCAATCTATATGCTACTGGTCCAACTCTTTCAATCACCTCATATGGCCCCACAAATCTTGGACTCAACTTTCATTTCTTTTTAAATCTCAATATACCCTTCCACAGAGATATCTTCAACTACACCCAGTCACCAACTTGAAACTCAAGAGGATGTCTTCTATTGTCAGCATATCCCTTCTGTCTGTTCTGTGCTGCTCTAAGATTCTCTCCAACCAGTTTGCTCCTCTTAGTAGTCAAGTCTATCATTTCTGAACCAAATATCTTTCTTTCTCTAACTTTTTCCCAACATACTGGAGTTCTACACTTTCTACCATATAAAGCCTCAAATGGTGCCATCCCAAAACTAGTTTGATACTGATTATTGTATGCAAATTCAATTAATGGCAAGTAAGCATCTCAACTTATTGAGAACTCATCACATTTGACCTTAACATATCTTCTATTACTCTAATAATCCTTTTTGTCTGCTCATCTATTTGAGGGTGAAAAGTTGTACTAAATTGTAACCACGTACCCATGAAGATACTTTGGATGATGCCTTCTATGGGAGTGTTATCTAACTTCTTTATGGGGGATTGTCTTCTATTATTTTCTCTCTTGGTCGGGTTTTGCCTTATCTTGTTTCTTTATTTAGGATTCAAACTTCTTCAGTTTAGACTTCTACAACACTGGATTCTTCTTGACTTTATCTTTACAAATTTTTTAAACTTTCTTTTAGATGCCTACACTAATCTATATCATTGTTGTGGTCCTTGTAGAAGCGATAAAAACGACTCATATCTCTTTTTGCAATTGGGGTCTTGATCTTGGGAGGTCATCTAATGATGTCTTAGTTGGCTATTTCCATCAGAAGGCTTGTCCTCAAGGTTTTGAGGGGTGTGTAAGTCTTATACCCTTGATGAGCTCTTAATTTTTTTCTCTTTCGAGTATCATTCAACCTTTCCTTTTTCTTCTCGTCTCTAGGCCTATGCTTTCAAGCTCTTTCCTTTTCCAGCCTGTTAGGGCGTCCTTTCTTCTTTTGTGAAATACTTGATCTCCTTTCGTGATTACAAACTCATTTGCTTTGGATAAAAGGGTCGGCATGGTTTGCAAGGGATTTCTAGAGAGATAATGGCAAAAGTTGAAAGTTTTAAGGCCGTTGGTGAAGGCCATGACAACGACTCTCTGGTCCAGTGCCTAAACTTGTACCATAATTAAGGTGAATCATGAGATGTCCTCACGAAGGCTTTCTTCAACATGTTGGGTTATGCTAAGTAGACTTTCAGGGGTCCTTTTAGGGCTCAACTACTAAAGAAGTGTGTGGTGACCATTTTGCTGAGTTCGTCAAATGATTATATTGATCCTATAGGTAGTCCGGAGAACCATGTTCTCATTGTTTCCCGAAGAGTAATCGAAAATGTACGACACATTGTTGCTTCTGAGTGGCTGTGTAAGAACATTAAGGACTTAAAGGTTTCTAAATGGTCTATAGGACACATCTTCCCTGTATACGTCTCCATGTAGGGCATTTTGAAGTTCGGGGGCATCTTTTCCTCATGGATCTTTAAGGATAAGAGATTACCTATGGGTTTGATTTCCTAGAGGATGTTTTCCCAAGTAGCTTTGATTGTGAGTCCCATATACTCTTTCATTTCTTTCAATTGCTTACTCACCTTGGATTTGTCTTGCTCCTGTTGCTTCTTTGAAGGATGTGAATTTGAGATGAACTCGTCATCTCGAATCGAGCATCAGGGACTTTTTTGGGGGTTTCATCTACTCGATTCTCCTCTGTCCTGAGGATGCTCTCAACTTTTGTCCCATATTCGAGGTTCATGTCTTCTTTTCGAGCTTACTTCCTCAAATTGGATGTTCTAGTACTGGGCACTAGCTTATTTGTCTTACAAATAGTGTAAGTAGTTCGGACTGTAGACTAATGGTTCTAAGTCCTTCTTGGTTTGGGTCGTCTGAGGCATGCGATTACCTCATCGAGTCGACATTGAAGAGCATTGTACTTGATTCTTCTGATAGGCTGGTTAGGGTCTGCTTCGCGAGTTTCGCGTCAGACTACTTGGTTCGTGTACGAACTAGGCTATTGATCAGGTGGGGCCCGATCTTCGTTTGCCTCAGCTAGGTTATTACTTGCCAAGACGCGATGAAGGTGCTACCCTTCCATGAGAGGTAGAGGTGGTGGTAGCTCAGACAAGTTAACTTTAAAGGTTGTTTGGGTGGTATTTCGGTTTGAGTTTTTTCTAGGCGACATTTTCAATAGAAATAAGATATGCTCATGTTCCCACGAATGACACCAATTCTATTGATGTCGAAAATAGGTAAGGTGTATTTAGGTCTAATTGGGTCTCCTACTAGGGTCAAGTCTGAGTTGGTGAAAGGAAGATCATACGTTGACTAGTCCTCATTTGATCCGAATCGGGTCCATGATATTGAAAAGGAAACTGACTTGGAGTGGTTGGCTCCGGGAAGAACCCTTTGAAGATCAAGTCTACGAATTGGGGAGAGCAAAAGTAGGTGCCAATAGTACCTTATTTACTTTTTAGGTGTCAATAACCTAAAAAAATCTCAATTTCGTATCATAAAAGTGACTACTAGAAAAACAAATTTGTTCGTAGCTAAGAATTTTTAACTAATTAACTAATTTATTTTAGTTATTGTATCAAAATAAAAAACTTAAACACATAAAATTAGGCAATAAGCCAATCTAAATTAGCTCTGCAATAAATTAACTTTATGGTCTAGTTCTTCACAATTTTATTTTTTGTAATATTTATTTTTAATTTCATTGATTTGTGCTTGCAAAAATGGTTGATCTAGTCAATTTGGACAAAAGTTGATGGTGGTACTAATTGCCACAATTTCGTAACATTAAGAGGTTCAATTTGAACATTTTAAAGATTCGGGTAGTACTTGCAGCATACCCCCACACCTTGGGGTAGTAGATGCATTTACGCCTTTAGGGGCTATTCAGTTTAGGGGATTAAAGTGGGATAAATTAATTTAGTCCCACATGAACAGTTAATCCCATGTTTGGTTGGAGGGATTGACTGTTCACATAGGACTAGGGTAGGACAAACTTAGTCATAATCCTATGAATTCTGTCACCCACCCCTTGGGACAAAACATATCCTACAAAAAAAAATTTCTTCATTTCATACCCATGCTAGATCATGCTTCTTCTTCCTTTCCTTCTCTTTTATCAACAACAACCATTTTATTAGCAAACAAACAGACCATGATTTTTCATTTTTCTGCAAATTTCAACCAGCACCACCCATACCTTCAGCATCAAGAGGATCTTGCGATCGAAGACCACCAAGTTCCGACCAAACCCGCCATTATCATCGGTTGCCGCCACCAGAATCCAATCGCACCATCCGGTTCAAAATTCCTCGATCTATTTGGATATAGGGTTCCTTTGTCGAGATTCCATCGAAAAACAGCCGAAAATCATCAAACCACCATGATCTTCACCATCACCGATCTAATTTCTCACATTTTGACGTGAACACTCACTACTTACTGAGGCATATATTTTAACCTAGTTCCGAATTTCGAACTATGTCGCGCAAAAAATATAAACTTAAACTAAATTGATTTAAAACAAATGATAAAAGCACTAAGGTTTCTGAATCCACCCCACCAAATTAAAGCATATATTTTCATGATTTTTGTTCCTACAACCGACAAGCAATTATATCCTATGTATGTTCTATATAAAAGTAATTTATCAAATAATTCCATGAATCCAGCGATATACAAATCACAACGAATACCCTAATTAAATCAAATCATCCAATGTATCCATTTAATTTACAAATCAGAGTGGATATCCGATTTAATTTGAATGATTCGATGTATCCATCAGATTAAACACAGCAAATATCAACTTTGAACAGTTTATAAACAAAACAATCAATCATAAGAATTTACTCAAACAATTGAACTAAAATAGAACATCAATATAAAAATGTCGGAATCGTACGAACATATATGAAAATGTAATGCTAATCAATGGCGAGGCTTCATCTTCAACCTTAGATGAAGGTTTTAGCCTCTCATGACTATGAAAATAAATTTCACAATTAAAGTGCTAGACATTAAACTTTAAAACGCAAAAGAAATAAATTAAAGCTGAAAATACATTGAGAGATAAATTACACTTGCAGCTTCTCTCTTTGTTTTTTTTTTCTTTTTGTTTTTGCTGTGCGACGCTCTCTCCTCTTGATAGTAAAGCCTTCGAGATCCACCCATTGAAGCTGAAGTGAAATGGAGCTTTTATAGGGAAACTTCATAAGTGCAATGTGTTTTCAACCGATGTGGGATGTGGGATTTAAGCCTTCACATGCCACTCAAAACTTCTACCCACGTCTCTTTTATTTTAGCAGCTCATATACACATATAAAATCTTCATTTAATTGAGAGAAAAAGTTTCTAGACGATAGGTTGCTAAAATTTAGATATTCCTTTTCTTCAAATCTGAAATAAAAGAGATGTTCTCTCTTAATCATCTCTCTCTCAACATGGTGCCCTCGATCAGCATGGTGCGCTGATAATCGTCTCTTTCCTTTCCAAAATAGGACCAGCTGTCATACTGCGCGAATGCACTCGATCACAGCATGGTGCGATCGATCGTCCTGCGCTCGATCCTACTTCTTGCGCGCACAAGGTCAGGTGCGCTCGATCCTGGGCTTGGGCGCTTGAGCACTGTTGCGCTCGATCGTAGGTCTCCTGTGCTCGATCGCAACAGCAGATTCCAGCTTTTCCCTATTTTGCTCTTTAAGCCGAATAATTCTATAATGCTCTAAAAACCTAGAAAAAAACAGTAAACACAAAAAGGAGATAAAATAGGATGAAATTACACAAACTAAGAGTTTAACAAATATAAATTAAGGGGCTTAAATATGAATATTTAAGTACTTATCACACCCCCAAACTTACATATTGCTAGTCCCTTAGCAATATGAATAAAAAAACTAAATGGAAAACAAATAACACAAAGATAAATCTATCTTTCGTGGTATCCAAAAATTTAAGTATCACACAAAACCATGATATTCATTCATGAGCAAGCTTAAAAAAATAAACTCATCTTTGCAATGAATAGAAATGTTAAAATCTAATTACTTACAAAAGGCCAGCTAAGACATCACAAGCTCAAATTAGTGTAAAGTGAACTAGCACGTAAATATAAAACTTCCAAAAAATTCCAATGTGCAATATCTCCATGTCTCAAGATTCACAGAATTTCCCATCATAATGAACAATCAATGGCATAGTTTTATTTTCTTCTTTCTTTTATTGTGAGGCTCTGCCATGTTTAGTTCCCTTAAGCTTTCTTATTGACTCATGTAGCGAATGTTGAGTTAATTACTCCCAAACCAGATGGTTTTAGGGCATTAGGTGTAAACACACCCCTAAGGACTTACTAACTCGAGTAAAAAAGGCTACGAAACTAAACTGGCTTTAATGCAACCAATCAAAATTCCCACATTTTGACGTGAACACTCACTACTTACTGAGGCAAGAGGTCCAGTTACTCAGTGGAAAGTTTATCAATGATGAGCATTTTTCTCTTTTAGTGAAATTTTTTTTTATGCCAAAGTGTCCATCCAATAAGTCATCCGGAATTAGCTAAGCCATGGAAACATACATATTAAAATCACGTGTCATACCTCACACAATTATGTGCTAATGTGCTCATGTTAGATTAGATCAAACATGTGAATTCTCAAATGCCTAAAGTAAGTAACTAAACTTTAAAACTCTATCATCAGATCATGTGTTCAAGATTTTAAGATTTCCAATGAAATCACATCACAATATTTGTTCAGATTACCTAAAAGTTCAAAATAACATGAGTATGCATTTATCTTCTCTTAAAAACGAAGAAAAGAAAAACAATAACAAACTGAGACAAAGTTTGTGTAATGTGTCTCCCATACCCCCAAACTTAAATTACACATTGTCTCCAATGTGTAAATAATATGGAAGGAGCTAACTTGGGAGACGGAGAACTAGTTGTACTGGCATGGCTCATAGCATACCCCCAAACTTGAACTGAAGTACGCGTTGTCCCTGAAAAATAAAGACTAAAGTAATACTGGAAAACAAAAAAAAAATACTAGAAATAAACAGTACCAAGAAATATAAAAAATAATAAAAACATAAAGGATATGCTGTGGGGTGCCTCCTATGAGTGCTAAGTTTTATGTTTTCAGCCAGACGGTGTAACCGTTCACTGCTATTTGGGCAGTTTCTAGAATTGCACTCCATCACTCCAAGTTTGGCGCTCGATCACTATAAGCCGGTGCTTAATCGCAATGCCAGGAACTCCTCTGCCGTAGACTGAATGGGTGGCACAAGTCGGGTGTGACGTATGAGCATGCTCCCCCAAACTTAAATAGCAGACATTTATCCTGAAAAACACAACAAAAACAAAAACCAAACAATAAGATCTAATGATAAGGAATAAAAGGATAAGGGTTGCCTCCCACAAGCACTAAGTTTAAAGTCTTTAGCCAGACTCTCCATAGTAGACGACAATCACTCTGGGTAACTAGGATCCTCCAATAATGTCGTCTCAATCTCCTGACTCCTCAACTCCAAGAATGGTTTTAGCCTCTGTCCATTCACCTTGAAAGTGTAACCATTCTTTGGATCCTCAATCTCGATGGCCCCATGAGGAAAAATTGACCGAATAATAAATGGACCTGTTCATCGAGATTTAAGCTTGCCTGGAAAAAGATGCAAGCGTGAATTATAAAGAAGAACTTTTTGACCATGCTCAAAAGATCGTCTCAAAATGTTCTGGTCATGAGCCTTCTTCATTTGTGCCTTGTACAACCGCGCACAATCATATGCATCATTCTCCCCTAATTCATTGAGTTAGAGCTTCCTTTGTGACTAGCCTTCGAAAGATTGAAGTTTAGCTGCTTGATAGCCCAATACGCTTTATGCTCTAATTCCACCGGAAGGTGACATGCTTTTTCGTACACAATACGATATGGAGACATGCCAATTAGCATCTTGAATGCTGTCCGATATGCCCATAGTGCATCATTCAATCGCAGAGACCAATCTTTTCTACTAGGGTTCATAGTCTTCTCCAAAATGTGCTTGATCTCGGGATTAGAAATTTCCACTTGTCTACTCGTTTTCAGGTGATATGGGGTGGCAACCTTATATGTGATGAAATACTTCTTCATCAACTGCTCAAAAATCCGGTTGCAAAAGTGCTTACCTTCATCACTTATGATTGCTTGAGGCGTACCAAAACAAGCAAAGATAGTGTCTTTCAAAAATTGGACCATAACTCTGTGGTCATTAGTCTTGCATGCAACGGCCTCCACCCATTTGGATAGATAGTCCACAACAACTAGAATGTACAGATAGCCAAAGGAGTTTGGGAAGGGTCCCATAAAATCAATGCCCCACGTCAAAAATCTCAACAATCAGAATGGGGTTGAGGGGCATCATATTCCTCCTAGAAATACTCCCTAACTTTTGGCAACTCTCACAAGATGCACAGTAGGTGTGAGAGTCTCGGAATAGGGTAGGCCAATAGAATCCACACTACAAAATCATCGCAACGGTCTTCTTAGCACTAAAATGGCCTCCACAAGCATGATCATGACAAAAGGAGATGACATTAGATTGGTCATGCTCAGGAATACACCTTCTAATGATCTGATAGGGACAATACTTGAACAGGTAAGGATCATCCTAGAAAAAAATGCTTTACCATGGAAAAAAACTTGGACTTATCTTGTTGCCCCCAATGTAAAGACATTTGACCGGTGACAAGATAGTTCACTAGATCAGCAAACTATGGTGTAGGATTGTGAGCAATGCACATTAATTGCTCATCAAGAAAGGTCTCAGAAATGGGAATGACGACCTCAGTGAAATCCACTATCACCCTAGACAAATGGTCCACAACCACATTTTCGGAACCTTTCTTATCCCGAATCTCTATGTCGAACTCTTGAAGTAATAAGATCCATCGGATAAGACGAGATTTAGCATCCTTTTTGGAGAAAAGATACTTTAATACTGCATGATCCGAGTAGATGACGTTCGTTCCTAACAAGTATAATCTGGATTTCTCCAATGCAAAAACGACTGCTAGAAACTTCTTCTCAGTGGTAGAGTAATCGAGTTGTGCATCGTTTAGAGTTATTCTTGCATAATAGATGACATGGGGGAGTTTATCAACACACTACCCCAAAACAACTCCAATTTCATAATTTGATGCGTCACACATAATCTCAAAAGGTACACCTCAGTTAGGTGGTTGAATAATGAGTGTGGATGTCAAAATCTCCTTCAGATCCCCAAATACTTTCTTACAGTCTTCATCAAATACAAATGGGGCATCCTTCACCAACAACTTGCTCAAGGGCCTGGCGATCTTGGTGAAATCCTGGATAAATCGCTTGTAGAATCCTGCATGGCCCAGAAAAGAACAAACCTCCTTCATCGTACGTGGGGGTGGAAGGTTGGAAATCAGGTCCACCTTCACTTGGTCGACCTCAATCCCCCGATGAGATATGACATGCCCCAGTACAATAGCTTGCTTGACCATAAGATGGCACCTCTCCCAATTAAGCACCAGGTTCTTCTCTTTGCACCTCACTAAGACCAAAGTGAGACGGTGCAGACACTCCTCAAATGATGAACTAAACACAGAGAAGTCATCCATGAAAATCTCTAAGAAGTGCTCTACCATGTCAGAGAATATGTTGATCATGCACCGCTGAAAAGTAGCAGGTGCATTACATAACCCAAAGGGCATGTGACAATAGGCGAATATCCCAAAAGGACAGGTAAATATAGTTTTCTCCTAATCTTTGGGGTCCACAGGGACCTGGTTATATCCAAAATAACCATCCAAGAAGCAATAGTAATCGTGACCAGCCAAGCACTCCACCATCTAATCAATAAATGGGAGTGAAAAATGATCCTTCCTTGTGGCAGCATTCAACTTACGGTAGTCTATACACACTCTCTATCCTGATTGAACACGAGTTGGCACCAACTCATCATCCTAATTCTTCACTATCGTCAATCCAGCTCGCTTGGGCATGACATGAATCAGGCTCACCCATTTGCTATCAGAGATTGGATAAATGATCCCAGCATCCAACAACTTTATCACTTCAGTCCTCACAACCTATTGTATAGCTGGGTTGAGCCTTCTCTGTGGCTTCCTCAATGGCTTGGCATTCTCCTCCAAATGTATCTTGTGCATCACCATCGAGGGTTTGATCACCTTGATATCCTCAATTCTAGCCGATAGCTTCCTTGTACTCTTTTAAAATGTCCAATAATTTCTCGCCCTAGAATCACCAGTATCTAAATCCCCACATTCTGAACCGGCTCTGTGTCAAGCACAATAAAATCTACGGGGATCTAAAACTTATCCACCTTTATCAAAATGTCCTCAATTATTCCCCATGGTATCTTCACTGACCTGTCAGCCAATTGAAGCGTCAGAGATGTGGGCTTAAATTCTTCTAACCCCAAGTACATATAGATTGAGTAGGGCAGAAGAGTCACACTCGCTCCTAGATCCAAAAGAGCCCTCTCAATCTGGCTGGCTCCTATTGTAGATTGAGGTTTCAACCCAAGAGGGGCGGGTGAATTGTGTTTTTATAAACTTTCGCGGAATAAACACAAGTTTATAAAAACATATATCCAACAAGCAATTAAACAAGTAATGTGTTGTAAATAAAGAGTTTAAGGAGTAGAGAATGCAAACTCAGATTATAGTGGTTCGGCAATATCAGATTTGTTCCGACCCTACGTCCACTCTCTTCAAGGAACCTCTTTGAAGTGATCCACTAAGAAACTTAGTCGTATAACTTCACCGGTATTGTACAAACCTTATAATCCCTTCCACTCGGACGCTATCCCCTTCCTCTCGGAAGTAATCCCCTTCCTCTCGGAAGTAATCCCTTTACAATAAATGCTGTAAAGTAAATGGTAGAGAGATAACAAATGAAAGCTTATACAACTGAATAATGTCTCTCTTTCAAAGTAAAGCTTGAAGAATGGCTTAGCAAGAATATTTCAAAGCTTTTTGTGTTCCAAAGAGTAAATGACTTGATTGTGTGAGTTCTTCTCTTTTTGAATATCTCCAGCTCTACATTGAATGCTTAATAGAGTGGGTTTATATAGCCATGAATTAATATGGCCGTTAGACTTTAATTTGAATTGAAAAAGCTCAGATTTCGAGTCCCAACTGTCATATTTTTTGAACTACTAGTCGACTGGGTCTTGATACCAGTCGACTGGGTCCTCTTAAAAAATCTCATTTTTAAGGCTTCTGGGGTACCAGTCGACTGGGTTGATCTTAGCAGTCGACTGAGGACTATCTGTCCAATTTATCAGTCGATTGGTATGTTTCACCTAGTCGACTGGGGACTCACTGTCCCTTTTACCAGTCGACTAATATGTTTCACCCAGTCGACTGGGGACTATTTGTCCCATATACCAGTCGACTGGGTTATCTTCTAACCCAGTTTTTCTATTTCAATAAGGTTTTAACTTAAATCGTTTTGATTAAAAAAAGTTATGTTTAAAAAACCTTTTTATGTACGAGCCATTGGACAAGCTTTTTAATGTACAAGTGAGACTTACACTTTGTTTTAATAACTTAGTCCTATACTAGTTCTTCAGTCTTCACTTGTAAGATTGATTTGGTTTGAGTTCTTGTACCTTGATCCTTGGTTGAATGCTATTGTTGCTTACTACACTTAGATTGCACTGTTAGTTAAATCATAGTTGTGTTTTGTCATAATTAAAATATAGGTGAGGGTCAACAATCTCTCTCTTTTTGATGATGACAAAACTAATTAAGAGAAAACAGTTTAAAAACTAAGTGTAAGGTTTTTGAGAAAAATCGGGCAGAGTTTCCCCCTAAATCTATGCACTGGTTTTCTGTTTACTTAGTTTTTCTCGATTTCTCATATTTTCTCCTCCGTTTTGACAACAGCAACCAAAAGGGGTAGAAACTAAAAAATAAGCCACTTTTCTATCACAATCATCTACAGTATTCTTAAACAAACTTGTACGTGAAAATTTGGCTCCATTCGGAGTTTGGAAGCCTTCCCGGAAAGAACCAGAAGTTTCCATACAAGCACAACCAGTTTCAGAGCATAAATTTGAATAAAAGCAGTTAGAAACTAAGCAAACACATCAAAAATAAGTAAAGTAGGTGAATGAAATAGGATGAACATAAAGCATCATCATATACATAAGAAGTCTATACATGAGCAGGCTTCGTAGAGCCGAAACACAAGTAAAGATGCACAAAAATAATGTCCGTGCTACGAACTAATAACTAAAAAATACTAAGTACATCATAAATGAGACACTATAGAGATTCAAGGAGTGGGAGAGTCCGATTTGTCACGAATGAGATGTCGTATCTCAGCTAGGGAACTCTCGGTGTGCTCTCGATGTAGCTCGAAATCATCTCGGAGGTGCTCGATGGATGAGCTCAATGTCTGGAACTCGGACTGCATGGTCAGCTGGAGGCTCATGATAGCCTGTAGTAAATTGCCATAACTAGCCTGACCAGTAATCGAGTCACCAATTGGAGGTGCTCGGGTATCCGTGTCCATGTTAGCAGTAGTAGCAGCAGCAGCAGCCTCCTCATCCTCATCATTACTGCTCTCACCTTCCTGAATCCGTATGTACTTCCTGGCCTTTGAATAGATGAAGCCATCATGGACCGTGCATCCCATCTTCTTTAGCGATGAGACATTGATGATGTCCTTCGGCCTGATATCTTGAGCCTCGGAGGCAGGGAGAGGCACCAGGAAGTGCTGGAGTATGAGTGTAATGAGCATCCCGTAGGGAAGACACCTAGAGTCGCTTTCTTCGCCATTAATCATGTTAGCGAGCAGCAGGGCGTATATATGGAAATGGTGCCCAGTTTTAAGGCATCAAATCAATACTATATCTATTGTTGTGAGTTTTAAATTACTCGCAAGTGCACGAGTCGTTTACAGTATAGCGTTGTGCAAGTGCAAGGTCGAATCCACAGGGAATTGCGTTGTGAAAATATATTTTTAATCTAAACTAACTTTATCTTAACCTAGTTCCGAATTGTGAATGATATTGCAAAATAAATTAAAACTAAACTAAGTTGATTTTAAAACTAATAATAAAAAGCACTAAGGTTTCCGAATCCACCCGACCGAAGTTAAGCATACATGTTCTAAAAATATAGCCTATCAAAACATTCCATGAATCCAACTATAAGACAAAAAACAAAGAATATCCCAACTAAACCAAAAGCACCCAATGTATCCGCTCTTAACAAATCACAAAGGGAATCCAATTTAATCGAAAAGCATTCAATGTATCCATCAGATGAAACACAAAGAAAATCCAACAGACAATTTAAACTCAATCAATTATAAGATTAACTCAAATAATTGACAGAACATTCATACTAAAAATTGTCAGATTTATACAAGCAAATCTGAACTACTACACCAAACAACGGCGGGGCTTCATCTTCAACCTTAGCTGAAGAGTCTAGCCACTCATAACTATAAAACTATAATAAAAAGTGCTAAACATTTAAACTAAAACAATTGAATATAAATAAACAACTTTACATGGGAGAAATTCCACTCGCTGACGGGCGGCGCTTCCCCTCGTGGTAGCAATGCCTTCGGGATCCACCAAAATGTTGGCAGACGTCCACCGGTAAACACCAAAGTGGCTCAGGAATTATACACTGAATGATGAAGCCAGATGGTGTTTATATAGGGGAAGACCCGGAGCAATATGGGTTGCAGATTCGATGTGGGATACTGCCCGTGTGTGCTCGATCGCGGTGTGGTGCTATCGATCGCAGGTACGATTGATCGCATGTCGTGTGCGCACGATCTCATGTGCGCTCGATCGCATGTCTGCTACGATCGATCGCAGATGCACTGAACTTCAAATATTTCGATGTGGGATGTTGACCATGCGCTCGCTCGTAGGCAGGTGCGCTCGATCGCATATCTCGTGCGATCGATAGCAATGTCTCCAAAAGCTTCACATCTTCTGAAATGCTTTATTTTCTCCATAAACTTGTAAAAATACACAAAACATAAGAAAGACGTAAAATAAAGTGAAATACTACTAACTAAGAGCATAACAAATAAAAGTTAAAGGTCTAAAATATGCAATATTTTAGACTCATCATCTATCTTAGAGAGATACCCTCGACTCCCTAGTCTCGAGTGGATGGTCTAACTCACTATGAGGTTGAACAATTTCGAGAACAGGGGCATATCACTACATGTGTGAAATGTAGTGGGTCTGTACACATAGTTAGGGTCGTCCCTGACTATCTAACAAGCCTCATCGACATCGAAATTGTCTGGCCATCCATCCAGACTCCATTGGATCTCTCCCACAGGGATCCTCAAAATGCTCACCAGGAGGTCAGTGTTGACCTCAAACTCCACACCCATGACACTGGTTCTGAATCTCAGAGCCAGTGGATTGGGTTTCACCAAGTTCGCATAGAACTGGTGAATCAGTCTTGGGTAGAATTTCTCATGCACTCTGACCAGTGGGGTCAGGTGTATCGCCTCAAAGGCTGGAAAGATATCAAAATTGCCATGATATATGGAGTCGAAGTCGACGACTCTACCCGTCATGATCTTCTTGTGGCAGATGATTGAGTCATACCATGCTTTGGCTACAGGGCTTGAAAATAGAGACTCATCAAGCTCTATTCTGGGCTTTTTGCTTGATGAGCCCGCCGCTCCCTTCCCCCGTGACTTCGGATCCATAGGTTTGGTGGACCTTGGCCTTGTTGGCGCATTTGGTCCCCTGGTTGTGTACTTTACAGAGATTCGATTGGACATTTTTAAAAAAAATGGGTTTTTGGGAAAAAGAGTTTTTGGTGAAAAAGGGAGATTTGAACCGTAAGAAGTTGAAAATAAGGTTATGGATGATTAGATCGATGTGTTTAGGTGTTGTTTGGATGGTTTTTGTACCAAAATGGTGAAATTTTCTAGAGAGAGAAAGCTAGGGTTTTCAAAAATGGCGTAAAAATCTGAAAAAAAATGAACAGTCTATATATAGAATCGCGATACCAGTCGACTGGGTCCTTTTGAAAAGATGTACATTTTTCATACCAGTCAACTGGCTCAGTGTACCAGTCGACTGGGTAAATGGGCAGTAAGATACCAGTCGACTGGGTAGTTTTTACCAGTCGACTGTATGATAACTGAATTTAAAAAAAAATTGGCTCCAAACAAGGTCTTGATGTACCAGTCAACTGGATAAGACTTACCAGTTGACTGGAAGAATTGGCAGTGACTTACCAGTCGATTGGATTACTAGTCGAGTGGAACAGATTTACCAGTCGACTGGACTCTTAAGAAAATTTTCAGTCTTGAGTCGTAGCACAAAATTTGTTTATCTATGACATCTTTGAGTGAAGGAGATATTTAAACAAGAATTAATACTCTTTCACTAGATGTCAAATATGCAAATGATGAATGAAGGAGCAATCAGACATTCAGTTTTTCATAATCCAGCAATCCCATTAACATTATAATCTTACAAAAACTAGCTTCACTTAGAGGTTTTGTAAGAATGTCAGCTATTTGATCTTCTGAAGGTATGAATTCTAGTGTTATATAACCTTTTTGAACATGGTCTCTTAAGAAATGATGTCTTATTTCTATGTGTTTAGTTCTAGAGTGCTGAATAGGGTTCTTGGTTAGGTTGATAGCACTAGTATTATCACAAAATATTGGAATGCCTTTTAGGTTCATGCCATAGTCTTCTAGTTGTTGTTTCATCTATAATACTTTGGCACAATAACTTCCTACTGCTACATATTCCGCTTCAGGGGTTGATAATGCAACGAAATTTTGTTTATTGGAAAACTAAGAGGTTAACATTGCACCTAAGAATTGGCATGTTCCACTTGTGCTTTTTCTATCTAACCTACATCCAGCAAAATCAGCATCTGAATATTCTACAAACTCAAAAGATGAATCTCTAGAGTACCATAATCCTATAGTTTGGGTTCCTTATAGATATCTAAGGATTCTTTTTACTGCAACTACATATGATTCTTTAGGATTAGCTTGAAATCTAGCACACATGTATACACTGAACATTATATCAGGTCTACTTGCAGTTAAATAAAGTAAAGCACCTATCATGCTTCTATAATATTTAGTATCTACGGATTTACCTCCTTCATCAAGATCAAGTTTTATAGTTGTGCTCGTAGGAGTTCCAAGTGGCTTTGAGCTTTCCATCCCGAACCTCTTTAGTAGGTCCTTAATGTACTTTGATTGATTGATGAAGATGCCTCTTTTTAGTTGTTTGATTTAAAGTCCAAGGAAGTAGGTAAGCTCTTCTATCATGCTCATTTCAAATTCACTTTGCATACACTATACAAACTCTTGACACATAGATTCATTAGTAGCACCAAATATAATATCATCAACATATATTTGGACTATCAAGGTGTCATTTTTGTGAGTTTTTGTGAAGAGAGTTGTGTCTATTCTACCTCTTACAAAATCATTGTTAATCAAAAATTTGCTTAGCCTTTCATACCATGCCATTGGAGCTTGCTTCAACCCATATAGAGTCTTAGAAAGATTGTAGACATGATTTGGAAGGCTAGGATTTTCAAATCCAAGAAGTTGCTCAACATAAACCTCTTATTCTATAAAGCCATTTAAAAATGCACTTTTTACATCCATTTGAATAGCTTCTAATCTAGCTACAGGAGCATAGGTCTCATCAAAGTCTATTCCTTCTTCTTGATTGTATCCCTTAGCAACTAGTCTAGCCTTGTTTCTAGTTACTATCCCATTTCCATCCATCTTATTTCTAAATACCCATTTAGTTACAATTATTGAATGATTCTTAGGTCTTGGAACTAGATTCCAAACATTGTTTCTCTTAAATTGATTTATTTCTACTTGCATTGCAATTATCCAATCATTATCCTTTTCAGCTTCTATAAATGTCTTAGGTTCTACTTGAGACAAATAAGCTACATAATTGCAAATATTTCTAATAGAGGAACCAGTTCTTACCCCTTGTGAAGGATCACCAATCACTTGATCAATCGAGTGATAATTTACATACCTCTAATCTTTGGGAAGACTATCCTCTTATTGGCTTGTAGATGGTTGGCCAAATTGTGAGTTTCCATCTCTTCATTTGCTTGAGGTGGATTCTCTTTTGGGTCAACAATGGGAGTAAGAGTTTCAGTTCTTGGAATCAAATCTGTACCATCATTAAAGGAAACTTCCTTACTACTAATTGGGTTAAACTCATCAAGAGTTACGTGTACGGATTCTTCTATCACTAGAGTTCTTTTGTTGAAAACCCTATAAGCCTTACTAGATGTTGAATATCCTAAAAATATCCCTTCATCGGTTTTAGAGTCAATTTTACCCAGGTTAGTTTTATTGTTATTTAGGATGAAGCATTTGCAACCAAATGTACGAAAATAGGGGATGTCAGGTTTTCTACCTTTCCATAGTTCATATGGAGTTTTATCAAGCATAGGCCTAATTAAAATTCTATTTAAGATATAGCAAGAGGTGTTCATAGCTTCAGCCCAAAAGTATTTTGGTAAACTCTTTTCACAAAGCATTGTTCTTGAAAATTCTTCTAGAACTCTATTTTTCCTCTTAAAACTCCATTTTGTTGAGGAGTTCTAGGAGCTGAAAAGTTGGGATCAATTCCATTTTCATCACAAAATTTTGAAAAGCTTTGGTTTTCAAATTCTTTTCCATGATCACTTCTAATACTTGAAATACAAATTCCTTTTTCATTTTGAACCTTTTTGCAAAAATTTTCAAATCCTTTGAAAGCTTCATCCTTGTAAGCAATAAAAATAACAAAGGTATATCTTGAATAGTCATCAACAATAACAAGAGCATATTGATGGCCACCTAGACTAATGGTACTAATTGGACCAAATAAGTCCATATGCAAAAGTTCCAAAGTTCTAGTAGTTGAAACTACATTCTTTGATTTAAAGGAAATCCTAATTTGTTTTCCCATTTGACAAGCATCACATACTTTGTCTTTTTCAAAATTGATTTTGGGAAGTCCAATGACTAAATCTTTTCTTGAGATGATTTTCAGCAAGTTCATGTTCACATGACCAAGCCTTCTATGCCATAGCCATGGATTTTCACTAAATACAGGAAAACATTTTTCATTTTCAGAATGCAAGGATTTAAAATCAACTATATAGATATTTTCATGTCTATGGCCAACAAATTTGATCTTGTTACTCTTGATGTCTATAACTACACAATGAGAGGTCTCAAATGTGACTTTGTTGCCTTTGTCACAAAGTTGACTAATACTTAGTAAATTTGGCTTAAGGCCTTGTACTAGCAATACATTATCTATGGTTGAGAAATCATTACCAACTTTTCCATGCCTGATGATCTTTATTTTTGTGTTGTCTCTAATGGTGACAAGTCCACCATCTCTTAGAGTTAGCTCAATGAATACACTTTTATCACCGGTCATGTGTTTTGAGCATCTACTATCAAGGTATCAACAATTATCTTTCTCTTTGGTGTGAAGACATATCTACATCACACAAGGATACATGATTGTACTTTTAGGTACCCAAAATTTCTTGGGTCCTTTGGGATTAGTCCTTGAAAATGTGGTTCCTTTTGGGACCCATACTTTCTTAATAATATATGGAGTTCTATAGACATGATGATGCATAATCCTAGGATAATAGTTATTGAAATTTCTAGGATTTCTTAGTTGTTCGTGTCTATAATTCTCAGGATAGGAGTTCCTAGGATACATGTTTCTATTGTGAGGAATATGAATATGCATACCATTTCTAGAAAATGTAAGATAATGATTTCTAGGATATATGCTTGTATTATTATGAGTATGCATATTATTTCTAGGATAACCATGATGGTAATTCCTAGGATATGCATGTGCAGTGTACAAGTTTTGATTATACATATTGTTTCTAGGATGCACATGATGGTTATTCCTAGGATGTGTATAAGCATTTCTTGAATGAGCATACATATAAGCATGAGTATTTCTAGGATGCTTCATTCTTGTATATACATTAGAATTAATATTTTTAGACCTACTAGCATTCATTGAGGGAATGCTTTTGACCTTGCTAGTGGTCTTTGAAGTAGAGGCTTCATTCACACAAGAGGCTTTCATGAATAAGCTCTCTTTTGATTTTTGCTTGCCTAATGGAGAGTATCCTAACCTGGATTTTCCTCCACTTAGCCTTTGGCAAGAAAGCACTTCATCAAGCTTTTCTTTTCCAAGCACGAGTCTAGATATTGTGCCATTCAATTCTAATATCTTATTCTTTAAGTTTTCATTTTCATCTTTTAGGAAATCTTGAGAAGAATCAAAAAGCATTGAAGATAGTTTATCTTTTTCTTCTTTTAGACCTATCATTTCTTTAGAAAGAGATGATACCTCTTTCTTAAGAGTTGAGTTTCTGAAATCAAATTTCTTCAATTCATCATGCATTTCATTTATTACTTCTAGTAGTTCTTCACTACTACTCACAATATTATTCTTAAAAGAATGAGAAGATGATACCTCATTTTCATCGTCGATTGCCATGAGACATAGGTTGGCAATTTCCTCGTATCTGATTTCTTTGTCAGATGACTCTTCTTCTTCTTCGTCATCACTCCAAGTGGTTGCTATCATGGCTTTCTTCTTGAAGCTCTTGTATGGTTTGTTTAAAATCGTACAGTCAGTCCTAATGTGACCGGGCTTCTTGCAGCCATAACACATAAGTGGTTCCCTTTTAGAGGTGGGATCCTTTGTGTAAGGTTTCTTTCTTTTCTTCAAGAACCTATGAAACCATTTGGTGATTAAGGCCATTTCACCATCTTCTTCACTGCTCTCTACCTCTTCTTCGTTACTCGTAGAGGCTTTGAGAGCGATCATCTTTTTCTTCTTCTCATCATCATTGACAATGAGATTCATTTCTTCCATTTCATATGTCAATAATGACCCAAGAAGTGTCTCAACATCAAGTTTGTCGAGATCTTTGGCCTCAGTGATGGCCATCTTCTTCGCTTTCTAAGTGGGTGGCAAAGATCTTAAGATTTTTCTTGTTAGTTCAAACTCCTCAATGTTCCTACCAAGAAGCTTCAAACCATTTACAATAGTTGTGAACTGTGAGTGCATTTGTGAAATTGTTTCGTTAGGAGACATCTTAAACAATTCATATTCAGAAACTAGCACATAGATTTTTGATTTTTTAACCTCACTAGTTCCTTCATATGTTACTTGCAATTTATCCCATATCTCCTTAGTCGAAACACATGCAGAGATTTTATTGTATTCAGATATATCTAAAGCACAATGTAAAATGCTTGTGGCTCTACTATTGAGAGACATCATTCTACAATCCTCATCATTGTACTCAGTTTTGAGTTTAGCCATTATATGATTGATTTCTCCAATAGTTATTTCCTTTGATGGAATTCTAGGTCCTTCTTTAATGACTCTCCACAGATTATAATCTTGTCCTTCGACAAAGATTTTCATTCTGTTTTTCCAATAGTTATAGTTGCCATTGAACAAAGGAGGCCTAGTATAAGAGTGTCCCTTAGAATAGCTATTTGTTTCCATCGGATCAACTTAAGGATATTAATCCTAAAATTGAGAATAAGGCTCTGATATCAGTTGTAGACTGAGGTTTCAACCCAAGAGGGGGGTGAATTGGGATTTTAAAAACTTTCGCGGAATAAACACAAGTTTATAAAAACATATATCCAACAAGCAATTAAACAAGTAATGTGCTGTAAATAAAGAGTTTAAGGAGTAGAGAATGCAAACTCAGATTATAGTGGTTCGGCAATATTGGATTCGTTCCGACCCTACGTCCACTCTCTTCAAGGAACCTCCTTGAAGTAATCCACTAAGAAACTTAGTCGTACAACTTCACCGGTGTTGTACAAACCTTACAATCCCTTCCTCTCAAAAGTTATCCCCTTCCTTTCGAAAATAATCCCATTACAATAAATGCTATAAAGTAAATGGTAGAGAGACAACAAATGAAAGCTTATACAACTAAATAATGTCTCTCTTTCAAAGTAAAGCTTGAAGAATGGCTCAGCAAGAATATTTCAAAGCTTTTTGTGTTTCAAAGAGTAAATGACTTGATTGTGTGAGTTCTTCTCTTTTTGAATATCTCCAGCTCTATATTGAATACTCAATAGAGTGGGTTTATATAGCCATGAATTAATATGGTCGTTAGACTTTCATTTGAGTTGAAAAAGCTCAGATTTGGAGTCCCAACAGTCATATTTTTTGAACTGCAAGTCGATTGGGTCTTAATACCAGTCGACTGGGTCCTATTAAAAAATCTCATTATTAAGGCTTCTGGGGTACCAGTCGACTTGGTTGATCTTACCAGTCGACTGGGGACTGTCTGTCCATTTTACTAGTTGACTGGTATGTTTCACCCAGTCGACTAGGGACTCACTATCTCTTTTACCAGTCGACTGGTATGTTTCACCCAGTTGACTGGGGATTGTCTGTCCCATATACCAGCCGACTAGTATATGTACCCAGTCGACTGGTTTGTCTTCCAACCCAGTTTTTCTGTTTCAAAAAGGTTTTAACTTAAATTGTTTGGATTAAAAAAAGTTCTGTTTAAAAAATGTTTTTATGTGCGAGCCATTGGACAAGCTTTTCAATGTAAAAGTGAGACTTACACTTTGTTTTAATAACTTAGTCCTATATTAGTTCTTTAGTCTTCACTTGTAAGAGTGATTCAGTTTGAGTTCTTGCATCTTGATCCTTGGTTGAATGCTATTGTTGCTTACTGCACTTAAATTCACTGTTAGTTAAATCACAGTTGTGTTTTGTCATCATTAAAATATAGGTGAGGGTCAACACCTATCATGTAAGAGATGGTAGGACACCTTAGGCCCTTATACTTGATGGGCATCTTGCACTGAAAGATTGAGCTAACCTGCTCGGTCAAAAATGCCTTCTTCGAGACATTCGTCCTCCTCTTGACAGTGATCAAGTCCTTTAAGAACTTGGCATATGACGGCACTTGCTGGATAGCTTCCAAAAATGGGATATTAATTTGGACATGCTTGAACACCTCCAGAATGTCCTCAAACTTCCCTTCTTTCTTAGGTGCTTGTAATCTCTCAAGGTAAGGCGCTTTAGGTACTAACGACCTAGGAAGATCCTTAACAGTAGGTATGGCTGTAGATGGCTCAGCATCTCTCTTCTCCTTGTTGCCACTTTCTTTCCCTTGCTGCATAGCAGGGTTTTCTTCCACTTGATTGTCCACTTGTCTCCCAAACCTCAATGTGACAATCAATTGCACTTCAACCTGCCCATGCAGAGGAGTTGATGAATTTCCAACCGTAAATTGTCCATTTAGGTTGGGCACGGGTTGACTAGGGAACTTTCCCTTCTTTCTTTCACCCAAGTGACTTGCGATTTGACCCATTTGACTCTTTAGCTTGGCAATCAATTGGGTGTTTACTATTGTCGCACTCCTCACTTCGCTGATGGATTGGCCGATCATCTTCATGAAATCCTTGAGGGTGTCCTCCAATGATTGTGAAACCAACGCTGGCGCTTGAGTGGGAGCTTGGTAAGCGGGTGATGGTACTGGATGGGCTAAGAGACCACGACTTGGAACTAGTGGAGGAAATCCATGAGGGTATTGATTGTGAGCATGATGAGGGGCTCCTCCCTGATTCATCGGTTGGTTCTACTTCCATGAAAAATTAGGGTGGTTCCACCACCTTGGATTGTAAGTCTCGGAGTAAAATCCATTTGATTGCTTCCGATAGCCATTGAAAGCGATCACTTATTCCATGGGATACTCGACAAAAGCTGGAATAGATGGACAATTTTGTGCTAAATGCATAGGATTAGCACAGATGGAACAACTATCAACATTAAATGTATTAGCAGCATTGATGGATTGGCCCACAGCGAGAGCATCAACCTTCTTGGTGAGAGCATCTATCTTTATCCTCAAGTCAGTGTCCTCTTTAATCTCATAGATGCCTCCTTTCTTAGGGGCACGAATGGACTTGTCTCGACAGCTTGAAAAATCCCACTGCTGCGAGTTGTTGGACAACTTGTCCAATGCTTTGTATGCTTCATCCCCCATCAGACTTAAAAATGCCCACATTCATAGACTCGATCATGCTACGGTTGGGTTGAGTCAAACCTTGGTAGAAAAAGTGAACGAGTCTCCACTTCTCATATCCATATCGAGGGCATCTGATTAGTAACTCTTTGAAACGCTCCCAACTCTCAGAAAACTTCCCATCCTCGTCTTGAGTGAAAGAATTAATCTCCTTTCGGCACTCATTCACATTAGCCATTAGGAAAAACTTATTATAGAATTTACTCAACAAGCTTTCCCAAGATGTAATAGAGTTGGGTGTGTTGGAATCCAACCATGCCTTAGCTCTATCATGAAGAGAAAAAGGGAAAAGTCTAAAATGGACTGACTCATTAGAGAAGTTCTGGAAGTTGAATGTGACACAAATATCTTTGAACTTCTTCATGTGGCTGTAAGGATTTTCAAGATCCATGCCATGAAATGAGGGTAGGAGTTGGATGACATGTGGCTTTAGATCAAAATGGATAGCATTGGTTGGTGGCAACACTATACAAGAAGGGGAGTTAGTCGCAACGGGTGTGAACAAATCCTTAAGGGATGTAGTGAAGTCCATGTTCCAAGCTCTAAGTTGCTCTACAGTCTTCGGTTGATTTGCATTCCTTAAATTGTCCCCCATCTCAATCATCTCTCTCTCAACAAGTGCTCTCTTATTTCTCCTAAGAGTTCTTTCTATTTCGGGATCTAAAGGTATCAACTCTAAGTTTAGGAATCTCCGACCAAGCATACACCACACAAAAAACAATAAAATAAACTAACTAGCAGAAACAAAAGAATAAAATAAAATGCAAATAACAAATAATAATAAAATAAATGCAAAAACAGAAAACACAATACACACAAAATGGGCCAAAAAAAATTTCTCAGCTACTACCGGTCTGTTGATGTTGTCGCGGAGATGTGCTCGAGCACAAGTAAAGTGTGATTCGACAGACTGCAAAAATAGATCAAACATCAAAATTTTCTTTTATTATATATATATATATTTATTTATTTATGGGCAGTTGCAAATAGAAACAAATAAACTAGAATAAAATTGCAAAAGGAAAAATAAAACAAAAATGCAAACTAAACTAGTAGAAAAATAAAATTAATTCAGACAAAAACTTAATTTTTACAAAAAAAACAAATCTTTGGCAACGGTGCCAAAAACTTGTTGTGAGTTTTAAATTACTCACAAGTGCACGAGTCGTTTGCAATATAGTGTGTGCAAGTGCGAGGTTGAATCCACAGGAAATTGCATCGTGACAATAGATTTTTATCTAAACTAAACCTATTTTATCCTAGTTCCGAATTTCGAACTATGTCGTGCAAAAAATATAAACTTAAACTTAATTGATTTAAAGCAAATGATAAAAGCACTAAGGTTTCTGAATCCACTCCACTAAATTAAAGCATGTATTTTCATGATTTTTGTTCCTACAACCGACAAGCAATTACATCCTATGTATGTTCAATATAAAAGTAATTTATCAAATAATTCCATGAATCCATCGATATACAAATCACAACGAATACCCTAATTAAATTAAATCATCCAATGTATCCATTTAATTTACAAATCATAATGGATATCTGATTTAATTTGAATGATTCGATGTATCCATCCGATGAAACACATCGAATATCCAATTTGAACAGTTTATAAACAAAACAATCAATCATAAAAATTTACTCAAACAATTGAATTGAAATAGAACATCAATACAAAAATGTCGGAATCATACGAACATATATGAAAATATAATGCTAATCAATGGCGAGGCTTCATCTTCAACCTTAGATGAAGGTTTTAGCCTCTCATGATTATGAAAATAAATTTCACAATTAAAGTGCAAAACATTAAACTTTAAAACACAAAAGAAATAAATTAAAGCTGAAAATACATTGAGAGAGAAATTTCACTTGCAGCTTCTCTCTTTGTTTTTTCCTTTTTTTGTTTTTGCTCTGCGGTGCTCTCCCCCCTTGATAGCAAAGCCTTCAAGATCCACTCCTTGAAGCTGAAGTGAAATGGGGCTTTTATAGGGAAACTCCATGAGTACAATGTGTTTCCAACCAATGTGGGATATGGGATATAGAATGTGTTTCCAACCGATGTGGGATATGTGATGTAAAATGTGTTTCCAACCGATGTGGGATGTGGGATTTAAGCCTTCACATGCCGCTCAAAACTTCTGCCCATGTCTCTTTTATTTTAGCAGCTTATATACTCAAATAAAATCTTCATTTAAATGAGAGAAGCCTAATGTATACTTATCCCTCATAGTTTTGAAAATGACATTTACCCTCTTAGAGCGGATTGAAATCATTAAATCTAAACGGAAAAGATTGAATGACAAAAATTTCTATCATATAAATATAGTTTCAGAAAAATGTGGACCCCATTTCGCATTCTCATTCTTCCTCATCTTAGTGTTCTTCTCTTTCTCCTCTCTTTCCTGAATCTACTATATTCTTTCGAAACCCTAGCCTAGCCCTAAAATCTAATGTAAACTGCTTTAATCATTTCATAAACCCACGAATAGTTTAATTCCTGGTGAACTTCGATATGTTCATGACGAGAACTAGACGGTTTTGATTGAAATCACGTGACATATCAAGTTCGATCTGTAATGCTTCATCATATTGAGCTCCATCTGGCATGTGTTCTAATGAGAGTCAGAAAATGCATCTTAATAGTGTTTATTTGTTAGTATTTAGGGTTGATTTAGGGCTGGATTACACATTTATGCCTTAATAATTCTTAAGTGTCATTCTTAGAATATTGATTTATTTCGATGCATTTTCAAGTATTTTGGGTTTAAAAGAGAAGGAAAAGCTAACATCGATTAAAGTACAAAGATTCTATGCATGTTCACAAGCATTTGGAAAGGAGTTTCACTAAAATGCCAGAATTGCCCATACAGATCAGTCAATTTTACGGATTAAACTGTATTGATTCAGGAAGAACCATGAGATGAGCCATATATGCTTGGAAAGATTCGGATGTCTATTTTTTTGGAGAATTTTACGGCTCCTAAATGTGATTTTTCTAGAGAAAGTTATGGCAGTTTTCGTAGACAAAAGTCAGGCTGTGCGTGATTTCAGCGTGACAGATCAATCATTTTTGCGGATTAAACTGCAATAATTCAGGAAGAACCAAAAGATGAGCCATATAGTTTTGGAAAAATTGGGATGTCTATTTTCTGGAGAATTTTACGGCTCGTAAACTTGATTTTTTAAGAGAAAGTTATGCCAGTTTTAGTAGACAAAGGTCAGGCAGAACTGGGCCTAGACAGAAGTTGAACCAGGCCTGGATAGAAACCCTAGGGTGACTTTTTTGTCTACAAAGCCATCTCCATACAGCTATATATAGGAATTTAGACTCAGAGAACAGGAGAGGAGAGTTTTTGAAGAGAACTTCCATCTTCTTCTTCCTCAAGGTGATCAAGGATGAACAGGAGAGGAGAGTTTTTGATTGTTAAACATTTTTTTATGATTTACTCTTTTATTAAATAAGAAGGATTTGAATTCATGTGACAGCTGCAATTTATGTTCTTCTTCTCCTAGATTTTCTTAATCCGGTGATCGCATTCTTCTTCTCCATATAAGTCTAGTCAAGCTTTTCTTATGTCAAAGTTGTTAGATTCAATTGATTTTGGTAGATTTATTTTATAAGTTTTTCCATTACTGCAGTATTATTATTGAAATATATTGTCGCTTCTTGATAATTTATAAGATAGATCTTGTGTGTTTGAATTGGAATTAAGGAGTAATTTATGGCAATTACATTAGGATATTTATGTGCTTTGATTGAATATTTAACAATTTCTTGTTTGGGATGTGAAACTAATAATTGAGATAAAACATTTGAGTCAAGATAGGAATGAGACAACAAACTTAGGAAGGATTCCTGTAACCTTGTTATTTCTTTATTGAATTCTTCATAATATTTTCACAACTCTTTTATGTAATTTCATTCGTAAAACTCAGATTTTCTTATTTGAACTTTATCATTTAGTGTTAAGGCTTACACTTTCTCTTGTAGTTCGCTTTCCTCGTGGGATCGACACCTCAGCTATACATAATAATCGCGTGTTAGTTTGAGCATTATCAAATTTTGGCACCTTGGTCGGGGAACTGCGCTTAATTACAAGGAAGATTGTCAATTTTGAGACAAGACAATAACATTGTTCTTTGCTCTTTGTTTCGATTTTTTGTTTTGATTTTATTTTGTTTTCTTTATTCGTCTCCCTTCTGTTTCCTTTAGTTTATGCGTAAACTTAGAGATAAGTGAGGTAGATTCATTAAAAGACCCGAAATAGAGTTACCCTCTCCTTCTTTGTCCGATAGTGAAAGCTCACCTAGATCAAATCGTAGTGCACACCCAAATTAGAATTTAGAGAATTTTGTTAACATGGCCAACAATAACAATGAGAATGTTGCTAGGACACTTAAGAACCACTTGCACCCTAGCCAAACAACCACACCATCTTGTATCATGTTTCCCCCTAATGTTCAACAACCTGAGTTTAAGACAGGCATGATCCAATTGCTACCAACTTTCCATGGATTAGAGAATGCAAACCCCTATGTCTATATTAGGGAATTTGAGGAAGTAGTAGCAACCTTTCAAAGTAGGGCTGATATGTTAGACACCATCAAACTTAGGTTTTTCCCCTTTTCACTTCAGGATAAGGCCAAGGTTTGGTTGTACTTGTTAAGGCCTAGGTCTATAGGTAGTTGGGATGAGATGACCCAAGCCTTCTTCCAAAAGTATTTCCCAACCCATAAGACCAATAATCTCAAGAGACAAATCTCAAACTTTGCACAAAAAGAGAGTGAAACCTTATATCAAGTTTTGGAACATTTCAAAGACCTTTTGAATTCTTGTCCACACCACGGGTGTGAGAGTTGGCAGGTAGTTAGCTATTTCTATGATGGACTTCTAAGTAGGGAAAGGCAATTTATAGAAATGATGTGTAATGGAGATTTTCTTCAAAAAGATCCCGACGAAGCCATAGATTTTCTAGATGACTTATAAAAAAAAAGCCCACACTTGGACGGGACCCAATGCCATAGAAAGTACTTAGAGAAACCAAACCACTGGAATTTATCAACTTAAGGAAGAGGATAGCCTTAAAGCCCGTTTAGAGGTCCTAATTAAGGAAATTGAGGTTTTAAAAACCAAAGATGCTAGAGCTCCCGAACTGATTGCTAGGGTAAAGTCCCACAAACCTTGTTTTATGTGTATTAGGGTAGATCATGTACCTAGGGATTGTCTAACCTATTTTGGGATGAAGAAAGAGTGTAAGGCTTTAGGTATACCATTTAGGAAAACATACTCACCCTACTCTAACACCTTCAATCCCGGTTGGAAGAATCACCCTAATTTTAGTTGGAGATCTGATACACAACCTTCTACCCAATCTAGTACCCAATAGAGATCGGAAGCAACTTCATCTAATGCACCACAAAAATCTTTACTTTTGGAAGATGCTTTTAAGTCAATTATGCAGGTACATGCCCAAAGTGTGGAAGAGCAAGGCAAGATAAATCAACGGTTGCTAGAGGAGCAATAAGGGGTCAAAGAGGAACAAAAGGTGATAAAGAGCCAACTCACCAAGTTGACTAATTTATTGATGGTTCAAGAGCAAAATCATTTTATTTCATAGCCACAATCTAATCCAAGGGGACAACATATGGCACAAACCTCCAATCCCGACAATCAAAATGTTAAAGAGGTTAATGCCATGACTACTCGCAGTGGTAAGGAAATTGATGGACCCTCTACCATCAAACTTGATTCCTAATACCATAAGTAACAAGGATGAAGCCCCCAAGGAACAAGATGCCTATAGTGATTCCTTACCGGTGCTTTTCCCTCAACCACTCCTTAAACTTAAAGAGAGAAATTCGGCATTAAAAGGTGAGATTCTTGAATAACTTAAGCAAGTTAAAATTAACTTTTCTTTTCTTCATGTCATAAAACAGGTTCCTAACTATGCTAAAGTCATTAAGGATCTATTCACACTCAAGAGGAGGCACAATGTGAAGAAGACGACATTCTTAATGGAGCAAGCAAGTGCGATAATTGATAGCAAGACACCACCCAAGTATAAAGATCCGGGCTGTCCTACGGTGGCTTGCCAAATTGGAAACAAAGCTTATGGCCAAGCATTGCTAGATTTGGGGGCTAGTGTGAATCTTATGCCCTACTCCATTTACTTGTAACTCAGTTTAGGTGAGATCAAATTGACTTTCATGGTACTTCAACTAGCGGATCGATCGGTAAGAAAACCGAGAGGTATTGTGGAAGATGTTTTAGTGCAAATTGACAAATTCTATTATCCCATTGACTTTTTGGTGTTAGATACTTGGAAAACCATTCTTTGCCACTGCCAATGCCCTCATTAATTGTAGGAATAGTATAATGACATTATCATTTGGAAATATGACTCTAGAGGTGAATGTTTTTCGAGTCTTAAGGCAGCTACATGAAGAGGATGAGTGTTTCGACACTTACATGATCGATAAGCTTATTTTGGAGGATGAGTACATTAAAGATAATTCTAAATCTTTGGAATCCCTTTTTAATAATTTTGATTTTTATAATTCTTTAACTTATCCCCATGTTGTTGATGTTTTTGATAAGTCGCAGGGATTTATTAAGAAATCATGACAACCATGCTTTGAGAAGTTTCCTAAAGAGAGGGAGGCACTCAAACAATCTTCCAAGGAGACACCAATGCTTAATTTAGCTCCGCTGCCCATAGGGCTCAAACATGCCTTCGTAGGCCCAGGTGATACCTTTTCGGTTATTATTTCTTCCGAACTTAGTGATGTGCAATGTGTTAAATTGTTGAATTTGTTAAGAGAGCATAAATCTGCATTAGGTTGGACTGTAGCCGACATAAAAGGTATTAGCCCTTTAATTTGTTCCCATATGATTTATCTAGAAGAAAGAGCTAACCTTCTTAGAGACCCATAAAAAAGGCTAAATCCAACTATGAAAGAGATAGTTAAGAAAGAAGACTTAAAGCTATTAGATACGAGAATTATATATCCAATATCCGATAGTAAGTGAATTAGTCCAACTCAAGTAGTTCCTAAGAAAGCCGGGGTGACCTTGGTAGAAAATGAAGAGGGGTGTTAGTACCAACTAAGGTAGTGACCGGGTTGTGTATGTGCATTGATTATAGGAAACTTAATTCGGCTACTCGGAAAGACCATTTTCCTCTTCCATTCATAGATCAAATCTTAGAACGTGTGGCTGGTCATCATTTCTATTTATTTTTAGATGGGTATACGGGATACTATCAAATAGGAATTGCTTTAGAGGATCAAGAGAAGACCACCTTTACTTATCCTTTTGGTACTTTTGCTTTTCGTAGAATGCCTTTTGGTTTGTGTAATGCACCTGCTACTTTTCAAAGATGCATGATGAGTATTTTTAGTGACATGGTTGAAAAATGTATGGAAGTGTTTATGGATGATTTAACCGTGTTTGGAACTTCTTTTGATTCATGTTTATCTAACTTAAAAAAATGTTTTGTGTAGGTGTGAAGAGAAGGGGCTTGTGCTTAATTGGGAGAAGTGCCATTTTATGGTGTCTTTCAGAATATTTTTGGGCCATATAGTGTCCAAAAAGGGGATAGAAGTGGATAAATCGAAAATTGAATTAATCTCTAAACTACCCACTCCTAAGAATATTAAAGATGTTAAGTCTTTTCTAGGGCATGCTGGGTTTTATAGAAGGTTTATGCAAAATTTTAGTGCTATCTCTAGACCCTTTATGTAACCTTTTGTTGAAGGATACTGAGTTTAAGTGGAGCCTCGAATATGAGAAAGTCTTTAGGACACTTGTCTCTAAGCTTACAACCGCCCCTATTATGCTATCACTTGATTTTACCTTGCCTTTTGAGATTATGTGTAATACTAGTGACTATGCTTTAGGGGCTGTTTTAGGACAGAGAAGAGAGGGAAAACCATTTGTTGTTTATTATGCTAGTAGAACCTTGAATTGTTCTCAAATGGTGTACACCACAACCGATAAAGAATTACTAGCCATAGTATTTGTATTAGATAAATTTTGCTCTTATTTAATTGGTTCACCTATCACTATATTCACGAATCACTCCTCCTTTAAATTTCTTTTCTCAAAAATAGATGCTCCACTTGATACGTTGGATTTTACTTTTGCAGGACTTTGACTTGACCATCAAAGACAAGAAAGGGGTGGAAAATGTTGTGGCGGACCATCTATCTCGTTTGGAATTTAAGAATGATTCCGACATTTTGCCCATTCACGAAGCCTTTCCAGATGAGAATTTATTTGTTGTCCTTTGTCACACTCCATGGTATGCCGACATTGCAAATTACTTAGTTTCCCGTCGAGTTCCATCTACATGGAGTGCACAAGATAAGCTTATATTTTTGGCTGAGATAAAGAATTTTTATTAGAATGATCATTATCTTTTTAAATATTGCCCCGATCAAATAATAAGAAGATGCATTCCGGATATGGAAATTGATAGTGTGTTAACTTTTTGTCATACCTATGCTTGTGGTGGTCATTTTTCTATTTAAAAGATAGCCACAAAAATTTTGCAATGTGGTTTTTATTAGCCTACTTTATTCAAGGATACTAATGAGTTTTTTCGTTCATGTGAAAGATGTCAAAAGCTAGGTTCATTGTCCTGCCGTCATATGATGCATCTCAACCCGATCTTAGTGGTGGAAATCTTTGATTGTTGGGGGATCGATTTTACGGGGCCATGCCCACCTTCTTTTGGGTATCTTTACATTTGTTTGCTGTCGATTATGTTTCTAAATGGGTTGAAGCTATACCTTGCCGCACTAATGATAATGAAGTTGTTGTTAAATTTCTTAAAGATCATATTTTATCTAGGTGTGGTACTCCATGTGTTATAATTAGTGATCAAGGGTCACATTTTTGTAACCGTTCTTTTGAGGCTTTGATGCACAGGTATGGAGTCACCCATAAGGTTTCTATAGCTTACCATCCATAAACCAATGGCAAAGCAGAACTAGCAAATAGGGAGATTAAACGAATACTTGAAAAAAGGGTAAATCAAAATTGAAAAGATTGGTCTTTGCGCCTATCGGATGCGCTTTAGGCATACCGGATAGCATACAAGATGGTTCTTGAAGCATCTCCTTATTGGTTGGTATTTGGCAAAGCATGTCACTTATCGATAGAACTTAAGCATAAAGCATATTAGGCTATTCGAAATTTTAATTATGACTTGAAGATGTTTGGTGAGGAGAGGAAATTGCAACTTTGTGAACTTGCAGAGTTGAAGGATGATGCATATGATAATGCTAAGGACTTAAAGTCAAGAATGAAAGCGGTACATGATCAGAAAATACTCTGGAAAAATTTTGAACAAGGTAATCGAGTTTTTCTTTATGATTCTCGGTTACACTTCCATCCAGGAAAATTGCAATCATGATGGAAGGGACCTTATGTTGTGAAGAGTGTTTTTCCAAATGGAGTGGTAGAAGTTAAAGATCCTTCCTACGGTCATGCATTTCGAGTTAATGGCCAAAGGTTGAAGCTCTATTTGGAACATGAACATATTGAAGATAGGCCCGAAGAGATCTCTTTAGTGCCCCTGGTTTATCCTTCTTAATCGGGTACTTTCGTTCCATTGTACATTAGTTTTATTTTTTTAAAATTTTTATTTATTTATTTAGTTTTCTTTATCTTTTTTTCTTTCTCTCGACTTTTTTCTTTCACATTGGGGACAATGCAAGTCTTAGGTTGGGAGGTGGAGGAAACACATTTCCTATTTCATACCATTGAATTGTTTGGTGTCACTTTCCCTTTTTCGTTTTGATTCGTTTGTTAGGATAAATTGTTAGAAAAAAATATTTCTTGAAAATGAATTTTTTTTTTTAAAAAATTAGGTTTAGTTTTGTTTGTTTTTAGTATATTTTGTGTTAGTTTTGGAGTTAATTTATATGTCAATTATATGATTATAATTGAGATAGCATATAGCTTTTAGAAGAAGTTAAATATTGCTTCGGTTTGAGAATAATTTTAAGTGTTGATCTTCATTTAGTTTGAGACTCTGGTTTGCGGTAAGATTGCATGATTAGTCTAAAACATTTAGACAAGTTTTATGTGCAAATGTTTTGTGAATACTTTTGCGGTCTCGACAAGCTCTAGAACTTATTTGATAATCACTTGAGGTGAAATCCTAGAATGCACACTACTTAGGATATGATGTAGGCCATCTTTGGACTGTTTGAGCCTTTCAAGCTTACTTTTGTTATACTTATCGCTAGTTACCTGTTTGAGCCTTTTTTAAAAAAAAAAAAATTAGTTTTGTTTCTTTCAATAGCCCATTTACTTACCTTTATGAGCCTAAAAATATTTTATCCTTACCTTTCTTTTAAGAGAACTTAGTTTATACACATTTCTTGAGAAGCACTTAAGAGGAGTAAGGGTGGAAATATGAAAAAATAATACTACCATAACCCAAGTACATTAAAGGATATAGGTTGGGGGTTGTGGAAAAGAGTAAAGAATGAAAATAGATGTGAATGGTTATGTGCTAGAAAAAAAGAATAAAAAAAGAGAGAAATTATGTGCTATAAAAAAAGAAGTGAATTATGACAAACAAAGAAGAAAAAAAAGTGTTGAATTATTGAGAGAAATGCTCGAAAAATGGTTGAATGACTTGGGTGTTGAAGTAAGGTTATTTAGTGCTTAAAAAAGTTTTGTTTAAAATTAAGAGACTGAGTTCTTTTACTTGTTTAATCCTTTCCGTTCTTTATTGACCTTTACCTTGGCATAACGTTACAAGCCTATTAAAGACCTAGTGATCCGATGTAGTGTGATTTTTCTAAATTAGTGGAGAGTGATTTAAAAAGTGAGCCTATAGAGTTTGATTTATGATTGATGTCACGCAATTTAATATGTTTTAAGAGGCCAAGACTTGTATTCATGAATGTTGCGCACAAAATCATCCAAGTGTTTGGATTAACGGTTTGTGGTAAGGTGGATGTTTAAGAGTCAATAATGAATATGAGGTTGGTGTTTGGATTCTTTTTGGAATTGGGTGGTATTTAATGATTCTATGGGTTGTGTGTTATGTGCAATTTTTGAGACAAAAAGTTGAATTACTCTTGGATTAATGCTAACATTGCTTTGTTTTGTTTTTTGGATTTTAGGTTTTGTTTTGATTTCTAGTATAAAATTCATTTCATTTTATTTTCTCTTGAATTGCTAGGGACTAGCAATAAGCTAGTTGGGGGTTATGATGAGAGTCAGAAAATGCATCTTAATAGTGTTTATTTGTTAGCATTTAGGGTTGATTTAGGGCTGGATTCAACATCTATGCCTTAATAATTCTTAAGTGTCATTCTTGGTATATTAATCTATTTTGATGTTCAGGTATTTTGGGTTTAAAAGAGATGGAAAAGCTAATGTTGATTAAAGCACGAAGATTCTATGCATGTTCACAAGCAGTTGGAAAGAAGTTTCACTAAATTTCCAGAATTGCCCGTACAGATCAGTAATTTTTGCAGATTAAACTATATTGATTCAAGAAGAACCAGGAGATGAGCCATATATGCTTGGAAAGATCCGGATGTCTATTTTCCAAAGAATATATGGCTCATAAATATAAATTTTATAGAGAAAGTTATGGCAGTTTTACTAGACAAAGGTCAGGCTGTGCGTGATTTCAGCGTGACAGATCAGTCATTTTTGCGGATTAAACTGTATTGATTCAGGAAGAATCAGGAGATGAGCCATATATGCTTCAAAAGATCCGGATGTTTATTTTCTGGAGAATTTTATGGTTCATAAATGTGATTTTTCTAGAGGAAGTTATGGCAGTTTTAGTAGACAAAGGTTAGGCAGAATCGGGGCTGGACAGTAGCTGAAGCACACGGCCTGAACAGAAACCCTAGGGTGACTTTTCTGTCTACAAAACCATCTCTATATAGCTATATATAGTAATTTAGACTCAAAGAACAGGGGAGGAAAGTTTTTGAAGAGAGCTTTCATCTTCTTCTTCCTCAAGGTGATCAAGGATGAACTCCATGTCCAACTAAACTCCAAGCAAGGCGAAAGGATGAGTTTCTAGGTGTAGTTGTTCTTATTTCTATCTTTGATTCAGTTGTATGGATTGATTGTTAAACATTGTTTATGATTTACTTTTTGATTAAATAAGAAGGCTTTGAATTCATGTGACAGCTGCAATTTGTGTTCTTCTTCTCATAGATTTTCTTAATCCAGTGATCGTATTCTTCTTCTCCATATAAGTCTAGTCAAGCTTTTCTTATGTCAAAGTTGTTAGATACAATTGATTTCAGTAGAGCTATCTTATAGGTTTGTCCATTACTGTAGTATTATTATTGAAATATATTGTCGCTTCTTGATAATTTATAAGATAGATCTTGTGTGTTTGAATTGGAATTAAGGAGTAATTTATGGAAATTACATTGGGGTATTTATATACTTTGATTGAATACTTACCAATTGCTTGTTTGGGATGTGAAACTAGTAATTGAGATCAAACATTTGAGTCAAGATAGGAATAAGGCAACGAACTTAGGAAGGATTCCTGAAACCTCGTTATTTCTTTACTGAATTCTTCATCATATTTTCACAACTCTCTTATGTAATTTCATTCATAAAACTCATATTTTCCTATTTGAACTTTATCGTTTAGTGTTAAGGTTTACACTTTCTCTTGTAATTCGCTTTCGTCGTGGGATCGACACCTCAGCTGTACACAATAATCGCGTGTTAGTTTAAGCGGTATCATGTTCTCCATTACATTATGCCATTTTCTTGTCTTTGTTGATTTCGATTTCCAATAGTGTTGTCTATTTTTTTGCATATGCGTGATTTTTATTGTTACAAAATTGGTTTTCACTTGTTGCTATTTTAAAAAGTTGATTTCTTTGTTTGTTGTCCACTTTCCCTTTAGTTGTTATACATTGTTTGTTGTCCAGATTCCCTTTGGTTGCTATACATTGGTTGTTGTCCACTTTCTATTTGGTTGTTATACATTGTTTGTTGTCCACTTTTGCTTTAAAAATTGGGATAAACACAGTTGGACTTTTAAAATTAGAATTTCGCTTTTCAATTGATAACGATATAAATGTGGGTTTGTTGTCCACTTACCCTTATTTTATTGAATTTTGATTAGGTCCCTTTTGAGTATTGTCTTTTAACAAGTCGGTATGGAGGTGATTCATGACCTCCACTTCTACTTCCAAGATGACATGGAACCCAAAGTTATCATAACTATTGACTCAGAAAAATACCATTATTTGGCCTATTTGGATGATATTTTCCATCAGTTGAATGTGGAATCTAGTGTTGTTAAAATTGAAGCTAGGAATGGTAAAATTGTAAAGTCAAATGAACATTTAAAGAAATTGTTTAAATACTATTCTGAGATTGAGAGAATTGCCTTTTGTATTGATAAAATTAATGATGGAAACCCTCTCTCAATGTCTATTGAACTTAGGCAGATGATTGGTTATGCGACTTAGTTAAATAACAATGTTGATATAATTAACCTCAATGATGATGTTAGGGATATGACTAATGTGTTTGATGAGATGGATGAAACTAATGTTGCAACTGAAGTAGATGGGGGTAATAAGCTAGATGAAACCAATGTTGCTAGTGGAGAAATTATGGATAAAAGGGAGAATATAATTGATGATGGTACACAGGGTGACAGTAATATGATGGGCGAAACAAATTGTGGTGGTAATGTTGGGTTTGATTGGGATTACCATGAAATCAATGATGTGTTATATGAATGTAAAGATCTTAATGAGAAGGAGGAAGGGGTTGAAGTAAGGGATCAGAGTAAAGGTGCTGAAGGAGGTGACTAGGGTATCGGCAGTGAAGGTGTTGAAGGAAGGGACCAGGGTAAGGGAAATGAGGGGACCATGGTATGGGTAGTGAGGGGGTTGAAGAAGGGGTACAAGGTGAGGTTAATGAGGGGGTTGAAGGAATGGAAAAAATATACAATCAGAGCACGAGGCTAATGGTTTTTCAGATGATGATGATAAGAACTGGTTAGAGGATGGAGGTGACTCTAATGATGACAATTAGGAATCTGGTTTTGGTAATGATATGGATTAATTTGACAAGGTGAATGAGGTAGATGAGGCAAATTTAAACTCAGATAATGAACTAAATGATGTATGGTCTTCTGAATCAGTACCTTGTGCTATAAGTGAAGAAGAATTTGATGAGGATCCTAGAGATGTGAGAAAGAGAAGGACATGGGACCGTAATATGAGAATTCCTACAAATATATTCAAGCCTATGGAAGATGAAAAAATAGTTTTTCAAGTTAGACATGTATTTAGTAATGTGTAACACTTTAGAGAAGTATTAGAATATTATGATGTGTAGAGGGGTTTAGCTTTAGTAAACCAAAAAATGATAGAAAGAGGGTCAATACACTAGGTAAGGCTAAGGGTTGTCCATGAAGAATTTATGATTCACCAACACAAAACAAGATTACATTCATAGTCAAAATCTTGAATGATGCTCATAACTGTTTGAGAATTAATAAGAATAATAACGCAAGGGTACCATGGATTGCGAGGAAACTAGGTAATAAGTTGAAGGTTAACCTTAGCATGAGCTATGAGTTGATGAGAGAAACACTAACCAGGCAATATGGCATTGATCCTCATGGTAAACAGTTTCATAGGGCTAAAAGGAAGGCAAAAGAGGGAGTTGAAGGTGGTTATAAGGAATCCTTTAGGAAACTAAGAAAATATGCCAAGCTAGTTGTAATAACCGTATTAGTAAAGTAAGGGTAAAGAAGTAATTTAATAAATATGACATGAAATTAAAAAAATTCTGGAAGCGTGAGGCGTAGTTAAAATAAAATTCTGGACGTCTAACAAAAAAAAAAAAATATATATTATATTAAAAAAAACAGGTGGCAGCAGGTGGCTTCTGTTGCATGTGATAGCTGAAGAAGTGAAAAAAAGAAATGGTATATATACCTATATATATTACTTATATGTACTGTTTATGTTTTTCTTTGATTTTTTTATTTTCTCTAAACACTTGGGGACCGAAAGAAATGTTAAAAGAGCAAAATTTTACTTATATGTAGTGTTTATTTTTGAATTTTTAGCATACATGAAATTCTCCAAATTCAGAGTGAGAATTTTCAAAGGGTGTGGTTTATAACGAATTGAAGAATAAATTATAAATTTAATATAAATATGATGTCAAGTTTTGATGATCTAAAATCGGGGGAATTTTTGAGAGGAATGGGAAAGGCAAAGGAGTGATCTACAGGTAGCTTTAAGTGCTACGTGGTCAGTTGGATTTACTTTAAGTAATATAAATAAAAAAATTGAAATATCTAGTGGTAATATTAAAATAAATTATTAGCTTATGTTTTGGTGATAGATAAATATTTGGTTGATAGGTATGGTATAAATATTGGACACATAGAAAATTATTATGTGAAAAAAAATATTACTATAATGATAAGTTGATTTAATAATGATGGTGATAAATAAATTCTTGACGAGTTTTGATTGATGTTTTGATATGCATTATGAGGAGACGAAATTTAGTGGATTTTGACAAGCTTTGATAGATGAATTGATGTGATTTGAGATGAAATTTAGTGGAAATTGACAGTTTTGATGGATGATTTGATGTGATTTGGGATGAGAGAAATTTTGTGGAATTTTTTTATATAATTGGAGAAATATCAGGATAGCTAGTCTGAATACACACTTGTTTTTATTTTATTATTTATATGCACATTCATATCAGTTTTTATATACATCTGAATGAGAATAAAAGAACCGGGAAGGCAGCCAGTACTAAATGAGAATAAAAAATATTTGAATTATGTTTTTTTTATTATATCATTATTCATATGTATATGCATTAAATAAAAGAAAAGAACTGGGAATAGGCCGGTCTAATTGAAAAACTGTGACAGCCGGTATAGGCTGGAATTAAAAGGGATACCGTGACAACCGGTATATGCTGGAAATGAATTATGTGGCAGCCAGGACAAGCTGTAAAGAAAAGAACCGGGAGGAGACCGGTCTAAGATAATAAAAACATGTCGACATGTGGGAAGATGTTCCCATAATAATAATTCATGCATTGCATCAATTTAATTATTGCTTGCATCATTGAAATGTTGATGTGTGGTGTGTTATTATGAAATTGTGTATAGATGAATTAGTCTCATAGAGAGAGACAGTTATGGTGAGAAAGAAACAGAGAATGATAAGAATCATCTAAATGGTGGACTTTATGTTGTGAACCTCATTACGAGGTAATTATGAGATAATTGATAGTCTTAAGGTGAACCAATAAATGAGAAGAAGAGATTAATAGAGAATGAATCTAATGACATGTGTAGTAATAGTAGAAAGTTATCATCAAGTTATGTGAAATATAAATGATTAAATATAAAAAGGGCTATTATGCAAACTAAATACTTTTAGTAAATTTAATTCACTGAGCTTGTGAAGCTCACCCCTCATTGTGCAATGATTTCTATATAAATGAGAAGAAGAGATTGATAGAGAATGAATCTTATGACATGTGTAGTGATAGTAGAAAGTTATCATCAAGTTATGTGAAATATAAATGATTAAATATAAAAAGGGCTATAATGCAAACTAAATACTTTTAGTAAATTTAATTCACTAAGCTTGTGAAGCTCACCCCTCATTGTGCAATGATTTTAGGTAGCAGGCATGACAAATAATTTGGTGAGTTGAGGTTCAGAAGAAATCATTTTCTATAAGTCATGTATGTGTCAACATCCTCAAACTAAAGAGAAAAGAAAATAAAAATTTAGTTGTAAATATTCATGCATTTTACATTGTATATAATGTTTAAAAGATCAAATTGATGTAACTCCCCTGTTGAGGGTTGACGATTGATGTAAAATTTTCTATTGGTGTTATTTATTTTTATTATTGCATATATGTGTCGTGGTGGGATTTTCAAAATGTGATGACACCGTCTCAGGAGTGGCCAACCTGAGATGGGTCGTTACAATTTTGGTATCAAAGCATTAAGTTTTATAATTTTGTAGACTGCATAAAAAGAAAGAAAGTGAAAGATTAAAATAAATTATAATGAACAGTTTGAGGATGACACATTGACGCACTAGAGCTAGAGTTAGAGTTGTTGATTTGAGAGGGCGTGCTAGGCCCCCAATATTTTTGACAAGTCGAGGTTGAGTCTGAATCTGTGGTTCCTAGAATGGAACATGTTGATAGTATGATTGATATTAGTACTATAATTGATATTAGTAAAGGTGTGAGAGAATCTGAAGTTGAAAGAGATGAGCTAAGATAAGCCCTTACACATGTTCTTGAGAAAACGAAGGTAACAGATGATAGAGTTGATAACTTATAGCATAAATTTGATGAACAGGCTAGAGCAGTGCCTGAGGTTATTAATCCAGTAATAATAAATGTTTAAAAGTGGAAAAGTGAGTTTAGGCATGAGATGCAGGGAGATTGTTAAGTTGAATGCTTTGTTGTTTAAAGGATCTATTAATCCTTTTAAGCCTGAGTTTTAGGAGAAACATGTAGAAAGATTATTTGGTATTTTACCAGCAACTGACAGGCAGAGGGTTGATTTTACTTCGTTTGAGTTAGAAGGAGAAGCTTTAGAATGATGAGAGGAAATTCTTCCTAAGGTAAGTGCAGATGTTGTTAGACTCTTAACCTGGAATAGATTTAAGGAAGTTTTCTTTGATAAATACTTTCCTTAGACCTTTAGAGCCTAACAAAATAGAGGTTTGATTTATTTGAGGCAAATAGGTTGACTGTGGCTCAGTATAATAGGAGATTTGTGGCTTTGTCGAGATTTGAACCGAAAATGGTATACCCAAAGGAGAAGAAGTGTAAGCTGTTCATAGATGAACTATGTTTTAAGATTTGATCAAAACCATCTTACATGAGGCATATGAATTATGTTATGTTGGAAAATATAACACTCCAAATTAAGAAGGATGTGATGGAAACTAGAGGTAGGAGGAATTGGCATAAGATGTCTAGATTTCAGGAACCCATAGGTGGCACCAGTATGAGTGTGCAGGGTGGGAGACCACCTAAAGGAGGCATTCCTTGTTACAGGGAACTAAAGTATAGAGTCAGAGGCAAGCATGATTTATTACTTCTGTATCTTAGAATACTATCGGTGGGACCCTTAGATTTGGGAGACAGGTTATAGGAACGGGGAGTCATGGCAGAGGAAGTAAGTATGCCACCAAGAGGAAGTGGTAATATGATGAATGATTAAGAGACAAAAATTTGTTATAGATGTAATCCGATAAGATATTTATCCCATAATTGCTCTAATTTGAGGTGTTTTGTGGATATATCAATGTTGGTTGATCTTGGTGCAATCCATTCTTTTGCATCAAGTATTCATATGAAGTCTATTGACGTATGTATTAGTCCTTTGATACAAAAATATTTTTGTTAAAGTTCCCACTAGAGATAGAGTAATAATCATAAATGTTTTCAAGTGTGATGTGATTTGTATCAATGATAGAGAATCTGAAGCTGAGTTATTATTTTTAAAGATAATATAATTTTGGGAATGAATTAGTTGTTGATGTATTACGATTGGGTTGATTATTCCAGAAAGAATGTAGTGTTCAAGATATGGACATGAGAAGTTTGACTTTTAGAGAGAACATAAAATACTCTTGAACTATCTTATTTTACTCTAACGACTAGGAAATGGTTGAAGAAGAATTGTCAAGAGTATTTGGCATACATAATGGATTCTAAAAAAGAAATTAGGAAATTAGAATAAATCTTAATGGTGAAAGATTATTCTAATGAAATTCTTGATAAGTTCTCTAGGTTGCCTCCAAGTAGGAGATCAAATTCTCTATTGATGTGACACTAGGATCATCACATATATTTAATAGCACCTTACAAGAGTGACACCCATTGAGTTAGGAGAATTGAAAGTTCAAGAATTTTTAGGTAAACAATTTATCGGACCTAATGTATTTGGGGAGCCCCTATGTTGTTCATGAAGGAAGAAGATGGAACGATGAGATTGTGTGTAGACTACAAATAGTTGAATAAGAACAAATACTTTTTTCCAAGATAAATAAATTATTTTAGCAGTGCAAGGAGTGAGAGTGGTTTTCTAAGATAAACCAGAGATTAGGTTATCATCAGTTAAGGATAGAGAAGGGAGACGTGCTTAAGATTACTTTTAGGACATATTATGGTCTTAAGCTTCTCGTAATGTCATTTGGATTGACTAATGTTCCAGAAACATTCAAGGACTTGATGAATAGAGTGTTTAAACTATATCTTAACAAGTTTATGGTTGTATTTGACATTCTGGTATATTCTAAGAAGGAAGAACAACATGTGAAACATTAGACAGTGTGTTGGAGATTATGAGGAGAGAGAAATTATATGCAAAGTTCTCTAAGTGTAAGTGTCAGCTGAAAGAAATGATTTTCTTGGAACATGTAATATCGGGAAATGGCATAACAGTTGATCCACAAAAGGTGGAGACAACGTTAAGTTGGGAGAGAGAAACTAATGTGAATGAAATTAGAATCTTCTTGAAGTTAGCTCGTTATTATAGAATATTCTTTCAGAATTTTTCTATTATAATAATATTATTGAATAGACTGACCAGGAAAGATGTGAGATTTGTGTGGTGAGGGAAGTGTGAGAAATTTTTTTTCAATTACTAAAGGAGAAATTAATTACAGCTCTAGTATTGGTGTTTCCTTCTGGTGATGAAGGATTTGTGGTATATAGTGATGCGTCGCATCATTGGTTGGGATATATGTAACATAGGAAAGCTATGGCCCATACTTCTAAGCAATTGAAGATTCATGATAGACATTACCTTACTCATAACTTAGAGTTGGCTGCTATTGTGCTTACGTTAAAGATTGGAGACATCATCTGTATGGAGCCACTTGTGAGATATTCATAGGTTATAAGAGTTTGACATACCTACCTAACCAGAGAGAATTGAATTTCCAGCAAAGATGGTGGATGGAGTTGATTTGTAACTATGATTGTACAATTCACTATCATCTAGGAAATGCAAAAGTGATAGCAGATGCATTTAGTAGAAAGTCTACAAGAAGGTTAATTGCTATTGGGAGTCTTGATGTGAAATTAATGATAGATTTAAAAGAGATAAGAGTGAAATTGAATATCAGTGATAGAAGATCATGGTTAACAAATATGGTTGTACAATCATTCACAGTAAAATGCTTTAGAGATGCAAGGTAGAGATGAAGAGATAAAAAAGATTAAGCGTTGAGTGCTTACTAGAAAGCATTTTGAGTTCAGAAATTTGAAATGAAAGTATTTTGGTATTGGAACATGGAAATTGTGTTCCCAATAATGCGAAGTTGAAAAAGAAGATATTGAGAAAGGTACATGATGGTGTAGATTCGATCCAACCAAGTAACAATATGATGTATAGAGGATTGAGACAGAAATTCTGGTGGTCAGGATTAAAGAGGGATGTAGCTGAGATTGTGATGTGGTATGGAGTATTAGGCTAAACATACATTTGATTCAACATCAAAGGATGGTTTAGTGACAAACGACCATACAAAGTCCTTCAATGCTTGGGTGACAAAATTGAGGAACAAACCAGTATTGAAACTTCTTCAAAGTCTGAGGATGAAACTGATGTTTAGGTTCCAAAAGAGATATGCCAAAGGTTGCACCTAGGAGAATGAGAAAATTACTTCCAAAACTAAAGCTAAACTGAATAGGATTATTCAGTCAATAAATAATTACAGTATGATGCCTAGTGGAAGAGATGAATATCAAGTGATGGAGAATGGAATCATCTATGCAGTGGACTTAGGAGTAAAGAATTGCAGTTGTCGTGGTTTGCCATGCAAGTATTCAACTTATTGCATATGTAAGCGTAAAAGAGAAAAATTACAGGACTACTGCAATGATTATTTCTCAATCTATACTTATATGCAGGCTTACAACGAGATTATTCATCCCTTACCAAATTTTAACCTAATACCATATAATATTAAAGAAGATATAAAAGCTCGATCACTAAGAAGAGGACCTGGTAGGCCTAGGAAAAACAGGAGGAGAAAAGCTGGTGAAACTTCCCCTACTACACAAAGTAAGAGGTCTTGCATTGTGGCATGTAATATCTGCAAACAATTTGGTCACAACAGTAGAACCTGCTAGAGATGAGCAACAAATAAGGTAAAATAACAATGTATTAATAGTTTATGTTTTGTTACTGTTTCGTAAAGAACTTTATTAGTTTATATTGTTATATTGTTTTATATTGTAGAGAAAAAGGGTGGTGGTAGATCGAATAGGAAGAGGTTATCAGAGAAGAAGTTGGGTAGCAAAGGGTGGTAAAGGAGGTTCAAATGGTGGTGAGGGAAGAGAAGGTGTTTCTAGTGGTGGAGCATCAAGAGGTGGTATGTCACAAAGGTTTGCAAGTGGTGATGAGGGAAGAAAAGGTGCTACTAGTGATGGAGCATCAAGAGGTGGTAGGTCACAAAGGTCTGCAAGTGGTGGTAAGGGAAGAGAAAGTGTTGATAGTTGTGGAGCATCAAGGGGTGGAAGGGTTACAAGGTCTACAAGTGCTGTTCAGGGAAGTGAATGTGGTACTGGATAGGGAGGAAGAGACGGTGCTGCAAGAAGAACCACTGCTACTATACATCACAAAAGAAATGAAAATGAAAATTAGTCTTCAATGCAACAAGGGGTACGAGTATTGGTGTTAGTTCAGTGGCTCAGGTTTGAATTTTACTAATTTATAACCATAATGTGTTTGTTGAACTTTGTATTAGTTGGTATAGATAATGAATGATTGGTCTGGTTGGTGTACATAATGAGTGATTGGTGTAGATAATGTGTTCATGGTTGGTGTATATATTGATATTGTGTTGATTGGGTGCAGGGTACATTTCTTAGTGATGCATGTAGATCTGACATGACATCAGATGCAAGGCCTTCTACCCACAGAACTATGACTAGAAGGGTTACAAGGTCATCTACTACCACTTCTCACTTTCTTGGAACCCAAAGGAGTGCTTCTTGATGTGATCCATGCATATGCTTTGAAAAAGAAGAACAATGCAAATGCTTTATTTTTTTTTGTTTTAAATTTAAAATTATGGTGGAGTAGCTCATTTTATGTGGATGTGTTTTTTTTTTGTATAACTCTAAGTTGTTTTTTTACCAGACCATGACTTCTTTACCGGTTCTGATATTTTGACAAGTTCAATGGATGAACTTTTTTGTATACATCCACAACTTTTGTATTACTTTATTCAATCTATATCATTGGAATGAGCTCCAGCTTTACATATGGAATCTATTACTTGGTTATGTGCACATGGGAACCATTTTGTTTACATCCATAAATTTTGCTTTAATGCACATAGGGACCATTTTGTAGTACTCTACTTTAATCAAATTCCGCTACTTTACTGATGAACATAAAATGGATCTTTTGCAAAATAACAACCATTCATTTCATTTAATAGTAGACAACATTAAAAACCAAAATATTCAAAACCATTTCATTTCATTTCACTTGCTTAATATAAGCTAAGACAGAAACAAAGAAATCAAAAGGTTGCAAATAATGTTTGTAACAATCAACATTTTCAATACCCCAACCCCTGTCTCAGTACCGACAAATCGCGCACCCATTCTTTTAATATCTTCTCTAATCCTTTGAATTTCTACCCATAACTCCAATTCATTTGCTATAGTAATGGTCCTGCCAGCTACTTCATTAATAGGCAAACGTTATGCAAACAATTCACATTGCCGATCTTCGCATGTATAATACAATCTGCTTGGATTTTTCTTTGACTAAAAAATCCTCATTACTACTCTCTTTCCACATTTGCATACAATATTTATGTATCTTAGATGACACCCGGTCTCACTTATATTGGAAGAAGACATTGCTTGGCCTGCAACATGAAATTAAAAAAAAAAAAAAACACTCAAAAATTTCAAATATCCAAAAATAACATACTCGAACTTTAACATAATATGTTCAACTTAGGTAAAATAAAAGATGAAGAATCGAAATAGAAGAACTTGATGAACCTAGGTAAACCCAAGATACATACCCATTACGCCACAGACACCAAAACTGAAAGGATCGAAAAATTAAGAGTTTTTTTACCTAGAAAACCTTCAAGAACACCAACCCAAAAGCTACAGAGGAGAACTGCTAATTAAAAGAAGAGATGAAGGAAGAAACAACAAAGAAGAAGATGCATATCCATTACCCCATGCGACACTGAAATTAAAGGAATCAAGAGATTTAGAGGTTGCTTACATAGAAGCCCTCGTGAACGAAAACCCACAAACGATGAAGAGAAGAATTCTTTATTGCCCAAAAAAGGAGCTGATGAGATTTTTTGTTTCCTCATGCACGGGTTGCCCAGAAGAAGAGATGATGGAATTTCTTTGTTTAGAAAGAAGGAATGAGAAGTTAATACAAAATTTTTTAAGAAATAAGTTTTAATTTCTTTGTGTTGTCGCAAATGAAAAGAGAAGTCAAATGTTATGTGTTTCAAGAAGCTAATTTTTAGTTTAAACTAATATAATGTTGACATGTCACTCTGGTTAACCAATTTTAAATGGTTGACTTACAAAATTATTGATCGCAATGACTTAAGTGTCTTGTAAAATTAAAAGTATAAATAAGACAAAAGGGGTAAGTGTCATTTCCAAAACTACGAGGGAGTAAGTGTACTTTAGGCCAAACCTCAAGGGGAAAATGTATTTATCCATATTTGTAATAACTAAATCCAAATCCTTTGACACATAGATGATGTGGGACTACAACTACTTACAATAACACTTCTTTCCAATGTGAGATTTGAGGAGTATTCCAACAAATTCCTCCATCGACTCAAATCTCCAAACACTTCAACCCCTAGGCCGGGTTTGCTTCCACCCGATCAAAACCTTCTTGTTCTAATTAGGCCTTCAATACCGCTTAATCAAATTTTAGGTTTAATCCCAACAATCCTCCATCTATGCTTAAAATTTGATCTTAAATAGAAAATCTAATTTGTTTCTTCGTCGCATCAATTCTCTAAATTTTTGCCATTGTCGAACTAGACTATGATACCACTTTTTGGGAATCTAACACCCAATCAACAATCACACAATCAAAATAGCAAAAATAAAGAGAAAAATAAACAAATGAATTTTAACGCGGCACAACTTTTTGCCTACGTCCGCGAGCCAATCGCTATTCTACTACTTTTGTAATTTTTGGATGGAGAAAAACTGTTAAAACTTACTACACCACATTACACATTTTTTTCTAAATAAAACTATGTGAAAACTCCCTCCAATCTCACAACTGAAACTCTAATACACCCAATTTTCATTCAACCCTTATATCCCTATAAAACCCTCTTTTACAAGTTATATTGATGTTTGGTTTGTTATACTCTACATCTGACCAACTATTCCTGCTTCAAGAATAGGGTGAGGGACTAACTCTCTTGATCCACATATTTATAATAACTAATATTCACATCCTTTTGACACATAGACGATGTGGGACTAAAACTACTTACAATAACATTTCTATTCGATGTGGGATTTGAGGAGTATCCCAATTACAAATTCCTCCCTCCACTCAAATCCCCAAACACTTCAACCTTTGAGCCGAGTTTACTTTCACCCGATCAAAAACTCCATGTTTTAATCGGGTCTTCAATACAACTTAATCAGATTTTGGGTTTAATCCTAACAGAAGTGATTGAAATGGGTGACGACTTGGAAGGCCTCCAACAACACTCATATGGTTTTATGATTGAATTGTGATTTTTTTTTTCTCACGATACATCTCACAGAATTAACACATTGTGTCAAGTGATCATTTCTTTCTTCTTAATGGGAAAACATATGATTGATCCAAATACAAGGTATTTTGGATGGAAAGAGACACTAACTAAAACATGTACAATATATGCTTCTCTCTCTGTCAAACAAAGTGTAAGTTGTGACAGTTGATTCCGTGAAAGGTGAGTCCTTATCTTTGAAAGCTCAACAAACCAATAAAAACATTTTAAGTAAATCACAAGTTGTTCACTAGCGCTACCACAAAGTGTATATGCATGTGAATCCCCAATAATTAGTCATGCACCAGTGGGTCCTTTAGCCAGCGGCCGTCCTCTTTTGTTCTCTTGCCAAAGTCCAACTCCTCAAGAATCTCCACTTTCTCTCTCCTTCACTCATTGTTTTCTCATCTTCTGTTCTTTCACTTTGCAAAACCCATTTCTTTCTTCCTTTCTTTCTTCGTTGCCCTCAAGTTCAACGATGGCGAAGCAAATGCCTGTCCTGCCAATATTGATGCTTTTAATTCCTCTTTCCCTCCTCGGTGTTAATGTTCATGGAGTTCACTCTTTTGAAGAGAAAAAGGTCCTTAATCTAAAGAGTAGTCAGTGGAAGCAACAGCAGACTGATGCTCCATCTTGTATCTCTCAAAAATCAAGTGAGTTTTACTTTTTTAGAGTTTTAGCAACAAAAAAAAAAAAAATGAATCCTAATTATCTAATGGGGCCATATATTTTCTTTTAACTTTATTTTATTCTCTCCTTTGGTATCAGTAGTCAACTAATTGTTAGTAACATTTTTCATGCTTTATTTAAACAACCATCATTGCGCTCTCTCTCATTCTCTATGGATGGAGTTAGCTATAAATTTCTTGACAAAGCTATATACATATGGGAGTATATATTTCAAAAGGCTTGTTGGTTTTACTTTGTAATATTCTCGCAAGTATTGGATTTAATGTGCCTTTATGAATTCTATTTCCATATTAGCTACCAGTAGCTTTGATTTTTTAAAACAATTTTTGATGAAGTAATTGTTGAGATAAAAGCTATTGTGTTTAATAAAATAATTGTGAAAACAGTTTTTTTAAATACAAAATATATTAATAAAATAATTATGAAAACAGTTTTTTTTTTTTAAATACAAAATATCGTTTTATAAAAAAAATTCAATTTTTGATTTTACCAGAAAAAACTTTGTTTTAGAAAAATGTCACTTTTCTTAGTGTTTCTTCTCTTTATTTTTTTTTAATTTTGTTTTTTCTTTCTTTATTGGTAGATCATATCCAAAAAGGCTTCTTTCTTCTATTTTTTTCAAATTTTCCTGTTATTGGCATGAAAAATGTGGGTATGGAAAATATTGAGATGAACTATTATAATCTGTTTGAATATTTAGGAAGGGAAAAAGGTGCAACTATACTGGAGATGAAGCACCGTGATTACTGCTCTGAAAAGATTATAGACTGGAACAAGAAGCTACAAAAAAGCTTAATTTTGGATGATCTACGTGTTCAGTCTCTTCAATTCCGAATCAAAAACATGGTTTATGGGAATATAGGAGAAGCTTCAGATACTCAAATTCCATTAACTTCTGGTATAAATTTTCAAACTCTAAATTACATTGTAACAGTGCAACTAGGCGGTCGAAATATGACTGTGATTGTCGATACGGGAAGTGACTTGACATGGATTCAATGCCAGCCTTGCACATCATGTTACAATCAACAAGACCCTTTTTATAATCCTTCCATTTCCACTTCATATGAAACAGTTTTCTGTAATTCATCGACCTGCGAATCCCTCCTGTCCGCCACAGGATTTTCAGGTGTATGTGGTAGCAGTAATCCATCAACTTGTAACTATGTTGTTAACTATGGTGATGGATCCTACACTCGTGGTGAATTAGGCCGTGAACATCTTAATCTAGGCAATATTCCCGTGGAGAAGTTCGTGTTTGGTTGCGGGCGAAACAATAAAGGTCTGTTTGGGGGAGCTTCAGGCCTTATGGGTTTAGGAAGGAGTTCTATCTCATTGGTATCTCAAACTTCTCCAATATTTGGGGGAGTTTTCTCTTACTGTTTACCTTCAACAGAAGATGGGGCTTCTTCTTCAGGTTCACTAGTTTTCGGCGAGAATTCTTCAGTTTACAAGAATTTGACTCCTATTTCTTACACTAGAATGATTCCTAATCCAATTCTCTCCAACTTCTATCTTCTCAACCTCACTGCTATAAGTATTGGTGGGGTGGCTTTAGAACCTTCAAACTTTGGTAAAGGTGGGTTTATAATTGATTCTGGTACGGTTATCACAAGGCTTCCTCCATCAATTTACCACCCCCTGAAGGCAGAGTTTCTGAAACAATCTTCTGAGTTTCCTTTGGCATCAGGATATTCAATCTTGGATACTTGCTTTAACCTTAGTGGATATCAACAAGTGAGCATACCGACAATAAGAATGTACTTCCAAGGAAATGCCGAACTGAATGTGGATGTTACGGGGATTTTTTACTTTGTAAAGACTGATGCATCTCAAGTTTGTTTGGCTCTGGCAAGTCTCACATACGAAGATGAGATTGCCATCATTGGCAATTATCAGCAGAAGAACCAAAGAACCATATATGATACTAAGGAGTCAAAGTTAGGATTCGCAAGCGAAACTTGCAGTTTCTCGTAAGAAGATCGTGGTTATATTCGTTCAACACAAAGCCGTTTTTATCTATTGGCAAGAATTCGTACAGCATTATAAGTTTCAGTTCGTTTGATATGTTAATAGTTATAATATTATCCGGTGTACGTACGTACGTGGGAAGGTATATAACATTCATGTTTCAACATTTTAGAAGGTTTGTAGATTTCAAAATTTTAGTTATCTAATAAATTCTCAACCTATTTGAACTGACATGCATCATTTATCTATACATATATATAATCATGACATTTAATATGCTTTATCAAGGATGGGCTTATAAACTTGTGAGTATCATTAAAATTAGTGAGCACAATGACTTTTTGTTTCATTACCTCGGTTTGAACATGCAATGCCTGTGGGGTTAAAGATCCCTAAAGGGCATGCAAGGAAATCTCAAGGTGAAATTTTTGTTTGGATCGGGTGTAAAACCTTATTTTTTAATAGGGTTCGGAACTTCACTGATAACTATTAGGTAATTTCATTGGTAACGTGAATAGCGGTTATACGGACATCATCAATGAAGTTACCTAAAATTACCGATGAATTTTTCACCCGGTGCAAAAATTGTGTTTTACACCCGATACAGGCAAGTATTTCCCAATCTCAAGAGGTACATCATCAACTTATTCCTCTTGTTCTTTTTTTTTTTTTGTCTAATCACCTTTAATTAATGCAAATCAACACCAAATATTTCTAAGTTTGCCGCGTAGTACAAAACTATTTCGACTTAGTGTGTAGGAGGTAGGGGTGAGCAACGAAACTGGACAATTTGTCAAGTCGATTCAAACCGATGCAACGGGTCGATTTGGATTTAGAGATTGAGAAAATATATAACCCGATGGTTTTGGTTATGTCGTGATTTAAAATTTTTGTAACCTGACCCAAATAGGTAACCCGATGAGTATATATCTAATAAATTATATGTATGTATATGTATGTATGTATGTATATGTGTATGTATGTATATATATAATTTTTGGGATATTTTTAAGTTGTATTTGTAGGAATTCAATACGAAATTCACAATCCCAAAGAATACCATAGATGAGCATAAAACACATAATATTAGATAGATAGAAAGACTACATGCTTGCTTAGGTTTTTCCCCTCTATAGGAATAGATCATTGATTAAGCAATTAGGTTCTTCCCCTCTTTGATTCACCTTTATACACTAGCTTATTGAGATCAATTTTTCCTAATGATTAGATTAGGGTTGAGAATTATGAGTATCAGGAGGGAGGCCAAGGTTATTCTATATAGTGATCCTACTCATCACAGGCCTAAAGGTCAACTATAGCCTGAACTAACTAATTCATATTAAACACATTAGAGTATTGGGTCCACTTTAAATAGATTGCTCTATTAAACCAATTGTATGTCTCAATTAGTAGACCAATCACTTAGCCTATTTATAGTAAAACCCAAAAACCAAATTAATGTTAACCCACACACATGGAATAATTCTAGCATTCTCCCACTTGGGTGACATTAATCGAGGTTAATTTTTTTATAAAAAAATTACTTTTAAAAATGACTCTCACGTTAAGTTAATTGTAAAATTTTATGTGCGCTTTTAAAACGTTGGTCTACAGGCCACTCTAAGTGTCAATATAGTCTAGTGGAGTCCTCAACACTGAATCATAGTGATAAAAACATCTTTTGTGCAACACGGAACCTTCGATGGTCATGAGAGTCAATAAACTCCACCGACATGGATCCCATATGGTAGTGCAATAACGAATAACATCACAAAGTGGTCCCTTTATATGTCGTCACCTTATCGGTCACTTTTGATTTTCTCTCCCTTAAGTAGCACATACACACTAAAGAAAATTCTTTATGGTTCTCTAAACAAAATCCTATATGTTACCTTTACTATCTCGAGGCATATTGTATGTGCCATAAGACATACTCTTTAGGCTATTAACAAAATGCCCCAACCTTTGTTTAAGATTGACACACATTTTTTAACAGATATATGCATATGACAATACAAATATATAAAACATTTATATGCTAATTATAACTGAATTTGCATGCAATGACCATTGTTAGCATAATATCCAAATACATCACCAAAAGATGTAAATAACTGAAGTAAATTACCAAAAGATGTAAAGAATAATGTAAACAAAAAGAATAAATGCAACGTCTCTCATTAACAAAGTATATGCAAAGATACCTTAAGCCCATACTTTAAGCATGTCACTTTAATGCATTAGGGAAACAACCCTTGGTTAAAGTATTAGCAAGAAAATTATATTTTCTATTATTCTTCTCTGTAATGTCTCCTTATTTTATTAATTTCCGTAGTTGTCAAGAACTTTATCTCAATATGCTTAGGCCTTATGATATCATTCATTATTCTTAGAGAATAATTATTATCACAGTGCAACCGTATGGGCCTAGTGATAGAGATAACCGTGAATGACTCAACAATTAATTCTTCATTCAAGCAGCTTGTGTGGCAGTCCATAGCATGCTACAACCTTAGCTTAGAAGAACCTACAAGTGTCTTCTTGATACTTTCTTAAACTAGCACCTGCTACCACCAGAACGATATAATCTTATGAAAACTTCCTTTTATCTTAACAAATGGTAAAGTTTGAATCCATATACTCCATAATCTCAAGGTTTTTGAGAACCTTTTGTAAACCAATTTGAAATCTTAGGACTTGTTTAGTTACCTTATAACTTTCTAATCAGCCACCTAATAATTTGGATCATTTAGGCTCTTAATAAAATCCCACTGCCTAAACAATGTAGGGATATATACTTTAGGATCCTAATTATTATAGCATATGACACCTTCCTTATAGATTCTCTCTTAGTTTTACTTTAAGAACACTATGTGGGGCTTAGTTTATCCCCTTTAGGAACTGGAATATGCCTAGGTTTGCAATTTTGCATTATGAAGCTTTCCAGAATACAGTCGATGTATGCCTTCTGAGAGAGTCTCAACAGGAAACAAGGTCTATCTTAATGGATTTCAATTCCAAGAAGAATATATGTCTTTCTAAGATCTTCTATGTCAAAATGCTTAGAAATTAGTTGCTTAACTTCATGCAACAGCCCTGAGACATCACCAACAAGTAAGATTTCATCCTCACTCAAGATAAGGAAAACAAAGTTATTCTTATTGATCTCGACATATATTCACCGATTAACATTTGTTCCTTAAATTCCTCAAGTTGTTCCATATAAAGTTCCTTATAAAGTCTCCATACAAGAAAGCACTTTTCATTTCTATCTGATGTAGCTCTAAAACCTGATGAACTACTAGTGTCATGATCACTCTAAAAGCATCCTTAGATGAAACTAAAGAGGAGGTTTCGTTGTAAACCATTCCTTCTTTCCAAGTGAACCATTTAGCTACCAATATGGGCTTGAAACTTTCAATCCTTTCGAGTCCATCTAAGTTTTACAACCATAAGAAAATTATATAAGCTCAACCTCACAAGCTCTTTAAAACAATAATCGAGCCTAATTGAATGCAACTTATCTCTCATCGCTTCTCACCATAAATCTAACTGAAAATTAGAAAACAAATTCTAAAATGTCACTAGATGATCCACATAGCCAACATTATAGTCACTCTCGTCTGAATAGATAATATAAACTAGAATATTGGTGGTTCACAACTGGTATCCTACATAACTACATCCTACAGTGGAGGAGTATTAATAAAAATTAGATGATCAACTAGCTCATGTTTCTCCACAAGTCATACAATAGGTGTAAGAACCAATATATTAACCCTTATAGGTAGAGAAAAGAAATTGTTTAAACATCCTTACTACTCTTAATGATATGAGAATAACTACATTTTTAAGTAGATCAACACTAAAAACTTAGTTATTTTTTATTCTACAATTCTAGTATTTTCAGGTAAAACTATGGAACATATTTCTTAGGATGATTTGAGTACCTTATGAAAAAGAAACAAGAGTATTTTAAATACAATTTACATTTATTTAGAATATAAAGGTTTATTTCTGTAAAATATTCTCTAAATACGGAGATAGTCAATGTTAAGGTTTCCATAAAGTCCATAGTTCAAAAAGATCATTAAATTACAACTTTACTTGGTACTTTATTGAGGACTTATAGAACCATAGTAATGACCTCCACCCATAGATAATTTAGTCTTGACGTGCTTCTTCCAAAACCTTAAATGTGTGATTTCGCCTTTTAGCCACACAATTATGTTCATAACAACCTAATATAGTGTACAGGGTCACTATTTCCTTCAAGCATCTAGTAAACAAACCTTTAAACTGTACTGAAGCTTTATGTTTGCCAAAATACTCACTTTATTGATCATACTCAACCATTATTAATGAATTTTCCTAATTGTTTCTCAAAATTAGTCCTAAAATCTTGAACGTGTCAAGAAAATAAGACTTTCCTTAATTAGGGATGTTTTGGCAATAGTTGAATTTATATAAGTTTTTATAGATTTCATTTGGAGCTTAACACACAATCTATACAATCCATAAGATAAGTTGCAATGGTTAATAGCTTTCGTATCAAAAGACAATTTAACTTTATAATCTTTATAATCAAAAGTGTAGCCAATCTTGTCTAAAACCTAAAGATGAAAAATGAATTCCACACTATGATCATATATAAAGTGAGTCACTATTAACAGTTTAAATCTAGAAGCTAAACATGAACTTGCTACTCCTATGAACTTTATGCTCACCTCATCATTGTTGTCAACCATAAGTTTAAACTCTATTTTATTTGGTTTTTCCTACCTTATGAATCCATATATGGTAAGAGCAATATAATTATCATTGTCTAGCCACCACACTAAATGAGGATTCAATTACATTAGATCCATTTAGAACAAGAGCCAAAAAGTTTCCTTCACAATCACTATCCTTTATCTAAGTTTTAACTTTTATTGCAATTTCATTTCTCGTGATCCCTTTCATACATAAGAAATACTTAATTTCAATTTATAAGGACAACATCCTTAAGACCCACTACATTACTAGTATGATCAAATTCTTTATTATTACCTTGAGAAACTTTATAAGCTCTAGATTAACCCCTCTTGCCTTTCTTGATACTTCTTTTGGAAACAAGTAAGGTAGTATGAGATTTCTCTATTAATTTGAAAATAGCTATCTTTATGACGTACTTACAAACACATCATTCTTCGTCATACCTTATGGAATTTACCTTATACGAAATTAAATCTATCTAAGCATTGAATGACTCTCAGTATCTTTTCACTATAGTAATCCACTCAAAGGGTGCTCTAGAACAAATCTCATAACGGTTAGCAGGCACACATGGTTAAACTTAATCCATGCTTCATTAACATGTTATTGTATCATATCTATTATCCTTATGTTTTGCTGGTTTATACTTTATTCATTGTCAAGTCTATTTTTGTCATCTCAATGACAAACTCTATATTACCTTTTCAACTTTATTAAATTATAACCAATCAGAATTTCAAAGGCCACGTTACTGCTCTTGATAGTAAAGACAACTTTAAATAAAAAGGTGACTTATTTAGTTAAACAATGCAAGTTTATTAGCAAATTATGGCATAATAATGTACTTCAATACCATAAATAAATAAATTCTCATGAGAGCTCATACACATCATCATAGAAACACTTTTGGGCATAATTCATGACATGTAATTGTAAACCCTCCACATAGTAATGACCATAAAAATCTATTCCAAACTTCGATAATCTACCACCTTTGGGTGCATAGACCACTTAGGTCAGTCACTTTTCAACGAAATGGTTCCTATGTGACCCTCTTAATTTAAATACACAACCACCACTTTTGGGTGTATGACCATATACTAGAACCAAAGTCATCCCACTACTGTATAGAATTGATATTCCATAAATCTAAGTGAAAAGGCTACTTTGACACCTAAAATTCAACTAAACTCATTAAGCTCTTCCATGCCGGGATATAATTTATATCACCCACACCTTAATTGTTTGATATAAATTTAGCCTTATAGATATGGGGCTAACTATGTCTCTAAGATCATAATACAATCATATGACATCAACCTTATGAAATGTGTAATTTGATGCACTTCTATTATAATGTCACATTTTCATGCTAATTACATTGTTAACAACTTTCAGGGTACGAACAATGCCTACCACCTAAAAAGTTTATAAGTCAAAAGTTGATTTGGAAATTAATATGGGTAACCTTATGTGAAAAAAGGTAAAAAAAAAAAAACACGGTTACAATCGACTAAGCTAAGATACAGTCAATTACAGAAAACTACTGTAGAATCTGGTATTCTTTTGTTAATATTTTATTTTGTTTTTTTTTTCAGTTGCACTAATAACTTTTTATAAACAAATGTATGTCAATTGAGTAAACTATATTTACTCATGTTAGATGTGTGCATGACTCATTTATAGATAGGATGATGTGATGATAAGATAAATGGAAGTATAAAAGTTGAGGATGGTCTATAAAGAAAAACATATGAAAATTTTGAAACTTAGGTAAAATGCTATGAAAAATAAGAGGGGTTAAGAAGTTGTAAATAATAGTTGAAAGGAGAGGTAAAGGGATAAAATTGGCTTCTTCTGAAGAGTATATATATATATCGGGAGAGCCCTAAAAATCTCATTTCTCAGCTCTTTCTCTTCAAAGTTCTGATTTGGAGGAAAAAGTGACTTTACATAAGATTTTTGTTAAAAAAAATGAGGGTGTAGTCAACTACAACTCATTGTGCCCGACTTCAAAAACTTTCTTGACCAAATTTTATGTAACATCAGGAGTATAGTTGACTACAAGGTGCTATAGTCAACTACACAAAGTTCATGACCTGGTGTAGTCGACTATAGGTAGTCGACTACATCATGCCATTTTTTCCCAAAATTTCACTTATTGACTTTACTTTCTAAGTTTCAAACCTTCCCAAATTAACTTTAACCTACTCACATGCTAAAAAGATGAGCTAATCACCTTTAAGGGGTTACATTTTATCATATTAAACTTGAATTAAGACCCATAAATATACCTCTTAGTTAAGTAAAAGAAAAATACTTGTTGGCATAACATAGGTTTAAAATATGCATGTAGATGCATGACATGAATAGGTGTTCTTTATGTGCGTGCAATGTTGTTTGATAAACTAAATGACAGTTTCCTTAGGTGTGATTGAAGAACGTAGCAAGGGTAAGGAAGTGATTTAAGAATAGTACTTGGTGCGATAGTGATGAGTTCACATTACTTCCCATACTCAAGAGAGACTAAATGTTGGGTAAATATAAAGATTTGTTCAGAATTATATATATATATATATATATATATATATATATATTGTTATGGATGGTACATTATTATAGATGTGCACATTAAATTGATATTATGAGAGAATGTACCTTCAATTTGTCATAAGGATACGATTATTCCTTCTTGTGTGAATGTGTGAGATGTATTTTTGTGTGTGATCTATGTTATTTTGTTCTTGCATCACATTTGACTTGTGTATGCATTGTAGGACTATAAAAGGGGAATGTGGTCCGAGAGCGGGTACGACCACAGAAAGGGAGTGTGGTCCGAAAGTTGGTAAGACCATAACCATGGTTGGTTTGAGAGCAGGTGTCAGCACACGGGGAGACTTCCCCTTGATAACTTGATGATAGATGAGACAATTGATTTGAAAAGAGATTGTGGAGATGGTGGTAATGATGGTTAGGGTGAAGCGATGAAATGAAGAAGATATGATGCATTCTCACAATTTGAATTGTGTGGCATTATTTGATGTGACATGTTGGTTTAGTTGAAATTATTTTGTGCTAATTTGACATTCACTTGTTGAGATGAATTGTTAATATGATATGGAAATGAAATTACTTTCTTATTTCTTTGAATAATGTGTACTAATGTAAATAATGTATACACGGGAATCTCAAATCTATAAACTGGATATTTATTAAGGATAGGTAACTAAAATAAAAAATCGAGTACTCTAAGTAAGGTGATCATCACTGACCTTTTTAGTTCACCCCTCCCTATTTTACTTTTTTTCAGGAGAACTATAAGAAATTTTTGGATCGAGCTTGTGAGGAGAACGAAGAAGGTGTTATTTGGTAGGTCCATATGAATGGGATCCTCACCCTTTTGTTCTAGGGAGTTTAGATATATATTCTCAAAATGGAAAAAGTATATAATGTAAATGTCATAAATGTAACTTCCATAAATTTGTACCTTATGTAAACTATTTGATATTGTCCATGAGGTGGTGTAGAAATATGTAAATTTGGAAGCATTAATGCATGTAATGGTGAGGATGTTAGAGAGATGTTTAATATACTAAATTGTAGGATTTGCATTCTTACGTTAGAGGTCAAGAGGGGGATCAGTTCTTCACATTAATGTTTCCATTCTGCATAGGGCCCGTCCAGGTTAGGTCGTTACATTTTTTTTTATTAGAGCCTTAGGTTTAAGATTTTATAGACCGTATGAGCATAGTGTTATTACTTCTAAATGAGTTTTTTTGTCTAGGGTTTAAGGATGTCGTGTCGATGTGGTAGAGCTAGAGTTAAGGTTGTGGGATGTACCCGAGGCAGGGGTAGTGTTTCAACTAGGGGGCGTGGACAACCCCTTTTGCGTAGAGTTGGGGAGGTGGGGGTTGATCCTGAAATTCTTGAGGATGAGCATGTTGGTAACGCATTTGGTGCTACTAGTGGAACTGTAAAAGATGTTGTTATTGAAAGAGATAAGTTACGAGAAGCTCTTACTCAAGCTTTGGATAGATTGGATCAAGAAGAAGGTAAAGTTTAGGAGTTACAACATCAGCTAAAATAACAGACTAGGTAGATTTTGGATTCACTTGAGGGTCATGCAAGGGTTCCTAAAGAACGAGGTGTTTATAAAGGGGAAGGTGCCTTGACACATGAAATGAAAAGAGATGTATTTGCTAGATTTAATAAGTTGAAACCTCCAACCTTTAAGAGTTTTGATAATCTATCTGAGGCTGAAGTATAGATTAAGAGAATAGAACATCTTTTCAGGGTGTTATTAGTCACAAATTGACAGAATATCGTATTTGCCTCATTTTAGTTAGAGGGTGAGGCATTAGATTGGTGGGATGATACTTTTCCTAGACTAAATGAGGATGTTAACCGACCGTTGACCTAGGATAGGTTCAAGAAAGTGTTCTATGCCAAGTATTTCCTTGATAGTTATAGAGCTCAACAAGAAAGAGATTTTATCCACTTGATGCAAAATGTTATGTCAGTATCTTAATATGGTGGAAGGCTTGTTGTTTTATCTCAATTCATTCCTGAGTTGGTGAATACAAAGGAAAGAAAATGTAAATGGTTTTTAGATTGACTAAATTTTGAAATATGTTCTCAACTTTCACATTCCGATTATATAGCGTTGGTGGACATGGCACTTCAAGTAGAAAAAATTATGCTAGAATCTAAGGGATGGTGTGAACGACAAAATAGAAGTAGGTCAGAGGGTGCTAAAGAGAATGGTTGTCGGTTTGGGGCACAAAGTAGTCGTCCTCCCTAAAGGAGTAGATCATTTACTTAAGGAGGGTAGAGTCTTGTGGGTAGGTCGTCTATCATAAATCATAGTCAACAGAGTAGGCCAGTGGCATATATTACCCAAAGTTAAGCAAGAGGGACTCAGAAATCTAAGGGACAATCAATGTCAATAGGAGTTTAAGGTAGAGGAACTAGTATCTTAGGTGGAGGAGGTGATATTGTGTCAAGAGTGGATTCCAAGGCATGTTATAAGTATGGTCAGGTAGGATATTTTTCTCATGATTCTCCTACTCAGGCTTGTTATCAGTGTAGGGTAATAGGGCACATTATGAGGGATTATTTTACACAAGCTCTAGTTTGCTTTGTTTGTGGTTAAGGTGTTCATTAAAGTTCAAAGTTTTCGTCGAGATCTAAACTGACTAGCAATGTCAATACTATTAGGGGTTCTAAATGGGGCCAACAAGGTCGAGGTGGGGGATTAGAAAATATTAGGGGTGGAAATCAGAGTTGGAGGACAGTGATAGAGAGAGGACACACTAGCCTAAGTCAGTAAGGATAGAATCGTGTTTATGCCTTTTACACAGTAGGATGCTCAGGCCACACTTGATGTTGTCACTGGTATGACTTCTAAATTTGGTAAAAAAAGCTAGAATATTAATAGATCTAAGAGCTACTTATTCATTTGTATATGTTTCTTTAATGATATCTATTGATGTACCTAGAATGTGTTTGTATAATGATGTCATTATTGAGACTCCCATAGAAGATGAAGTGGTAATCAAACATGTATACCAGGGATGTATCTTGAACATTGGAGAGAGGGAATTTAGGGTGGACTTATTTCCTTTAGAAATTATGGATTTTGATTCGATTTTAGGCATGGATTGGTTGGCCGCGCATCATGCTTGGGTAGATTATTTTAAGAAAAATGTGATTTTTCAGATTTTGAGAGAGGCAGAGTTCAATTTTCAAGTAAAGTGTAAAATACTCTCTCATTGGCTTATTTCTACTATGACAGCTAGAAGATTGTTGAAAAAAAGGGTGTGAAACTTACTTGGCTTATTTGATTGACTTCAATGATTAGAAGAGGTATAAGTGGTTAGGGATTTTCCAAATGTATTTCCTAAGGAGTTACTCGGATTACTACCTAATAGAGAGGTTGAGTTTTCCATTGATTTGGTCTCCGGTTCCATTCCCATTTCTATGACTCCTTATCAAATGGCTCCGACCAAATTGAAAGAACTCAAGGTGCAATTACAAGAGTTATTGGATAAGTAGTTTATTCGTCCTAGTGTATCACCTTGGGGAGCCCCAGTGTTGTTCGTCAAGAAAAAAGATAAAACTTTCAGGTTACGTATTGATTATAGACAGCTGAATAAGATAACAATTCGTAATAAGTATCCATTACCTAAGATTGATGATTTATTTGAACAATTACAAAGAGCTTGGGTGTTTTCTAGAATAGATTTGAGGTCAAGGCACCATCAGTTATGAATTAAAGATGCAGATATCCCATTAGTGACTATGATTGTACCATTCATTATCATCCTAAAAAGGCTAATATAGTGGTAGATGACTTAAGTCAAAAATCTACCAGTAAGTTAGCACCTTTGGAGATTTATTGTGCGGGTTTGATGATGGAGTTGAGAAGTTTGAGAATGAAGCTTGATGTAAGTATTAATGGAGGATTGGTCAGGAATATGTTGGTGAAATCATCTATGGTGGATCATCTCTTAGAAGTGCAGAGTATGGATGAAGCATGGATGGAAATAAAGAAGGAAATGTTGGAGATCAATCGAGCAGATTTCCTGGTATGAGAAGATGGTATGCTAATGCTAGCGAATCAGATTTGTGTACCAAATGATGTGGAGCTTAGGAAGGAAATTCTAAAAGAGACACATAATATTGTTTATTCAATGCACCCAGGAAATAACAAGATGTATAGAGGACTTAAGTAGAACTATTGGTGGTCAGGTTTAAAGAAGGATTTGGCAGAATATGTATCTCGGTGTTTGGTTTGTCAACAGGTAAAAATTGAAAATAGATATCTGATGGGTTTGCTATAACCTTTTTCTGTACCAGAATGACCTTGGGAAAGAGTGACCATGGATTTCATTATAGGACTTACCCGTACCTAGAGGGGTTATAATGTTATTTGGATCATAGTAGATTGGTTGTCAAAGTTTGCACATTTTCTTCCTATTCGGATAACTTCGACCCCTAAAAGGCTTTCAGAGTTGTATGTTGCAAAGATAGTGAAACTATATGAAGTACTATTGAGTATTTTGTTAGATCGTGATGTTCAGTTTACTTCTCGATTTTGGAAAATATTTCATCAAGTAATGGGCACTCAACTGCATTTTAGCATTGTTTATCACCCTCAAACAGATGGCTAGTCAAAACGGACTATTTAGACAATGGAGGATATGCTATAGGCATATGTAATGAGCTTTTCATGTAGTTGGGATACATATTTACCTCTTATGGAGTTTGCTTACAATAATAATTTTCAAGCTAGCATTGAAATGGCTCTTTTTGAGGTAATATATAGTCGGCGATGTAGAACTCAACTGTGTTGGGAGGAAGTAGGGGAGAGAAGATCTTGGGCCCATAGTTGATGGAATTAACCATGGAATGGATTAAGAAGATTCGAGAACATTTGAGGACAGTCTAGAGTAGACAGAAGAGTTATGTTGATAAGAGATGCAGGCCACTTGATTTTCAAGTCGGTGATTGGGTACATCTTAAAGTCTCTCCTTAGAAGGGAGTATTGAGATTTAGGTAGAAAGGGAAATTGAGTCCTCGGTATATCGGGCCATATGAGATTATTGATAGAGTCAGATTCATGACACATTAACTAGCATTACCTTCGAACCTTGCACAATTACATTATGTATTCCATGTGTCAACCTTGCATAAATATGTGCTCGATAAGTTGCATGTTATTCCCTCTTTGTAAGTGGAAGTCCAAGAGGACCTTTCTTATGTAGAAATACTAGTGAGAATCTTGGACACTACAAGTATTGTGGAACAAGGTTATTCCTTTAGCAAAGGTGCTTTGGAGGAATAGAGGGGTTGAAGAGGCTACTTGGAAATAAGAGGCAGACATGAAGACACGATATACCCATTTTTTCTTGGACTCAAGTTAGCTAAATTTAAAGGATGAAATTTTATTAGGAGGGAAGAATTGTCGAATCCGGTCTTATTTTACTTAATATTTTATTTTATTATCTTTTTAGTCGCACTAATATCATTTTATAAATAGATGTACTTCAATTGAGTAAACTATATTTGCCCATATTATATGTGTGCATGACTCATTTATATATAGGATGATGTAGTGATAAGATGAATGGAAGAATAAAATTTAAGGATGGTCTATAAAGAAAAACTTTTAAAAATTTTGGAACGTAGGTAAAATGCTATGAAAAATAATAGGGGTTAAGAAATTGTACATAATAGTTGAAGGAGGTAAAGGGGTAAAAAAGGCTTCTTCTAAAGAGTGTGTGTGTGTATATATATATATATGGGAAGAGCCCTAAAAATCTCATTTCTCAACTCTTTCTCTTCAAAGTTCCAGAGAGTTCAAGCTCTCTCTTCTTTCTCTTTTTTCTTGGCTTGTTTTGGTCAAAGTGTGCTAGGATCTCAAGGTACAATTCCATTTTCTTCCCTTTTTATCTTCTAGTAGGCTTAAAAACTTAAGATTTAAGTTAAAATCCATGAATTTGAAGTCTATTTAAGAAAAATTTGAGAGATCTAGGTTGTTTTGAAGGAAATTGAGTTTTATACCAAAATTTCATGACTCAGGAGTTTAAAGTTCAATTTTGTTGTGGATAATGTTAAATTATTGATTTAACCCATAAGAAACTTATATCTTTAAAAATTTGAGAAGCACCATGAAAAATCAAGAAAATTTTGGAGGAAAATATGACTTTATGAAAAGGTTTTTGCTGGAAAATAAAAGGTGTAGTTAACTACGCAAAGTTTATGACCTGGTATAGTCGACTACAGTTCATTTTACTCGACTACAGCATGCCCTTTTTTCCCAAAATTTTACTCTTTTACTTTACTTTTTAAGTTCCAAACCTTCCCAAAGTAACTTTAACCTACTTACATGCTAAAAACATGAGCTACTTGCCTTTAAAGGCTTACTTTTTATGATATTAAACTTGAATCAAGACCCATAAACACACCTCTTAGTTAAGTAAAAGAAAAACATATGTTGGCATAACATAGATTTAAAATATGTACATGTAGATGCAGGACATGAATAGGTGTTCTTTATATGCATGCAATGTAGTCTGATAAACTAAATGACATTTTCCTTAGGTATTTTTTAATAACGTACAAATTGCAAGGAAGTGATTCAAGAATAGTACTTGGTACGATAGCGGTGAGTTCACATTACTTCCCATACTTGAGAGAGACTAAGTGTTAGGTAAATATAAAGTTTAGGTTAGAATTATATATATATATATATATATATATATATAGGACGGTATATTATTATAAATGTGCATATTAAATCGATATTATGAGAGAATGTAACTTCAATTTGTCAAGTGAATACGGCTATGCCTTTTTGTGTGAATGTATGAGATGTATATTTTTTAAGATCTCTATTATTTTGTTCTTGCATCATTTTACTTATGTAAACATTGTAGGACCATAGAAGGGGAATATGGTCTGAGAGTGGGTAGGACCATAGAAAGGGAGTGTGGTCCGAGTCTTGGTAGGACCATGACCATGGCCAGTTTAAACACAGGGAGACATCCCATTGATAACTTGATGATGGATAAGACAATTGACTGGAAGAGAGATTATGGCGATAGTGGTGATTACATTTGGGGTGGAGAGATGAAGTGAAGAAGATACGATGCATTCTCACTATTTGAATTGTGTGGAATTGTTTGATATGAAATGTTGTTTAGTCGAAATTATTTTGTGTAGTTTCACACTCATTTGTTGAGATGAATTGCTAATATGATATGGAAATGAAATTATTTTCTTCTTTCTTTGAATAATGTGTACTAATGTAAATGATGTACGGACGAGATATTTAAATCTATAAACTGGATATATATTAAGGACAGGTAACTAAAATTAAGAATCGAATACTCTAAGTAAGGTATCCTCACCGAGCTTCTTAACTCACCCTTTCCCTATTTTACTTCTTTTTAGGAAAACTGCAAGAAGTTTTTGGATCGAGTTTGTGAGGAGAACGAAGAAGGTGTTCATAGGTAGGTCCACGCGAATGGTATCGTCACCCTTTTGTTTTGGGGAGCTTACACATATGCTCATATTGAAAAAAGTATATAATATATATGTCATGAATGTAACTTCCATAAATTTGTACCTTATGTAATCTATTTGATATTATCCATGAGGTGGTGTAGAAATATGTAGATGTGGAAGCATGAATGCATGCAATAGTGAGAATGTTAGAGATATGTTTAGTATAACTAAATTGTAGGATTTGCATGCTTACATTACAGGTTAAGGGGGGCACGGTGCTTAAAAGTAATGTTTTCGTTTCGGGTAGGGCCCATTCGGGATGGGTTGTTACACCTACTGTCTATAAATTATAAGGTGACAGTCAACTATGCCTTAAGGAAAGTCTACTATGCCTTAGGATAGCCAACTATGTCAAGCTACAATCGACTGTCAAAAGTTTTTATCATAACCTTTCCCTTTAGGATAGTTGACTGTAGGAAGCCACAGTCGATTGTCAAAGTTTTTTAACTAAATTTTCCATTAGGACAGTTGACTATCAAAAGAGACAATCGATTGTCTTTATTCCCAAATTAAGATTTTTTTTTATATCCAAATAACTTTTAAGGGTTTCAATTATTACTTTTTTGTGTTTTAATCAACATTACACACTCTTGATTTAATTAAATGATCAAAATCTAGCATTTAACTAGAATTACTCAATTAAATCACAACAATCAATACCCTCAAACATGTTTATTAAAATATAGTTATCAATTCACATGTATATGCAACTAAAACCTAATATTAGCATCTATTATCATTTGAATCAATCAGCATATTTTCTTTATTTCTATAATAAAAGACCCTAGCATGCTTTCTATCGTTATTTATTCAATCAAAGATTGAAACCTTAATTAGGGTTCTAAACCTAATCTATGGTGGCTTTGATACCTCATGTATATATTCAATATGAAATCTATAATCCCAAAGAATACCATAGATGAGCATAAAAAACCTAATATTAGATAGATAGAAAGACTACATAGCTTGCTTAGGATCCATCGTAGATGATGCAACGAATCTTTAATTGATCTGCAAGAATAGATCTTTGATTAAGCAATTAAGTTTTTCCCCTCCTTGTTCTCCTTTATACACTAACTTGATAAGATCAAATTTTTCCTAATGTGTATGTTAGAGTTATGAATTATAAGTATCAACAGGGAGGACCTAGGTTATTCCTTATATAGTGATTCTATGGCTCACTCATCATAGGTCCAAAGGTCAACTATAGCCTACGGTAGCTAGCTCATATTAAACACATTAGAGTATTGGGCCCAGTCCAAATATATTGCTCTATTAAGCTCATTGAATATCCGAATTAGTAGATCAATCACTTAGCCCGATTATAGAATAATTCTAACATGTATTATTGTTGAAGCCTCCAAGAATTTGATTCATCAAACTCCTCCAAAATTTAATATTTGCTTACTTTTTGTATGGTTTTTACAGAATATTAAATTAAGTTAGTTTATGTTAAATGATTTAAAAACATCGTAAGTAATAGATTTGTAAGATTCAGTGAATTTTCTATATGGATTGGAATTTTAACTAATGGATAATAAATTGTTATAGCATAATGTTTTTTTGTATGTAATATTAACCTAGTTTTTTAAAACATTTGCAATTGCACCACGAGTTTTGCAAAAATACTCTTGATTATATATATGTTTTGACATTTCAGATAGATACTTCGTTTATGAAAATTACGGACTTTACTCGGAATCTATTAGTTTATTTTCAAAATAACTCAAACAAACTTTACTTCTTAAATATTCAAGTTTTAAAAAAAAAATTTATTTGAGGTCTTAATTTAAATTGAGTTTGTAATTGTCTATTAATTATTTTCAATCATGGATTTTTGGAATAGTATTCTATTGATCACATGGATATAATTTCCTTGCATATCATAAGTTATAATAAACACTTATTTTTTAGTTGTGAAAATTTGATCAAATATCGTAATTATGTACTTGTATATTTTAAAAATTCATAATAAATTCATTATGACTCTAACTTCATGTTCAATTGAACAAAACATTTGTATCAATTTTCAATAATATATTTTAGACAATGATAGATTGGAAACAAATCAATTATTTCCACATGAACATCAATATTCCCCTACTTTAACTTATCACATGACTTTCCTAATTCAATTTAAACACCAGGTGACATTATTAATATATTCTATATATCTATATCAACACTAAAAATACTAATTTATTAATTTTAAGATTAGATTCAATTTGATTTTTCCTAACAGAATTACATTTTTAAAATTATAAAAGGAACAACTTAATCAAACAATAAACACATGAAAAAATTTATCAAACACATATTCCAAAAACAAAATCAAATGGGTGAAAGAAGCCAAATCAAGAAAAAAAATCATATAATACACATTCATTGAAACTATAATACAATTTATTAAAAAAATTAACTTAACTTTTGAGGTATATAAAAGGAACAATTTAATTGAACAATAAACACAAAAATTATCAAAAAAGTATTCCAAAAAAAATTAAATGGGTGACTGATGCCAAAGTAAGAAAAAAATTCATATAATACACTTTCATTGGAATATACACTGCCATTCTTTAACAAAAGAATTTAACTTATTTTTTGAGGTATATGAAAGGAACAACTTATTCAAACAATAAACACAAAAAAAGTTATCAAACAAATATTACAAAAAAAAAATTCAAATAGGTAAATGAAGCCAAAGTAAGAAAAAAAAATCTCATATAATACATATCTTTGAAACAATGCACTGTCATTCATTAACAATAAAAATTTAACTTGTAGAAAATAAATAATTTAACTTGACCGAAATATAGTAGATTAACAATATTGCTTTACATAAATATTTCTAAACAAAATTTATCTAATAATAGATAAAACAAAAAATCATATAAAAGTATATTGCACAAACTTGTGCCACAAACGGGTATTTCACTAGTTCTTTACTATTTTTTTTAAACTTGATTCCATATATGATGTTTCTTATCGAGTGCTTTTAGGAGTTATAGAATTTGATCTAAATGTTGGACCTCCCACAACGCCTACAAATTGTAATAGAAAGGTCCATCAATATATATGATGGGTGGTTTATCTACTATATATGTGCTATAAAAAATATCCAAAGCAAATCACGGTAAAAAGCTGTTGGAGTTTGTGTTTTCCCAATAAAAGGGACAATCGACTAAGGGTATCGGTTAGTTGGACTGGCATATCTGATAGTTTTTCAAAAATTAAATAGCAACATTTAACAGTTGACTGTTGCATTGCCCAATTAACTGTCAACACGATATTTGACTCCAGCTGATCCATAAAGTTAAGACAGTCAACCGGGGGTAGTGGACAATCGACTACCGAGTTAGTTTAAAAAATTGAATTTTCAACAACTATTTTTCTAAGAGTTTTGTTTCTTAGCTCATACCACTTCGTTTTTTCTGATTGTTGGAATTTTGAAATTCATTATAAATACCTAACTTAACTTCTTAATAGCTACAAATTCTTCTCTTCTTCTTCTCTAAATTTTCCCTAAAAATACAATCATTTTTATCACTGTTTTAGAGAGAGTTCTTAGTAGATTCTTCATATTTTTTTTTTATTTGCAAATCCCATGAGACTTTGTTGTATTTAGGAGGATATTTATCTGTAAATCATTAACAAACTCCTAAGCAAGTGAGGACAAATAAAGCCTTAAGGAAAATGTTTCCTAACATACCCAAAGTCTCGTTTCATTTTCCTTATTTGATTTTGATTCCTAAAATTACACTAACAATCTTAAGACTTTATTTTATTAAGTCTCAATAGAGTTTGAGTCAATCAAACTGGTGAAACTTGTACAAAGTTGGAGAAACAATAATTTTTGGACGTTTAATCATCTTATTCTTTAATAATAGAAGGTATGCTCAATATAATATTTTTTTAAGAGCACTAATTTGTGTATTACAATAAACATGCCTTGTGATATAAAAAAAGTTTATATTGATAAGTAAACATTTAGTTGACGGCTATGATTACGTATAATGCATGCCTTGATTTCTTAACAGAGTATATAAAATATAGTAGTAGAAAGAAATGATTTTTTTTTTGTTATTGTATACCCAATTAAGTTGTAAATATATCTAGAACCTTGATGAATTTGAAATATATATATATATATATTATAATTTTAGTAATCAAATGTCAAAACATTTATGATATTGTGTTACATAGAAAGCGGGTATATTAATGTGCCTGCATAAATACATGAAAATTTGTTGATCATGTTAATCCAAAGGATTAATTGTATCATAAAGTGTGGGGGTGCTTAGCGTACTATAGAATATGATAACTATATTTGGTGCTTGTTAGTTTGATAGTATGCTAACATGCATATTGGAACTAATATGATTGATATGAGTAAAACTAAGAAATGTCTACTTATATGTTTAAAATGAAAACTTTAGTGAAGTAGATATTATATTGGATTAAATTTAGAAAGCCTATAGTGATAGTTATGCTTTGAGTCACTCACATTAAATTGAGCGAATGCTGAATAAATTTTAGCATTTAAACTTTAAAAGATATGCAGTCCATGTGAAGAACATTGGAAAGGTATTAGTGGAATCTTTAGCTATCTCAAAGAAATTATCAATTTTGGGATTATGTGATAATTCAATTGTATCAGGAGGATGTATTGATGCTTAGTTAGATGATGAGTGTGTGAGATAACAATTCTACCTCACGATGGGTTTTCTCGAGGAGTAGGCATTATTTCTTGAGCGAGCAAGAAATACCCCACTCAACTATGGAATCTGAGTTCATCATTTTAGCAATTACTGTGAAAGAGGTAGAAAGGATCAATTAAAATTTACTGTGGGGTATAAATTTTTGGCCACATCCCATGCCTCTAATATCTATCCATTGTGATAATGAAGTCATTTTTTTATTAAAAGCTTATAAATAGTTTCTATTATATAATATTAAGTCTAGACATGGGTTTGTTACAATTGTTAACACTTGTGAGTTCCTTAAGAACGTTAGCAGTATGTTGGCCAAGATAGCCAAAAGATTGGATAGCCTAGAGGAAAAAAATAGCCATAAAGGAGTCCTAAGGGTCTGGAGGTGATAAAGAAGACCTTTTTTTAAAGACAAAGAGGAATACCTCTTAGCCAAGGAAAAAAAAAGTTGGCTCCGAGATGAAGACCATCAATGAGAAGTTTGAAAAATAGCAATATACTTTGAGGAAATCTCAAGGCATGGATGGGTATTTGCTTGACATCGATGGGTTATGTGCTCATCCCAAGACCACTATGTTTCCCATGTTTAAAATGCTTGATATAGAATGCCTTGATGGGTCCGGATATCCCAAGACCCATTTGAGACAATATGCCTGTCATTTGAAGCAATCAAGTTTGAACACCAAATAATTAGTTGCACTCTTCCCTAACTCCATCACTAGTACCACAATGAGGTGGTATTACTCTTAGGAGCCCAATATTCTAAAATAATGGGAAGATACGACCTAAGCATTTCTGACCCAGTATACTTACAATGCCCATATAGATATCACTATCAGTGACCTGGAAACCACTAAGAAGTAACCAAATGAGACCTTCTCAAAATTTATCTTTCATTAGAGAGATAAGGTAGCTAAGATGGCCTATTCACCTATGGAGAAAGACCAAATTAGAATCGTGATGAGAAATTTACACCCGGTGAACATTGAAAGATTATTTGCCATGCCCATCTCCAATTTCAAGCAATTGATTGACTCAAGAACTCAAGAATAGGATAACATCCTTGAGGAGAAGATAGAGAAATTTGTTGGAAGATTTATAAAGAACGTTTGCAATAGCAGTGGCACCAAGAACATAGAAGTGAGTTTTTCCAAAATACACAATGTACAATCAAGTGTATGGGTGGATACCTCCTTAGGACCTGAGTAACAAAATAATCGCAACCGATTCTAAAACTCCACTCAATACAGGAGTCAGCTTGAAAGAAAGTGCAGAGGCCTTGAAGACTTAACATCTCTTGAGATGAGTTTGTATCATCTGCCCATTTCCACCAAGACCTTTGGCCAACTTGGTTCCACTATATTAGGATCTTTCCAAATACTACCACTTCTACCGATCAGTTGGCCATTATACCGACAAATGTCAAAGACTAAAAAATAAAATCCAAGACCTCATTGATAATAGTCTAGAGCCACCCTAAATAACCAAAAACCCATGCCCAATTACCTTAACGTAGCCCCACTAAACTTCTTAAATATGATTGAAGAATCATCCACCGCCTTTGACCCCTCCATCCTAATCACCACAATAACCAAACATAACCTTAAACACTACCCTAAATATAAACCTATCCTTACCTTGGAGTACCTCAAGAGTTTCAGATACAGTCGTACCTCAATCAGTGGGATTTGGGATAGTGAAAAAAAAGATGACCAAAATGTAGTGACACGAACAGTGGTGAGAAAAGCATTGATAAATCCAACGGGGCAAATAGTGTGGTGAAATCAACAATTAGGGCCAAGATCAGGCCAGTCAATAAGGGTAGTGGTGACAAAGTGGTAACAACAGTGAAGAAAAATGGTAAAACTGTGTGGGATAGTAGTAGTGAAGCCAAAGAAGAGGTGAGTCACTTGACTCAAGGTGACCGATATTTTAAGCCAGTACACCTCAAAGTTGACAATCTAGGAAGAGGAATAAGAGATGAAAACAGGGTAATAATAGGAAAAGAAAAGAAAGAAAAAAAAAGAGAAGAGGAAGAAGACTCAGCATTAAGATAACTAAAGAAGATGCACGCCAATATCTCCATCTAGTGTTACTCATGTCCTCGAAGAAGCAGCAACAGGCTGTACTGGATCATTTAGGTGAAGTGGACATTTCCATAAGATCTTCCCTCAATGGTCTTTCTGAACTTCTTGACGTGTCAAAAAAGGGAAACTCATATATGGATTTTGGTGACAAGGATATCCCACCATGTGGGAGAAGTCATTATAATGCGTTGTATATAATAGTAAAATGCTGGGAGAAAAAGATGTGCATGGTGTTGGTAGATAACGGGTCGACTTTAAACATCTTACCCACATGGATAACTCGAATCTTGGGGTATAAGCTAGATGATTTTATCTAAGTAGTCAGAAGGTCTAAACCTATGATAATACAAAGTGCATGGTAGCAGGGATACAAAGTGCATGGTAGCCGGGATTGACTTTCATATTATAAACATCGCTCCATCCTTCAATATGATGCTGGGCAGGCCATGGATCCATAGCCTAAAAGTAGTACCTTCTACCTTCTATCAAAAGGTAAAATACAAAGTGTATAGCTTTTACCTTTGAGGAAGTTGTAGTGATTGACATAGTAGAAGGTGACCCTTGCATTAAGGCAAATTTTTTTTCATATAATGAAAGGAATGAGCTACTTTCCAAGGTTGGTCTGGGTAAGTATGGGCAAGAGTGAAGGAATTCCTAGACTTCAAACAATAGTTGGTAGGCAAAGCTTAGGCTATGAACCTGGTAAAAATTGTAAGAATATAAGGGGGAAGTTTTGCTTGAATCTAAATAGAAAATTTATGAAAGAAGCAGATGACTTCCCTTACTATGGATTCCCTGAGTCGTGGATCAATAAGCAGACCCAGAAGCAGCACAGATTCGAGATTTTCTTCGGTCTCGAGTTTTCTCAGAAGAAGCAAGTGACAAATAAGAAAACACCATCGGCGAGTGATTGGATCGAGAACATAGATGATGACACTATAGGTATTCTGATGATGAGAGAAGATCAGATAAGCAGTTTCGATCCCAAGTGTGTTGATCAAGCTAGTTGATGAGTGCACCTGCAGCGATCAAGGACAAGTGTCCATTTTTTTCTCTTTTGTGATAGAGGCTAGGGTAAACAGGGGAATAGTGTCCCTGTTCTTTTTTCTGAGTCCAATGATTTACTTATCCAAAAACTGGATGAAATACTTAATGATTTTGAGTACTTTGAGTCTTCTTTATGTGATAGGAAAACCATAAGTGAAATTAGCCAAGAGTCCCTTTCATCAAAGAAGATTGTTAACCTAGTTGAAAATGAAAAAGAAAACGTATCCCAACCTAAAATGGAATAAGCTCGAGTCATTAATCTCTACACTGATGAAAATTCACAAGAAAATGTGAAAATTTGAAAATTTAAGTGGTTAAGATTTGAAAATTTGAAAATTCACAAGAAAATGTGAATTTATTTATTTTTTTAAATCTGCTTGACTACAAATATGTATTTGCTTGGTCATATGAGGATATGCTTGGTATCGATCCAAAGATTGTACAACATAAGATCCCTTTGAACCTAGATGCCAAGCCATTCAGGCAAAAGTTGAGAAGAATGAGAGCTAATTAAGTGGTTAAGATCAAAGAAGAGATCCTCATGTAGTTGCAAGCTGGTTTTCGAGTATCCTCAGCGGGTAGCAAATATGGTAGTAGTGCCGAAGAAAGATGGTAAAGTTAGGGTATGTGTGGATTATAGGGACCTGAATTGGGCTAACCCTAAAGACAATTTTCATTTACCTCACATAAATACTCTTTTGATAATATTATTGGCAATGCTCTTTTGTCATTTATGGATGGCTATTCCAGATATAATAATATTCTTATGGCTCCAGAAGATAGGGAAAAGTCTACCTGCACTACTCAGTGGAGGACATTTTTCTATGGAATTATGCCATTTGGACTTAAAAATGTTGGGCCAACTTATCAAAGGATGGCCACCATTCTGTTGCATGATATAATCCATAAAGAAGTGGAGGTATATGCAGATGATATGATTGTCAAGTTTGAAAGCAAATAAGGACACTAGGATGATCTCCAGAAGTTCTTTGACATAATTCAAAAGTAAAAGCTATATTTGAATACTAAAAAGTGCACTTTTGGAGTCACTACCGGTAATCTCCTATGTTTTATGGTCAATAAAAGAGAGATTGAGGTAGACCCAAAAAATCTAACAACAATTCTAGAAATCTCAACACCGAAAATAGAGAAAGAGTTCATAGGTTTTTTTAGGAAGGCTTCAGTATATCAACAAATTTATTGCCAAACTTACCCATACCTATGAACCTATCTTTAAGCTGCTTAAAAAAGGCCAACCAGTGGTGTAGAATAAACAATGTCAGGAAGCCTTTGAGAAGATCAAAGACTATCTCAAGAACCCTTAGTGTTGGTCCCACTTAAACATAGTGCTCCACGTTTGTTGTACTTATCTATCACTAGCACCTTTATGGGGGCTATGTTAGTTCAAAACGATGAAGACAAAAAAAAAGGCCATCTACTATCTAAATAAGAAACTTGTGGCTTATGAGTTAAACTATTCTTGGATAGAAAAGACCTACTTTGCTCTCATTTGGGCCACCAAAAAACTCCAACATTATTTTTAGTCCCTCTCTATGAAAGTGATCTCTCGTCTGAACCCTCTAAAGCATCTGTTTGAAGCCTCGGCCTTAAGTATGAAGATGATTAAGTGAATGGTCATTCTCTCCAAATTTGATCTTCAATATGTGACCCAGAAGTCAATCAAATGAGGGAAATTTTAGATTTCTTGGCAAATTTTACAAGAGGAAAAGAAAAGGCTGAAGAGTTCAACTTTTCGGATGAAAGAATTCTAGAAGTCATAAACTATAAGTGGAGGAGTACAATGATGGGGCAGATAATCAGAAAGTTTTAGGATTGAAATAGTGTTAGTGTATCCAGAAGGAATCATCATTACCTTGTCAATTCGCTTGAATTTTGAGTACATCGATAATGTAACTGAGTAAAAGGCTTGCATTACTGGTCTAGACGCATTCACTTAGAATGGGGATAAAAGTTCACAATGTATTGAGATTCCTCCTTAGTCATTTTCTAATCCCAAGATTAATGAAAGCCAAAGATGAAAGAATGAAGCGTTATCAGAACCACTTTGAGAATGTGGTCTAGTGCTTCGATAGGGTGTCCTTTTCTTACCTGTCTCAGGCCCAAAGTCAGTTCGCTGATGCATTAAGCACTCTAGCTTCAATGTTGAAGATGCCTGAAGAGGTTAAGGAAATTTTATTAGTGGTCGAGCAAAAAGATGAATCAGCTTAGTGCTCAGCTATCGAGATCTAAGCTCGGTCATTTGTGGTTTATCTTGGTAAACTGACTTCCAGAATTTCCTACAAAAGGGAGAATTACTTGCCAATAGTGAAAAAAGGAGAGACGAGCGATATAGTTATTGACCTCTTAGTTTCTCATTTATGGTGGGAGACTGTATAAGAGATTATTCGATGGGATCCAAATGCCACGTGTGGATGAAAACATTCCTAAAAAAAATTGTGATGGAAGTATATGAAGACAACAGAGGTTCGCACATGAATGGGAGAATGTTAGCAAGAAAGATCCTTTGTTTGGGTTATTATTGGATTACCATGGAGACTAACTGCTCTACTTATGTGAAGAAATGCCGTAAATGTCAGTTGTATGGAAATCTACAATATTTTCCACCCCAAGAGCTTTTTAGCATGACCACACCTTGCCCTTTCGCTACTTGGGGCATAAACATGATGTAAATGACCTAACCCAAGTAAGCCCTCCTCGAGACGGTATCGTCACTTTATAGAATGAAGCACGACTTATATGCAACACCTAGTGCTTTATAACTTGAAATATAATTACAAATTTTTGCCTAAACTCTTCTGTTGACTAAGGTTCAAACCTAAGAGGGGGTGAATTGGGTTTTTAAAACTTTTGCGCAATAAACAAGTTTTCAATACTTTTCAAGCACAATCAAGAGTAGCAAGAATAATAATGATGAAAGTAAATAGATGAAGAAGAGAATGTGCAAACACAAGTTATAATGGTTCGACAATATCAAATTTCTCTGACCCTACGTCCACTTTCTCCAAGGAGACTCTTTAAAGTATTTCACTAAGCAAGCAACTTTACGGGTATTGCTCAAACCGTTACAAAGGTCTCTTTAAAAGAAAGTATACGAGGAAGTGTTTAACACCTAAACACTCTAAGAGTTACACTAACTCTTTCTCTTTACAATGATTGGAAATTTAATGAACAAGACCAAAAGAGACTTTCTGTTAAATGCTCTTACAAAGAAGAAAAGATCTCTCGTAGAAGTACAAATCTTTTAAGAATGGCTCATAAAGAATTTTTGAGAGCTTTGAATAAAATAAATGAGAAGATAAAGATTAATTGGTCAAGATTTATTTTCTTTTCTCATTTATGATGGGATTTTATAGTTTAAAGCCCTACTAGCCGTTACGTACTCAAAAATCCCATTTGGGAGTGGTTTTACACATTTATTACAATGTACGACATTCATATTTGAATTATTATCATTATTTTTTAACGTTTAGTCAACTGGAGGGTTGTTCACTCGATTAGATGCTCATTTCAAAATTCTAATTTGTTTCAGGTTATTCATTCAGTCGACTGAATCAGAATGCAAAAAGTTTTTGAACTTCATTTAGTCGATTGAAATAATTTATAAAGAAATCATTCAATTGAATGGATTCATTTAGTCAACTAAATAACTTATTCAGTCGACTGGATGACATTCAGTGGATTGAATGGATTCATTTGATTGGATAGATTAATTCAGTCGACTTGATGGATTCATTCAATCGACTAGATGACCTGAAATCGTGAAATTTATTTTTAGTTATGGTTTATAGAAACAGGCCCAGTCAAAATGGTTTTGGTAAAACATTTTGTTAGTAAAATGAGCCACATTGAAGGATAGGTATTGAAAATAGAGATTTACAACTTTGATTTGATTACCTTAGAACCTATTCTAAGTCTTTGTACTTCTTTCAATATCTCTCAAACATGTGTTCTTTATGAGTTTTGTGTCTTGTCTTTGATCTAAATGTTATTGAAACTTTAACACTTAGACAATAAATTTTTAGCACAATTTAAATAGTATTTTATCATTATTAAAATCAAATAAGGGTCAACAATCTTATCATGACAAAACTATTATGAGAAAAACATATTTTAAAATCTAAGTGTTAGAATTTTACAGAAAATGGACAAAGTTTCCTATGTTTTTAGGGTAAAATCCTCCTGAAAGTTTCAAAAACAACCAAGCATGTAATATATATAAATCTATCAAACAAGGAGCAAAGCTCCCCCTTAATCTATGCATTTATAAAAAAAATGTTCTTCTTTTTCTCTTTTTCTCCCTCATTTTTTCAATAACACAAAAGGAAGTTTGAAACGTAGAAAATAAACAATTCTATCACCATGAATAGAAAGATAAGGAGAATATAAAACTTGTACAAAAAGTTAGCTCAAAATGGAGATGTTAAGATCTCCCGAGGTCAATCAGAAATAAGACAGACAAGTTGAAAAAAATTTACAACAAGCTAGAGATTCTAAAACAACAAGCGTATATAAAACGAGTTAACATTAAGCATCCATATAAAAGCAAAGATTCCCATGAAACAAGCAAAACATTAACACCAACAATCTAAGGCTCTCACGAGCCTAGCAAACCAAACATACCAAATATCAAAAAATGCATGGAAAAAAAACATAACTTACAACATGTCTTGGAGATGAAAAAACATAAAGAAATAAAACATAGAGATTAGTATTCCCAATCGTCAGGAGGAGTAGGACCATGATTGTGGAGTTTATTTTGAATTTAAGCCATTAGGTCATGAAGCTGAGCATTTTGATCATGAACATCGGCAAATGAGGCTTGAGATTCAACACGGTAGTTCGTGAAGTCACTGAATTGTTGGTATTTGTCTAAGGTTTAAACATGTCTAAACATGATTCAAAGATGGTTAAAGTCTAAACTGAGGTTGGAAGATTAAAATACTGCATGTTAAAGGAGTGCACACATGTGTGTGCATCCATTTGGGTGTGTGTGCACACCCCTAATCAACAAGGCAAAGGAGTGCGCACTGCTGTGTGAAAGGCAGCATCAGTGTGCGCCTCACCTCCCCTTCACCAGTGACTCACCACCCAGCAAGGAAGCTGCTTGGAGAAGGGCAATGCTGCACCGCCCCTCCAGGAGCACCGCACCACCCAGAATGTGGTGCAAAGGAGCTTTGCCTAGCGCCTCACCGCCTCCTGTTCAGCGCCTAGGCGCTAGGCAAACTGATGCACACATGGACAGCTTGTTTAAACCTCCTCTTAGGTGCATGGATGCAAGGTTAAAATGCACTGCATCACTTAGGATTGATGGAGGGCCATGGTTAAGTGGTCATCAAGATCTAAGGGTGGAGATTGACTCTCAAGATTGGATAAGAAGTTGGTGCACTATATAAAGGGTCACCTAGCATAATTCTCAGCATAATAATAATAACACAAGTTTGTGACATACTTTGAGATCAATTGTAAAGAGTGACGTACAAGAGAGAATTGTGTAAAAGTACAAAGACACAAACACAAGAGGGACTTATTGTAGTGAGGCTGGTTGTAAAGAGAAAGGAGTCTAGATTAGATAGAGAGCATTGTTAGTTCTTATCTTCTTCTTTTCTTCTCTTCTTGGTTTCTTCAAGAACTTGAGCTTCTTGAAGAGGGTTACTGTAATTGTAAAGAACCATTGATTTAGTGCAGAGAGTTTAGAGGAACTCATGGAGACGTAGGCTATTGCCGAACTTCGATAACAAATCGCTTGTCTTCTTTCTTTCTTGCTTTCGATTGTTGTATTTCTTTCTACAAGTCATTCTAGACTTGGGTGTTTGGAAGATCACCACCTGGGTATCTTGTCAAGGTGATTTCCAACAGTGGTATCAGAGCTTTGGACAGTGGTATCAAAGCTTGCATAGCTGGGTATCAGAGCAAGAACAAGAAGGTGACAGAGCCAAGACTCTAAGAATCAAAGATCAACTTCTTGGGTGATTCAAGGACGGAGTAAAGATCAAGATCAGATCGTGTTCTTGAGGGTGAATCAAGAACGGTGTTAAGATCCATCTTTGATCATGTTCTTGAGGTTGAAGAAAGCATTTGTGGGTATTGCATAAAACTGGGATCTTGCCTGCAAAGATGGCTTCAAATTTCTTTGTTGAGAAGTTTGATGGAAAGGGAGACTTTGCCCTTTGAAAGCAGAAGATCAAGGCAGTTCTAATGCAACAGAAAGTGGACTTGGCTATTGGAGAAGATGATGCTTTTTCAGCAAGTGTCACGAAGGACCAGCAAACTAAGATGAAGAATATGGCTTACAGCACCATTTTCTTGCACATGTCGGATAGTGTCACAAGGGAGTGCAGAGACTCGGAAGATCTGGTTGTCATATGGAAGAAACTAGATGAGTTGTTTCTTGCCAAAACTCTCCCTAACTAAATTTGTATTCTTAAAAGAATCTTTGCTTTTAAAATGGATCCTAGTAAAGAGTTGCAAGATAATCTTGATGTCTTTAATAAGCTAGTTCAAGATTTGAATAGCTATAGCATTACATTTCTGGATGAACAATTGGTTGTTATCTTGTTAAATTCTCTTCCTGATTGCTTTGATAATTTGATTAATGATATTGAGTATGGAAGGGATACTTTAACAAAAAAGATTGTGATCAATGCCATAAGGGCACATGACTTCAAAGCCAAGATGAAGGAGACATCAAGTGGAGATAGGCTGTTCGTAAGAGGAAGGCCAACAACTCGGAATGGTAGTAGCACTTAAGGCAACTACCGGGAGAAATCAAGAGGTAGAGGGCAGAGCCATGGGAGATCTCATTCCATGACAAGACTTGGAGGAGGAAGGAGATGCTTCTACTGCAACATGGAGGCCATTTTAAGAAATATTGCAAGAAGAGGATGTGGGATAAGAGGAGAAGCCACACCAAGGGAGAACAGCAAGATGATATTCTTGTTGAGTGCTCAAATATGAGCAGGAGGCAAGGTAGCGAAAAGTGGATTTTAGATTCCGGGTGCACTTATCACATGTGCCCTCACAAGGAATGGTTCAAGAATTTCAAGGAGATCAATGATGGAAGGGTCTTCTTGGGGAATGACAATTCTTGCCAAGTGAGGGGGATTGGAGACATCCAATTGAGGATGTTTGATGGAGTCACAAGGCTGCTGTGAAATGTGAGGTATCTTCCAGATTTGAAGAGAAAATTGATCTCATTGGGGCAGCTGGATTCCATGGGGTATACATGCAAAGTAAAAGGAGGAAAGATCAAGGTGGCCAAGGGATCTTTGGTAGTGATCGAGGTAGCAAGAAACAATGGACTCTATGAGATGATCGGAGAGACAAAAATCAATGATCAAGCAGCAAGCTTGATGGCTGAAATGGATAGGGCAGCCCTTTGGCACACTCGCTTGGGACACATGAGCGAAAAGGGCTTGCAAGTTCTTAGCAAGGATAGTCTACTTGGAGGAGACAAAGTGGAGAAACTGGATTTCTGTGAGAGTTGCATTCTTGGGAAGCAACACCGGATCAACTTCAACACCGGAGTGCACAAGTCTAAGGGGATTCTTGACTACATTCATTCGGACCTTTGGGGACCAGTAAGAACACCAACACAGGGAGGTAACTTTTACTTTCTATCTTTAATTTATGATTATTCAAGAAGATTTTGGGTTTTTTTACTTAAAAATAAATCGGATGCCTTAAATAAATTTGTTGTGTGGAAGAAGTTGCTAGAAACTCAAACGGGTAGGGTAGTTAAGGCTTTACGAACTGATAATAGCTTAGAATTTTGTAATAAGGATTTTGATAAATTCTATGAATTAAATGGCATTCTAAGACATAGAACGGTTGTAAAAACACCTCAACAAAATGGAGTTGCTGAGAGGATGAATAGAACCCTTATGGAAATGGTTAGGTGCATGTTAATAGGATCCGGTTTACCAAAATATTTTTGGGGAGAAGTTGTGGCTACAGCTGCATACTTGGTAAATAGATCACCCTCTAGAGCTTTAAAGCTCAAGACTCCCATGAGATGTGGAGTGGGAAACCCCCTGAATTAAGCAACCTTAGGACTTTTGGGTGTGCTGCATATGCATATCAAAAGGAGGGTAAACTTAGCCCAAGATCTAAAAAATGTGTATTTCTAGGATATGGTGATGAGGTTAAGGGATATAGGTTGTGGTCCTTAGAAAAAAAAGGTATGAAACTCATTATAAGTAGGGATGTTATTTTTAAACTCGGAAGTGGTGGAGTATCGCATCAAGGAGAGTTCGGTTCAGGTAGAGCAAGGAAGGCAAGAGGATTCGGACCAGGTAAAGCCCTTGAATGAAGGCCATGCTCAAGAAACTCAAGAAGAGGCTGAACAAGAAGAGGTTGATGTAGCAAGTCATAATGACTACCAGCTCACAAGAGATCGGGGAAGGAGGGTGGTTAGACCACCTTTGAGATATGGGTTTGCGGATGCTAATGTAGCAGCTCCTTGGACAGAAGGAGAAGTTGAACCAGAAACTTACATAGATGCCATGGAGTGTAAGGATTCGTCAAAGTGGTAGCTGGCTATGGAGGAAGAAATGAATTCTTTGATGAAGAACAACTCTTGGGAGTTGGTGCCCAAACCTGAAAAATAGAGAGTTGTGGATTGTAGATGGCTCTACAAGATCAAAGAAGGGAATATTCCAGGGGATGAAGTCCGATATAAAGATAGGTTGGTGGTGAAGGGGTTCACACAAAAAGAAGGCATAGATTTTATCGAAATCTTCTCACTGGTTGTGAAGTACAAGACGATACGGATATTGTTAGCATTGGTGGTCCAATTTGATTGGGAAATCGAGCAAATGGATGTGAAGACAACGTTCTTACATGGAGAGCTCGATGAGACCATTTTCATGAGGCAACCCGAAGACTATGAGGAAGGAAGGCAGGGAGAGTTGGTGTGCAAATTGAAGAAATCTCTCTATGGCCTGAAGCAATCACCTCGGTAATGGAATAAGAGGTTTGATTCCTTTATAATTAGCCTAGGTTTCATGAGGAGCTACTATGATTCGTGCTTGTACTATAAGGGGCAGAAGGTTGAAGAAGTGGTGATCATCCTCATCTATGTTGATAACGTGTTGCTGGTTGGGAGCAGCATGGAGAGGATAAGGAAATTGAAGGCTCAACTCAGTAAGGAGTTTGAGATGAAGGATCTTGGCCATGCAAAGAAGATCCTTGAGATGTGTATCATCCGGGAAAGGCAGAGAAACAAATTTAAGATCTCTCAAACTTCTTACATAGAGAAGATGATATCTAAATTCTCTATGGAAGATAGCAAACTAGTGAAAGTTCCCCTTGCTGGTCATTTCAAGTTCTCCAACGATCAATGTCCGAGATCAGAAGTGGAGAAGAAGAAAATGGAAAAAGTCCCCTACTCTAGTGTAGTTGGTTCTGTTATGTTCACCATGGTTAGCACTAGACCTGACATTGCTCATGTAATGAGTGTTCTCAGCAGGTTTATGAGTAATCTCAGAAAGGAGTATTAGCTTGGGATGAAGTGGTTGCTGAGGTACTTGAAGGGAAGCCCAGAAGTAGGGTTGGTTAATGAGAAGAGGAGTAAGTCCATCTGCCTTGAGGGTTTTGAGAATTCAGACTATGGAGTAAACCAGGATAAAAGGAGATCGATTACCTCCTACTTCTTCAACTTAAATTGATGTTGTGTAAGTTGGAAGGCTCAGTTGCAACCAGTGGTAGCACTCTCAACAACCAAAGCTGAGTACATAGCGGCTATGGAGGCTATGTGGTGCAAAGGGTTGCTGGAAAAGTTGAAGGTACTGGAGGAGCAGGTTGTGGTATTTTCGGATAGTCAAAGTGCATTGCACTTGTGTAAGAATCCGGTGTTCCATGAGAGGATAAAGCACATGGATGTTCGGTATCATTTCATTCGGAAAAATGTTACGAAAAGATGCATCCATGTGGACAAGGTAGCCAAAAAAGAAAATCCTGCGGATTTAGGTACTAAAGTTCTACCTCTAAGTAAGTTCAATCATTGCCTTGGATTACTTAGGATTGGAGTTGGTTAATTGATGATTCAAGATGAGTTTGGATCCTGAAGCTCTCTGCACAATGGTTCGGGTTTAAACACTTCGACAAAGGTAGAGATTATTGGTATTTGTCTAAGGTTTAAACATGTCTAAACATGGTTCAAATATGGTTAAATTCTAAACCAAGGTTGGAAGATTAAAAGATAGTATGTTAAAGGAAATGCACACATGTGTGTGCATCCATTTGGGTGTGCGAAGCAAAGGAGTGTGCACTGCTGTGTGAAGGGCAGCATCAGTGTGCGCCTCACCTTCCCTTCACCAGTGCCTCACCGCCCAGCAAAGAAGCTGCTTGGAGAAGGGCAGCACCGCACCGCCCCTCCACTAGCACCGCACAGCCCAGAATGTGGTGCAAAGGAGCTTTGCCTAGCGCCTCACCGCCTCCTGTTCAGCACCTAGGCGCTAGGCAAACTGATGCACACATGGACAGCTTATTTAAACCTCCTCTTAGGTGCATGGATGCAAGGTTAAAATGCATAGCAACACTTAGGATTGATGGAGGGCCATGGTTAAGTGGTCATTAAGATCTAAGTGTGGAGATTGACTCTCAAGATTGGACAAGAAGTTGGTGCACTTTATAAAGGGTCACCTAGCTTCATTCTAGACATATTGTTGTGACATACTTTGAGATCAATTGTAAAGAGTGACATACAAGAGAGAATTATGTAAGAGTGCAAAGACACAAACACAAGAGGGACTCATTATAGTGAGGCTGGTTGTAAAGAGAGAGGAGTCTAGATTAGATAGAGAGCATTGTTAGTTCTTATCTTCTTCCTTTCTTCTCTTCTTGGTTTCTTCAAGAACTTGAGCTTCTTGAAGAGGGTTGCTGTAATTGCCAAACCTCGATAACAAATCGCTTGTCTTCTTTTCTTTCTTGCTTTCAATTACTGTATTTCTTTCTATAAGTCATTCTAGACTTGGGTGTTTGGAAGATCACCACCTGGGCATCTTGTCAAGGTGATTTCCAACAATCATACCTTTCTTTGGCGTCTTCATTGCAAAAATTTGAGATGTTCAAGTCCTCATCGTTCAAATTGCTCCATTCCCCTTCTTTGTTTTCCCTTGTTTATTTGGGAAGTTTTGCACTTCTTTCTGGTAGGGTTCTCATGTCTAGAGTAAAAATTCTTCAAAAGTTTACCTCCATTAGACATTGTGAAGGTAGAGAGAGATATGAATTTCAAAAAGAGGAAAATCGAGTTTTTGAAGAGGGAAATGGAAGAGAGAATGAAGGGAAACTACAAATAATGTATTATAACTATTGGGTTAGATGATAATGGACAGTTATAATCGTGATTTGAGGAGAAAACGAAAAGATATCAGAGAGGGAAGATGAAACAGGTGGTTTGATTTAAAAAATGAGTGAAAAGACGATTTTGACTCTAAAAGTGTATTTAAAAAATCGAACATCTAATTGACTAGGACCCTCTTCAATTGACTGGATGGTTTTTCAGAAAATGAATTTTCTGAAATTAAGCTCGTTTAGCCGAACTTTTGTTCAGTCGACTTAATGAGAGATAAAAACTTAAGATTGAAAATCAACATTTATTCAATCGACTATAAGCTTCATTCAATTGATTGTAAGAGGTCATTTAGTCGACCAGAGAAGCTTTCAGTCGACACAATAAGAGGTAGAGAGTTATGGTCAAAGAAAATGAAGGTTTCAGACGATTGAAAGGATTGGTTTAGTCAACTTAATGAAGATTTTTCTTCATTCAGTCGAATGAATTACACTATTCAGTCGACTGGATCTTTATTTTCAAAGAGAAATCCAAACCACATTAAAATTTGAAAATCTCAATCACTTTATACCCTTGAGTGTGGAAAACAGTAAATGTGAGTTAATGCTCATTTACTCAGTGGCATATATGCACATGATGAATGTAAATTCAATCAAACACATAATCATTCATAGTTTTTCAAACCCATTAACATTCTAATTCTACAAAATCTATCTTAATTCAAAGGTTTAGTAAGAATACTAGCAATTTGATCTTCCGAGGGACTAAATTCTAGTTTGATATCACCCTTTTGAGCATGATCTCTTATAAAGTGATGTCTTATATCAATATGTTTGATTTTAGAATGCTGAATTGGGTTTTTAGTTAGGTTGATAGCACAAGTGTTGTCAAAATAAATTGAAATATTTTTAAAACACATGCTGTAATCTTCTAGTTTTTGTTTCATCCATAAAACTTGTGCATAAGAACTACCAGTGGCCATATATTCTACTTCGGCAGTTAATAGTGCAACTAAATTTTGTTTCTTTGAAAACCAAGAAGTTAATATAGCACCTAGAAATTAGCATGTACTACTAGTACTTTTTTATCTAATCTACAACCAATAAAATCAGCATCTGAGTACTCAACAAGCTCAAAAGGTGATCTTCTAGAATACCATAAGCCTCTATTTTGAGAACTATTTAAATATCTTAAAATTCTTTTCATAGCAACAATATAAGATTTCTTATGATTAGCTTGGAATCTAGCACACATACATACACTAAACATTATATCTGGTCTACTAGCAATTAAATATAGTAATAACCCTATCATGATTCTATAAGTCTTAGTAGCTACACACTTAGCTCCCTCATCTAATTCAATTTTTGTAGAGGTTCTCATAGGAGTCCTAATATATTTTGAATTCTCCACCCCAAATCTTTTTAGAAAGTCTTTTGTGTATTTGCATTGGTTGATCAAGATTCCTCACTTAGTTTGTTTGATTTAAAGACTAAGGAAATAGTTGAGCTCTCCCCACATGTTCTTTTCAAACTCACTTTGCATACATTTAGAAAACTCTTGACACATGGATTCATAAGAAGCACCAAATATAATATCATCAACATATATTTGGACTAAAAGTATATCATGTTTATGAGTTTTTGTAAAAAAAAGAAAAAAAAGTCCTATCTATTTGTCCTCTTATAAAACTATTTTCAATTAAAAACTTTCTCAACCTTTCATACCATACTCTTGGAGCTTACTTTAACCCATAAAGGGCTTTGGAAAAACTATAAACATGGTTTGAAAGGTTAAGATCTTCGAAACCTAGAGGTTGTTCAACATAGACCTCTTATTCAATAAAACCATTTAGAAATGCACATTTCATATCCATTTGAAATAGCTTAAAATTTTTAAAGCATGCAAAAGCTAGTAGCATACAAATAGCTTCTAATCTAGGTACGGGTACATATGTCCCATCAAAGTCTATCTTTTCTTCTTGATTCTAACCCTTAGTAACAAGTCTTTCTTGTTCCTTGTCATAATTCCATTTTCATCTATTTTGTTTCTAAATATCCATTTAGTTCCTATAATAGTATGGTTTTTAGGTCTAGGAACTAAAGTCCAGACTTTATTTCTTTTAAATTAATTTAGTTCCTCTTGCATGAGATTTATCCAATTTCCATCATTTTTGGCTTCATTAAAGTTCTTAGGTTCTACTTGAGATAAAAACAGCAATGCAATTACAAACAATTCTCATAGAAGATCAAGTTCTTACCCCTTGTTAAAGATCACAAATCACATGATTATTAGGTGATAGTTCATATATCTCCAATCTTTGGGGATTCTATCTCCTTGTTGACTTGTAAAAGGTTGATCAAGTTTGGGAACATCTACCTCTTGATTTGTTTGAGGTTGACTTTCCTTAGGGTCAACAATGAGAGTAGAGGAATTCACTCTTGAAATAAAATTTGCATCATCATCAAGAGATGCTATTCTACTACTAATAGGGTTAGATTCATCAAAGCCTACATGCATGGATTCTTGAACCACTAGAGTTCTTTTATTCAAGACTCTATAAGCTTTACTAGAGGTTGAATATCCTATGAATATCCCTTCATCGGTCTTAGAGTCAAATTTACCTAAATTAGTTTTATTGTTCTTTAGGATAAAACATTTACAACCGAAAGCTCGAAAATAAGAGATATTAGGCTTTCTACCTTTCCATAATTCATATTGAGTTAGGCCTAATTAATAATCTATTTAAAACATAGCAAGAAGTGTTTACAGCTTCCGCCCAAAAATATCTTGGTAAACTATTTTCACAAAGCATAGTTCTTGCAAATTCTTCTAAAACTCTATTTTTCCTCTCAATAACACAATTTTATTGAGGAGTTTTAGGGGCCAAAAAATTGTGGTCAATTCCATTTTCATCACGAAATTTTGAAACTTTGGTTTTCAAATTCTTTTCTGTGGTCACTTCTAATACTTGAAATAGAATTTTTTTTTTTTTCATTTTGAACCTTCTTGGAAAAGTTCATAAAACCTTTATCAACTTCATCCTTATAAGCAGTAAAAATAACAAAGGTATATCTTGAATAATCATCCATAATAACAAGAGTATATCGATGCCCACTTAGACTAAAAGTCCTTATTGGACCAAACAACTCCATATGCAAAAACTCTAATGCTCTAGAAGTTGAAATCACATTTTTTAATTTAAAAGAAACTCTTGGTTGTTTTCTCATTTGACAAGCATCACAAACTTTGTCTTTTTCAAACTTGATTTTGGGAAGGCCATTAACTAAATCTTTTCTTGAAAGAATTTTAACTAAGTCCATGTTTACATGGCCAAGCCTTTTATGCCATAGCCATGAGTTTTCACTAAAAACATAAAACCATTTTTCATTTTTTAAAGGTAAAGATTTTAAATCAACTAAGTAGATATTATTATGTCTTTGGCCAACAAACATAATCTCGTTACTTTTGTAGTCAATTCTAAGACAATAAGAGGATTCAAATATTACTTTATTTCCTTTGTCACATACTTAACTAATACTAAGTAACTTAGGCTTAAGGCCTTGCACATATAAGACATGGTCGATAATTGAATAGTTTTTACCCACTTTTCCATGTCCAATGATCTTTATCTTTGTGTTATCTCCAATGGTGACGTGTCTACCATCCCTTAAAGTCAACTCTTTGAATACACTTTGATCACTGATCATGTGCTTTGAGCATCCACTATCAAGGTCCCAATAGTCACATTTTTCTTTCATGTTGGGACATATCTACATTACATATAGATGTAAAATAGCACTCTTAGGTACCTAAAATTTATCGGGGCTTTTGAGGTTAGTCATAGAAAATACAACTCTTTTAAGGACCCATATTTTCTTAACATTATAAGGTGCTCTATAATTATAGATATATTGATGATGCATGATCCTAAGATGATAGTTATAAAAGTTTCTAGTATTTCTTGGGTATGGATGTCTATTATTTCTTGGATAAGGATTTCTTGAATGTGTATTCCTAGCATTTGTATTTCTAGGATAAGCATACATATATGCATAAGTATTTCTAGGATTTCTATTTCTAACATAGGCATTTGAATTCTTTGAATTGGAATTGAAATTTGCATTCTTAGGCTTACTTGAATTTTTTAAAGGAACACTTTCAACATTGCTAGAAACCTTCTTTGGGTATCTCTCAAACATGTGTTCTTTGTGAGTTTTGCATTTTGTCTTTGATCTGAATGCTATTGAAATTTAAACACCTAGACAATAAATTGTTAGCACAATTTAAATAGTGTTTTGTTATTATTAAAATCAAATAAGGGCCAACATCTTCTATTGAGGAGATACAAAATTTCATTACAAAACTTATACAATAATGTACAACACTTCTTCAAAATTTACAACTATTTATTCTTTTCTTTTCTTCTTTTCTTCTCTTTTCTTTTCTTTCGTTTCTTGCCCAATGATGCCAACCATGAGGACTTACCTAGATACTTACTCTGAATTTCAAGTCAAAGAATCTATCAGCCATGCCCAAGACTTAAAATTTATTTAGAATAATGGAGAATGAGTTTTACAAGCTAAGTGAAATTCAATTTATTATAAGTACTCGATTTGTATACTTCTGGTCATATTTTAATCACAATTCATATGTATGATTCAACATATTTTCATTAAATCATCATTTCTCATATAATATTATATTTCATGGATTTCATTCAACATGTAGATATCACTCTAAATATCTAATTTAATAATTTTTTTCTCATTATAATCATCTCATCATGAGATTCACAATCATATCATCACAATCTCTTAGTCATTCTGATATATTAACATCTCAATAATTAAAAGAAAAATAATTGAATGCATAATCTTCTCTTCTTAGTTCCATACCTCATAACTTCACATCTCATCATTATCATTGCTTTTTATTTTTCACATCTCATAATATCACATTTCATCATATCACATCTCATCCATACTATCACAAGTATGGGTAATTTCATCCATTTTTTGGTATCCTTACCAGTCTCTGGTACAGCTATTGGGAACATTTCCTCACATGTCGACATGTCTCATCTAGACCAGCCATGGTTCTGGCTTTCCCCAGACCCCACCCCTCTCTTATGGCCCGACATACATATATACAATCACATAAAACCAAACATAGCATATCATTTTGTTGGGATTTGTCAAAGAACTAAAGAGGAAAAATTCAGCATGTTCAGCATCAGGTCTTGTTCTAAGCCACGGCACAGCCTTAGCCGCCGCGACCTCCAAAAACTCTAGAAGTGCTCCTCTCCATACCACACTGCGGTGCCCAGAGAGACGGTGGTTTCAGCTCTTTTCTAGGCCGCGGCTTGCCTTGTTTTGAGGTGCAGTGCGAAAGCACACCTGATGGCAATTTTTAGCACTCTTCTTCTAGTGCGTGGTGCATGATCAAAATGCACAGGATCACTTAGACTTGATCAAAGGCTATGATTGATTGGTCCTGAAGATCTAAGGGTTAAGATTAACTTCAAGATAGGTTCAAGAAGTGGTGCACTATATAAAGGGTCACCTAGCTTCAGTCTCAACAAAAGTGTGAAAGATAATAACTTGTGAAAGTGAGATCAATTGTAAGAGTGCAAAGACATAAAACAAGAGAGACTCATTGGAGAGGCTAGTTGTTTAGAGAGAGAGAGTAGTATAGATTGGGGATTCAATGGACTTTTAAGTGGAATTTTCTTGGGGAAAATTCCAGGGTAATTCAAGACTTTATCACTTCTTTTTCTCTTCTTTCGTTCTTTAAGCACAAGAGGTTTCTTGGAGAGGAGTTGCTGTAACCTGTAAGAACTCATTGATTTAGTGCAGAGAGTTCGGAGGAACTCACCAGGACGTAGGCACATTGCCGAAACTCGATAACAAATTGCTTGTGTTCTTTCTTTGATCGCTTGATTTCTGTTTTTGTTCTGATCATTACAAGTCATTCTAGACTTGGGTGTTTGGAAGATCACCACCTGGGCATCTTGAGGGTGATTTCCCAACAATGGTATCAAAGCTTTGGTGTGCGGGTGTCGGAGCTGGAATAGAAGGTATCAGAGCAAGACTCTAAGAATCAAAGATCAACTTCTTCCGTGATTCAAGAACGGAGTAGAGATCAAGATCTGATCGTGTTCTTGAGGGTGATTCAAGAATGATATTGAGATCAATCTTTGATTGTGTTCTTGAGATTTAGAAGAAGTTGGAAAGCAATTATGGGTGTTGTATAAATCTGGGATCTTTTTCGCAAGATGGGATCAAATTTCATTGTTGAGAAGTTTGATGGAAAGGGAGATTTTGCCCTTTGGAAGCAGAAGATCAAGGCTATTCTTATGCAACAAAAGGTGGACTTGGCTATTAGAGAAGATGACACTTTTCCAGCAAGTATCATGGAAGTCCAGCGGAATGAGATAAAGAAGATGGTGTATAGCACCATCTTTCTGTGTCACAAGGGTATGCGGAGACTCGGAAGATCCAGCTGTCATATGGAAGAAACTAGATGAGTTGTTTCTTACCAAAACTCTCCCTAATAAGATTTATCTTCTTAAATGAATCTTTGCTTTTAAAATGGATCCTAATAAAGAGTTGCAAGATAATCTTGATGTGTTTAACAAACTAGTTCAAGATTTGGCTAGTTGTAGTATAACATTCTCGGATGAACAATTGGCTGTTATATTATTAAATTATCTTCCTGATTATTTTGAAAGTTTGATTAATGTAATTGAATATAGAAGAGATACACTAACCAAGGAAATTGTGATCAATGCGATAAAGGGCTTTTGATTTCAAAGCCAATATGAGGGAAGCATCAAGTGGAGAAGGGTTATTCATTAGAGGAAGGTCGGTAACTCGGAGTGGCAGTAGCATCCATGGCAACTATCAGGATAAATCAAAGGGAAGAGTGCAGAGCCATGGGAGATCGCATTCCAAACCATGATTTGGAGGAAAGAGATGCTTCTCCCGCAATAAGAAGGGTCATTTCAAGAAAGATTGCAAGAAGAAGTTGTGGAATGAGAGAGGAAGAAGTCATACCAACAATGAAGAGGCTTCGGTTGCTAATGGAGAATAACAAGATAATGTTCTTGTTGTGTGCTCAAATGTGAGTAGGAGGCAAAGCGACGAGAAATAGATCCTAGATTTCAGGTGCACTTATCACATGTGCCCTCACAGAGATTGGTTCAAGAATTTCAAGGAAACCAATGATGGAAAGGTTTTCTTGGGGAATGATACTTCTTGCCAAGTGAAGGGGATAGGAGACATCTAATTGAGGATGTTTGATGGAGTCACAAGGCAGCTACGGAATATGATGTATCTTCCGGATTTGAGAAGAAACTTGATCTTATTGGGGCAGCTGGATTCCTTAAGGTACACATACAAAGCAGAGGGAGGAAAGATCAAGGTAACCAAGGGATCTTTGATAGTGATCAAAGCATAAATTAAGGATGGTCTCTATGAGATGATTGGAGAGATAGAAATCAAGGATCAAGCAGCAAGCTTGATGGTTGAGATGGATAAGGCAGCCCTTTGGCACACTCACTTGGGACATATGAGCGAAAGAGCCTGCAAGTTCTCAGTAAGGATGGTCTACTTGGTGGTGACAAGATAGAGAAACTTGATTTCTGCGAGTGTTGCATTCTTGGGAAGCAACATCGGGTCAGCTTCAACACTGGAGTGCACAAGTCTAAGGGCATTCTTGACTACATTCATGTGGATCTTTGGGGACTAGCAAGAACACCAATACAGGGAGGTAATCATTATTTTCTTTCTTTAATCGATGATTATTCAAGAAAGGTTTGGGTTTATTTGCTTAGAAATAAATCAGATGCTTTGAATAAATTTGTGGTGTGAAAAAAGTTGCTGGAGACTCAAACGAGTAGGGTAGTTAAGGTTTTATGAACCGATAATGGCTTAAAATTTTTTAACAAGAACTTTGATAAATTCTGTGAATTAAATGGGATTCTAAGACATAGAACGGTTGTAAAAACCCCTCAGCAAAATGGAGTTGCTGAAAGGATGAATAAGACCCTTATGGAAAAGGTTAAGTGCATGTTAATTGGGTCTGGTTTACCAAAATTTTTTGGGGGGAAGCTGTGTCAACTACTGCATATTGGGTTAATAGATCACCCTCTAGAGCTTTAGACCTTAAGACTCCCATGGAGATTTGGAGTGGGAAACCCCCTGAGTTGAGTAACCTTAGGACTTTTGGGTGTGCTGCATTTGTACATCAAAAGATGATAAACTTAGCCCAAGGTCTAAAAAATGTGTGTTTCTAGGGTATGGGGAAGGGGCTAAGGGGTATAGGTTGTGGTCCTTAGAGCCAAAAGGGACTAAACACATAATAAGTAGGGATTTCATTTTTAATGAATTGTTATTTTCCTATTTGTAGAATACTAACCCTGCAGGGGATAGTGGGCAAACCAGCTCGGTATTTGTGGAGCATAGCATCAAGGAAAATTCAGTTCAGGTAGAGCAAGGAAGGCAAGAGGGTTCGGACCATGTAGAGCCCATTGATAAAGGCCAAGCTCAGGACACTCAAGAAGAGACTGAACTAAAAAGGGATAATGCAGCAATTCAGAATGACTATCAGCTCACAAGGGACCAGGAAAGGAGGGTGGTCAGACCACCTCTAAGATATGGTTTTGCTGGTGCTAATGTAGCAGCTCCTTATTCATAATGAGAGGTTAAACCAGAAACTTACATGGATGCCATGGAATGTAAGGATTCATCAAAGTGGCAGCTAGCTATGGAGGAAGAAATTGATTCTTTGAGGAAGAACAACTCTTGCGAATTGGTGCCCAAACCAGAAAAACAGAGAGTTGTGGATTGTAGGTGGATCTACAAGATCAAAGAAGGTAACACTCCAGGGGATGAGTCCGGTATAAAGCTAGGCTAGTGGCGAAGGGTTTCACACAAAGAGAAGGCATAGATTTCACTGAAATATTCTCACTAGTCGTAAAATACAAGATAATAAGGATAGTGTTAGCAATGGTGGTCCAATTCGATTGGGAAATCGAGCAAATGGATGTGAAGACAGCGTTCTTACATGGAGAGCTTGATGAGACCATCTACATGAGGCAACCCGAAGGCTATGAGGAAGGAAGGAAGGGAGACTTGGTGGGCCAATTGAAGAAATCTCTCTATGGCTTAAAGCAATTACCTTTGCAATGAAATAAGAGGTTTGATTCCTTTGTAACCAGCTTGGGTTTCATGAGGAGCTACTATGATTCGTGCTTGTACTACAAGGGGCATAAGGTGGAGGAAATGGTGATCATCCTCATCTATGTTGATGATATATTGCTGGTTGGGAGCAGCATCGAGAGGATAGGAAAATTGAAGGCTCAACTCAGTGAGTTTGAGATAAAGGATCTTGGCCAAGCACAGAAGATCCTTGGGATGTGTATAATCCGGGAAAAGGAGAGAAACAGATTGAAGATTTCTCAGACTTCCTACCTAGAGAAGATGATATCTAAGTTCTCTATGGAAGGTAGCAAACCAGTGAAGGCTCCCCTTGCTAGTCATTTCAAGTTCTCCAACAATCAATGTCCAAGATTTGATGAGGAGAAGAAGAAAATGGAAAAGATCCCTTACTCGAGTGCGGTTGGATCTGTAATGTTCACCATGGTAAGCACTAGACCTGACATTGCTCATGCAATGAGTGTTCTCAGTAGATTTATGAGTAATCTCAGAAATGAGCATTGGCTTGGGATGAAGTGGTTGCTGAGGTACTTAAAGGAAAGCCCAGATGTGTGGTTGGTTTATGAGAAGAGGGTAAGTCCATCTATCTTGAGGGTTATGCTGATTTGGACTATGGAGCAGACCAGGATAAAAGAAGATTGATTATCTCCTACTTCTTCAACTTAAATGGATGTTGTATAAGTTGGAAGGCTTAGTTGCAGCCGATGGTAGCACTTTCAACAACTGAGGCTGAGTACATAGCAGCAACAGAAGCCATTAAAGAGGCTATGTGGTGCAAAGGGTTGTTGGAAGAGTTGAAGGTACTAAAAGAGCAGGTGGTGGTGTATTCGGATAGCCAAAGTGCGTTGCACTTGTGTAAGAATCCAGTGTTCCATGAGAGGACAAAGCATATGGATGTTCAGTACCATTTTGTTCTGGAAAATGTTACGGAATGATGCATTCATGTGGAAAAGTGGCCACAGAAGAAAACCCTGCAGATTTAAGCACCAAAGTTCTACCTCTAAGTAAGTTCAATCATTGCCTTGGACTACTTAGGATTGGAGTCAATTGATATGGTGACTCAAGTTGAGTTTGAATCTGAGTTCTCTGCATTATGGGTTCGATTTTAGTTGCTTAGACAAGGGTAGAGATTTGTTGGGATTTATCTAAGAACTAAAGAGGAAAAATTCAGCATGTTCAGCATCAGGTCTGGTTATGAGCTGTGGCACAGCCTAGGGTCCCGCGACCTCCAGAAACTCTAGAAGTGCTCCTCTCCAGGCCGTGCTGCGGCCTAGCCTTCCCAAGACACGGCGCCCAAAGAGGTGGTGGCTTCAGCCCTTGTCCAGGCCGCGGCTTGCCATGTTTTGAGGTGCACCGCGAAGGTACACCTGATAGCAATTTTCAGCACTCTTTTTCTAGTGCATGGTGCATGATCAAAATGCGCAGGATCACTTAGACTTGATCAAGGGCTATGATTGATTGGTCCTAAAGATCTAAGGGTTGAGATTGACTTCAAGATAGGTTCAAGAAGTGGTGCACTATATAAAGGGTCACATAGCTTAAATCTCAACAAGAGTGTGAAAGATAATAACTTGTGAAAGTGATATCAATTATAAGAGTGCAAAGACACAAAATAAGAGAGACTCATTGGAAAGGCTGGTTGTTTAGAGAGAGAGTAGTATAGATTGGGGATTCAAGGGACTTGTAAGTGGAATTTTCTTGGGGAAAATTCCAGGTTAACTCAAGACCTTATCACTTTCTTTTCTCTTCTTTCATTCTTCAAGAACAAGAGGTTTCTTGGAAAGGAGTTGCTGTAACCTGTAAGAACTCATTGATTTAGTGCAGAGAGTTCGGAGGAACTCACGGGGACGTAGGCACATTGTCGAACCTCGATAACAAATTGCTTGTATTCTTTCTTTGATTGCTTGATTTCTGTTTCTATTCTGATCATTACAAGTCATTCTAGACTTGGGTGTTTGGAAGATCACCACCTGGGCATCTTGAGGGTGATTTCCCAACACATTTCATCATATAAATCAAGTGATTTTCTTTCCAAAAAATCTAAATTTTTCATAAAAATTTATTTAGCCTTTCAAGGATATAATTTTCGTCAATTCATCATATATTTCATTGTTTTAGTCATTTCATCATTAAGAGTTATATTTTTCTTAAAATTTTCAATTCATACTTATATCATGTATTTCATCAAATCAAAGATAGTCATAATATATTCAATAGTTTTTCTCATAATATAATTCATTTCAAGTTTTATTCATATTTCTAGTTCTTCTCACTTACTAAAAGTACACTTAACTAATCACGAAGTTGTAAATGCTACCCATGGATCACTTGAATTTTATATCACTTTGTATATGTATGCATGATGATTATAATATTAAATTTGTAATTTTATCAATTTACCCTTACATCAAGGGTATGAGCCTTACATTTCTACCCACTATATACAAATTTCGTCCCCGAAATTTTCTTACTTACATCAGGAAAAAGTTGGGGATACTGTTTTCTTATGTTCTCTTTGCATTCCTAAGTAATCTCCTCAGCATCTCGATTCCACCAAAGCACTTGAACTAGCAGAATGAATTTATTGCATAAGACCTATTCTTTTATATCTAAAAGTTTGATTGGTGCTTGGATAAATGATAAGTCTTCCTAAAGGTCTACAGATTGATATGGAATTATATGTGACTCATCAAGTATGTGTTTTTGTAAAACATTATGTAATTGATTTTATTCTAGAGGTAATGCCAGTTTATAAGCCACTAGCCTAACTCTCTCAATTATCTTATATGGTCCAATATATCTTGGACTCAACTTTCCTTTCTGTCTAAAATGCAACACTCCTTTCCAAGGAGAAATTTTTAAATGAACCCAATCACCAACTTGGAATTCAAGATATCTCCTTCTTTTATCAGCATAGCTTTTTTGCCTATTATGTGCTGCTCTAAGGTGTTCTCTGATCAATTTGATCATTTTAGTTGTTAAGTCTATAAGTTTTCCCACTTCTTCCCAACATATTGGAGTTCTACAACTCCTACCATACAGAGCTTCAAATGGTGCCATCCCATACTAGCTTTAAATTGATTATTATAGGCAAATTCTATCAAATGTAAGAAAGCATCCCAACTCCCAAAGAAGCTCACTATACTTGCCCTCAACATATCTTCTAGTATTCAAATAACTATATTAGTTTTTCCATTTATTTGAGGATGAAAAGCAGTGCTAAACTGTAACTGAGTACCCATGACTTACTGAAAGCCTCTCCAAAATCAAGAAGTACATCTAGCATCTCGATCTGACACAATGCTCAATGGTACTCCATGAAGTTTCATAATTTCTGCTTCATATAAATTAGCCAACCTCTTTGGGTTCAAAATAGTTCTAATAGGAAGAAAATGAGAAGACTTGAATAATCTATCTGCTATTACCTAGACAACATCATGACCTCTCTGAATACAAGAAAATTCGATAACAAAATCCATACTCACATTCTCCTATGGCCATTCAGGCACAGGAAAAGGTTGTAGTAAACCTGTTGGATGTTTATTTTTTGACTTCACTTGCTGGTAAACTAAACATCAAGAAATATACTATGCTACATCCTTCTTCAATCCTGATCACCAATAGTTTTGTTTTAATCCCTTGTACATCTTATTATTTTCTGGGTGCATTGAGTAAATTGCATCATGTGCTTATCTCAATATCTCCTTTTCTCAACTATGCATTATTTGGAATACAAATCCTATGTCCCAACACCACCATACCATCCTCTTTGATTCTGAATTCTGATTGTTTCCCGCTCAGTATTTCTTACTTAATCTTTTTTATCTCTTCATCTTTACCTTGGACTTTTAAAAGGCGATTTATAATAGATGATTGCACAATTACATTGGCTAGTAATCCTCCACTCTTACCTATCTTCAATTTTATTCTCATGCTTCTCAATTCCACCATCAAATTCTCATTATGAGTCTCTAAAGTAGCTAATTTTCCTATGGATTTTCTACTTAAAGCATCAACTACTACATTTATTTTTCCTGGATGGTATTGAATTGTATAATCATAATCACTAATCAATTCCATTCATCGCCTCTGCCTCAAATTAAACTCCTTCAAGGTAGGTAAATATTTAAGACTTTTATGATCAATGTATATTTCACAAGTGGCTCCATACAGATGGTGTCCCCAAATTTTCAATACAAAAACTATGGCTGCCAACTCTAGGTCATGGATAGGGTGGTTTCTCTCATGATTCTTCATTTGCCTATATGCATGAGCTACTACCTTCCTATATTGCATCAATATATATCCCAATCCTTGATGTGAAGCATTACTATACATTACAAATCCTTCATCTACAGAAGGAAGTACTAATACTAGAGCAATAGTTAATTTTTCTTTTAACAATTGGAAACTCCTTTCACACTTCCTAGACCATTCAAATTTCACTTCTTTCCTAGTCAATATGGTTAAAGGTTTTACACTTATTGAAAATATATGGATAAACCTTCTATAATATCCAACTAACCCTAAGAAATTTAAAATTTATGTTACATTGGTAGGTTTCTCCCAATTCAACACTGCTTTAACCTTCTAATGATCAATTGTTATTCCTCCTCTTGATACTACGTGCTTCAAAAAAGTTACCTCATTCAACCAGAATTCTCACTTAGAAAACTTCACATACAATTTCTATCTTTCAGAATTTCTAACACCATTTCTAAGTGTTTAACATGTTCTTCTTTAGTCTTAGAATATACTGGGATATCATCAATAAATACTACCACAAGTTTATCTAGAAATAGTTTTAATACTCTATTCATTAAATCTATAAATGCAGCTAGAGCATTAGTTAACCCAAATGGCATCACTAGAAAAATCATGGTGACCATAACGTGTCTGAAAAGCAATCTTAGACGCATATTATTTTTTGATCCTCAATTGATGATATCCTGATCTTAGATCAATTTTTGAAAATATCTTAGCTCCCTGTAATTTTTCAAACAATTCATCTATTATGGGTAAAGAGGATTTGTCTATAATTTATACACAATCTCATTGTACCATCTTTCTTCTTAACAAATAATATTGTGGCTCCCCATGGTAACAGACTAGAGTGAATGAATTATTTATCTAAAAACTCTTAAATTTGTACCTTAAGGTCCTTCGATTCAACTAGTGTCATTTTATAAGGTGATATGGAAATAGGTGTAGACACGGGAATTAAATCAATGGAGAACTCAATTTCCTTACTAGGTGTTAAATTAGATAATTCTTCAGGAAATACTTCTGGATAATCTCTCACCACTGATATTTTTTCCAACTTCCTACCCTCCTTACTAGAATCCACTACATAGGCTAAGTACCACTCACAACCTTCCCTCAACCATTTACTAGCCATCAAGGCAGGAATAAAACAATTGAAAAGTATCTTATGTTCTCCTTGAAAGCTAAACTCTTCATGCCCAGGTATTCTAAAAATTATATTCTTCCTAAAATAGTTAACCCAAGCATGATATGTAGATAGCCAATCCATCCCTAATATTGTTGGTATTTGTCTAAGGTTTAAACATGTCTAAACATGGTTCAAAGATAGTTAAAGTCTAAACCAAGGCTGGAGTATTAAAATACAGCAAGTTAAAAGGCTGCACACATATGTGTGCATCACTTTGGAGCAAGGAAAGGGTAGGCGCACTAGTGTGCGCACTTCAGCACACAAGCAGGAAAAAGTGTGCGCACTGCTGTGTGAAAGGGCAGCATCAGTGTGCGCCACGCCGCCCCTTCACCAGTGCCTAGGCACACAGAATGGAGACCCTCTAACCTGCACTAGTGCCATGCCTCTCCCCACCAGCGTTGCACCATCCAGAATGGGTTGCAAGTGTGCTCTGCCCAGCGCCATGCCGCCCCCTGTTGAGCACCTAGGCGCTAGGCACACCAAAGCATGGACATCATGCTTTAACCTCCTCTTAGGTACGTGGGTGCAAGGTTAAAATGTATAGCACCACTTAGGATTGATGGAGGGCCATGGTTAAGTGGCAATCAAGATCTAAGGGTGGAGATTGACTCACAAGAATGGACAAGAAGTGGGTGCACTATATAAGGGGTTACCTAGCTTCATTTTCCATGCACAACAAGAGAGAACAACACAAGTTTATGACATACTTTAAGATCAATTGTAATACAAGAGAGAATTGTGTGAGAGTGAAAAAAGATCAAACACAAGAGGGACTCATTGTAGTGAGGCTGGTTGTAAAGAGAGAGAAGTCTAGATTAGATAGGGAGCATTGTTAGTTCTTATCTTCTTCCTTTCTTCTCTTCTTGGTTTCTTCAAGAACTTGAGCTTCTTGAAGAGGGTTGCTATATTGGTAAAGAACCATTGATTTAGTGCAAAGATTTCAGAGGAACTCATGGGGACGTAGGCACATTGTCGAACCTCGATAACAATTACTTGTCTTCTTTCTTTCTTTGATTTTCTATTTTTGTCTTTGATTGCTCTATTTCTTTCTACAAGTCATTCTAGACTTGGGTGTTTGGAAGATCACCACCTGGGCATCTTGTCAAGTTGATTTCCAATAGTGGTATCAGAGCAAGCACAACTGGGTATCAGAGTAAGAACAAGAAGGTGACGGAGCCAAGACTCCAAGAATCAAAGATCAACTTCTTGGGTTATTCAAGAACGGTGTAAAGATCAAGATCTGATCGTGTTCTTGAGGGTGATTCAAGAATGGTGTTAAGATCCATCTTTGATCTATGTTCTTAAGGTTGAAGAAAGCATTTATGGGTAGTGCATAAATCAGGGATCTTGTCTGCAAAAGATGGCTTCAAATTTTTGTGTTGAGAAGTTTGATGGAAAGGGAGACTTTGCCATTTGGAAGCGGAAGATCAAGGTGGTTCTAATGCAACAGAAAGTGGACTTGACTATTGGATAAGATCATGCTTTTTCAGCAAGTGTCAAGGAGGACCAGCGGACCGAGATGAAGAAGATGGCTTACAGCACCATTTTCTTGCATATGTCGGATGGCATCACAAAGGAGTGCGGAGACTTGGAAGATCCGGCTGTCAAATGGAAGAAACTAGATGAGTTGTTTCTTACCAAAACTCTCCCTAACAAGATTTATCTTCTTAAAAGAATCTTTGCTTTTAAAATGGATCCTACTAAAGAGTTGCAAGATAATCTTGATGTCTTTAATAAGCTAGTTCAAGATTTGAATAGCTGTAGCATTATTTTTTCGGATGACCAATTGGCTGTTATCTTGTTAAATTCTCTTCCTGATTGCTTTGATAATTTGATTAATTGTATTGAGTATGGAAGGGATACTTTAACAAAGGAGATTGTGATCAATGCCAAAGTGAGGTATCTTCCAGATTTGAAGAGAAATTTGATCTCACTGGGGTAGCTGGATTCCATGGGGTATACATGCAAAGTAGAGAGAGGAAAGATCAAGGTGGCCAAGGGATCTTTGGTAGTGATCAAGGCAGCAAGAAACGATGGACTCTATGAGATGATCGGAGAGACAAAAATCAATGATCAAGCAGCAAGCTTGATGGCTGAGATGGATAAGGCAGCCTTTTGGCACACTTGCTTGGGACACATGAGTGAAAAGGGCCTGCAAGTTCTTAGCAAGGATGGTCTACTTGGTGGTGACAAAGTAAAGAAACTGGATTTTTGTGAGAGTTACATTCTTGGGAAGCAACACCGGGTCAGATTCAACACCGGAGTGCACAAATCTAAGGGGATTCTTGACTACATTCATTTGGACCTTTGGGGACCAGCAAGAACACCAACACAGGGAGGTAACTTTTACTTTCTGTCTTTAATTGATGATTATTCAAGAAGAGTGTGGGTTTATTTGCTTAGAAATAAATCGGATGCCTTGAATAAATTTGTTGTGTGGAAGAAGTTGCGGGAAACTCAAACGGGTTGGGTAGTTAAGGCTTTACGAACCGATAATGGCTTAGAATTTTGCAATAAGGATTTTGATAAATTCTGTGAATTAAATGTCATTCTAAGACATATAACGATTGTAAAAACACCTCAGCAAAATGGAGTTGCTGAGAGGATGAATAGAACCCTTATGGAAAAGGTTAGGTGCATGTTAATAGGATCCGGTTTACCAAAATATTTTTGGGGAGAAGCTGTGGCTACAGCTGAATACTTGGTAAATAAATCACCCTCTAGAGCTTTAGAGCTCAAGACTCCCATGGAGATGTGGAGTGGAAAACCCCCTGAATTAAACAACCTTAGGACTTTTAGATGTGCTACATATGAACATCAAAAGGAGGATAAACTTAGCCCTAGATCTAGAAAATGTGTATTTCTAGGATATGGTGATGGGGTTAAGGGATATAGGTTGTGGTCCTTAGAAAAGAAAGGCATGAAACTGATTATAAGTAGGAATTTTATTTTTAATGAATTATTATTTCCCTACTTAGAGAAAACTAACCCTGCAGGGGCTATTGAGCAAACCAGTCCGGAAGTTGTGGAGTATCGTATCAGGCAGAACTCGGTTCAGGTAGAGCAAAGGAGGTAAGAGGGTTTGGACCAGGTAGAGCCCTTGGATGAAGGCCAAGCTCAAGAAACTCAAGAAGAGGTTGATGCAGCAAGTCAGAATGACTACCAGCTCACAAGAGACCAGGGAAGGAGGTTGGTTAGACCACCTTTGAGATATGGGTTTGTGGATGCTAATGTAGCAGCTCCTTGGATAGAAGGAGAGGTTGAACCAGAAACTTACACGGATGCCATGGAGCATAAGAATTCGTCAAAGTGGCAGCTAGTTATGGAGGAAGAAATGGATTCTTTGAGGAAGAATAACTTCTGGGAATTGGTGAAAATTCCAGGAAAGCAAAAAGTTGTGGAATGTAAGTGCACTTACAAGATCAAAGAAGGGTACCCTCCAGGAGATGAAGTTCAAAACAAGGCTAGGCTGGTGGCAAAGGGGTTCACGAGAAGAGAAGACATAGGCTCCACAGAAACTTTCTCACCTGGACACAAGGTGGAGAAGATGGTGAGTATCCTCATCTATGTCATTGGTGTGCTGTTAGTTCAGAACAGTAGGGAGATGATGGAAAGGTTTACATCTCAACTCAATGAGGAATTCGAGAGGAAGGATCTCAGCCTTACACAAAAGATCTTTGGGATGTGTATCATCCGGGAAAGGGAGAGAAATAGATTGAAGATCTCTCAAACTTCCTACATAGAGAAGATGATATCTAAATTCTCTATGGAAGATAGCAAACCAGTAAAGGTTCCCCTTGCTGGTCATTTCAAGTTCTCTAGTGATCAATGTCCAAGATTGGAGGCGGAGAAGAAGGAAATGGAGAAAGTCCCTTACTCTAGTGCAGTTGGTTCTGTTATGTTCACCATGGTAAGCACTAGACCTGACATTGCTCATGTAATGAGTGTTCTCAGCATGTTTATGAGTAATCCTAGAAAGGAGCATTGGGTTGGGATGAAGTGGTTGCTGAGGTATTTGAAGGGAAGCCCAGAAGTAGGGCTGGTTTATGAGAAGAGTGGTAAGTCCATCTGCCTTGAGGGTTTTGCGGATTTAGACTATAGAGCAGACCAGGATGAAAGGAGATCGACTACCTCCTACTTCTTCAACTTAAATGTATGTTGTGTAAGTTGGAAGGCTCAGTTACAGCCAGTGGGAGCACTCTCAACAACCGAGGCTGAGTACATAGCGGCTACGGAGGCCATTAAGGAAGCTATGTGGTGTAAAGGGTTGCTGGAAGAGTTGAAGGTACTAGAGGAACAGGTTGTGGTGTTTTCGGATAGTCAAAGTGCATTGCACTTGTGTAAGAATCTGGTGTTCCATAAGAGGACTAAGCACATGGATGTTCAGTATCATTTCATTCGGGAAAATGTTACGAAAGGATGAATCCATGTGGACAAGGTGCCATGGAAGAAAATCTCCGCTGATTTGGGTACTAAAGTTCTACCTCTGAGTAAGTTCAATCATTGCCTTGGACTATTTAGGATTGGAGTTGGTTAATTGATGAGTCAAGATGAGTTTGGATCCCAAAGCTCTCTACAAAAATGGTTCGGGTTTAAACACTTAGACAAAGGTAGAGATTGTTGGTATTTGTCTAAGGTTTAAACATGTCTAAACATGGTTCAAAGATGGTGAAACTCTAAACCAAGGTTGGAGTATTAAAATAAAGCAAGTTAAAAGACTGCACACATGTGTGTGCATCACTTTGGAGCAACGTAAGGGTAGCCGCACTAGTGTGCGCACTTCAGCACACAAGCAGGAAAAAGTGTGCGCATTGTTGTGTGAAGGGGCAGCATCAGTGTGCGCCACGCCGTCCCTTCACCAGCGCCTAGGCGCACAGAATGCAGACCTCCTGACCTGCACCAGTGCCACACCTCTCCCCACCAGTGCCATGCTATCCAGAATGGGTTGCAAGTGTGCTCTGCCCAGCGCCACGCCACCCCCTATTGAGCGCCTAGGCGCTAGGCACACCAAAGCACACATGGATAGCATGCTTTAACCTCCTCTTAGGTGTGTGGGTGCAAGGTTAAAATTCACAGCACCACTTTAGATTGATGGAGGGCCATGGTTAAGTGGCAATCAAGATCTAAGGGTGGAGATTGACTCACAAGAATGGACAAAAAGTGGGTGCACTATATAAGGGGTTACCTAGCTTCATTTTCCATGCATAACAAGAGAGAACAACACAAGTTCGTGACATATTTTGAGATCAATTATAATACAAGAGAGAATTGTGTGAGAGTGAAAAAAGATCAAACACAAGAGGGACTCATTGTAGTGAGGCTGGTTGTAAAGAGAGAGAAGTCTAGATTAGATAGAGAGCATTGTTAGTTCTTATCTTCTTCTTTTCTTCTCTTCTTGGTTTCTTCAAGAACTTGAGCTTCTTAAAGAGGGTTGCTGTATTTGTAAAGAACCATTGATTTAGTGCAAAGAGTTCAGAGGAACTCACGGGGATGTAGGCACATTGCCGAACCTCGATAACAATTGCCTGTCTTCTTTCTTTCTTTGATTTTCTGTTCTTGTCTTTGATTGTTGTATTTCTTTCTACAAGTCATTCTAGACTTGGGTGTTTGGAAGATCACCATCTGGGCATCTTGTCAAGGTGATTTCCAACAAATATCATATCAAAGTTTACCATATTTAAGGGTAAGCTTAAATAGATGTTGTGTAAGTTGGAAGGCTCAGTTGCAACCAGTGGTAGCACTCTCAACAATCGAGGTTGAGTACATAGCGGCAACGGAAGCCATCAAGGAGGCTATGTGGTGTAAAGGGTTACTGAAAGAGTGGAAGGTACTAGAGGAGTAGGTTGTGGTGTATTCGGATAGCCAAAGTGCATTGCACTTGTGTAAGAATTTGGTATTCCATGAGAGGACAAAGTACATGGATGTTCGGTACCATTTCATTTGGAAAAATGTTACGAAAGGATGCATTCATGTGGACAAGGTAGCCACGGAAGAAAACCCTGCGGATTTAGGTACTAAAGTTTTACCTCTAAATAAGTTCAATAATTGTCTTGGACTACTTAGGATTGGAGTCGGTTGATATGATGACTCCAGATGAGTTTGGATACTAAGTTCTCTGCACAATGAGTTCGGTTTAAATGCTTAGACAAAAGTAGAGATTGTTGGAGTTTGTCTAAGATTTAAACGAAAAAAGGAAGGAAGAAAAATCAGCATGTTCAGCAAGGGGTGCACACTAGTGTGCGCCATGGCCTAGCCTTGTCTAGACTGTGGTGCCCAGTAAGGAGGAGTGCTAGAGGAAGGACCAAGCCGCAGTGCTGCCTTCCCCAGGCCGCAGCGCCCAGAGGGGCAGCAAGTGTGCCCAGCTCCAGGCCACAGTGCGCCCTGTTCTAGGCCGCAGCTCTAGGCACACTAATGTGCACATATTTCAGCTTTTAGTTGAGTTCGTGAGACATGCTCAAAATGTATAGGATCACTAAGGATTGATGGAGGGCCATGGTTAATTGGTCATCAAGATCTAAAGGTGGAGATTGACCCTCAAGATTGAAAAAGAAGTTAGTGCACTATATAAAGGGTCACCTAGCTTCAATCTCAACACAACAACTAGAGACACAATTGTGAATACAAGTGATCATCATACAAGAGAGTTAAAGTGCAAGTGTGAGAGTGCAAAGACACAAAACACAGAGAGGCACTAGAATAGATCTCAAAAGAAAGGCTGGTTGTAAAAAGAGAAGTAGTATAGATTGTGGGTAGAGTGCTTTTGTAATAGTTCTATCACTTTCTTTCTTCTCTTCTTGGTTCTTCAATAACATGGGTTTATTGGAGAGGGTTGTTGTATTTCGTAAAGAACTCCATTGACAAGATAGTACAGAGAGCTCGGAGGAGCTTACGGGGATGTAGGCACATTGCCGAACCTCGATAACAAATCACTTGTATTCTTTTCTTTCTTGCTTTCGGTTGCTGTTTCATTTCATTACAAGTCATTCTAGACTTAGGTGTTTGGAAGATCACCACCTGGGCATCTTGTCAAGGTGATTTCCAACACCTTCGTTTAATAGTTGTACAACTTTTAATACTTCTTTAAAACTTATTTTCTTAATTATCACTTGTTATGATTGTGTGAAGCATGTGTACTATTTAAGGTACATATACAACTAATATTATGTGGTAAAAATTTTATGTACTTTATGAACTTGTAGTAATTACTAAGCAACTAAAGAAAAATCGTCATCAAGCAATTATAGGATCGGTCATATATTTTAGCCCTACCTCAAGAAAATTCTTGGCTTTGCCCTTACGTGCATCGCATATTTGCCGTTCCAAAATTTTGAAATGAAATAGTGGTCCTTCAAAACCTTTGATTGAAACTCTCGAAGGAGCCCCAATCAAAGGGGGGCAAATTATAGACACCAATTTTCATTCCAAATTTTTTTAATGGACCATGCATGAGTTCCTATGACGAATCTTTTATCGTAGTATACGCTCAGACTTGATAATGTTGAAGTTTGAATCTAATTGAAGAGTAAGACCAACTGCAAGCCTATTTTGTTCAATCCATTAAATACACTTTGGGTTTAAATCAATTAGACCTTATTTGATTCAACCAAAGTCTTCGATTAAATTTTGGTCCAATCCAAAACCTACTAAAGCCCATTAATTTTGGCTAAGCCTTAGAAGACTTCTAATTTTGAAAGGTGAACTTTCAATTTCATCCTCCACTTGGCACCTTTTGATTAATTTACTTTTTTCAAGGTAAACTCTCTTTTTACAAAGCAAAAAAGGTTATCTCTCTCCCTTCCCTATGTGGCTGGCCATGAAGATGACTTTTTCCTTTTTTACTTTTTGAACTCACCTTCCATTCCTAGGTTTCCCCACTTTTCTATGTACCAAGTACCATATTTTCTACACAAGAAACAACATCTCTTTCACCTGGAAAATAGTAACTACCATTTTAAAAACAACAAAAAAATTTCCCTCTTTGGACAGCCATATGTACCAAAAAAATGGAGTCTCTCGTCTTCTCTTTTGCTTGGTTAATTGAAAATTACCTTCTTAAGTTTCCACCCTTTCCTATATGCTAAATACCACATTTTTTACCTAAAAATCACATTTTATTCCCAAAAAACAACACCTAAATTAACTAAAAAACAATAGTTTTTTTTATGTGTGTAATTTGGAAGCCTCATTTCCCTTTTCTTTTGCTTTATTAATTATACACTTTTTCCCAAAGATTTTTCACTTTATTATATGTCAAAAACCAAAGAAAATTTTAATTTTTCCCCCCAATGGTCGCCGGCCACACCAAGGAAAGTTTCTCCTCACCTTTTTTTGGCTTTATTGAAAACACCCCAAATTGTACTTTCTTGTTCACCTTTTTTGAAACAAACCTTCTTCTTCACTTTTTCGCCTCAAGAAAACCCCTTCCTCTTCACCATGGACAACCATCTAAAAGGCTTTCTCCTTTCACTTTTCACTTGGTTTACCATACCTCACCTTCTTTAGCCCCACCTTTCTTCCCCAAAAGTGAAAAACCTTTTCACCTCAACGGTTGAAACCCTTTTTCCCCCTCCCTATATGCCCGACCATGCATCTCTTTTTCGTCATTTATTTTTCTTTTTTTAATCCCTTGACCAACCTTTACTCATCCTATAAATACCCCCTCCTTGTTAACAAAGACCACCAACAAAAACTAAGGCAAAGTGTTGCAAAAGTAAAGAGAAAAAAAGAGACATGTACACTTTAATTCTTTAGGAAGAATTTCGGACCCTCTTGGCCCTTGTTAATTTCAGGCCCTCTTTAGCCCATTAAAAATGCTACTAGTTATTTTTTAATATTCTCTTTAAAGTAGTTTATTTTAATTCATTTAGTTTAATTTTCCTAAGTCTAATTAACTTAGTTTCAATCTAAATACGCAAGCTCTCACACACTTTTGAACGCACATTACACACATTTACACACTTTTGCATGTGCATCCCACACACTCACATATTGTTGTGCACATGTTGCACTCAGGTATACATTGCCACGCACACACACTGTCACTGTCCTAGATATTTTCCTAAGTCTTGAGGATCTCGCAGCACTAAGACTTCTCTAAGTCAAGGTTAGCCTATCTTCTCGTTTTTCACTCCAAGAACGCACTAAGAACAACTCAACGAGACCACAAAGAACACATAATTCTTTCATGAATCTTGACTCATCTAATAAGAACCCTTTGTGTGCTCTCATGCGACAATGGCTTAACATGATGCTTGTTTTCTATCAAGCAAGCCTCTAATCGCCTCATACTTAATCGATATGGAATCCCTCTTAATCAAGCACCCCATATGCCAAGAAAACACATTATATTCAACCCTTATCCAAGTCCATATATTGAGATTCAATCCCACATGATGCTTCATCCGCACCTTAAGGTTGATGAAGGGTGCTAACTATCTCAAATCAGCCCTTAGGTCCTTGACCCAAATAAAGGATGTCTGCTCTTTCCAAAAGATAAGAGCCATGCCCCACTCGAACTATAAGACAACCTCGAAATGTCTTATTATTGACATCCATGCATGCCACTTGCTCATGAACTCGTAAGCTCTTTTCCATACTCGCACCCCAACACAATATTTTAGAATATCATGTTGCTTACAAGAATGTGGCCTAACAACCACAAGAGTTCTACCACGAAACTGAAATTATTCGAATGCCCACAATACGTAACACAGCATGCCTAATGATGAACAATGTCTCCCTTATTGTGCTTCTGACCATCATGCTAGCACACTAGCATAATCAAAGCTAACAGCTCATCAAAATGCCTCAACACCTCATGAAACAAGCACACTTGCTTACCCATTTAATGCCAAATGACAAGCTAATAACGACCTTGATAGCGAATCTAGGGTCAAACCCTCCACCATTGAACAATAACGCAATATTGGTCTTTTTCCACACCACCAATACTATCCATTAAGCTTCCCACTTCATGGAGACTCTAGTAACCCATTTAAATGGCCTAAAACCCGCACACCAAGTTTTCTTGGGTGGCTCACTTAGTGTGCACACGTGCCACAACTGATGTGTTCAACCGCATCATCGAGATGGTGGAGAAACGACACCATATCTTTCCCTATTCAAAGTGGATTCACACATGAATACACAAGCAACACATTGTTTGGGGTAAGGAGCAACCACCAAGCAACATTTACACAAAGCCCCATTCCAAAAGCAGTTCAACACGGTAAACTAGTTCCTCAACACTTGTGAGCACCGAACTCACACCCTAAAGAGCCGTAAGTCGTTTTGGCCTTTGCTAGGAGGAAACATCCCTAACGCTTGAGCCATCATAATAGCTCTAATAAATCAACCTTTCACCAAAAGCTAATTTTGAAAGTTCCATTATATTGCTTTTATTTTTATAATACACTATAAAAATTCTCATTATTTATCTCACTTAAAACCATATTTTTTAAAATACCACTATGCCAACTCTAAGCAGTTTGATACTGCGCACTTTTTTATAGAAGTGTCATTGTGCCAACTCTATCTCCTTAGCACCTAGCATATTGTTTCCAAACATCTCAATGCCTAGTACCTTGACACACGTACAATGCGTGCACAACACACACACTACATGGCCCCTTGAGCACACACCACGTTAACACCATTCTCAATAGTTCGTACAATGACACATACACTGTTGCATGCACCCGTATACATATGCACACTATCCCACACACTCTCATATTGTTGTACGCACTTGCACACATGTTCACACTTTTGCGCACACCCCACACGCATGTGCACGCACTCGCACACACTTAGAATTAATTCACACACATGTCACACATATTTAATTTAATCTTCAAATTGAATTCATCTAGTTTAAAATAACTTAGTACTAATCCATCTAGTTTAACTTACATAATCAACTCACCTAGTTTAAATGCGTGCACTTTAATTTACTTATCGTTTTTAATCAACACTTTGTAAATGGTTTTAACATTTTTCTTTGTTTAATATTTAAAGTAATTTCCTTTCTCTACTTACTTAATTTTACGCACTTATTTTTTACTGCACTGTTTTAAAGTTGGTATTCGATTTCATTTTGTTTGAATATATATTCCAAAATGTCTATTTGACTTTATTAGTAGTATGTGATAATAATACTTGAATTAAAATTCCAATTAATTTCCTTGAAACACAAAGGACTAGACTTCGGTCTAGGTAAGAGATAGAGCTTTAAATCCTCATTCTTTTGCACCCAAATCTCCCAAGCCTTGAAATTTCTCACGTAAACTAATAACAAGGGATTTAACCCCCTTTAAGGCCAAATGGTGGCTCCTTACCCGTCATCCTTACTTTGTGCTTGGATGACAACCAACCCTTGTCTAATACATTAAAATCACACCCATCATGGGAGCCTCCTTAGTACTTATAAAGGGTTTGTATTAGACTTAGTAGGTCTCACTCATTTTCATATGCTTACTCATCGTAATCCGCACCCTCGCCATATCCATCTTCTTTAAGAGGAGTGACATTGGGTAATAAGCCGGATGTATGAGTCTTAGTCGGAAAAGAGCGGTACCTATAGAGGTCAAGTAAGAACTTGGCTAATCCCGTTACGGAAGCTCTTTATTAAGAGTTAGTAAGAATGATATTCTATGAGATATGGACTAAAACCTTGTATATAGAATCACCAGTAATGGAAACCTAACCTTATTTTAGTATTTAACTAGTTATAGGGTTTAATTGGTAATAACAAGTTATTGTATAATGATTATTAGTACTGAAAAATGTGAGCCCACAAAACAAAAAAGTTAGTATTGTCTGTTACATATATTAGAGGTTGAGTTCAACTCTTAATAAAGTCTAAACCAAAATTGTAAATATGTCTTAAGTAACAAAGATACATTGTAGAACTTCACCGTTATGAACTTAGAATTGGTGTCACTTCTTAAGAGAGTTAAAGGTTGCTCTCAAGAGAGTTCATGAAACCAGATATAAGTATATGACCATAATAGTGTTATGTATAAATCAGAACTTCTCACCGAAATAGGAGTGTGGTGTATATCTCCGACGCTATTACAAAGAGTGGCTAGTTTAATGCTAAGGCAACTAGTAACTTTTATAGAGTCTTGAGATACTTACACTAAGGAACGATTTAAATAAAAAGATATCTTTACGTATGTATATCAATCTCAAATGACTTTGACTATAAATTTTATCAATGTTTGTGTTACAAGGGAAAGATTTTGCTTTTCAAACAAAAGTGGGGGATTGTTGGAGGTTTTGTTTTAAAAACAAAAGGGACAGTCGATTGGGGGTATTGGCTAGTCGACTGACATATCTAACAGTTTTTCAAAAATTGGACAAAAACTTTTGACAATCTATTGTCGCATTGCCCATTCGACTCACAATGAGATATATGACTCCAATTGATCCAAAAAACTTAATATAGTCGACTAAAGGTAGTGGACAATCAACTACCAAGTTCGTTATTTTAAAATTTTGAATTTTTAAACAAGTATTTTTTTGTGAGTTATGTTTCTTAACTCATACCACTTTGTTTCTTTTATAGTTGAAAGTTTGAAATTCATTATAAATACCTAAATTAAATTTTTAGTTACTATAACTTCTTTTTCCTTAATTTTTTTTCTAAAAAATTACAGTTACTGTTATCATTTTCCTTATTTTATTTTGATTCGTGAAATTACACCAACAGAAACTTATGAGCATATTAGTGCATTTATATTTTTAAATAATAAAATTGAAATTTGTTGAACTAATTTTCTATAAACTTTTACCATGTATATTAGTTAAAAGGTCAGAGCAACAATAAGAGATTTCAATGGGACCACGAGCGTCCTAGTTTTTGAAAAGTATACTGAATTCATATGCATTATGAAGTATTCCAGCTTAAAGATATCACTTCAGTCCATGTAAGATTTATTTTTTTTTATTGTTGAATTGTTTATAATTGTGGGTTTTAGCAGTAAATATATTAAAATAGGTTGGTAAACCTGTTTATCTTCACAAACACTTTTTATATAAGTATTCGCAACCACTTAATTAGATTGGAGAAGTTTCTCATTTTCTAATTAGGTGTGCAATAACTATTTGTTTTGTTGTTTTAGGAAATCTTATATTGAAATCACTTGTGAATAGTCCAAGCCCATCTATTTGATTAAATCTAAAATAATTAACTTTTTATGTATTTTTATTCATTAATTTACTTTTACTACAAGTTACATTTTCGGTAATTAATGATATTATTACATTTGTTATATTTTGTTAGATTTTATTAAATTAATTTTATGATTTTAAATATTATACTTCAAAGTCAGGAAAAAACCTAAAGATAAGAATCAAACTAAAAAAATCGATCATTTATTGTTTTCTGTTCGATTTTGATTTGAAAATATTATTTTTCACTTACTGCGGTTCAGTTACGTTTTTTAGTGTTCCAAATATGATTAACGAATCCAACAATATTGCACTTGTCCCATATTTTGTCCATCTTTCTTAGAATAAATGTTGCTTCTCCAATTTTTTTAATAGGATACAAAGACCGCTTATTTTATAAGTATATCAATATTTTATTTTCATGTGAAAAACATAACTTTTGTGTGACACCCGTGTACTTAGATTCAAATCCGAAAGATATTTTGGATAAAAGAACATTTACACATTGCATTCAATTTTGTGCAAATAGAAATTGAACTAAAAGTTAAAGGGAAATACTAAGTTGACACACTTTAAGCACAAGTTAGTATTGTATTCAAATTATTTATGATGAAAGTACCCTTAATTACACTCTAAAACATGATTAAAATTTGTGACTAGCTCAGATTCTCCATTCTCGGCCCGATGATGGTGTCCATTTCCGGTAATACTCCCCAAAAAGTGTAGATCTAAAAATGATCCCCTCAAGTCACGGTGGAATGGTTGGTGACACGTGAAAATGAAGGGGCGGCAATGGACATTGAAACCGAATATCATACCATAAATCTCAATGAACTATTTCTAATGGTTCAAATGTGCATTTTTTCAATTACTAATTGAATCGATATGGGAAAAACCATCTTGATGTTAAAAAAAATAAATAAATGTGTTTTTTGAATTATCTGGTTTCTGTGAAACTTAAATATAATCTAAACATACTAAACAATTTAAATAGCATATAGATCAAATGCGGAATTATATAGACCGTAAACATACCTCCGGCCATTGAAGCTTTTCACTTACACAATCTGCTATTCTCTCGGTATTGGTACTTCTAGACTCTCAGAACCCTCCAAGTTGATGGCGTATAAAAGAAAAATGAGTAGTCCCGAGTCTAGGGACCAAATCTATATTTATACTTGTTCTCCCATCAAGAACATCCATTCATATTCCATATATTTGTTACCACAATCAATGGGTAGCCAAAAGGTTGAGGCAGCCAAAAGATTGAAGCAGCCAAAAGGTTGAAGCAGCCAATGGTTGAACATGGACCATAAATGGATTGGTTACATTCTCCCACTTGGTCCATACGTTTAACCTAACTTAATCCCATTGATTATATTTTAAGAAATGAATATATGAATCATGGCGATAAGTCCTCTAAGAGTGAGTATTACCTTCCATGTATTATGATGCATTTAGTTCCTCAAGTATTATTCTTCATGTGGCAACATTTCTTAATGAATAAACCCTATGTTTAATCTTGGTCTTATACAGATGAATTTTCTCAAAGAAATTAAGGTGCACATGAATATGAGAAAACATCAAAATATGTAAGAATTTCATTAATAAACTGTATGTATACACTTACAAAGTGGAACCAAGTCCTATTTTCTCTACATGATCCTTGAATTTCAGAGGTCGCATGCCCTTAGTCAAAGGATCAGCGATCATCAATTCAGTGCTAATGTGTTCAATGACCACTTTCTTTTCTTTTACACGTTTTCTTATGGCTAAATACTTAATGTCGATATATTTACTTCGACTTCCACTTTTATTGTTCTTAGCCATAAAGACAGCAGTTGAATTGTCGCATAAAATTCTCAATGGCCTAGATATAGAATCCATGACTTTAAGCCTAGAAATGAAACTCCTAAGCCATACACCATATGAAGTGGCTTCAAAACAGGAGACGAACTCGGCTTCCATAGTAAAAGTAGCAATCAATGTCTGCTTGACACTTCTGTAAGAAACAGCTCCACCGGCCATCAGAAAAATGTACCTTGATGTTGATTTACGTGAATCAGCACAGCCAGCAAAGTCTGAATCAGAGTAGCCAATCACATCTAGATTGTCTGTCTGTCTATATATAAGCTTATAGTCTTTAGTTCCTTGAAGATACCTTATTACTTTCTTTCCAGCTCTCCAATGGTCTGTACCTAGGTTACTCTGATATCGCTCTAGAATCCCTACAGCAAATACAATGTCAGGTCTAGTGCAGACCTGAGCATACATAAGGCTTCCGACTGTAAAAGTATATGGAATGTTCTTCATGGATTCCCTCTCAAAATCATTCTTCGGGCATTGGTTCAAACTATACCTATCACTCTTCACAATAGGAGTTACACTTGGTGAACAATCTATCATCCAAAATCTCTCTAAAACTTTGTTGATATAGGTTTCTTGTGACAGACCTAAAACACCTTAAGGTCTATCTTTACGGATCTTAATGCCAATGACATAAGATGCCTCACCCATATCTTTCATATCAAAATTTTTAGAGAGAAATTGTTTCACCTCATGCAGCAAACCCTTATTATTGGTTGCAAGTAAAATATCATCCACATATAAAACAAGAAAACAAATTTTACTCCCATTGACCTTCTGGTATATACATTGATCCATGGGGTTTTCAACTATTGGAAATCACCTTGACAAGATGCCCAGGTGGTGATCTTCCAAACACCCAAGTCTAGAATGACTTGTAGAAAGAAATACAGCAATCGAAAGCAAGAAAGAAAAGAAGACAAACGATTTGTTATAGAGGTTCGGCAATAGCCTACGTCCCCATGAGTTCCTTTGAACTCTCTGCACTAAATCAATGGTTCTTTACAATTACAGCAACCCTCTTCAAGAAGCTCAAGTTCTTGAAGAAACCAAGAAGAGAAGAAAGGAAGAAGATAAGTACTAACAATGCTCCCTATCTAATCTAGACTCCTCTCTCTTTACAACCAGCCTCACTACAATGAGTCCCTCTTGTGTTTGTGTCTTTATACTCTTACATAATTCTCTCTTGTATGTCACTCTTAACAATTGATCACAAAGTATGTCATAACAATATGTCTAGAATGAAGCTAGGTGACCCTTTATATAGTGCACCAACTTCTTGTCCAATCTTGAGAGTCAATCTCCACCCTTAGATCTTGATGACCACTTAATCATGGCCCTCCATGAATCCTAAGTGGTGCTGTGCATTTTAACCTTGCATCCACACACCTAAGAGGAGGTTTAAACAAGTTGTCCATGTGTGCATCAGTTTGCCTAGCGCCTAAGCGCTGAACAAGGGGCGGTGAGGTGCTAGGCAAAGCTCCTTTGCACCACATTCTGGGTGGTGCAGTGCAGGTGGAGGAGCGGTGCGGTGCTGCCCTTCTCCAAGCTGCTTCCTTGCTGGGTGGTGAGGCGCTGGTGAAGGGGAGGTGAGGCGCACACTGATGCTGCCCTTCACACAGCAGTGCGCACTACTTTGCTTTGTTGATTAGGGGTGTGCACACACACCCAAATGGATGCATACACATGTGTGCACTCCTTTAACATGTTGTCTTTTAATATTCCAACCTTGATTTAAACTTTAACCATCTTTAAACCATGTTTAGACATGTTTAAACCTTAGACAAATACCAATAATCTCTACCTTTGTCTAAGTGTTTAAACCCGAACCATTGTGCTGAGAGCTTCAGGATCCAAACTCATCTTGAGTCATCAATTAACTAACTACAATCTTAAGTAGTCCAAGGCAATGATTGAACTTACTTAGAGGTAGAACTTTAATACTTAAATCCGCAGGATTTTCTTCCGTGGCTACCTTGTCCACATGGATACATCATTTCGTAACATTTTCCCGAATGAAATGATATCGAACATCAATATACTTTGTCCTCTCATGGAACACCGAATTCTTACACAAGTGCATTTCACTTTGACTATCTAAAAACACCACAACCTGCTCCTCCAGTACCTTCAACTCTTCCAGCAACCCTTTGCACCACAGAGCCTCCTTAATGGCCTCCGTAGCCGCTATGTACTCAGCCTCGGTTGTTGAGAGTGCTACCACTGGCTGCAACTGAGCCTTCCAACTTACACAACATCTATTTAAGTTGAAGAAGTAGGAGGTAATCGATCTCTTTTTATCCCGATCTGCTCCATAGGCTGAATCAGCAAAACCCTCAAGGCAGATGGACTTACCCCTCTTCTCATAAACCAGCCTTACTTCTGGGCTTCCCTTCAAGTACCTCAGCAACCACTTCATCCCAAGCCAATGCTCTTTTTCGGGATTACTCATAAACCTACTGAGAACACTCATTGCATGAGCAATGTTAGGTTTAGTGCTAACCATGGTGAACATAACAGAACCAACGGCACTAGAGTAGGGGACTTTTTCCATTTCCTTCTTCTCCGCCTCCGATCTCGGACATTGATCATTGGAGAACTTGAAATGACCAGTAAGGGAAACCTTCACTAGTTTGCTATCTTCCATAGAGAATTTATATATCATCTTCTCTATGTAGGAATTTTGAGAGATCTTCAATCTGTTTCTCTCACTTTCCTGGATGATACACATCCCAAGGATCTCTTGTGTAAGGCAAAGATCCTTCCTCTCAAACTCCTCACTAAGTTGAGATGTAAACCTTTCCATCCTCTTCCTGTTGTTCCAATCCAACAGCATATCAATGATATAGATGAGGATACTCACCATCTTCTCCACCTTGTGTCCAAGTGAGAAAGTTTCTATGAAATCTATGTCTTTTCTTCTTGTGAACCCATTTGCTACCAGTCTAGCCTTGTTCCAGACTTCATCTCCTAGAGGGTACCCTTCTTTAACCTTGTAAGTCCACTTACAATCCATAACTCTCTATTTTTCCAGAATGCGCACCAATTCCCAAAAGTTGTTCTTCATCAAAGAATCCATTTCTTCCACCATAGCCAGCTACCACTTTGACAAATCCTTACACTCCATGGCATCCGTGTAAGTTTTTGGTTCAACCTCTCCTTCTGTCCAAGGAGCTGTTACATTAGCATCCGCAAACCCAAATCTCAAAGGTGGTCTAACCACCCTCTTTCCCCAGTCTCTTGTGAGCTGGTACTCATTATGACTTGCTGCATCAATCTCTTCTTGTTCAGCCTCTTCTTGAGTTTCTTGAGTTTGGCCTTCATTCAAGGGCTCTACCTGGTCTAACCCTCTTGCCTTCCTTGCTCTACCTTAACCGAACTCTCCTTGATGCGATTCTCCACAATTTTCGGACTGGTTTGCTCACTAGCCCCTACAGGGTTAGTTTTCTCCAAGTATGGAAATAACAATTCATTAAAAATAACATCCCGACTTATAATGAGTTTCATGCCTTTCTTTTCTAAGGACCACAACCTATATCCCTTAACGCCATCACCATATCCTAGAAATACACATTTTCTAGATCTTGGGCTAAGTTTATCCTCATTTTGATGTGCATATGCAGCTCACCAAAAAGTCCTAAGGTTGCTGAATTCAGGGGGTTTCCCACTCCACATCTCCATGGGAGACTTGAGCTCTAAATCTCTAGAGGGTGATCTATTTACCAAGTATGCAGCTGTAGCCACAGCTTCTCCCCAAAAATATTTTGGTAAATCGGATCCTATTAACATGCACCTAACCTTTTCCATAAGGGTTCTATTCATCCTCTCAGCAACTTCATTTTGCTGAGGTGTTTTTACAATCGTTCTATGTCTTAGAATTCCATTTAATTCATAGAATTTATCAAAATCCTTATTACAAAATTCTAAGCCATTATCAGTTCGTAAAGCCTTAACTACCCTACCCGTTTGAGTTTCCAGCAACTTCTTCCACACAACAAATTTATTCAAGGTATCCAATTTATTTCTAAGCAAATAAGCCCACACTCTTCTTGAATGATCATCAATTAAAGACAGAAAGTAAAAGTTACCTCCCTGTGTTGGTGTTCTTGTTGGTCCCCAAAGGTCCGAATGAATGTAGTCAAGAATCCCCTTAGACTTGTGCACTCCGGTGTTGAAGCTGACCCGGTGTTGCTTCCCAAGAATGCAACTCTCACAGAAATCCAGTTTCTCTACTTTGTCACCACCAAGTAGACCATCTTTGCTAAGAACTTGCAGGCCCTTTTTGCTCATGTGTCCCAAGCCAGTGTGCCAAAAGGCTGCCTTATCCATCTCAGCCATCAAGCTTGCTGCTTGATCATTGATTTCTGTCTCTCTGATCATCTTACAGAGTCCATCATTTCTTGCTGCCTTGATCACTACCAAAGATCCCTTGGCCACCTTGATCTTTCCTCTCTACTTTGCATGTATACTCCATGGAATCCAGCTGCCCCAATGAGATCAAATTTCTCATCAAATCTGGAAGATACCTCACATTTCGCAGCAACCTTGTGACTCCATCAAACATCCTTAATTGGATGTCTCCAATCCCTCTCACTTGGCAAGAATTGTCATTCCTCAATAAGACCATTCCATCATTGATCTCTTTGAAATTCTTGAACCATTCCTTGTGAAGGCAAATGTGATAAGTGCACCCGGAATCAAGAATCCACTTTTCACTGCCTTGCCTCCTGCTCACATTTGAGCACACAACAAGCACATCATCTTGCTGTTCTCCCTTTGGTAACCGAAGCCTCTCCATTGTTGTTGTGGCTTCTTCTTTCATCCCACATCCTCTTCTTGCAATCTTTCTTGAAATGGCCCTCTTTGTTGTAGTAGAAGCATCTCTTTCCTCCTCCAAGTCTTGTCTTGGAATGAGATCTCCCATGGTTCTGCCCTCTACCTCTTGATTTCTCCCAGTAGTTGCCATGAGTACTACTGCCATTCCGAGTTGCTGGCCTTCCTCTTACGAACAGTTCATCTCCATTTGATGTCTCCTTCATCTTGGGTTTGAAGTCATGTGCCCTTATGGCATTGATCACAATCTACTTTGTTAAAGTATCTCTTCCATACTCAATAGCATTAATCAAATTATCAAAGCAATTAGGAAGAGAATTTAACAAGATAACAGCCAATTGTTCATCCGAAAATATAATGCTACAGCTATTCAAATCTTGAACTAGTTTATTAAAGATATCAAGATTATCTTGTAACTCTTTACTATGATCCATTTTAAAAGCAAAGATTCTTTTAAGAAGATAAATTTTGTTAGGGAGAGTTTTGGTAAGAAACAACTCATCTAGTTTCTTCCATATGACAGCAAGATCTTCCGAGTCTCCGCACTCCCTTATGACATTATCCGACATGTGCAAGAAAATGGTGATGTAAGCCATCTTCTTCATCTCAACCCATTGGTCTTCCGTGACATTTGCTGAAAAAAGCATCATCTTCTTCAATAGCCAAGTCCACTTTCTGTTGCATTAGAACTGCCTTGATCTTCCGTTTCCACAGGGAAAAATCTCCCTTTCCATCAAACTTCTCAACCACGAAATTTGAAGCCATCTTTGCGGACAAGATCCCAGATTTATGCAATACCCACAAATTCTATCTTCAACCTCAAGAACATGATCGAAGATGGATCTTAACACTGTTCTTGAATCCCTCAAGAACACGATCTGATCTTGATCTTTACTCCGTTCTTGAATCACCCAAGATGTTGATCTTTGATTCTTGGAGTCTTGACTCCATAACCTTCTTGTTCTTGCTCTGATACCCAGCCGTGCAAGCTCTAATACCACTGTTGGAAATCACCTTGACAAGATGCCCAGGTAGTGATCTTCCAAACACCCAAGTCTAGAATGACTTGTAGAAAGAAATACAATAATCGAAAGCAAGAAAGAAAAGAAGACAAGCGATTTGTAATCGAGGTTCGGCAATAGCCTACGTCCCCATGAGTTCCTCTGTACTCTCTGCACTAAATTAATGGTTCTTTACAATTACAGCAACCCTCTTCAAGAAGCTCAAGTTCTTGAAGAAACCAAGAAGAGAAGAAAGGAAGAAGATAAAAACTAACAATGCTCTCTATCTAATCTAGATTCCTCTCTCTTTACAACCAGCCTCACTACAATGAGCCCCTCTTGTGTTTGTGTCTTTGCACTCTTATATAATTCTCTCTTGTATGTCACTTTTTACAATTGATCTCAAAGTATGTCACAACAATATGTCTAGAATGAAGCTAGGTGACCCCTTTATATAGTGCACCATCTTCTTGTCCAATCTTAAGAGTCAATCTCCACCCTTAGATCTTGATAACCACTTAATCATGGCCATCCATCAATCCTAAGTGGTGTTATACATTTTAACCTTGCATCCACGCACCTAAGAGGATCTTTAAATAAGTTGTCCATGTGTGCATCAGTTTGCCTAGCGCCTAGGCGCTGAACAGGGGGCGGTGAGGCGCTAGGCAAAGCTCCTTTGCACCACATTCTGGGTGGTGCGGTGCTGGTGGAGGGGCGGTGTGGCACTGCCCTTCTCCAAGCTACTTCCTTGCTAGGCAGTGAGGTGCTGGTAAAGAGGAGGTGAGGCGCACACTGATGCTGCCCTTCACACAGCAGTGCGCACTACTTTTCTTTGTTGATTAGGGGTGTGCACACACACCCAAATGGATGCACACACATGTGTGCACTCCTTTAACATGCTGCATTTTAATCTCCCAACCTTGATTTAGACTTTAACCATCTTTGAACCATGTTTAGACATGTTTAAACCTTAGACAAATACCAACATCAACAAAACCGAATGAAGAAATTACTTCATGGAATTTAAAATACCATTGACAAGAGGCTTGTTTTAAACTGTATATGGATTTCTTAAGCTTGCAAACCAAATGCTCACCATCATTAAAGGAGAAACCTTTAGGTTGTTTCATATAAACCTCCTCATCCACATCTCCATTAAGAAATGCGATTTTCACATCCATTTGTTGCAGCCCAAGGTCAAAATGAGCAACTAATGCTAAAATAATACGAAGAGAATCTTTCTTAGATACAGGAGAGAAAATCTATGTGTAATCGATTCCTTCTTTTTGAGTAAATTCCTTAGCAACGAGTCTCGCTTTGTATCTCTCAATGTTGCCTAATGAATCTTTCTTGGTCTTAAAGACCCGTTTGCAACCAATGGCCTTTGCCCCATTAGGCAACTCTATAAGATCCCAGACTCCATTGCTTTTCATGGAATTCATCTCTTCCTTCATGGCATCGTGCCACAAGGTTGACCCTTTGCAACTCATGGCCTGTGAAAAGGTTTCAGGATCATTTTTAGCTCCAAAATTATAGTCAGATTCTTGTAGATACACAATGTAATAACTAGGAATTGCTGATCTCCTGTCTCTAATAGATTTTCTTAATGTTGTACCAATGTCTCCCAGGGGAGCTTGTGGTTCAACTAGTTGTTCAGGAGCTTATGGTATTTCCTGAATTGCTTGATCTATTAGAATGTTGTCAGCAGCTTATGGAACCTCAATGATCGATTAGTCAACACGAACTTGTACTTGAGGCGTGCTATGAACTATAACCAATCTATCATTTGATGAAGGTTGAGATTCTGTATGATCATGTGCAGGTTCTATTTGATCATGTGCAGGAACTAAGTTCCTGAACCGATCCCTCCCACTGATCATGTCATTCTCTAGAAACTTAGTGTTTCTTGATTCGACAATCCTAGTAATATGAGTTGGACAATAAAACTTGTAACCCTTGGACCTTTCGGCATATCCAACAAAATACCCACTAATGGTCCTCATATCTAGTTTATTCTCTTGTGGGTTATAAATCTTCATCTCAGATGAACATCCCCAAATGCGCATATGTCGCAAAGTCGGTTTCCAACCTTTCCATAATTCAAATGGTGTCGTGAGAACAGCCTTGGTTGGAACTCGGTTTAATATATACGCAGTCGTCTTTAGTGCTTCAGTCCATAAGGATGTAGGAAGGTTGGAGTTGCTAAGCATACTACGCACCATGTCCATCAATGTTCGATTTCTTCTTTCTGCAACACCATTTTGGTCTGCGGAACCAGGCATAGTGTATTAGGCAACAATCTCATGTTCTTGAAGAAACTTGGCAAAAAGACCAGGTGCTTGTCCACTTTATGTGTATCTACCATGATATTCTCCACCTCTATCGGATCTCACATTTTGTATTTGCTTTCCGCATTGGTTCTCAACTTCAGCCTTAAAGACTTTGAAGGCATCCAATGCTTCATTTTTCTTATTAAGCAAATAGATATACATATATTGTGAGTAATCATCGATAAAAGTGACGAAATATTTCTAACCATGTGCGTCCATGTCTGGACAACATATATCAGTATGAATGATTTCTAATATGTCTAAACTCCTATTAGCACCTTTCTTGGACTTGTTGGTCTACTTCCCCTTAATGCAGTCCACACAAGTCTCAAAATCAATATAATCTAGAGTACTAAGTACCCCTTTATTTACTAATCTTTTAATTCTTTCTATGGAGATATGTTCTAATATCCGGTGCCATAACATAGAAGAGTCCTCGTTAATATTACACCTTTTAACGCCAGTTTGAACATGCATTGAACTATAAGTGGCATCATTTTGTAAATAAAGACGATAAAGACCATCAGACAAAATACCATTCCCAACACAATCATTTTTATAAAATAAACTGAAAGATGTGTCTTGAAAATTAAAGGAATATCCAAATGGTACAAGTCCGAAAACAGAAATCAAGTTTCATGAGAAACTTGGTACATAAAAGGTCCTTTCTAATTTTAAAATAAAGTCACTACTTAAAGTTAAAATGCAAGTTCCAATCGTCTCCACATGTGAGCCCATCTTGTTGCCTGATAAGATACTTTGCTCACTTTCTAATGGCTTCCTTAGGTTTTGCATACACTGTAAGGAGTTTGCAATATGGATTATAGATCCAGAATCAATCCACTAGGTGTTAATATTAACATTAACCATATTAGATTCATAACAAACAAATGAGGTTGGATTACCTTTCTTCTCAAGCCATTTTTGGAATTTGATGCATTCTTTCTTCATATGTCCCTTCTTTTTACAAAAGAAACACTTTTCTTCCTTCTTGATATCAGCTTGAGTTGACATTTTACCTTTCCTTTTTTGATTAGCTTTGTGATTGGCTTGAGATTTGATAGGTTTAGCTTTGTCCTTCCCACGGGTAGTAGCCAGCATTGCACTTTCACCTAGTTTCATCATAAGTCTCTCTTCTTCTTAAACACACATGGTCATTAATTCATTAATTGACCATTTGTCTTTATGTGTGTTGTACGAGATTTTGAAAGGCCCGTACCGAGTTGGAAGGGTGTTCAGGATGTAGTGCACCAGGAAGGACTCTGACATATCAACCTCGACTTTCTTAATTTGAGCCGCAATGTCACGCATTTACATTATGTGCTCGCGCACACCTTTTACGTTGGTGAGTCTGAGGGATGATAATTTTATTATCAGGGTGCTTGCCAATGCCTTTTTTGAAGTGACGAATTGATCGTCAATGGCTTTCAGCAAGTCACGGACTTTCTCATGCTGGTCAACAGAACCACGTATACCAGCAGTTATCATAGTCTTGATAAACATCACGCTGAGCCGGTTGGATCGCTCCCATCGCTCATATAGCGTGACCGCAGCTGGAGTGCTGTTATCGGCGATTGCAGGTAGTTCATCCTTCTTAATAGCATAATCTATGTCCATCCACCCTAGATGGAGGAGAATTCTCTCCTTCCATATATTATAGTTATCTCCTCTAAGTTCAGGTATGTCACAACGGATATCAGAAAAACTAGTGGGTTGAGTAACTGCATAAAATCCAAAAGCTTATGTCAAGATTTGAGGTCTAATTTTCTAAATTGCATATTTTACCAATGTAAAAACACGTTGAAATTGAATCTAATTTCATTAAAATTACATGTGGGCTAAATTTTTAATTCAATAAGATTCTTTATACTTTATGATAGATTTTATCAAACTATTTTTACTAAATTTATAATGTATATTATGATTACAGTTTGATGTTTTTCTATCTTTAAACTTTATTATAAAAATATTAAATTAATTCTTCCTAACTCCTGTGGGTAAATTAAGAAAAACTAATTTTAATATATTATCCTAATTAATTATATAAACATAATAAAATCAATGTGGGGTAAAATCATTATATTTATATAATTAATTACAATTAATGTCCATTATGTGATCCTAATCCACTTAATATATAATTTTTATATAATTAAAGATGTTGTGGCTACTCTTTAAATATTTAAAATTATATGGTTCACTAGACATTTATATTTACTATATTTTACGCTCTACTTAATGCCTAAAAACAATTACACAGTAACATAATTGGCAATCACTAAGAGTGTTCCCAAGATAATTAGTTGCGATGATAGGTGCTTAAATATTCATATTTAAGCCCCCTTATTTACATTTGTTAAGTCCTTAGTTATATTAATTTAGTCCATTTTACTTCGTTTTTTTTGTGTTTCACATGTTTTTATATGGTCTTGAAGAAAAAAGAAGAATTTTTGGCACCTAAAGGAAGAAATCTGGAAATCTTGGAGTAGTTTCTGGTCAAAGTGCGATCGAGCGCACTACTGAGTGCGATCGAGCGCATAAGCGATCGTGCGCACACAAGAAGGATCGAGTACAACACTTGCAATCGAGCGCAAAACGCATGCAATCGAGCACACATGTACGGGCATGAACAGTAAAACAACAGAACCAGTTTTGGAAATAAAGTAGGTTTTGTGTTTTTGGAAGTTAGGGTTTCCAGAGTCTTCTAGAATTACTTAAGCCCTATAAATACACCTGTAAAACACACACAAAGATGACTTCTTTTATCTTTTGCTTAGCTTGAAGTTGTAAGCTTTGGAGAGGACTGACAACCCATCTCCACAGTATTCTTCGGGTTTTACAGTTTATGTTTAGTTTATGCTATAATGCTTATTTTAGATAGCATGTGTAACTAACTCTTTATAGGGCACGATTGAAGCCCTAGTTATGCTTTCCCATATATATATTCATTGATTATCTTTGTAATATCCTTGATTATGATGCTTAACTTGATTAATGCCTGTGCTTATTTACATTCCTCATATGTGTATGTCTGATCAATATGTGCATGTGGTATAGATTAGTTAGTTAGACCAATTTGGATGACCAAGTCCTGGACCTAACGATAGTAACAAAAGATATCCACACTGGATTCTTGGATTAATCAACATGAGAAACCGGGAGTAGATACCATGCCCTAGGTCTCATGTGGTTGTCGATTTCCATAAATCTTATGCTTTCTTGAGGAACAACTCAGTAGATACCATGCTGAATCCCTTAAGAAAGAAAAGAGTTAGAGTAGATACCATGCCTAACTCAGTGCTTAGGGAAATCAATAGCTTAAGGAGTAGATACCATGCCCTTAAGTTGACAACCATTAGGTATTCATAGGAAGGCTAGTGCATTGACCTATTACTCATTGGGAAAGTATGACTAGTGGTGGATATCAAAGCCCTATGTCTCATTATTATTAATTCTCATTCAACAGTTATTTTGATCTTCTTTTTTTAAGAAACTAATTCTAAAAGGAAATTCACCAATCCCTGTGGAAATGATCTCACACATGCACACTATACTACCATTGACCTTGTGCACTTGCAAGTAAAACTATATGGTTATTTACTTATTTATTTAGGTAGATAGCCAAAAATTATACGGTGTTTAAATGCTTGGACTGCCCATTGAGTGGCATCCATTTGCTTGAATACATCGTCGATGGCGAAGGTGGTCTCGAATAAGAGTTCTCTCTGCTCTATGCTTGGCCGGGATGACTGGGCACGGTTGCTCGAAGCATAGGAGGTGGAAGCGGTTTGCTTTGACATGTCGATCCTAGTTTCTGTCAAATTTGCGATCGATCACGAATATGTGCGCTCGATCGCACACTGGACTATGCACTCGATCGCACATGGTCAGGTTTTTCTTCGAACAGGTTGGGTGCGACAAAAGACCAAGCTATGGTTTTGTTGCTTCGAGTTTGTTCCTAACCTCCTGTAAACATAAGAGCACCCAATCATACACAAGATAATACACATATATATTGAAAGTTAAACTAAAACATGAAAGTCTGTGTGTGTGAACAAGATAAATGGATACCTTGTGTATGGAGGGGAGGGGTATGTGGTGGTGATGGTTGATGATGGTGGTGATGGTTGATGGCGGTAATGGTGGATGACGGTGGTGATGGGGCGAGTTGATGCTGGGGTTGTGAGAGTGGCTGTTTGTAAACGGGAGAATGCGAGTGCATGAGTGCGAGTGAGAGTGTGAAGAGTGAAGTGTTTTAAGTTCATCATGTGACTGTCTGCCATGAGTGTGCTCGATTGCACTTGGAGTGCGCTCGATCGCACTCTTGCGCTCGAGCACACTGAATGGTGTGCTCGATCGCAAGCAGTGTGCATGGACGAAAATAAAAACTTACCGCAGCTGAAATGACAAAGTAGGAACAATTCAACCTTACCATGTGTTAGTGGCCTCAGTACCACTAACTTCGGTAGAGGCGCTTGAGCTACATGATTGGCAAATGTGATACGTCTCAAGCACTCTCTTGATACAGTGCTACTCCTATTGAAGGGGGCACTTATAGCCCACATCAGGTGGTTCAAATGCCCTTGACAATTGCTGCATCTTCAATCTTGGTGCCTGGTTAATAAAAAAAGAAAAAGTCGTATTAGTAAATTCAAGATTTTCAACTTGAGGATTATACTTACTTGGAGGCTGTGATGTGTTCTTGATGGGGTGCATAGTTCTATTGATGTCTTTAATCACATCGTCATCCTCTGGCCTAATATCAAATCTGGTGTCATCATGGTTGGGGAAGGTCTCCAATGTAGTAGTGTTTTGATGGACCTGAGAAACTTTCTTAACAACACCTTGCATGAAGCTCATATTAGAATATTCATTATCATCATTGGTTGATTTTAATGTATTAAATATTTTAAATTCTATCTCCTCATTATTTAATTTCATAGTGACAATGCCCCTTTTTACACTAATATTAGTGTCAGCAGTTATCATAAAGGGGCGTCCTAGGATGATGGGGAGAGGTAATGGCATAGTACATTCTTCTATATCTAATACTATAAAATCAGCAGGTATAATAAATTTACCTACTCTTACCAACACATCTTCAATGATACCTCTCGGTTGTTTGATGCTTTTGTCAGTCAATTGCAAAATGATGGAGGTTGGTTGAAGCTCCCCTAAACCTAGTGTCTCGTATACACTGTATGGCAGCAGGTTGATACTCGCTCCTAGATCCAATAGTGCATGCTCGAACAACTGGTCACCTAGCCTGTAAAGAATAGTAAAACTACCCGGATCTTTTAGTTTAGGTGGTAATTTTCTTAAAAGCACAGCACTTACCTCTTCGGTTAAGGCTACCGTCTCATGTTCTTGGAACTTCCTTTTGTTAGTGCAACAATCTTTTAGAAATTTAGCATATGCAGGAATTTGTTTAATGGCATCTAACAATGGAATATTAATCTCTACCTTTCTCAAAGTTTCAAAAATATCAAGAAATTTATTTTCTTGCTTTGGCTTTACTAACCTTTGAGGGAAAGGTGGTGCATTCCACTTCTCCATTTTACTTACTTTAGGTGTGGTTGCTTTGTCTAGAGATGTTTTTGCAAGTTCATCAGCTCCTATGATCTTACTATTTCTTAGAGTTGTCACTGCATTCAGTTGCTGATGTCCTCTTCGATTAGGTATAGGTTGGGCTGGAAGCTCACCTTGCTTTTTTCCACTCAGTTCCTTAGCCAGTTGCTCCATTTGAACCTATAGTTTTTGAATGGCTTGTTCATGTTTCGCAGTGGTTTGTCTTATCTCGGTCTAGAATTATCTTTCCTCTATCATGAGCTGTTCTTGTGAGGTCATCAGCTATTTTTGTTGAGTTGCCAATTGCCTCACAAGACTTTCTAGGCTATTTTCCTTTGTTTCAGGAACTGAGTGGGCTGCTGGCTGTGAGTTTCTTTGCTGCCCTTGCTGGTTCTGATTGTTGCTCCAAGAGAAGTTTGGGTGGTTTCGCCATCTAGGGTTGTAAGTGTTTGCATATGGGTTGTTCTTCGGTGGATAATTGTTAGGTCCCACGTGATTTGCTTGTTCCGGATCTGTATGATCGAATTGGGAACATATCGCATATACCTAGAGTGGTGTAGCTGGTAGGTTAGATGAGGCATTTTGAGCAACCATAGCTTTTACCAATAAGTCTAGTTTCCTTTCCACAGTATCTATTTGAGGAGAAGATCCTCCATTTAGATTTACCTCATACACACCCTTACCCTTGGTCACATGTCTACCTCGAGAGGAGAACTGCTGAGTGTGTTCGCTTAGGGTTTCGAAGAGCTCCATAGCTTCTTCGCTGCTTTTCTCCATCAGCACTCCTCCATAACCTGAATCAACAATACTCTTGTTAGTATCATTCAAACCTTCATAAAAAGCTTGTACCAGTTCATCTTGAGGCAGGTTGTGATGTGGGCATTTGAGTAACAGTTCGTTGAAATGTCCCCATGCTTCGAAGAAGAGGTCCCCATCCTTTTGTTAGAAGGACTGAATCTCCCTCCTCATTTGCCTCGTCTTTTGTGCTGGGAAAAACTTCCTTAGGAATTTGCTAGCCAACTCCTCCCAAGTGTGGATAGAAATTGCAGGCAAAGAATTATACCATAATTTAGCGTTATCTTTTAAGGAAAAAGGGAAAAAAAATTAACCTTATTCCTTCTTGGTCTAAGCCTTGGATGTGCTGGAACTTGCAAAGATAGAAAAATTCTCGAAGGTGCAAGTGTGGATCCTCATTAGGAGTACCCCTAAAGTGGGTCAAAGCATTCAATATTTGCGGAGATATGTAATAGTTTCCTGCCACCTCAGGTTGATATGCAATACATGATGGCTGATCAATGTTCCGTGGGATGAGGGAATGCTTCATTGGTACTCGGGCAGGTGGTTGCTGGTTTTCGAGCTGTACTGTCATTGGTGCTTCGTTCTCTTCATTTTCCGTGAAATTGTTCCTAAGCCTTTGTCGGATGGTCCGCTCAAGCTCGGGATCGAGGGGAAAGAAATGTTGGATGTCGGGATCGAAGTCCGTGCATAAATCAGGTAAACCAGCTTCTATGCAGTAGCTCAACTCTACTGCTCGAGTAACTCTCTGCCCTAATTGCGCTCGATCGCACAGAAGGATGCGATCGATCGCAAGTATCATAGAAAGTGCGATTAGGGTTTGATGTGCCTGAAGCAGAAAGGAATCTAATTAGGGTTTAATGAAAATGAAAATAAAGGTGAAGAACATAAACTAAAATTTTTAGAAAAATTAAAGTAAAATAGAATAATGATGATTAAATTAAATGAAAGTAATTCTAAAAGGAAATTTAGCGCAAACCCCAGCAATAGCACCAAAAACTTTTTACGCGTTTATCTACCTAAATAAATAAGTAAATAACCGTACAGTTTTACTTGCAAGTGCACAAGGTCAATGGTAGTATAGTGTGCAAGTGCGAGATCATTTCCACAGGGATTGGTGAATTTCGTTTTAGAATTAGTTTTTTAATAAAAGAATATCAAAATAACTGTTGAATGAGAATTAATAATAATGAGACATAGGGCTTTGATATCCACCACTAGTCATACTTTCCCAATGAGTAATAGGTCAATGCACTAGCCTTCCTATGAATACCTAATGGTTGTCAACTTAAGGGCATGGTATCTACTCCTTAAGCTATTGATTTCCCTAAGCACTGAGTTAGGCATGGTATCTACTCTAACTCTTTTCTTTCTTAAGGGATTCAGCATGGTATCTACTGAGTTGTTCCTCAAGAAAGCATAAGATTTATGGAAATCGACAACCACATGAGACCTAGGGCATGGTATCTACTCCCGGTTTCTCATGTTGATTAATCCAAGAATCCGGTGTGGATATCTTTTGTTACTATCGTTAGGCCCAGGACTCGGTCATTAAACTTGGTCTAACTAACTAATTCATACCACATGCACATATTGATCAGACATACACATATGAGGAATGTAAATAAGCACAGACACTAATCAAGTTAAGCATCATAATCAAGGCTATTGCAAAGATAATATATATATATATATATATATATATATATATATATATATATATATATGAAAGCATAACTAGGGCTTCAATCGAGCCCTATAAAGAGTTAGTTACACATGTTGTCTAAGATAAACATCATAGCATAAACTAAACATAAACTATAAAACCCGAAGAATACTGTGGAGACAGGTTGTCAATCCTCTCCAAAGCTTACAACTTCAAGCTAAGCAAAAGATAAAAGAAGTGATGTCATTGTGTGTGTTTTACAGATGCATTTATAGGGTCTGAGTAATCCTAGAAGACTCTGGAAACCCTAACTTCCAAAAATGCAAAACCTACTCTATTTTCAAAACTGGTTCTACCGTTTTACTGTTCACACCCGTACATGTGCGCTCGATCGCAAGTGCTGCGCTCGATCCTTCTTGTGTGCGCACGATCGCTTATGCGCTCGATCGCACTCAGTAGTGCACTCGATCGCACTTTGACCAGAAGCTGCTCCAAGATTTCCAGATTTCTTCCTTTAGGTGCCAAAAATGATTCTTTTTTCTTCAAAACCCTATAAAAAACATGTGAAACACAAAAACGAAGTAAAATGGATTAAATTAACATAACTAAGGACTTAACAAATGTAAATAAGGGAGCTTAAATATGAATATTTAAGCACCTATCAGTCGGGACAAAGCCTCATTAAAAACCAGAATCCTTAGACAGAGCATTATCTCAGATCATGCTGTCTTATGCCAACTACAAATTGTTTATGAATTATTCATAATTTTTAACTTAATTGTTCATACTAATATATTATGAACCTTAATGTGTTATGCACAAATTAAGTTTTATGAGAATAACTTAAGTTTATATAATCTAATAATATCTAAACTTAATAATATATTATCATATGTAAATAAAATTCTCATAAATAAAACATAAATTGCATAATTAAACATAATATTATGCACTAATTTAATTCATTGCATAAAATAAACTCATTCTAAAAGCATGAATTGAAAAACAAAAAATCATGCTAAATATGAGCATTTAATCAAATTGCATATATAGAACTAACATAAATAGTATATATACATAATCTTAATTTGAGCAAAATAATCACAAGTTTGATCCCAAGGGAAATCAAACCCAAGACTGTGCACCTACCACACAGTCCCAAATTCGCCCTTACCACTAGGCTACCCCGGGGGTTCATTAACATTATTTTTGCAAATAATTACAAATCATATGCAAAATTGTGAAAATCCATAAAATTAGGCTAAAATCTGAACTTCCAAATATATATATATATATATATATATATATAGAATTTATAGAAAGTTATCGAATTTGAAAACTGCAACATATTTTTCTAAACCAGTTGTCTTCAACCTTCAGCCGGGTCGTTTTTGACCCGTTTTCAAAACCCAACTTAATCTTGGTTTCCAGGATACCAAAGCAAGATTTTAAAACTCAGAAATACTAGAAATCAAATTTCTTAATGATTTCTAATATTATTTTCCATCAAAAAATTCTCAAAAAACAAACTTTGAAATCAAATTATTTTTCAGGTATAAATCGAAAGTTTTACAGATTGCTTAATACTTCAAGGCAGAGGCAAACAAAGCTCTGATACCAAAGCGTGAAACTTATATATAATCTAAACATGCTAAACAATTTAAATATCATATATATCAAATGCGGAATTATATAGACCGTAAACATACCTCCGACCATTGAAACTTTTCACTTACACAATCTGCTATTCTTTCGGTATTGGTACTTTTAGACTCTCAGAACTCTCTAATTTGATGGTGTATGAAAGAAAAATGAGTAGTCCCGAGTCTACGGACCAAACCTGTATTTATACTTGTTTTCCCATCAAGAACGTCCATTCGTATTCCATACATTTGTTATCACAATTAATGGGTAGCCAAAATGTTGAGGCAGCCAAAAGGTTCATGGGCAACCAAAAGGTTGAGGCAGCCAAAGGTTGAACATAGACCATAAATGGATTGGTTACAGTTACCCCTACATTTGTTTTATACAAAACTTGATACATAAAGTTATTTTGGTTAAATTGAGTACAATGCTAGTTTGTATCTAAATGTGGTAAGTTAAAAGCTCAAAAATAAATATGGAATGGGAGCATAAAATATTTAAAAATAAATTACTATGATTTTAACGTGTTGGTAGTTCTAAACAAAACGACTCCGACTCATCTTACAAACATAGAGGTGAAAAAATCTAACTCGATTCGACTCGACTCAGTTCAGACCCGACCTAATTTAAAAATACATCAAAATAATATGATCTGAGCTCGACCCGACACTAACTTGAGTGACCCAAAATCCGAAATAACTCGAATTCAAAATGACATGAATCTGACCCGACTTGACCCAAAAGGACTTGAAAATATATTTTTTATTTATAAAAAAACAATTTACTTTCTAAAACTGAGATAATAATTAATTTACTAGTAGTCAAATAAAATAAATTATATAACAATTAATTAATTATTGATTTATATAGTTATTTTTAATTGTCCTAAAAAATATAATAGAATGAAGTGATTATATAAAATTTAATCTCCCAAATTTGGTATAAGACGTTACTAGTGAGAATAACTTTGTGAACCAATTGTTTGAGATAGTTTAAAACTAAATTTTGGGGCTAAGATTCATAAAATTACATATTGCATTAAAAAAATATTATTTAAAAAATTAAGTATTGATTTATTATTAATTAATTTTTACGTATTTTACAATGTAACTCGTTTAGTCTACAAATAAAATATTTTTTTAATTAAAAATAAATATTTATTTTATTGATCCGATTTGACTTGAACCCGATCGACATGATCAAAAACTCTAGATTAAAATGACTTGAACCGATCCAAACTGAAATGACCCACTACTCAAACCATCCGAGACACGACATGACCCAAACCGATTGACCTGACCTCAACCCGATTAACCCAACCTGAGCGCTTTGCCACCTCTACATGAACAGACCACTATTTCACAGCCTGAGCCTTGCCTTAGGTCCATCGTCGTTGAGTTGTTCGTGACATCGTGCACCTCTGGCTCTCTGCTTTTTCAAAATTTGTGAGTTAAATCTACACTGCCTTTTTTCGCTTCTCTCCTGTTTGTTTTTTTTCTTTTCTTTTCTATATTCTTCTCTTCTTCTTTCCCGTTATTCTTCTTCCTCGGCTCCCTGCTATTAGCTATAGATATCACTGGCCCAGTGGTCTATGAGCTTTTATGACGGATTTAGAAACCTCTGGGGTCCTGAGCGTCAAGGAGTAGACCAAATGCATTGACAAACTGGTTTGATAGTACCTTAGGTCTTACTAATTAAGTTCATATAAAAAGTAAGGAGTATATTCCTTAATTTAATGTACTCTTGATTTACCTTCCATTTTTTTTCTTCTGGGTATCTAACTTTTTCCACCTTATTGCTTGATTGAACTTTTAATTAACAGGAGGTCGGTTCAGGTCAGTTCGTCCATTCGGTCAGGGTACTTTGGCGCATCCATTGAGGTCCAACCTGGTTATACGGAGTTATCGCAGCTTTCTATGTGAGAATTGAACTAACGCTATGATATATTTTGCTAGCTTAAAAATAGTTGCAACTATAATCATCACTTCTATATCACAAATTTGAGTTAAAATGTAGATTAAGAAACTATGCTTATGATGATAGATGTATTTATATGCTTAATGGGTTTTAATATCAGTAGTAATTTGGTCAATGGCAGCTTTCAAACACTGAGTGGGCATGATTAAGTGGGCATTGAGTTCCTTGGGACAACATTTTGGAAGCCCTATACCTTACAGACCAATGTCTACATTAGGAGAAGTTGAGATGGAATAATTATTCGCAGAGAGATGAAGTTTCATTTATGGTTTGATCCAACTAAAGATTTTCATCACTGTGCTATTACGTAGAGCCCCAAATAGATGAAGTTTCAACATTGTGCTAGAGCTAATTTACTCTATAGCTAAAATCTATGTTTGAGATGGGGTAGATGATTGGTTTTCTAAAATCCATTTTGATCAATAACGTGTTTGGTTCTGATTCTGGTCATTGAGTTTAGAATTGATCATGAATTGTAATCTGGGTTAAAGAACATTAATGGTTGTTGATGTCTTGATGCTGAAACTTTTATTCTAATGTTTCAATTGCACCTATTTGGTTTTCTCCTGAGGGTTATTATGTTTTCTGCATTTGGCCTCATTTTGTGAGGGGTGATGCACCCTTTTGTTCCTAACATGATTTGATCTTCTGTACTTTGTTTATTGTTGCTTCCATTAATAAAATTGATATTTTTTTTTTGTTTAGAGAAAAACAATGTAATCGATTGGCTATGAATTTTTGAAAATTTAGAAAAATTAATGATTTCCAGTTCAGTTCGTTTTCGGGATGGGTTGTTTTGCTAAATGGTTTTGTTACTACTGTGTCCACCCTTAGTTACACTATGGCAGAAGAATAACCTTCAAGTCTATGAGTGCAAAACTGGGACCTAAAAAAAAAATGAACAATAATCATAAGGCATCAATAGAGTTTACAGATTGAAAATGTTTTATTATACTGGATTTATAGATTCTTTGTGCAAATGGATTCTGTTTAACACTGATATAGTAACCTACTTATCCAAAAAAAAAAAAAAAACTGATGTAGTAAACTGACTATAAATAAAATATAATGAAAAGTTTTCTTATCTTTCTCTGTTTCTTTGCATGTAAACCTTTGTTTGAAATTTATCTCATTGTCTTGAGAAGTAGCAGTAGATGTGTCAAAGTTTGTTTGACGCAATTCGCCTATGATGGCATTTAGACTAACAGTTCAGGTTTATGTTGTTTCCTAATCTTCTCAATTTTATGTATTGTAATTCATTATATGATTCAAAGAGTTTTCATGCGAATGAACTTTAATGATCAAGTGTTTTTTTGGATATTACATGGAAACCATGAAACTGAGAAAGGAAAAGATGAAAAGATTGGAAATAGAATAAAGGAACAATAAAGAAAAAGAAAGAAGAGTGATCTGGACCTGTTCAAGTGAACATGCCTGGTTAGATTAATTCTGGATATTTTTTTATTTGTGTCTTGGAAATTTGATCTTGAATTTAAATTTTCTTAGAGCCTTTACTGTATTCGACTTGTTCGGTTTCAAATATAATGCTTGTGTGGTGAAACTCTAAAATAATGTTTCCCAATGGATGTGTTGATTGAGTAGCTATACCTTGGATTAATATATGAATGACACCTATCCTTGTTAAAAGAGAAAATTTTAGATTTTGAATATTAATGATAAATCTGATCGCATTCTTTTGTTGGTTAGATATTCTCTCTAGATTATATTCCATTGATAAATTATGTTAGATTGATAGGAATGAGAAAAAGGCTTGAATGGAATGCCTGTTTACATTATTCCAGAATCGATATGTTGGTTTGAGATGATAAAAGATAGTTCTATTTGATTTTTATGCCTTGGTTTGAGTGATTAGATATTGTTAAGATTAGAGCTGTTATAAAAGAAAGATTTACTTGAAAATATTTCTGGATGTTCACTGTTATCAATTCATAATAGCATGCAGTGAAGGTATATGAAATCTCTGATTCTTTTCATGATGCATGTTCTTTTATATGAAATTTGCCAAATGTTGGACAAATCTTTGATTCATTGTTTAATGCTGAAATTCTGGCTAGACATGAATACATGGTTCAGGTTTAATAAATTTGTTTTTGTAAAGCGATTGGCCAAGTGCTGAGAAATAGAATTTGCTAACTTCTATTTTCTGGATGATGTTTTATAGATATTAAGTTTTAATTTTGTTAGAAATTGTAATCTTGAATAGTGATCAGCTGGGTACCATGATTTGATTCTGTTCAATACTAGGCTTAAATGCAAAATCAAGTGGCTCTAATAGAACAATTTATTTTTCAGTTCAAATTGGGTAATCACAAATTAAAGAGGTACTATTTAAAGGAGAGGTGTTTTGGGGTAATTCTTCTCATTTTCTCTCCAAAATTTTCCTAGCTTCTTCTCATCAGGGTACTAGAATCTTCTGTCTCATCACGAGAAACGGATCTCATATCTTCTCTTTTCCTTTTGTTTTTCTCCGATTCCTTGCTAGAATGTGATGTCTTTTTTAATACGAGATGAATTTATGTTTATATATTCTCATTTCAAGCTCACAATATCACTCTAATACTGGTTAGTTCACTGTAATTTATTTCTCTGAACTTTTACACGCTCTTAATTTTGTATTCCATTTTGTTTTTTTTTTCCTGCAGATTTTATTTGAAAATTAAAACGAGCTGAGAATTGATCTTATTCCTGGTCAAAGAGTTTATGCTTGTGATTTCTCTTTTAAGGCCTTCCACTCCAGAAGAGTTTGGAGTTGTCTGATACTGAAGTTGGAAACAGTGGGCCGCGGCATATTTCTGGTTAGGATTATATTGCTAATTAGTATCTGACTTTTCTTTTTACTGTTCCAGTTGTAATATGTTTATATGGTGATTTTAAAATGTGTTTTTTTTAAAAATAATAATATTGAGAATTTGCTTGTTTGTGAATTTAATGAATGAGATATGTTTTTACCTAATATTGAGTTCATGTGAAATGAATGCGATATGGTTTAGGTGATGTGTCTGTAATTTAGGTTCGCTATAATTACTCTTGAGGATTGAGGTACTCTAGATATTTAAAAGGGCATCATTGATTCTCAGTATTCTCGAACTTGGAGATGGTTTTTGGGGTGTTGTGGACCTTGAGGATGCGATCTATTTTGCAGATTGGTGTTTGTTTCTTTATCCAGCTTGATTGGAATATGATTTCCACTATGTTCTTTCTTGTATCCTCTGTTACCAGTTCAAACTGATTTTTACACAAAATTGTACTCCCTTTTATCTGTTTCGCTCCCTAGCACTGTAGTCTCATCATGTATAAAGTAAAATAACCTGGGGTTTAAAAGTGAAACATATTAAAGAGACCAGAAAATCTACATATAGGTCTGGACTAAAGAAGTGGTTGGTTCTCCTGACGTCATTTTCTACCGTTAATTATTCCTGCAATTACTTAATGTTCTTTATTTTTTTAAAAAAAAAATATTGTCTGTTACATAAATGGAAAGTGTATATTCTTCTTTTCAATCTGTCTGTTGACACGAAATTATCATTGGTCACAGATACAAAATGAAGAATACAAATACTAGCTTCTGGTTTCCAAATTTTCACTTTTTTCATTCCAGTTAGAAGTTTCAAAGCTTTTCAATTTTCACCTTTTTTTCCAGTCAATCATATGGATCATTAAAGAATACAAAACAGTTATAGGTCACATGATCTGTGAAGTAAATAAGAACTGATGGCATTTAGCTGCTATTTTCTTATAATTTGGTTGTCTGAATTTAAACAGGCTTAGCGATATGATAGGTCTGTTTCATTCCTTGCGTGGATGGTGGCTGGTGATGGGGTTTGGGGTCTGATTGAGACAGGGCTAGCAATTAATTAAGCTGCGGGTGATGGGTGTGTTAATGACACTGGTTTCATTGGTGTATCAAGTTAGGTGGACCTTTCTTTTCTCTAAGCAAGAATGTGTATCAGTGTGTGTGCAGCTCCACTAACAAAATCAAGAGCTACAAATAGTAACAACTAAATCCAAGTGTATCGTTATATATTTCAATTCTAATTTAATCTCTAATCGTGAATTTCTAGAATGCTATTGATGTTTTCACATCCTAGGATTATTAAACACACCAACATTAATTGGTTTATTTTCTAGTAATATTGATAGTTATTGGTGTATATTTGTTTGCATCTATGGCATAATCTTTGTTAGTTAATGTTAAGGTAGAATAGGTTTCTTATGTTCTGAAACTGCTTGTTAGCAGGTGGTTTGGTTGCTTTTTTTGTTACATTTACTTTGAAGATAACCCTCACATAGGCTTGGATGGATCAAGAACTTCATTTCTGGAGGTTCTTCATCAATGACTTGGATTGAGTTGGTGTTATTTTGGTAATCATATAGGAGATGGTAAAATGTAGGTTAACTCTATGACCTTTTTTTTTGGAGAAGTACTAGATTTTGTTTAGGGATGTTCAATTGGGCAATGACCTTTTTGGATATGATGGTGCTTGATTAAAATATAACTTGGATATGCTTGTGTAGTTTGAAAGTTTGTTAAGTTTAGTAAGAAACAAGAGATGGACTTGTTAGTTTGATACCAAACAATGGATTTCTATTTGGTCTTTTGACTCTAATTCATTCTATATTGCTTGCACTGATGTTGCATGCCAATGGTATATTTGAACGATTCGAGACCTGTCAGTCACACGAATTATGAACAAAAAGAAAAGAAGACAAGATTTACCCAGGTTCACTCCAGAATAGGGCTATGTTCTGTCAGAAGTTTCTTATTATCAACCTCACAAATCTCTCGTTACAATGTATGCTTAGTACATAAAGAGTATTTATAAGCAATTTAAGACGTCCTAATTAGGGTCTAATTAGGATTTCCGCCCTGCTGTAGAACTACGGCTATTCATGGGCCCAAGCCCAAATGGCTAAGCAAAAAACCAGACCCAACTCATGTATAGGGGACATTATGTTCGTTCGAGGTTCTATAGATCTGGTCCCGTGAAGTATGCACCAACTCTAACAATCTCCCACGTGGTAAATACTTTACACACATGGTAAACTTCCTAGGATTCTGTTTCTTCAAGTCCATCTCAGTAGCACACAAGTTAAACTTTGCTAGACTAATTGCCTTAGTAAAGAAATCTGCGTTGTTCACTGCTATATCGACTTTCTCCAAGATTATCACATTTTCTTCAATCTTTTCCCAGATGAAGTGATATTGGATATCAATATACTTCGTTCGTGAATGAAATATAGGATTCTTTGTTAAGAAGATAGCACCTTGATTGTCACATTTCACCTTCATTGCTTCTTGTTTAAACCCAAGCTCAGCACACAACCTTTGAAGCCAAACCGCTTCCTTTCCAGCATGAGTTATTGCCATATACTTTGCTTCTGTAGATGAAAGGGCAACAAAAGTTTGCCTTTTGCTCATCCAACTCACAGCCCCACCAAATAGATTGAATATATATCCGCTTGCAATGTCTCCTCCCCAGCCAGCATCAATTGATCCTACAATATGAAGATTCTTTTTACCTCTCATACCTCCATAACACAATGCAAACTCTGACGTGCCACGAAGATATCTAAGAACTCTCTTGATTGCAATCCAATGCTCTTTCCCAATATTAGACATATATCTACTCAATACTCCCACTGCTTGGGCAATATCTGGTCTCGTACACACCATAGCATACATCAAGCTTCTAACCGCACTAACATAAGGTACGTGCGCCATCTATTCAGCTTCTTCCTCTGTCTTCGGACATTGTTCTGCAGATAACTTGGTTCCCAAAAGAATGGGAGTCCCTACCGGCTTACTGTCAGACATGTTAAATTTCTTCAACACTTTTGCAATAAACTTCTTCTGACTTAGCCACAATTTTCGATTTTCACGATCTCTTTTTATCTACATGCTCAAGATAAAGTTTGCTGGCCCTAGGTTTTTCATGTCAAACTGCCTTGCCAACAATGCCTTCACAGTGCTAATCATTTTCTTGTTATTTCCAATCAACAACATATCATCAACATACAAGGTTAAATTAACAAAATCAACCCCTAACCTTTTCACATAAACGCAGTGATCAGCATAACTGCGAGTGAACCCAAGCTGAATGGCATACGTATCAAACTTCTGGTACCACATCCGTGGTGACTGCTTTAGTCCGTACAAAGACTTCTTCAGTTTACAAACCAGCTCTTCCTTGCCTTTGCTCACAAAGCCTTCAGGCTGTTTCATGTAAATTTCCTCATCTAAGTTCCCATAAAGGAAAATTGTCTTCACATCCAGTTGCTCAACCTCTAGATCATAAGCAGCTGCCATGGATAAGACACATCTGATAAATGTCAACTTTGCTACGAGGGAAAATATCTCACCATAGTGAATTCCCTCTATTTGTAAGTACGCCTTTGCAACCAGATGTGCCTTGTACTTTTCTACCATTCCATCTGCATTTGTTTTCTTCTTGAAAATCCATTTGCACCCAATTGCTTTCCTATCTCTAGGAAATTTCACAAGGTTCCATGTTTCATTCTTGTCTAGTGCCTGCATCTCCTCTTTCATAGCATCCTCCGAGGTCCTTGCCTCTTTCACTGTGCTAGGATCATCACAAGTAATATTTAAAACATATAATGCACTGCAAGCACTAGTGGAATACCTAATGGGTGGTCTCCTAACCCGTGTGGATCGCTTTATGATAGGCGTGATCTCTACCCCCGAGCCAGCATCTAAATTCTCATCCTCTACATCAGAAACATGAATATCGTGCTCAGACCCAACTGACTTAGAATATGAAGTATCCGATGCAGTTTGTGGGGTAGTTACCCACTCTTTATTTCCCGAGCTAAGATCAATCTGAACTTGCTTTGGCTGTTCTGGCACATCTTCGACAGTCGCCACATCCCTTTGTGTTTCCTTGAACACAACATCTCTATTGTAAACTGTACTCTTGTTTTTTGGATTCCATAACTTATACTCCTTGAGCCCATCCTTATAACCAATGAAAATGCACTTAACTGATTTACTGTCAAGTTTGTTCATCGTTTCTTTTAGTACATGCATATAAGCATCACACCCAAAACCCTAACATGAGCCAAACTCGGCTTCTTCTCGAATAGTGCCTCAAACGATGTCTGATCCTGCAAAGCTGATGTAGGTGACCTGTTCTTCAGATAACATGCTATAGCAGCCGCCTCTACCTAGAACTCCGGCTTTAAGCCTACACAACTCAACATACTCTTCGATTTCTTCATGAGTGATCGATTGAGTCTCTCAGCCACCCCTTTATGTTGAGGTGTTTATGGAGTTGTTTTTTGTCTTGCAATACCGCTTGTAACACAGAATTGCTTAAACTTGTCTGAGCAAAATTTCCCTCCATTATTTGTTCTCATACCTTTATCTTTATTTCCATATGATTTTCTACTAATGCTTTAAACTCACAGAACTTATCAAATGCTTCACTTTTACTCTTAATGAAGTAAATCTATGCATATCTTGAAAAATCATCAATGAAAGAGACATAATACATTGATTTTCCAAGAGATTGGACTGGAACTAGCCCAAACACATCATTATGTATTAAATCCAGAATACCTTTTGCCCTCGTGCCAGTGGACTTAAAACTCACACGGTTTTGCTTGCCATGTAGACAATCTTTAGAAACCGAATCTCATGGAGCAATCTGGGACTCTCTTCACCATCTGCTTTGACGATAAATTAGATAAGTCCCTTTTCACCGATATGCCTATGCCTTTGATGCCACGACATAGAGGACGTTGCCTCATCATTAGTCGCCTTCTCAAAGATAAAACCTCCACTGCACTGACTTTGACTGTACTTCCCAGCAGCTTGTACAATGTACCATACCGAACATCTCGTGCAATTACTAATGATCCACGAGTTATCTTGCACGAATTTTTGTCACAGCCGAAATTCACTCCCCCATCTGCCATCTTGTTGACTGACATCAGGTTCTTGCTGAGACCGGGAATATGCATCACGCCTGGAAGTGTTCTAACTGTCCCATCATTCATCCTCAACTTTACCTTCCCACGATCAATAATTTTCACCGGAGAGTTATCTCCCATTAAACCGTTTCCCCCATCAAAGGTTTCATACTCACGAAACACATCCCTGTGAGGTGTCATGTGAGCCAAACAAGATGCCATATTTAAGTCACCAGCATCATCATCATATTGGTCTTTGTTTCCTGAAGCTGATCTCTCGCCTGTCCGCTTTGCATGGTTTACACTCTTACTTCTGCAATCATTCTTTAGATGTCCAGGCTTCCTACACTTCCAACACTTCAACCCAGATTTATCCCTACTTTTCGATCTTCCTTTGAACTTGAGTTTATCACTAGACCACTTGTAGTCTTTTTCATGGGTTCGCCCTCTCATTGATAAGGCCTCCTTTGACGAGTTCTTTGTGCACTGCTGCCTTATCTCCTCAAACAATAAGGCTGCCACGACATTCTCGAAAGACAAATCAGTCGTACCACTACCAATCGCAACTATCAAGTTATCCCATGAATCAAGTAGTGAACAGAGCAGTGTAATAGCCTTATCGTTATCCGTCACATCAGCACTAATAGATAATAACTGACGTATCAAATTGTTGAACTCATGTAGATGAACAGAGAAAGAATCGCCCTCAGTCATTCGAAGGTTGTACAACTTTTTCCGCAGAAACAGTTTATTTACCAGAGATTTACTCTGATAAAAGCTTTCCAGCTTCTTCCCAAGATCTTTCGCAGTTTTTTCTCCAGAAACGTTTATCAGGACAGAATTGGCCAGGCATAGCCGAATCAGACTTCGTGCTTTCCGATCGAGCTTCTCTCATTCCGTGATGGTCGCTGAAGATGATGTCGAAACCACCACTGGCGACGCCTCTGCTGTGGACGCCGTACTCTTCAGTATCTCATCGACTATCACCATCGACAGATCCCTATCCACGAGTAGATCCTCAATCTTCAGTTTCCATAACTCGAAGTTCTTCCCTTCAAACTTCTCGATTTCAATCCGCGATCCAATCGATATTTATGATTGTTAATTCTCGAACACAAGGCTCTGATACCAATTGAACGATTCGAGACCTGTCAATCACACGTATTATAAACAGAAAGAAAAGAAGACAAGATTTACCCAAGTTCACCTCAGAATAGGGCTACGTCCTGCCAGAAGTTTCTTATTATCAACCTCACAAATCTCTGGTTACAATGTATGCTCAGTACATAAAGAGTATTTATAAGCAACTTAAGACGTCCTAATTAGGGTCTAATTAGGATTTTCGCTCTGTTGCAGAACTACGGCTATTTATGGGCCTATGCCCAAACCACCAAGCAAAAAACCATACCCAAACTCATTTACAGGGCTTGAAAGTTTCGGGCCCCCTAACCCCCACCCGTTTTCCTGGGACCGGGGCCCTGTGTTCATCCTGGGTTTTACAGATCTGGTTCCGTCAAGTATGCACCAGCTCTAACAATATTTGAGTAGATGATTAAACTCTAGTGATGTTTAGTTTGTTTTTTACCTACTATTCTCATTTTGTATGCATAATCCGTTTGAGCAAACTGCTGACGGGGTTATGTTCTACTTTGTTGATTTGTTTTTTTGGAGTTATTTCAAGTATGATTTATCTGATTCACGGCTGTTATTTTCTCTTGATTTGTGATGTTAAATTCTCTGTGCTGCTCATTTCAAAGTTCATGTTAAATTCCAAGCTTTGGTTTCTTTAGTTATGGTTTGTATTTTTCAGAGATATATTCTTTGTGATTTGGTTTTATGATCGTTGGGGCTTAATTTGCATTTGGGGTCTTAATTCTCGTCTAGGCACTTTTAAATGATTAGATATGTATGCATTGATTTTGGCCTTGGAAAAATTTTCTAGTTCATATTTAGATGCTACAGTTGGGTCAATGTCATATGGTTTTGTTCATAATTGTTATTAGTCATTTGAATTCTCTTCATTGTGGTTTAATACTCTAATATTACAATAAATGTTTAAATTCTGTTTTGGAGGCTTGTTAATGTTTTTTGGCAATAGATTGGGTTTCATGCATGATTGGAATTTTTTGTTCAGGACATCTTTGTAATTTCACTTAATGGCCTTCAAATTGTAGGAATCGAAACATTTAAATTCTCGCATGTCTTCTTCTTTGCAGACGGTGCATATAACTAAGGATATTGATTTAGAAATACCATCATTTATGATGAAATGAAAAAAAATTCATTTTTTGTTGAGGCGATTTACAAAAGGGAGAGGGCAATTGCAGTATGATGAGGTGTGTCTAATGGCTAGATATCTCAAGAATTTTTTTGAAGAAATCTAAGAAACCTGAGAAACCCTAAACTGAGAACCCGAAAAACACCTGAGCAACCCGAGTATATGCAAGGTGTGGGCTTCTTCGTTAATGACACTGATTTGATTCTCATTGCCCATAATGTCATTACTGTGACTTTAATTAATGATTTTCGGGTATCTTTTAGTTTTGCTCACAGTTTGGGGTAGTTAGAAAAGCTCGGTTAGTTGATAGTGATAAGTAGAAGGATTTCACAATGTTGATCTTTTTTCTTCTGCTTCATATCTTCCTGGCTTTCCATTTTGTTACCCAAATTTTTTTTTTTTCCGTAACTTTTTCTAGAGAAGCCCCAAGTGTAGTGTTGTACGACAAAATCAAACAATGCACTACTATGTATAAGCATTCCAACCACGTTCCATCTTGCATCGAACACTTAGTCTCCATAGACTCCTTCCCTGTCTAAAAGACATATAGTAGTGCTCAAGCAATGCACTATTATATCTCACTCTTATTCAGATAAGGAATTTCCATTGCTCGGAAGTGGTATGTGGGGACCCGGTTTTCGATGCGAGAGGGAAGGTGGTTGAGATGCTTATATATAGTAGTGCATTGTTTGATTCTGCCATAAACAACTAGGCTTTTCTGTAGGAAGTTATAGAAACAGAATTGGTTAAGAAAATGGAAAGCCAATAAGATATGAAGCAGAAGGAAAAAGATCTACATCCTTAACCTTGGAAGAGGTCATTTGAGGGGGGTGACTGCTAAGGGGAAGATCGGAAATTTGAAGGAGGCAAGAGTTGTAAAACCAGTTTCTATGTTGCTAGCTTTATGGTAAGTTAGTTTCTTTCCTTTGTTAGGATAAGACCTCAATTTCTATGATTTTATTGTGCAACACAAGAAAAAACCCTAAACAATACAGAGAAACAACTCTGATGTTTTATTTAAAATTATGCAAATACAATAATAATGTTTACTAAACCCTAAAACCTTATTATAAGGTCAAGCTAAAATAGGAAAATTAAATTAAGGCCGAATTAAAAGTAATTGCAAATAAAATAAAAAGTTTACTTAAACTGAAAACTGTCAAATTTGAAGGCCTAAAACAGAATCAATGGCAGTCAACCGTTCTAGGTAGTCCACCTGCCATTTTTGCGCTGATCTGCCAACTCAAGGTATCTCAGTGCCAACAACATGTTATCTGACAACTTAGCATCATCTGACTCGGATCCTCCTGCTTCAGTCGTCTCGGGTTGGAAAGAACTCGTCCTCGAGTTCACAATAGCTTCATCGGAATCCACAAAATAAGGACTCATGTGTTTCACATTAAAGACATTAGGTGGCAACCCAGGAAGAAGATCCTCTGGCATCAGGTCAGAAAACTTTGCTAGCAGCTGTTGCGCCTCTGCTGGTAAATCTGGATTCATGTCTGCTGCACTATTCCCACAAGGCAGCAGAGCATAGACCACGTCTCCAGGCTCAATCTCAGCTAAAAACCTGGACATCGAAAGCAGATTAGTATTATTGGCTACCGGGGTAGGAGTGGTTCCTTCTCGACGAGGTGCCAACACAATCTTTTTCCCTTTGATGCTAAGGGCATAGGTATTTTTCCGTCCATCATGGATAACACTACGATCATATTGCCAAGGTCTGCCTAACAATACATATCAAACATCCATAGACACAACATCACACCAAGCATTATCAAAATATTTCCTACCAATCGAAAAAGATACTAGGCATCGCCTATCTACTGTTACCTCACTGCCTTTATTCAACCACGATAATTTATACGGCTTGGGATGACGATCTATCTTCAACTGCAATTTCTGGACAGCCTCTTCAGACACTACGTTCTCGCAACTACCACTATCAATGATCATCTTGCAGACTTTATCTGCAACTGTGCAGGTCGTGTGGAAAATATTGGTCCTCAACCAATCGTCCCCTGTATCGCCCTTGGGGGTCAGTAAACTCTTACAAACAACCAAGGTCTCATGGCCATCTCTATACAACACATCTCCATCTTCATCATCATCATACACAGGCTCTCCAATCCCCGCAGTTTCGTCTATCATGTTGTCCTCAATTAGGAGATTTTTACCCTTCTGACTAGCAAACTTCCTGCACTCAGTCGATTTATGTCCCTGTTCACCACATCTGAAACATCTAATATTTGAGCTAAGGTTACCTTGGGGTGGCTGCTGGGCAGGACGAAATTCTTGAAAGCGAACTAGCCGACTGCTTTGATCGCTGCTTCGGTTCATTGGCCTCATGTTCTGCTGTTTTTCCACCGCAAGTGCACGCTGGTATGCTTCAGAAACGGTCCACAGCGAGTGAAGGCTGAGGACATCCTGTAGAGGCTGTCGTAATCCCCCCAAATACCGTGCCACCATCTGCTCTTCTATCTCAGATAAATCATTCTGGGCTATCAATTGATAGAACTCCTCAGTGTAATCATCAACCGATCTCGTGCCTTGTCTCAACGAATGAAGTCACTGAAACAGGGTTTGAGTGTAGCCGAAAGGAAGGAAGTGACCCTTCATCTTCTTCTTCATCCTCTCCCAATCAGTGATCTTGGCCTTGCCCTGACGGTCGCGTGAGCGCCTCAACTGCTCCTACCATGCAGATGCTCTGCCTTGGAGTTTGATGGTGACCAGTTTTACTTTGACACGATCTGGGACTTTCTTATACTAAAATATGCGCTCTACTTCATTCAACCAATCGACGAATCCTTCGGCCTGTAACTTACCAGAAAACTCGGGCAGATCCACTCTGAATCTGAGGTCTCCATAATGATCCTCCCGACCACGGTGCTCCCCGAATCGACCAGGATTGTGATACGGGTTTTCGAAACTGGAATCAGAATCGTGACCTTACGTCTCACGATCACCGAAATTCCGCGCCACTAGACACTAGGTTAACTCTGCAACTTGCCTCTGTAAATCCTCAATCATCGCATCCTGAACGTTACGATCACGGTGTGGGGCTTCCTCGTTCGGAACCTGCCTGCGACGGCCACGACCAGGACCACTAGCCATGGAAACTTATGAAATCTCACCCCAGGAAGATGCTGAAGCTCTGATATCCACTGACGCCGGGCAGAATAGCGATTATTCTGCAGGCTAGTCGAACAGATAGTTCACAGGGAGTAACAACAGAAAAAACCCTAAACAATACAGAGAAATAGCTCTGATGTTTTATTTAAAATTATGCAAATACAATAATAATGTTTACTAAACCCTAAAACCTTATTTATAAGGTCAAGCTAAAATAGAAAAATTAAATTAAGGCCGAATTAAAAGTAATTGCAAATAAAATAAAAAGTTTCCTAAAAACTAGTAATTGCAAATAAAATAAAAAGTTTCCTAAAACTGAAAAACTGCCAAATTTGAAGGCCTAAAACAGAATCAATGGCAGTCAACCGTTCTAGGTAGTCATCCTGTCATTTTTGCGCTGATCTGCCAACTCAAGGTATCTCAGTGCCAACAACGTGTTATCTGACAACTCAGCATCATCTGACTCGGATCCTCCTGCATCATGTTTAGAGCTCAAAACCAAAAACAATAGCACCACCAGTATCTGTAAGTTCTTCAATCTTCCTTGTTGTAAACTTAAATTCAGAGGGTAAATAATCCTAAACTACATAAATTTGTTATTTTTAGGTTCACAAGCATGTAATATATGTGATATCTTTATGCATTTTTTCAAAAGGCTTCTTACTTTTGGAAAACGGCAGAATGTAATAACCATTTTCAATTTCATATATTGATTGGTATGCTAATGCTGAAGGACGTTAACTTATTATTAAGGATGGAAATCTAATAGCCATTCAGAGGATAACTATTAAATTATCATATTAGATTGCAAGATGTCACTTCGGATAAAAGTGGTGGTGGATAAGTTCGTGCAGGAGCTGAAGGAAGCGCTAGATGCAGACATACAGGACAGAATCATGAAGGAGAGAGAGATGCAAAGCTACATTGAGGAGCGTGAGCGCGAAGTAGCCGAGCGTGAAGCTGCCTGGAAAGCCGAGCTCTCTCGCCGTGAGGTTCCCTTTCTCTTCTCTTTCATTATTATCTTCTTTGTTTTGGCGTTAATGAAATTGGTGCTTTTCATATCTTTTATATATTGAAACTCAGCCTACCTGCTGCAATCATTTTTGTGAACTCATTATTGATACCCATTTTGGAATGACAAGGCAACAGTTGCAAATTATGATTCTTTATTACCATTTTCTTTCTTGGCATTTGGAAGCGATCCCTTTACTTCCATTTCAAGACATTCTTTCTTCAGGTTTTAGCTTTGCACATAAAGTAACTTTAAGTTATTTATTTCTTTTTTATAGGTCATAAGAGTATAACTTTTGTTACCCAGAATCCAGCTTCTTCATGTTTCTGTTGTGGATTCTTCCTTTCTTGTTTGCTTACTTTGTTACTCTTTTTCACTGCAGTCTGTTTATAATGCAATTAACTTCATTATTAAAGGAGAAAAAGAAGAAGGGGGCAATGAATATCAGCTTCCTGTCTGATAATCCTAGAATCTGTGCATCAGTTATCAAACTGTTAAACTCTTTTTTTGGCGAAGTTCTTTCTTTCCCATATTTGTGTGTCATTGTTGCACTTTCGTAATTCGTATGGACCCCATGACTTTCCCTTGATATCTTCACCTTCGTAGCAAAATAGACAAACTCATTATTCATCACCTCAAGTTGTAATGGGTCTGGGCTCAAGTTTTCTATCCTTTACAAGATGTTTGTCGGCCTCTGCGTTATCTGTGTTCATCATCTCACTACGGATTGAAAAAACAATGCATAAAACATTTCCTCACATGACTTCTAAGAAGGGAACACCATTTGATTTGCACCACTTCTTCGTCACAAATCTATTTTTCTCTTTTATCTTTGTGATGTTTTCTACTTATGAAGGATATTGGAGACCCATGTCTTTTCTATATCAGAATGTAATTATTCGTGTTTTTGGGCTTTAAAGAGGATTTATAAGTTTATAACTATAATTTGTTATGTCAAAGTTATTTTTACAAGTACTTCCTGTGGTACAAGGTTCCGTCAATATTTCCTTAGATGAATAAGATTTAATCAAATGATAGTACAATATATGTTCCAACATATGCTGTGTTTCCACTTGGGCTTCCACTGGACAACTAGCAGACATCACCTAAGCTTGACTGCATTTGAATTTTCCTCCCCTGTTATGTTCAAACAATACATTGTGTTGCTTCACGAAACAAGTGTCTTCTGCTTGGGCTTAATATATAAACATTGTGCCACATTATGCCATGCCATTCTTGTGGCTGGCAAAACTCGGTGCAAAATAATAGGAGTATTTGAAAAAGGAACACACATTAGTTTGTTAGTTCATGTATTGTCTGAGTGGTTGCAAGCAAACTTTTCTCTTTGTCTGTTGTGAAATTATTTTGTATGCTTGCTTATCCTTAGCTTAGTGTCATGTTTTCTAAACTGCTTCCACCAACACAATTGTATGGTTTTTTTTATTAAATACTGGTGTGATAGACTTATGGATATGAATTTTGAACAATGTTCTCATCAGTCAACTGAGTGGTTGCATGTCCAATAATGGTGATTCTTGGCTATTTGCGTTGTTCATTTTAATTTTCTCAAAAGTAATTTTATCTTTCAGGCAGAGATTGCTCGACAGGAAGCGAGGTTGAAGATGGAGAAAGAAAACCTTGAAAAAGAGAAAAGTGTCTTAATGGGAACTGCATCAAACCAAGATAACCAAGATGGAGCTCTTGAAATCACTGTGAGTGGTGAAAAATACCGATGCCTCAGGTTTTCAAAGGCAAAGAAATGAGGCTTTACAAGTAGGATCAGGAAAAACAAAGCAAAAAATTGTCATGTTTCTATACGATGATGTACTTTCTTAACTTAGACACATTATTTAGAAACTCCATTCTTTGTACATGCATTAATTATGCATATTTATGAATGCATTGCATGGCAACATGAATTGATGATGCCTAAAATTGCAAGATTTGATTCAATGAAGAAAGAAGCCTTGTGATTAATAACCAATTTGTAATGATTTAATTCTTTTACTGCATGACAATGTCTTGAAAGCATGATGTTGCAACTTATGTGCCCCCTGAGTGATCTCTACTACCAAACAAGCTCTAAAGTTCCATTTGTTTGCTCACAAAAGCACCCGTAGAGAAGGGTTTTGAAGTTCTTAAAAGGTTATGTTTGTTGCAATTTTGGTGGTAAATTGCTTTTTGGAAGGGTGTCGCCTTGCAGTCATTCCTCCCAAAACAGGCGTGCCCTTTAGTCTGATGATCTATAGAAGTACTACAACAGTGAGGAACTTTGGTATTATTGAGTGCTTCTCTCCTCTTTAATGAAAATTGATCGTCTTGGTTCCCTTAAGAAGACGAATGATTTGATGTCTTCGATGATCGCGATTCAAGCAACTTCCTCTGTTGTTCGTGGTTTATAATGAGTGTCAATCCGTCTGATTGTTTTGAGTGAAGCTGTCACTCAAAACAACCAGGATTATGGATTCCTACACTCAGTGTTTTACTATTAATCTTATTAGACTATTTTCTTAACCCAAAACCCAATTTAGATTCGGTATAATCACTAACTTTAGGTCTGGTTTTAGTTTAGAAACTTAAGGTTTTGCAGAAAATAGTTTCAGAATTTTTTTTGGGAGTTTTGAAAATATTTGAAAAAGTCTAGAGACTAAAAGTGAGCTAAACTCTGATATGAAAATCTTCTCCCCCAATACAGAGATTAAAGGATTTTTCTTAATGGAAAATTACTTCCCTTAGTTTGGTGAAATCTTCGTATGAGGAGCCGTAGTTTGAAAACCTGCCATTACAATTTTATCACAGGAACGAGGTACTGGAGGAGGTAAGTAGAGAAGTAAATGGCAGTTCTTCCAAAGCCTCATATTTGCCAATCTCACGCGTGGCATAGATCTAACATTAATAATCATTTTCATTTGGCTTGAGAAAGGGAAGAACTTGATGATCACGAGGTAGAGGTAGTTGCACTCCTTTGACTGACTCTGCATATGATTCGTGCAGAAAAAATGTATTGCAACTGTAGAATGAACCTGATGAGATGGGTTTCAAGCATTCATTGCAAACAATTTCTTGATGTTCACCATCCTCGTGATCATAAAAAGGTTAAATTACTGTTTTGGTCTTTTAAGATAAGGGTTGTTTTTTAGAAAAGTCCCCGAGGATAAAACGTTAACAATGTAGTCCTCAAGAAGGGTTAACAACATTTTTAGTCCTACAACTATTCGCGATTTCCTAAATTAGTACCCCAACAAAAAAATTTCCTAAATCATATCCTTGATTCTTTAATTTTGCATTATTTTGGTCCTACCGTCAATTCTCCGTTTAACTTGTCTGTGAAATGCTTTGTAATCTTGGTAGGATGGCATATAATTGCTGAGGTTGCAAGATTTTGCACGGGATTGCACCCCATCTTCCCCCTCCCCTTAAATTGATTGAAACCCTAGAAACAGTGAGTAAGCTCCATCTTCTCAACTTCTCCAATAATCAATGCCAGTAAACTCATCTTTGACTCACCATTGTTGAACAAGGTAAACATGCGACTCTGTCTCTCTCTCCATAGCTCCAATCCGCTTTTGTTCTCACTCTTTCTCCTTAAACAACTTCATCTATGAAAGTTAACCGCTATATGTTACTCTCTCTACTAGAGAAGTCGAACCTTGTCTTCTATTGATTTCTTACTGTGTATCTTTGTCTTTATATTACAAGTTGAAGCAATTGGTGTGGTCATGGAGACGGAAAGCCCTAGCTTTTTTTTTTTTCTAATAGCAATCCCAATTTGTCATTGTGGCTTTCTGTATCGATCAAAACTTCTTAGACCGATAACATTCCTAGCAGGAGATTTTTCGGTTGCAACAACTATGGGGTTTGCAATTGAAAACAATATCAATGTTAGGTTATAAGTATAAATGGGTAATTTTTAATTGAAACTTGTTTTCTATCTTGCAAGGACCTAGGGCATGTGGTTATTTTTGCTGGTATGACCCACCTATGGGTGATTAAGCGAGGGATGTCATTGTTGGTTTGTGTTGTGAGTTTTAATTTACTCACAAGCGCACGAGTCGTTTGCAGTATAGCTTTGTGCAAGTGCGAGGTCAAATCCACAAGAAATTGCGTTGTGAAAATATATTTTTAATCTAAACTAACTTTATCTTAACCTAGTTCCGAATTGTGAATGATATTGCAAAAGAAATATAAACTAAACTAAGTTGATTTAAAAACTAATAATTAAAACACTAAGGTTTCCGAATTCACCCTACCGAAATTAAGCATATATGTTCTAAAAATATAGCCTATCAAAACATTCCATGAATCCAACTATAAGACAAAAAACAAAGAATATCCCAACTAAACCAAAAGCATCCAATGTATCCGCACTCAACAAATCACAAAGGAAATCCAATTTAATCGAAAAGTATTCAATGTATCCATCAGATGAAACACAAGGAATATCCAACAGACAATTTAAACTCAATCAATTATAAGATTAACTCAAATAATTGACAGAACATTTATACTAAAAATTGTCAGATTTGTTCAAGCAAATCTAAACTACTACACCAAACAACGGCGGGGCTTCATCTTCAACCTTAGCTGAAGAGTCTAGCCACTCATAACTATGAAACTACAATTCATAATAAAAGTGCTAAACATTAAACTAAAACAACTAAATGAAAAGAAATAAATAATTTACATGGGAGAAATTCCACTCGCTAATGGGCGACGCTTCCCCTCGTGGTAGCAAAGCCTTCGGGATCCACCAGAATGCTAGCAGACATCCACCGGTTAACACCAAAGTGGCCCAGGAATTGTACATCGAATGATGAGGCCAGATGGTGTTTATATAGGGGGAGTCTCAGAACACTGTAGGTTTCAGATTCGATGTGGGATACTGGCCCGAGTGCGCTCGATCGCAGAATGGTCGATCGCATGTGCGCTCGATCGCAGAATGGTGCGATCGATCGCATGTGCGCTCGATCGCATGTCTTGTGCACACGATTGCATGTGCGCTCCATCGCATGTCTGTTACGATCGATCGCAGATGCACTGAACTGCAAATATTTCGATGTGGGATGTTGACCTTGCGCTCGTTCGTAGGTAAGTGCGCTCGAGCGCAGGTGCGCTCGATCGCATATCTCGTGTGATCGATCGCACTATGCATCCTCTTTGCTCTTGAAGCTTGATATCTCAGAAATGCTTCATTTTCTCCACAAACCTACAAAAATACACAAAACTCAAGAAAGACATAAAATAAAGTGAAATAATACAAATTAAGAACTTAACAAATATAAATTAAAGGGCTTAAATATGCAATATTTAAGACTCATCAAATACCCCCAAACTTATATTTTGCTAGTCCCTTAGCAAAACAAAATAAAAACTAGATGAAAAACAAAGAACATAAAGATAAGTTCATCACTTATGTTATCCAAAAATTTAAGAAGCACACACCACCATGATATTTAGTCATAAGCAAGCTTAAAGAGATAAACCCATCTTCACAATGAATAGAAATGTTAAAATCTAATTACTTACAAAAGGCAGGTGTAAAGACACCCCTAAGGACTTATTAACTCGAGTCAAAAAGGCTACGAAACTAAACTGACCTTAATGCTACCAAACAAAATTTTCACCTTTTGACGTGAACACTCACTACTTACTGAGGCAAGAGGTCCAGTTACTCAGCGAAAAATTTCGCAATGATCATTATGAATAAAATTCCCACCTTTTGACGTGAACACTCACTGTTTACTGAGGCAAGAGGTCCAGTTACTCAGTGGAAAGTTTATTGATGATGATCATTAGTAGTATTATTAATATATATATATATATATATTATTTTTTATTTTTTTTATGCTTTTCTATGCCTAAGTGTTTGATGAGTGCCAAATATTGCATATTTTGGCCCTCTAATTTACATTTGTTAGCTTAGGAATTTGTCACTTTGAGTTGTTTTCGTTGTTTTTCAGGTTTACAAGCACTGGGAAAGGAGTTTCACTAAAATTGCCAGAATTGCCCGTACAGATCAATCATCTTTGAAAATTAAACTGTATTGATTCAAGAAGAACCATGATATGAGCCATATATGCTTAGAAAGATCCAGAAGTCTATTTTCTGGAGAATTTTACGGCTCGTAAAAATGATTTTTCTACAGAAAGTTATGGCCGTTTTAGTAGACAAAGGTCAGGCTGTGAGGGCTGTGTGGGATTTCAGCGTGAACAGAAGTTTTGAAGGGCATGTGAAGACTTAAATCCAACATCCCACATTGGTTGGAAACACATTTCTATATCCCACATCCCACATCGGATTGGAAACACATTCCACTTGTGGTATTTGCCTATATAAGACCCACTCCACTTCATCATTCAGTGTACAATTCCTGAGCCACTTTGGTGTTTACCGGTGGACGTCCGCTAGCATTCTGGTGGATCCCGAAGGCATTGCTACCACGAGGGGAAGCGCCGCCCGGCAGCGAGTGGAATTTCTCCCATGTAAAGTTGTTTATTTATTTCTTTATATTCAGTTGTTTTAGTTTAAATGTTTAGCACTTGTTATTATAGTTTTATAGTTATAAGTGGCTAGACTCTTCAGTTAAGGTTGAAGATGAAGCCCCGCCGTTGTTTGGCGTAGTAGTTCAGATTTGCTTGTACAAATCTGACAATTTTTAGTATAAATGTTCTGTCAATTATTTGAGTTAATCTTATAATTGATTGAGTTTAAATTGTCTGTTGGATTTTCTTTGTGTTTCATCTGATGGATACATTGAATGCTTTTCGATTAAATTGGATTCTCTTTGTGATTTGTTAAGAGCGGATACATCGGGTGCTTTTGGTTTAGTTGGGATATTCTTTGTTTTTTGTCTTATAGTTGGATTCATAGAATGTTTTGATAGGCTATATTTTTAGAACATGTATGCTTAACTTCGGTGGGGTGGATTCGGAAACCTTAGTGCTTTTTATTATTAGTTTTAAAATCAATGTAATTTAATTTTAATTTATTTTACAAATTATCATTCAAAATTTGGAACTAGGTTAAGATAGAGTTAGTTTAGATTAAAAATTATATTTTCACAATGCAATTCCCTGTGGATTCGACCTCGCACTTGCACAACGCTATACTGCAAACGACTCGTGCGCTTGCGAGTAAATTAAAACTCACAACAGTGTTTATCCAACAAGTCATCCAGTTTCATAAGGAAACGTACACATTAAAATCATATGTCATACCTCACACAATTTGTGCTAATGCACTCGTGCTAGATAAGATCAAACATGTGAATTCTCAAATGCCTAAAGTAAGTAACTAAATTTTAAACTTTATCACCAGATCATGTGTTCAAAATTTTAAGCTCACCTATGACATCACATCACAGAAAATGTTTAGATCAACCAAAATTTCAAAATAACATGAGCATGCAATTATCTTTACGACGAAAAGACAACAAATTAGGACAAAGTGTGTGATGTGTCTCCCATACCCCCAAACTTAAATTACACATTGATCGCAATTTGTGAATAATATGGAAAGAGCTGATCTGGGATATGGAGAACTATCTGGATAGTATGACTCGTAGCATACCCCCAAACTTGAACTGAAGTACGCATTATCCCTGAAAAATAAAAACTGGAAAACAAAAAATACTGGAAACAAACATTAATCATAAAAATTAAGAAATATACAGAAAAGATAAGATGTGGGGTGCCTCCCATAAGCGCTAAGTTTAAAGTCTTCAGCCAGACTCTTCTTAGTAGACGACACTTAATCAGAGTAACTAGGATCCTCCAATAATATCGTCTCTATGTCTGGACTCCTCAACTTCAAAAATGGTTTTAGCCTTTGTCCATTTACCTTAAAAGTGTTACCATTCTTGGGATCCTCAATCTCGATGGCCTCATGAGGAAAAACTGACCGAATAATAAATGGGCCTGTCCAACGAGATTTGAGCTTGCTTGGAAAAAGATGCAAGCGTGAATTGTAAAGAAGAACTTTCTGACCCGGCTCAAAAGCTCGTCTCAAAATGTTTTGGTCATGAGTTTTCTTCATTTGTGCTTTGTATGATCGGGCACACTCATATGCATCATTCCGTAGCTCCTCTAATTCATTGAGTTGGAGCTTTCGTTGTGAGCCAGCCTTGGAAAGATTGAAATTCAGTTGCTTGATAGCCCAATACGCACGATGCTCTAATTCAATCGGAAGGTGACATGCCTTTCCGTACACTATACGATAGGGAGACATGCCAATTGGCGTCTTGAAGGCTGTTCGATATGCCCACAGTGCATCAGTCAATCGCAGAGACCAATCCTTTCTACTAGGGTTCATAGTTTTCTCTAAAATGTGTTTGATCTCACGATTAGAAATTTCCACTTGTCCACTCGTCTGTGGGTGATATGGGGTGGCAACCTTGTGTGTGATGAAATACTTCTTCATCAACTGCTCAAAAATCCGGTTGCAAAAGTGCTTACCGCCATCACTTATGATTGCTCGAGGCGTACCAAATCGAGCAAAAATAGTTTCCTTCATAAACTGGACCACAACTCTGTGGTCATTGGTCTTGTATGCGCAACGGCCTCCACCCACTTGGACAGATAGTCCACAACAACTAGAATGCACAAGTTACCAAAGGAGTTTGGTAACGGTCCCATAAAATCAATGCCCCACACGTCAGAAATCTCAACAATTAGAATAGGGTTGAGGGGCATCATATTCCTCCTAGAAAGACTCCCTAGCTTTTGGCAACGCTCACAAGATACACAGTAGGTGTGAGAGTCTCGGAACATGGTAGGCTAATAAAATCCACACTGCAAAATCTTTACAACAGTCTTTTTAGCACTGAAATGGCCTCCACAAGCATGATCATGACAAAAGGCGATGACGTTAGATTGGTCATACTCAGGAATACACCTTCTGATGATCTGATCGGGACAATACTCAAACAGATAAGGATCATCCCAGAAAAAATGTTTTACCATGGCTAAAAACTTTGATTTATCTTGTCGCCCCCAATGCAAAGGCATGTGTCCGGTGACAAGATAGTTTACTATATCAGCAAACCATGGAGCGGGATTTTGAGCAATGAGTATTAACTGCTCATCAGGAAAGGTCTCAGAAATGGGAGTGGCAGCCTCAGTGAAATCCACAATCAATCTAGATAAATGGTCCGCCACCACATTTTCAGAACCTTTCTTATCCCGAATCTCGATGTCGAACTCTTGAAGTAACAAGATCCATCCGATAAGACGAGATTTAGCATCTTTTTTAGAGAAAAGATACTTCAAAGCTGCATGATCCGAGTAGATAAGGACCTTAGATCCTAACAAGTAGGATCTGAACTTGTCTAATGCAAAATCGACTGCTAACAAATCCTTCTCAATGGTAGAGTAATTAAGTTGTGCGTCGTTTAGAGTTCGACTCGCATAATAGATAACATGGGGAAGTTTATCAACACGCTGCCCCAAAACAGCTCCAACAGCATAATCTGATGCGTTACACATAATCTCAAAAGGCACACCCCAGTTGGGTGGCTGAATAATGGGTGTGGACGTCAGAATCTTCTTCAGATCCCCAAATGCTTTCTTACAGTCCTTATCAAATATAAATGGGGCATCCTTTTGTAATAACTGGCACAAGGGCCTGTCGATTTTGCTGAAATTCTGGATAAATCGCTTGTAGAAACCTGCATGGCCCAGAAAAGATCGAACCTCCTTCACTGTACGTGGGAGTGGAAGGTTGGAAATCAGGTCCACCTTCGCTTTGTCGACTTCAATCCCCTGATGAGATACGACATGCCCTAGTACAATGCCTTTCTTAACCATAAAATGGCACTTCTCCTAATTAAGCACTAGGTTCTTCTCCTTGCACCGCACTAAAACCAAAGTAAGACGATGCAAGCACTCCTCAAATGTTGAACCGAAGACGGAGAAATCGTCCATGAAAATCTCTAAGAATCGCTCTACCATGTCAGAAAATATACTGACCATGCACCGCTGAAAAGTAGCGGGTGCATTGCATAACCCAAAGAGCATGCAACGGTAGGCGAAAGTCCCAAAAGGACAGGTAAACGTTGTCTTCTCCTGATCTTCAGGGTCCACGGGGACCTGGTTATATCCAGAATAACCATCCAAAAAACAATAATACTCGTGCCCAGCCAAACACTCCACCATCTGATCAATAAATGGCAGTGGAAAGTGATCCTTCCTTGTGGCAACGTTCAGCTTACGGTAGTCTATACACACTCTCCACCCTGACTGAACACGAGTTGGCACCAACTCGTCGTCCTTATTCTTTACTACCGTCAATCCTGCTCGCTTGGGCACGACATGAATTGGGCTCACCCATTTGCTATCAGAGATGGGATAAATGATCCCTGCATCAAACAGCTTAATTATTTCTGCCCTCACAACCTCTTGTATAGCTGGGTTGAGCCTTCTCTGTGGCTCCCTCGATGGCTTGGCATTCTCCTCCAAATGTATCTTGTGCATCACCACCGAGGGGCTGATTCCCCTGATATCCTCAATGGTCCACCCGATAGCTTCCTTGTGCTCTCTTAAGACATCTAATAATTTATCCTCTTGAGCTTCACCCAAATCTGAAGCTATAATCACAGGCAAACTATCGGCTGAACCTAGGAACTTATACTTAAGGTTATCTGGTAAAGGCTTAAGTTCCTTCTTGGGGGTTTCAGGTTCGGCAGTCTCCTCTGTCTCATTGCTTTCTTGAGGATCAGACTCCAAAATGGCATTCACTTCCTCGAGTAGCTTATCTAAGCCCAAGTCCTCTCCAAAGTGAGCAAAACACGCCTCCAGGGGATCCTCAATGCTTGATTCGTCCACAGTCTCCTCCAGAATCTCCTCTATCAAGCATACATTTCTCACTTCATCATACTCCTCCAGAATCTCCTCTATCAAGCATACATTCCCCTAGATCCAAAAGAGCCCTCTCAGTATGGCTGACTCCTATCGTGCAAGAGATGGTAGGACACCCCGGGTCCTTATACTTGATCGGTAGCTTGCACTGCAGGATTGAGCTGACCTGCTTGGTCAAAAATGCCTTCTTTGGGACATTCGTCCTCCTCTTGATAGTGACTAAGTCTTTTAAAAACTTGGCATATGACGGCACTTGATGGATGGCATCCAAAAATGGGATATTGATTTGGACTTGCTTGAATACCTCCAGAATTTTCTCATACTTCCCTCCTTTCTTGGGCGCCTGTAGCCTGTCGGGGTAAGGCACTTTAGGTATAAATGACCTAGGAGGGTCCTTCACAGTAGGTGTAGCTGTAGATGGCTCAGCATCTTTCTTGTCCTTGTTGCCACTCCATTGCCCTTGTTGCATAGCAGGGCTCTCTTCCACTCGATTGTCCACTTGTCTCCCAGACCTCAGTGTGACAATCGATTGTACTTGTTCCTCCCTGTGTGTAAGAGTTGATGAACTTTCAACCATAAATTGTCCTTTCGGGTTGGGCATGGATTGACTGGGGAACTTTCTTTTCTCTCTCTCACCCAAGTGACTTGCAATTTGCCCTATTTGACTCTCCAGCTTGGCAATTTCTTGGGTGTTTACCACTGTTGCACTCCTCACATCACTTATATTTTGGCTAGTCGCTTTCATGAACTCCTTAAGGGTGTCCTCTAGCGATTGTGAAACTGGCGCTGGTGTTTGAGTGGGTGCGTGGTAAGCAGGTGAAGGTGCTGGATGGGCAGAACGACCATGATTAGGAATTTGTGGGGCAAATCCGGGAGGATATTGATTTTGAGCATGATGAGGGGCTCCTCCCTGATTCATTGGTTGGTTTTGCCTCCATCAAAATTTGGGTGGTTCTGCTACCTTGGATTGTACGTCTCAGAGTATGATCCATTTGACTGCCTTCAAAAGTCATTGAAAGCATTTACTTGTTCCATAGGATACTCGGCACAAGCTGACATTGATGGGCAATTCTGTGCTAGATGCATGGGACTAGCATAGATGGAACAGCTTTCAACATTGAATGTGTTAGCAGCATTGATGGATTGGCTCACAGTGAGAGTGTCAATCTTCTTAGTGAGGGCATCTAACTTTATCCTCAAATCAGCGTCCTCCCTGACCTCATAGATGCCTCCCCTTTTAGGAGCACGAATGGAATTATCTCGACAGCTTGAAAAATCCCACTGCTGTGAGTTGTTGGACAACTTGTCCAACACAATATATGCTTCGTCTCCTATCAGACTCAAGAATGCCCCCCCATTCATAGACTCGATCATGCTATGGTTGGGTTGAGTCAACCCTTGGTAGAAGAATTGAACGAGTCTCCACTTCTCATATCCATGTGGAGGGCAGCTGATCAGTAACTCTTTAAAATGCTCCCAGCTCTCAGAGAACTTCTCATCCTCGTCCTGAGTGAAAGAACTAATCTCCTTTCGGCACTCATTCACTCTAGACATTGGGAAAAACTTATGATAAAATTTGCTAAGCAGGTTTTCCCAAGATGTAATAGACCTGGACGTGTTGGAATCCAACCACGCCCTAGCTCTATCATGAAGAGAGAAAGGGAAGAGTCGAAGATGGATTGACTCCTCATAGAAGTTATGGAATTTAAATGTGGCACAAATGTCTTTGAACTTCTTCACATGACTATAAGGATTTTCAAGATCTAAGCCATGGAATGAGGGTAAGAGTTGGATAACATGTGGCTTCAAGTCAAAATGTGTGGCATTGGTTGGTGGCAACACTATGCAAAAGGATGAGTTAGTCGCAACGGGTGTGAACAAATCCCTAAGGGATGTAGTGGAGTCCTCGTTCCAAGCTCTAGGTTGCTCTACATGTTCAGGATGATTAAAATTCTCTCCCATCTCAACAGTCTCTCTCACAACTAGTGCTATTCTCTGTCTCCTAAGAGTTCTTTCTAAGTCGGGATCTAAATGTGTCAAATCTAAGTTCAAGGATCTCCGACCAAGCATACACCAACAGAAAACAATGAGATACTAACCAACAGAATAAAGCAAACACACAACTCAAATTTTTTTTTTTTAAACTAACTAGTAGAAAAATAAAATTAATTCAGACTAAAAATTTTCACAAACCAAACAACTCCTCGGCAATGGTACCAAAAACTTGTTGTGAGTTTTAATTTACTCGCAAGCGCACGAGTCATTTGCAGTATAGCGTTATGCAAGTGCGAGGTCGAATTCACAAGGAATTGCGTTGTGAAAATATATTTTTAATTTAAACTAACTTTATCTTAACCTAGTTCCGAATTGTGAATGATATTGCAAAAGAAATATAAACTAAACTAAGTTGATTTAAAAACTAATAATTAAAACACTAAGGTATCTGAATCCACCCCATCGAAATTAAGCATATATGTTCTAAAAATATAGCCTATCAAAACATTCCATGAATCCAACTATAAGACAAAAAACAAAGAATATCCCAACTAAACTAAAAGCATCCAATGTATCCGCACTCAGCAAATCACAAAGGAAATCCAATTTAATCAAAAAGTATTCAATGTATCCATCATATGAAACACAAAGAATATCCAACAGACAATTTAAACTCAATCAATTATAAGATTAACTCAAATAATTGACAGAACATTTATACTAAAAATTGTCAGATTTGTACAAGCAAATATGAACTACTACGCCAAACAACGGCGGGGCTTCATCTTCAACCTTAGCTGAAGAGTCTAGCCACTCATAACTATGAAACTAGAATTCATAATAAAAGTGCTAAACATTAAACTAAAACAACTAATGAAAAGAAATAAATAACTTTACATGGGAGAAATTCCACTCGTTGATGGGGAGCGCTTCCCCTCGTGGTAGCAAAGCCTTCGGGATCCACTAGAATGCTAGCAGACGTCCACCAGTTAACATCAAAGTGGCCCAGGAATTGTACATCGAATGATGAGGCCAGATGGTGTTTATATAGAGGGAGTCTCGAAACACTGTAGGTTTCAGATTCGATGTGGGATACTGGCCCGAGTGCTCTCGATTGCATGTGGGCTCGATCGCATGTCTTATGCGCACGATCGTATGTGCACTCGATCGCATGTCTGTTACGATCGATCGCAGATGCACTGAACTGCAAATATTTCGATGTGGGATGCTGACCTTGCGCTCGTTCGTAGGCAAGTGCACTCGAGCGCAGGTGCGCTCGATCGCATATCTCGTGTGATCGATCGCACTATGCATCCTCTTTGCTCTTGAAGCTTGATATCTCCAGAAATGCTTCATTTTCTCCACAAACCTATAAAAATACACAAAACACAAGAAAGACATAAAATAAAGTGAAATAATACAAATTAAGAACCTAACAAATATAAATTAAAGGGCTTAAATATGCAATATTTAAGACTCATCAGTTTGCTAAGGAAAGTTAAAAGGATGGAGATGGAAGCAAATCAGCAGAGGCAACAGAGGAGGAAAACATATCAACATGTAGCTGTATTTGCGGCATTTTACTTGATTGTGTTAATATGGAAGTAAATAGAAGTTAGTTGGTTTAAAATGGGGTTTATATTTGTATGGGCTATAAGAGGAAGTTAGTTGCTTAGAGTTCTAGTGCTTGGTAACATATCTTGGTTAAGAGTGCTACTACTTTTTGTATGATGAGAGCAATCAAACATGAATTCCTCCAAATTCTGTATTTATCTACCTATTGCAATGAATAAGATTTTTTTTCTCAAATCTTCTTTTTTTCTTTCAATCTTTTGTTCAATGAAATCATATTCCTAAACAGAGCATTAATGATTCAGCTCAAAACAATTCTATTGAGAGCCAAACTATATGGAGAACATAACTCTGTTTACAACCATATAAACCAGACAAAGTAGTTGCTCATATCATTCTATGTTTCATTCATTCACAAAATCTTTCCAATACAAGGTTCATAATCACAAAATCATTCCCTATTTCATATTGTTTCATCTCTATGAGTGACCATATATATAAACATCCACATACCCTATAAGACTATGTTAGCAATCTATTTCTAAATGTTAACATCCAAAATCACAAAAACTAGCTTCCAATTGTTCAATATGTTTCCAACTTTACAATCACAAAAAACAGAGACAACTACTTCTTTCTCTTTCCACCTATGTTTCTTTGAGTAGTCATCTTGTATCTTTTTGCAAGAGGATTTCCTGGGCAATAGAGTTACTGTACTAGGGAATTTCTCTTGTAGAGCACCATTTGTTCCCTTCATTACTGCCTGCAACTGATTGTGCTACTGGAGAAGTTAAAGCTCCTTGAGTGCGATTGTATGTTGATCCTGTACTACTTGCCTGACTCATCTTGGGTGACACAAGTGTTCAATTCCAATCAAAAATCAACTAATAAATCATAATATGTGATCTATAATATAATACATTAAGGAGCATGTATCTATGTCCACACTGGCATCTAGCATCCATTTCACTATGGTAACTCTGTTGTTGGCGATTATTGAATTGACAACACTGTTTGCCTTCCCACTGACTGGTAACATTATTGCCTGGTTTGCTTTACCCTTCCCTATCACATTGTTTGTTGCTTGTCTTTCTTTCCCTTTACCTCTTGCATTATATCTTGGTTTATTTCCATAAAATACTTTACTCCCTTGTGTTAAACAACACCATTATCATGTAATATTAATTAAAAACAAATGAGGGACCAAAATAAACATATAGTATATTTATACTTACATCTTACATTGTATTATACTTAGGGGTAGGGTTAATGATAGGTACATTTTGTGGTGGCTGTAGACTAGATTTCCTCACCTTTCAAATAAAGAACATGAGAGAAGACAAAACATTAACATCAATAATATAGGTACTAAAAATATATAACATAATTAATAAGGAAACACAATCTTATTGGTATTTTATCAATTCTTCTATTTGAATCTGGCACTGCACCTTGGCTAGGTGTTATTGTAGACTGTGGAGGTGATGGTGCTATAGATTGTGGATGTGATGGTACTATAGATTGGTTAGCTGATGATTCTGTAGCTTTTGTAGTTGGTTCTGGTGGAGATTTTGACGTTGGTCGACCATAAGTCTTCATATTATGGCCATGTTGACCACATTTGCTACAGGTGAGACATACATAGGATCTACTTAGCTTAGTAGATGCTCTTTTAGGCTCATTAGCATCCCTTCTCTTAGCCATTTTAGGTCTGTGTATGGTCTTCTACCTTCAGGTGGGGTCAACTTTGCTATACCAGTTTTAGGTCACGACTTATCTCCATTTATTAGGCTAATTATGTGTTCATAAATCCTCTTGCATGTCTCAACTTTGTAACAATCAGCAATATAATTCTTAGGTTGTTCATTACAGAACCATATTGTAGTTACAACATCACTACAAAGAATACCACTAAGGTCCCATTTCCTACACACACATGTATGCTCATTTAAGTCTACTACAAACTGACCCTCATGAGACTTAACCTGGTACTTTGGACAACCTGAAGGTAAAATCTAGCACATACCAAACTCATATTTTTCTTTTTTAACTTCCTTTATATCTTAGGACACAACAACCCTTCGTATTTACTTACAACCTCTTTCTTTGCATACAACTTACACATAATCTTCTCTCTAATAGACTCTAACAATGTGATGATTGGTTTGGACCTACACTCTAAAATTACCTTATTAAAACATTCACAGAGATTATTAAGGAGCATGTCACATTTTGGGAAAGCACTAAAATGTGACATGCTCCACTGACTTGGAGGCTTTTAAGTAAGCCAATTGTAAGCATCTACATCTACCTCTCTCAAATCCTTCATGCATTGCTCAAACTCCTACAAGTGAGTAGATTTAGCTGTTGCCCACTACATGTCTTTTAGTTGCTTCTCTTTATGTGTTTTCTTGAAATTTTCATGTAGATGCCTCACACAAAACCTGTTCTGACTCTAGAAAAAAGCTTTCAAGTGTGGGAACTAACCCCTACATGTAAACAAATCAAACAGTTACTATACTATGAGATATGGGCAAAAGATATACTAAAAAATGAGTAAAGATGATAAAAATTACAGAAAATATAAGTTCACTATACCTTCTGCTTATCTGTCATCTAGTTCCATGAAAATAATTTTACTATACCCAAGTCTTCTACAAGGTTTGTAAGAAACCAAGTCCAAGAATCTTTGCTTTCCACCTCAACAATAACATAAGCTACTAGGTAGATGAATTCATTAGCATCAATAACCACAGCAGTTAAAAGTTTCCCTCTATGCACTCTTTCAGAAAACAACCATCTCAGCTAATAATAGGTCTACACCTAACTAGTAACCGTCTTTTACTTGCCTCCCTGCATACATACATCCTTTCAAACACCAATGAATTGGACCTTATCAAAATAGAACAACCAAGATTAGTTCTCCTCAGCTCTTCAGCATAATCCCAAAGCTTTCCATTTTGTTCCTCATGACTCCCCATTATGATTTCAATTACTGTGCCTTTAGCCCTATGAACTTTGCTGATGAGTACTTTGATCAAATAGTCAGAATGAATGGCATATACAATCTCTTATAATATGACACTGGGGTTTGACCTAAACCTTTTCAAATAGGTTTTTGCTATCCAATTAGCTGTAGCATTTTTGTTTTTTTGTCTGTAGTCCAATTATGGTTATTGATATAGGTCATTACAATCATATCAAGGTAGTTACCTTGATAACTTGCATATAAGTACCAAGGGCAACCCTTCTTGCACACTGCACTAACCATTTGCTTATCATTCTTCTTCAACTTCACATTCTTCCTTTTTAGTATCCATATTTCTTAACAGCCTTCTTAAACACATCTTTATTAGGAAAAATCATCCGAACCTTGAAACTTGGGTTCATTGTGTCCGTCTTTAAATTAAGCTCACTTTTTCTAAGCAATTTACTGATATTTTCCTCATAAGATGATCCGTCATAGCTCGCTAGCTCATTTGAATCACCATAATCTGATTTTACATTGTCTTCATTATCACCCATAGTATTTTCTCTTCTATTCCTACTATCACTCTCAATGCCAACATCTACATACTGGTCTAAAAGTTCATCATCATCACTAACATTATACTTAGGATCATTGAAATCTCCATCATCATCTTCATCATCTTCTACTCCACTATGCCCAACACTTGCATTTTCCACTCCAACAGAATCAGTATCAACACTTGCAGGCCCAACACTGTTAGTATTTCTTTCTTCCAGTCTAATAGGAACGCCACTCGAATCACCCATTACATCATTTTCTAGAATATCATCTAAATTAAAATCTTCATCAACCAATAGTGTAATAAGAACATTAGGTCCCTCTTCCTCTTAAATTTGAGTCATGGTTTTGTGCTCTTTATCCTCATGAAGAAACAATGTCATTTCATAAGCAATTTTGTCGGTATCAATTTTGACCAGTCCATGTTCTAATGACTTCCCAAGTAAGAGATATTGGTATGTAATGAACCCATGTTGGTTTAACCCTTTCACCGTGTCATTTAACTACTGTAGGGATATTTGGTCGGAATTACATTTGTCATAAAATGAAACTTCCCCCCTATATACTGCAACCCTAGACTTCTAATAAACTGATCCCCATAATGAAACTCAATAGTAAAATATTTATCATCTAGTCCTGTACAACAACCAACCAACACCACTAAATTATTGGTGTAGACAGTAAAGCAACAACATACAAATAATAAAAATGTGCACAACAACAACATATGTAGAATAAAAGTGTACAAACATATGTACGCAAGATAGGAAGTACAATCCATAAAAAAAGTTAGACATCTACACACAGGGTCCTAGTAAAAGTAATAAAGAAAAGCATAACAAAGGCAGAAAGTAATGTTTTAACAACAATTAGGGAGCACAACACTAACCAGGTATACTAGCAAAACACACACAAAAAACACACATTGGCACAAAACACTATAAATAACCACAAACAATAAATTTATAGAACCATTGATGAAATTTAAACAAAAACATTTCGAAAATCCCCCACAAAAGTGAAAACTACAATCGTAATCCCATTCAAATGCAAAAATCTTTTAATTTATTGATTATATAATTAGTAAAACTGAAACATTCTAATCTATGAATGAGAATGAAAAACTTACTATGAGATGGACTCAAATCCATAATATTGTCGTTGATGACTACTGGAGGCATTTCTCCAAGTGATCCTTGATTTGCATAAAATATAGAGAAAATTTTCGATGGTTTACAAGAAAATCGATGGATTACAAGAGATAAGGGAGAAATTAGCGAAAAATTACAAGAAATAAGTGAGAGATTAAAGACAGACGAAACCAATTAGTGAATTTGAAGAACCCTAGAACCCAATTTTATTTCTCTAAAGCACGGCGTCGTTTTAGAGTGCTAGTTGTTTGGGTCTTAAGTTGTGCATTTTTGAATCTTGCCACCTCAACAATTATATGCCATCTCACCAAGATAAAAATGCATTTTACGGACAAGTTAGACGGAGAATTGACGGTAGGGCCAAAATAATGCAAAAATAAAGAGACAAGGATATGATTTAGGAATTTTTTGTTTGTTGGTACTAATTTAGGAAATCACGAATAGTCGGAGGACTAAAAATATTGTTAACCCCCTCAAAAATTACTTCTATTAGAAATATTAGATTTCCGTCAAACTTTCGTTAAAACAGTTACTTTTGTTAACTTTTATTAAGAGAGTGGCTAATTTGGTTGCCCAATCAGTTTAAACTAGCTACATGTCAATCGTTCATTGGTCTCATAAATTAAAATAATATAATAAAAAAACTAATCAAAGATATTCAATAAAAAATCAATTGCAAAGGAAAAATTTTTTAAAAAATGCAACGTTTTTTCTTACATTTTCTTTTAAAAGAAAAAAACAATGGAAACAAAACTTTTTTTTTTTTTTGCCATTTCTTCTTCTTCTTCCTCTTTTTCTTCCCTCATCTTCTTCTTTACTCGTCTTCTTCTTCCCTCATCACCCCCAACCACACCTAGTAGCATGCGGACAAGGAAAGGTTGCCCTCACCTAAGCAGCCTCTGCACGAAGGAAGCTTTGTCCTCGCTTGGGCTAGACAGATTGGTCGTAGCGTCTTAAGCTGCAAAACAAGAGATGATATTCTTCGTGGAAAATCTAGGTAAGACTGATGAACAACATATGATATGAATTTTTTCCTTTTATGTGTGTTTGGTTCATGGAAAAATAAAGGAAAAATGCAGGGTGGAGTTGGAAGAGGGGATTTTGGGAAAGGGGGAGGTCAATTGATTGTTATTATCTGTTATTTCTTGGGTGATGATTGGATTTTTTTTTCTTTTATTGTATTTGGTTAATGGGAAAGTGAAGAACAATGCACTTTTAAGTGTGTTTGGTTGATAGGATAGTGAAGGAAAATGTGAAATCTCTAGTGGTCTCCCAAGGTCGTAATTTGGAGTTGACGGAGATTAGCATAAAATGTCTTTTTGCAGGTTCATTGTTGTTAGTTTCATTTATTAAATAAAGTGATTGATTGTAATAGGCATGATGCAATTTTTCAAAAAAAAATCATGTTTAATGTTTAATGTGAGGAAAAACCTTTGAGGCGCTTAAAAGAGGTAAAAAGGCTTTAGCTTCCCTTGAAAACTCTCAACCTGTTTTCTTGCACTTCCGATGAAATGATTGTGCTTCTAAAAAAATTGATTGTTATGGTAATGTTCTTTGTTGGGTGATGACTGAATTTTTTTTTGTTGTGTTCGGTTGATGGGAAGGTGGAGGAAAATGTAGCGTGAATAGAGTTGCATGAGAGGCTTTTGAGGAGGAAGAGTTCAATTTACTGGAATGGCATGATTTTTTGGGTGATGATGACATTTTTATCTTATGTGTTTGGTTAATGGGAATGTGAAAGAAAATTAATTTGGGTGACGATTGACATTTTTTTCTTTTGTGTTTGGTTGGTGGGAAATTTAGGGAAAATTCGGGTGAAGTTGGAGAGAGAAGAGTTTTTTTTTTTTTTTTTTTTTTTTTTTTTCATTTCTTCTCTTTTTTCAAGCGCATTCTTTTTTAAATAATTAAATTTTCCTAATCCCCATTTTTATTAGTGTTTTTTATACCCATGTTTGAAAATACCAATTAGACTTTTCGTCCAATTTTTCACAGAATTTTAACGGAGGCCTAACATCGCTAATGGAAGTAATCTTGGGGACTACATTCTTAATGTTTAATTCTGGCAGACCTTTATGAAAATGACCCTTATCCCAATAGACCAAAAATGTAATTTAGCCTCAAAAGATTGAATTCATGGAAATGGTTCACAAGATGTTCATGCCCAATTCCATGTTAAATAAAAAAATTACTAGCAATAAGGGGTGAAGGGTGTATTGGGCTCATTTTCAGTTTACTGCTAACCTACTGTGCTTTCTGATTTGATAGAACTCAAGACTTACCGCATTTAAGTATATTTACCTTGAGATAAAGACAGGTCTATCTATAGAATTCACCAAATCACATGGGAGAGTAATTTTTTTTAATAGTAGTTAAGAGTTAGAACTCCCTTCAAGTTCATCTCAAGAGTATTTTAGGATATATTTAGATTGATTTTTGAGATATTGAGGATGAAAAGGACTTAACTTCGTATGAAGAACACGAAAAACAATTTTGCGCTCGCTGTTACTTTAAAATGCGCTCAATAATGGGCCCATGTTGTAGCGAAGTCCATCCTAGTTTTGTTTCTAAGAGTGTGCACACCCATTTTCCACTTTTGTTTTATTTTTAAGTTTTTTATTTGCATTAGTCATCATTTTTTTTATAATTTTTTTTATTAAAATCGATAAAACAAAGCATGTTTCATTTTGGAAATAATATATGTATGTTAAGATGGTGAAATTTAAATAACCCATTCAAATTTTTGGGTAAGATCGTAACTATCACGTTTTGACCTTTGAAATTTGAACTTTTTCAATCCATCTACCAATCATAGAAATAACAAAGACAAATAAAGAATGAAAACAATAACAATATTAAATATTGAATCAAAATTCTCCGTACCCAAATCTTCATCCCAGAAAAATATATTGATAAGTAAACAAAATATCTCAAAATATCTTCCTTTCTTCATCTAAAATACTACTGGATAATTTGAATACATGAAACTAAGATTTTGTGGTAAATTAATATTATAAAATAAGTTCTTTCAAAATATTAGTATAAAATAACAAAAAAGAATTTTTTTTTACTTAAAATACACTAAAAAGATAACTTTTAATATTTGCAAAAAAACTTATAGATTACCAATTCTGTTAGAAATGGTTAAAGAGAATGTTATACAATATCTTTGGAATTGAGAATTAATTATCGTACTACAGTAGTTAATACATAAGTGATTAAAAAGAAGAGTAATTTTTTAAATATATATATAATATCATTTATGAGACAATTTTCCATCTTAATAAATTATCTACAAAACTAATTAATTTTGCCACCTACGTGGCACAATCGTAATTGAGATTACCCCTTTTAATATATATATATATATATATATATATATATATATATATATATATATATTCAAAGCCATAATTATCTAAAATTGGCCACCACAAATCATTACCCAAATTTTGATTTTTTTAAGTCTATATTGGTTTTATTGAAAACCAATGTGAGTAAATCCTATTGATTAATTGGTATAGAATGAGGTGCTTACAATGTCATTGAGTATAATATCGTATAAACAAATCAAGGTATTAAAAATTAACAACTTTCAATATAAATTTGATGCCCTAACATCATTAAGAAATATCATTCTTATTTTCAACTTTCTTGTCAAATCAATTTTTGAAGTCTTGATGTTGAGATTGTACCTTTCAAGTTTCTTATTGATAAGACAATATTTGGAAACTGCTTCTCACTTTAAGTTTCTCATACATCCATTATACGATGTATTTGTAACATTTCGGCTCATGCAGATTACTGACCTAACAACTTGACAAAAGGACCCAAACCATTGATTATGGTAGGTTATATATATCCATTATATGATCAATACTAACCCAACAATTTGACGAAGGAGTGAAAACCATTAACTATGGTGGGTTATATACAAACCAAACACTACACACGTATTTAATATGAGATTGAGGTATTACAATTTCCCTTACTTAAATCATTGGTGTACTCATCAAGTCTCAACAGATTTACATGATCCACACCAAAAGATGCTGGCACCACAAGATGCACACTGTCCTAACATGGCCAGCACACCATGAGGGGTAACTGTTCTGATACCATTTTGTAACAACTCGACCCATATAGATTACTTCCTCAATAACTTGACAAAGAAGCCTAAACCATTGACTTAAAAGTCTATGCTCAATTTGTTAGTAGTAACCTACATGATGGGTTATATACAGACCAAACATCAAATATGTTGGGATTTGTCTAAGAACTAAAGAGAGAAAAATTCAGCTTCAGATATAGGTGTGTGCCGCGGCCCAGGTGGTGTGCACTGTGGCCACCAACAAAGGAGGAAGTCTATGGAGGTGTGCGCTATGGCACAACCTCACCAACGCCGCGGCACCTAGCAAGGATGAAGACCTGGAGGTGGTGTGCCCTGTTGTGAGCCGCGGCCTAGCCTACCCTATTCTGGGCCGTGGCTCCAGACACACCTGATGCCAATTTTCAGCACTTTGGATTGGTGTGTGGGACTTGGTTAAAACATATAGGATCACTTAGACTTATTGAAGGGCTATGATTGACTGGTCCTCAAGATCGAAGGGTTGAGATTGTCTTCAAGATTGGTTGAAGAAGTGGTTGCACTATATAAAGGATCATTTAGGAGCAATAACAAAAAGGCGTGTGCAAGTGTGTATTAAATAGAACACATGGTGTGTGAGAGTGCAAAGACACTAAACATAAGAGAGACTCATTCAAGAGAGGCTGGTTGTTTAGAGAAAGAGTAGTCTAGATTGGGGATTCAAGGGCTTTGTAATTGAAATTTTCTTGGGAAAAATTTCAGGGAAACACTTAGCTCTTATCACTTTCTTTTTCTCTTCTTTCGTTCTTCAAGAACAAGAGGGTTCTTGAAGAGGTGTTGCTGTAATTGTAAGAACTCCATTGATTTAGTGTAGAGAGCTCGGAGGAGCTCACGGGGACGTAGGCACATTGTCGAACCTCGATAATAATTGCTTGTGTTCTTTCTTTGATTGTCTGATTGCTGTTTATTACAAGTCATTCTAGACTTGGGTGTTTGGAAAGATCACAACCTGGGATTCCGCAAGAAGGTGATTTTCCAACAAAATACATATCAATATTAGTCGAATATGATACTATGCTCTTTGATTATTATGGGATTGAATACTCCGAACTCCCAGTTTAGATTCTAGTTTTCTTCTTAGTTGTTTGTTTTATGTTTACATTTTTGTTTTCTTTTTACAACCTTAATGATAAGACAATACCTTTCCAGCGTCTCATTGATGAGATCATAACTGAGTATGATTCTCATTCTGGGTTCTCTAATACATGTTAAAATTTGCATTTAGTTTCTTGAGTTTATAATTTAAATTTTGTTTTATGTGGTTAAATTTATGTTATTCAACAAATAATCAATTCGTTTTTCTTTTCAAAGTCTTACATGTGTTTGGATTGAGGGGGAATGGAGAAAAAGGAAAATAATGGGTACACGTATGTACAGTACTCTCTCACAGTTTAGCCTCTTCCAAAACTCTGACTAAATGCCCAAGGCTATTCGTTCCAATGGAAGATCAATGAGCGAGGGTACATATCAAAGTGGTTCAGCATAATGAAAAATGAGAGTTCTACTACGCTCTTCACAACGCTTTATTAATAATATGGGGCCTCCTCGTGAGAGGCACACTTTTAAGTGTAGAGACGTTCATGAGGTACTCTTCCTTTAAACCCTTTTATATATTGAAACAATATCTCATGAATTGTATCTCTTTAAAAATGGCTAATTCGAATGGTCAACTCCAATCAAAGAAGTAAAAAATCTGATACACACTCAAAGGTAGGAAAACTTTATTAGAGTTGCCACTTGGTTAATTTAGGGAATCAAGAACCCTTAGCCGCTAATCAAAGAGATCAATCGGATTTGAGACTTATGGTACACTATGGAAAGGTTGAAAGAAAGAGCCCCCCCCCCCATGTGCCTAGGCCATAAAGGATCTAGCCTATACTTTTTCTCATTAAGGGGACAATTTAATTAAAAACCTTACTAAAATCTTCCAATTTTTAATTTAATGATCAGTTACACAATCAGCAATATAAGACTCTAAGAATCAAAGATCAACTTCTTGGGTGATTCAATAACGGAGTAAAGATCAAGATTAGATTGTGTTCTTGAGGGTGATTCAAGAACGGTGTTAAGATCCATCTTCGATCGTGTTCTTGAGGTTAAAGAAAGCATTTGTGGGTATTGCATAAATCTGGGATCTTGTCCGCAAAGATGGCTTCAAATTTCGTAGTTGAGAAATTTGATGGAAAGAGAGATTTTTCCCTATGGAAGCGGAAGATCAATGCTGTTCTTACGCAACAGAAAGTGGATTTGGCTATTAGAGAAAATGATGCTTTTCTAGCAAATGTCACAGAGGACCAGCGGATTGAGATGAAGAAGATGGTTTACAGCACCATTTTCTTGCACATGTCGGATAGTTTCACAAGGGAGTGCAGAGACTCGGAAGATCCAGCTGTCATATGGAAGAAACTAGATGAGTTGTTTCTTAACAAAACTCTCCCTAAAAAAATTTATCTTCTTAAAAGAATCTTTGCTTTTAAAATGGATCATAGTAAAGAGTTGCAAGATAATCTTGATGTCTTTAATAAACTAGTTCAGGATTTAGTTAGTTGTAGTATTAAATTCCCGGATGAACAATTGGCTGTCATTTTGTTAAATTCTCTTCCTGATTGCTTTGATAATTTGATTAATACTATTGAGTATGGAAGGGAGACTTTAACCAAGGAGATTGTGATAAATGCCATAAGGGCACATGACTTCAAAGCCAAGATAAAGGAGACATCAAGTGGAGATGGGTTGTTTGTAAGAGGAAGGCCAACAACTCGGAATGGCATTAGCAACCATGGCAACTACCGGGAGAAATCAAGAAGTAGAGGGCAAAGCCATGAGAAAGCACATTCCAAATCAAGATTTAGAAATAGGTGCTTCTACTGCAACAAAGAGGGCCATTTTAGAAAAGATTGTAAGAAGAAGATGTGGGATGAGAGATGAAGCCATACCAACAATGGAGAGGCTTCGGTTGCCAAAGGAGAACAACAAGATGATGTGCTTGTTGTGTGCTCAAATGTGAGCAGGAGGCAAAGCAGTGAAAAGTCGATTTTGGATTTCGGGTGCACTTATCACATGTGCTCCCACAAGGAATGGTTCAATAATTTCAAGGAGATCAATGATGGAAGAGTCTTCTTGGGGAATGACAATTCTTGCCAAGTGAGGGGGATTGGAGACATTCAATTGAGGTTATTTGATGGAGTCACAAGGCTGCTGCGAAATGTGAGGTATCTTCCAGATTTGAAGAGAAATTTGATCTCATTGGGGCAGCTAGATTCCATGGGGTATACATGCAAAGTAGAGGGAGGAAAGATCAAGGTGGCCAAGGGATCTTTGGTAGTGATCAAGGCAACAAGAAACGATGGACTCAATGAGATGATCAGAGAGACAAAAATAAATGATCAAGCAGCAAGCTTGATGGCTGAGAAGGATAAGGCAGCCTTTTAGCATACTCGCTTGGGACATATGAACGAAAAGGGCCTGCAAGTTCTTAGCAAGGATGGTCTACTAGGAGGAGACAAAGTAGAGAAACTGGATTTCTGTGAGAGTTGCATTCTTGGGAAGCAACACCGGGTCAGCTTCAACACTGGAGTGCACAAGTCTAAGGGCATTTATTCGGACCTTTGAGGACCAGCAAGAACACCAACATAGGGAGGTAACTTTTACTTTTTGTCTTTAATTGATGATTATTCAAGAAGAGTGTGGGTTTATTTACTTAGAAATAAATCAGATGCCTTGGATACATTTATTGTGTGGAAGAAGTTGCTGGAAACTCAAACGGGTAGGGTAGTTAAGGCTTTACGAACCGATAATGGCTTAGAATCTTGCAATAAGGATTTTGATAAATTCTATGAATTAAATGGCATTCTAAAGCATAGAACGGTTGTAAAAACACCTCAGCAAAATGGAGTTGCTGAGAGGATGAATAGAACCCTTATGGAAAAGGTTAGGTGCATGTTAATAGGATCCAGTTTACCAAAATATTTTTGGGGAGAAGCTGTGGCTACAGCTGCACACTTGGTAAATAGATCACCCTCTAGAGCTTTAGAGCTCAAGACTCCTATGGAGATGTGGAGTGGGAAACCCCCTGAATTAAGCAACCTTAGGACTTTTGGGTGTGCTACATATGCACATCAAAAGGAGGATAAACTTAGCCCAAGATCTAGAAAATGTGTATTTCTAGGATATGGTGATGGGGTTAAGGGATATAGGTTGTTGTCCTTAGAAAAGAAAGGCATGAAACTCATTATAAGTAGGGATGTTATTTTTAATGAATTGTTATTTTCCTACTTGGATAAAACTAACTCTACAGGGGCTAGTGAGCAAACTAGTCCAGAAGTTGTGAAGCATCACATCAAGGAGAGTTCGGTTCAGGTAGATCAAGGAAGGCAAGAGGGTTCGGACCAGGTAGAGCCCTTGAATGATGGCCATGCTCAAGAAACTCAAGAAGAGACTGAACAAGAAAAGGTTGATGCAGCAAGTCATAATGACTACCAGCTCACAAGGGACTAGGGAAGAAGGGTGGTTAGACCACCTTTGAGATATGAGTTTGCGGCTACTAATGTAGCAGCTCCTTGGATAGAAGGAGAGGTTGAACCAGAAACTTACATAGAAGCCATGAAACGTAAGGATTCGCAAAGTGGCAGCTGACTATGGAAGAAAAAATGGATTCTTTGATGAAGAACAACTCTTGGGAGTTGGTGCCCAAACCATACAAACAGAGAGTTGTGGATTGTAGATGGATCTACAAGATCAAAGAAGGGAATACTACAGGGGATGAAGTCCGGTATAAAGTGTAATAACCGTATCCGTAAAGAAAGGGTAATGAAGTAATTTAATAAATATGATGCGAACTTAAAATAATATATTTACGAAGGAGTTAGTAGTGAATAAAATAATTCTTTAAAAAAAAAATTTAGGACGTGGATGTCATTAAAAGAAAAGAAAAGAAAAAGTCAATCAGCAGGACGTCCAGAATCCAGAAAGAAGAAGAAGAAAAAAAAGTTTTTTTTAAAAATAAAAAAGTCAACAATTGGTGGCAGCAGGTGGCAGCACCTACTGCCAAGCAAAGTAAAGAGAATTGGAGTTTTTGACACATTTTAGTGTCATGGTGTGAATTGAGAGAGAGCATTGTATGTTAAGTTGAAAAACAAACATTTCAAATTAATGACGGTAGTTAGGAGGAAGCAGTTGAGACTATATATATATATATATATATATATATACACACGTTGATACGTGAACGAAATTGCACTCATCAAATTCGTTAGTTTTCTTTCAAATTTCACTATTTTCCTTAAACACTTAGGAATCAAAAGAAATATTATAAGAGCAAGATTTTGAAGAGATTTAAGACGAAATTTCATAGAGAATCAGAAATAGCTATCAGAAAAGCAGAAGGTAATAGTATAATGTTTATTTTTGAATTTTTTAGTATTTATGAGTTTTCTCTAAATTCAAAGTGAGAATTTTCAAAGTGAGTGGTTTATGAAGAAATGAATAAATAATTAAAAATTGAATACAAATATTACGTCAGGTGTTAGTGGTCAACAATCGAGGGAAGTTTCAGAGAAAATCGAGAAAGGCAAGGAGGTGATCCACGGGTAGCTTTAAGTACTACGTGGTGAGTTGGATTTACTTTAAGTAGTCTAAATAAAATCAATTATTTGGTGATAATATTAAATTTAATTATTAAAGTATGCTTGGGTGATAGATGAAAAATTTATTTATGGGTATGATAGGAAATTTAGACATGTAGAAATATTTTTTGGTGAGAAATGATATTTTTGGAAATCATAAGTTTATTTGAGAATTAAAACAATAAATAAATTATTTATGAGATATATTGATGTTTTAATACGAATTATGATAAGATGAATTTTAGTGGATCTTGACAAACCTGGATGGATGATTTGATATGATTCGGGATGAGAGGAAATTTGTAGACCTTTTGTTATATAAATTTGAAAAAAATCAAGATAGACAATTTAAGTGTTTTAAATTTATATGTTGTTTTTATTTTGCTGTTTATATGCATATTTCATATAATTTCTCATATACATATGCATTAAATGAGAAAGAAAAAGAACCGGGAAGGTAGCCAGTCTAATGAAATAACCATGACAGCCGGTATATGCTGGAAATAAAAGTGACACCGTGACAGCCGATATATGCTGGAAATAAAAGTGACACCGTGCCAGCCGGTATATGCTGAGAAAATTCCATGGCAACCGGGACTAAGTTGCAAAGTAAAGAACCGGGAGAGATCCGGTCTGAGATAATAACAACCTGTCAACAGGTGGGAAGACGTTCCCATCATAATTATTCATGCATTTGCATCTGTTTTAATTATTGCTGCATTATTGAAATGCTGAGATGTGTTTTAATTATTGTTGCATGATTGAAATGTTGAGGTGTGATTTATCATCGTGAAAATAATTATAGATGGTTGAGTCTTACAGAAAGAGACGGTTATGATGAAAATATTATCGAAAAGCTGAGATGTGGTATATTGTCGTGTATGATGGCTGAGTCTCATAAAAAGAGACAACTATGATGATGAGATTATTGAAATGCGGAGATGTGGTATATTATTGTGAATTTAATTATAGATGGTTGAGTCTCATAGAAAGAGACAGTATGGTGATAAGACTTATCTAAGTAGTAGACTTTATGATGTGAACCTCATTACGAGGTAATTATGAGATAATTGATGGTCTTAAGGTGGACCAATGATTGAGAAGAAGAGATTGATAGAGAATAAATCTTATGATATGTGTAATGATAGTAGAAATTTGTGATCAGGTTATGTGAAAAATAAAAGATTAAATATTAAAAGACTATTTATGGAATTTGAAATACTTTTAGTAAATTTAATTCACTGAGCTTGTGAAGCTCACCCCTCATTGAACAATGATTTTTAGGTAGCAGGCTCGGCAAATAGTTTGGTGAGTTGAGGTTCAGACGAGATCATTTTCTGTAAGTCGCGTACGTGTCATCATCCTCAGACTAATGAGAAAAAAAATTATTTGTAAATCTTCATGCATATTACGGATTGATGTAATGTTCTTTTGGTGATATTTTATTTTTATTGTTGCATATATATGTTGGGCTGGGATTCTCAAAATGTGATGACATCGTTTCGGGGTGGCCAACCCGGGATGGGTCGTTACAATTTTGGTATCAGAGCCTTAGATTTTAAGATTCTGTAGACTGCATGAGAACTTAAAAAGTGGAAGATCTAAATAAATTATATCATTAAATGTAGAGTATGAGGATGACACGTGGTCGGCTAGAGCTAGATGTAGAACTCTAAATCAGAGGGGACGTGGTAGACCCCCAATTTTTAGGAGGACTGAAGTAGAGGAGGAAGTTGAGTCCGTAATTCCCTCAAGGGAACATCTACCTTTCCCGGATGATGCACTTCCCAAGGATTTTCTTTGCATGGCCAAGATCCTTCATCTCAAACATGTCATCAACATAGATGAGGATGATCACCACTTCCTCAACCTTCTGCCCTTTATAGTACAAGCACAAATCATAGTAGCTCCTCATGAAACCCAAGCTGATTACAAAGGAATCAAACCTCTTATTCCATTGTCGAGGTGGTTGCTTCAGGCCATAGAGAGATTTCTTCAATTTGCACACCAACTCTCCCTGCCTTCCTTCCTCATAGCCTTCGGGTTGCCTCATGAAAAGGGTCTTATCGAGCTCTCCATGTAAGAACACTGTCTTCACATCCATTTGCTTGATTTCCCAATCAAATTGTACTACCAATGCTAAAACTATCCGTATCGTCTTGTACTTCACAACCAGTGAGAAGATTTTGGTGAAATCTATGCCTTCTTTTTGTGTGAACCCCTTCGCCACCAGCCTAGTTTTATATCAGACTTCATCCCCTGGAGTATTCATTTCTTTGATCTTATAGAGCTATCTACAATCCACAACTCTCTATTTTTCTGGTTTGGGCACCAACTCCCAAGAGTTGTTTTTCATCAAAGAATCCATTTCTTCCTCTATAGCCAGCTGCCACTTTGACGAATCCTTACACTCCACGGCATCCGTGTAAGTTTCTGGTTCAACCTCTCCTTTTATCCAAGGAGCTACTACATTAGCATCCGCAAACCCATATCTCAAAGGTGGTCTAACCACCCTTCTTCCTCGGTCTCTTGTGAGCTAGTAGTCATTATGACTTGCTGCATCAACCTCTTATTGTTCAGTCTCTTCTTGAGTTTCTTGAGCATGGTCTTCATTCAAGGGCTCTACCTGGTCCAAATCCTCTTGCCTTCCTTGCTCTACCTGAACTGAACTCTCCTTGATGCAATGCTCCACAACTTCCGGACTGGTTTGCTCACTAGCCCTTGCCAGGTTAGTTTTCTCCAAGTAGGGAAATAACAATTCATTAAAAATAACATCCCTACTTATAATGAGTTTCATGCCTTTCTTTTCTAAGGACCACAACCTATATCCCTTAACCCTATCACCATATCCTAGAAATACACATTTTCTAGATCTTGGGCTAAGTTTATCCTCCTTTTGATGTGCATATGCAACACACCCAAAAGTCCTAAGGTTTCTTAATTCAGGGGGTTTCCCACTCCACATCTCCATAGGAGTCTTGAGCTCTAAAGCTCTAGAGGGTGATTTATTTACCAAGTATGCAGCTGTAGCCAGAGCTTCTCCCCAAAAATATTTTGGTAAACCAGATCCTATTAACATGCACCTAACCTTTTCTATAAGGGTTCTATTCATCCCCTCAGCAACTCCATTTTGCTGAGGTGTTTTTACAACCTTTCTACGTCTTAGAATGCCATTTAATTCACAGAATTTATCAAAATCCTTATTGCAAAATTCTAAGCCATTATTGATTCGTAAAGCCTTAACTACCCTACTCATTTGAGTTTTCAGCAACTTCTTCCACACAACAAATTTATTCAAGGCATCCGATTTATTTCTAAGTAAATACACCCACACTCTTCTTGAATAATCATCAATTAAAGACAAAAAGTAAAAGTTACCTCCCTGTGTTGGTGTTCTTGCTAGTTCCCAAAGGTTCGAATGAATGTAGTCAAGAATCCCCTTAGATTTGTACACTCCGGTGTTGAACCTGACCCGGTGTTGCTTCCCAAGAATGCAACTCTCACAGAAATCCAATTTCTCTACGTTGTCACCAGCAAGTAGACCATCCTTGCTAAGAACTTACAGGGCCTTTTCGCTCATGTGTCCCAAGCGAGTGTGCCAAAGGGCTGCCTCATCCATCTCAGCCATCAAGCTTGCTGCTTGATCCTTGATCTCCATGTCTCCAATCATCTCATAGAGTCCATCCTTCATTGCTGTTTTGATCACCACCAAAGATCCCTTGGCTACCTTGATTTTTCCTCCCTCTATCTTGCATGTGTATCCCATGGAATCTAGCTGCCCCAATGAGATCAAATTCCTCTTCAAATCTGGGAGATATCTCACATCATTCAGCAACCTTGTCATTCCATCAAACATCCTCACTTGGATGTCTCCAATCCCCCTAACTTGGCAAGAATTGTCATTCCCCAAGAAGACCCTTCCATCATTGATCTCCTTGAAATTCTTGAACCATTCCTTGTGAGGGCACATGTGATAAGTGCACTCAAAATCAAGAATCCACTTCTCGCTACTTTGCCTCCTGCTCACATTTGAGCACACAACAAGAACATCATCTTGTTGTTCTCCCTTGGCAATCGAAACCTCTCCATTGTTGGTGTGGCTTCTTCTCTCATCCCACATCTTCTTTTTGCAATCTTTTCTAAAATGGCCCTCTTGTTGCAATAGAAGCACCTCTTTCCAAATCTTGATTTGGAATGTGCTCTCCTATGGCTTTGCCATCTAGCTCTTGATTTCTCTTGGTAGTTGCCATGAGTGCTACTGCCATTCTGAGTTACTGGCCTTCCTCTTACGAACAGCCCATCTCCACTTGATGTCTCCTTCATCTTGGCTTTGAAGTCATGTGCCTTTATGGTATTGACCACAATCTCCTTGGTTAAAGTATCCCTTCCATACTCAATAGCATTAATCAAATTATCAAAGCAATCAGGATGAGAATTTAACAAAATGACAGCCAATTATTCATCCAAAAATGTAATGCTACAGCTATTCAAATCTTGAACTAGCTTATTAAAGACATCAAGATTATCTTGCAACTCTTTACTATGATCCATTTTAAAAGCAAAGATTCTTTTAAGAAGATAAATTTTGTTAGGAAGAGTTTTGCTAAGAAACAACTCATCTAGTTTCTTCCATATGACAGCCGGATCTTTCGAGTCTCTGCACTCCCTTGTGACACTATCAGATATGTGCAAGAAAATGGTGTTGCAAGCCATCTTCTTCATCTCAATCTGCTGGTCCTCCATGACACTTGCTGGAAAGCATCATCTTCTCCAATAGCTAAGTCCACTTTCTGTTGCATTAGATCTGCCTTGATCTTCCTCTTCCACAGGGAAAAATCTCCCTTTCCATCAAACTTCTCAACCACGAAATTTGAAGCCATCTTTACGGATAAGGTCCCAGATTTATGCAATACCCACAAATGCTTTCTTTAACCTCAAGAACACGATCAAAGATGGATCTTAACATCGTTCTTGAATCACCCTCAAGAACACGATCTGATCTTGATCTTTACTCCGTTCTTAAATCACCAAAGATGTCGATCTTTGATTCTTGGAGTCTTGACTCTGTAACCTTCTTGTTGTTGCTCCGATACCCAACTATGCAAGCTCTGATACCATTTTTTGAAATCACCTTGAAAAGATGCCCAGGTGGTGATCTTCTAAACACCCAAGTCTAGAATGACTTGTAGAAAGAAATACAACAATCAAAAGCAAGAAAGAAAAGAAGACAAACGATTTGTTATCGAGGTTCGGCAATAGCTTACGTCCCCGTGAGTTCCTCTGAACTCTCTACACTAAATCAATGGTTCTTTACAATTATAGCAACCCTCTTCAAGAAGCTCAAGTTCTTGAAGAAACCGAGAAGAGAAGAAAGGAAGAAGATAAGAACTAACAATGCTCTCTATCTAATCTAGACTCCTCTCTCTTTACAACCAGCCTCACTACAATGAGTCCCTCTTGTGTTTGTGTCTTTGCACTCTTACACAATTCTCTCTTGTATGTAACTCTTTACAATTGATCTCAAAGTATGTAACAAACTTGTGTTGAGAATGAAGCTAGGTGACCCTTTATATGGTGCACAAACTTCTTGTCCAATCTTGAGAGTCAATCTCCACCCTTAGATCTTGATGACCACTTAACCATGGCCCTCCATCAATTCTAAGTGGTTCTGTACATTTTAACCTTGCATCCACGCACCTAAGAGGAGGTTTAAACAAGCTATCCATGTGTGCATCAGTTTGCCTAGCGCCTAGGCACTGAACAGGGGGTGGTGAGGCGCTAGGCAAAGCTCATTTGCACCACATTCTGGGCGGTGCGGTGTTGGTGGAGGAGTGGTGCGGCACTGCCCTTCTCCAAGCTACTTCCTTGCTGGGTGGTGAGGCGCTAGTGAAAGGGAGGTGAGGCACACACTGATGCTACCCTTCACACAGTAGTGCACACTACTTTGCTTTGTTGTTTAGGGCTGTGCACACACACCCAAATGGATGCACACACATGTGTGCACTCCTTTAACATGCTGTATTTTAATCTTCCACCATTAGTTTAGACTTTAACCATCTTTGAACCATGTTTAGACATGTTTAAACCTTAGACAAATACCAACACCAATCACCAACTTGAAACTCGAGAGGTCATCTTCTATTATCAGCACATCCCTTCTGTCTGTTCTGTGCTGCCCTAAGGTTCTCTCTAACTAGTTGGATTCTCTCAGTAGTCAGATCTATCATTTTTTAGCCAAATATCTTTCTCTCTTCAACTTCTTCCCAGTATACTGGAGTTCTACACCTCCTACCATATAAAGCTTCAAATAATGCTATCCTAATACTAGTTTGATACTGGTTATTATATGCAAACTCAATTAAAGGCAAATAAGCATCCTAGCTCACTGAGAAACTTAGTACACTTGCCCTCAGCATATGTTCTAGTATTATGATGATTCTCTCCATCTGCCCATCAGTTTGTGGATGAAAAGCTGTACTAAACTGTAATTGTGTACCCATAGCTTCTTGGAAACATTTCCAAAATCTATAGATAAATCTAGAATCTCTATCTAATACAATACTCATTGGTACTCCATATAATATTATAATCTTTGCTACATATAATTCAGGTAACTTTTTAGGACTCCAAGTAGTTTTAATAGGAAGAAAATGTGAAGACTTAGAAAGTTTATCTACTATAACCCATACAATATCATGACCCCTTTAGGTACGAGGAAAACCAGAGACAAAATCCATACTCACATTTTCCCATGGCCACTCAGGTACTGGGAGAGGTTGTAATAAACCTATTGGATATCTATTCTCAGACTTCACTTGTTGACAAGTCAGACATCTAGAAATATGTTCCGCTACATCCTTCTTCATCCCTGACCACCAATAATTTTGTCTCAATCCCCTGTACATCTTATTATTTCCTGGATGCATGGAATATACAGAATCATGAGCCTCCTTTAGTATCTCCTTTCTCATCTCCACATCATTGGGAACACAAAATCGATACCCCAATACCGCCATACCATCTCCTCTGATTCTAAACTCAGTTGGCTTCCCACTCAACACTTCTCGTCGGATCTTCTCTATCCCCTTATCTCTACCATGCATCGATAATAAACGATCAATAATAGAAGATTGTACCACCATATTTGCCATCAATACTCCTCTATCATTGACACTCAACTGCATCCTCGTTCTTCTTAATTCTATCATCGAGCTAGTATTATGACTCACAATAGTAGCTAATCTCCTTATAGCCTTTTTACTCAATGCATCAGCTACTACATTAGCCTTTCCTGGGTAATAATGAATGATACAATCATAATCACTAATCAAATCTATCCACCTCTTCTGCCTTAAATTTAACTCTATTCTAGGTCGGTAAATGCGTCAAGCTTTTATGATCAGTAAAAATTTCACAATTGGCTCCATATAGATAATGTCTCCAAATCTTCAAAGCAAAAACTATGGCAGCCAATTCTAAATCATGGGTCGGGTAATTTCTTTCATGGTTCTTCAGTTGCCTAGATGTATAAGCTATAACTCTCTCATATTGCATCAACACACATCCTAACCCCAGATGTGACACATCATTATAAACCACAAATCCTTCATCACCATAAGGAAGCACTAATACCGGGGCAGTAGTTGATTTTTTTTTCAATAGCTGGAAACTCCTCTCACATTCCTCTGACCACCTAAACTTTACGTCCTTCTTGGTTAATCTAATCAATGGTCCAATAATCATAGAAATTTTTTAGATGAATCTCCTACAATTACCAACTGATGAGAGTCATAAAATGTATCTAAACAGTACTTAATTGTTAGCATTTTAGGGTTAATCTAGGTTTTAATTGCACTTTTATACATTAACAACTCTAAAGTGTTATTCTTGGATCATTGATCTATTTCGATGCATTTTCAAGAACTTTAAGCTCAAAAGAGGAAGATAAGTTAATCATTGCTTGAAGTACAAAGACTCAAGGCATACCGGAGTGAAGGCGTGTATATGGAATGACAAATGAAGAGAAATTAAGTCTTGAATGTGTGCACTGCGGCCTAAAGATATCCAAGCCTTGGCCTTCAGAACTAAAGCAAAAGAGCAAGAAAGAAGCTTCAGTGGAAGCCGCGGCCTGGACTAAGGAGGGCCACAGCCTCCAGAAAGGGGAGAAAGCCAAGCCCAAGTAGAGCTGCGGTGCAAGGAAAGGAGGGTTGCGGCCTCCAAAAAGGAAGAAAGCAGAGATTAGGCAAGAGCTGCGACGCAAGGAAAGGAGAGCCACGGCGCCCACCTGGTCCACTTCTCCGAGATATGACCTAATTAAGACTTTTAAAGCCCTAAAACACCCTTGGACCTTGTACATTATAAATAGACCACTTAGGGTTTGTAATTAAAAATTCAATTAAGTCTAGAAAACTAAAAGAAGCAGCCACATTCTCCTCCAACAAAGTGTTCAACCATGAGTTCCATGGCGAACTAATCTCCAAGCAAGGCGAAGAGATGATTCCTTAGGTGTAGTTCTTCTTTATTTTTCTTTATTGGTTCAGTTGTAATTGGGATTTATTGCCAAACATTGTTATGGGTTACTCTTTAATCTAATTATAAGATTTTCTCTTAATCCTGTGATTGTATCTTTATCCTTGATATAAGTCTAGTCATGCTCTTCTTATGTCAAGATTGTTGGATGTGATTAAGTCCGGTAGATTTATATTTTAGGTTTGTCCATTACTGTGATATTGTCGTTAATGATATATTGTCGTTTCTTGATAAACCTATAGGATAGGTCATGTGTGTTTAAATCGAAAGTAAGAGTGATTCATATCAATTACATTGGGGTTTATGTATGCTTAGATTGAATATTTGCCGATTGCCTGTTTGGGATGTGAAACCTGCAATCGAGATAAAAAGAACTGAATCAATATTGGAATAAGGCAATGAAGCTAGGGAGGAGTCCCATAACCTTGTTATTTCTCTATCATAATTCTCAATTTATTTTCTCATAATTACTTCATTATCAAAATTCATATTTTCTCACTTGATTACTATCGTTCGTGTTTAGGTTTACATCTTCTCTTGTAATTAACTTGTTTCTCTGTGGAATCGACACCCCAAAGTTGTGCTACAACTACTGCGTTACTCTTTGGGCATAATCAAATTTTGGTGCCGTTGCCGAAGAAACGCGCTTACATACAAGGAAGATTGTCAACTCTAAGATAAGACAGTACTATCGTTCTTTTCTTTAAGTTTTGATTTTCTGATTTTCTTTTATTTGTTCTATTTTATTTATTACCTTTTAACTTAGTTGGTGTATGCTTAGACCGAGAGATTCACGAGGTAGATTCATTAAGGGACCCGAAATAGAGATACATTTTCCTTCCATGTCCGTTAGTGAAACCTCGCCTAGATCAAGCCCTAATGTACACCCAACCGAGAATTTAGAAAATTTTGCTAACATGGCTTAAAACCCTAATGAGAATGTTGCTAGGATACTTAAAGATTATTTACATCCTAGCCAGACAGCCACACCATCATGCATTATGTTTCCAGCCAACACTCGCTAATAGGGATGATTCAATTACTCCCTACATTTCATGGCTTGGAAAATGAAAACCCGTATGTACACATTAGGGACTTTGAGGAAGTAGTTGCGACTTTTCATAGTCAAGATGCAACTGATGATATCGTGAGACTCAAGTTTTTTCCTTTCTCTTTGAAGGATAAAGCTAAGAGTTGGTTATACTCGCTGAGACCATGATCTATTGGGTCATGGAATGAGATGACCCAAGTATTTTTTAATAAATACTTCCCTCAACATAAGACCAATGCTCTAAAAAGGCAAATCTCCACCTTTGCACAAAAGGATAATGAGACTTCGTATCAGTCTTGGGAGAAATTTAAAGAGCTGTTAAGTATGTATCCACACCATGAGTATGAGAGTTGACGCTTAGTGAGCTACTTTTATGAGGGACTTACCTATAGAGAGCACCAATTCGTAGAGATGATGTGTAATGGTGAATTTCTGCAAAAAGATCCTGATGAGGCCATAAAGTACCTCAATGAGCTTACTAAAAAAGCTCATACTTGGACTGGACCTAGTGCTACTGAAAGCATAAATAGGTCCCGACCTGTAAGAAACCCTAGTGGTGGTGGAATATACCATCTTAGGGAAGAAGACAACCTAAAAGCTAAAGTCAAGATGCTCACTAGGGAGTTAGATGCATTAAAAACTAAAAAGCCAACACACATGGTTAATCAAGCTAAACCTTTGGAACCATGTTTTGTGTGTGGCGGGGTAGATCATCCTTCTCAAGAGTGACCTATATTTGTTGATATAAGAGGGATGTATGAGGAACAATGTAATGCCTTAGGCATGTACAAGAAGCCTTATGAACCCTTCTCTAACACTTATAATCCAAGATGGCGAAATCACCCCAATTTCAGCTGGAAATCTGAAAACCAGCAGCTTACACAACCCCCTAGATTACACCCTGCACCATATCATGCACCCTCGTCCTCTAGGATTTCTTTAGAAGACACTTTACATGCTTTTATTGAGGTACAGGACAAAACAAACCAAAGGTTTGAAGCATTAATCACACAGGTTGTGGAAGAAAATAAAGAAATAAGGAGCCAAGTGTCCAAGTTAATGGGCTTCTTGAGTGTGAATGAGCGAGGGAAGTTCCCTTCCCAAACTCAGTCCACACCTCATGGTCAACACATGGCACAAACAAATCTGTAAAATGTAAATGCCATTGTGACAAGAAGTGGTATGTCACTTCACATCCCAACAACGAACAAACCCGAGGATGTGGAGAAGGGTCAAGGTAGTAGTAACACCGAACTGCCCAAGGACCCTGAAGTTACTAAAAGCCCTGTTAAGGCACCATTCCCTCAAGCCTTAAAATCAAACAAGAAAAATTTGAACCTAAATAATGAAATCCTAGAGAACCTAAGGCAAGTAAAACTGAATCTTCCACTTTTGCATGTGATTAAACAAGTCCCCACTTATGTAAAGGTTTTCAAGGATTTATGTACAATTAAGAGGAAGAACCATGTAAAGAAAACAACATTCCTAACTGAGCAAGTAAGTGCTTTAATTGAGCAAAGAATACCCCCAAAATACAAGGATCCTGGCTGTTTAACCATTGCATGTAGCATTGGAAATCATGAGGTTGGACAAGCATTGCTAGATTTAGGAGCTAGTGTAAATCTGATGCCATTTTCGATTTATTTACAGCTGGGTTTAGGAGAGATCAAACCAACCGTTGTGGTATTGCAATTGGCTGACTGTTCAGTCAAAGTACCCCGGGGTGTGGTAGAGGATGTTTTGATTCAAATTGATAAATTTTACTATCCTGTTGATTTCCTAATCCTTGATACTACTTCTGCTATTGACACTAATTCTAAAATTCCTTTGATTTTGAGTAGACATTTTCTTGCTACTGTAAATGCTCTAATTAATTATAGGAATGGACTCATGAAGTTTTCCTTTGACATGACCTTAGAAGTGAACATTTTTAATGTTGCAAAACAGCCTAAAGATGAGGACGAAAACCACCAGTTATACATGATCGAGTCACTCATCGATGAGGGAGTTTCCATAACTCATGATTTTGATCCTCTTAAGAATTTTCTTGTTAATTCTGAGATTGATTTATTTGATGATAAAACTGATATAATTGATATTTGTGTTGTTTTTTATAAATCCTAGGATTATGGCACTCGGGCATGGCAACCGAAGTTTTAGGAGCTGTCCGAAAGAAGTGAGAAACAAGTCCCCTCAAATGTGGAAGCACCTAAAGTCGAATTGAAGCCACTACCTAAGGGTTTAAAGCATGTCTTTCTCAGTCCAGGTGATACTTTTCCTGTTATTATCTCATCTGAATTATCTGAGACCCAAGGTAAGAAATTAATTCAAACTCTAAATGCACATAAATTAGCCTTAGGATGGAGCATGGCTGATTTAAAAGGTATTAGTCCCCTAATTTGTTCCTATAAAATAAATTTGGATGAAGGAACTAGTCCTCATAGAGACCCTTAACGTAGGCTTAACCCCACTATGAAAGAAGTAGTGAAAAATGAAGTGCTAAAACTGTTAGATGCGGGAATCATATACCCATAGCTGATAGTAAATGGGTAAGTCCTACACAAGTTGTTCCTAAAAAGTCTAGAGTCACTGTGGTAAAGAATTACTTAGAAGAGTTAGTCCCTACCAAACTTGTGACTGGGTGCCGTATGTGCATTGATTATAGAAAATTAAATGCTACCACCCGGAAAAACCACTTCCCACTCCTTTTTATTGATCAAATTCTTGAGCGTGTAGCTGGTCATCCTTTTTACTATTTTCTAGATGGTTATTCTGGTTATTATCAAATTAAAATTGCATTAGAAGACTAAGAAAAAACCACTTTCAATTGTCCCTTTGGCACTTATGCTTTTCTTAGAATGCCGTTTGGATTGTGTAATGCCCCTGCCACTTTTCAACGTTGCATGATGAGTATTTTCAGTGACATGGTTGAAAATTGCATGGAGATTTTTATGGATGACCTAACTGTTTTTGGATCTTCATTTGATGCATGTTTAATGAATTTAGAAAAAGTGTTAATTCAATGTGAGGAGAAAGAATTGGTCTTAAATTGGGAAAAATGCCATTTCATGGTACTATCCGGTATTGTCTTAGGGCATATTGTCTCTTCTAAGGGGATAAAGGTTGATCAATCTAAGATCAAATTAATCTCTAAATTACCTACCCCTAAGACAATAAAGAATGTGAGATCTTTCCTTGGTCATGCTGGTTTTTATAGGAGGTTCATACAAAAGTTTTCGAACATATCTAGACCACTATGTGCCCTCCTAGTTAAAGATATCCCCTTTGAGTGGACTCAAGCTTGTCAAGAGGCTTTTAAAACACTGATTGGGAAGCTTACTTCAACACCTATAATGCAGTCACCTGATTGGACTTTACTCTTTGAAATCATGTGTGATGCTAGTGACTATGTTGTAGGTGTTGTTCTTGGATAGTGAAGGGAGGGGAAGCCTTTTGTCATTTACTATGCTAGTAAAACTTTAAATAGTGCTCAAATGAATTACTCCACCACTGAAAAAGAATTGCTAGCTGTAGTATTTGCTTTGGATAAATTTCGTGCCTATTTAATTAGTTCTCCTATCCTTATTTTTACAGATCATGCAGCCCTCAAGTACCTTCTTACAAAGAAAGATGCTAAGGCAAGACTAATACGATGGATCTTACTCCTACAAGAATTTGACATCACCATCAAAGACAAGAAAGAGGTAGAGAATGTAGTAGCTGACCATCTATCGAGGCTCAATTTTGAGGACACTTGCGATGACATGTCAATTAAGGATGACCTTCCCGATGAGCATTTACTCTCCGTTACTTCTCTACCATGGTTTGCTCACATCGTGAATTATTTGGCTACAGGTGAGATACCAATGGATTGGAGTGCTCAAGACAAGAGGAAATTCTTATATAAGGTATGTAATTTTTATTGGGATGACCCCTATCTTTTTAAGTACTGCCTTGACCAAATTTTAAGGCGTTGCATCCCTAATGAAGAGATTGCTAACATCTTGGAATTTTGTCATTCCCAAGCTTGTGGAGGCCACTTTTCAATGAAAAAAACCGCTGCAAAAATTTTGCAGTGTGGATTTTATTGGCCTACCTTATTTAAAGATGCAAACACCCATTGTCACTCATGTGAAAAGTGTCAAAAGTTAGGAGCTGTGTCTCGTCGAAATATGATGCCTTTAAACTCTATTTTAGTAATTGAAATCTTTGACTGTTGGGGCATCGATTTTATTGGACCCTTTCCTCCTTCCTTTAGATACCAATATATCATTGTGGCAATAGATTATGTATCTAAGTGGGTAGAGGTAGCAGCTTGCCAAAGCAATGATAATAGAACGATAATTAAATTCCTCAAACAAAATGTGTTATCTCGATTTGGTACACCGCGTGCTATCATTAGTGATCGAGGTACACATTTTTGCAACCGTTCTTTTGAAGCTTTGATGAGAAAATATGGGGTGTTACATAAAATTTCTAATACCTACCATCCTCAGATTAGTGGACAAGTAGAGCTTGCTAATAGGGAAATTAAACAAATTTTAGAAAAAATGGTTAACCCAGATCGCAAGGATTGGTCTTTAAGACTAGTTGATGCGCTTTGGGCTTACTGTACAGCTTTTAAAACTCCCTTAGGTATGTCACCTTATCGGTTTGTTTTTGGAAAGCCTTGTTACTTACTTGTCAAGCTCGAGCATCGAGCTTATTGGGCCATCAAGTCCTTTAATTTTGACATAGGAGAAGCAGGTAAGCTTAGGAAATATCAGTTGACCGAGTTAGAGGAATTAAGAAACGATGCTTATGGGAATTCTAGAATCTATAAGACTAAGATGAAAGTATTCTATGATAAAAATATTTTGAGGAAAACATTTAAACCTAATGATCGGGTGTTCTTATGCGATTCTAGACTCTATAAGCATCCCGAAAAACTTCGGTTGAGGTGGACCAGTCCTTTTATGGTCAAACATGTTTTTGAAAATGGAGCGGTAGAAACTAAGGATACTAGGGATGGTCGGATCTTTAAAGTAAATAGTCAACGACTTAAGATCTTAATCGATAGACAAGATCCAAAAGTGGAAGAAATTCTACTTATGGATCCGGTCTATTCACCTTGACCACATAACAAAGGTACGTTTTTACTTTTATTTTTGTTTTGTTTTGTTTTTTTTAATTGAGTACATTTTAATTTTAATTTTTAGTTTTTTTAGTTTAATTTAATCTAATTTTATTTATTATTTATTTGGCTTATTTTATTTTGTTTTTCTCTTTCTTTTGGCAACAAACAAGTTTTTTTCATTAGGATCAGTTTCGGGCCGCACCTAGGCCCACCAGAGGCCTGCCTCGCCCCACAGCACTAGGCCCACTTTGCCTCAGCCCGCACCGCGCCCCAGCTATAGCCTCACCATGCCCCACAGAATGCACAACAAACCTCGCACAGCTCAAGCTGCGGCGCCCCAAATAGGAAGCCGCGGCGCCACCTGTTCTAACACACCCGTGAACTGGCCATTTTGAACCCAAATATGCATTTCTTCTTCATTTCCACTCTGCAAAAACACAGCCCCATACTCTCTCTCTCTCATCCTCTCTCCAAACCCTCACTTACCCACTCACTTTTACTCATAATTTCTTGATTTTAAGGACATTTCTTGTAGGATTTTGCACTAATATTGTAGATTTTGTTGGAAATCTCTCCAAAAAGCTTGGTACCAAGAAGATTTTAGATTCATCTAGAAAACTTCAAGTTGGTGGGTACTTTTCTTCTCTCCACCTTTAGGCATCAAGTAAGACAAATTTCTTCTCTTTGTTATTCATTTGTGCTATTTGGGTGGTTAATTTTGAATTCGTTCTATTATTCTATATATTTGATTCCAATGGCACCTAAACCTAAGAGACCAAGGGGGAAACAACCTCAAGAGTATGATGAGAGAAAATTTGTTAGTTTTGAGGCTAGTGAGAGGTATGTTAGGATGATGCACACTAGAAAACCCATTCCTGAGAGAGGATTCAATATAACAGAGAGAGCAAACCCCACCTTGTTTAGAATGATTATTGATAGAAATTGGGGTACATTTGCTAGACAACCATCTCACTCCCTCACAAATGTGGTTAAAGAATTCTATGCTAATGCAGATGAACATAAGAATGCTAAGGTGAGAGTGAGAGGAAGGATAATTTCTTTTAGCAGCACCTTTATTAATAGATTCTATGGGCTACCTAACATAGGAAACAGTGAGTATATTGCATATTTGTCTAACATTGATTATGAAGAGATTTGCAATACTCTCTGTCTTCCGGGCACAACATGAAAAATGACGGGTGATAACCCTATAACCTTGCCCAGTACTTCTCTGACTATCAATGCTAGAGCTTGGCAATATTTTGTATGTCAGAGATTGATGCCTGCCACGTACTATAGTGACCTTACTGTTGAGAGAGCTGTGTTGATTTATGCCATTTTGATGGGCATGACTATTGATGTGGGTCAGATCATATTTAATTCTATCATACACACTGTACAACAAAAGCTTGGATTGTATTTCCCTTCTTTAATTACTCAATTATGCATCTAAGCCGGAGTTCAGTACAGTCCTGATGAGGACGCCAAGCAACCAAAAAAAAGCCCATTGATGATGGCATGCTTAATATGATTAAAACCTCAAGGCCGCCAGTTCCGGGAGAAAGAGCAACAATTGCCACCCCTTCTCCCCCTAGGCATGTCACTATTGTAGAGCGCCTTGAGCGTTTAGACATTCGTTTTGACAAGCATCAGAAATTTTTGCATGATAAATTCAATCTTCAGGAACGTTTCTTGGCTAGGCAAGCCAATTATCAAGCGGGGGTGTACTCTTCTTTTGGTCAAATGTACCAACACCTTGCCCCTGCTATTGGTTATGACATGGATCACTTTCCCACTTTGCCACCCTATTCAGGTTCATCTTTTGATCCAACTCCTGAGGAAGGTGAAGAGAATGAAGAAAATGAAGAGAATGAAGAAGCGGATGAAAACTTAGAGGACTAGTTTTGGGTTCTATCTTGTTTGTCTCTTTTTATTTTATATTTTTCGGATAATTGTACTAACATTTATTATGTTTTCCCTTTTCATTATTTTATTTTTGTAATTTCTTTTCATTTTTGGTTATTTCTTTCCATTTCATGTGTTAACCTAACATATGGTGGGAATCTTAATAGTACACCGCAGTTGCTTTCTTTTTGTTGTGTTGTTTTATGTTGTAGATCAGAATTTTAGCAAGATGAATGGCATGCAGTTCCAATGCTGGTGCAAAATTTTCAGCTGCTCTGCACTTGTGGCTACAAAGGGAGTTTCTTTTACTCTTTCTTTTACATTGAGGACAATACAGTTTTTAAGTTGGGGGTGGAGGAAATGTATTTCTGTTTTTCATTGAACTGCTTGGTGCTACTTTCCTTTTGTTTGTTTGATTTAAGTATGCTTTGTGTTAGCCTTGGGTGTAATTCACATGTCAATGATATGAACTTAATTGAGATAGCATATAGCATTTAGAAGAAGTTAAATCTTGCCTCGGTTTGACAATAATTTAAGTATCAATCTTGATTTGGTTTGAGACTCTAGGTTGCGGTAAGATTGTATGACTAGTCTAAAACATTTAGAGAAGCTTTATGTGTGATTGTTTTGTGAATAATTTTGCGGTCTCGATAAGCACTAGAACTTACTTGATTATCACTTGAGACGAATTCCTAGACTGCACACTGCTTAGGATATGATATAGGCCATTTTTGGACCGTTTGAGCCTTCAAACTTACCATTTCTATATTTATCACTAGTCACCTACTTGAGCCTTTTTCTTTTTGAATAATTTGAACCTTGTTTCTTTCAGTAACCCATTTACTTACCTTTATGAGCCTAAAAATATTTTATCCTTACCTTTCTCTTAAAAGAAATTAGTTATACACATTTGTGGAGAAACACTTAAGAGGAATAAGGATGGAAATATGAAAAAAATATTACTACCATAACCCAAGTACATTAAAGGAGATAAGTTGGGGGTTGTGGAAAAGAAAAGAAAAATAAAATGAAAAAGGAAGTGAATGGTTAAAAAGAAGAAGAAGAGAATAGAAAAAGAAGTGAATTATGGCAAAGAAAGAAGAAAAAAAAAGTGGTGATTAGAAATGCTCGAAAAATGGTTGAAAGAGTTGGGTGTTGAAGTAAGGTTATCCAGTGCTTAAAGTGGTTCTGTTTAACTTAAGAGATTGAGTTCTTTTACTTGTTTAATCCTTCCCGTTCTTTCTTAACCTTTACTTTAGCCTAACGTTACAAGCTTATTGAAGACCTATTGATCCAATGTAGTGTGATTTTTCTACAATAGTGGAGAGTGATTTGAAAAGTAAGCCTATGGAGTTTGATTTGTGATTGATGTCACAAAATTTATTATGTTTTTAGAGGCCAAGACTTGTATTCCTGAATGTTATCCACAAAATCATCTGGGTGTTTGAGATTAATGGATTGTGGTAAGATGGATGTTAAAAGTCAAATAACGATTTTAAGATTGATGTTTGGATTACATTTGGACTTGGGTGATATTTAATGATTCTATGTGCTGTTTGTTGTGTGCAATTTTTGAGATGAAAAGTGAATTACTCTTGATTTAACACTAGCATTGTTTTACTTTGTTTTTGATTCCTACCGTAGAATTCATCTCTTGCTTTTGCTTGAATTGCTAGAGACTAGTAATAAGCTAGTTAGGGGTTATGATGAGAGTCATAAAATGCATCTTAACAATACTTAATTGTTAGCATTTTAGGGTTGATCTAGGGTTTAATGGCACTTTTATACGTTAACAACTCTAAAGGTCATTCTTTGATCATTGATCTATTTCGATGCATTTTCAGGAACTTTAAGCTCAAAAGAGGAGGATAAGTTAATCATTGCTTGAAGCACAAAGACTCGAGGCATATCGGAGTGAAGGCGTGTATGTGGAAGGAAAAATGAGGAGAAATTAAGTCTTGAATGTGTACGCTGCGGCCTGAAGATATCCAAGCCTCGGCCTCCAAAACTAAAGCAAAAGAGCAAGAAAGAAGCTTCAGTGGAAGCCGCTGACTGGACTAAGGAGGGCCGCAGCCTCCAGAAAGGGGAGAAAGCCAAGCCCAAGTAGAGCCGTGGTGCAATGAAAGGAGGGCCAAGGCTTCTAAAAAGGAAGAAACCAAAGACTAGGCAAGAGTCGCGGCACAAGGAAAGGAGAGCCGCGGATATGACCTAATTAAGAATTTTTAAGCCCTAAAACACCCTTGGACCTTGTACATTATAAATAGACCACTTAGGGTTTGTAATTAAACATTCAATTAAGTCTAGAAAACTAAAAGAAGCAGCCACATTCTCCTCCATCAAAGTGTTCAACCATGAGTTCCACGGCGAACTAATCTCCAAGCAAGGCAAAGGAATGATTCCCTAGGTGCAGTTGTTCTTTATTTTCCTTTATTGGTTCAGATGTGATTGGGATTTATTGCCAAACATTGTTATGGGTTACTCTTTAATCTAATTATAAGATTTTCTCTTAATCCGGTGATTGTATCTTTATCCTTGATATAAGTCTAGTCATGCTCTTCTTATGTCAAAATTGTTGGATGTGATTGAGTCCGGTAGATTTATCTTTTAGGTTTGTCCATTACTGTGATATTATCGTTTCTTGATAAACCTATAGGATAGGTCATATGTGTTTAAATTGAAAGTAAGCATAATTCATATCAATTACATTGGGTTTATATATGCTTAGATTGAATATTTGCCGATTGCCTGTTTGGGATGTGAAACTTGCAATCGAGATAAAAAGAACTGAATCAAGATTGAAATAAGGCAATGAACCTAGGGAGAATTCTCGAAACCTTGTTGTTTCTCTATAATAATTCTCAATTTATTTTCTCACAATTACTTCATTATCAAAATTCATATTTTCTCACTTGATTATTATTGATTGTGTTTAGGTTTACGTCTTCTCTTGTAATTAATTTGTTTCCCTGTGGAATCGATGCCCCAAAGCTGTGCTATAACTACCGCGTTACTCTTTGGGTGTAATCACCAACCAACCCCAAAAAGCTTCTAACTTCAGTTACACTTGTGGGTCTTTCCCAATTCAACACTGCTTCAACCTTCTGTGGGTCAACTGCTATTCCCTCTCTTGACACAACATGCTCCAAGAAAGATATTTCACTTAACCAAAATTCACACTTAGAGAACGTTGCATATAATTTTTCTCTCCTTAAAATTTCCAATACTATCTCTAAATGTTGTGTATGCTCGTCTTCATTCTTAGAATATACCAGAATGCCGTCAATAAACACAATCACAAATCTATCCAAGAATGGTTTGAACACCCAATTCATTAGATCCATAAATGTTGCAGGAGCATTAGTCAACCCAAATGGCATAATCAGGAACTCATGATGGCCATAGTGTGTCCTAAAAGCAGTCTTAGGCACGTCCCCCTCCTTTATCCTCAATTGATGATAATTTAATCTCAAGTCTATCTTAGAAAACACCCTAGCTCCCTGTAACTGCACGAATAAATCATCTATCATGGGCAAAGGATATCTATTCTTGATGGTAATTTTATTCAACTATCTATAATCCACACACAATCTAATTGTCCCATCTTTCTTCTTGACAAACAATATAGGGGCTGGGCTCCCTAAGGTGACATACTAGGTCGAATAAACTGTTTGTCTAGCAACTCCTGAAGCTGAACTTTCAACTCTCTTAATTCAACTGGTGTCATTTTATAAGGTCCTATAGATATGGGTGCTGACCCTGGAATCACCTTAATAGAGAACTCAATCTCCTTATTGGGAGGCAAACAGGTCAACTCCTTAAGGAATACATCAGAAAAATCTTTTACTACCAAGATTTCTTCTAACTTCCTACTCTCCTTGCTAGAATCTACGACATATGCCAAATACCTTTTACAACCCTTCTTCAACCATTTACTGGCAGTTAAAGCAGAAATAAGACAGTTAGTAAGTATTTTACGTTCTCCTTGAAAATTAAACTCTTCTTGTCCAGGTATCTTGAACACCACATTCTTCCTAAAAAAATCTACCCAAGCATGATATGTACATAACCAATTCATCACCATAATTAAATCAAAATCTATCATATCTAAAGGCAATAAATCAACTTTAAATTCTCTATCAGCCATATAAATTATACAACTTCGATAAATTGTCCTGATAATAACCTTATCCCCAGTAGGAACCTCAACAACAATAGCATGCATCAAAGGACTAGCACTAGCATCAATATATTTCATATAAACACTAGATGCGAAAGAATGGGTTGCACTAGGATCAATCAATAATGTAGCAGGCTTATCAAGGATAGATACCATACCCATAACAACATCAGGAGTGGCTTGTGCATCCTGTTGGATCAATGTATAGACTATGCCATCTCTGGACTATAATTGGCTACCACGTCTTCTTTAAGCTACTGATCTTCGACCTCTACCCCGCACACTCCCTGATCCACCACCTCTCTCCACTAGTTTTCTCTTAGCACTTTCTATGCCTACATCAGTAGATTCTCCACTGGTTTTCTCTCAGCACTTCCCACACCTACATCAGTAGATTTCCCCACTGGACAATCTGCAGCAATATGTCCTCCCTCACCACATACAAAGCATATCTGCGTAGGACAATTTTGAAACAGATGCCCTGTCTGATTACATCTGAAGCAAACCTTTAGCTCTCGATCATACATCAGATTACCACCTCCCCTTGATGGCATACTTACTCCTCTACTATAACTCTCACTTCCTATAGCCTGTCTCCCGAATCTAGGGGTCTCATCGATATTACTCTGAGCGACAGAAGCAACAGATCTTGCTTGCCTATGACTCTGCACTACAGTTCCTTGTGATAAGGAACACCTCCTCTGGGATGGTCTCCCACCCTGCACACTCATACTACCACAACCTCTAAGTCCCTCAAATCTAGACCTCTTCAACCACTCCCTCCTACTTCTAAACTCCATCAAATCTTTCTCAATTTGTAATGCTTTATCCACCAGTATAGCATAATTTCTAATGCCCATATAAAAGAGTTTAGTCCGAATGTCATAGTGTAATCCGTCTAAAAATCTCTTACATTTCTTCTCATCTGTATTCACTAATTTAGGTAAAAACCCTTGATATGGCTATGAATCTACTATCATATTCAGCCACCAATAAATTACACTGCCTTAGATGAATAAAATCTCTCTTGTTGTGCTCGAAAGGTATCTGGAAAATACTTCGCAAAGAACTCATCCTTAAACTTACTCCAATTTAAAGGGTATTCTACCTGTGTGCTTACACTAGGCAAAATATCCTCCCACCATTGAGAAGCCTCACCCTCCAATATAAATGAAGTAAAAGCAACCTTCTGCCTATCTATCATTGGTAAAACCTCAAAATATTTCTCGACATGTCTAATCCATTGCTCAGCTTCTACAGGATTTACAAATCCTCTAAAAGACTGGGGTTTAAACTTAAGAAATCTCACAAAACAATGACCTTGCATCTCATGTGCAAACACACCTTCCCCCTTATGAACCTCTTATTTCACCACATTAGTTTCCATTCTACCCCTCTCCTTTAATCACCTATGCAAGTTATCAGCCCTTTTTTCAGCTGCATTCATCCTCCTTATAGCATGACAAAGAGCTTCTCTCATTTCATCCCTTCTAACCTCAAATTCTCTCCCAGCTCTATTAGTACCAGCTGCACTATCAATCTGTTCCCTTGCACGAACCACAGACTCAACCTCCCCCTCTACTTCAGCTCTTCTAAATTTTTGGCGTCTACCACGTCCCTTTTAATTCAGAACTCTACCTCTAGCTCTAGCACGTCCATATGTCATCCTCATAATCCGCATTAAAATATAGTTTATTTAGATCTTTCACTTTCTTAAGTTTTTATGCAGTCTATAGAATCATAAAACCTAATGCTCTGATACCAAAATAGTAATGACCCATCCCGGGTTGGCCACCCTCGAGACAGTGTTGCCACATTTTGAAAATCTCAGCACGGCACATATATACAACAATAAACAATATTACCAACATAAATTTTTACATCAATCCTCAACCCTTAACAAAGGAGATACATTATTCAGATCTTAACTTCAACATTGTATACAATGTAATATGCATGAATATTTACAAATATATTTTTTTCTCATTAGTCTGAGGATGTGGACCATGTGACTTACAGAAAATAAATCCGTCTGAATCTCAGCTCACCAACTATTTGTCATGCCTACTGCCTGAAATCATTTAACATTGAAAGATGAGTTTCACAAGCTCAGTGAATTAAATTTACTAAAGGTATTCAATTCATATAAATAGTCTTTTAATTTTTAATCATTTATATCTCATATAATTGATAAAAGCATTCTGTTATCACTATATATATCATAAGTCTCATTCTCTATCAATCTTTTCCTCTTATATATATGTTCACCTTAAGACCATCAATTATCTCATAATTACCTCGTTATGAGGTTCACAACATGTAGTCTACCATTTAGATGGTTCTTATCATATCATACTTCTATGTTTCTTTCTCACCATAATTGTCTCTCGGTGAGACTCATTCATCTGTAAATTTAAAATATCAAACAACACTTCAGCATTTCAGTAATGAAATCAATACTAAAAACAAATACAATGCATGAATTATTATTAGGGAACGTCTTCCCACATGTCGATATGTTTTTATCTTAGACCGGTCGCCTCCTGATTTTTTTGTTTCATTTAGATCGGCCCCCTCTCGGTTCTTTTATTTCCAGCATATACTAGCTGTCATGGTTTTTATTTATTTCTAGCATATACCAGTTGTTATGGTTTTCATTTATTTCCAGTATATACCGGCTGTCACGGTTTTCATTTAGACCGGTCCCATTCGAGTTCTTTTATTTCATGCATAGGCATATGAACGATGATATAAAATATGCATATGAACAGTAACATAACAACAAACATGTATTCAAACGTTAAATTTAACTATCTTGCCTTTTCTAAATTTAATATGAACATAAAATATGCAATTCTTCCAAAATTCCAGGAATTTCATGTATGCTAAAATTCAAAAATAAACTTCACATTATTACTCTATGTTTTTCTTAGAGCTTCTCGTGATTCTTTATGAAATTCTCCCGTAAACCCCTTCAAAATTTTACTCTTTCAACTTTTCTTTCTGTCCCCAAGTGTTTAAAGAAATAGAGTAGTTTAGATTTGAGTTTGAAGAAAACCAAACAGGATTTGGTAAAACTAATAAAACAATTCGATATTTAAAATATTTTAAGCAGCACTGTCACTGCTTCAAAATCAATATGCAGCAAAGTTGCAAAATGTTGCAACACCTGGACTTCCAGATGTTGCAAGAATTTGTGGTTTTTTTCTTTCTTTTTAGTTTCCTTTTTTCTGGACATTTTTTTCTTTTTCTTTACACCACCACGCGTCTGTGGTTTTTTTTTTTGAATTGTTTCGTAAAAATTAAATCTTTCGTATATACATATATATATATATATATATATATATATATATATATATATATAATTTTAACTCCATGTCATATTTATCAAATTACTTCTTTACCCTTTCTTTACGAATACGGGTATTACAGGAATGCCAGTGCTGAAAGAGATGGGTTAAGAGAAACTCTTGCTCATGCTTTTAAGAGGTTGAATAACGCAGAGAGTAGTGCTGATTGTCTACAGTGTAGATTGGATGAGTAGGTTAAGCTATAACCTAATATTGTTATAAATACTAGGAGGCATGATGTTCAAGAATGAGAGGATGAATTTTTTTAAGAGATGTAGGGAGACTGTTTTGCTAGATTCATTAAGTTGAAACTCTTATCTTTTAAGGGATCTGATAACCCTTCTGAAGTTAAGTTGTGGATAAAATGTGTTGAGCATTTATTTTGTGTATTTCCAGTGACAAATATACAAAGAGTTGCCTTTGCTTTTGGATGTAGATTGATCCTTAACCTGGGATAGGTTTAAGGAGGTATTCTTTGCAAAGTATTCTCCGAATACTTTTAGATCCAAACAGGAGAGGGATTTTATCCAATTGAGGCAGAATTTGATGACTATAACACAATATGATAATAGATTTGTAGCTTTATCGAGATTAATGCTTGAGTTGGGGAATATTGAGGAGAGGAGTGTAAGAGATTTCTTGATATCTTACACTTTGAGATACGTTATAGATTTTCGTATTTGAGGCATTTAAATTATGCTACTTTTGTGGATATGTCGCTTCAGATTGAGAAGGATATAGTTAAGTCTAGAGGACGTAGGGAGTGGCTGAAGAAGAATAGACCTGGAGGTTTTAGATGTGATAGTATGGGGATTCAGGGTGGTCTTCCACCCTAGAGAAGTTGTTCTTTTTTAGAGGGATCTATTATTCAGAGTCAGTAGAGACAAGCTAGATCTATAACCTCAATTGCTTAGAGTTCTATTGGTGGGACTCCTAAGTTTGGGAAACAACCTATGGGAGTTAGAGGATTTAATAGAGGTGGGAGTATGCCACCAAGAGAAGGTGGTAGTGTTTTATTTGATAGAGAGAAAAAAATATGTTACAAGTGTAATCAGATAGAATATTTGTCTCAAAATTGTCTTACCCTGATGTGTTTCGTTTGTGGAGGGAGTAGACACAGTGTTTTAGATTGTTCATTAAGGAGGTTAGTTGAGGTGGTTTCTGTTAGAGGTATTGGAAGAGGACAGTCAGAAAGAAGTTATAGATGTTGGAATGCTTGGGGTAGAGCTTTAGGTAAAGGAACAGTCGCTGAGAGAGAACGTGGTAGTCAGATTCCGCTTAGAGAGAACAAAGTATATGCACTGACCTAGCAGGATGCCTAAGCAACTCTTGATGTCATAGTGGGTACAATATCTATCCTTGATAGACCTGCTAGATTATTGATTGATCTTAGTGGAACTCATTCTTGTGAATCAAGTACTTTTAAGAGATCTATTGATGCATTTGTTAGTCATTTGTTTAATAATATCATTGTTAAGGTTCCCACTAGGGATAAATTTGTGATAAAAAATTATTATCTGTGATGTATTATTCATATGGGTGATAGAGAATTTAAAGTAGACTTATTATCTCTGAATATGAGAGACTTTGACTTGATATTGGGAATGGATTGGTTATCAACATATCATGCATAGGTTGATTGTTTCAATAAGAATGTCGTATTTAAAATTCCTAAGCAAGAGGAGTTTAGTTTTCAAGGAGAACGTAAGGTACTCTAAAATTGTCTTATTTCTATCTTGACAACTAGGAAATGGTTGATGAAAGGTTGTGAGAGGTATTTAGCTTATGTGGTGGACTCAAGTAAAGAAGGTGGAAAGTTGGAAGAAATCTTAATATTGAGAGATTATTTGAAAGTATTTCTTGATGTGTTGTTTGGTTTACCTCCTAGTAAAGAGATTGAGCCCTCCATTGACTTAATTCCAAGTTCTGCACTTATTTCAATAACACCCTATAGAATGGCACCCACTAAGTTAAGAGAGCTAAAAGTACAACTTTAGGAATGGTTAGATAAACAATTCATTCGTCCTAGTATGTCTCCATGGGGAGCCCCTATATTATTTTTGAAGAAAAAAGATGGTACTATGAGATTGTGTATTGATTACAACCAATTGAATAAGATAAACAATGAGAACAAATATCTTTTAGCCAGGATAGATGATATGTTTGAGCAGTTATAGAGAGCGATGGTGTTTTATAGTATTAGGTTGAGGTCTATATACCATCAATTGAGGATAAAGGACGGACACGTGCATAATACTACTTTTAGGACATGTTATGGTTACCTTGAGTTTCTTGTGATGCTGTTTGGGTTACCAAATGCTCCAGTTGCATTCATGGATTTGATTAATATAATGTTTAAACCCTTTCTTGATAAGTTTGTGGTTGTATTCATTTATGACATTCTGATGTATTCTAAGAATAAGGAAGAACATTTGAGTATTTAGAAGTTGTGTTAGAGATTTTGAAGAGTAAAAAAATTATATATTAAATTTTCTAAATATGAGTTCTGGTTAAATAAAGTAACTTTCTTGAGGCATGTGTTATATGAAGATGGTATAACAGTTGATCCACAGAAGGTAGAGGCAATGTTGAGTTGGGAGAGACCAACTAATGTAACTGATATTAAGTTTCTTGGGATTGACTGGTTATTATAGGAGATTCATTTAGAATTTTTCTATGATTGCAACACCTTTGACTAGATTGACCAGGGAAAAGGTGAAATTTGTATGGTCTGAGGAGTTTGAAAAGTGTTTCCAATTGTTGAAGGAGAAATTAACTATCGCTCCAATGTTGATGCTTTATTCTAGTGATGAGGGATTGGTTGTGTATAGTGATGATTCACGTCAAGGTTTGGATGAGTATTGATGCAATATGGGAAGGTAGTGCCCTATACTTCTAGGAAATTGAAGAATCATGAGAGAAATTAGCCGATCCATTATTTAGAGTTAGTTGACATAGTGTTTGCTTTGAAGATTTGGAGACATAATTTGTTAGGAGCCATTTGTGAGATATTTTATGATCATAAGAGTTTGACATACTTACCTACTCAGAGAGAGTAAAATTTGAGATAGGGGAGTTGGATAGAGTTGATTAGTCATTACCATCTAGGAAACGCGAATGTTGTAGCTTTTGCATTAAGTAGAAAAACTATAGGAAGATTAGCTGCTATTGAGAGTCATGAAGTGAATCTGATGGTAGAGGTGAGAGAGATGTGAATGTAAATGAATATCTATGATAGAGGAGTTTTCTTTGCAAACATGGTTGTAGAGTCATCCATTATAGAACGCTTGCTAGAAATGCTAGGTAGAGATGAGGAAATAGAGAAAATTGAGCAGGAAGTGCTAAATGGAAAGCAATATGAGTTTAGAGGCAGAGATGATGGTATTGTGGTATTGAGACATAGGATTTGTGTTCCCAATGATGCAAAGTTGAGAAAGGAGATATTGAGAGATGCACATGATGTTTTATACTCGATGCACCCAGCTAACAATAAGATGTATTGGGGATTAAAATAGAACCATTGGTGGTTAGGATTGAAGAGGGATATAGCTGAATACATTTCCAGATGTTTGGTTTTATTTAACAAGTGAAGTCAGAGAATAGACATCCGCAAGCTTACTACAACCTCTTCTTGTGCTTGAGTGGCCATGAGAGAATGTGAGTGTATAATTTATTTATGGATTTTCCCATACTTAGAGAGGTCACGATGTTGTGTGGGTGATAATAGATAGACTTTCTAAGTCATCTCATTTTCTTCCAATTAAAATTACTCGGAGTCCTGAAAGGTTGGCTGAATTGTATGTAGTTGAGATTGTTAAATTGCATGGGCTACCTTTGAGCGAAGTTTCATATAGAGATGCTAGATTTACATCTCAGTTTTAGAGAGGCTTTCAGAAAGCCATGGATATGCAATTACAATTTAGTACTACTTTTCATTCTCAAACAGATGGGTAGACAAAGAGGATTATTCAAGTACTAAAGGATATGTTGAGAGCTAGTGTGATGAGGTTCTCAGTGACCTAGGATACTTACTTATCCTTGATAAAGTTTGCATATAATAATCAGTTTTAAGCTAGTATCAAAATGGCACCTTTTGAGGCTTTATATGGTAGGAGATGTAGAACTCCTATATATTGGGAAGAAGTCTGAGAAAGAAAGATATTTGGTCCAGAGTTGATAGAATTAACAACATAGAGGATTAAATGGGTTCGAGAGAACCATAGAGTAGCATAAAATATACAAAACTATTAAGTTTCAAGTAGGTGATTGGGTTCATCTTAAAATATCTCCATGGAAAGAAGTATTAAGATTCAAGAAGAGAGGGAAGTTGAGTCCATGGTTAGTTGAACCATATGAAATCATTGAAAGAGTTGGACCAATGGCTTATAGACTGGAGTTACCTCCAGAATTGAAGCAGTTACACAACGTTTTTCATGTTTCTATCTTATGAAAGTATTTACATAATGAATCCCATAACGTTCTGTATCAATCTGTAGATCTTTAAGAAGACTCAACTTATGTGAAAGTCCCAATAAAAATTTCAGACACAAAAGAATAGGTATTTTGTAATAAAATCATTCCATTAGTTCAAGTATTGTGTCAGAATCTGGATGTTGAGGAGATTATGTGGGAATGTGAGGCGAGCATAAGAAAAGATTATCCCTAACTGTTTCATGTGATAGGTAAGAAAATTTTAAGGGTGGAATTTTTATATGCTGGGTACAATTATAATACTTGTACCCTTGATATAAGGGTAAAGAAGTAACTTGGGATATATATTGAATTTAACATGCATACAGGTGAAAAGAAAGTTGAATTTGAAACAAATTTTGAAGAAAAATGTTGAATGAAATTGAAGGAAAGAGTTAGAAGAATTTTTGAAAGTTTAAAAGATTGGACTGGTTGACTGGTGACCCAACCGATCAATTGGAAAGGGTGGTGTAATGACCCATCCTGGGTTGGCCACCCCCAAGACGGTGTTGTTACATTTTGAAAATCACAGCACGGCACATATATGTAACAATAAAAATAATACCAACTGCAATTATTACATCAATCCTCAACCCTCAACAGGGGAGATACATCACTCAGACCTTGACTTAAACATTATATACAACGTAATATGCATGAATATTTACAAATATTTTTTTCCATTAGTCTGATAATGTGGACCACATGGCTTATAGATAATAACTTCATCTAAATTTCAACTCACCAAAATATCTGTCCTACCTGCTATTTGAAATCATTGTACAATGAGGGATAAGCTTCACAAGCTCAGTGAATTAATCTTACTAGAAGTATTTAGTTTGTATAATTAGTCTTCCAATATTCATTCATCTATATCTCATATATTTTGATAATAACATTCTATTATCACTACTCATATCACATCCCCATCCTTTATAAATATTTTCTTCTCATATAATTAATCATCATCTTGAGACTATCAATTCTATCTCATGATTACCTCATTATGAGGTACACAGCATATAATCAGTCACTCAGATAATTCTCATCATTTCATATTTCTATATTTCTTCTCAACATAATTGTCTCTCTGTGAGATTCATTCATCTATCAATAAATTTACAATCATAAATAGCACTTTAGCGTCTCAATAATAAAATCAATATTTAAAACAGATACAATGCATGAATTATTAATTATGAACGTCTTCCCATATGTTGACATCTTTTAGCTTAGACCGACTGCCCTCCCAATTCTTTTATTTTATTTAGACTGACTGCCTTCCGGTTCTTTTATTTCTAGCATATATCGGTTGTCACAGTTTTTATTTATTTCTAGCATATACCCGTTGTCAAGGTTTTCATTTAGACCGGCTGCCTTCTCGGTTCTTTTATTTTCATTTAGACTGACTACCTTCCTGGTTCTTTTATTTTCATTTAGATCGGCTGCCTTCTCGGTTCTTTTATTTCCATATATATGTATATGAATAATGACATGAACTATTCATATGAACAATAATATAGAAACAAGCATGTATTCAAACATCTAAATTAGTTATCCTGATTATTCTCAAATTATTATTTAAAAAATTCCACTCAATTCTTCTCATCATGAATCATATCAAATCATCAACCCTAGCTCGTCAATAATTTCATTTATCATCTTTATTATTAAATCAACTCATTATTCTAATAACATTACTTCTCATATAATAATTTTCTACATATCAATTATTCTTATCAATCAATTTTTCATCTACAACCAAATCGTAAGTTAATAATTTATTCAAATATTATCACTATATATTTCATATTTATCTGGATTACTTAAAGTAAATCTAACTCACCACATAGCACTTAGAGCTACCCGTGGATCACCTCCTTGTCTTTCTTGCTCCTTTCAGAAATTTCCCCTGGTTGCTTATCGTCAACACCTGACATAATATTTATATTAAATTCTAATTTATTCTTCAATTCTTCCGTAATTCACACCCTTTGAAAATTCCCACATTAAATTCTGGGAATTTCATATATGCTAAATTTCAAAAATAAACTTCATGTTATTACCTTATGTTTTTAAAAAATAAACATGTATACAAGAAATTTAGCCCGGTATAGGGTAGAAATTGCAAAATAAGATAGAAAGTTTGATGGTATTTTATGGGTAAGTTGTGGTGAGCAGTAATCTGGGGAAACTGCTAAGAGGAACAAGAATGGAAAAGAAGTGATCTACAAATAGCTACAAGTGCTGCATGGTGACTTGAATTTACTATTAGTAAGTGAGACAAACATGAAAACTACGTAAAACTTGAAATGAATGATAAAATGAGATAATTATTGAATTTATATTATGAACATGTTGATTTGATGAAATATATGTAATATATGTAAATTGATAATTTAATATAATTATGACTTATAATATGATTAAATAATTATTTGAATTTTTTTATGAATATATATGATAAGTGATGAACAGATATCCTTGGAAGAATAAAATTGATGAAGAAGTGATGAAATAAAAAGAAATAAACATCTTGAGATTGTGATATATAATTAAATATATATATATATATATGTGTGTGTGTGTGTGTGTGTGTGTGTGTGTGTGTGTCTCTGTGTGTGTATGTGTGTGTGTGTGAAGAATTGATTTTGATTTATATGATGAAAAAAAAGATATTGTGAATGAAAGTAATTTTGATTTGTATGATGCTGTGATATGCCTGCTTGCATGTTGTTGTTCATATACATTACAGGCCACTTGTAGAGTTGTGGTATGTGGTCCCAAGGAAGACCAGAACCATGGCTAGTCTGGATGAAACATGTTGACATGTGAGAAGACGTTCCCAAAAGCTGTACTAGGGACTGGTATGGATGCCAAAAAATGGATGAATTACCCATATGCTGATAATATGGAGGAGTTATTAATGAAAGAAATGAAATGATGTGAAAGAAAGAGATGAAATAATGAGATGAGAATGTGATTGTGTTCATATTTATTACTTATATTATTGAGATGCTAAGTCATCAGATTAATTGTGAGATGATGATACGAAAATAAGCCTCATGATGAGAAAATAATGAGTACAAGATTTAATATGATGTTCATTAAATGGCTGTATTATGTGCTGTGAACCTTATAATGAAGATTTTGATAAAAATATATTGATAATCCTATAAAAATGATAGTTATAAATTGATTGAAATATATGAACTGAAATCTTATTTGAAATCTATATGATAATAAATACGATGATAAGGGAATTGATAGATGAATAAAGAATTGAATTATGATTATTATTGTGATTTAATTATGACTAGAAGTATACAAATCAAGTACTTCTAGTAAATTGAATTCATTGAGCTTGTGAAGTTCATTCCTGAATATTAAATAATTTTAGGTCACGAGCAGGATCGATAAATCTTATCTTGAGATCAAAGTGAGAACCTAGGTAAGTCCGCGTGGTTGGCATCCTCAATTTGTATAAGGAAAGATGAAATAAACAAATGAGAAAGACAATTGTATAGGTCTATATGTACATTCATATGTTTATATATATTTGAGTATTTTCTAAATATTTTAAATGATAGAAAATTGTAACTCCTCTTAAAAGAGTTAAGGAAGATGATTGTAAATATTTTTCAATGGTTGTTGCATATAAGTTTCGTGGTTGGATCTAAAATGTGACGGCAATGTCTTAGGGAGAGCTCACCCAGGACGGGTCGTTACAATTTTGCTATCAGAGCTATAGATTTTATGATTCTGTAGACTGCATAAAACTTAATAAAGTGGAACTTTAAAATAAATTATTTTAATGTAGATTCTGAGGATTTCACGTGGATGCGATAGACCTAAAGCGAGAGTTATGGGACAGAGAAGGCGTGGTAGGCCACCTGTTCTCAGAAGAGTTGAGGTTGAGATTGATGTTGAGTCTGCGGTTCCTGAAAAGGAATATGTTGATAGTGTAACTAGTACTAGTGGTGCAGTGAGGAATTCTGGTGCTGAAAGGGATGAGTTAAGAGAAACTCTTGCTTATGCTCTTGAGAGGTTGAATGAGGCAAAAAGTAGAGCTAAAAATCTACAGCATAGATTGGATGAGTAGGTTAGGCCAGAACCTGATATTGTTATAAATACTATGAGGCATGATGTTTAGTAGGGAGATGGTGAATTTTCTCAAAAGATGCATAGAGATTGTTTTGCTAGTTTCATAAAGTTGAAACCCCAATCTTTTAAGGGATCTGATAACCCTTCTAAAGCTGCGTGTTGGATAAAACGTGTTGACCATTTATTTGGGTATTCCCAGTGGTAAATAGACATAGATTTTCCTTTAGTTCTTTTTAATTAGAGGGTGAGTTCTCTAATTGGTGGGATGATATTCTTCCTAGGCTGAATATGGATGTAGATCGATCCTTAACCTGGAATAGGTTTAAGGTGGTATTCTTTGCAAAGTATTTTCCTGATATTTTTAGATCCCAACAAGAGAGGGATTTTATCCAATTAAAGAAGAATTTGATGATTGTAGCACAATATGATGGTAGATTTGTAGCTTAATCGAGATTTGTGTCCTAGATGGTGAATACCAAGGAGAAGAAGTGTAAAAGATTTCTTGATGACTTTCACTTTGAGATACGTTCTAGATTTTCATATTTGAGGCATTTAAATTATGTTGCTTTGGTGGATATGTTGCTTTAGATTAAGAAGGACATAGTTAAGTTTAGAAGACATAAGGAGTGGCTGAAGAGGATTAGACCTGAGGGTTCTATATGTGGTAGTATGGGGATTCGGGGTGGTCATCCACCCTAGAGAGGCCATTCCTTTTCTCAGAGACCCATTATTCAGAGTCAGTAGAAACAAGCTAAATATGTAACCTTAGTCACTTAGAGTTCTGTCGGTGGGACCCCTAAGTTTAGGAAACAACCTATGGGAGTTAGAGGATTCAGTAGAGATGGGGATATGCAGCAAGGGAAGGTGGTAGTGTTGTATTTGATAAAGAGAGCATAGTATGTTACAGGTTTAATCAAACAAAACATTTGTCTCGAAATTGTCTTACCTTGATATGTTTCGTTTGTGGAGAGATTGGACATAGTGGTATAGATTGTTCATTAAAGAGGTCATCTGAGGTGGTTTATATTGGAGGTATTGGGAGAGGATGTTGGGAAACCACCCTCAAGATGCCTAGGTGGTGATCTTCCAAACGCCTAAGTCTAGAATGACTTGTAATGATCAGAACAAAAACAGAAATCAAAGAAAGGAAAGAATAAAAGCAATTTGTTATCGAGGTTCGGCAATGTGCCTCCGAGCTCTTTGCACTAAATCAATGAGTTCTTACAAGTTACAGCAACACCTCTTCAAGAAACCTCTTATTCTTGAAGAACGAAAGAAGAGAAAAGAAATTGATAAGGTCTTGAGTTTCCCCGAAATTTTCTCAAAGAAAATTCCACTTTCAAGTCCCTTGAATCCCCAATCTATACTACTCTCTCTCTAAACAGCTAGCCTCTCCAATGAGTCTCTCTTTTTTTGTGTCTTTGCACTCTTACAATTGATCTCACTTTCACAAGTTATGTCTTTCACATTCTTACATATTAAGATTGAAGCTAGGTGACCCTTTATATAGTGCACCACTTCTTGAACCTATCTTGAAGTCAATCTCAACCCTTAGATCTTGAGGACCAATCAATCATAGCCTTTGATCAAGTCTAAGTGATCCTGTGCGTATTGATCATGCACCACACACTAGAAGAAGAGTGCTGAAAATTGCCATCAGGTGTGCCTTTATGCTGCACCTTGGAATAGGGCAAGCCACACCTTGGAAGGAGAAATTTTGCTGCCTTTCTGGGCACCGCACCTTGGGGAGGCTGAGGTGCAGTGCGGCCTGGAGAGCTGTCTTCCTGAACTTGCTGCAGGGTAAGGCACGGACTGCTTGAGGTATGGCGCACACCTAGGGCTGAAACTGAATTTTTCCTCTTTAGTTCTTAAAAAAACCCAACAAATCTCTACCTTTGTCTAAGCAACTAAAACCGAACCCATAGTGCAGAGAACTTAGGATCCAAACTCAACTTAAGTCACCATATCAACCGACTGATATGACCAGCAAGGGGAACCTTCACTAGTTTGCTATCTTTCATAGAGAACTTAGATATCATCTTCTCTATATAGGAAGTCTGAGAGATCTTCAATCTGTTTCTCTCTCTTTCCTGGATTATACATATCCCAAGGATCTTCTGTGCATGGCCAAGATCCTTCATCTCAAACTCCTCACTGAGTTGAGACTTCAATTTTCCTATCCTCTCCATGCTACTCCTAACCAGCAACATATCATTGATATAGATGAGGATGATCACCACTTCCTCCACCTTGTGCACCTTGTAGTACAAGCACGAATCATAGTAGCTCCTCATGAAGCCCAAGTTAGTTACAAAGGAATCGAACCTCTTATTCCATTGCCGAGGTGATTGGTTCAGGCCATAGAGAGATTTCTTCAATTGGCACACCAAATCTCCCTTCCTTCCTTCCTCATATCCTTCGGGTTGACTCATGTAGATGGTCTTATCAAGCTCTCCATGTAAGAATGATGTCTTCACATCCATTTGCTCGATTTCCCAATTGAATTGGACCACCATTGCTAACACTATCCTTATCATCTTGTATTTTACAACCAGTGAGAATATTTCGGTGAAATCTATGCCTTCTCTTTGTGTGAATCCCTTCGCCACCAGCCTAGCTTTATACCAGACTTCATCCCTTGGAGTGTTCCCTTCTTTGATCTTGTAGATCCACCTACAATCCTCAACTCTCTATTTTTTTGGTTTGGGCACCAATTCCCAAGAGTTGTTCTTCCTCAAAGAATCCATTTCTTCCTCCATAGCTAGCTGCCACTTTGACGAATCCTTACATTCTATGGCATCCATGTAAGTTTCTGGTTCAACTCCTCCTTCTGAATAAGGAGCTGCTACATTAGCATCCACAAAATCGTATCTCAAAGGTGGTCTGACCACCCTTCTTTCTCGGTCCCTTGTGAGTTGATAGTCATTCTGACTTGCTGCATCATCCCCTTCCAGTTCAGCTTCCTCTCGAGTGTCCTGAGCTTGGCCTTCATCAATGGGCTCTACCTAGTCCGAACCCTTTTGCCTTCCTTGCTCTACCTGAACTGAATTCTCCTTGATGCTATGCTTCACAAATTTCGGACTGGTTCGCTCACTATCCCCTGCAGGGTTAGTTTTCTCCAAATAGGGAAATAACGATTCATTAAAAAGGACATCCCTACTTATTATGAGTTTAGTCCCTTTTGGCTCTTAAGACCACAACCTATACCCCTTAACCCCATCATCATACCCTAGAAACACACATTTTCTAGACCTTAGGCTAAGTTTATCATCCTTTTAATGTGCAAATATAGCACAGCCAAACGTCCTAAGGTTGCTTAACTCATGGGGTTTCCCACTCCACATTTCCATGGGAGTCTTAAGGTCTAAAGCCATAAAGGGTGATCTATTAACCAAATATGTAGCAGTAGACATAACTTCCCTCAAAAAATATTTTGGCAAACTGGACCCAATTAACATGCACCTATCCTTTTCCATAAAGGGTTATATTCATCCTCTCAGCAACTCCATTTTGCTGAGGTGTTTTCACAACCGTTCTATGTCTTAGAATCCCATTTAACTCACAGAATTTATTAAAATCCTTATTAAAAAATTCTAAGCCATTATTGGTTTGTAAAACCTTAACTACCCTACTCATTTGAGTCTCCAGCAACTTTTTCCACACCACAAATTTATTCAAAGCATCTAATTTATTTCTAAGCAAATAAACCCAAACCTTTCTTGAATAATCATCAATTAAAGATAGAAAGTAACAATTACCTCCTTTTGTTGGTATTCTTACTGGTCCCCAAAGATCCGCATGAATGTAGTCAAGAATCCCCTTAGACTTGTGCACTCCGGTGTTGAAGCTGACCCGATGTTGCTTCCCAAGAATGCAACACTCATAGAAATCAAGTTTCTCTATCTTGTCACCATCAAATAGACCATCCTAGCTGAGAACTTGCAGGCCCTTTTCGCTCATATATCCCAAGTCAGTGTGCCAAAGGGCTGCCTTATCTATCTCAGCCATCAAACTTGCTGCTTAATCCTTGATTTCTGTCTCTCCGATCATCTCATAGAGACCATCCTTAATTGTTGCTTTGATAACTATCAAAGATCCCTTGATTACCTTGATCTTTCCTCTCTCTACTTTGTATGTATACCCCATGGAATCCAGCTGCCCCAATGAGATCAAATTTCTTCTCAAATCCAAAAGATACCTCACATTCTGCAGCAGCCTTGTGACTCCATCAAACATCCTCAATTGGATGTCTCCTACCCCCCTCACTTGGCAAGAAATATAATTCCCCAAGAAAACCATTCCATCATTGGTTTCCTTGAGATTCTTGAACCAATCCTTGTGAGGGCACATGTGATAAGTGCACCAGAAATCCGAGATCCATTTCTCGCTGGCTTGCCTCCTGCTCACATTTGAACACACAACAAGAACATCATCTTATTGTTCTCCTTTGGCAACCGAAGCCTCTCCATTATTGGTATGGCTTCTTCCTCTCTCATCCCATAACTTCTTCTTGCAATCTTTCTTGAAATGACCCTCCTTATTATAGTAGTAGCATCTTTTTCCTCCAAATCTTGGTTTGGAATGCGCTCTCTCATGGCTCTGCCCTCTACCCTTTGATTTCTCCTGGTAGTTTCCATGGATGCTACTGCCATTCTGAGTTGTTGGCCTTCCTCTAACGAATAGCCCTTCTTCACTTGATGCTTCCCCCATCTTGGCTTTGAAATCATGAGCCCTTATAGCATTGATCACAATTTCCTTAGTTATTGTACCTCTTCCATATTCAATAGTATTAATCAAACTTTCAAAATAATCAGGAAGAGAATTCAATAACATAACAGCCAATTGTTCATTCGGGAGCATTATACTACAACTAGCCAAATCTTGAACTAGTTTATTAAACACATCAAGATTATCTTGCAACTCTTTATTAGGATCCATTTTAAAAGCAAAGATTCTTTTAAGAAGATAAATTTTATTAGGGAGAGTTTTGGTAAGAAATAACTCATCTAGTTTCTTCCAAATGACAGCTGGATCTTCCGAGTCTCCGCACTCCCTTGTGACACTATCCGAGATGTGCAGAAAGATGGTGCTATACGCCATCTTCTTCATCTCAATCCGCTGGACTTTTGTGATACTTTTTGGAAAAGCATCATCTTCTTCAATAGCCAAGTCCACCTTCTGTTGCATAAGAACAGCCTTGATCTTCTGCTTCTAAAGAGCAAAATCTCTATTTCCATCAAACTTCTCAACAATGAAGTTTGAAACCATCTTTTGGAGAAAATCTAAGATTTATGCAGCACCTACAATTGCTCTCTAACTTCTTCTTAATCTCAAGAACACGATTAAAGATTGATCTTAATACTGTTCTTGAATCACCCTCAAGAACACGATCAGATCTTGATCTTTACTCCATTCTTGAATCACCCAAGAAATTGATCTTTGATTCTTGGAGTCTTGCTCCGATACCTTCTGTTTCAGCTCCGATACCCGCTCACCAAAGCTCTGATACCACTGTTGTGGTATCTCTTCTAGCTTTGATACCACTGTTGGGAAACCACCCTCAAGATGCCCAGGTGGTGATTCCAAACACCCAAGTCTAGAATCACTTGTAATGATCAGAACAGAAACAGAAATCAAATAAAGGAAAGAACACAAGTAATTTGTTACTGAGGTTCGGCAATGTGCCTACGTCCCCGTGAGCTCCTCCGAGCTCTCTACACTAAATCAATGAGTTCTTAAAAGTTACAGCAACGCCTCTTCAAGAAACCTCTTGTTCTTGAAGAACGAAAGAAGAGAAAAAAAAGTGATAAGTTCTTGAGTTACCCTGGAATTTTCCCCAAGAAAATTCCATTTTCAAGTCCCTTAAATCCCCAATCTATACTACTCTCTCTCTAAATAACCAGCCTCTCAAATGAGTCTCTCTTGTTTTGTGTCTTTGCACTCTTACAATTGATCTCACTTTCACAAGTTATGTATTTCACATTCTTACATATTGAGATTGAAGCTAGGTGACCATTTATATGGTGCATCACTTCTTGAACCTATCTTGAAGTCAATCTCCACCTTTAGATCTTGAGGACTAATCAATCATAGCCCTTGATCATGTCTAAGTGATCCTGTGTGTATTGATTATGCACCACGCACTAGAAGAAGAGTGCTGAAAATTGCCATCAGGTGTGCCTTCGCGCTGCACATTGGAACAGGGCAAGCTGCACCTTTGAAGGAGAACTTTTGCTGCCTTTCTGGGTGCCGCACCTTGGGGGGCTGAGGTGGGGCATGGCCTAGAGAGCTGTCTTCTTGAACTTACTGTAGGGTGAGATACGAACTGCTTGAGGTGCGGCGCACACCTAGGGCTGAAGCTGAATTTTTCCTCTTTAGTTCTTAGACAAATCCCAACAGATGACATTCAGTTAGAGGTGGTAGATCTAGGAATGTTCGGGGTAGAGCTTCAGGTAGAGGAGCAGTTGGTAAGAGACATGGTAGTCAGATACAGCCCAGAGAGAGGAGTATATATATTGACCTAGTAGAATGCCCAAAAAACTCTTAATGTCGTAATGGGTACTGTAGTGCGATTATCTACCTAAATTAATAAGCAAATAAATATGAATATTTAAGCACTTATCAAGTACAATATCTATCATTGATAGATGTGCTAGACTATTAATTGATATTGGTGAAAATCATTCTTTTGTATCCAGTACTTTTATGAGTTCTATTGATGGATCTATTAGTCAATTGATTAATTATATCATTATTAAGGTTCCCACTAGGGATAGAGTTGTGATAAGAAATTATTATTGGGGATGTATTATTCATGGTGATGGAGAATTTGAAGTGGACTTATTATCTTTGAATATGAGAGATTTTGACTTGATATTGGGAATGGATTGGTTGTCAGCATATCATGCATAGGTTGATTGTTTCAAGAAGAATGTAGTATTTAAAATTCCTAGACAGTATGACTTTAGCATTCAAGGAGATCATAAGGTACTCTCAAACTGTCTTATTTCTATCTTGACAACTAGCAAATGGTTAATGAAAGGTTGTGATGAAGTATTTAGCTTATGTGGTGGACTCAAGTAAAGAAGGTGGACAGTTGGAAGAAATCTCAATATTGAGAGATTATCCAAATGTATTTCCTGATGTATTATCTGGTTTACCTCCCTGTAGAGAGATTGAGCACTCCATTGACTTAAGTCCAAGTTTTACACCTATTTCAATAGCACCCTATAGAATGGCACCCACTAAGTTGAGAGTGCTAAAAGTACAACTTTAGGAATTGTTAGATAAACGATTCATTCGTCCTAGTGTGTCGCCATGGGGAGCCCCTGCATTATTTGTGAAGAAAAGAGATGGTACTATGAAATTGTGTATTGATTACAGACAATTGAATAAGATAAACCTTGAGAACAAATATCTTTTACCCATGATAGATGATTTGTTTGAGCAGTTGCAGGGAGCAAAGATGTTTTCTAAGATTGACTTAAGGTTAAGATACCATCAATTGAAGATAAAGAAATGGGACGTGCCTAAAACTGATTTTAGGACACGTTATGGTCACCATGAGTTTCTTGTGATTCCATTTGGGTTTCAAATGCTCCAATTACATTCATGGATGTGATGGATATAGTGTTTAAACCCTTTCTTGATAAGTTTGTGGTTGTATGCATTAATGACATTCTATTGTATTCTAAGAATGAGAAAGAACATGTGAAGCATTTAGAACTTGAGATAGAGATTCTGAAAAGTCGAAAATTATATGCTAAATTTTCAAAATGTGAGTTGTGGTTGAATGAAGTAACTTTCTTGGGGCATGTAGCATATGGAGATGGTATAGGAGTTGATCCACAGAAGGTAGAGGTAGTATTGAGTTGGGAGAAACCAACTAATGTAACTAAGATTAGAAGTTTCTTGGGATTGGCTAGTTATTACAAGAGATTCATTCATAATTTTTCTATGATTGCAAACCCTTTGACTAGATTGACTAGGAAAAAGGTAAAATTTGTATGGTTTGAGGAGTGTGAAAAGAGTTTCCAGTTGTTAAAGGAGAAATTAATTATTGCTCCAGTGTTAGTGCTTCCTTCTAGTGATAAGGATTTGTTGTGTATAGGGTTGGGATGTGTATTGATGCAACATAAGAAGGCAGTGGCCTATGCTTCTAGGAAATTGAAGAATCATGAGAGAAATTAACCAACCCATGATTTAGGGTTTGCTGCAATAGTGTTTACTTTGAAGATTTGGAGACATAATTTGTGTAGATCGACTTATTAGATATTTACTGATAACAAGAGTTTGGCATACTTACTTACTCAGAGATAGTTGAATTTAAAATAGAGGCAGTGAATGAAGTTGATTAGTGATTATGATTATACGATTCATTACCATCCAGGAAAAGTGAATGCGATAGCTGATGCATTGAGTAGAAAATTTATAGGAAGATTAGCTGCTATTAAGAGTTATGATGTGAATATGATGGTAAAGTTATGAGAGATGAGAATGAAATTGAATATCAATGAGGAGTGTTGTTAGAAAACATAGTTGTATAGTCATCCATTGTAGAACACTTGTTAGAAATGCAAGATAGAGATGAGGAGATAGAGAAGATTAGGTAGGAAGTGCAGAATGGAAAGTAATCTGAGTTTAGAAGCAGAGATGATGGTATGGTGGTATTGAGATATAGGAGTTTTGTTCCCAATGAGGTAGAGTTGAGAAAGGAGATACTGAGAGAAGCACATGATGCTATATACTTGATGCACCTAGGTAACAAAAGGATGTATAAAGAATTAAAGCAGAACTATTTTTGGTTAGGATTGATAAGGAATATAGCTGAATACATTTCTAGATGTTGTGTTTGTTTGCAAGTGAAGTCAGAGAATAGACATCTAATAAGCTTACTACAACCTCTTCCTATGTCTGAATGACCATGGGAGAATGTGAGTATGGATTTTGTTTTTGAATTTTCTCATACCTAGAGAGGTCACAATGTCGTGTGGGTGATAGTAGATTTATTTCTAAGTCGTGTCATTTTCTTCCAATTAAAACTACTCGAAGTCCTGAAAGGTTGGCTTAATTGTACGTAGCTGAAAATATAAAGTTGTATGGGCTACCTTTGAGCACAGTGTCAGATAGAGATGCTAGATTTACGGTTTTGGAGAGGCTTTCAGAAAACCATGGGTGGTGATTACAGTTTAGTACTGCTTTTCATCCTCAAACATATGGGCAGACAAAGAAGATTATTCGAATACTAGTGGACATATTGAGGGCTAATGTGATGAGTTTCTCAGTGAGCTAGGATGCTTACTTACCCTTGATAGAGTTTGCATATAATAATTAGTTTCAAGCTAATTTCGAATGGCACCGTTTAAGGCTTTATATGGTAAGAGATGTAAAACTTCTATATATTGGGACGAAGTAGGAGAAAGAAAGATGTTTGGTCCATAGTAGATAGAATTAACAACAAAGAGGATCAAGTTGGTTAGAGAGAACCTTAGAGTAACATAAAACAGATAAAAGAGTTATGTTGATAACAAGAGAAGACCTCTTAAGTTTCAACTTGGTGATTGGGTTCATCTGAAAATATCTCCATGGAGAGGAGTGTTGAGATTTAGGAAGAAAGGCATATAGACTGGAGTTACCTTCAGAATTGAAGCAATTACACAATATTTTTCATGTTTTTGTCTTGCAAAAATATTTACATGATGAATCCTGTAATGTTCTATATCAATCTGTAGATCTTCAAGAAGACTTAACTTATGTGTAAATCCTAATAAAAATTTTAGTTCAAGTAATGTGGTAGAATTTTGGATGTTGAGGAGATTACGTGGCAACGTGAGGCGAGCATGAGAAAATACTATCCTCAACTGTTTCACTAGATCGATAAGAAACTTTTGAGGTTGAAATTTTTATGTGGTGGGTAGAATTATACTATTTGTACCCTTGATATAAGGGTAAACAAGCAACTTGAGATATATATTGAATTTAACATGCATACATGTGAAAAGAAAGTTGAATATGAAACAAATTTTGAAGAAAAATTTGAGTGAAATTGAACAAAAGAGTTAGAAGAATTTTTGAAAGTTTAAAAAGTTGGATTGGTCGGCTGTACGGTTAACTGGTGATCTAACCGATCGGTTGACCAGTCCGTTGGCAAGGGTGAACTAGTCGATTGGCAGCCGACTGACAACTTTAAAATGATAATTTTTTAATTTTCAAATGAAAGGTGATCAACTGGTGGGAACCAATCAGCTAGCTAGCCGACCGATTGGTTAGCTGGTGGTGAATCGGTCAGTTGGCAACTGATCAATTGTTCAAATGGCAAATTTATAAACTTTTTAAAATGGTTAGTCAGTCGACTGGGTAGCCGACCGACCAGATCAAAAATTTTCATATAAATACATTTTGAGAAGTTAGAAATCATTTTCAAACTTTTTGAAATTCATATTCTCTCTTTAGAAAAAGTTTGTGAACACTTTACAACTGAAAAATTTCATAATCCTGACTTACAAATCGATTGATTTACGAAAGGATTTCAAGAATTTTGAAAGGAAAAGCCTTGAAGAAGTAGAAATCCATGAATTTGGTTTAAGTTTTTGAAGTTGTTCTTCTAATTTTCTTGAAAGAATATTTGAACTTCGATTCAAATCAAAAGAAAAAAGGATTTTCATTGAATTTGAGAAAGATAACATCCATACAAGAAATTTAGCTTGGTACAGGGTATAAATTGAAGAATAAGATAGAAATTTTGATGAGTATTTTATGGTTAGGTGGTGGTGAATAGTAATTTGGAGAAATCGTTGAGAGGAACAAGAAAAGAAAAGAGATGATCCACGAATAGCTATAAGTGCTATGTGGTGAGTTGAATTTACTGTTAGTAAGCGAGACAAACATGACAACTACGTAAAACTTGAAACGACTGATAAAATGAGATAATTATTTTTATATTATGAACATGATGATTTGATGAAATATATATAATTTGTGTAAATTGATAATTTAATAAAATTATGACTTATAATATGATTGAAGAATGATTTGAAATTTTTTTATGAATATGTATGATAAGTGAGGAACTAATATCCTTAAAAGGATAAAATTGCTGAAAAAGTGATGAAATTTGTTTTAAGAAGGAGAAGTAAACCTCTTGGGATTGCGACAGATAATTGAATATATATATATATATATGAAGAAATGATTTTGATTTATATGATGAAAAAAAGATATTGTGAAAGAAAATAATTTTGATTTGTATAATGTTATGATATGCCTGCTTGCATGTTGTTGTTCATATGCATTGTCGAGCCATTCATCGAGTTGTGGTATATGGTCCCGGGGAAGGCTAGAATAATGGCTTGTCTCGATGAAACATGTCGATATGTGGTAAGACGTTCTCAAAAGTTGTACCAGAGACTGGTATAGATACTTGAAAATGGATGAATTATCCATATGTTGATAGTATGGAGGAGATGTGAAAGAAATAAATGAAATGACGTGAAAGAAATAAATGAAATGACGTGAAAGAAATAAATAAAATGATGAGATAAGAATGTGATTGCATTCATGTTTATTATTTATATTATTGCTATGTTAAGGCATCAGATTGATTATGAGATGATGATATGAAAATAAGTCTCATGATGAGATAATTATGATGAAAAAATAATGAGTACAAAATTTAATATGATTTTCATTAAATGACTGTATTATGTGTTGTGAACCTTATAATGAGGATTTTGATAAAAAGATGTTGATAATCCTATAAAAAATGATAGTTATAAATTGATTGAAATATATGAGCTGAAATTAGATTTGAAATCTATATGATAATAAATAAGATGATATGAGAATTGATAGATGAATAAATAATTGAATTATGATTATAATTGTGATATAATTATGATTAGAAGTATACAAATTGAGTATTTCTAGTAAATTGAATTCACTAAGCTTGTGAAGCTCATTCCTCAATATTAAATCATTTCAGGTCGCGGGCAGAATCGATAGATCTTATCTTGAGATCAGAGTGAGAACCTAGGTAAGTCCATGTGGTTAGCATCCTCGGACTGTATAAGGAAAGAAAGAAATAAAACAAATGAGAAAGATAGTTGTATAAATGTACATGTACATGCATATGTTTATAAATATTTGAGTATTTTCTTAATATTATAAATATTATAAGTGATAGAAAATTGAAGCTCCTCTGAAAAGAGTTGAGGAAGATGATTATAAATATTTTTCAATGGTTGTTGTATATAAGTATCGTGCTTGGATCTAAAACATGATGACACTTCTTGGGGAGAGCTCACATGGGATGGGTCGTTACAACAATAGAGTCCAAGTTCATTCCCTTAGAAAGGCAGCAGTAGAGGTTGAGTGGCTTGGAAACCTCCTAGCAGATATCCCATTGTGGATAAAACCATTACCTTATGTGTCTATGCATTGTGACTTCTAGGAGACAATTTTCAATGCTAAAATAAAAAACTTATAATGGTAAGAATAGACATATAAGATTGAGACACAATATTTTGAGACAATTGTTAGATAATGGGGTGATATCCATTGACTTTGTGAGGCCATAGTTAAATTTGGTCGATCCTTTGACAAAACCACTAACCAAAAAGTTAGTGAGTGAAGCATCGAGGGGAATGAAACTTATGCTTATAACAAGATCAACAGTGATGGAAACCCAACCTATGTGAATAGAGATCCCATGAAGTAGGTTTATATGGGTGACAACAAGTCAGTAGGTTGATCATGTGTACACTATCAGATATTTATTTACTTTTAAGAGTCCATTCTTATGGTGTGATAGTGTTATATGTGGTTGTGAGGATGAGTAATAACTCTTAATTGATATCATAGTTCTTTTTGGATGGTGTCTTAACTATAGTATACACTTGATGGTACCACCTATATGGGTATAGAAGTGGGGCCACTTCCTATTAGAATTAGGCAATTCTCTAGAGCACTCATGAATATCAAGGTATAGAGCATGACCTATTTGTACCACCTCAATTTAGAAATGCTCAGACCATGAGGATGTAATGAGGGTTATAAGTTGATTGGTCTATGCAAAAGATTCTTGGTTCATAGAATTTTTTACATTTCACTAGTCTCATTTAGATCACTACTCATATATCCTACGTATGGTTCATAGCCCCAAAGGAACCACTATCGATGCATTGCATTCTTATGTTCCTTCGAAATTCTTTAAGAAAATCTATCTGAGTTTTGAAATAATGGGGGATTATTGGAAATATGGTGGCATTTCAAAACTCAAACCAACAATGAGTTATTTCTACACCTGTATATATCTATAGGTGTACAAGCCTACAATTGTGCATGCTTACAATTATACTATAAGGTTATAGTTGTAACCTGCTATGGTAGTCTATAGCCATATTTATTACATTAAATTGATCAGTTATATTTTCTTAATTTTTGAATATTTATTTGGTTGTTATAGCCATTGCATTTCTATAGCCATATAATAAATGCTTTGTTCCATCCCCTCTCCTATAAATAGACTATCTCGTATTACTTCTTAGCATAGAGAAATACATAATCATTCTCTTTATTTTGCTTGTTTTTCCTATAGAAAATAAATTTCATTTTTATAAATTATTTTTCTGTTCATCCGAAGGAGGGAGTCTTACCTTTCCATTTGAGCCTTTGAATTTTCTAGTGGATAATTGCGAAGGACACAATAGTTGAATCCTAGAGAGTTGACCGTAACCCGTTACACCGAGTCATTAACTTTGAGGGGTGTGAACTATTTTTAAGAATAGTGAACTTACATGCCTCTATCGCAATAAATATCTACTTTCTCTATCTTATTCTTTAATTTTACAACAAATTAATTACAAGAATAGAACTCTCATAAACATACGCTAATTGAATATTAACTTTACTTAAGAATAATAATTACATTGAAATTTAAATATAACATACGAAAGTAAGCGTAGAACAGTGAAGTAATCATGGAAACAATAAAGTAAATACTCATATGCAATAAGAAATAAACATAGAACTACAGGTAAATCATTAATGAGGGATTGCATCCCATAATGGCCTTATTGATGAGGCCCCGAACAAGTGAATCGTCTCATTATTTAGATTTTGGTAAAAATGAATCATTACAGTTAAACAGTCGACCATGTTGGTCAAGAACATAAATTTAAACATATAACATGCCTCATTGTTGTGTCATTAATAAGAATCTCAAAATGTGTTGTCTCATCATTGTGTTTAGATTGAGGGGGAATGGAGAACAATGAAAGGAATAGTCCAAATTCAAAATTTCAAAGCCACATTGTAAACACCTCATTTTGTACCCATTTAATTAAAAAGTGTCTTTCTTCTTGAATGTGTATGAAAACAGCTAAGATACAGATGATCGAGACTTTGGAGATGATTTGTGACACAAAATTCTGACAATTATGGCTATAAGCAAGTGCTAAACTTAATAAAAATGAAATTTGGGCAAAAGTTAGAAAGAAAAGTAGGTTTTAAGCACGTAAGAAGAACAAAGAACACAAACAAAGAAATTTGGGCAGTTGCGCAACTCTAGAGTCACGCAAAGTACCTTTACGTATATCTAGAAATGCAAAGGGCAGTCCAATCATCAAATAGAAAGGCTGGGTTGATAGACAGTATGTGCACCACCTCAAAAGGTTGTAGTCACAATAATTTTGCAAACAAAGCATAATTGTAATTTGCGCATATCTAAAATTGTGCAAGCTACCCTGCACATATCTAGATATGCATAGGTTAGAGATAAGGTCAAAAACACAGATAAATTATTTACTAGTCTTATCTCATCCATTAAACTCAGTTGATCAACTCAAAGTTATCGGATTAAATCTAAGGAATTTTTTTATCCACATACCTAGAGACCTATCCAAGATCAACTCTATCACGTAAGAACTATAAATAGGACCGTTGGGTTCATCATTTGACATAGGGAAGGAATACAGAAAAATATAGAGAATGATATAGTAAAATAAAGGAAAGGTTAAACTAGTTTCAATTATTTTCTCTCTTAAGCTATTTTAAGTGTTCTTAGTGAGTTACAAGATTTTAAGCAATCGAGTGAATTCTAAACATGAATGTGAGATTTAATATTGGGTTTATTTAAACACAAAGAAAACACTTGAGAGATGATTTTAATTTTAATACTATCAACCATGTTGGAAATCACCTTGACAAGATGCCCAGGTGGTGATCTTCCAAACACCCAAGTCTAGAATGACTTGTAGAAAGAAATATAGCAACTGAAAGCAAGAAAGAAGAGAAGACAAGCGATTTGTTATCGAGGTTCGGCAATAGCCTACGTCCCTATGAGTTCCTCTGAACTCTCTGCACTAAATCAGTGGTTCTTTACAATTATAGCAACCCTCTTCAAGAAACCTCAAGTTCTTGAAGAAACCAAGAAGAGAAGAAAGAAGATGATAAGAACTATTACAATGCTCTCTATCTATACTACTCTTTCTTCTTTACAACCAGCCTATCTACAATGAGGCCCTCTTGTGTTTTGTGTCTTTGCACTCTCACAAAATTCTCTCTTGTATTGTGTCTTGTCACTCTTTACAATTGATCTCAAAGTATGTCACAAACTTATTATTCTTGTTGATAATGAAGCTAGGTGACCCTTTATATAGTGCACCAACTTCTTGTCCAATCTTGAGAGTCAATCTCCACCCTTAGATCTTGATGACCACTTAACCATGGCCCTCCATCAATCCTAAGTGGTGCTGTGCATTTTGACCTTGCATCCACGCACCTAAGAAGAGGCTTAAACAAGCTGTCCATGTGTGCATCAGTGTGCCTAGTGTTGCGGCACTGAACAGGGCATGCTGTGGCGCTAGGCAAAGCACCAGTTTCATCACTTGCTGAGTGGTGCGGCGCTAGTGAAGGAGTGGTGCGACGCTGCCCTTCTTTCAAACTACCTTCTTGCTGAGTGGTGCAGCGCTAGTGAAGGACTGGTGCAGCACACACTGATGTTGTCCCTCTCATAGTTATGCGCACTCTTTTGCCTTGATGAATAGAGGTGTGCACACGCAGCCAAAGTGATGCACACACATGTGTGCACTCCTTTAACATGCTAAAATTTAATCTTCCAACCTTGTTTTAGACTTTAACCATCTTTGAACCATGTTTAAACCTTAGAAAAATACCAACAATCTCTACCTTTGTCTAAGTGTTTAAACCTGAACCATTGTGCAGAGAGCTTCAGGATCCAAACTCATCTTGAGTCATCAATTAACCGACTCTAATCCTAAGTAGTCCAAGGCAATGATTGAACTTACTTAGAGGTAGGACTTTAGTACCTAAATCCATAGGATTTTCTTTCATGGCTACCTTGTCCACATGGTTGCATCCTTTCGTAACATTTTCCCGAATGAAATGATACCGAACATCCATATGCTTCGTCTCCTTATGGAACACTGGATTCCTCTATAAGTGCCACGCACTTTGGCTATCCGAAGACACCACCACCTGCTCTTTTAGAACCATCCACTCGTCCAACAACCCTTTGCACCCCATAGCCTCCTTTATGGCTTCCGTAACCGCTATGAATTCTGCCCCAGTTGTTATGAGTGCTACCATCGGCTGCCACTAAGCCTTCAAATACCTCAGCAATCGCTTCATCCCAAGCCAATGCTTCTTTTCGGGATTACTGAAAAATCTGCTAACACCCATTGCCCAAGAAACCCATAACCAGTTTCTCTCCTTTTCTTGGATTATACACATCCCCAAGATCTTTTGTGTAAGGCTGAGATCCTTCCTCTCGAACTCCTCACTGAGTTGAGATGTAAACCTTTCCATCCTCTTCCTGCAGTTCCAAACCAGCAAAATGTCATCAACATAGATGAGGATGATCACCACTTCCTCAACCTTCTGCCCCTTATAGTATAAGCACGAATCATAGTAGCTCCTCATGAAACCTAGGCTTATTACAAAGGAATCAAACCTCTTATTCCATTGTCGAGGTGATTACTTCAGGCCATACAGAGATTTCTTCAATTTGCACACCAACTCTCCCTGCCTTCCTTCCTCATAGCCTTCGGTTTGCCTTACGAAAATGGTCTCATCGAGCTCTCCATGTAAGAACGTTGTCTTCACATCC